>CM037593.1:12311687-13581948 GCA_021018995.1 Chloranthus sessilifolius | reverse complement strand
TTATGGGATCCCGTTGCACGACGTGTAAAAATTATTACTGGAATCGAAGAAAGCGTTCAATCTCTAACAACGATGAAGCAAGACTTGATAGATAAAAGCGTCGGCGTGAGAAGTGAGGTTGAACTTGCCGAGAGACGGGGATTAACTCCGTTACCCGAAGTGATCACATGGCTTGGTAGGGTCCGAACTGCTGAAGTTGACGTGAATGAAATCGGAGATTCTTTTAGTAAAAGGCGAAGGTACCTTGGAGATTGTTGTCCGAATTGTTGGTGGAGCTACAAACTCGGAAAAAGAGTGGCGGCGAAGCTTGTATATTTGGAAAACTTAAAGTCCCAAGGTGATTTTAGCCATGTGGCTAAGAAATTGCTTCCGGATCCCGTAACCGAGATGCCCAGCACGTCGACCGTGGGAATGGAGTCCCTGATGAAAAAGGTTCTAACTTGTCTTGATCAAGATGAAGTCGGAGTTATTGGATTGTTTGGTATGGGGGGTGCCGGGAAGACGACTCTCATGCAAGAGATCTACAACGATTTCGCCAAAAGAGTGCATGATTTTGATGTGGTAATTTGGGTTGTTGTGTCTACAAAACCAAATGTCATAAATATTCAGAAGGATATTTTAAAGAAGTTGGGTTTGCCAGATGATCAAGGTCTAGGAACCGAAGACATATTTCGTGTTCTAAACAGGAAAAAGTTCTTGCTGTTCTTGGATGATATTTGGGCAAGACTTGATCTTAAAGAATTGGGGATTCCTTATCCCAACAACCAAAACAAATGCAAATTAATATTCACCTCCCGATCCGAGGCCGTATGTGGAGAAATGGAAGCTAAGAAGAAGATTAAAGTAGAATGTTTGCCATGGAAGGAAGCATGGGATTTATTTCGAGAGAAGGTGGGCGAAGATGTCATGAATCATCCAGAAGTACCAGAGCTTGCGGAGAAAGTTGTCAAACAGTGTGGTGGTCTCCCGCTTGCACTCGTCACCATTGGACGGGCAATGGCTAGTAAGAGGACACCAGAGGAGTGGAAGTACGCAATACGAGCCTTGCACAAGTCGGGACATGGTTTACGAAGCATGGAAGAAAACGTTCTCCCACTTTTAAAATTCAGTTTTGACAATTTGCCTAATGATACATTGAGATCATGCTTCTTGTATTGTTCTTTGTATCCCCAAGACTACTTGATAGAAATCGAGAAACTTATCGAGTACTGGATTGGGGAAGGATTTTTAGATGAGTGTGACGATGTTGAAGAAGCTCGCTACAAGGGGCATAATCTCATCGGAGAATTGAAGAGCGCGTGCTTGTTGGAGGATGGTCCCAATGAAGGACGAGTGACAATACATGATGTTATTCACGACTTAGCAATATGGATAACTTCGGAATCTACAGAGGAGAAGGAGAAGTTTTTGGCGGCGGCCAATGTTGGTTTGATGAAGGCACCCATAATGGAGAAGTGGAAAGAGGCGACGAGGATATCGCTGATGAATAATGAATTGGAAGCACTAACGGAAACACCGACATGCCCCAATCTTTTAACCTTGATGCTCCAAGAAAACACCAAGTTGGACAAGATTTCCGACAGCTTTTTCCAATACATGCCTCTTCTTAGAGTTTTAGATCTTTCCCGTACTAAAATCAAAGAGCTTCCTACAGGGATTGTTGAATTGCGTAAGTTGAAGTATCTGAATTTATCGTGTACTGAACTCGAAGACCTTCCTAGAGGGATCGGCAACTTGGTTGAGTTGCAACATCTTGATTTATCATTTACGAAACTCAAAGCGATTCCGCCGGAGATTTGTACATTGGTTGACTTGCGGCATCTGAATTTATGCTGTGCCAACATAGTCACAGTGCCTAGAGAGATGGCTAATTTGGTGAAACTGAATCATTTAGATTTGAGCTATATCTGGACTCTTGAAACAATTCCATGTGAGGTTATCAGAGGGCTCTCAAGTTTGCAAGTGTTAAACCTATATAGTGGTAATTATTTGTATTGGAAAGTGGGCCGTAACGATGACGATGATAACAAAAATGGACTTGATTTGGCTGAATTGGAAGGCTTGAAACAACTGAATGAACTCGGAATTTCCATCGGTAACGTCGATGCTCTCAGCAGATTCGCTGTGTCTCCGTTATTTAACAAATGCACCCGATATTTATCCATCAGGGAATGCAATGCATTGACTCGTTTCCGGCTGTCATCAACGTTTGGAAACATGAGGGGACTACAAGAACTTCATGTTTCAGATTGCAATCAGTTAGAGGAGCTGATAATTGGCACAGAGTTCCAGGGGGAGAATCGGTTGCTTCCGTATCTAAAGAAACTTTATCTCTTCCGTCTTCTCAAATTGAAGACCATTTTGGTGCATAGTGGGTGCCTACAAAACCTTGTTGACATAGATATCCGTGGTTGCGAAGTGATAAAGAACATAACTTGGGTTCTACATCTTCCGAGCATCCAACGGATTATACTCAACGATTGCAGTGAAATGGAAGAAGTGATTGGGGATAAAGGTGAAAGAATAGAAGAGGACTTTATTGCCTTGCCAAGTCTTAAAAAGTTGTATCTTTGGGACCTACCCAAATTAAAGACTATATGTAGGGATCCAATTGCCTTCCCTTCCTTACAATTTCTATATGTCGTAACCTGCCCACAATTGAAGAAGCTCCCATTTGGGCTGAACAGGGCGGCGAACCATGCTATAGAAGAAATTTACGGATCAAAAGAATGGTGGGCTGGGTTAGAGTGGGATGACGAAAGCATCAAGTCCGCTTTCGTTCCTCATTTCAAAGAAAGTAGTTAGACAACGGAAGTAGAAAGCCCCGAGGTCAGATCTCGTTGCGATGGCAAGTGTTGTCTGCTCAAAGTGATGCATTGTGCGTTCTGAGTCCTGGAATCAGCCTCTCCAAAATGGGATTTGAACTCCTGACCCCACTTGTGCATTGGGTAGGACCTTTATTGGAAGTAGCAAGCTCATTCGAGGTTAGTAACACCCAACATTTTACTTTTCCAATGCATTTTATATTAGATTTGTGACCAAAGTCTTGCTCAATGGATGGATCTTTCTCATTTCTTATGTATCGTAATCATGTAAAGCTAGTTTATAATACTAAGCTTCAATAGTGATTGATGGTTGATACCAAAGTTACCTAGTTCGCTTGTTTGAATTTAGGTTTGCAATTCGCATTTTGCTACTATCAAGCAAATCTATTCTAAATCGATTTGATTTCAATTTTGAGTGGCTGAAACCGAAAGCAGTTAGATAGGGCATTGAAACCGACTTAGAAGAAGATAAAAAATCGAAAAATGAAAAACAACAAAATAAATCCAAACCGAACCGGAAAAATCTGTTGGTTTGGTTTTAACTTTTTCAAATTTCGATTAACAGAGAACCGATCTGTTTCAGTTCGGTTTCAGCTCAGGCGGTACCAAATCGAAAACCTAACAAAAGGGTTTCGGTTCAGTTTGGTTCATCGAACTCGAACCCATAGCTCTCTCTCTCTCTTTAAAAAAAGGGTTTCGGTTCAGTTGGGTTAATCGAACTTGAACCCATTGCTCTCTCTCTCTCTCTCTCTCTCAATGAGCGCTCAGTCGGTCAGTTGCTCATCACCTAGGTTATTCCACCCTTATTATTAAGGGCCATTACTTTCACACACAATTTAGTAGAAAAACATGGGATTTTGGTGCAGTGTGCAATATAGGAAGACCATCTAAGTCTAATGGTTTAAGGACTATGATTTAAAGATCTTTGATGTAAAGTATATAGAATGAAACACGATCTCTACCACATAATTTAGAGCAATCAAATGTTAAATTATGGCCCTCAAACCAAACGACTCAAATGGTGTTTTCACATGTCAGAGTTCCCCAAAATACCAAGTTTTTCTTTATAATTATGTGCAAGGGCCAACTTTTCATGTGCAAGTACCGCCCCCTATACTTTATTGGGTGCATCTATTAGTGCCCACACAATCTCTGAAATCATCGTGTACAACACCTTCAATATCATTGATTGCTTCTGATCATATGATGGAGATTGTGTTTCACCCTTATCTTCCATACAATGGATCTTGAGATCATGTTGCACCTATCAGACGATCAGTTTTTTATTCCAAATGTCATAGATCTCCAAAAAAAATGCCCCTTGTATCATGTGGCACACATCACTTTCAAACGTGATTTTAGCGCCATATTTTTCGGGGATCTGTGACATGTGGAATAAAAAATTGATCGTTAGCATTTGTGCCACATGATCTCAAGATCCATCATGTGGAAGATCGGGGTGAAACATGATCTCAATCGTCTGATCTGAAGAAATCAAGGTTTTGAAGAGGTTTCCGCATGGACACTTTTAGAGATTGCATGAGCACTAACAGAGGTACCATGGGCGCTAATATAGGTACCCTAATTTTTTAGGGTACCTCTCTTTGCCCCAAAGCAATTTCTAAAAGTTCCAACATTCAGAAAATCCATGAAACCCATTGACTGCTCCGAATCAGACGATGGAGATCGTTTTTCACCCCGATCTTCAACACAGAGGATCCTGAGAACATAAGCGTATCATCAGATGGTCAGTTTGTTATTCCACATAGCATGACGACTAAAAAGTGGCCCTGAAATCATATGCCACACATCACGCTCAAACGTGATTTTAGGTCTATTGTTTTGGGATCTGTGATACATGAAATAAAAAACTTACCATCAGATGGTAGGATCATTGTCAAGATTTATTGTGTGAATGATTAGGGTGAAAAACGATCTCTATCGTCTGATTTTAAGCCGTCAATGGGTTAGAGGAGGTTGCACATGTTGAGGCTTTCATAAATTGTATTGGCATGAATAGAGGTACCCAATTTAACTCTTCGCATCATGGCTATAGGTTTATAGTTTACTGTAAGTGCCTACATTTGAAACCCCGTGAAGCCTATTGACTGCTTAGAATCAAACAATGGAGACGGTTTTCTACCCCAATCTTCTACACATTGGATTTTCAGACCCATGATTTTTTTAATCAAAACGTCGTATTTTGATTCGACATGGCACATATCCCAAAAATATGCCCCTAAAATCATGTTTGAATGTGATATGTGCTTTAATTTTAAGGTTACTTTTTGACAATTTGTGCCACATAGAATAAATAATTGACTGCCTCATAATACCATAATATGCTCATGGATGGGGAATTTTCAGCCGAAATTTCAGTTTTGGACATGTATGAAACTGAAAACGAAACCATTATTTTTATCCTTATTATATTGTATGGCATTCTCCGAAAAAAAAAAAAAAACAGGAAAAAAACTTACAAGTAAGCTTGCTACGTATAGTAAAATTAAAAATAAATATTAGGGCTAATAAAACTTAAGGTTTGTTTTAAGGACTCATGAATATATTAAGCAAGATCAAGCCTAAGATTTGGTGTGAGAGCCAACTCCGGGATTTCTAACCTCTAAAAACACGAGATTAGATTCCAGCCATGACAGGTCATCAATTATACCACACTTAGCCCAAATATACTCATACTAAAGCATTGGAATCATTGGATCATAGAGCTCTAATATCGACAATTAAAAAAAATGTTCATAATTGTTCATATTAGAGTACATGGATGGAATGGTTGAAACCAGAGTGACCAAGTTGGTTTTCGAGAATATATCAGGTTGAAAAAAGTTCAAAAAAATCAGACAAAATTAGTCAAATTTAGGAAAAAAAAGGTTAAATTTTTGAAAAAACAAAAAGAAAATTTGTAGAAATATATTAATTTAACATTAAAAAATTGAAGATAGTGAATTTAAATAAAATTGGGAAAATTTGTTAGAAAAGAAAATTCACAAATAATTCATGAAAATCATGAATAAATTTCAGAATTTATAATTTAAAAAGTCAGAAAGAATTATAATTTTATTCAATTTTTCAAAAAATAGTGGTGAATAATTCTCAACTTTTTCAAAGAGTCGGAGAATTTGGAAAATATGGTTCAAACCTCCCAATGCGCATGAGTTTTGGACCTACAGTAACTCTCAGTATTAGCTACGACTTTGTTCGCTTAAATTACTCAAAATACGTATAATAACTGGCCAGAAGTTCTAACAGCGATGTAAATATAAAGCGACACAATCCCATGGTTTCTAGTGTAAATTGTGTTGTACCTAACAAATAAACAAGCACAACAAAAAATATAAAAGCTGAGTATTGGCGGCCTAAGTCGAGATTTTAAAATGAGGCTTATTTATATTAACAAAGAATATTTTGTAATAGCTTTTAGGGACAGTCCCAGATATGTGTTTCACGTGGAATTAAGATCTGACTGTCTGATATGTACGCCATGAGGTCAAAATCTAATGTGTCGAAGATTGGAAATGACTGTATTCTTCTAATGGAAAATGGATGCACATAACACCATCCTTTTTAGAATGTAAGACATTATTTTAATTTTCAAAAATTATATATGAATTAAAGTTCACTATAAAAAATAAGACTATTAGTAGCAATTTTAAAAAAAAAAACTGCTATCATTAGTCTTGTCGCTACCAAAAAATGCCTTAATAATAAGTGCCACTGAAACCCCTTAATTTTGTAGTGATTTTTATTTCTCTACAATCTTGGTAAATCATTCTAGTGGTTGATTTAGTGGCCTATAATATAGGTTCTAAGTTCAAACCTCATTTTACACACATTTCCACCATTAAAATCGTTGACTGTCATGAATCGGACGATGGGGATTGTTTGTCGTCACATTCTTTCACACAATAGATCTTCAGATCATGATGCACCCATCAGACAATAAGATCTTCAAATGTTTTTACCAATAACGTAATGTATATTTTTGTCATTTTAAACTTACATGTAAGTCAGTGACCAAAGTAGGTCAGGAGCCTATGTCCGCCGCCCCACTTGGCACCCCCTGCTGGGAAAAGAAAGCTTTTGGACAAAAAAGCAAAGCAAAGCAACATTGAAGTTGCAATATTCAATATATCTATCTATCTATATATATATATATATATGGAAAAAGATTTCGTGCCCCAATGGAGGATGGTGAGTGTCATCCAAGATCCTACATGAAGCTTCATGTAGTACTGATAACCATAGTATCAAAAATTGACCAATACTAATACGAATAGGTATCCCAACTCGGTATCGGTATTGGCCAATACAGGCCTATATCGGCCGATATGTATCAGATATCGGCCTATACCTCTATTTTTTTTTTAAAAAAATAGGCTGATACTACGTATTGGTCGAGTCGTATTGGTCCTCCAAGGACTGATACCCAAGTACCATACTGATTTTGTTACATTGCTCATAACACTATTTTGATGCCGCATGGAGCACATGTGCATTGCTTAGATCTTTGATAAAAAAATATCGAAAACTCATCTTTACCATATATTTCTTTAACAATAAAATTTGGACCATTAAAACAAGTCTCAATTTGACTTGTGTTTTAAAAATAAGTTTTGAATATATTTTTAAAAATATTGATCTAAACAATGCACCTGTGCTCCACGGCACCCAAAATGTGTTTTGAATACCACGTAAAACTCGACGTGTACGTTGGAGGACCTAACCGGCTATATATATATATATATATATATGCACTAGCTGCACTCTGACCCTGCAACCTAGAGATTACAATATTGTTAACCTTCTATTGTTCAGGGGCCTCATTCCCTACATTCAATGCCTTTTCTATATTTTTTTCAATACCTTTACTTGCACAGAATAAAATTTCGAAGGCACTTACACCAAAAATCATTAATTGCTTTGAATCAAACAATATAGATATTTTCACGCCCCAATCTTTCAAAAAATATATATTTACATCCTTTATGTAGAGATTATTTTTGTTTCTTATAGCACACATCTCAAAAAATAACCTAAAAAACACATTTGAGCGTTATGTGTGTGTTAGATGGATTTTCGATCACTTTTTGGAATGCATGTCATACAAAATCGAAAGGGAAATTTACCTGACCAACCCTGTCAGATGTATCTTTTACTGCAGAGACCCTATAGTTTCACCTTTACCCAAATCGACCAGCTCCAAGCCTAGCCACAGTAAAAAGTCAAAATTACCCCTTTCTTTAATGCACAAAAGCATCGTCTTCTTCCTCATTATAATCTGCTCAAGGTTCTTTCTCAGCATAGAGATTCAACAGGAAGTTCTATTTCTAAGGTACACCTAAATCTAAACCGTAAAAAAAAAAAAGAGAGGATACACCTAGATCTATGCTATCTGATATTTGCATTTTTTCTTCTTCTTTCTAAGGTATTTATTTTGAAATTATTTTTTTTCGATGCTAAAATTACAATCGACATCGACTGTTTACACAATCGATGGCGACTGTATAAAATTTTTTTTTTTTTTTTTACAGTCGACATTGACTGTATAAATTTTTTTTTTTTTTTTTACAGTTGACATCGATTGTATAAATTTTATTTATTTATTTTTTATTTTTTACAGTCAGCATCGACTCTTTACACAACTGATGGCGACTGTATTATTAATTTTTTTTTCCTTTTACAGTCAGCATCGACTGTTTACACAATCGATGACCATCGACTGTATATAAATTTTTTTTTTTTTTTTTTTTCCTTTTAAAGTCGGCATCGACTGTTTACACAATCGATGACCATCGACTGTATATAAAAAAAAAAAAATTTATTTTTTATTTTTTACAGTCGCCATCGATTGTGTAAACAATCGATGTCGACTGTTAAAAAAGTCAGTACCGACTGTGTTAAGAGTCGCCATCGACTATTTTAAGAGTCGGCATCGACTGTGTTAAGAGTAGGCATCGACTGTTCAAATTTTTTTTTTTAAGAGGCGATATCGCCTTACAAAAGTGTATCTGGGTCGATCCAAATAACAGATCAGAATATATTGGATTGAGGAGAAAATGCCGTCACCTTCATCACCTTTGATATTTAGAAACTGTAGCAGATTAAAATGAGAAAGAAGATGTTTTTGTGTGTTAAAGAAAGAGGGTAATTTGGACTTTTTGCTATCTTTAGGGTCAGCTAGGCTTCCAGTTGGTCGATTTGGGTAAAAGTGAAACTATAGGGTCTCTGCAATAAAAGGTACATCTGACAGGGTCGATAAGATAAATTTCCCTTATATAAAATAAAAATACTTTTTTTCATTGTATAAAGGGTAACCACCGAGCCGTGACCTCCCACCTATTTCTATTTAAACTTTTGTGGGAGACAGTGACCTCCCACCTATTTCTATTTAAAATTTGTGGGAGCGTTGAACCTTAAACACATTGTGGACTTTGTAGGGTCAATGGATGCATTGAGCTTCTGTAATATAGATTATGCACATATGTGATTTGATGTACTTTGCACTAAAGTTTTAGTCGAGTGGGCTGTGAATGCAATTTAGATAATGGGTGATTTAATTTTGTGATACTTTTAGCCTCTTAATCATAAGGTGAACATAATTTTTAAATCAATTAATTAATAATACACTTTATAGCTAGAATGGCCCCGAGAAACATACGCAGCCAAAGTAGTGCCACTTGTATAGAATCAATGACCCATCCACTATCTCTCAAGATATTGATCGGGTTGGTTAAGCTATGGCCTGGACTATACCAACTTACCAAGTCCTTGCTTTATTGTTTTTGTCTAAAGATTCAAACCTATAAGAAACAACCTATGATTACCTCCCATTTGCGGTCAAAGATCGACTAAGCTAACTGATCTATTTCAAATTGTGATTGGGATCTCTAGGGTCACATTGTCGGATGTAATGTAAAATCAGTATTTCTGCCTTATGGTGAGATGGCAATGATCTGATGTTAGAAGATTGAGACGAGCATATATTGATCAAAAGACTTGTTTAAGGGGTTGCGCCTGTACCACAATGGAAGGTTAGCAAAATTGCAACCCCAAGGTCACATTTTTGAACCAGCTTAATTATCAAAAATATATAAAAGATTGAGACGAAAAATATGTTTATCATGTGATTCATAACGATAAAATTCCTTTTAAATGAACTTTCATATATATATATATATATATATACTCAATCATTTGATAATGAACTGCTTTGAAGTTTGAATTAGATGATAGACATTTTTATCCCAATCTTCAAATCTTTAGATCACAGCCTACCATCAAATTACACACATGTTGATTTTATATGACACACATTTCAACAAGTGATCGATCCGTCTCAAATCACTGTTTTGAATGGGTCAATTTACCTTATCCGCATTTGTTGGATTTTGGCTCACTTTAGCTTTAAACAGGTTGACCCAAGCTGTTTTAGTTTGGCCCTTTTTATTTTGGGTATGGATGAAAATAGAATCCTATTAAATAGGATCTAAAAGATAGAGAATAAGAGTCCAAACCAAAATTGGAAAGTGGGAGAGTTTGGAAGGTGGATACTCTGTGGGTTATTTAGTGTGAGAGAAAAACTTGCCCTTTGGTGCGTGTGAGTTAGAGAGAGAGAATCTAGGTTTTGTTTTGGTAATTAAGAGAGAAAACTTGGGGTTTAGTTTTGCATGTGAGTCTTGGTTTTTGGGCACCGGTATTTGTGGTTCTCCTTTGTTGGGTAAGATTGGAGAATTCGATCTCCATTGTTTGTAACCTTTGTGCATCTTCTTCGTGATCGTGGAAACACTTTGTTTTACTGCCCATGGACGTAGGTTTAGGCCGAACCACATAAATCTTGTTCTTGTTTGTGGTATGATCTCTTTCTCTTTCTACTTTATTGTGATATTAGTTATTTGGTTTATCGGTTGTCTTCTTTGTACGTAAAAGCCATCAACGTGATTGGAAGTACAAATGCCTTGTAAGGGGTTTTTACACAACAATTGGTATCAAAGCCTAGGTTTCGACTTGGGCATCGTTTTGCTTTCGCGAAAAAGTTTTTCTCTTGTTGTTGGTGATTCTTTACGATTGGCGTGAAGATGTCGGGAGTTGGTTCATCCGGTAAATTTGTGCAAAGGCCTTTGGTCTCGAACACAAAATTTGAAGTTGAGAAATTTGACGGGACAAACAACTTTAGGATGTGGCAGTGTGAAGTTTTAGATGTATTGATCCAACAGGATTTCGACATTGCTTTGGAAGACAAACTGAAGGGAATGACAGAGAAAGATTGGGACAAGATTAATTGACAGGCTTGTGGCACAAGTTGGTTGTGTCTTGCGAAAGATCAGAAATATTTTATAATGAAGGAGACAAAGGCAAAGGATCTTTGGAAGAAGTTGGAAGATAAGTATATGACGAAAAGCATTGAGAATCGGCTCTATTTGGAGAAGAAACTTTTCCATTTCCAATATCGATCATATATTTTTATGTCTGAACATTTGAATGATTATAATAAAATTCTTGCTGATTTGCAAAATTTAAATGTAGAAATTAATGATGAGGATAAGGCCCCGTGGTTGTTAAATTCTCTTCTTGATGAATATGAGCACTTGATTACCACCTTGTTATATGGGAAGGAAGAGATTAGATATGATGATGTGTTTAACACTTTGATAAATAATGAGTATCGAAAAAGGGATAAAGAGACACATAAGGATACATCGGGTGAAGCTTTGGTAGCAAGGGGCGGATCGGAAGGGAAAAAGTCTAGTAAAAGAGATAAGTATCGTTAAAAAATAATTAATGCTGCTAGTGGTAGAAGAATTGCAAAAGATGAGTGTGCCTATTGTCATGATACAGGGCATTGGAAGAAGGATTGTCTAAGTTTGGTGAAAAGGGACGAGAAACCTTCGGATGCAAACGTAGCAGATGAGGGTGATGGTTCAGAATATGTGTTGATCGGTTCGTCATTCATTTGCCATTCGGATGAGTGGGTTTTAGATACGGGGTCTTATCATATGTGTCTTAATCAGGATTGGTTTTCCAATTTTACGGAGTTGGATGGTGGAATGGTTCTTATGGGAAATAATAACACCTATAAGATTAGAGGCATAGGTAACATCCATTTGAAGCTACATGATGGAACGGTTCAGGTATTGACTGAAGTTCGGTATGTACCGGACTTGAGAAAAAATTTCATCTCTTTGGGTGTTTGGAATCTAAGGGTTCCAACATTACTTTGTCAGGTGGAGCTCTCAAGGTGGTAATGGGGGCATTGGTTGTGATGAATGGCAGTAGACATGAAAATTTGTATCTTCTACAAGAAAGTACTATGTTAGGTGGAGCAGCCACCGTTGATATGAAGATTGACACTGCAAATAACTCTGCAGACTTATTGACTAGAAAGGTCATTGGGTTAAGTTCCAACATGATTTGGACTTAACTCATATGAGGTATATTTGAGCACTTTCGGTTGCGGTGGTGCTTACGGGCACATTTGACACTTTCGGGTGTATTGGTATTGGCAATTTGGGCACTTCGGGTGCATTGGCAATTTGGACACTTTTGGGTGCGTTGGCAGTTTGACACTTCAAGTGCTTTGGCAGTTTGACACATTCAGGTGCCTTGGCAGGTTGACACTTTCAAGTACACTGACAGTTTGGCAGTTCCAGAGTGCATTGGAGTCGATGGGCACATTTGAAGGCAGTTTTGAAGTTGAAATTGAAGATGCTTGATTTGTTTGAATGACATGAGATTTCATGTCAAGGTGAAGAATTATTGTTGATTTGCAAATCTTGCCAACATGGAGATTGTTGGGTTTCGGCTCGGTTTGGCTTTAAACAGATTGACCAAAGCTGTTTTAGTTTGACCCTTCTTATTTTGGGTTTGGATAAAAATAGAATCCTATTAAATAGGATCTAAAAGATAGAGAATAAGAGTCCAAACCTAAACTGGAAAGTGGGAGAGTTTGGAACGTGGGTTCTCTTTGGGTTATATAGTGTGAGAGAAAAATTTGCCATAAAAGAAGAGTCCTAGTCTAAATAGGAAACTAGGTAAGAATAAATAGGTGAGAAATCCTTTTGGACGAGTGGGATTTTTGGGTTTTGGAATTGGGATCCCCTTTGGTGCGTGTGAGTTAGAGAGAATCTGAGTTTTGTTTTGGTAAGAGAAAGAACTTGGGGTTTAGTTTTGCATGTGAGTCTTGGTGTTTGGGCATCGGTATTTGTGGTTCTCCTTTGTTGGGTAAGATTGGAGAATTCGATCTCCATTGTTTGTAGCCTTTGTGCATCTTCTTCGTGATAGTAGAAACATTTTGTTTGACTGTCCGTGGACGTAGGCTTAGGTTGAACCATGTAAATCTTGTTCTTCTTTGTGGTATGATCTCTTTCTCTTTCTACCTTCTTGTGATATTGGTTATTTGATTTATTAGTTATCTTCTTCGCACGTGAAAGCCATCAACGTGATTGGAAGTGTAGTGACCCGAGATCTCACAACCTCCTAATTGTAAGATCTTAGACCGTACCTTCGTATCGTGAACCATAGAAACATAATAAGGCGATAAAAGTACCTTAAACAGCGGAAGAAAAAATTTCTTTAAAACATTGATTAATCTAAATAAAACCCATGATAATGTTCTTATTCCAATAACAAGTCTAACATGATTAAAGCTTAAACAGTTTTGATAAAATACTAACTGATCAATGCCCCATTTATTTAAAGTTACAAATAACTAGAAAGAAAAATAGCTAATTAGGCCACGAAGCCATCATCACCATTCAGTTCAGTTTCTTGAGCACCACGTGCCGTCTCATCGCCATAGACCCATGCATTGTCATTGGCAACACCTGTCTTATCTGGTCACCCACATCAACAAGGGGTGTAAGTTTACACTTGTATGGACCAGACATGCAATCCATTAAAGCATAAAAATATCAATCATAGTCATATAAATATTTCGATATATTTCATGTATGTCTGCATGTGGCATGTATAATCTCACTAAGCTGAAATGAACTGAACATAAACATATATATCAATATTACATGAATGCATTATATCTTTTAATTTCATCTTTCTTGTCATTTAATGCATGTTAGACTCCGTCCCGCTCAAGACGTTGGGTCTTAATTATGCTTATCACTTGTTTAGTTAGACTCCGTCATGCTCAAGACGTTGGGTGTAATGATCCATGTTATTTATTGCATGTCAAACTCCGTCTCGCTCAAGACGTTGGGTTGAATCATGCTCATCATACTCTTGTTTAGTTAGACTCCATCTTACACAAGATGTTGGGTCTAATACCTTCTTAGACTCTATCATGTATAAAATATTGGGTCTAATGCTCTTTAATCATGTTTAGTTAGACTCCATCAAATACAAGATGTTGGGTCTAATATCTTCTTAGACTCCATCGGGTACAAAATGTTGGGTCTAATACCTTCTTAGACTCCATCATGTACAAGATATTGGGTTTAATGCTCGTTGATCATGGCTGGACATTTCATCGTATTTTACGTGTCTTGATTGTGCATTATATATATCATCATGAAACATGTAAAGTGCATGAGAGTAATATCATAATACATAAGCATTTAAGTGCATTTACTCATGATACGTAAATATTAAAGTGTACACAATCATGGTGCATAAATATTACAGTGCATATTATCCGATCATGGTGCATAAACATTAACATTTAATGACAGTGTTGTGAGAAGAACTTGAATATATAACTTAACTACGCAAACACCATCCATTAATTTCAAATCCAGGCTCAATCGATTGACATCCAATCGTCAATCGATTGACATAATTCTGCGCACATCATAATACATAAGGCTCAATTGATTGACTCCTCTGAATCAATCGATTGACTCCAATTTGTGCATTTTCTTAAAATAATATCATTCATCAGTTTCTTATTCAAGCTCAATCGATTGACTCCTCTGAATCAATCGATTGACTCAAATCCGTGTATTTTCTAAAATAATATCCTTTAATCCCTAATCGATCCCCAATTGATTGACATCCAATCGTCAATCGATTGACATAATTCTGTGCATTTTTCTCAAAAATAAAACTCATGTATCAGTACCTACTTTAATATTCATCCTCAATCAATTGACATCCAATCGTCAATCGATTGACATAATTCTGTGAGCATATATCAAAAATATCAAATCACATGGTGAGATTTCAATCGTCTCCTTCTTAATTAAAATTATCAATATTAAGGATCAATAATTATAGCATGCACCCATTTAATCATCCATTCATTATTCATGAAATAAACTCACTAATTTACGTAAAAATTAATATTTTAAGTTCAATGGAAAGCATGATTTCTCCATACCTAGATCGATCGTACCACCACGATTAGATTCAAATCCCAACAATGATACGCCAGCATCTCACTGCACTTCCAAAATAGAGGTTTAGAGCACACATAGCAGGTTTGTTCCCTAGACCTCTTATCTAGAACTTAAAGTCTTTAACCAGTAGGCTATTACACAACTTATGTTCATTAATGACGAAAATAAATATAAGAGCTTGAAAAACCAAAACATGCATTTTTAGATAAAACGTTTTGAAAAGTCAAGGCATGCAGGGAATACGATATTAAACACATACACATATTTTAGGTGTATCAAAGACATAAAATTCAGATCATGACAGAAAGTGCAAACGCCTTGTAAGGAGTTTTTGCACAACAATGTTCATAATCTTTTTGGGTAGCTCTATTCACACCCACTTGCCCATATGTCAAATAAGTAGAGGTGGCAATGGGCTAGGCTTGGGGTGGGCTAGCCTGCCCGACGAATTTGAATTTAGCCCAAGCCCGGCTCGGGCCAATGGTGGGTATATGATTCTAAGCCCAAGCCCGGCTCGGTCCGACCCGTTTATTCATAATCCTTTGTTCTTTTAAAATATTATTCTTATGAATATAGGATATCTTGGAAATCTTTTTTTGTTAGAAAGATAAGATCTTCAAAATGACTTTTTATTAAGAATATAATTTCTTTTTGAAAATTTGAGATTTTAATTATTAGACTAGGTTTTGAGAGAGAGAGAGAGAGAGGGGCATGATCTCCTCTTTAATTAGATGGCTTGAGATTGATGATAGAAAGTTATCAAATATGAAAGCTCGACGGGCAAGGCCTGACCCTGGCCCATTTAATTTTCGAGTTTTAAAAGGCTAACCCATTCCCGGCTTGTGGGCTTTATGTTCAATCCCAAGACCACTTTAAAAGGGGCAGGGCCTAACGGGTTGGGCTGGCTACCCGGTCCGTTGCCACGCCTATCTTTAAGTGGGCCTAAGTAGGTGCTTTTAGAGTTTTAATTGGTGCAAATAGAAGTGCTTGCGTTTTGTGAACAGATTATCAATAAGGATCCAAACAGATACTTTTTATGTGACAGTTTCCAATCTAACTCTTATATTACATAGCACAGCGTGGTCTGAGACCGTCGACCTTTTTAATAAAAAAAAACGCGCAGATACGTTTTTTCCACTTTTGATGGGCGAAAATAGTCTATAACAAACAAGCGTGTGCCCTTATTTTTAAATAAGATCGACAAGTCCTATATGTGACTGCAACCAATTGGTCTTGTACAAAGATGAATCCGTCGCTCGCGGGGTCTTATAAAAGAGCAACTGATCACGGTCTCATACAAAACTGAGATGCACATGCACAACTTTTTTAGAAAAGGTAGTCTAGGACAAGGTGTCAAAGCAAGTTTCGGTATTGGGTATCAGTCCATAGAGGACCGATGTGAAATCGGCTGATACCAAGTTTAATGGGTGTTTTTAAAAAAAATATATAAATAAATAAAATAGAGGTATATATCGACCAATACAAACCTGTATCGGCCGATAATACCATTACTCGAGTTGATACCTGGTACTTATTTGCGCCAATACGTATAGGTATCAGCCGATACCGATACTCGAGTTGATACTTGATACTTATCTGCGCCGATATATCAGTATCCGCCGATATTTGATACCATAGTCTAATAAACAAAAGTACGAACTTGTAGGTAATTATATAGAGTGTGCGACCCTATGTAGCAACGGGATGCAGAGATCTGAAGAATTAAATTTTGGGCACCGTTATATTGACTCTGAAAGACTGCTTTCTCACCCTACCTTCTCTAGCCGGCATGCATTGATCGCATTTGAATCGATGGAGATTATTTTTCATTCCCATATTCTTCATAATGGATCTATATAGATCATGGGGCTACCATCAAACGGTTAGTTTTTTTTTATTTTATTATACATACAAAAAAAGTGACCCTAAAATCATATAACACATCTGACTTTGAAGCATATTTTAGGATCACTTTTTGAGATGTGTGACATTGTGGGGATGCAAATTCGGTGTACCGAATTGAAACCGATTTTTTTGGTTTTCGGTTCGGTACCCCCCAAACCAAAACCGAACCGAAACTCGTTTGGTTCGATTCGATTTGGTATTTTTTTTTTTTGAAACCGACACTGAAACCAGTTCGGTTCGGTTCGGTGTGGGTATTTTTCTCACTTTTCTTATTTTTTTAATGTATTTTTTCGAATTTTTTTTAGTTTTTTAATTTTTTTTCAATTTACTCATCTTATCCTCACAGTTTTCGATTTTTGCCGCCCTAAACCGAAACCAAACCGAATTGGGGTTCGGTTTGATTCGTTTCGATTTTCGGTAAATAAGGTGTTTTAGCGGCACTTGCTGTTAAGGCAATTTTTGATAGCGGCAAGACTGATAGCGGCAGTTTTTGGTAGCGAAAAGACTAATAGCAGCAGTTTTTTGTTAAAAAACTGCCCCTAATAGTCTTATTTTTTGTAGTGGCGGTTCGGGCCAGTTCGATGTCCTCAATTTCAGTTCGATTTAGGGTTTGCATCCATGGACGTGTGTAATAAAAACTGACCGTAGTACAATTCAAATCCGTTGACCCACTGTTGGATTCCTATCTTCTTCTCTCGTTTTTTTTTTTAAATGAGTTGTTGGATTCTGGTCTTCTCCCTTTGCTTTATTGTTCTTGTGGAAAAGAATGCAAACTTTAAGAAGCAATCTACGTTTTAACTCTCAAGACTGGTCTGAGTGAAAACTTGTTTCCTAGTGTAATCTTCTCCCCCTCTCTCTCTCCTTTCCTTCTCATTTCCTCCTCTTCCCTGCCCTTCGAGAAGGCCCTCAAATCATCTTTTCATTGTCGCCGGGGCGGCCATCTTCATCGCGCGAGAAACTGTGGTCTCAGTGATCACCTGGAAACGATCGGCATCGGGCAGAACCATTTAAGCATTCCTTGTAAGATCTTCTTATCATTCTGTTATTTTGTTGCTTTTTATTAAGGTTTAGACAAATTTGTGTATCATTAGGGCCTCTCTGTATCCTCTTATAACCATAGTTGCCAAGTTCAGACTCGGCATCAGGCCATTCAACGAGCCGAGGCAGGGTCAGCTTGAGGTGGTGAATAGTTGAACCGAGCTCCTTTATATTCAAGCCTAAAACTAGGCAGCTCGTGGTCAGCTGATGCAGTGTAAATTATCGCGTATGAATACATGGAGGCCCTTGATTGACGTAGGTCCACTTGGGGTTAACATAGAATTTTTGGTCAGACACTAGTAAAAATCATGGATCCAAACGTTAAAAATTTGCGCGAAGGCTAATTTTGAAACATAAATGCCAAAACGGTCAATAGTCTGCATTTTTTAGGCAAATTCCTTCGTTTAAGGCCCGAAAATAGCAATTTTGCTATTTTAGGAAATAATCTCTTGCGCAATTCTCGGATATTTACAACTCATAATTGATCCATTTCAATTATGGATGAATTCTAACAAGAATATCTTTCCGTCTAGAGGCTTATCTCGTTTTTGCTATTTTTAGTAATTTTTGCTTTCTTTCCTATTTAATGGATATAAGTCAAACAAAAATTATTATTTAATATATTAAATTTTGAGGTCTTTTAGGATCTTTGTTTTCCCATTTCTCTTGGTATTCGTGTGAATTAATAAGAAAGGTGGATGCCTATTAGAGATATGATATTTCTATCCAGAAATCAATAGTTCTAGTAGAAGGTTGCAATATGACACTCATCAGTTGGTATCAAAGCCCTAAGATTCAGGGATCATTTCTATACTAAGCCGCCTAGACGTGGTGGTTGCCGGGAAATGCCTATGCATGAAGTGCACGAGTGATAAGACAGATGGAGGCGCTCACGGCTCAAATGGCCACTCTGATGGCTAGGGACGAATGGCGGGCGAATCAAATCCCAGATCATTTGGTGTATGAGGATGATGAAGAACTCGAGTTTGAAAACGTATTTGGTGAACCAGACTTGCCGCGACGACCTAGGGAGGGAAATCTACAACGATGGGACACCGGGTTACGTATAGATTTGCCCGAATTCCAAGGCAGCGTGCAACTAGAAGAGTTTCTTGACTGACTTTATTCCATCGAGGAGATCTTGAAATTCAAAGAGGTACCTAAAAACAAGCGGGTCCCTTTAGTTGTAACTAGATTTCGAGGGAGAGCCGCCACATGGTGACAACAAATTAAGGTCACACGTGCTCGACACGGGAAGCGAAAGGTAGATACATGGGAGAAACTGAAGAAACTTCTGCGAGCGGTGTTTCTACCCCATAACTTTACCAGGATGCTATATCAATAGTTGCAGAACTTGAGGCAGGGGGCGAAAACTGTTGATGAGTACACAACGGAGTTTTACTGATCGCTGGCACCAAGGATCAAAATTTTGATTTTCATTTCGGTTCCGGAAGGGACCGAAATTTCGGCCTATAATTTCAATCCCATATATTCTATGACCAAAATTTCGGTCCCAAATTATCGTTTCGGTGGGGACCGAAATCGATAATTTCAGCCAAAATTTCGGTCATTTCGGCCAAAATTTTGATCCTTGGCTGGCACGCAACGACCTGACGGAGTCTGACGACCAACTAGTTTATTGATATATTGGGGGTATGCGGATTCAACTCTTAATTTGTTTGATCCTTTAAATGTTAGAGGCACACCAGAGAGCCTTGCAGTTCGAAAAATAACTCGGTCGTAGATCGGGTGGGGCGACATGGAGTGGTACCTGGGGTGCTGGAGAAAATCAAACCGACAGAACCAATATACCGCGGGGAGCCGAGAAGCCACCGATCAGTGGGCAGCCTACCTGAGCCCCTACTGGTGGTCCCCGATGTTTCAAATGTAGGGAAGTCGGACACCGAATTGCAGATTGTCGAAAAGAAGATCGCGTCGAAAAAGGTCTTTTTATAGACCATCTGGACGATCCTAATCAGGAGGACGTTAAACCTGAAAGAAATCTCATCTTCGACACCACAGAAGAGGAACATGTCGAGGGTGATGAAGGGCGGTTGCTTATGGTACGCCTAACATGTTTGACTCTTAGAGTGGTCGATGGGAACGGGTGGCTGTGAAACAACATATTCCAATGAACGTGTACGATCGAGGGTAAAGTGTGTCGGTTCATCATCGATTTGGGCAGCTGTGAGAATGTGATCACAGAGAAAGTGGTACAGAAGCTGAGACTACCTACGGAAGCGCATCCCAATCCAAACGAATTATCTTGGCTTAAGACAGAAAATGAAGCAACAGTTTCTAAACGCTGTTTGGTTTTGTTTTCTATTGGGTGGAATTATAAAAATAAGATATAGTGTGACGTCGTTCGGATGGATGCATGCCATATTTTATTAGGGAGACCATGGGAGTATGATAGAAGTGTTTCACACGATGGTCGGTCGAATACATATAATTTTATATTTCATAATATCAAAATTGTGTTGATACTGAAGAAAGAGTTGACACCCAAACCACTAGCTGGGGAGGGATACAACCTCCTGTCCATGAATCAATTTATCAAGGTCACGTTAGAAACCAGGGTGATATATGTGTCGATTGGGAATGATAATCTTGTGGATGGTGAGATCCCTGACCCAATAAAAAATAATAATAGATGAATTTCAAAATGTGTTCCCTACAGAACTACCCTATGGACTACCACCCCTACGAGACATTCAACACCAGATTGACCTTGTCCCAGGATTTGCTCTGCCTAATAGACCTCATTATCGTATGAATCCCAAGGAACATGATGAGTTGCGACTATAGGTAGAGGAGTTGCTTGAGAAGGGGCACATTAGGGAGAGTCTCAGTCCTTGTGCCGTACCAGCACTACTTACACAAAAAAAAGATGGGTCCTGGTGTATGTGTGTCGATAGCAGGGCTATAAATAAAATTATTGTGTACTACCGCTTTCTCATCCCACGGTTGGATGACCTGTTAGATTAATTAGGAGGAACTACTATCTTTAGTAAGATTGACTTGAAGAGCGAACACCACCAGATCAGAATCTGAGAAGGAGACAAATGGAAAACTACCTTCAAAACTCGTGAGGGCTTATTCAAATGGATGATTATGCCGTTCAGACTTTCCAATGCCACGAGCACTTTTATGTGAGTGATGGATCAAGCCTTTCGTCCTTTCATTAGCAAGTTTATTGTGAATTATTTTGATAATATTTTGATTTACAGTGCTAACCTAAATTTGCACTTGCAACACATGTGAGAGGTTCTTTTGGTGATGCATAGGGATAAATTCTTTGTTGTTGCTAGCAAGTGCGTGTTTATGACGGATAGCATCCTCTTTTTGGGCTACGTGGTGGCAAGGATGATATCTCGATAGATGAATCAAAGGTGGAAGCCATCAAGCAATGGCCTGTACCTACTACTGTTCGAAGTGTGCAACTTTCACAGCCTCTTGTCCTTTTATAGGCGATTCATCCAGAGTTTTAGTATGATCATGACACCAGTTTCGGATTGCATGAGGGCAGGAAAATTTTCATGGACCGACGCAGCCACAGAAGCTTTTCACAGAATCAAGCAACTCATTACTGCTGCACCAGTCCTTGTATTGCCATATTTTTCTCAACCATTCGAGTTGCACTCCGATGCTTCCAAAGTCGGAATTGGAGCAATATTGAGCTAGAACGGTAAACCTGTTTCTTTTTTTAGTACCAAGTTGAATGGGGCACAATTAAATTACAACACATATGATATTGAATTTTATGTAGTGGTTCGAGCCTTACGACATTGGCGATCTCACTTGTCCTACCATGAATTTATTTTGTACACAGATCATGATGCTTTGAAGCACATCAATAATTAGGACAAGCTCTCCAGTTGACATGCTGGATGGGCTGTATATCTTCAACAGTTCACGTTCGTCATTAAGCATAAATCTAGTGCCTTGAATAGGATAGAAAATGCACTTAACAGGCGCACCTCCTTGCTAACTATGATGCACACAAAGGTACTCGGTTTTGATTCATTTTCGGATCTCTTAGTTGTTGACCCCTATTTTGTGCCCAATTGGAGTGATGTAATGGCAAGCACGAGATTGAAATTTATGATACATAGCGGTTTCCTTTTGGTGGTAGACAGGTTATCGAAGATGGCACACTTTATAGCTTGCAAGAAGACTACGGATGTTGTTCACTTCGTTCAACTATATTTTTGGAAGGTGTACCGGCTTCATGGATTGCCTGTGTCCATAGTTTCTGATCGGGATACATGATTCCTCAATCATTTTTGGAGGAGTTTATGGCGCATTGCTAACACAAAGTAGGACTTCAGTAGCGTGTATTACCCACAGACTGATGGTCAAACCAGGGTGGTGAATCCCTCATTGGACAATCTTTTACACAGCTTGGTAGGGGATCATCTAAAATTGTAGGACCAAAAGTTATAATAGGCGGAGTTTTCCTACAACTGTTCGATCAATCGCAGCATGGGATTTTCTCCGTTCCATATCACATATGGCGCTGACCCGAGGTCACCACTGGATTTGGCCCCTATACCGGACTTGAAGCGTGTTCCCAAGAAAGCCGATGACCTGGTTACTGAGATCCAAACAGTGCACAAGGCTATGGAGTAAAACCTCTTGGATGCCACGACCAAGTATAAACAAGCTGCAGACCAAAAGCGTCGTCCTTTGAAATTTGACGTTGGGGATTTTGTGTGGTCTTTCTTGACGAAGGATCGATTTTCGGTGGGAGAATATAACAAACTAGCCGCTCGAAAGATTGGTCCACTAGAAATCGTTGAGAAAATAAATTCCAATGCCTATCAGTTGAAACTCCCAAGCACTTATCATACATATGATGTCTTTAATGTCAAACATCTAGTTCCTTATCATGATGACAATTCGGAAGACGAGGCTACGAATTCGAGGGTGAATTCTCTTCAACCGGGGGAGAATGAGGCAGTGCAAATTACCGTTGATGAATGCATGGAGGCCCTGGATCGGCGTAGGTCCACTCAAGGTTAACATAATAGCTCATTGTTAGAATTTTGAGTTAGGCAATAGTAGAAATCATGGACCCAAACGTCAAAAAATTGTGTGAAGGCTCATTCTAGAACAGAAACGCCAAAACGGTCAATAGTCACAGCGTCGCCGTGAGGTTCGCGTGTTTTAGGCAAATTCCTCTGTTTAAGGCCCGAAAATAGTAATTTTGCTAGTTTAGGAAATAATCTCTTTCGCAATTCCTAGAGATTTACAACTCCGAATTGACCCATTTCGATTCTGAATTGATTCTAACAAGAATATCTTTCCGTCTATAGGCTTATATCATTTTTGTTATTTTTAATAATTTTTATTTTCTTTTCTATTTGATGGATGTAAGTCAAACAAAAATTATTATTGAATATATTAAATTTTGAAGTCTTTTAGGATCTTTGTTTTCCCGTTTTTCTAGGTATTCGTGTGAAGCAACAAGAAAGGTGGATGCCCATTAAAGATCTGGTATTTTCTATTCAGAAATCAATAGTTCTAGTGGAAAGTTGCATTACAGCGCTGCATCATCGGTTCTATCGAGTTTGAGTTGAGCCGGTTTCGAGCCTAGTAAAATATGTTATATTATTTTTTTACTTGGATTTATTTCTTTGGGTACCTCTAAATGCGCCCACGTCCTCCCAGACCCCTAGAAAACCATTGGTTCGTTAGGATCAGATGATGGAGATCATTTTTCACCCAGATCTTCCACACAACACATCTTGTGATCATGATGCACTTATCAAACCATCAGTTTGTGATTCCACATATCACATATCCCAAAAATATGGCCCTACAATCATTTTTTTTGCATGATATGTGCCATATAATTCAAAGACCATTTTTTAGGGATCTGTTACACATGAAATCTAAAACTAACCATCTGATAGGTGCGTCATGATCTCAAGATCTATTGTGTAGAAGATCAGGGTGAAAAATGATCTCCATCCACTTATTTGAAAGGACTCAATGGATTTCAAGGAGTTCGGGACTTGGGCACTTTCAGAGAACGTGTGGGCACGTTTAGAGGTACCCTATTTCCTATTATCTTTTGTGTTTCTTTACATTTTAATTTATCTATATTTAAATAATTATATATTCTTCCAATTAAAACTATCTAATCAAAGTATTGCATTTCCTAGTAAATTAGCATGATGAAAGTCATAAAGAGGAGATGAGAGTTAAATATTAGGATTTGAGTGGATAAATTAAGTATATATATAGGTAGGTTAGAATTTTTATTTGTTAGTTTATTAAAATACTCAAAACCCTTCATAGTTAAAAGCTTCTAATGAATTAATGATTATTTTAAAGATATTTAGTGATTTAAGTAATACATAATCTTATAATATAAATATTTAAAGATAAATATTATATATCAAAGTCCAGCAGAGGCAAGCTACAGACTACCCAGCTCCTGATCGACTTGTTTACAAACGAGCTCTTAACTCAAAGCTTAGCTTGATATGCGAGTAGAGCTCAAGGAACTTGCAAGCTCTTCTTTTCAAGTCGACCCGAGCTAGCATCCAAGCTGACTCGGCTCGTTGAGAGCCCTAGGAATAAGTCACATATAATTTATGGGTGGCATTATTTGCACCCATTTTTCATGTGAAGAGCACACGCTCTTCCACCAAAAAAAATTGTTGACTGACTTGAATGAGCCGATGGATCTTGAGATCCCGACATACCTATCAAATGGTCACATGTTGATTCCACCTAGCATACACCCTAAATGTGTTAGTGATCATGGGCATACCTCTCAGATGATCACTTTTGGGGATGTGTGCCATGTGAAATCAGCATGTGACCGTTTGATAGGTGCGACATGATCTCAAGATCTATCGTATGGAAGATGGGGACAAAAAAGGATCTCAATCCAATGCTTCAAGGCAGTCAACTTTTTTTATGGGAGAAGAGGGTGTGCTCTTTACGCCCAAAGTTCCAATTAAAACTTTGTTAATCTCGATGAAATTAACCACATTTCACCGAAAATATTTTTATTTTGGGCATTTTTTTAATAACTAATAAATATAGTGTGTATAGTCTATTCTAGTGCCGGTGCACGTGCGATGCATGTCGTAACATATTAAATTTTGATTCCATATTACACGTATCTCGGAAAGTAGTTGACGAACCATGTTGATGTATGCTCATATATAATTATGTCAACTTTTTGGGATAGTGTCACCTGGAATAAAAATTTGACCGTTTGATGGCAGGTTTGTGATTTAAAGATCAATTGTGGAAGTGTGGAGAAAAAAAATAATTTTCGTCATCTTATTCAAGGCAGTCAACAGTTCAAACAGATAAAACCGAGGTTAAGATGGAAAAATCTTGCGTTGTAAATAGAGTTACAAATATCTTATTGGACAACAGAAGACTATTTCAATTCTCTCAATGGTTGTCATAAGGGGTCCCTTTATTTGGGTCTACCAAATCTTGGAGTGCACCTACACTTAAAACCCGTGATCGCTTTGAATCAGACGTTTGAAATGGTTTTCATTCCAATCGTAGACACAAATGATGGTGACATGACGGGTGTATCATAAGATGGTCCATTTTTAATGCATGTGACACAAATTGCTCTCAAACGTGATTTTCAAATCACTTTTTAGGATGTGTGTCACATGAAATAAAAACTAACTCCTCGATATCCATCGTATGAAAGTTGGGAGGAAAAACTCTCTCCACCAGCTGATGGTAACTAATCAATAATTTTTTGCATGGGTGTACTACGATTTGGTTAGTGCAAATAAACGTTCCCCTCTCAATAAATGGATTATTTTACCTTTATTTCCAGCCAAAGATTCTTCTACCAATTTAGAGATATATAGCAAATAAAGGTTCTAATTACATCCTTAGGTACCTTTATTTACAATCAAAGATTGGTTCTTTTGAGCATGAGCTTCACGTACTTTAAGCCGTTGACCGACTTTAAATCAGACGATGGAGAGAGTTTTTGTCCCAAACTTTAACAGGAGAGATCTTGAGATTATAGGCCTACCATCAAACGGCCAGATTTTGATTCCACATGACAAACATCCCAAAAAGTAATATGATCATGACATACATGACGAGTGGTTCTCCAATCACTTTTCATGATGTGTTACTTGTCGATTCAAAATCAGCCCATTTGATGGTAATAATTTGATCACAATATCTGTTATGAAGAAAATTGGGATTAAAAATAATCTCCATCATCTGATTCAAAGTAGTCATAGTTTAAGCACTTGGGTTGAGAAGGAAGAAACTCTGGATTGAAAATAAAGGGACCCTAGGCCATCTTCTTTTAGCAATAACTGCATTCGTTCCTACTGATGCCATGTTGTCATTTAAAAAACCTTTTGAGGGATAAAATTAGAAGGAAAATCGGACTAGCCATCAAACGAAACAGGAGAATTTATGTTCTCTATTTATGTAGAGGGTATATATATATATATATAGCAAAGGGAAAAATGCGCTCGGGCGTAAAGATTTCTCTACGCTCCCCCAATAAAGAGCGGACACATGAAAAGTACTTTTGCACTAACCCGAGTTTAGCCAACAACGAAGTTTTCCTAGTGTCAGTGGTAGGTAATTTAGGCATCGGTACGTACTAGATGCTAAACCGATTAGAAGACGGAAGCGTTGTCCCCAAGGGAAAAGTCTTGTCATGATATAGCGGTAAAACAATTCAAAAAATGGTTTACGTTCCTTCTCTTTCCCTCTCTCTTCAGGTTCTTTTTCTCCCTCGTTTCTATTTCCTCTTTGTCACTTGCGCTTCTCTGCACAACTAACCTATCACTGGATTATAGTCTGGATAGAAGCGCAGAAGCCCACAAAAGCGCAGAAGGGTTACAACTTTCTCTCTCTCTCACTAGAGCACACACCGAACTCTCTCTCTCTCTCACTGAAGCGCTAACGCTATAGAAGAGCGCAACTTTTTTTTTTTCTCTCTCTCTCTTATTGGATAGAAGCGCAGAAGAGACAACTTTCTATTTGTACGAGGAGCTCTTACTGGATAGAAGTGCAGAAGAGACAACTTTCTATTTGTGTAAAAAGCTCTTACTGGATAGAAGCGCAGAAGAGACAACTTTCTATTTTTAAAAAGAAGCTCATACTGGATAGAAGCACAGAAGAGACAAGTTTCTTTTTTTTTCTAGAGCTCGTACTAGATAAAAGAGCAGAAGAGACATATTTCTTTCTTTCTAGAGCTCATACGGGATAGAAGCACAAAAGAAACATATTTCTCTTTTTTTCTGGAGTTGGGGCTTGATAGAAGCGCATAAGAGTGACATTTGAGGTAAGTTTGGACGTTTATGTGTATGATTTTCAACTGACAGATTATAAAATTATAAACTACTAACATCTATATGTTATAGATCCACCCGGGTGGCAGCTGTGACGGGGCCAAGACTTGAGCTTGCAGCACGGTGCATGTGGCACGACATGTGGTGCCAGGAAGGCACGCCACATGGGGCCATGTTGGCCTGGCGGCGTGGTCGCCCTGCGAGGACGCGACATGGTCGCATGAGGGTATGACGCGGAGCGTCACGGTCGCGACACGGACGCGACATAGCCAAGGTGGGCTAGAGATGCATGAGGCGTTGCGGTATGTCAAACCAATAGGTTTAAGGTTATCCTGCCATTCTGGCTGAATGACTGTTTTACCCTTATATAGGGGAAGGGAGCTAGAGAGCTATTCCCCCTCACACGGGGCCTTGTGTTGCCAGAGGGGGCGCAAGTCTCTCCTAGGCCTGAAAGGGTGGGCCTAGGACGTCGACGCAGCGATGCCGTGTGGAACCCGATGGAGGTTGATGTATAGCTCCGGACCACGCGTCGCAGTGCATACGGCTGGGCAATCTCGCGAGACAACACCAAGGCACTGCGTGGGACTCAGTTGAGCACGACAACATGGGGGCTAAAGATGAACGTGTGCTAGTAATTTGGAACGCACACGATGGCAAGCTGTGTGGGACTTAGTGGGGCACACGGCCTTGCAAGAGGTACTAGTGTAGTGCACATGGTGAAGCTTGAGCAGGCCAAGTTAGCACAGCGGTGAAGATTGGAGTGCCGTAAGGGGCACGATGAGCCGAATGGTAGGCCGTGAAACAGAGGCAACCATGTTGGGAGGAGTTCCCGTCCTCTAGGCGGGTGGTATCAGAGCTGATGTGCAGAAAGGGTTGGCTTCGTTGCATGCGGTAGCGAAGCTCCGCGCGGGTTGAAAGCGCGTCGAAGGACGCCCTCGCGACGATTGTTATCAGAAGTAGGCTGACCTAGGAAAGCGTGTGCTAGGTGCCACACGGGACTGAGGTTGCGGAAGTGCGACCCCGTGACACAGCGCTTCGAAATAGTCTGTGACATCGCTTCGTGTGTGAAACAATTTCCTCATCTGCTTGTAGTTGATGGATCTCTTCACTTATTTACAAGGTGGAGATCATAAAATTATAAGCATTCAAAAATATATAAATTATAATCAACGTAGAAGCACACGCTTCATATGTGAAGCGATAGAAGCGAATGACGCTTGGACATAGAAGGGACAATGCTACGTTTGAGAGGTGTCATCGCTTCCATATTGAAGCCATGGCGCTTTGTATGACAGCGTCATCTCTTCATCGTGAATCGGTTTCATGGACTCCATAGCTGATTTGATTTTCGTCTAATGCAGGGTCTGTAATGGACTCCATTGGTGAATTCAATATAGGTGTTGTTGATTTAAATCTCATCCCTAAGACGGTTTCTTTAGAAGAAGTATCACTTGGTTGTGATAGTGATATGCAAATACTGAATAATTGTGTAGGGTCCGAGAATACCAGTAAGGAATGGAAGCCACGTATCGGCTTAAAATTCAAATTTGAAGACGAGGAATATAACTTCTATAATTTATACGTTAGGAAAATTAGTTTCAGTGTTAGGAAAAGTAGCACTTACAAATCTGCAAAGGGGGAGATTATAAAAAGAAAATATATATGTTTGTTTGAAGGGTTCAAGCAGTCTGACAAGCGCAAAATACACGTCGATATATAACATTTAAGTGATAACAGATGCAGATATGAGGCAAGATTGAAGATTATGATCGGCGATCAAAAGTTGTGGGAGGTAATAAAATTTAGAGAGCAACATAATCATCAGTTGTATACACCTACGAAGGTGAAGGAACTACGATCACATAATAAGATGGCTGGGGCAAGTAAATAATTGATAGGAGTATTTAATGGCATAATTCTTCCTTGCAAAATTTCTACTATTTTGTCGAGTTTGGATGGAGAGGCTAGGGTGACGATAAGCCTTCAACAAAGTTAAAATTACCTAAAGAAGGTGAGAAATGAGAGTAACATCCATCCGATGTTCATGAAAGTGATCAAATCCTTCATTGATAGGTTTCTTCTTTGAGACCGAATTAGATAGAGAATATCGTATGCGTAGTATATTTTAGGCTGATCACAGGTCATGAACGACATATCAACAGTTCGGTGTTGTGGTGGTATTCGACTACACTTACAAAACAAATAAATTGTTGCTACATTTTATCCTGTTCACGGGGGTCAACAATTATTGGCAGACGACATTTTTCGATGTGCGTTGCTCGTGGATGAGACAGGGGAGACATTCATGTGATTGTTTAACACGTGGCTGAAGTGCATGGGTCATAAAAAACCTAATGCAATCATTACTGATTAATACAATGAGATGAGTAAGGCCATCTCTGAAGTTCTTCTCAGGACCTCACATCGCCTCTGCATATGACACATAGGGAGGAATGAATTGAACTATCTCTCTCAGCTGAAGTTGAAGTTTGAGAATTTTGAGAGAAAGTACAATTAGTACAAGTTCAGTCAAGCGGTTGATGATTTCGAAAGGAGATGGGCAGAACTCATCGAGGAGTTTCAATTGCAAGACAACTCTTGGTTCAAACAAATATACGATCTTAGAAGGAAATGGATCCCATGCTACTTGATTGATACCATTTGGACTGACATGACCACTTTGCAATGCGGAGAAAGCATAAATTCTTTCTTCGATACCTATGTCAATGCCCATATGAGTTTGACAAAATTTGTCAAGCAATACGATCTTGCCGTCCGATCTCGTCGCGATAAAGAAAATAGGGAGGATCTTGTATCAATGTCTACGATACCAGAGCTCTTGTTCAGAAATCTAGTCGAGAGTCATGTCACTGTTATGTATATGAGAACCATGTTCAACAAATTCCACTATGAGTTCCGAAAGGTGGTTGAAGAGGAAGCTGGGGCAATTATTGTATACCAAGTGCGTAGAAGTGGTGGAGATGGCACGGAGGATAGCGGTCGAACATTCAAAGTTTATTTTAAATGTAGAGATGCCACCGCCACTTATGATTGCCAGCGCTTCAAGACAGAGGGTTTGTTGTATTCTCATATCTTTCATGTTTACTTCAAGGAAGAGGTGGACCAAATTCCTTCTAAGTATATTTTACCTCGACGGACGAAAGATGCTAGATACAGTTTTATACGTTTGGGGGTTGGTGAGAAAGAGGATTCCAATTTTATATCTACGACGAAAATATGGAAGCTGAGAGAAGCTGGACTGAAGCTAATTCAGTTAGGGATAGAATCGAATCGCTTGGTGGATTACACGTTGGAAGGGATGATGAAACTATTAGAAGGCATTGAGGCCATTAGAACGAAAAAAGATAATGAAAGACGCACTAGCATTACAGCCTCTCCGGGCGGCTCCTCCCAGGCAAGGGACGGAATTTCATTGTAAGAGCATGGCAACATTACAGTTCGTGATCTAATACGATGTACCACCAAAGGTAGGCAAAGCAACAATGATAGAATGAAGTCTGGAATGGAGGTTTCTTGTGAACAATTAAAAGAGACGCCATTGTAGGGGTTGTGGTAAGTTGGGTCATAAAATTACAACTTAGCCGCTAAAGAGGGTCAGGATGTTGGCTGCTACCGCTGGACAAAGCCAAATAGAACAGGGGACGATGGAAAGTGTAGTATCACAGATTCATAGTGAATCAATTTTATGAATAGCGCAATCGCTTTGTGTACGATGCGTAGACGCTACGCATTCGAAGCGTGGTCACTTCGTTACGAAAGCATCGCATTGACGCTTCTTTTTCGAAGGTTTACGGCACTTCAGAAGCGACGACGCCTCATACAAGAAGCGACGATGCTTTCGGAAGGAAACTACGACGCCAGAAAAATGAAGTGTGATCGCTTCGTGTTTGAAATATGGGCGCTTTGTTTTTTATGAACCTTACGCTACGTGCTTCATAGTGACAACGACCCGTATGCTATGCGCTAATGTGTTGCTTAGGAAGCGAAGCCGATACGTGTATGAAGCCTGTGTGATTCAACATGACACCATTGACTATGTTAATTTTTTGTGAACGCACTCCTGTGGTTTGATCTTCCCCATGGCACCTATTGTTAGAAGCATCAGCGCTGCTTGTTAGAAGCCATTAATTAAAGTCTCAACGCTTCAATTAATACGTGGCAGAAAGGATACTGCATCTGAACGTCCTCAGGATGATTATTATTTATTACAGTGACTGTTTGTATCCCAATAAAACATCTTTTAGCCTGCCATCAATTTAATCTTCACTTCATATCCTTTCTTTTGCCTTTCATCCCCAAACCAAGCCCCCTTCACAATGGCGGAACAACCTAACTTTGAGATTAGCCAAGCCTTCAGATTCCTCGATCATATCATTGAAATTAAGAAGGCGGAGGTTCTGGAGTAATAGCTCGTGCTTCTGACACAGACGAAGGCGCGGTTTCAAAGGGTGAAGGACGAGATTGAAGTGAATGTCGCCGCAATTGAGCATGTTTCTGCCAAGTTTGAGGGGCGGTTGTGCAAACTACGATGCCGGTCGAAGGGGGAGTCTTCTACCCCAAAATAATAGCTCCACCCCCTTGATGGCGTCTCACTCAATTGTGCTGATGTCTGTTTATAGATTTTTCTTAAGTTATTTTTTTTTTTTTTTTTTTTTTAATACAGAGTGTTCTACTGTATAAGTTCATTATATGAATACAATATCGTTCCTTAAATTCTTTGAAGAGGGAAAACAAAAACAAACCTTAAAAATATATGATGGTGTGATCAGTCACATAATTTATCATTTTATTACCTTTAACTTAGTGATGTTAGACCTTAGTTTACTACTAATAAATTAATGATGTACAAATATTAAGATAAATCAGTAAAAGTAAACCAAAGTATTAATCTTTGCCAAAATGAACTTAAAAAGTAATAAAAAGATAATTGAATGAGAAAGACGATTCGATGCCTACTGAAAGCCAAGAAATCGTATTTTACGATTGAGCATAGTTAAAGAAGGAAATGAAAAATCATAATTTACGATTCTCCAGATGACGTTCAAAGGAGGAATGCAATACAAAGAAGTACGATCGATCGTAGTAAAGAAGAATCGTCTATAGAGAAAAGCTATGAAGAAAAGAGAAATCGTGATTACAATTTTACAAGAATAGAAACTTTCCATTGTTGTTGATCACTTGAGAAGATGTACACCGCCATGCATAAAAATAGAAGAATTCTTGAAGTAGAGGTTTGGTGAATCACGGATCTGAGAAGATTGATGAAGATAAGGACTCTGCTGCTGAAACCAAAAAATAATCCAAAAGCGCATCAACTATCCCAAGCAAGGAAGAACACTAATTAGGAATTAGAGTTATATTAGGATACTTTTAGTAGTTTCTTTTATTAGAATTAGATCAATGTAAACTGACCTTTATGATCTATAAATAAGAGGGCTTGGCATAGAAATAATCATCGAAGAATTTCTCAGCATCAATTGACAAGTGAGGTTGGATTTTCTTCCAATCATTAGTTTAGATTAGTTTAGAGTAGTTTAGATATCCAAGGTTCCTCGATCATAGTTGACGACTGGGATTGAGAGCTGGAAGATTAGTGTAGATATCCGTAGTTTCTCAGAAGCAATTGACGACTGCAGCTGAGGGGTGAAAGATATATTTTTAATTGCTTTCTAGTTTAGATTAATTTTATTACAATTTTACTGCTTTGTAAACATCTTCAAATTTTGATTTGAATTGATGACTCAGGTTGAGATTTGCAGATTAGTGTAACGATTTTACTTTTCTATCTTTGATTTTCTAGAGTTTGATTGACGCCCAAATTTCTGGTAGATTAAAGATTAGATTAAATCTATATTGATAGGATTCTGGTTTTGATTGACGACCAATGCTGGGAAACTTGATATATGGTATAACAGTATTTTAAATTTGTAAACATCTGATAGCTGAAGATTCTGATTGACGACCACAATCCGAAGAATGAGGATTTAGGATTTCTTTTCTGCAAATTAGTTTAAGAAAACTATTCTTTTATTCATATTTCTTAATTAGTTTAGAACCTTAAAAATAAATATAAATTTTCAAAAGAGTAATATATATAGATAAAACATGTCCTCGTGGAAACGATCCTATACTAGCTCTACAATTTTCATTGTGCGCTTGCAATAGGTTAAGACTTAATTAGATACACATAGTAAGCCGATCAAGTTTTTGGCGTCATTATCGGGGATATGATTATATTTATTTTGTATTAGTCTTAGAAAACAAGTATTTATCTTTCTCTTTTTATTTTTCTTTATTTTTTTATTTTCTTAATCAATTCTTAAGCTTTTATAGGTTTATTTGGAGCCAGCGAATTAAGATTTCAACTTCCCCTGATCAGAGAAGCTAGAGGCTCAAATTTATTTCTCTCCTTGCTTTCTAAAATAAAAATCAAATAAAGTTAAAAACATAAAAATATTTTAAAAAAATTAGTGTATGCATCACACTCAATCTCAAAGTTTAGGTTTCTTCGAGTGTGATTCAGAAATTGAAAGGACTCTCTTGCGTAATCTCGCGTTAAATTGATCTTCCACAAGAGAATCCTTAACCATGGCTGACAATTGTTCAATTCAAGCACATTTCAATCCAGTAGCACTGTCTGCACCCTCTTGTATAGTTATACCAAAGGTTGCAGCCGAGCAAAATTATGAAATCAAGCTCAGTATACTTCAAACTGTACCTATTTTTCATGAGCTTGATAGAGAAGATCCCTATCAACACTTAAAGGGATTTTATAGAACTCTACACAATGCTACAACTCTCGATGGCTAATGAGGAGTCTGGGAAGCTACGGCTATTCACTTTCTCTCTCAAAGATAGAGCGAAGGTATGGCTAGCCTCATTACCTGCCAAGAGTATAATCACTTGGGAGGAAATGCAATCCAAATTCTTAAATGAGTACTTTCCAATTGGTAGAACTAACTAGATTCGTCAAGCAATTCAAGATTTCAGGCAACAGCCTGACGAATTATTTGATCAATGTTGACAGCGCATGAAAGACCTACTGAGAAAATGCCCTCATCATGATGTGTCAAACTGGTCAATAGCATAGAGTTTCTACTAAGGATTGACTGAGACTAACCAGTCGACAATCGATGCCGTGAGTGGAGGAACCTTTATGGCTCAAAATGACTAGCAATCCTAAAATTTAAGCAAAAATAGGCTTTGCTCATATTTGATCCAGATGTCACCCGTTACACCCCGCTCGCGAGAGGTGGATTTTATGATATCAGTAAAGATAAAATAAAGGAGGATGACATTAGTGCAAAAGTTTTGGCTCTTGAGCAACAAATAGCTACATTGATGGCTTCCAAACCTAGCATTCCAGATAGACCATTGGCAAACTGTTCTAATTTCCAGACTCAATCTTATACTGAAAACCCTGCTACGCCATCGTACCAAAAGTTGGTGGAAAATGAATGAGTAATGGCCTTTCAGAGGGGAGATTATGGGAACACGTATAATCCAACGTGGAGGAGCCACCCTAGATTTAACTACGGTTCCACATGAGGAGCACAACTAGCACCATCAGTTGCGCAACCCCGATTTCCCCAAACCCAAGTTTTCCACCATAGATCTCAACTGCCTGCTACGCAATCCCAATTTGAACCACCGAGCAATGCACTTGATGCCACAATTGTTCAAATCCTCTGGGATTTACAGCAATAGTCGCATTAGCATTCAAAGGACTTACATCAACTCGCTCAGTTCTCTCAAACACTTCATTCACATACTCAGCCTATAACAAGCCTGGAAAGCCAGATTTGCTAGCTAGCTTCGTAAGTGGCGAGAAGAGAAAGTGGCCAGTTGCCAACACAACCAATTAATCATATGAGAGAACAAGCATTCTTGGGAGAGACATCTACTCCCCATAACCCAAATTGATATCCTCAAGGAATCGTCGAGCTACCGATTCATCCGTAGCACCCTGTGTAAAATATATAAAATTATTTCTTTTCTTTTCGGTTTAGGCATTACATTATGAACCAAATCATCCAAAAATGATGGATCGTAATGTAACTCATATTGTACACTTCTTCATTAAATTGTATGGATTTATGATTGATTGTCATTATGGATTTACCTATTAGTTAAAGCACAGCGATTACGATTTAACTGATACGAGAGTTCACATATAAGGCTGAAAAATTATAGTCGACCGGCGATTCTAGGTTACAATACGCGCAATGACTGGTTCAACAGGTCATCACTAAGATAGGGCCTACATATTTGAGAGAGGATACGTCGGCCCCAATTTTGAACTCTCCATTTTTTCTCCCATTTTTCCCTCCATTTTTCAAAAATCTCTCAATCCAACCGTTTTACAACTCAACTCAACTATTTTACTTTCCTATATACACCTTGCTTCCTCTGTTTCATTTTGAAAAACCTTGTGGGCATTCTATTTCATATCTAGCAACTAGGGTTTTAATCATCAAGAGGTAAGGTAATGATTTTAACGATCAGATGGAAAAGTTTCTGCAAGAAATTTTTATACATGAAATCCATGATTAAGTGAATATATTTTCATTACTTCTTGCTGAAAAAGAGTTGTAACATGGTGGATTCAACAGTCAAACGATAGAGGGAAGATGAAGAAGACGAAGGTAATAGCTCAAATAATGCTCCTATTATTAGTCGTCTAGCCGAGTCTGCTGCCCTTAAAGCCAAATCGAAAGCAACAGACCCACCCAAGAAAAAGCCTAAATCTTCAGGGGTGGTTCTTAGAGAAACAACCAAAGAGGGAGAGGAAATTGAACTGATATCTGCCCTTAAAAAGGGCGTAAATATGGATAAGGGAAAAGGCCAATGTCCTCTGATATGACATCAGAATGGATCCCAGCATCAATGAAACATCATTTGGTGGGAGCCGAAGTCTCAGTAGATGTTGAAATTTTGGTAAACTTTGAAATTAGTGGAGCAACAATTATATATTTTAAGGACGTCAGGCTACAGTATTTTCTAGAACCAGGAGTCACACAAGTCTACCCTAGATTGGTGAGGTTGTTCTATAGAAACATGACCGGAGGCAACAAGTACCCATCCCCAGTTCTCTCCATAAGTATCGATGGATTACCAATCCAAATTTCTAAGGAAATGGTCGCCAGAGAGATGCAAGCACCCTTGGAATTACCACAAGTGTCCCAGGACAACCCTGAGACCAATATCTTGAGGATGCCACCCAATACTCTACTCGACTTTATCCAAATGGCAACAGAGTTGTTGGGAAAACCTCTAAGGGGCAGGTCTTTTTTACTTCGTAAAGATTTCGAAGCCCGAAGTTTATCCCTTCATTTCTTAAATGTTTTAATACATAAGACCACCCACCCCACGAACCACGGAAAGCAGAGAAGGGCACTTTTTGTAAGAGCTCTATATTTAATGATCAACCGCTATTGGTTTGATGTGCCCTCTTATCTTTTTGAAGTAATGAATGTCATGAGGGAGAAATTGAACAAGAAAAAGTATCAGATGAATTAGTTGAGCCTGCCTTTTGGGAGTTTAATTACAAATTTGCTGATGAATGTGGGGTACAACATTGATCCTAAGGAGAAGGCTTTGCCGAGAGCAGAGGAAGGCCTAACGGTTACAGCTTATACGAGGACTTTAGGTGCTGAAAATAAAAAGAAAATACCTCTCACTGCACACACAGAAAGTACCTTTGTTGAACCAAGAGTCATGCAGATCCCTGAGATCCAGGAAGAATTAGCTGTGCCTAAAGAACAAAGGGGAACACTTCCAATAGAGGGAGCGAGTACTTCTGCTCCACCTAATAAAAGAACAAAGATTAGCACTTCAATTCCTGAGAGGTGATCTGAATTGGAGCCACCAACTCTTCCAGAATCAATTACAGATCAAGCTAGTCTATATGACTCAGCTTTGGACTCACTAACAGGGCCTGCTTTGCCCCCTCTACTGAGGCAGATACATTGCCAATTGTTCCTGATGCAGAGCCTGTGAGCCTAGTTATCACCACAATAGAAGAAATCCTTCCACAGAGACAAGAGCAAAGTGCTGATAGGGCTACTTCTAGCTATACTCCTGTGCACATAGAGTCCATTGCTACTCCTAAAATTCCAAGCACTGCAGAACAAATCCACACAGCTCCAGAAGCAGAAGTTGGTCCGAGTTCTGAGAATCTAAGGGTGAGTTTCATAGAATTGATGACCCAAGAAACATCTACTCCAGTCACCAATACAACAGCTCCAACATCCTTCGGAGAACAACATGATTTGGAGAGAAGATTGAGAGAAGTATAGCAACGGCAGATTACAAATGCACCAAACTTAATACCATTGCCAACTATAGTCAGGAAATTGATGGAGGAATTTCATAGATTGAAAAGCAAAGTCCTAGAATCCATGCCAACTACACAAGAACGCCAAGAACTAGTTGAAAACTGAAGGTGAAAGGTTGTCAGAGAACATCATGCCCACTGGACATTTGAAACAAAGAGGAAAGTCCAAGAGTCTACTGCAGCCCTCCAAGACCAAATTGTGCAACTACGAAATCAGAACAATGTATTCAGAGAAAATCAACAGGCATGGGAAGGAGAGAAGGAATATGAGGACAAAATCACTCATTTAATTGAGCAACTCGGCGAATTCATTGAAGACCCAGATTTCAGAGAAACAACGAGAGAAAAAGCCCACCAAGAGTACCAGCAGATGCTCAATAACTGGCTAAATGAAAAGACACATGAGCTCACAGTAGAACGAGGAAAATTGCTTAAGCTGCAACATGATAAGGATTCCTTGAGCCTAACCTGTGCAGAACAAAAGAAAAAAATTGACTCAATCACAGGCAAGTACTGGACCGCAGTAATAGGGTTGCGAGCTAACACTAACAAGCTGACAAAGGAGATCCAAGCAAAGTCTATGGTGATTCACAAATTAATTGAAGATTTGAAAGAGAAAGACGCAATTGAAGAAGAGCTGTGAGCTTTGAATGAGAAGTATAATAAGCTGGCCACAGAGAATGAGGATGCTGAGGCACAACGAGAACCACTTCTAATAAAATAATATGAGTATGCCACAGAGGTGGTATCCATCACTGATGAAGACGTATCGAGCAGCTCCTCCTCACTACTAGCATCAGATGCAGGCCCCTCTTCTTCAGCCCTTGTACCTATCCATCTTCGTCGAGTAAAATTTTCAGAACATGACAAGCCTCACAGGTATGATTTTTTGTTAAATTTTTTATTAGTATCCCCTATTTTTGTACCAATGAGGGCATTGCCCAATTTAAGTTTGGGGGATATACAACTTGTATATATTAGTTTAATTTTGAAATTTATTTATTTTTAGTAGTTTTTAGTCTAGAATTTTGGCTAGTTAACCATCATATGTGAATTATGATAGAAAAAAATATGAATCCTGAAAACCTTACGATCCATCGTAGTAGTAGTTCAACCATCAAAACAGAACAATTGAAATTCATATGTTTAGCATCTTTTTACACTGTATTAGAATGAATGTTTGAAACTATAAATTGATCTGAACTACAATATTTAGAATATAGTTTCAAAATTATATAATCAGTGAGCTTTTGAGTTATAATTCCTTTCTTTTTTAGAGAGACTGTTATCTATTCAAGCAAAATTTCTTAAACTTCACTACTTTTTTTACTAAAATCTCATATTGCTGAACTTAGAATCAATATATTCTATAATTATGGCAACCTATTTTTTTTTTCTAAAACTATCTGTTAGAACCATCAAAACATTAAGGCATTTATACTAGTAAATCGTAAAGATGATTAAAGGTCATCTTTCATTTAGTCAGAGCCAAAAAGCCAAAATCCCAGACATAAATCTATCCTTTGAACCCATATTAGAAGCCTAAAACTGAATTTCTTTGTATCAAAATTTTATACACCCTTAACCATATATACTACCCAAAACTTTCAACCTTTAACCCTTACAATTTTTGAGAGTTTAAAATGTAAAAGAAGGAAAAAAGAGGGAGCGAAAGGAGTAAAAGTCAATAGATAAGAGATATACCGAAAAAGGGTACATCTGATCGGAAATAAATTGAAAAAAATATGGGAAAATAAGCAAAATCGTAAGTACGACTCTACCAAGAAGAGAAGCGAAATCAATCGAAGATATGAGATTTACAGAAATTAAAAAGGGGAAGAAATTATCCAACTTTTTGGATACTAACTAAAAAATAAGAAGAAGACAAGAGAAGGATGAACTAAATTCTCAGAAATCTTTGAATCCTATCTACCTTTCTTTGAAACCTTTTAACCCAAAGCCCCATTACAAGCCGAAGGAAAGACATTTTTTATTTACGATTTGTAAAAGCAAAAGCCTAGTAGAGATGTGAATAATAGATACTATGGATTGCATAGGGAATCATATGAATAGAATTGATTATCCTTTCTATGAGATTCACGCTTTTTCAATTATCCTTTAAAATAAATTCTTCAAGATATATTATATTGTGAGAACCCAAACATTTCAATATTTTTTTAGAGTGTGCTGAAAAGTGAGAGTTTTGATAAAAATACTTTCTAAATCTGCAGTTTAGAAAAATTTACAATGAATAAACTGTTCACTGGTATGTACACACTCCACACTATATAGAATTGAAATTGTTGAGTTCTGATCAAGGATAACTGTTAGGATGGAAAGTGATGGTTGACGAATTTGTAATTTTTGAAAATCATCATAACCATATGATAATTAACTTAGTGTACAAAATTAGTTTAGATTTTTAATTATTTTTCTTTGTTTTGAATTTTAAAAAAAAAAAAAATCCAAAAAGAAGATTGGAAGTTTGTATGTAACTTCACTGAAAACCTTCAAGAGACTACAACTCCTCCACTACGGATCACCTAGGCGTTTAAAGGCTTGTTGCATCTGCTAAATACAATCGTGCTTCCTACGAAAGTGACATTTAAATTTTAAGTTTAAAATATTTCTTTCCTTGTTTGCAAGGGACTAACAAATCTTAAGGTTGGGGGTGTGATTAGTCACATAATTTATTATTTTATCACCCTTAACTTTGTGATGCTAGACCTTAGTTTGCTATTAATAAGTTAATAATGTGTAGATATTAAGATAAATCAGTAAAAGAGAATCAAAGTGTTAATCTTTATCAAAATAAATTCAAAAAGTAATAAAAAGATGATTGAACGAGAAAGACGATTCGATGCCTACTGAAAGCCAAGAAATCATGTTTTACGATTGAGCGTAGTTAAAGGAAATGGGAAATTGTAATTTATGATTCTCCAGATGACGCTCAAAGGAGGAATGCGATACAAAGAAGTATGATCGATCGTAGTAAAGAAGAATCGCCTATAGAGAAAAGCTATGAAGAAAGAAGAAATCGTGATTATGATTTTACATGAATAGAAGCTTTCCATTGTTGCTGATCAAGTGAGAAGATGGACACCGCCATGCATAAACATAGAAGAAATCTTGAAGTAGAAGTTTGGTGCTGAAACCAAAAAACAATCCAGAAGCGCATCAACTATCCAAAGCAAGGAAGAACTCTAATTTGGAATTAGAGTTATATTAGGATACTTTTAGTAGTTTCTTTTATTAGAATTAGATCAATGTAAACTGACCTTTATGATCTATAAATAAGAGGGCTCGGCATAGGAATAATCATCGAAGAATTTCTCAGCGTCAATTGACAAGTGAGGTTGGATTTCTTCCAATCATTAGTTCAGATTAGTTTAGAATAGTTTAGATAGCCAAGGTTCCTCGATCACAGTTGACAACTAGAATTAAGAGCTGGAAGATTATTGTAGATATCCATAGTTTCTTAGAAGCAATTGACGACTGCAGCTAAGGGGTGAAAGATATATTTTTATTTGTTTTCTAGTTTAGATTAATTTATTACAATTTTACTGCTTTATAAACATCTTCAAATTTTGATTTGAATTGATGACTCAGGTTGAGATTTACAGATTAGTGTAATGGTTTTACTTTTCCATCTTTGATTTTTTGGAGTTGGATTGACGCCCAAATTTCTAGTAGATTAAATATTAGTTTAAATCTGTATTGATATGATTCTGGTTTTGATTGACGACCAAAGTTAGAAAACTTGATATATGGTGTAACGGTATTTTAAATTTATAAATATCTGATAGCTGAAGATTGTGATTGATGACCACAATCCGAAGGAGGATTTAGGATTTTTTTTTTGAAAATTAGTTTAAGAAAACCATTCTTTTATTTATATTTCTTAAGTAGTTTAGAACCTTAATGATAAATATAAGCTTTCAAAAGAATAATATATATTGATAAAATATGCCCTCGTGGGAACGATCTTATACTAACTCTACAATTTTTAGTGTGTGCTTGCAATAGGTTAAGACTGAATTAGATACATATAGTAAGCCGATCATAGTGCCGAGTGCACCGGGCATAAGATCTATAAAGAAAGTCAATAACTTTCCCCAAACTTAGGAGAAATTACGTCCGACATAGCTACACAAAAGCGTCAGCGTTTCAATAAGATAATTGTGAAAACGTCATTGCTTCTAACTTGAAGGCTTATCGCTTTATGTTGAAGTGTCATCGCTTTTAACTAGAAACTTCATTGCTTCTATGTGGACGCGCCATCGCTTCTAAGTAGAAAAGTCATCACTTATGGCAGTAAAAAAAATGCAACGACATTTCGGGAAGAAATTGTCCACAATTCATTTTTTGAAGTGTGGGCACTTCGCCTATGAAGCGATGTCGCTTCCCATTTGAGTGACGACGCTTTCTACCGAAGCGAAGCTGCTACATGTATGTAGTGCGTGCGATTCAACCTGACACCATTAACTATGTAATATTCTCTTGAGCGCACTCCTGTGGATTGACGTTTTCATATACTGATGGAGCTTCATTTTTTTACTCAAAACTATTTATCAAGTAAAAAGAATTTAATAATCATGCAAACAGATTTCATTCATAAACTAAAATTATTTCTTTACATCAAAATTAATTCTATACATCGTCTTTCTTTACAATCTTCCTATACACTGTCTATCTTTATCGTAAATGGGTCTGATGAAATTGAACGTGGTTCTAATGCATTGGACGATCTAGTGGAACCAGATTCATCCCTTCATGAGGTCATCGCAAGGATCCGTAGGAGCAAGGATTATATTATCGATAAAATACCACAAAAGATAAGCCGAGACAGTGGTGATGAGGAAGCTTAGGCCGAGGAGGAAGAAGGAAAGAGAATGAAGGGAGGAGGAGGGAGGAAGAGGATACGGTGGATGAGTGGATACGGTGATGGCGGTTGGTGGTTGGGAGAGGATGCAACATTTTATGGAAATGTTGGAGGTGGTGGCGGGGGATGGGTCTCTGGTCGACGAGGGTGTGGCACAAGTGATGGGGAGGGGTGGAGGTAGCAGTCATAGTCACAAAAATCACCGAATTTTTTAAAAATTCACAAATAATTTACAAATTTAAGGTCCCCTGACTTAATCCTGAATTATTCGCGGATTTTTTAAAAATTCGCTTGATCACAAAAAATCGTGAATTATACTCGAATAATTCTCGATTTTTTTTTTTAAATTGACAAACTAATTTTTAAATTTTTTTTATAATTTTAAATTTTTTTATTTTTATTTAAAAAAATTTCTCACTGATTTTTCCTTCGAATATTTCCCTGAGCTTCCTGAATTTTTTCGAATTTTAACCTTGTCAAACTATTGCCAAACCCCGATTTGGTGACTATGGTAGCAGTGGAGGTAAAGGTGGAAATGGTAGTGGAAATAGAGGTAGAGGTGTAGGCAGATGTGGGGAGTTTATTATGCTGGCGGTGGTGGATGAGGAAGTTGAGTTGGAAATGGTAGCGGTGGTTGTGGCTGGGTGGAAGAGGAAGAAGTAAAGGGTGAAGAGGAAGAACCGGCTGTGGAGTAGGGAGATGAAGCATCGACTCCAGAGCTAAGAAAAGAAGGGGCTCTGGGTCTCCCACCCCCGACAGCATAGCGGAAAGGTCGTCATCGTCCGGAATAATGATTATTTCTTCAAGAGAGGTGGAAAAATATGCTCGTTGTTAAGGACGACAACCAGCTCGTTGTCATCGGGAATGTCGATAACCAAACCATCGTAGAAACTGATAAAATGATGGCGCGCTAGCTGGCAACTCCTTCTCAAACTATTATGACGCATTTCAATCTGGGCTGAAAAAAATTATGCGCTATGATGCCCTTTAAATAGCAATTTGTTATGCAACTTCATGAAATAGACTATTGTAGTAATTATGGTGCACTGCCGCCGAAGCGATTTCATAAGTCATTGGGCTTCATATTTATTGCATCGGCCATTCGTATTCCACCAACTTCCCTTGAATTATGATAAGAATGTATCGCAGTTTGATGTAACCCATGGCGCTTATTATTAGAAGCGTCAACACTTCAATAAGACATTTCCCGAAGCATCATCATCTCTAAATTGTAGCTTTATCGCTTCCATTTTGAAGCGTCATCACTTCCAATTTGAAGCGTTCGCGCTTTAATCAATGGCGATGATGCTTGATATCTGAAAATCAGGGTTTCATTTATTACGAATTTCGAGGAGTTTGAAATTATAGATTATTTCATCTTTTCGCACAGTCTTTTGTAATATTAATTATTGCAGCGACTGTTCGTATTCCAATAAAAATGTCTTTTAGTCTTCCGTCAATCATATCTTTTGACCATATCGTATCTTTTGCCTTCTGTCCCCAAACCAAACCCCCTTCACCATTTAATCATCACCCTCTATCCTTTCTTTTGTTTGCCGTCTCCAAAACCCCTTCCTCTAATTCTTAAACCCTTAATCGTAAACCCAAAACCATGGCGAAACAATCCAACTGGTCCGAGATAAGTAAAACCCTTAATCGTCTTATCGAAAGGGAGAAGTACAAGATTTTTATTCTAATGGCAAGAAGGAGAGGCTGATTCTGTATCAGCCCGAATTTCGGCACCCCAAAACCCGTGCCATCATCACGACCCTCAAGGTCGTGCCCCATAATCCTGCACGGAACATTGGTATAACCAAGCAACTACTAAGCAAGGTAAAACATGGGAACATAATCGAACTAAATCTTCATCCATTAATGATATATTATTCTAAAATAAAAGCTCAAAAGACAGTTCTAATTCCATGCCTCCGCATGAACAGAAGAACTGGCCGGAACCATCGGTGATAAAACAAGGTCACCCCAGATGGTTCGCCAAAAGAATGTATCATAGTTTAATTATATTATTCTCAAAAGGGCTTGACATACCAAGCCGCATAGTACACTCTCAAAACTGTCAAAGTACGCACGGAATCCTCTAGAAGAAGTCCACAGGAGGGGGCTCATGATCCTCCCTTGGCACATAATTCGAATCCTCCGGATTTACGCCTCCAGAAGCAGTAGCAACCACAAGTACGGGACCTGCGACATATAGTCGAAAGGGTAAGCTACATCATAGTTCAATAGGGAAACAACTGAATGAACATATAAATTAATCTCTCACATATATTCCATGGTATTTAGCAGCATGTTTTATCAATGAATTGAATAGAAAAGCAGTTTAAATGACTGAAAAGATGCATTTGGATGTTTCTGTTACTTTACATGTTTCATTTGTTCTCAACTCACTCACATTAGACGATGATTCGGCCTAAAGACTTAAATCATAGTTTAAATATTCCCCGACTTACTATAGCGTCGGGCGCCCAATGGAATACCCTCCATCGTCGTCTAATCAGACCATTTTCATTTCTTTTAATACTACCCAGGTCCCTTTCTTATAGGCGACAGGATTTATATCTCATACATAAGTACCTACATCCCTGGGACGTCCAACTGGTGTACGGATTGGCCGCCGTACTGGTCACGGATATCCTGTTGCGTCAATCGTGGGTATCTCGCCACGTCTGTGGGGTATTCTCCAAACCTTAAATATCAAAGTGCACTACATATAGTTATTCACCATGTGATTGTGCTAAATATAGTAGATTAGGCCTTATCAATCTCATTTATATTGCTTTACATGTTCACACACATCCTTGGGATGTCCAAATCAATGCATCACACAAATGCCTTTATCACATTCACATCCCATGGGGACGTCCTACTTATTTTCTTTACTTTGTGTTCACGCACACACACACACACACACACACACTTAGGATTCACATTTTTGATGCATAATTTTATTTCTATATCACTACATACATGTTCTTTCTCTTAAATTGTATGTTCAAGGCATTCCCTATCTCACGTGTTTGGGTCTCCAAGTATCAAGGTTCAATGCGGTTCCCCATGCTTGCATTCACTTGTACCACCTATGGTATATCATAGTACAAGCAAAGCATCAAGAAAAATGCAATAAAGAAGGTACAAGACCCTCCTTGAACCTCAAATTCCAAAACAAAGGCCAACAGAAACTGCTCAAATCGATTGATCGATTCCCAAACTCAATCAATCGAAATCTCAAAATCGATTAATCAAATTTGTAAAATCAATTGATCGATTTCTCAAATTTTTAAAATCAATTGATCGATTCCCAAACTCAGTCACTAGGAGTGCTCAGACGATTAATCGATTTTCCATCGATAAATCGAAATTTAAAAATCGATTGATCTCGATTTGGTCAGAAACTCAGCCCCTTTACGGGCATTTATTCCAACTTTCTTCCTTATCATTTCTCCTTCTTTCCCACTTCTTTAACTCATCATTTAATCCAAAATTGAATGCACAACAACATGTTTATAGCAAATTAAATAAAACTCACCTCAATAAATCTCTTGATTAAATAAATGGATTGGTCTATAGGTTAGGGTTCCTAGCATCGACTCCAACGAGTTCCTTACGTCGTATCCGGAGTTAAATGCTCAAGCCTGTCTTCAAATTTGAATTCCACATAACTCACCTTGCATTTACTCCTTCCTATTCTCCCTCTCTCTACACCAACCCTTCAAAGAGAAATAACTTCTCTTTAGTTGTTAAGCCCTTTAACCCTTCTTATGTTTTGGTGTTAAGCACATACGCCCAAGACCGGTGTATGTGATCTCTAACAAGCTCTAACACTACGCACATGTGTTCGTTCACATCAAACTTAATTAAGTCATAGTCATCGTACTAACTTCCACTTGGTCAAACCTACGACCAGTCGGGCACGCATTCCAAGGACACTGTTCAACGTCCAAAATTCGAGGATGTTACATATTCAAAGGCAGATGGTCGTGCTTCAAGAGCTTTTGACCAAGGAGAGGCAATTGCGCCAACAACGTTGCATTCTGGATGACGCTGAGTCGTCTACCACAACCCCCCCTCGCCCTACACCCCATCATAATTCTCCACCCTCTTCCCTATCTTCACCCACCCCTACCCTCCCGATCTCCACTTTCTCTACGAAGATGGCAAGTTGAGGCATCCCGGAGTCGAGATGAGGCGCTCTTTTTGGCGGGATAAATTTTGAAGACGACGCACTGTGTATTTTTATAATTAGTCTCAGTTTATATGAATACAATCATTTTCATTTAATTTTCTCTTTTATATGAATACAAACTCAGGTTTCCGTCATTACTAGCGCTAGCGCTTCCATTGGACTACTTGTGTCCTCGCTGAATGGGAAGAGAAAATAAGAATAAATTACTTATAAATTTTTTTGCACAAAATAATAATAGAAGCGAGTATATTACATCGAAAATTACATATCTTAAAGAACTAGTTACATGAGGGGCGCACTAGTTATATATGAGGGGTGCTGACGCATCATAGTGGAGGCCTCAGCGCATCTACAAAAAGCAACAGCGCTTCGAAATCCCAGACTAACAGCATATCCTATTTTTGAATCTAGGTATCAAAGCGTTGACGCCCCAATGCCAAAGCGCTGATGCCCAATTGTCAAAGCGTTGACGCCCCATTGTCAAAGCGTTGAAGCCCAATTGTCAAAGAGCTTGCATTATCACTTTGCAATTGTTGTGTCATCATTTCTTACTCGATGCATCATTACTTTTTTATTTGAAGCGTCAGTACTTAAATTAACTGTAAGCTAATGGGTCTAATCTATTTACAATATGTATTTGTTGTAGCGACTGTTTCAAATCTGCTAAATTTGGGATAAGCAAAAAGAAATTTATATTCATATGGAAAAAAATGTTTACAAAGATTAACCAATAAGGTGATTACATATAAGATGAACCTAGGAAAAATCTAGACAAGGATTGACACGGTAAAGTTTGTGATGGAGATTGATCTCGAGGTCTTCAAATTTTTAGCTCTATCAAGAGAGATGGCTCCCTCTTGCTGTAAATTTTCAACCCACTATCGTCGTAGAGGAACTCGCATTGAGGATGCAACATTTGATGGTGAGATTGTTAAGAAGTGGGGGAAGGTGAGAAGTTGGAAAAAGGGTCGATTTGGGACAAGATTTATGGCAACGGGGGGTCTCGATAGAAGATTCAACGTCTGGAATGGGTCGTTTGCGCTTTAACTTTTCTAATCTCTTTACTACAGCCAAAAGTTTGACCCTTTGCTTTTCAAGGATTTGATCAAGCCTTCTACTTAGCTCGTCATGGACTGGTTCTTCCGCCATGGGGTTAGGGTTAGGAGACGGAGAAAGACGATAGGTTTGAAATGGGAAGGGTTTGTGACGGGACGTGGCTTTTTAGGGAAAAAGGCTAGGGTTTGAAACGTCACTTCGAAATAAAATTTGAGGGTCGGTGGCAGGTAATGTATTCCATGTTCGATGTTACCCATGGCGCTTATTCTTAAAACCGTCAACACTCCCGTAAGATGATTGTCGAATCATTATTACTTCTACTTTGAAGCGTCATCACCTCAATTACGGGCGGTGAAATAAAAATACCTTGTAGCCTTTTGTCAACTTAATCTTTTGACCATATCTTTTCTTCTACTTCCGTCTTCAAACCAAACCCCCCCTTCACCATGGCGGAAAAACCCAACTCTGAGATTAGCCAAGCCTTCAATCTCCTCGATCGTATGGTTGAAAGTGTGTAGGTGAATGTTCTGGAGCAACAACTCGCGCTTCTGGCACAGAAGAAGACACGGTTTCAAAGGATGATGCACAATATTGAAGCGGATGTGGCTGCGATTGAAGATATTTTTACTAAGTTTGAGGGGCGGCTGCGCGAACTAGGATACAGTCTGAAGGGGGAGTCGTCTACCCCTAAATGATGGATTCTCAAGCAGTTGTACTGATGTCTCTCCTTCCTCTTTCCTATGTTTTCTTTTCTGGATTTTGTGTAGTTTTTTTTTAAAATATATAAATACATTAATACAATCTCTGCTTTTATCATTTACATTAATACAATCTTTGCTTTTCTCGTTCTAGTCGGAGAGGCATATCGCTTATTGCTAGAAGCCGCAACACCTTGGCTAGCCCTAATAATCATGCAGCTAGTTTGATGCGCTAGCCCTAATTTTCAGGGCATTGTTGCTTCATGATGCTTCACATTTCGCAAATTGTTAGAAGCGGCATCTCCTCAAATAGCCATAACATTCAGGGCACTATGTCGATGCGCTGACCTATAATCTGTGAGCTTCAATAAGTCGCGTCACCCCTTCTTCTTTGAAGCATCATCGCTTCTAATTAAAAGTGTCATCACCCTGAAAGATAATGGCAAATTTATCTACAAACTACGTCAATGCTTCGAAATGCAGATTAACTATATATCCTTTGAATAAATTTCGTCTATTAAAAAAGTCTCATGTAATATGGTCAATGTACATTATATGTCTATCCTCCGTAAGTAGCCTTATGTACATATAATCTTGAATACAATGTTATGTATGTTAATAAATGTGAAAGTATATTTATGTATAACAAAAAATATATAAAAGTAATTCCACATCGTCACTGACATCCCAATTCTCTTTTTGGTGCGCACCGATGGCATGCCCAATCTCTGCCCTAAAAGTTTCGATGTCTTTCTACTTGAAATCTATCTAGAGTTCCCTACTTAAATAATCTATGTATTTCATCACGAAAATCCCACAGTCAAAATCGTTAGTTTGGCTCGGTGCCTCTATACCCTTACTGTCCCAAGGCCATTTGTCAAAAATGGATGTCGGGGCGTCGTGCATATGAAACAGGTTTGGGAGGTAATGCGTCTGACAATAAAAAAAAGTAAAATATCAATTACACATGCATTTAGAAAATATAAGTGAGCGCTAACGCTCCAATGTCAAAGTGTTGACGCCCTATTATCAAAGAGTTGACGCCGCATTGTCAAAGCGCTGATAGCAAAGTGTCAAAGCACTGACCACCATTTTGAAAGCGCTAACACCCCATTGTCAAAGTGCTGACGCTCCATTGGAAAAGCAGTGAAGCCCCATTATCAAAGTGGTGACGCTCAACTATCAAAGCTATTACACCCCATATTAAACCGAACAATGGTTTCGCTAAGAGCCATAAGCGATTCCGGCGTTACTTTTGAGAGTATTCGATCGTAGCTTACCAGTGTCCTTATCGCCTCGTGAAATTTGATTTTCAGAGGACAATCCGGGAGGGGGTCAAGGACATTGATTTTATGAGCTGAGGGGGTCACCAAAACAAGCACCTAGTGTCCTGGCATATCGATGTGAATCAAAATAAAAAAATCTCATAGTCCATCGCATTCAAGACGTGATTTTTATTTATGACGAAACGTTGCAACGGCGGCATGCCATCATGTGCCAAAAAATAGTCGGCGTGGCATCTGCTTCATCCTACCATGTCGGGGGGTGCGTATTCTCCACTCTATTTAATGTACCCCTCAAAATCTCTGAAATCTATGCTCTTGCAGTTGGGTCCAACAACGGCCATCCGGAAAGTCTTCCTCTTCTTCTCAATGTCTTCTTGCTTGTCCATGACCCTAAAGTACGCGATCATTACCTGCATACAAAAGTATAAATATCAATACGGAATCAAGGAAGCGACAAGGTTGAATAGGGATTAATACTTACTAGGTCTTCTATATCCTATTTGGAACGCAAGCAGCGCATCAACTCGACGATAATATGTCGGGATCCAACGGTTGAGATGACAGTCCTACGTTCAAATTAAGGCATAAGTGGATCAGTCTCTAGTGCTTCGAATTAGACGCGCTAGCGCTTTTTGTACAAAGCGTTGCCGTTCTCACCTAAAGGCAACGACGCCTCGACAATGACGCGTTGATGCTTTGAAAGGCATGTTAAAAGTTGTATGGATGGAATAAACTTACTCGTTCTCTTTGTTAGGCATTCCCCAAATAACTTTCATATAAGCCTGAGGTGATGCATCACCAGTTGGTAACTGATTGATTTTAAATGTAACCTTTGCAAGGGCACAAGATCTATTGTAGTATGGCAAAAACAAGGGTGTCGAACCCACAGGGAAACGTGAATTTTAATTAATTATTTCAGAGATTTAAAAACGTCCCCAAGGAAGTACTAAAGGACAGATTTAATTTTACCAAAAATTTATCACACTTTTCCGAAATACAAGAGAAATAAATTAATCTAAACAACTAATTACTGATGAATCTAAGAACAATAATTAAATATGATCAAGGAATATGCTACCCCAGATTTGTACCCATTTTCTATCATTAAAACCCACAGTTTCATTAAAGTATTATTCACACCATCATTCCTATAGAAAAATGATTCGTAATAAAATATGATCATCAATCCGGCATACCCTATCTAAAAACAATGACTCGGCCTATCATCATGGTATGAGTCATGTAAAAAGCATAGCATATATCATGATGTTTAGATCACAACAGTAAACACATAATCGCTCTGCAGCCTAGATCAGCCTGCAGGTCAAGATCTAGCGATTATGGCCATTGATACGAGCAATCAACGGTCATAACAAAGCATTCAATATATTTTCAATAACACAAACTTTGAGCAAAACGATTCCATGATGACAATAATAGACTGCGGTATTAATCATAAAAATTGGTTACTTATCTGGGGATCGCATCTTCCCTGATCAACTGATTTAGCCGCTCATCTTTGGTGTATGATTTTCTTGTTCATTCAAAGCCATTCAACTTTTCATTTCTTTCAAAGATCTTTTTATAATTGTTTTTCCTAAATACAATCTATGATTTTCTCAAAGAAAAAAAATGCAAACCTAAGTACAATCTACCCAGATGAAACCCTAAAAGAAGAAGGAAGAAGAACCATTGGAAAGATGCCCAGAGGAGTCTAAAATAAAAAATGAATAATGAATAATAATTCTCCAAAATTCTCTCTCGAAGTGTTTGATTTGGCTTTAAATAATAGCCACGTCGCAGAAGTGTCCCAACTCGACAAATCAGGGTCGATTAATCGACTCCTTAAAAATCTGTGTTAAGAAGCATTTTTTGTCTCAAACTCTATCATTTTGGTCGATCGATCGACTGAAGGGTTGATCAATCGACCTTCCCAGATTTCCGTGAACTCTCGCCAAACTTTGCATCAGACACTACCTCGGTATTTAGGCCATAACTGTCTATCCCAAACTCGGATGGAGGCAATTCCTACGGTGTTGGAAAGCTAACGACGAGCTCTACAACTTTTATGTTTTAGCAATTTCTTGAATCTGACGTCTTGAAGGTCCAAATTGAGATGCAAGTCTCACTAAGTTCTCGATGATCCAAAATTGCAGTGTTTTGACATTATTTTTGGAATTCTTGGCCTGCTTTATGTAATTGGATTGTATTTGCCTGAAACACTTCAAATCTAGTAATTCTCATCAGATAGCCTTCATCGAATAGCTAAATATAGGTATTTAGGGATGAAATATCATCATATTTCACTACTCATCAGTAACCCCACCGCTTTGGCCTTCTTTTTACGGGTTTGGGAGACCAGCTCTCCCTTTCTTTTAGAGTGAGTTTACGAGGGAGTAATCATGAGGACTTTAGCGCGATTTCTCTCACTTCTCCTAAAGATGAGTGAGACTTCATCCTCCTCTCCTTCTTGCACCAAAGACCTCTCCTCGGTTCATGGTTACGTAAGGGGCATCTCAAGACCTTTGTCATGAGATGTAGTAGGCAGTGGTGGTGGTGGTGGTGGAGGCAGAGATTGTGGTTGGGGTTGGGGTTTCTCCTTTGTAGGAAGTTGGGTTTTGGACTGTGGTGGAGGCAGGACTTTCGATTGGGTAAGGGCTTCAGCTTTGGAGAGAGTAGGAGGATGGGGTTAGGGTAGGACGTGGGTGCGAAATGGGGCTGGGGCATGGGCTGTGGTTGTGGTTGTGGTTGGGGTTTGGGCTCAGGCTTTTCTTGGGTCTGGGGCTTGGAGTGTTGTTGTGGTTGGGCTTGGGGCTTGTGCTAGGGTTTGGGCTGGGGTTTGGGCTTGGGCTTGGTCTTGGGCTTAGATTGTGGCACACGCAGTGGGTGCGCTTGGGACTTGGGGCAGTTGCTTCCCTTCGGGCAGGCGATGCAAGTCGCCCTAGCTTCGGGTAGAGGCAGACCTTTGGCAAAGGGGGCAGAGCTCTGATGATCCCTAGCGCGCCTCAACGGACTTCCTAGCACACTGCGGGCCTATAATATGATAAGAATATCAGTTAATATTTAATCAATAATTAACTTGTAGAAGCGTTTGGGCTTCATATCCAAAGTGTCCATGTATCATAGTCATGGTGTCGTCGCTTCATGCATGCATGTGGAAGCGAAAGCCTTTTAATGAGGCATACACGCTTCATTTACAAGCACGGGCGCGTCATGTGAAGGCGTTGGTGCTTCACATCCGAAGCGTTGACGCTTCAGCATTGGATTTCCTCAATTTTAGCATTTTACGACCATAATTTAGGAGCATACCTCAGACAATTTACTCAAAATCTCCTTCTGATATGCATGTTCATTCCAGAAGAGGGCGAACTGATTCTTAATATTACCATGTTCCTTCAAGATCATGGCGATCTGACCCTTTAGTTGCTGATTCTCATGTTCCAGCTGGAGAACCTTTACACTGAGGTCCTCGAAGCCTTTACTCCGCTCTCTGTTTGACCTTTCACAATCTGTAATTCTTGAATTGGCAGACTGCTTCCATTTATTATCAATCCGTTGTTTCGTGAACTTACGGGATTTAGGTTCTTTTGCTTTTTCTCCCTCTTCTTCTTCCTCCTCTGCCTTTCCTCGTCTGATACGCTAATAACGTCAATGTATATTTGCTTCCTCCGCAAAGTAATGGGAGGGATCGGTTGTCCTTCACCCGCTTCCGCAGGTCTTCGCCCTGTTCCCAATATGGCTTCTACCACAGGTAGGGTCCTTTCATAGAGTGTGGCCTGCAGTTCCCGGATGCGGATGACCTACAAGAAGATAGATATTCCATATTATTTTTCTTAAGATGCGATTGCGCTCTTGATAGAGGCGCCATCGATACGCATTTGAAGCGATTGTGCTCTTCTTAGAGGCATCATCGCTTCATTTCGAAGTGATTACGCTCATTTTAGAGGCGTTATTGCTTCATTTGGAAGCAATTGCGCTCGTGTTAGATGCCTCGTCGATTCATTTGGAGGCGACGACGCTTCTATATTATATGACAATGCCTATACTTGGATGCGATACCGCCACGTATCGAATTTACCTTGTGCTCGAAGTCCGTGATGTACGATTTTCTTGTTTTATCATTTGCTTTATATTTCAGTAGCCTTGGGAAGCTGACATCGTCAGCAACCTTGTGTGGGGCACACCTGCCATTAATCTCGTATGCCTAGATCTGAGAAAAATAAAATAAATATTTGATGACTTTCGTAATCCTCAGTGCTTCGTAGGAAACAAAACAGGACATTCTGGGAGACGACATTGCCTGCAAAGTAATAGTGCAGTTGTAAATATTATAATCCTGCGAAGCATTTGCTTTCTCAGCTATATCTCTCATCCTCTTCGCTTTGTCCACTCACATTAGAAGTTGATGGTACGCAAAATGGCACCATGGATATATGTGGAAATTGGTGAGATCATCAACGAGATCGAGGTGGGGGTTCTCGAGGGTGTATTTTGTGTTTGAAAAGATGACGATGGTGCGAACGAACAATAGGCAAAGTTTTAGAAAGTTCTCATTAGTATCCTAGTCGAGTCTCTCAATGGCTTTGAAGATGTGTCCCCTATTTATATCTTTGATGTTGTTGAAAAACCTATATCTAATGGTCCATTCTTTGGAAATCTCCACATTCGCAAGGTAACTAGGGGGGTTGGTCATTCAAGACCATTGTCATTAATTACCATTGTTATTAATTACCATTGTTAGAACATATGTCATTAATTACCATTGTTAGAACATTAAATGACGAGCGGGGGTCGGTCATTCAAGACCAATTATCAAGGCAAAATCAAGGGCCTCGTCATTTAATGTTCTAACAATGGTAATTAATGACATATGTTCGAGCGTTACTTCACACAAAATGGTGCTACGTGTCAAAATTTGGAGAGCTTCGTATCATCTACGGAGCGCTAATGCTTCGTTCTTGTCGCACAAGTGCAAACAGAAGAAAGCGTCGACACATTTTACCTGAGCGCTAGCGCTTTTCAGAGGGAGCCAAGTTTCCTTTGACAGAAGCACCATTAATGCTCAACATTCAAGCAATAAATGCTAAACATTCGCCCAATAAATGTTCTCCCCGAAGGCGTCTCGCAAACAATTAACTCAAATTGTAATGATTACCATTCAAAATCACGAGGTCAAGCCCCTGCTTCTCATTTACTGTTTTGACAATGGTAATAAATAAAGTAAGATCAGATGTCATAAGAAAGGCGTCTTCCATAGTTCCTTTTCATAAATGGAGCACAAATGCTTCGACATAGTGGCGCTAGCTCCCGATAAAAAGCGTTTGTTCGTCTTATAGAAAGCGCAAGAGCTTCGTAACAAGATGCCACAAATAGTAATTTTCATAATTATTTATAACCAATAAAGAAGGTAATATCATGCGCTGCTGCTCATTTAATGTTCTGACAACCTTAATAAATGATATTATGTCAGACGTCGCGCTAGTGCGCCGTATAGGAAGCGCAATCGCCTCCTTGATAGAAGCGTAAACGCTTCAAATCAGGTAGTCTTCTCGTATGTCTTTTCGCATATAATCATGACAAAATCACGATGTTAGGCATGTACCCCCAGCACCTCCCCACACTTTGCCTTTCTGATTCTGTAAGTGTCAGTGGTAACCATGGTTAAAGCACAGTGAAAGTAGGAAAAGGAGAGACTATCGCATCAACGACAAAGACACTACATGCCGAGCTCCTATCAATATGCGTAGAAAAATCTCTACACCAAAGCGCATATCCCCGGCCCTCTCTCTCTCTCTCTCTTTCTATATATATATATGACAACGGAAAGCTACCTTAATGTCATTTGGGTGCCATGCGGTCCAAAGATTGGATGCTGAGGCAACATGCATAAGAGGTCGTCCATCTCGAAAAAGAGAAAATAAAAAAATATATTACACCCATTATCCAAAATGTGGTCAAAGTTCAGAAAAACTTCAATGGACTAAGTTAATGGGGTGGAGGTAAGGATGCATGTCTTGAACCGAACACCGAAACCGAACCAAAAACCAAAGGAACCGAACCAGACTGAACCGCACTGCACCGAAACCCAACACAAACTGAATCGAACCCCAATTCGGTTCAGTTTTAGTTTGGATGGCTTGAAACCGAAAACAGTGGTAGTACGTCGAGGAAACCAAAAAACCTGGGAAAAAACCAAAAGAAAATAGCCTAAAAATAGGTATTTTAACTAACCCGAACTGAATCGGTTTCGGTTTTAGAAAAAAAAAATTTTTACCGAACCTAATGGGTTTCGGTTTGGGGTGTACCGAACCAAAAATTGAAAAAACGGGGCTCTGTTCGGTTCGGTACACCGATCCTGCATCCCTAGGTGGAGACCAAACTTTAGCTACAAAGGGCTAATAAATTATAAAATAATTTTTTTTTCTAATTAAATTGAATTGACTCCCCATGAAATGATCGCCAAACCCAACTTGGTCACTATGCTTGGTTGCTGTTCACCTTTAAGGGTTTTAGCAGATGGTAGAGATAGCTTGTATGATGGAATCTAAGAATGAATCTAATCCATACGATCATATCAAATGAACAGATTTTATCCCCTTAAAGTTAATCATATCCATTAATCCATGTTATTGAGAGTAAATTATGTAAAATTTGATCTAAGCTTATCTATTCTCTCACTCCATTTCCGGCTTTTGCTCTCACTAGGTCTGTATCTTCTTACTTCGTGCGAGCTTTTGGAATCGCTTCTCTATGGTCATCGATTTCGTGACTCCTGTCGTCAATATCATCTGTCGCTTATGGGATCCCGTTGCACGACATGTAAAAATTATCACTGGACTCGAAGAAAGCGTTCAATCTCTAACAATGAAGAAGCAAGACTTGATAGATAAAAGCGTCGGCGTGAGAAGTGAGGTTGAACTTGCCGAGAGATGGGGATTAACTTGCCGAGAGACGGGGATCACATGGCTTGGTAGGGTACGAACTGCTGAAGTCGATGTGAATGAATTCGGAGATTCTTTTAGTAAAAGGTGAAGGCACCTTGGAGATTGTTGTCCGAATTGTTGGTTGAGCTACAAACTCGGAAAAGAGTGGGGGCGAAGCTTGTATATTTGGAAAACTTAAAGTCTCAAGGTGATTTTAGAAATGTAGCTAAGAAATCGCTTCCGGATCCGGTAACCGAGATGCCTAGCACGTCGACCGTGGGCGTGGAGTCAGTGATGAAAAAGGTTCTAAGTTGTCTTGATCAAGATGAAGTCGGAGTTATTGGATTGTTTGGTATGGGGGGTACCGAGAAGACGACTCTCATGAAAAAAATCTACAACGATTTCGCCAAAGGAGTGCATGACTTTGATGTGGTAATTTGGGCTGTTGTGTCTACAAAACCAAGCATCGTAAATATTTAGAAGGATATTTTAAAGAAGCTGGGTTTGCCTGATGATCAAGGTTTCGGAACCGAAGACATATTTCATGTTCTAAACAGGAAAAAATTCTTGCTGTTCTTGGATGATGTTTGGGGAAGACTTGATCTTAAAGAATTGGGGGTTCCTTATCCCAACAACCAAAACAAATGCAAATTAATATTCACCACCCGATCCGAGGCCGTATGTGGAGAAATGGAAGCTAAGAAGATTAAAGTAGAATGTTTGCCATGGAAGGAAGCATGGGATCTATTTCGAGAGAAGGTGGGTGAAGAAGTCATGAATCATCCAGAAGTACCGAAGCTTTCAGAGAAAGTTCTCAAACAGTGTGGTGGTCTCCCTCTTGCACTCATCACCATTGGCCGGGCCATGGCTAGTAAGAAGACACCAGAGGAGTGGAAGTATGCAATACGAGCTTTGCGCAAGTCGGGACATGGTTTACGAAGCATGGAAGATAATGTTCTCCCGCTTTTAAAATTCAGTTTTGACAATTTGCCTAATGATACATTGAGATCATGCTTCTTGTATTGTTCTTTGTATCCCCAAGACTACCAGATCGAAATCGAGAAACTTATCGAGTACTAGATTGGGGAAGGATTTTTAGATGAGTGTGACAACGTTAAAGAAGCTCGCTACATGGGGTATAATCTCATCAAAGAATTGAAGAGCGCGTTGTCACGGGGTCGCACTTCCGCAACCTCAGTCCCGTGCGGCACCTAACGCACGTTTCGCTAGGTCAGCCTACTTCTGATACCAACAGTCGCTGGAGCATCCTTCGACGCGCTTTCAACCCGGGCGGTGCTTCGCTACCGCATGCAACGAAGCCAACCCATCTACACATCAACTCTGATACCACCCGCCTAGAGGACGGGAACTCTCCCAACATGGTTACCTCTGTTTCACGGCCTACCATCCAACTCATCGTGCCCCTTACGACACGCCACTTGCACCACTGTGCTAAACTTGACCTGCTCAAGCTTCACCCTGTGCACTGCACTAGTACCTCGCTCGCAACAGTCTTGGCATGCAGCTCCCCATGCCACCATGTCTCGCTCACCTGCCGAACCAAGCCCACAGCCTTGTGCCACGCGCTCGCGTGCTCCACTGAGTCCCACGCAGCGCCTTGGTGTTCTCAAGCGAGGTTATCCAGCCGTATGCACCGCGACGCATAGTCCAGAGCCATACTTCGACCTCACCCGGGTTCCACACGGCATCGCTGCGTCGACGTCCTAGGCCCACTCTTTCAGACCTAGGAGACACTTGCGCCCCCTCTGACAACGCAAGGCCCCGTGTGTGGGGGAATATCTCTCAAGCTCCCTTCTCCTATATAAGGGTAAAACAATCATTCAGCCAGAATGGCAGGAGAACCTCAAACCCCTTGGTTTGACATACCGCAACGCCTCATGCATCGCTAGCCCACCTTGGCTATGTCGCGTCCGTGACGCTCTGCGTCCTACCGCCATGCGACCGTGTCGCGTCCTCGCAGCGCGACCACGTCACCAGGCCCACTTGGCCCCATGTCGCGTGCCCTCCTGGCACCACATGTCGTGCCACACGCACCATGCTGCAAGCTCGAGTATTGGCCCCGTCACATCCTCCACCACTCCATAAATGTCAATGTCCTCGTTGACGCATGATCATAGTGAACTGACCCCGCCAACTCCTCCCAGCTTGTTCGCATTACATATCTAGTTCTTAGGTCCACACCTTCCCACTAGCTCCCCACTGTCACCCCGGTCGGGTCAACTTGGTTCTGCTGTCACAAGGCCCTCACCTATTAACTAGCTCAGGGATGTCGCGTGTCCTCTTGACACCACATCTCGTGCCTCCGCACCAATTGTTCAAAGATGTCGCGTGCCCTCTTGATGCCACATCGCGTGCCTCCGCACCAGTTGTTCTCAATAGCATCATCGCTTCTGGATCGAACTTGGCTCTGATACCAAAATGTCACGGGGTCGCACTTCCGCAACCTCAGTCCCGTGCGGCACCTAACGTACGCTTCGCTAGGTCAGCCTACTTCTGATACCAACAGTCGCGGGAGCGTCCTTCGACGCGCTTTCAACTCACGCAGTGCTTCGCTACCGCATGCAACGAAGCCAACCCATCTACACATCAACTCTGATACCACCCGCCTAGAGGACGGGAACTCTCCCAACATGGTTACCTCTGTTTCACGGCCTACCATCCAACTCATCGTGCCCCTTACGACACGCCACTTGCACCACTGTGCTAAACTTGGCCTGCTTGCTTCACCACCGCAATCGCACTAGTATCTCGCCGCCGTCTTGGCATGCACTCCTCATGCCACCATGTCTCGCCACCGCCAACCAAGCCACGCCTTGTGCCACGCGCCACGCTCCCATCGAAGTCCCCACGCGCCTTGGTGTTCTCACGCGAGGTTGCCCAGCCGTATGCACCGCGACGCGTAGTTCGGAGCCATACTTCAACCTCACCCGAGTTCCACACGACTTCGCTGCGTCGACGTCCTAGGCCCACCCTTTCAGACCTAGGAGACACTTGCGCCCCCTCTGGCAACGCAAGGCCCCGTGTGCGGGGGAATAGCTCTCAAGCTCCCTTCCCCTATATAAGGGTAAAACAGTCATTCAACCAGAATGGCAGGAGAACCTCAAACCCTTTGGTTTGACATACCGCAACGCCTCATGCATCGCTAGCTCACCTTGGCTATGTCGCGTCCATGTCGCCACCGTGACGCTCCGCGTCCTACCCCCATGTGACCGTGTCGCATTCTCGCAGTGCGACTACGTCGCCAGACCCACTTGGCCCCATATCGCGTGCCCTCCTGACACCACATGTCGTGCCACACGCACCATGCTGCAAGCTCGAGTATTGGCCCCGTCACAGCGTGCTTGTTGGAGGATGGTCCCGATGAAGGAGAAGTGAAAATACATGATGTTATTCATGACTTAGCTATATGGATAACTTCGAAATCTATAGAGGAGAAGGATAAGTATAAGAAGGAGACGTTATTGGTGGCGGCCGAAGTTGGTTTGACGAAGGTACCAATAATGGAGAAGTGGAAAGAGGCGACGAGGATATCACTGAAGAATAATGAATTGGAAGTACTAACGGATACACCGACATGCCCCAATCTTTTAACCTTGATGCTCCAAGAAAACACCAAGTTGGACAAGATTTCCGATAGCTTTTTCCAATGCATGCCTCTTCTTAGAGTTTTAGATCTTTCCCGTACTCAAATCAAAGAGCTTCCTAGAGGGATTGATGAACTGCTTAAGTTGAAGTATCTTAATTTATCGCATACTAAACTCGTAGACCTTCCTAGAGGGATCGGTAAATTGGTTGAGTTGCAACATCTCGATTTATCATTTACGGAACTCAACGTGATTCCAACAGAGATTTCTACATTGGTTGAGTTGAGGCATCTGAATTTAAAGTGGGTGAAAATAGTCACAGTGCCTAGAGAGATGGCTAATTTGATGAAACTGAATCATTTAGATTTGAGCTCTACATGGTCTCTTGAAGCAATTCCATGTGAGGTGATCAGGGGGCTCTCAAGTTTGCAAGTGTTAAATCTATATAGAGGTAATTATTTGTATGGGAAAGTGGGAGGTAACGATGACGATGATAACAAAAATGGACTTGATTTGGCTGAATTGGAAGGCTTGAAACAACTGAATGAACTTGGTATTTCCATTGGTAACGTCGATGCTCTCAGAAGATTCGCTGCGTCTCCATTATTTAACAAATGCACCCGATATTTATCCATCAAGAAATGCTACACATTGACTCGTTACCGGCTGTCATCAACATTCGGAAACATGAGGGGACTACAAGAACTTCATGTTTCTGATTGTCATCAGTTGGAGGAGCTGATAATTGACTCAGAGTTCGAGGGGGAGAATCAGTTGCTTCCGTGCCTAAAGAAACTTGATCTCTCCTATCTTCTCAAATTGAAGACCATTTTGGTGCATAGTGGGTGCCTACAAAACCTTTTTATATAAATATCTTGCATTGCGAAATGTTAAAGAACATCACTTGGGTTCTACACCTTCCGAGCCTCCAACATATTATACTCCACGATTGCAGTGAAATAGAAGAAGGTATTGGGGATGAAGTTGAAAGAATAGAAGAGGACTTTATTGCCCTGCCAAATCTTTAAAATTTGTATCTTTGGGACCTACCCAAATTAAAGACTATATGTAGGGATCCAATTGCTTTCCCTTCCTTACAATATCTTAATGTCGATAACTGCCCACAATTGAAGAAGCTCCCATTTGGGCTGAACAGGGCAGCGAACCATGCTATAGAAGAAATTTACGGATCGAAAGAATGGTGGGATGGGTTAGACTGGGATGACGAAAGCATCAAGTCCGCTTTGGTTCCTCATTTCCAAGAACGTAGTTAGACATCAAGCCGAGAGGCCAGATCTCGTTGCGATGGCAAGTGTTGTCTGCTCAAAGTGATGCATCGCGGGATTGAGTCCTGGATTCATCCTCTTTAAAATGGGGGTACTGCTGCCTACCATCTGACGCTGATAATTGCGGGAGCATTGTGTCTTTTTCTTCTGTTTTTTCCGATTGGTAAGCATGGGATTTGAACTCCTGAACCCACTTGTGAATTGGGTAGGACCTTTATTGGAAGTAGCAAGCTCATTCGAGGTTAGTAACACCCAACATTTTACTTTTCCAATGCATTTTATATTAGATTTGTGACCAAAGTCTTGCTCAATGGATGGATCTTTCTCATTTCTTATGTATCGTAATCATGTAAAGCTAGTTTATAATACTAAGCTTCAATAGTGATTGATGGTTGATACCAAAGTTACCTAGTTCGCTTGTTTGAATTTAGGTTTGCAATTCGCATTTTGCTACTATCAAGCAAATCTATTCTAAATCGATTTAATTTTAATTTTGAGTGGCTGAAACCGAAAGCAATTAGATAGGGCATGGAAACCGACCTAGAAGAAGAAAAAAAATCGAAAAAGGAAAAACAACAAAATAAATCCAAACCGAACCGGAAAAATCTGTTGGTTTGGTTTCAACTTTTTAAAATTTCGATTAGCAGAAAACCGATCTGTTTCAGTTGGGTTTCAGCTCAGGCGGTGCCAAGTCGAAAACCTTAAAAAGGGACTTCGGCTCAGTTTGGTTAATTGAGCTTGAACCCAAGCGCTCTCTCTCTCTCAATGAGGGCTCACTTGCTCATCACCTAGGTTATTCCACCCTTTAGAAATTTATCATCAGACGAGAGTTATGATTTATAAAAATTACTCAAAATACGTATTTTTATATTTTTAAAATTTATTAATATTTCACACACACAATTTAGTAGAAAAACATGGTATTTTAGGGAAGTGTGCAATATTAAAAGACCATCTAAGTCATAAGACCATGATTTAAAGATCTTTTATGTAAAGGATATAGAATGAAACACAATCTCTACGACATAATTTATAGCAATCAACCATTAAATTATGGCCTTCAAACCAAACGGCTTAAATGGTGTTTTGACATGTATACTTCTCCAAAATACCAGTCTTTCTCTAAGATTATGTGTAAGGGCCAAACTTCTCATGTGCAAGTAAGGGCTCCCTATAATTTATTGGGTGCATCTATTAGCACCCACGCAATCTTTGAAAGCACTCACGTGTACAACCCTTTCAAAATCATTGATTGCTTCGGATCAGATGATGGAGATTGTATTTCACCCTGATTTTCAATACAATGGATCTTGAGACCATGTCGCACTTATCAGACGGATAGTTTTTTATTCCAAATGTCACAAATCTCCAAAAAATGCCCCTTGTATCAAGTGGCACACATCACGTTCAAACGTGATTTTAGGGCCATATTTTAGGGATCTATGACATGTGGAATAAAAAATTGATCGTCAACATGTGTGCCACATGATCTCAAGATCCATCATGTGGAAGATCGGGGTGAAACACAATCTCAATCATCTGATCTAAAGTAATCAATTGTTTTGAATAGGTTTTCGCATGGGCACTTTTAGAGATTGCATGGGCACTAATTTATTAGGATACCACTATTTGTGCCAATGCAATTTCTAAAAGCACCAACATTCTGAAAACCTATGAAACCCATTGACTGCTTTGAATCAGACGATGGAGATCGTTTTTCGCCCTGATCTTCAACGCCATGGATCTTGAGAACATAATTGTATCATCAGATGATTAGCTTTTTATTTCACGTGGCACAGAGACAAAAAAGTGGCTTTGAAATCATATGCCACTCATCACCCTCAAATGTGATTTTAGGTCCATTGTTTTGGGTTATGTGACATGTGGAATAAAAAACTTACCGTCTGATGGTAGGATCATGTTCAAGATTTATTGTGTGGAAGATCAGGATGAAAAACGATCTCCATTATCTGATTTTAAGTAGTCAATGGGTTAGAGGGGGTTGCACATGTTGGGGCTTTCAGAAATTGCATTGGCGCGAATAGAGGTACCCAATTTATTATTAGGCACCTTAATTTGTTTCCATCGTGGCCATATGTTTACTGAAAGAACCTACATTTAAAACCCCTTGAAGCCCTATTGACAACCTGGAATCAAATGATGGAGATCATTTTCCACCCTAATTTTCTACACAACTGATCGTCAGACTATGATCTTTTTAATCAAAACAACTTATTTTGATTCGATATAGCGTATATCTTCAAAAAATGCCCCTAAAATCATGTTTGAATGTAATGTGTGCTATGTGATTTTAAGGCGACCTTTTGAGGATTTGGGCCACATAGAATAAAAAATTGAGCGTCTCATGATACGCTCATGGATGGGAAATTTTAGGCCTAAATTTCTGTTTTGGTCATGCCTGAAAAAAAATTAAAGACTCCGAAAAAAAAAATTACAAGTAAGCTTGCTACGCATGTTAAAATTAAAAATAAATATTATAGCTTTTAAAACTTAAGGATTGTTTTAAGGACTCATGAATATGTTAAGCAAGATCAGCCTAAGATTTGACGTGAGAGCCCTCTCCCTGGATTTCTATACTCTCAAAAAACGAGATAAGATTCCAGGCATGTGTACAGGTCATCATTACACTACGACACTCAGCCCAGCCCAAATATACTCATACTAGAGCATTGGAATCACTCGATGAAAGAGCTCTAGCATTGACAATTAAAGAAAATGTCTATAATCATTAATATTAGAGTGCATAGATCGGACATTTCAAATCAGAGTGATCAAGTTGGGATACAGGAATATATCCGCTTGAAAAAAGTTCAAAAAATTGGACGAAATTCGTCAAACTTGGAGAAAAAAAGGTCAAATTTTCAAAAAAAACAAAAAGAAAATTTGTAGAAATATGATAATTAAAAATATAAAAATTTAAAAATTGTAGAAAATAAATTTAAATAAAATTGGGAAAACTTGTTAGAAAGATTCAAGAAATTCACAAATAATTCATAAAAATTTGGTAACAGCAAGACTAATAGCAGCAGTTTTTGGTAGTGACAGGACTAATAACAGCAGTTTTTTGTTAGAAAAACTGTCGCTAACAGTCTTATTTTTTATAGTGAGTAAATAATTTCTCAACTTTTTCAAAGAGTCAAAGAATTTGGTCAGTGTCGTTCAAACCTCCCAATGAGCATAATTTTTGAACCTACAGTAGCTCTCAGTATTAGCTATGACTTTGTTCACTTAAATTACTCAAAATATGTGCCATGTGGCTTAGAATGACTGGTAAGAGGTTTCAAAACCGATGTAAATATAAAGCCTAACAATCCCATGGCCATGCAATTCTAGTGTAAATTGTGTTGTAACTAACAAATAAACAAGCACAACAAAACATAAAAGCATAGGTGGCATCATGATTCGAAATCATAGGGCAAAGCGGGCTGGTCCTGTGGTTTTGGTGGCCTGAGTCGAGATTTCAAAATGGGGTTGTGCAACCGTGGATCTTATGGACCCGTCACGACGATGTGATTAAATAAGGAGTCGCCACCCGGAGCTTTTGGTGTGCCGAGATACCCTAAATCAATATCATATGTACCAAAGTGCTAGATTTGACTCCGGATTGCCGGTCTACGTTAAAGCCTCTAGGTAAGGACTTTGTTTACTGAATAAGAAGGTGTTAGGCACCTAACCGGCCTGCTCGTAAGCGGTCTCAACAATGGCTAAATAGAAAAATAAAGAGAAGTGAGAGGCACTTCCCCTTGCCCGAAGGTAGTGTTCTCAATGGGCCGAGCCAGCCCAGATTTTATCCCGCACCGGGCCAAAAAAAAGTGGTATTTTCTAATAAGCAAATCCGGCCTAATATCCGAACCAGACTAAGCATGTTGCAACCCAAAATCAATTCAGGGCGGGCTTGGGTTGAGTGTTGCAACATCCGACCCGCACCTGGCCTGGATATTATATATATATATATATATATATATATATATATATATATATATATATATAAAGTTATAATATTTTTTATATAGTTAAATATGATTTAGTTAAAAAAAATTTACTCCACTATTATATTCCTTTTTATTTATTTGAGGCAATGATGATGAATGTTTGTGCATATATTTTTTGGTTGGACAAATTGGATGGCTTAATTTATTTCCAAGCAATCATTCCGTAGTTTTTTAGCTATACAACTTGGATGGCTTGCTGATTTTCAAGCAACCATTGTTCGCTAATTATAACCATTATGCAACAAACTAAAATAAAATATTTGAATAAAAGCTTGCACCTAAGCTTCTATAATGGTAATATAATTATTTAATTAAAATTTTAACCTACTTCAAACTTTTATTAGAAAAAAAAAATAGCTCAACCCAATTTTATTAAAAAAAATAGCCCAACCAGATTTTATTAAAAAAAAAAGAGTTGAAATAAAGCTCGAAAAAACACCCAAGCCCGACCCGACAGGGTAAGGGTCGGGCTAGGGCTAAGTACATCATAGCCCGGGTTAAGGTCGGGCTGAAAAACTTAGGAATCAGGCTCGGATAGGTTATGGTTGAATTGAATCCCAACCCGGCCCTAATCCGACCCATTGAGAGTCCAACTCGAAAGCACTCGGATCTTATTGAGCTATCCTCAATCACTGAAATTTCAACGGCGTAACGACTCAAATCATAGGATAAGGGAATAGCAAATGAGGAAATATATGGTAAAGGAAGGAGAGAGCCGGAGCTCTTGGGCCCTTGTAGCACCATCGCCGGATCTTCACGTAGAACTATCTCAGATGGCTAAAGCATGGAATGGGAGAGGTGAGCTAGGGTCTCTTAATGGCTAAGGCATGGAAAAAGAGATGATGGAAGTGTGGTGTTATGAGGTGAGCTAGGGTTTCAAGGCTTGGAAAGTTCAAGTCTTAAGAGTTTCTCTTTTAGAATTTTTTTCAAGTCTAAAAAGTGAAGGGTGAGGGTCTCTATTTATAGAGCGGGGAGTGATTAGGGAGCTCTTAAGAAATACTCCCCAAAGACAACAAGTATGGAGAAGGGGGGAATAGGTTTCAATGGTGGATGATAGGGTAGCCACTTGAATAGCATAAGAGTGATTTCTAAGGTTATTGGGGGCATAAGGTTCTAAAGAAACAATCCCCAAAGTCCGGAAAAGTCCACAAGTCAAACACCAAAGTTAGAAATTTGTCATCTCATATGTGCATGTTTTTAAGGCATGCGTGCATACTATGCACGCATGAAAATTGAGAAGTTGAGGCCCCGTACTGGAGGTAACTTCTGGAGACGAGACAATTGCTCATGCGTGCATACTATGCATGCATGAGTTATTTTACCCAACAAATGAAATGTGGGACTTGTGGGCCCAAGTTTGGTCCAGTAAGGGTTCAATGGGTTCAGTATGGGTTCTATGAGTTCGGTATGGGTTCTACGGGTCCAGTATGTGCTTTCGGAAGCTCGAAAGTGCGTCTTTCTCGAAGAACGGGTTGATAGTGTTTTGGGTGTCTACAGATGCCCCTCTTTGACATTCGATCACTAATAAATATATGCCAAAGAAAGAGACGTCCAAAGGAGCCCAAAGCAAACGTTTTCAGATCTGTTGTATCTAGCACCAACCTTAAAACACAAGTTGTTAAAATATGGAGAGTGACGGAGGTCCAATGTTCGCTACTTATATATTTCTCTAGTTAAGTCTTAACCTATTGCAACCGCACAATAGAAATTGTAGAGCTAGTATAGGTTCGTTCCCACAAAGATAGATATATTATTATTAATCTAGTTTTCTGAAAACTTATATTTATCTTTTAGATTCCTAAACTACTGGAGAAATATAAATAAAGAATTTTTCTAATTCTAATTTGCATAAAAGTAAATCCTAATCCTCAAACTTCATTTTATGGTCATCAATCACAATCTTCTGCTATTGGATATTTATGAATTTAAACAGTACCGTTACACCATTTATCAAGTCTCCTAGTATTGAGTGTCAATCAATACTAAAATTCTATCAACATAGATTTAATCTAATCAACAATCAACTAGATATTTGAGCGTCAATCAAACTCTAGAAAATTAAAGATGAAAAAATAAAAATCGTTACACTAATCTACAAATTCTAACATAAGCCATCAATTCAAATCAAAATTTAAAAATATTTATAAAGCAATAAATTTTAAACTAAAATGCAATAAAAATTATATCTTTCACCCCTCAGCCGCAGTCATCAATTGCTTCTGAGAAACTATAGATATCTACTCTAATCTTCAGCACTGAATCACAGGCGTCAATTTCTCTTGAGAAACCTCGGATAGCTAATCTACTTTAACTATTTTACACTACTGATCGGAGGAAAATTCAACTTCAGCCATTAATTGATGATGAAATTCTTCGATGATTATTCCTATAACAAGTCCTCTTATTTATAGATCATAAGGGGTCGGTTTACAATAGTTCTAATCCTAATAAAAGAAACTACAAATAATACAAAGTATCCTAATATAACTCTAATTCCTAATGTTATTCTTCCTTACTTTCTTTAGTTGATGCACTTCTAGAACGTTCTTTAATCTTCAGCAGCAGAGTCCTTCTAAAAATCTTCTTCGTCAATCTCTTAGATTCATGGTTAGTAGAATTTTTAATTACAGAATTCTTCTAAAAATATGCATGGCGGTGTTCAGCAGTGTAGAGAAGTTTTCATTCATAGATATTCATGATTATCCTTTTTATATGTAGGCTTCTCTAGAAAATCGTAAATCACGATTTTCTATCTTCTCATAGTCTTTCTTTTCAAGACGATTCATTGCTTTTTTTGTATCGCTTCAACTTCTTGAACATATATTCCTCTGGAGAATCATAAATTATGATTTTTCATTTTCTTTTAGTATCATGCTCAATCATCTTTTGCGATTTTCTGTTTTTAAACTCTTAGCAAATCATCTTTAACGCTCAATCGTCTTTCTTATTACTTTATGAGTTCATTTTGACGAATATTAATACTTTAGCTTTATTTTATTATTTTTTTTTAATATCTGTGCATCAATAACTTATTAGTAATAAACTAAGGTCTAGCATCACGAAGTTAAGGGTTATAAATTGATAAATTATGTGACTGATCACACCCCCAAACTTAAGCTTTGCTAGTCCCTAGCAAACAAGGAAAAATAACTACATTATTCTAAAAATTAAATTGCCACTTTCGTAGGGAGTACAATTATATTTAGTAGATGCAACAAGCCTTTAAACCCCTAAGTAATCCCTAGTAGAGGAGTTGTAGTCTCCTGAAGAGTTCCAGTGAAGTTACCTACAAATTCAAATATTTTTGGGTTTTTAAAAAAAAATTCAAAAAGGTAAAAAAATCTAAACTAATTCTGTACACTAACTAATTTAATCACCACATAATTATTACGATTTTACAATTTTTAAATCTTTCATTTTTACTTTCTATCATAGTAATTATCCTTGATCAGAACTCAACAATTTCAATACTGTAAAGCATGGAGTGTGTGCGTATCAGTGAACAGTTTATTCTTCATAAATTTTTTTAAATTACAGATTTATCAAATATTTTCATCCAAACTCTCATTATTGGCATACTCTCAAAAAGAATATCAAAATTTTGGATTCTCTCAATATGATATATATGATCAATTCAAAGGATATTTGACTGAAAAGATAAATATCATAGAATGGATAATCAATTCTATTTATATGATTTCTTTGTTTATTCATAATATCGACAACATATATCTCTACTAGACTCATATTTTTATAAATCGAAAATCACATGTCTTTCCTTCTGCTTGTAATGGGGCTTTTGGGTTTCAGGGTTTCAAAGAAAGGTAGATATGATTCAAAAGCTTTTGAGTCTTTTCTTTTCTACTTCAGTAAGTATCTAAAAAGTTGGATATCTTCTTCCCATATAATTTTTTTTTTTTTTTTTTATAAATCCCATATTATTCCCTTTGTTGTAGAATTTCCTTTTACGATTCTCCTCATATATATATATATTTTCAATAGTTCTTTGCTCAAGAATCGTTCTTTTCTTCAGAATCGTATTTTACGATTTTTCAGTGTTTTCCCATATTCTCTTTTCTTGCAAATCGTCTTTTTACGATTTTCACTCTTTTTATTTCATTCCTATAATTTGTTTTATTGTACCCTTGTTTTGCATATCCTTATACTATTTTTCTTATACTCCTTTCACTCCCTCTTCTACCACTTTCTTTTTCATTCTAAATTCTCAGAGAATTGTAAGGGTTAATGGTTGAAAGCTTTAGGTAGCACATATGATTAAGGGTTCAAAGGATAAAACTTTAATAGATTTTAGCTTTTTAGCTCTGATTTATACAAAATATAGATTTTAGCTTTTTAGCTCTGATTTATACAAAATATGACCTTTGATCACATTCACAATATACTAGTATGGATGTCATATTGTTTTGATATATTTAATAGATAGTTCTAAACAAACAAATAGTCATAATCACAGAATATTTTGATTCTAATTTCAACAATATAAGATTTCCCAGTAGTGAAGAAGTTCAAGGAAATTTTATTCGAATAGAAACAGTCTCTCTGAATAAAAGAGGAGATAAGACTCAAAGGCTCACTGGTTAATATATTTGAAACTATATTCTAAATTTTATAGTTTAAATTAATTTATAGTTTCAAACATTCATTTTTGATACAATGTTCAAAAGAGCTAATACTTGAATTGCAACTGCTTTATCATTATGATTATTAAACTTTTACTCCAATGGATCATAAAAAATTTAGATTAAAATTTTTCTAACATATTCACATGTGATGGTTAAATCAGAAAAATATTAAACTACTACTGAAAATAGAAACAAAGAAAAAAAAAATTCTGCAAAAATAAGCTAAACTATTATATACAAGTGTATATCCTCCCAAACTTAAATCTGGCAATGCCCTCATTGGCATAAAAATAGGGGATAAATGGTTTCCTAAAAATTATTGTTATCTATGATTTCTTACCAATTGTGAAAAAAAATTTGTAAGGAATATTTCTCCCAAACTTGAGGAAAACACAATGGTCTTACTTCTCAGAGACAAAAATAACAAAAATGTTAGTGGTGTTAGTAACAAAGTTAGGTAGTTAGTTCAAAAGAAAATTAAAAAGAAAATTTTTATATATTATTGCATATTTACAGAGATAAAAACTAAAAACTAATTACTAAAAATATTATTACAATGAAGAAAATAACCCTAGGAAAAATATAATTCTAAGAAGATGGAGGAGGTGTAGATGGTGAATCTCTCTAACGCTTGGGAGAAGGGGGTGGTGCATCTTCTTCGGCTTTATTCTCCTTGCCTTTGGTAGTAGAGATATCTACTGGTGTAGGCATCTTTACTCCATTATCAACATCCGGCCACTTCTTAAGGTCTGAATAGCCTGAATTGTGGGAGTTGGTGTCTGCAAGATCGTTTGGTTACTCTCTTTTTCTTCCCACAGCGAGGCTAATTGCCTTACTTGGGTATCTAGATTTGTGATAGACTGAGTGTAAGAGTGTAGGTCTTGGGAGATCTGAGACAACTGAGCTAACTCCTTAGAACGATGGTGTGCATGTTGCTGCAAGTCTTTGAGGATATGCATCATAGTAATACTATCGTTATTATTATGAGAAAATGGTTGTTGTTTATAAGATTGGTATGGCTGCTGAAAGTTTGAAGAATATTGTGGGTAAGGTATATCTTGCTGAATTCTCTTCGAGAAGCTATAAAAATTATCCCACTGAGGATTATAGGAATCTCCTCTATTGCACCACTGAGAGGCAAAGGCCTACTCTGTAACCAGCGGAGTTGGATACATTGGTGCGGTGGAGAGTTCCATTAAAGGGTAAGGCATATTAAAGAGTGGCCAAGATATATCATCATGGTTTTGCATCTTTAAAATTATATAAATTTTATTTTATTTTTTTATTTCAGAATAGCAAGGAGAGAAAACAAATCTGAGCCTCTAATGTCTATGGCCAATAGAAATTGAAACTTTAATTCGTCGTCTCCGAATAAACCTGCAAAAGCTTTAAGAAATAATCAAAGAAAATAAATATATAAAGAAATATAAAAAGAGAAAGATAAATACTTATTTTTCTAAATTAATAAAATAATATAGAACTATCCTCGGCAACAGCGCCAAAAACTTATTCGCTACTTATATATGTCTCTAGTTAAGTCTTAACCTATTGCAAGCGCACAATGAAAATTGTAGAGCTAGTATAGGATCGTTCCTACGAAGATAGATATATTATTATTAATCTAGTTTTTTGAAAACTTATATTTATTTTTTAGATTCTTAAACTAATGGAGAAATATGAATAAAAAAAATTTATAATTCTAATTTGTATAAAAGTAAATCCTAATCCTCAAACTTTAGATTATGGTCGTCAATCACAATCTTCTGCTATTGGATATTTATAAATTTAAACAGTACCGTTATACCATATATTAAGTCTCCTAGCATTGGGCGCCAATCAATACTAAAATCCTATCAATATAGATTTAACCTAATCAACAATCAACCAGAAATTTGGGCGTCAATCAAAGTCTAGAAAATTAAAGATGGAAAAATAAAAATCGTTGCACTAATCTGTAAATTCTAATATGAGTCGTTAATTCAAATCAAAACTTAAAGATGTTGACAAAGTAATAAATTCTAAACTAGAAAGTAATAAAAATTATATCTTTCATCCCTTAGCCGCAGCCATCAATTGCTTCTGAGAAACTACAGGTATCTACTCTAATCTTCAGCTCTCAATCACAGGCATCAATTGCTCTTAAGAAACTTCAGATATCTAATCTACTTTAACTATTTTAAACTACTGATCGAAAGAAAATCTAACCTTAGTCATCAATTGATGCTAAAATTCTTCGATGCTTATTCCTATACCAAGCCCTCTTATTTATAGATCATAAGGGGTCGGTTTACAACAGTTCTAATCCTAATAAATGAAACTATTAATAATACAAAGCATCCTAATATGACTATAATTTATAATTTTATTCTTCATTGCTTTCTTTAGTTGATGCACTTCTAAAACGTTCTTTAATCTTCAGTAGCAGAGTCTTGAAAATCTTCTTCCTCAATCTCTCAAATCCGTGGTTAGTAGAATTTATAATTACAGAATTCTTCTAAAAATATGCATGGCGGTGTTCAGCAGTGTAGAGAAGTTTCCATTCACAGATAATCACGATTATCCTCTTTATATGTAGCTTTCTCTATAAAATCATAAATCATGATTTTCTATCTTCTCATAGTCTTTATTTTCAAGATGATTCTTTAATACGATTCCTTGCTTCTTTTGTATCGCTTCAGCTTCTTAAACATATATTCCTCTGGAGAATCGTAAATTATGATTTTTCATTATGTTTTAGTATCCTGCTCAATCATCTTTTGCGATTTTCAATCTTTAAACTCTTAGCAAATCGTTTTTAATGCTCAATCGTCTTTCTTACTGTTGTATGAGTTCATTTTGATGAATATTAATACTTTAGCTCTATTTTACTGTTTTTTCTTAATATCTGTGCATCAATAACTTATTAGTAACAAACTAAGATCTAGTATCACTAAATTAAGGATAATAAATTGGTAAATTATGTGACTAATCACCCAAACATTGGATAATCATTCGCTCCTCAAGATTATCGATCCCTAAACGCTTAGCGACATTATTGGGCATGACTGTGTGATGGTATGATTGTTGATGTATGATGCTCAAGTTTCACATTGAACTAGCAGCCCATGAGCGGGAGGATAATCGACCAATTCGTAAAGATTAACGCAAAGTGATGAGCGAAGATCCAACGATTGTGCCCAATTTTATGAGGCATTGAGTGATTAAAGCCTTTTCCTTGGTATTTTGTCCAAAATTTTTGAAAATCAGTGGCTTTTCGTACGACCAAAATGCAGGGTATTTTAAAACTATCATTCGAAACCCACCCCCCTCCTTTTTTTGAATTTGATATGCGCACGCACACACACGTTACGAATGGCAAGCTCTTGTTGCCATGGGTGCCCCTTCTTGGATTTTTTTCAATTTTTGTTTTGCATATGCATTTTTTTTATATATTTTTGAAATCGAATGACGGGGCGTACCCTCTTCTTTTTGTAAAACGAGAAATGTAGTTTTGTTTTGGTTTTGTTTGTTGTTTTTCTTTAAATCGAATAATGGGGCGTACTCTCCTTTTGTTTTAAAATCGAAATAAATGGGGCGCGCCCATCTCTTTTCTGTATTTTTAGGTTTAGGAAAGCAAGATTGATTTGACTTTTTCTCTTCTTTTCTCTTTTTCTATCCATTTTGTGCCATCTCTAACAATCGGTTGGTTGATATTTCTTTTCCAGAATGTCGCGTGGTAGAAGAGGAGATGGTGACCAAGGCTTCGGGGCTGGTCCCTCTGAGGTCTTTGGCAGTGGGGTGAGCTCTTTGTTCGGGTGCATCGCTCCACAGAGAGGCGCACCATCGAACAAAAGAAATTTTACTGGCTAGAGATGCGGGGGGATGAGTCCCGACATGACTTTCTCCATCAGCAGTATACCCACATTTCGAACTTCGGGATCGCCAATGGAGTATGCATGGTTCATGATTTGTGCTTTTCATTTGCGCATTCTCTTTCTTAGTTATGATGATCATGTTCTAATGATGCAGCCTTTTCCTTCGCTCGCATTCTGAGGTGGGTGGTTTGACCTTCAGCGGCTCTATGTTCACCTCCCCTATGCGGTGAGGATTCTCCTTATGCAGGCCGGCTTTGGGGACTTCCTCTCCTACCCCGCTATGAGAGGGGATTCCTCCTACGTGATGACTCTTTTCGAGAGGTTTCGTCTGGAGATGATGACCTTTCACATGTCTGTGGCCGAGCTAACCATCACGCCAGTCAATTTGGCCATCATCACGGGGATCCAGGTGGGAGGAGAGTCAATGACCTTCCCTCGCTTCCTGCCGGGCGAGGAGGTGATCCGATTGACCAGGGAGCTTTTTAGTGTGGAGGAGCTACTTCTCGAGGGCCAGCCCGAGATTGAGTTGCATGTCTCCCCTGAGCACACCCTGATTCTAGCCCGTGTGTTTCTGCTCTATCTCCTTGGCAAGATTATCCTTGCTAACACTAGTGGCAAGACTATCCATCAGTTGTCCCTCCTACATCTGATGGAGATCTGGAGGGACGTAGACAAAGTTGATTGGGGCGGCACTGGGTATGTCGTTCTGATGACCAGCTTGGCCCAAGCCTCGGTCAGGGATCTCTCCTCTCTCTGCGGCTTCTGGCCCCTTATCGAGGTGACTTGCTTTTGCCTTTACTTCCCCCCCCCCCCTTTTCTTATATTTATATATATATATATATCATTTCCGACCTTTGATTTTGTTCATCTTTTCAGATCTGGGGGTACCTGCACTTTCAGCCAGGTCGCCCTCTTCTTCTCCCAGGGGATGCCACCTACCCCTTGACGAGTTGTTGGCATGTCGACCATCACGGGGACCCATGCATGAGCCATTTGGAGTTGGGTTTGAGGTCCCAGCTGGATCTGATGCTCCCTGAGCAAGTTTGTTGCCCTTTTCTTTCTTTTCCTTACGTCTTTTTTAGATTTTGTGGGATTATTTGGTTAAGAAAGTTTCTTTTTCTTTGGTCAGGACGTGCTTGACCCCTATGTGGACTGCCCCTTCATGGATCGGCTTGCAGTTGGGAAGTCGTGTGCATTTGTCGATTGTCGGATTATCTTCTTCGGTGGCTCCTCGACTCATGCCTACTATCTGGGGGAGAGGGTGAGTCGTCAGTACCTCAATTTCTCCTCTGTGCCTATGGATCCTGGTGACGTATTGGCGTCGGGGGGTACGATTGAGGAGCTCACTGCGCAACTTGATCATATGGGGGTTCAAATCTTGCCAGGCGTGGACTATTGTACTTGGTACGACTCTCTCCCACACCGCTACATCCTTCCCCGCTTTATACCTGGCATCAACTTTATGGCTTTCGAGGGTCCTCTCAGCTAGGTAATCTCGGCCTTTTCTTCATCATTTTTCTTTCAGTCATCATGATCATCCTCTAACAATCACATTCTTTCTTTTCAGTTTGCCACAAGAGAGGCCTCAGGCTCAGGCTCGGGTGCAGGGCCCTTTGGGGCATCTAGGCACGAAATGTTGGATGACAAGTTGCTTTATCAGTAATGCCAAGATGTAGAGGATCACGCCCGATTGTCTGCTGAGGCGGTTAGGAATCCCCCTCTTGAGTTGATCCCCTGGGTTAGTTGTTGTTTTTGTAGATGCATTGACTTCTTCCATTTGGTTGCTTACACTTCCTCTTTTTTGTAGGATTATGCATCCATGACCCAGCAGATGGAGTATTACCATAACGTCGCTGACCTCCAAAGAGCTGAGATTGTAAGTATAATTTCGGTTGAATTCCCCTTGCATTTTTTTGTTGACCGCATTTTCCTTATCTGACTCTCTTGGGGAGCATTTTCAAGTGGCTCAAGAGAGGGAGTCGCGCTCAGTAGAAGTGGAGAATTGTATATTCTTTTTACTTGGCATAATGACTTTGGTATTGTTAAAATATATAGAGTCCTTTGACTCTTTGGATAACAGATGACTATTGTAAGTTGTAACCAAATAACAATATGCTAGAAAGTAAGAGAGAATCATTCCCCATTTGGTTTACACGAGATTAGATAAAGCTCGGCCAGAATCCTTATTGTGGCTAGTATCTGATGTGTTGCCACTATCACTTATACACCCCCTCAAGCTAATGGGGACATCATCCACTACCATCTTGTTCTAAGGATGTTTGTGTCGCGAGCTCGAAAGGGATTTGGTGAATATATAGGCAATCTGTTCAATTGTGGAAATGTGGCGAACATGGATCTCTTTATTGATCATCTTTTCGTGAATAAAATGGTAGTCAACCTCAATATGCTTCATGCGGGCATGAAAAACTGGGTTGGAGGTGAGTGAGATGGCACTAATATTATCACCATAGGTAGGAAGTTGAGGTTGGCGCAACATCAAATATTTGAGGAGCATTTGGACCCAAGTGATGTCAGTTGTTGTATAAGCTAACGACCGGTATTCAGCTTCAGTAGATGAACGAGCAACGGTTCGTTGCTTCTTGGCACACCATGAGATGGGATTAGGACCAAGAAAAATGCAATAGCCTATTGTGGAGCGACAATCGGTCTTGTCACCCGCCCAATCAACATCCGAGTAGGCTGTGAGAGTAAGTGATCCTGTTTTGAAATGAAGGCCATGATGCAGAGAACCTTTGAGGTAACGAAGGATGTGTTTGACAACATTGCAGTTGGTGATTTTCGGGTTGTTCATATGTTGGCGCACACAATTAACAGCAAAGGTGAGGTCGGGTCTAGTGATGGTGAGATATTGAAGGGCCCCTACAATGCTACGATATAGGGTAGGATTGTGAATTGAGGCCAATGCATCATGTCGATCAGATTGTTTGGATGTGGAAGGAGAGGAATATGGTTTGCAGTCAAGCATGCCTACTCGTTCTAGAATGGTGAGGGCATATTTGGATTGAGAGAAGGTAAGGGTCAAAGGTGTGTGCACTACTTCAATGCCGAAGAAAAAGTTCAAATTCCCTAAGTCTTTCATAGAGAATTGTTGGCCCATGTGATAAATGACCTTTGAGATATGATCTTGACTACTTCCAATGACTAGGATGTCATCGACGTCGACAAGAATGATGGTGATGTGCTCATGACTATGTCGTATGAAGAGTGATGAATCGGCCATGCTCATGTAGAATCCAATCGCACGCAAGAATTTAGAAAATATATCAAACCAAGCACGTTGAGCTTGTTTAAGCCCATAAAGTGCTTTTCTGAGCTTGCAGACATGATCTGAAAAATTTGTATCGACGAAACCTTGTAGTTGTTGCATGAAAACTTCTTCCTCGAGAAAACCATGGAGGAAGCCACATTTGAAACATCCAACTGTTTGATTGGCCAGTTGTAGTGAAGAGCAAGACAAAGCATCACTCGTATTGTTGGTTGTTTGGTCACAAGACTGAACATACCTTGGTAGTCAATCCCCTGTTCTTGATGAAACCCTTTCGCGACCAATCGTGCCTTGAAGCGGGAGACAGAGCCATTAGCCATGTGTCTTGATTCTATACACCCATTTGCACCGGATGATGGTGCGATTTCGAGGTTTTGTGACCAATGTTCATGTACCTTGAGTAATTAGACCGTTGTATTCATCGGACATCGCACACCGCCATTGCGCCTATTTTGAGGCCTCAGTAAAATTTTGTGATTCGATGGTTTCAGGAATAGCAGATAGGGCATTTTTTTTGTTTGGTTTGGAGATGCCATTTTTGAGTATTGTAACCATTGGATGAGTAGGTGGGGGTTGGGAACATGGGTCAAAAGGTGTGTTGGATGGTGAGATAGATGGAGTAAGGGTAATATGGGGAGCATGGTCTGTTGTAAAATTAGGACAGAGTGATGGAGATGGTTGGTTTCTAGGATGAGCATCGGTATGGATTGGAGTGGAGGTGGATTGGTGTGGTGAATTGGGTGAGGCGTGGTAGTGTGGTTAATTGGGGGAGTGGAGATGGTATGACATATGAGGGTATAACTCATTGGGGTAGGTGGAGCGGTGGGAAAAATTTGGTTTGGATGGGCAGTGTAATGAGTGGTAGGAATTAGTTGTGGAGATTGGGAAAGTGAAGGTGAGGATATTATTGATGGCGATTTAGCAAGGGGTTGGTTTAATGAGGGTGATGGATTGTGTGCCATGGAGGAGAACAGAAATTGTTCTTCAAAAAATCTGACGTGACGTAAGATGAATACACGACCACTATCAACATCCATGCAGCGATAGCTCTTAGCATCTGAACCATACCCTATAAAAACTAATTTACATGGGCAAGGTTCTAATTTATGAGTTGTATAGGGTCTTAGCCATGGAAAACACAGACAGCCGAAGGACCTGAGGCTATTCAAATCAGGTGAGTTGGAGAAGAACATCTCAAATGGGGTTTTTTAATTGAGGGTGGAAGTAGGCATGTGGTTGATGAGGCAAGTGGAAGTGCAAAGGGCGTCGAGCCAATATGAATGAGGCATTGAGGCATGGTGTAACAAGGTTAAAGTAGTTTCAACGAGGTGACGGTGTTTGCATTCCGCAACACTGTTTTGTTCAGGGGTGTGAGGACATGTTTTTTTATGAATAATGTTATTCTGGGTGAGAAAGAGACTCAAATCTTTGTTAACAAATTCACTGCCATTATCTGTGCGGAGGATTTTAATGGGATGAGACAATTGTTTTTCAACCATATTTTTAAATTCAAAAAACTTATGAAACACCTCAGATTTGATTTTCATCGAATAAAGTCATGCGAACCTAGTGAAGTCATCAATGAACAACAAATAAATGTAATACCCACGAAAAGAGGTTATAGGTGAAGGACCCCAAACATTTGCTTGAATTAATTCTAATGGAAAAGAAGTACTTGACAATAAAAGTGAAAATGATATTTCGTGAGACTTGCTCACATTATATGATTCACAAATTTTATTTAAAAAATTAGAATTAGGGACATGATATTTTTGAAGCAGAATGTTGAAAACATTAGGTGGAAGATGACCAAGCTTGTGATGCCACAACATTGAGGATGAGCCAGTGCTGCCATCACTTATGCCTAAGCCAAAAATTAAATGCGTTGAATCAAACAATGCAGTTCTTTTTATGCCCCAATCTTCTAAAAGATATATATTGACATGCTTTGTGTAAAGGTTATTTTTGTTTCTGGTAGCACACATCTCAAAAATGACTTGAAGATCACGTTTGAGCATTATGCATGTGTGGCACATGGATTTTCGATCACTTTTTGGAATGCAGGTCATGCTGAATCAAAAGTTGGCTCTTTAATGGTACGCCCATGATCTCAAAATCCTTTGTGTAGGAGATTGGGTCGAAAAATGGATCTCAACCAAATTCAAAGCAATCAATGATTTTTGATGTAGGTGACATCAAAGATCTGATTAGTGCAAATAAAAGTATCGTAATTTATTAGATAGTAACTATCAAGAAAATAGATTTAAATGTTTTGAAGGCAGTCCCAAAGGGAAAAAAAAGCATTTATCTAATGCTGTTTCCTCTTTAAGGGTGCGAAGGAGTGGACGGGATGCACGCCCAACCTTTGAATTTTTACACACAATGCGGCTACTCTCAAAATTCGAACCTGCATTTTCATGTTTGGCAATCGGAGCCATTTCTTGCACACGTTTTTTAAGTGATTGCACCGAGGTTAAAGAAAGACTTTATGTTTTAGGAATATGTGACATGTGAAGACTCAATTTAGACCGTCTGATTAAAGTTCATGATCTATAGATCCTTAATGGATAAGATTGAATCAAAACACGATATTTATTATATGATCTATTGTTGTCAATCGTTGAATCAAATAATAGACTTTGACTATATTTAATCACACGATAAAGATCATATTTCGTGCGAATCTTACAAAACTAGCACAAGTAATGGCTCCCTTGACCATCCATGCCCTATATGAAATAAAAAAGTACTTTGTTTATTAGATAAACGGTAGCCACGTAGCTACCGAGACGTGACCTCCCACCTATTTCTATTGAAACTTTTGTGGGAGAGTGTGACCTCCCAACTATTTCTATTTAAATTTTGTGTGAGCGTTGAACCTAAAACACATGGTGGACCTTGTAGGGTCAATGGATGCTGTAGGGTCAATGGATGCATTGAGATTCTGTATCATTGATTACGCACATATGTGATTTTATAAACTTTGCACTAAAGTTTTAGTCGACTGGGCTGTGGATGCAAATTAGACAATGGGTGATTTAATTTTGTGATAATTTTAGGCTGATAAGGCGCACAAAATTTTTAGATCAATTTATTAATAATCCAATAAAATGGCCACCGAGAAACATGCGCAGCCAAAATAGTGCCACTTGTATAGAATCAATGACCCATCCACTATCTCTCAAGATATTGTTCGGGTTGGCTATGCTATGGCCTATACGAACTTCCCAAGTCCTTGCTTTATCGTTTCTTTCTAAAGATTCAAACCCATAAGAGATAACCTGTGATCACCTCCCATTTGTGGTCAAAGATCCGCTAAGCTAACTGATCTATGTCATGTTGACACGTGTGGCCACATAACTGTTGTGCACTGACGTAATAGAAAACAGAATCTTACCCATGTAGATCTTAATGAAAAATAGGGTCCCGTTTATGTGTGACAGCTTTATAAGAGAAAATGGTTTCTCCATAATGTCGACTAATCCAAATGTTAGAAACAGGGTCCCATTTATGTGCGACAGCTTCATAAGAGAAAATTGTTTCTCCGTAACGTCGACTAATCCGAACATTAGAAACAGGGTCCAAACATGTCTAAAAAAAGATCATTAAGGTTGCAATGTGGACATCTGTTCCTGGGAAAGTCTCGCGATTCATTCTTTGGTATCAGAGAAGGACGAGTTGGTTTAAGGCGCCAAATTAAGGTTCTGGCCGAGTTGGTTTAAAGTGTCAGATTATGGTTCTAGTCCGAAAGAGCTTAGGCGTATCGTCAAATATTTTTTTATCATCTGATCTTACGTCGGATCGCTGTTTCTCCACCGTCGATCCATTGTCATCATATTGTTAGGCATTGATCTTTAGCGTCGGATTTCTGAGCGTCAGATATGTTGATTTTTTGGGCGTTGGATCTTTAGGCGTCGGATTTCTTCTTCTTTTGCTAAAATTTTCTGCGTATACTAAAATAAAAACGTAAAATCAGTTTCTTGAGAAGACAAGTAAAGGTGGACTCCAAATAAATTATTAAATCCAATTCATTTCTTTAGGAAGGTACATCTCTCTGTACTTTTTTGGTCGTTGGTGTGGATGCTGGTATACACCAGAGAAGACCCACAAAAGAAAGTTTTTTATTTGAGCAAGCACAGTCATATCAGTTATCGGTCTTCAGATTTTTATAAATCACAAATACCAAACTATGATATTAGTGATCTATTTTTTTGGCAATATCTTTGGTTATATACAGATTTTCGATCCGTTTGAACCTGTGGACTCCTGTAACCGAGGCGCATCTACCCACATCACTGATTCAATATTCAGATGTTGTTATACCGTTGGATCAGAAAAGGTCATTCTCACACTCGATCGGTAATCTATTTAGAGCACACACTGGTCAGTCTTCTCTAACCCTCATCTTTTAATTTATTATTCGAATATCAGTATAAACGATTTAAATTTACTTTTGACACAACATGACACATAGTATAGTCATTCACGAATTTCCTAAATTTGAAAAATTAAACGGCTGAAATTATGACATGTGAAAACATAAAATTGAATACCTTTTAACCCACGAGCGCATACACTATGTGCTGAAATCAGATACCCTTGTTCTCGGTGATAGACCATCTAGGGAAGATAGAAATAGGTTTGATAAATTTATGCAAGATGATTTGATCGCAAAAACATCAATTTTAACTTTTATATAAAATGATTTGATAAAAGTTTTTGAGATTTATGATACTACCAAAATAATGATACATTCGACTAAAATGATGTCTCATGTTGATCTGCCTAAAATATTTTGAGGAGAAGCATTGAATACTACTATGTATATCCTCAATAGAATCCCAACTAAAATAATATATTCGACTCCTTATGAGTTATGGACAAGTAGAGAACATGATCTAAGTTACCTTAGAAAGTGGGGATCAGTGACACATGTACTGATTTCATATCAAATTAGAGATAAATTAGAAGCGAAAACTATCAGATGTAACTTTATTGGTTATTCCGAAAGCTTTAAGGATTATAGATTTTATCATAAAGATAAAGGTCTTATTGAAAGTAGGGACGCTGAGTTTCTTGAGAATATCAGAGATGAGAATACATCCACCTCTTCTAATAATACTTTAACAATAATAAATGATAAAAATCAACCGACTCTTGTAGAATTTGATCCAATTGATGAATCAATACAACCTCCTCGCATGTGTAGACAAAAGAGGACTAGAGCCCCTCCATCATTTTTAAATGATTTTTATGTTAATGTGAGTAAAGAGCTATGTAATAACCTATATTTAAATTAAATGAATTATTCATTAGATTACAATAATGCGATCACCTCACAAAAATCCAACGAATGGTTAGATGTATCAATGATAAAATTAATTCAATTGATCAAAAGAACAAAGTATGGGAACTATGCGATTTGCCTGATAAAAGAACACCCATAAGTTACAAATGGGTATTAAAAAAAAATTTAAATCTAACGAATCTGTAGACAAATACAAGGCTAAATTAGTAGCCAAGGGGGATTCAATCAAAAAGAGGTAATAGATTATGTTGACACATATTCTCCTGTAGCAAAATTTATGTCTATATGAATCATATTAGTGATAGTTGCCCATTTCAATCTCGAACTGTTTCAAATGGACGTTAAAATCGCATTTCTTAATGGTGAATTAAAAGAAGCTATTTATATGAAAAAATTCGAAGGCTTCAAAATCGAAGGGCATGAGGATAAGGTGTAAAAGTTGAAAAAATCTTTATACGGGTTAAAACAGTTCTCACATCAGTGGTACCTGACTTTTCATAATACAATCCTGAAAATGAGATATGTAGTTAATCAGTTTGATCATTGTGTATATGTATTGAAAAGTGGGAGTACTTTTATAATAATGTCTTTATATGTAGATGACATTCCTATAGCAGGAAATGATTTGAAAATGATTAAGAAAACTAAATCCTAGCTGAGTTCATAATTTGGGATGAAAGACATAGGAGAGACATCAATTGTTCTCGGTATAAAAATAATTAGAGATAGAGAAGCCAAAATATTATATCTAAGCCAAGAAAGATACATAGAAATTATTTAATATGGACAACTCTCATCCTGTGTTAATTCTCATAGAAAAATAATTAAAATTAAGTAAAAATTATAGTCCATCAGATAGACAAAATAAATTGAATGTTCCTTATGCACAAGTTGTTAGGAGCTTGATTTATGCTATGATGTGTACTAGACCCTATCTTAGCTTTGCAATAAGTGTGGTTCGTAAATACCAAAGAAACTCGAGTTTTAAGCACTGACAAGCAATAAAATGAATACTAAAATATTTAAAAGGAATAAAGCATCTTAAACTATGCTTTCAATCTAATGAATTTAAGCTTTAAGGCTATTCGAATGTTGATCATGATGGGGGTAAGGATGACGAAAAATCTATCTCAGCTCATATTTTCCTTTTTGGAGGTGGTGTTATTTTTTAGTCTAGTAAGAAATAGGATTGTGTTATCTGTCATACTCAGAAAGCTGAGTATGTAGTTTGTAGTACTGCTTGTACTTATGTCGTATGGATAAAATGCTTCATAGCTGATATGGAGATAGATATAGCTGACAAGCCTGTGCATATATTTTGTGACAATAAAGTTACAATTAGATTGATTGAAAGTGGATCAAATAGCTCAAAAGGTAAGCACATTGAATGACGTTATCACTACATTCAAGATGTAGTTGAGAATGGTAAAATAACTGTGAGTCATTTACCTTCAAGCGATATGATCGCTAACCTTTTGACTAAAAGTCTTAGTGTGGACATTTTTTTAAAGCATGTTAGCTTAATGGGACTTAGGGATACCTGAGTCTTAAAAATGTCAAGTACTTACTATTTTATCATAAAGAGCAAATCCGTTTTTTTTAAACGTGAAAAATATCATAATCTAAATTTTAATTGTGAATGGCATATCCGTCAAGAGCGTGAAAAACTTGGTAACTAAAAATACATTCATAAAATGTGCATTAAAAATAATGAGAGAAAATATTATATATATTTTTAACAGCTTTCATAGCCAAGTGGGAGATGTTGGCATATGTGGCCATGTAGTCGTTGTGCACTAATGGGAAACAGAATCCTACCCATGTAGTCATTGTGCGCTATCTTAATGGGAAACAGAGTCTCGTTTACTTGGGACACTTTCGATGTGCGCCAAATTCATAGGTGAAAATGGCACATTATCGGCGATCTTCAGTCTCGCAATAAATCTCGTATTGATCCGGCTTACATCGGACGAGACGATTTATTTAAGTGTTTTATTCTTTCATTTCAAACTGTGATTGGGATTTGTAGGGTTACATTTTCGGATGTCATATAAAATCAGTATTTCTGCCTTTTGATGAGATCAAGGTATCAAATCGGATACGGGAATCGGGTATCAGTCCATGGAGGACTGATACGAATCGGCCGATACGTATCGACCGATACCGATATGTATCGGCCAATTTAAAAAAAAAAAATCAAAAAATTCAGTTGAAACCGAGACATATCGGCCGATACGGGACCGATACGTATCGGTATCGGCCGATATTTGATACGTATCGGTATCGGCCATGATCTGATGTTAGAAGATTGAGACAAACATATATTAGTAGTAGAGGAGCCTATATTGATCACAAGACTTGTTCAAGGGGTTGGGCTTGTACCTAAGGTGTCAAATCGGATACGGGAATCGGGTATCGGTTCATGGAGGACCAAGACAAATCGGCCGATACCAATACGTATCGGCCAATTTATAAAAATAGAAATAAATAAAATAAATAAAAACAAAAAACTTAGTTGAAATCGAGATGTATCGGCGATATCGATACGGGACTGATATGTATCGATTTTGCCGAGAACCGATACATATCGGTATCGGCCGATATTTGATACCATGCTTGTACCACAATAGAAGGTTAACAAGATTGTGACCCCAAGGTCACAAGTTTGAACCAGCTTAACTATAAAAAATATATAAAAGATTGAGACGAAAAATATGTTTATCTTGTAATTCATAACAATAAAAGCTCTTTTAAATGAACTTTTATATATATATACTACAAAAAATGAGACTATTAGCGGCAGTTTTGGCTGCCGCTATTAACAAAAAACTGTTGCTAATACTCTTGCCGCTAATAGTTTTAATAATTTTTTTTATTAATAGCAACAATTTTTTGCTCCAAACAAATTGCCGCTAATAATCTTATTTTTTGTAGTATTACATGTCAATCATTTGATAATAAACTGACTTAAAGTTTGAATTAAATGATAGGCGTACTTTTTCCCAATCTTCAAATCTTTAGATCACAACCGACCATCAAATTACACACATGTTAATTTTATATGGCACACATCTCAACAAGTGACCCATCTCAATTCACTGTTTTGAATGGGTCAATTTACCTTATACGTAGCTCTGTTCACACTCACTTGCCCCTCATGTCAAATACTCTGTAATTAGGGGTGGCGATGGGCTACGTTTGGGGCGGACTCGAGTATACAATTAGGGGTGGCGATGGGCTACGTTTGGGGCGGACTCGAGTATACCCAAGCCAGCCGGCTCGGTGAATTTGAATTTAGCCCAAGCCGGCAAATTTAGCCCAAGCCCGGCTTGGGCCTATGGTGGGTTTATGATTCCAAGCCCAAGCTCAAGCCCGGCCCATAACAAACTTGAAAAACTCAAACCCCGCTCGGTCCGACTCATTTATTTATAATCATTTGTTCTTTTAAAATCATTTTTTTATGAATATAGGATATGCTGAAAATCTTTTTTTGTTAGAAACTAGATCTTCAAAATGGTTTTTATTAAGAATATGATTTCTTAGTGAGAATTTGAGATTTTAATTATTAGACTAGGCATTAAGAGAGAGAGAGAGAGAGAGAGAGAGAGAGAGAGAGAGAAAGGCATGATCTTCTCTTTGATTGGATGGCATGAGATTGATGATAGAAAGCTATCAAATATGAGAGCCGGACGGGCTTAGGGGGGTAGGCCCGAGCCTGGCCCACTTAATTTTCGGTTTTAAAGTGCAAGCCCATGCTAGCCTGTGGGCTTTTACTTTTAAAAGCGGCTGGGCCTAACGGGTCGGGCAGGACCCGGTCCTTTGCCACGCCTATTTTAATTGGGGCTAAGTAGGTGCTTTTAGAGTTTAATAGGTGCAAATGGAAGTGCTTTTTATGGACAGATTATCAATAAGGGTTCAAAAACATTAACCTTTTACGTGATAGTTTCCCGTCTAACTCTTATTACCAAGCATTGCATAGGCTGATACTGTCTACCTTTTTTTATGAAAAATGCACATATGCTTTACTCAGTTTTGATGGGGTAAAATGCTCTATAACTGAAAAAGTGTGCGCCCTTATTTTTAAATTCGATCAGGCTTATATGAATCTGAGACCAATCGTTGTCGGAGATGGCAAGGTCCCATACGACACAGCAACCAATTGGTCATGTACAAGACCAATCCGTCGCTCGTCTTGTACAAGATCAACCGATCACGGTCTCATACAAGTCTAATACACACATGCACAACACTTTCAGAAAAAGTCATCTTGGCCAAGGTGTCAAAGCAGGTATCGGTATTGGGTATCAGTTCATGGAGGACCGATACCAAGTTATATCGATGTTTTTAAAAAAAAATTAAAGAATGAATAAATAAAAAGGAGGTATCGACCGATACGGGCTTGTATGGGCCGATAAAACCAATGCTCGAGTTGACACATGATACTTATTTGCGCCAATACGTATAGTTATTGGCCGATGCCGATACCAATACTCGAGTTGATACGTGATACTTATCTGCACCAATATATCTGTATCGGCCGATATTTGATACTATAGTCTTGGACCCTGCTAGCTAATAAACAAAAGTATGAACTCAGTAGGGTAATTATATCGAGTGTGCCGCCCTGTGGTTACGGGATACGGAGATGTGAAGAATTAAATTTTGGGCACCGTTATGTTGACTCCGAAATACTGCTTTACACCCGTCTTCTCCAACGGGCATGCATTAATCGCCCTTGAATCTTTTTTTGTTCTCATATTCTACATAATGGATCTATAGATCATGGGGCCACCATCAAATGATTAGTTTTTTAGTTTTTTATTATACATACCAAAAAAGTTACCTAAAAATCATATAACACGAATGACGCTAAAGCAAGGATCAAAATTTCGGTTTCAGGCTTGACCGAAACCAAAAATTTGAACCAAAATTTCGGCCAAAATTTGAAATTTTGGCCCAAATTTTCAGTCCGTTTCTGTGGGGACCGAAACCGATAATTTCGACCCAAATTTCGGTGGATTCTTGACTTCTCCTGTTGCATTATTGTTCTTGGGGAAAGGAATACAAACATTGAGTAGCAATCGCAATCTACGTTTTGACTCTCAAAATAACACTAACTTCCATTCGAAAACTTGTTTACTAGTGTAATCTTCTCCCTCTCTTTCTCTCCTTTCATTCTCATCTCCTCTTCTCTTCCCTTCCCTTGCCTTCAAGAAGACCCTCCTCAAATCATCTTTTCATTATGGCCGCGGTGGCCATCTTCATCGCGCAAGAAACTGTGGTCTCAGTGATCACCTGGAAACTCACCTGGAAACGATCGGCATCGAGCAGAACCGTTGTGCCTACTTGACCAGCTTGAACCCATTTAAGCATTCCTCGTAAGACATTCTTATTATTCTTTTAGTTTGTTGCTTTATATTGTGGTTTAGGCAAATTTGTGTATTAGTAGGGCCTTTTTGTATTCTCTTATAACCATGGTAACCAAGTTCAGAATCGGCAATGGGCAACTCAATGAGCCGAGGCAGGGTCAGCTTGAGGTCCCGCTCTTCAATATTAAATCGAGCCGAATTCAAGTCGAGCTCTTTTACATTCGAGCTTAAAACTAGACAGCTAGTGGTCGGCTCTATCGAGCTCGAGTCGAACCAGTTTCAAGCCTAGTAATATGTTATATTATTTTTTTATTTGAATTCATTTCTTAGGGTACCTCAAATTAAACACACACCCACACGCTCTCTGAAATCGCCCACGTCGTCCTAGACCCTTAGAAAACCATTGGTTCGTCAGATTCAAATGATGGAGATCAATTTTAACCCAAATATTCGACCTAATAGATCTTGTGATTATGACACACCTATCAAAGAGTCAGTTAGTGATTTCACATATCACAGATCCAAAAAATATGGCATTAAAATGGCGTTTGAGCATGACATGCGCCATATGTAATCATATGTGCCATATGATTACATATGGGATCTAAATCTGACCTTGTAATAGGTGCATTATGATCTCAAGATCTATTGTGTGGAAGGTCGAGGTGAAAAACGATCACCATCGTCTTATTCGAAGGACTCCACGGATTTCTAGGAGTTTTGGACGTGAGCACTTTCAGAGAATGTGTAGGCGCCTTTAGAGATACCCTATTTCTTACTATTATTCGTTTTTAATTTACCTATATTTAAATAATTACATATTCTTCTTATTAAAACAATATAATCAATCAAAGTATTTTATTTCCTAGTAAATTAGTAGGACGAGAGTCATATAGAAGAGATGAGAGTTAGCGATTAGGGGATAAGTTAAGTATATATAGGTAGGTTAATTTTTATTTGTTAGTTTATTAAAATACTCAAAACCCTTCATCTTTGAAAGCTTCTAATGAATTAAAGATAAGATATTTAGTAATTTAAGTTATACATAATCTTATAATATAAATATTTAAAGATAAATATTATATATTAAAGTAGCCAAGCTACAGACTACCCATCTCGTGATCGGCTTGTTTACAAACAAGCTCTTAACTCAAAGTTTGGCTTGGCTCGCGAGTAGAGCTCAAGGTACTGGCGAGCTATTTTTTTAGACTTAACCCGAGCAAGCAACAAAGCTGATATGGCTCCTTGAGAGCCCTAGGAATAAGTCATATATAATTTATGGGTGGCATAATTTGCACCCGTTTTTCCTGTGAAGAGCACATTGTCATGGAATCATTATTTTCAATGTAAATTCGTGTGCGGCACCTAACTTCCCAAGCTAGATCAGCCTGTTTCTGATATTAACTGTTAAGGGGGCGCAGCCCATCGCGCAACTCTAATCCCGTGTGGCTCCTCAATGATGCGTGCAACGAAGCAAGCCTAACTAACATCAAACTCTGATACCACCTGCCTAGAGGATGGGAACTCCCGTTCATGGCAACCCTGTTTTGGAGGCAACCATAACGATGCATCGTGCCCCATACGACACACCAGTTGGCACACCCGTGCCTTGCTTGGCCTACTCAAGCTTCACCTTTGCATCCTGCTTTAGTACCTCACTTCGCAAGAGAGGCATGCAGCTCTTCATGTCATCCCATTCTAACATACATTGCTAACATACCAAACCAAGCCCAATGTTGTGTGTGGCGCACCTCACCAGCACACTAATAATCGAACCCTCTTGCCAACATGCTCACCCGAGTCCCACGTAGCGTCCGAGTGTCCTCGTGAAGTTGCTCAGCCGTATGCACCGCGATGCGTAGCTCGGGTCATACTTCAACTTCAACCTGGGTGTCACACGATATCGTTGCGTCGACGTCCTAGGCCCACCCTTTCAGGCCTAGGAGACACTTGCGCCCCCTCTGGCAACGCAAGGCCCCTTGTGTAGAGAATAGCTCTCGAGCTCCCTTCCCCCTATATAAGGCTAAAACAGTAATTCAGCCAAAATGGCGGGAGGACCTCAAACCCCTTGGTTTGACATACTTTACTATTCACACTGCAACGCCCCACATCGCTAGCCTAGCTAGCCATGTCGCGACTGTGTCACTCCCAAGTCTTACCCTGCGACCGTGTTGCGACTATCGCAGCACAACCATGTCGCGTGCCCCAGGCACAAAGATGTCGCGTGCCCCGTCGGCACCACATCGCGTCCTTACGGCACCAAGATGTCGCGTGCCCTGTCGGCACCACATCGCATGCCCCACCGGCACCAAGTCGCCACTACCGCAACGAGGAGTATAAGCGGCTCGAATGGCGCTACAGATGGCTCAGGTAGCCACCCTGCGTACCTCCGTCACATCCTCCTCCACTCAAAATCGTCAACGTCCTCATTGACACGAAGACACTTCTTAACCTTAAATGTGCCCTCAATCGATGCTGCAATCCCTAAACTCCGAGTCTTCACTACACGCTATCGATGATCTGTCATCGCATAACAAAGCAGCAAGCCACTAACCCATCCCACTGCCCTGGCAGTCTCGATCATCATGTCCTGTGTCAGTAACCGATTCAGAAATCCCAGCTTCTTCATGAAGTGAGAACAAAGCATTTTTCATGCTCCTTGCCATTCAAGGCAACAGTGCTCTCAACACCAGTGTGATCCAACATTTCCTGTCGGAATCACCAGCGTCCATCCACCTCGGGCCGACCCACTGCTTTTCTCAGCTTCCTCTGAAAGTAAGAATGGAGCATTTTCCCTACTCCAAATATTCGCAACAGTATAACCCAGCCTTAACATCTCTCTATGTGCGATCAAGCTCTGAAACTCGTCTGAAAGTCACTGTTACAGAGTGTATCCCAATCGCATATCAACCGTAGATGTGCAACTCAATTACACCCGAATAACAATGGTTATCACAGAATCAAGGCACATCACATCACCATGACTTGCCAACCCTGGCAGAAGTGTGGCCCTCCTGGCCAACATTGTCCCTTACGGAATGAACTGGTCCTTGGAATGATCTGACTATGCCTCTGATTCCAAAATGTCACGGAATCATTCTTTTCGATGTGAACTCGTGTGCGGCACCTAACTTCCCGAGCTACGTCACGGGGGCGTAGCCCATCGCGCAACTCTAATCTCGTGCGGCTCCTCGATGCTGCGTGCAATGAAGCAAGCCTAACCAACATCAAACTCTGATACCACCCGCCTAGAGGACGGGAACTCCCGTTCATGGCAACCCAATTTTGGAGGCAACCATAATGATGCATCATGCCCTGAATGACACACCAGTTGGCACACCCGTGCCTTACTTGGCCTACTCAAGCTTCAACTTTGCACCATGCTTTAGTACCTCACTTTACAACAGAAGCATGCAGCTCCTCATGCCATCCCATTCTAACATGCATTGCTAACATACCAAACTAAGCCCAACGTTGTGTGTGACTGTGATGCACCTCACCAGCACACTAATAATAGAGCCTCTTGCCAACGTGCTCACCCGAGTCCCACGTAGTGTCCGAGTGTCCTCGTGAAGTTGCCTAGCCGTATTCACCGCGATGTGTAGTTTAGGTCATACTTCAACCTCACCCTTGGTGCCACACGGTATCACTGCATCGACGTCCTAGGCACACCCTTTCAGGCCTAGGAGACACTTGCGCCCCCTCTGACAATGCAAGGCCCCGTGTATGAGGGAATAGCTCTAGAGCTCCCTATCCCCTATATAAGGGTAAAACAGTAATTCATCCAGAATGACGGGAGGACTTCAAACCCCTTGGTTTGACATACTTTACTATTCATATTGCAATGCCCCACATCGCTAGCCCAGCTGGCCATGTCGCATCCGTGTCGCGGCCGTGTCACTCCCAAGTCTTACCCTATGACCGTGTCACGACTATCGTAGCACGACCATGTCGTGAGGCCGTCCTGGCCCCATGTCACGTGCCCCAGGCACAAAGATATCGCATGCCTCGTCGACACCACATCATAGCACCAAGATGTTGCGTGCCCTGTCGACACCACATCACGTGCCCCACCGGCACTAAGTCACCACTGCCTCAACGCAGAGTATAAGCGGCTCGAGTGGCGCTGCGGATGGCTCGGATAGCCACCCTACGTACCTCTGTCACATCCTCCTCCACTCAAAATAGTCAATGTTCTCATTGACGCGAAGATACTTCTTAACCTTAAATATGCCCTCAATAGATGTTGCAGTCCCTGAACTCCGAGTCTTCACTACATGCTATCGACGCTCTGTCATCGCATAACAAAGTAGCAAGCCACTCACCCTGACTTGCCAACCCTGGCAGAAGTGTGGCCCTCCAAGCCAACATTGTCCCTTACGGAATGAACTGGTCCTCGGAACGATCTGACTCTGGCTCTGATACCAAAATATCACGGAATCATTCTTTTCGATGTGAACTCGCGTGCGGCACCTAACTTCTCAAGCTAGGTCAGCTTGTTTCAGATACCAACTGTCACAAGGACGCAACCCATCGCACAACTCTAATCTTGTGAAACTCCTCGATGCTTCGCACAAAGAAGTAAGCATAACCAACATCAGACTCTGATACCACCCGCCTAGAGGATGGGAACTCTCGTTCATGACAACCCTATTTTGGAGGCAACCATAACGATGCATTGTGCCCCGAACGACACACCAATTGGGACACCTGTGCCTTGCTTGGCCTGCTTAAACTTCACCTTTGCATCCTGCTTTAGTACCTCACTTCGCAACAGAGGCATGCAACTCCTCATGTCATCCCATTCTAACATGCATTGCTAACATAACAAACCAAGCCCAACGTTGTGTGTGACACACCTCACCAGCACACTAATAATAGAGCCCTCTTTCCAACGTGCTCACCCGAGTCCCACGTAGCGTCCGAGTGTCCTCGCGAAGTTTCCTAGCCGTATGCACCACGATATGTAGTTCGGGTCATACTTTAACCTCACTCTGGGTGCCACACGGCATCGCTGCGTCGACATCCTAAGCCCACGCTTTCAGGCCTAGGAGACACTTACACTCCCACCGGCAACACAAGGCCCCGTGTGTAGGGAAATAGCTCCCGAGTATCCTTCCCCCTATATAAGGATAAAACGGTAATTTAACCAGAATGGCGAGAGGACCTCAAACACCTTGGTTTGACATACTTTACTATTCACACTACAACGCCGCACATCACTAGCCTAGCTGGCCATGTCGCATCCATGTCGCAAGTCTTACCTGCGACCGTGTCTCGACTACCACAGCACAACCACGTCGCGAAACCCTCCTGGCCCCATGTCGCATGCCCCAAGCAGACACTTCTTAACCTTAAATATGCCCTCAATCGATGTTGCAGTCCCTGAACTCCGAGTCTTCACTACACGCTATCAACGCTCTGTCATCGCATAACAAAGCAGCAAGCCACTGGCCCATCCCACTGCCCTGGCAGTCTTGATCATCATGTCCTGTGTTAGTAATCGATTTAGAAATCCTAGCTTCTTCATGAAGTGAGAACAAAGCATTTTCCATGCTCCTTGCCATTCAAGGCAACAATGCTCTCAGCACCAGTGTGATCCAACATTTCCTATCAGAATCACCAGCGTCCATCCACCTCGAACCGACCCGCTTCTTTTCTCGGCTTCCTCTGGAAGTAAGAATGGAGCATTGTCCCTACTCCAAATATTCGTAATAATATAACCCAGCCTTAACATCTCTCTATGTGTGACCCATCTCTGAAACTCGTCTAAGTCACTTTTATAGAGTGTCCCAATCGCATATCAACCGTAGATGTGCAACTCAACTGCACCCAAATAACAATGGTCGTCACAGAATAAAGGCACATCTCATCACCCTGACTTGCCAACCCTGGCAGAAGTGTGGCCCTCCTGGACAACATTGTCCCTTACGGAACGAACTGGTCCTCGGAACGATCTGACTCTGGCTCTAATACCAAAATGTCACGAAATCTTTCTTTTCGAAGTGTGGTCCCCGGATGACACACCAGTTGGCACACCCGTGCCTTGCTTGGGCTGCTCAAGCTTCACCTTTGCATCTTGCTTTAGTACCTCACTTCGCAACAGAGGCATGCAACACCTCATGTCATCCCATTCTAACATGCATTGCTAACATAGCAAACCAAGCCCAACGTTGTGTGTGATGCACCTCACCAGCACACTAATAATAGAGCCCTCTTGCCAACGTGCTTACCCGAGTCCCACGTAGTGTCCGAGTGTCCTCGTGAAGTTGCCCAGCCGTATGCACCGCGACGTGTAATTCGAGCCATACTTCAACCTCACCCTAGGTGCCACACGGCATCGCTGTGTCGACATCGTAGGCCCACCCTTTCAGGCCTAGGAGACACTTGCGCCCCCTCTGACAACGCAAAGTCCCGTGTGTAGGGAAATAGTTCCCGAGCTCCCTTCCCCCTATATAAGGGTAAAATAGTAATTCAGTCAGAATGGCGGGAGGACCTCAAATCCCTTAGTTTGACATACTTTACTATTCACACAACGCCCCACATCGCTAGCCTAGCTGGCCATTTCGCATCCGTGTCGCGGTCGTGTCACTCCCAAGTCTTACCCTGCGACCGTGTCGCGACTACAGCAGCACGATCACGCCGTGAGGCCCTCCTGGCCCCATGTCGCGTGTCCCAGGCATTAAGATGTCGTGTGCCCCGTCAGCACCACATCGCGTGCCTCACGGCACCAAGATGTCACGTGCCCCACCGGCACCAAGTCGCCACTGCCTCAACGCGGAGTATAAGCGGCTCGAGTGGCGTTGTGGATGGCTCGGGTAGCCACCCTGCGTACCTCCATCGCAACATGCTCTTCCACCATAAAAATTTCGGTGCCATGCACGTGGAGTTCCACGTGGAAGCTTGGAGGACGGTGGTCGTCCTCCCATGGAGGACGGACACCCAAAATTATCGACCTTCAAAATTATATCTATTTTTAAGACCCAAAATTATAGACCTTCAAAATATCGGCCGATAATTTGCTATAATTTGATGATTAGCAAATGATCGGCTGATAACTTCAAATTCTCGGTCGATAATTTTGGGTTTTTTAAAAGAAAAATCATTGGGCATCGAAATTTCAGTGAAATTTTTTGTTTCGGTTGGGATCGATTATAGATATAAGAAAGAGTATTTGCTAACTTGAACTGCAAAAATGGTAAACCAAATGGATAAGCAAAAAACCAAAACAAGTACCGAACCAATCCAATATCAGTTTCGGTCTGTTCGATTTTCAATTTTTTAAAAAAAAAATTTTTTTTAAGAGATTTTTATTTTTATCGATTTTCTCTTCCTACTAAATCTTTTTTTGGTTGTCAACATCCGAAACTAATACCAAAGTTAATTGTGTTTTAAGATGATTCATCTATTGGACGGTTCTAATCATTGACCGGCAGATTACTGTCTATCAGCCTGTGCAATAGGGCAATAGGGGAGACAATGGAACACGATTATACCATTCATTTATTATATCATTCACTTAGAAAGCCCTCTTGTTATTTATTTCTTCAAATTTTCTACTGTTCCAAATCCATTATTATTTGTCTCTTCTACCTTCTCCCATCCCATTATTTCACCTCTCCATAACCTTTCTTTGAAAAATAAATAGAACCGAATGTTATCCTTTTCTTTAGCTTTTTTATAGGTCTAAATTTTATCCTTTTCTTTAGCCTTTTTACAGGTTATCTGAATTGTATCCTTTTCTTTAACTTTTTATAGGTTATTATATATATATATATAGGAAAGGGGAAAATGTGTTAGGCGTAGAAATATTTCTACACCAATTGATATGGGCACGACATATAGTGTCTTTTTTATGAAATAATGGGTGATATGGGACCTACTTTACTAACTAGGGTTAAGCTTTTAAAATATTTTAAAAGTTATATTCCTTTTTAGCCTTCATTCTTGACTTTTTTAGAAATTTTTTAAAAATATCTTTCTCTTTTCTCTCTGTCTAAGAAAATGTCAGGCTTACTTTTTCAAATATATTTTACTCAAAAAATATGAGTGCTCGATAGCGAAGCACTAGCACCTTGGCAACGAAGCGCTGGCACCCCGACGTCGAGGAGCCGACGCTTCACTAAAAAAAATATGGAGCATTGGCGCCTCGTTTTAGGGGCATTAGCGCTTTGATAAAAAAAATAATTTTTTTTTTATCAAAGCGTCGCCTGTAATAAACAAAGCGTTGGCACCTCTAAAACGAGGTATCGGTGCTTCGATAAAAATAAAAATAAATATATATATATTTTTTAAATTGAAGCGCAGGCCTAATTTTTGAGGTGTTGACGCTTCGTTGCCGAGGTGTTAGCACTTCGCTATGCGGGACCACATTTTTTGAGTAAAATATGTCTGAAAAAGTAAGTCTGACACTTTCTTGAAAAAATAGAAAGATAAAAAAGAAAAGGAAGAGATATCTCTACTCTCTCTCTCCAATTGATAGAGAGTCGGGGATATGCGCTCGGGCGCAAAGATATCTCTACACCAATTGATATAGGTGCGACACATAGCCCCCCTTTTGTGAAGTGATGGGTGGCATGGGGCCCACTTTGCTAACTAGGCTTACACTTTTAAAATATTTTGAAAGGTAAATACCATTTGAGCCGTCATTCTTGACTTTTTTTAAAATCTCTTTCTATTTTCCATTTTTTTAAGAAAGTGTAAGACTTACTTTTTCAAGCATATTTTACTCAAAAAATATGGCGCTCCAAAGCGAGGTGTTGGCGCCTCGGCAGCGAAGCGTCGTATGACGGGGCCAATACTCGAGCTTGCAACATGGTGCTTGGGGCACGACATGTGGTGCCAGGAGGGCACGCGACATGGGCCAAAAGGGTCTGGCGACGTGGTTGTGCTGCGAGGACGCGACACGGTCGCATGTGGGTAAGGAGCGGGAGTGGCACGGACGCGACAGGGCCAAGCTAGGCTAGCGATGCAGAGGCGTTGCGGTATGTCAAACCAAGGGGTTTGAGGTTCTCCTGCCATTCTGGCTGAATGACTGTTTTACCCTTCTATGTGGGAGAGGAGCTGGAGAGTTGCCTTCCACCCACACGGGGCCTTGCGTTGCCAGAGGGGGCGCAAGTGTCTCCTAGGCCTGAAATGGTGGGCCTAGGACATCGACGCAGCGATGCCGTGTGGCACCCAGGTGAGGTTTATGTATGGCCCCGGACTATGCGTCACAGTGCATACGACTAGGCAACGTCGCGAGAACACGAGCGGTGCATGGGACTCAGTTGAGCACGACAGCATGTGGGTCAAGGATGAACAGGTGCTAGTAATTCGAAACACACACAAAGGCAGACTGCGTGGGACTCAGTTGAGCACGCGAGCACCAGGCACAAGACTGTGGGCTTGGTTCGCTATGTGAGCAAGACATGGTGACATGGGGAGCTGCATGCCAAGACTGTTGCGAAGTGAGGTACTAGTGCAGTGCACAGGGTGAAGCTTGAGTAAGCCAAGTTTAGCACAGTGGTGCATATGAGCGTGGCCTAAGAGGCACGATAAGTAGGGTGGTAGGCCATGAAACAGAGGTGACCATATTGGAGAAGTTCTCGTCCTCTAGGCGGGTGGTATCGTAGGATGAGACGAGTTGGAGCCACAGATGCGTAGCGGCACCGTGACGGCTTTGAAAGCGAAGGACTCCCCGTGATGCTTGGTATCAAAAGTAAGTCGACTTAGTGAAATGCGTTAGGTGCCGCACGGACCGACGCTGTCAAGAGCGACCCTGCGATGTTTAAGCACTCAAAACTATGCATCTAAGACCCCTAATACGATGCCTTGGCACCTGGCGTATAAGCTCGACACCCAGCGCCACTTAACACATCGACGCTGCTTTAGGGCGCTTTTGTTTTAGAGGCGTCAATTTCTAAATTTTATTTATTTATATCGGAGCGCCGACACCTTGTTATCAAAGCGATGGCGCCTAATTTTCTGTGTGTCGATGTTTCGATAAAAATAAAAATAAAATAAAAATTTTATCGAAGCGCCGATACGCCTAGATTTTTTTATCAAGGTGTTAACGCTTCGCTACCGGACGCTCATAATTTTTTAGTAAGATATACTTGAAAAATTAAGTCCAAAAAAGAGAAACAAGAGAGACAAGAAAGAAACTTCTAAAAGAGTCAAGAATAACGGGTTGAAGGGTATTTAACTTTTCAAATATTTTAAAAGTATAACTCTAGTTAGTAATGTAGTCTCAATGTCACCATCACTTCACAAAAAAAGAGTTACGTGTTGTGCCCATATCAATTGGGTGAAGGACAATCGGTCTCTCTCATTACTGTGCGAAGGAAGAAAATGGACATTGACGTTATTAGCTCGTCAAACGAGGAAGAGGCTGAGGAGGAAGAAGAAGAAGAAGCAGTGGAGGAAGAAGAACTCAAATCCCGTAAATCCACGAACTGCATATTGATGAAAAATAGAAGCAGTCTGTCGAGTCAAGAATTGCAGACTGTGAGAGGTCAATAAAGAGTGGAGCAAAGCCTATGACGACCTCCATGTAATGAGAGGTCAATAAAAGAGTGGAGCAAAGCCTTCGACGACCTTCATGTAAAGGTTCTTCAGCTCAAAGAGGAGAACCAACAATTAAAGGTAAAGGTTCTTCAACTAAAAAAGAATAACCATAAACTGAAGGGTCAGAACGCCCTTATCTGTAAGGATCAGGGCTATATTAAGGATCAATTTGCCCTCTTCCGGAATCAACAACCATGTCTATCCGAGGCATGCTTCTAAACTATGTTTGAGCTTGCGGAAATCTAATGTCGACTCCTCCATATCTAGCACTAACGCTTCTATAGGAGAAGACGATGTTTCTTTATGAAGCGTCGACGCTTCGGATATGAAGCGCAAACGCTTATACATGTTAATTATTTTTTTAAAATGGCATGATATTTTTATCATATTGCATGCCCGCAGTGTGGCAAAAAGTCTGTTGAGCCTGACTGGGGATAATCAGACATATGTTTCCCAATGCCATAGTTCTGCCTACGCCCGAACCCAAGCCCAACCCCACACACAGCCACAATCACAATCCCACCCACAGCCCCAATCCAAGCCCAAGCCCTAGCCCAAGCCCCAACCCATGCCCAAGACCAAGCCCAAGCCCCAGCCCAAGCCTAAGCCCAAATCACAGCCTCATTCCCAACCCCACCCACAACCCCAGCCGAAGCCCAAGTCCAAGCCCCAGCCTAAGCCCAAGCCCCATCCCAAGCCCCAGACCAAGCCCCAACCATAGCCCTAGGCCCAATTCAACCTCCTACAAAGGAAAAACTGATTGGTTATATAATTTACCATTTTATCACCCTTTATTTAGTGATGCTAGACCCCAATTTGCTACTAACGAGTTGATGATATGAAGATATTAAGAATAAACAGTAGAATAGAGTCAAAGTGGTAATCTTCGTCAAAATGAACTCATAAAGCAGTAAGAAAAACTATCAAGCATAAAGATAATGCAAATCACACTTAGAAGTCCAGAAATCGTACTTCACAATTGCACATAACTGAAGAAGAGACAAGATGAAAAGAAATTGTACTTTACGATTCTTCAAATGATACTTCAGACAGAGTGCGATACAAAGAAGAAAAGCAATCGTTCGTATTAAAAAATCGTTCCTGAAGGAATGAGGTGAAAAGATAAAATCGTACTTTACGATTTTACAGATTGAAAGATTCTTGTGCTGCTGATCACGTGAGAGCAACACCGTCATGCACAAAATTAGAAGCCTATTCAAATTAGAAGTTTGGCAATTCACGGATCTAAGAAGATTGAGAAGAAAGACTCCTAAAAGATCTCTACTGCTGCTAAAAAAAGAATAATCCAAAAGCGCATCAACCATTGAAAGCGAGAAAAAATATGATTAGAAGTTAGAGTTATATTAGGATACTTTTATTTTTAGTAGTTTCTTTTATTAGAATTTAAAGTTTAATAAATCGACCCCTTATGATCTATAAATAAGAGGGCTCGGCATAGGATTATCTTTATCGAAGAAATTCTCAGCATCAATTAACAACTGAGGTTGAGTTTTCTTCCGATCAAAGTAGTTAGGTTTATCAAGTAAAATTATCCACGGTTCTCTGAGGTTTTGCCTGACAACCAAGGCTGAAGACTCTCATGAAAGATCAACCCTTTGGATGGTTCTACTTTGCTTTCTAGTTTAGTTTTATTTTATTGCATATTTCTTGCTTTGTAAACATCTTGAAATTTTTTATTTGAATTGACGACTCAGATTGAGAATTTGTAAATTAGTGTAACAATTTTTATTTTCCATCTTCAATTTTCTTGAGTTTGATTGACGCCCAAATTTTAGGGAAGTTGCAGCTTAGTATAGATCTATATTGAGGAAAACTAGTTTTTGATTGACACTCAAACTCTAGAGGACTAAGATATAGTATAACGGTATTTTAAATTTGTAAGCATCCGGAAACTGAAAGATTGTGATTGACAACCATAATCTGGAAGGAGGAGGATTTAAATTTAATTTTTAAAATTAGTTTAAACAACCATTCTTTAATTCATATTTTGCAACCTTTAAAGATAAGTAAAAGTTAGGAAAAGAAGAGAAGAGAAAAGAAATATAAATAGCATAGATTCAAACTTCCTCGTGAGAACAATTTTATCACTATGCTATAATTTTCATTGTGTGCTTGCAATAGGTTAAGGCTGAATTAGATATACACATAGAAGTTGCGAACAAGTTTTTAGCGCCGCTGCTGGGGAAGCAGCAATTTCCTACTATTTATATTTCTTTAGTATTTTCTTTTTTTCTGAAACTAACATTTATCTTTCTCTTTTTAAATTTTATTTATAGTTTCTTTTCTTTTATCACTTCTTAATCTTTTGCAGATTTATTCGGAGCAGCGAATCAAAGTTTCACACTTTCCCTGATCAAAGAAGTTAGAGGCTTAGATTTATTTCTCTCCCTGTTTTCTAAAATAAAAATCATATATGATTAAAAGTATAAATGTGACAGCCCGGATTTCGGCACCCCGAAACCCGTGCCATCAGCACGATCATCTTGACCGTGCCCCTTAGCTAAGCACGGAACACTGGTATATCAAGCATTGCAATAAAATAATAAACGAAATTGCAGAATTTGAATCTATATTAATTAACTCTCCAAAAGACAGTTCTACCCTCATGCCTCTACATGAATGGAGAACCGATCCGAACCATCGATGATAGCAATCATCACGGATGGTTCGCCCCAAAAGAATAATCCCATCTATATATATATATACATGGTTTAAACAGAATCAAGGCTTGACATACCAAGCCGTACAAAAACTCTCTCCAAAATCCCTCAAAGTGGCACAACGGAGTCCTCTAGAAGAAGTCCTCTAGAGGTGGCTCCAACTCTTCACCGGCCGCAAGGTCCGACTCGCCGGGATCAGCGTCTCCTGAAGCCTCGGCAGCTGCTAGTAGTGGACCTGCGACGTATAGTCTATAGGGTGAGCTACATCCTAGCTCAATAGAGAACAAACACGGTTGAACATATAAATTATAACTCACATATATTCCATGATATGCCATGCATGAAGTATCTATGCAGTTGTTAATGAAACAATTAAAAAGCATTTCGTTTTACTGTTGATTACTTATATTTTCATTTACTCATGAATGATGCTGAAAAGGCCTAAAGCAAAACTTAAACTTTCAACTTAAGTAATCCCCGAGCAATATAGCATCGAGCCCCGATGAGATACCCTTCATCGTCATCTATAAGCGGTTTTAAGATATTCACAGGAATACAAATAGTACCAAGCCCCTTTCACGGGATTGGTGGCGAGGAGTTTCACTTGTCTCAATCAACACCCTGGGTGTGCTTACTATGTACTGGATAAGCCTCCGACCGGCCTACTTTGCCGCCAGACGATCACGGATATCCTGCCGTGTCGACGTGGATATCCCGCCACGTCGGTGGGGTACCCTATCAAACCTCAAATAACAAAAATATCGGTGCCTTACATATAGTTATTCACCGTGTAAATGTGCTATCTTATATCAGTTAGGCCCTATCAAACATGATTCAATCCTTGGATACATCCCTGGGGATGGCTCCTTATGATTACTCTTATGGATGTCACACACACACACTTTTCACAAATTCTTAAGAAATAAACATTTGAATTGAATTCTATATCACTACATACATGCTCATGTAAAATAAGGTACATGTTCAAGGTGTTCCCTACCTCAAGTCTTCATTTGATCAATGCATCAAGGTCCCACGTGGCTCCTTGTGCACTAGTCCACACGTACCACCTATGGTACCACATAACGGGTGAAACACATCACAAAGGATGCAATAAAGAAGGTATAAGACCCTCCAAGAATCTTAAAGTCAAACCCAAAAGTCAACATAATCTATCTCAGCCGATTAATCGAATTCCAAAATCGATTAATCGAATCTGATTCAATTAATCGATTTCCAAAATCGATTAATCGAAGGTCAATATCGATTAATCGAAGTAATTTCGATTAATCGAAATTCTCCTTTTCGCAAAGTTGATTCTCAGTTCGAACAGTCGAGTTTTCATTCGATTAATCGAATCCAATTTCGATTAATCGAAATTCTCCTTTTCGCAAAGTCGATCCTCAGTTCGAACAGTCGAGTTTTCATTCAATTAATCGAATCCAATTTCGATTAATCGAAATTCTTCTTTTCGCAAAGTCGACCCTCGGTCAACGATGAGTTTCACAAGTTGATTAATCGATCCCAAATCGATTAATCGAAAACTAAAATCGATTAATCGAAATCCCATTTCGATTAGTCGATTTTTCCTTAAGTCATTTCCTCCAACCCCTGGGGTCCACTGGAGGTTCTCAGTCGATTAATCGATCCCCAAATCAATTAATCGAAATCCAAAGTCGATTAATCGAAATCAAATTCGATTAATCGAAATCGGGGTCCTCTGACCTTTCAACTTCCTGGCCAATTTCGATTAATCGAAACCCAATTTCGATTAATCGAAATTGTCAGATTCAGCCCCTTTCGAGCTGTTCTTCCCAATCTTCTTCCATACTTTTTCCTCTATTTTTTCTAAGCCATTATCCTATGATTTAACCCACATTCAATCACAACTTAACCCCTATAATCTATGCATTTTATTTACAAAAATTTTACCTTGAATAGATCTCAAGTTGATTTCAATCAATTAGTTGGAAGGCTAGGGTTTCCAGCTTTAGCTCTAACAGATCCAAATCGCGTTGAATCCGGCTTTTATCTCTTGAATCCCCCCTCCAATTAGTTGCAATAACTCCTCTCTTACTTCTCTCTCTTTCTCTCTCTTCTTTACTCTCCTTCAACAACCAAAATACACATCTAGGGTTATTAAACCCTTTTATCTATCTCCCTCTTTGTGTGTTGAGCACATACACCGCAGTAGGTGTAAGTGACTTCTCATTTACATCACACACTACATAATCACTCAAACTATCACATCTCGTCCGTTCATCACATTCTATGCTAACTCATGATCTCCTGATTGGTCCAACTTGTGACCAATCGGGCACGGATCCCAAGGTCATAGTTTAGCGTGATTTTTCGGGCTATTACAATAAAAATATAAAACGCTTTAGTCGCCCTGCCCATTCTTAATATCATTCACTATGGCAGGAAAAGACCAGTTTATGGCTAAAACGTTGGGGGAATACTACACATTAACACCTCTTACACCTCCTTCATGTATTCAATTACCCCCTATAGCCGGTAATAGGACTTTTGAAATTACGCTCAATGTGCTTCAAGTACTTCTTATCTTTCACAGGCGAATGGATGAAGACCCCTATTTGCATTTAAATAAGTTTGTAGAAGTGTGCACCATTGTTCGAATCAAGAATTTAACGGAAGCGTCCACTAGCTTGAGGTTATTTTCATATTCCCTTAAAGATGAGGCGAAGCAGTTCCACCAATTTCCGGATGAATCTCTTCAAGAGGGCTGAAATCGCCTTAACGACCTTCTGCACCAGTGTCCTGACCACGGGGTCACGAGCTGGCAAATAGTACTCACTCTCTATGAAGGCCTTAATGAGAGAACCCGACACATGGTTGATGTTGCCTGTGGAGGAATGGTCCATGCATTGACCGCAAAGGATGCTCGGGAACTCTTTGAGACTCTTAGCAAAGAACCGGTGCAACACCATGCATTGTGTGGAATTGATTCAGAAATTTCAAGGAATAGCGCTCCTAGCCGAGGAGGATTAGATAAATTAAAGCTTATGATGAATTATTTCCCAAAGCTGAAGTTTTGGAAAACAAAGTTTCAGTTCTTGTTGGGTATAAAATCACACCCAACATCTCTACAAGGAGAGGCTCGTGGTCCTGACCATGGCCCAACTCAAGCAGCTCCTCAGTATCCTACTGTTTATTTTTATCCCACAGAAGCCCAATACCATACTATTGCAGAGGAAGCCTTGTCGCAGATAGCTGAAAGTTGGCTGCAGCATGGTAGAATACAAACACAGTTACTTCACGCTCTCAGGCAATCCATTTCACAATTAGAAGCTCAAATTGGGCAACTAACTCTTTATTTGAATAGGAGAGATAGTAGCTACACTTCCTCAAGGCCAGTTGGCACCCCTGGATGACATATTTCTACGGGAGGCACATCAACTCCCCTTTATCATAATTGAGTTTCTCATGGACCTATCGCGCTACCGACTCATCCGTAGTAAACCCCTGTAACATATGTACACTATTAGAAAATTTTGTTAGAGGGCACCCTATGATCTAAAGTGTGTCAAAACATGTTCAATCGTAAGAACCTCTCTTTTGGGATTATAATCACTTTTGAGCGTATGGATTAACGATCAATCCTTATTGTTGTATTTAGAATCGTGGTGATTACGATTCAATGTCTCAGAGATCTGTTCAAACGGAGTGCTATTCTCTAGAATTGCAAGTACAATCCTAGAGTGTAGGTAATTCCAGTGACCTGTCTTGTCGGTTACATTGGAATTCGGAACCATTTAATTTTTAGAAGAAGCAGACACGCATTGCATTCAATTTTTTCACTTGCCAACTACCCAAACTTTAATGCCTCCACTTCCGACATTTAACTCGAAATGAGGATTCAAAGCTTTAGCCCCTTCCCTATAAATCCATACCCTACCACCACCTCCTCCATCTTCCTAAAACCACCCCTTCTACATCTTCTATTGGATGCACCCATCCAGGGAAGGGTAATAGTCATCTTTTTGAGTACTTGTTGTGATTGTAATAAATGACCGTAGTAAGATTCAAATGCGGTCAATGTATGCCGGGTGGAGCTAGGAAACAACTGGTTCTCCTCCGTTGACCTACTGTGGATTCCTATCTTCTTCTCTCTGTTTATTTTTTTAATGAGTTGTTGGATTCTTGACTTCTCCCGTTGCTTTATTGTTCTTGTGGAAAAGAATACAAACGTTAAAGTAGCAATCGCAATCTACTTTGACTCTCAAAATAACACTAATTTCCATTCAAAACTTGTTTATTAGTGTAATCTTCTCCCTCTCTCTCTCCTATCATTCTCATCTCCTCTACTCTTCCCCTTCCTTCCCTTAAAGAAGACCCTCCTCAAATCATCTTTTCACTATCGCTGCGGCGGCCATCTTCATCGTGCGAGAAACTGTGCTCTCAGACACCTGGAAACGATCGGCATCGGGCAGAACCGTTGTGCCTACTTGACCAGCTTGAACCCATTTAAGCAGTCCTTGTAAGATCTTCTTATCATTCTTTTATTTTGTCACTTTTTATTATGGTTTAGGCAAATTTGTGTATTATTAGGGCCTTTTAGTATTCTCTTCTTACCATAGTAACCAAGTTCAGATTCGCCAATGGGCAACTCAATGAGCCGAGGCAGGGTCAGCTTGAGGTCCGGCTCTTCAATATTAAATCGAGCCGAGTTCAAGTTGAGCTTTTTTATATTCGAGCCTAAAACTAGGCAGCTCGTGATCGACTTCATCAAGTTCGAGTTGAGATCGAGCCAGTTTCAAGCCTAGTAATATGTTATATTATTTTTTTATTTGAATTTATCTCTTAGGGTACCTCTAATTAAAAACGCCCACACGTTCTCTGAAAGTGCCCATGTCGTCCTAGACCCCTAGAAAACCATTGGTTCGTTAGAATCAAATGATGGAGATCAATTTTAACCCAAACATTCGACCTAATAGATCTTGTGATCATGGCGCACTTATTAAAGAGTCAGTTTGTGATTTCACATATCACAGATCCAAAAAATATGGCACTAAAATGGCGTTTGAGCGTGATATGTGCCATATGATTCAAGGACCATTTTTTAGGGATTGATTACATATGGGATCTAAATCTGACCTTCTGATAGGTGTGCTATGATCTCAAGATTTATTGTGTGGAAGATCGGGGTGAAAAATGATCACGATCATCTTATTCGAAAGACTCAACGAATTCTAAGAGTTTGGAGCGTGAGCACTTTCAGAGATCGCATAGGCGCCTTGAGAGGTACCCTATTTCTTACTATCTTCCGTTTTTAATTACATTTTAATTTATCTATATTTAAATAATTATATATTCTCCTTATTCAAACAATATATCTAATCAAAGTATTTTATTTCCTAGTAAATTAGTACGACGAGAGTCATATAGAGGAGATGAGAGTTGGCGATTAGGGGATAAGTTAAGGGGTTTTTGGCAAATATCCTCTTGCGTTATACTGATATTACAAATAACCCCCCTAATTATAGCTATTTGCTTTAAACCCTTTAGTTAGCATTTTTGTGTTCATAAAACACCCTCTTTAACGGATGCAACTTTAAATGGTTAACCAGCCGTTAAAGAATAGACTAAATACCATAATTATCATTTTTTAAATTAAATTACTAAATTGCCACCCTCTACACGTGGTTAGAGTTGGCGACCCTCTACTTGCAAAAAAGAGTAGTTTTAAATCCACCCACCAAATCTTTGAGTTCACCGACACTGAAAAACATTGACTGCGTTGAATTAGACGATGGAGATCGTTTACCATCCCAACCTTTCACACGATGGATCTTGAGATCACGGAGGTACCATTAGACGATTGACAGCATTGAATCGGACGATGAAGATCATTTATCGTCCCAACCTTTCACACGATGTATCTTGAGATTATGGTGGCACCATCAGACAGTTGACTGCATTGACTTGGACGATGGAGGTCGTTTATCATCCCAACCTTTCACACGATGGATCTTGAGATCATGGTGGCACCATCAGACGGTTGACTGCATTAAATCGGACGATGGAGATCGTTTATCGTCCTAACCTTTCACATGATGGATCTTGAGATCTTGGTGGCACCATCAGACGGTCGGGTTTTTATTTCATGTGGTACACACCCAAAAAAATGACCTTAAACTTAATTTTAACCGTGTACGTGATGTTAAGGTCACTTTTCTGAGATGTGTGCCACGAAATAAAATAGTGATCGCCTAATGGTATGCCTAAACGATCTACATCGTCTGATTCAATGCAATCAATGTGTTTTAGTGTGGGTGAACTCAAAGATTCGGTGGATGGAAGTAGACATGGTTAGGCAATCCAATTCCTAAAATAAAATAAAAAGATAAATTTTTTGTACAGAATGATAATATGAAGCACTACACTATTATTATATAATGGTTACCATTATACCAACGATGATATGGTAGTGAATCCGATCAATTGTATAACCAGTTATTCATTAAATGGTAGCAATCAATGGAATTTGAAATTTTTCTAATCCATAACTGGGCGTCAAAGCTCGGGTTCTGTGGGGTAGACTAAAAGGTTGGATGAACACGATATTTTATATATAATCTAGGAAATAAGGGGGTTTTGAACTCGATCGGGTCAAATGAAGTAGGGGCTCGAGTCCGGTCGGCTGTCAAAATTTTGGCCTGCCCCAACCCATTGACAACTTACTCTTCACACTGATTTTTAGGGTCTGGATAGTTGAAGGACCAAGTTTTCGACACCATAAGCTCTTCATATGCTTGATATTCTCTTAATGTCGATGGCACTGATGATGGCCCAACAATGAAAATACTCAATCTGCATTATGAGTTATGACGTCACTTTTAGTAAACTCCACTTGGATACAACAAAGCTGGAGGATAAACCGATAAAATCGGTCTTGCTTGGCAACCTAGGCTCTAAGGATAGGCCAATACCAAGAAAAAAAATTGTATCGGTAAGTATCGGCAAATACCAATTGGTCTTCCATTTGATGGTCTTGAATCATATAGGAAATTGGAGGGACAGGTATTTTGAGTGGAACATGTAACTTGAAGGTTTTCTTTTAAAGAATAATTGCATCGTTTGCCACGAATCCTCCATTGGTTGAGTATTCGTCCAAACGTTGGCATACTTTAATAGGGAATCACCCATCTAATGAGTCTTGAATCTGATGGGTGAATGAAAGGCTTTTTAGAAGAGTACCTTTAAATCCACCCACTGAATCTCTAAGTTCACCCACGCTGAAACACGTTGATTGAATTGAATCGAACGATGGAGATCATTTATCCTCCCAATCTTTCACACAATGGATCTTGAGATCATTATCATACCATCAGACGGTTAGTGTTTTATTTCACGTGGCACACATCTCAGAAAAGTGACCTTAACATCACGTGCATGCTTAAAATTAATATTAAGGTCACTTTTAGGGGTGTGTAGCACATTAAATAAGAAATAGACCATCTGATGGTACACCCATGATCTAAAGATCGATCTCATGAAAGATTGGGACAATAAGCAATCTCCATCGTTTAACTCAATGCAGTCGATGTGTTTCAGCGTGGGTGAACAAAAAGATTTTGTGGGTGGATTTAAAAGTACTCCTGTTAGAATAGTGGTAAATTATAATGGCATAACTTGTAAATAAAGGTGAATGAAGGGTCTTTTAGAATGGTGATAAACTTTAATGGCATGACTTGTAAATATCGATGAATGAAAAGCCTTTTAGAATTGTGGTATTTTTAAAATATTGGTTTCATTAAGGGCAAAATAGACTTTCCGTCCATAAACTCACGACTAGTTAACGCCAGGAGTTATATGAAACAGAAACACAAAAATAGGGCTGCAGAATAAATACTCATAACTCAAGGGGTTTCTTATAATATTAGCATAACAAGGGAGGGTATATGCAAAAAACCCTAAGTTAAGTATATATAGGTAGGTTAGAATTTTTATTTGTCAATTTATTAAAATACTCAAAACCCTTCATCGTTGAAAGCTTCTAATGAATTAATGATTATTTTTTAAGATATTTAGTAATTTAAGTTATACATAATCTTATAATATAAATATTATATATTAAAGTAGCCAAGCTATAGACTACCCAGCTCGTGGTCGACTTATTTGCAAACGAGCTCTTAACTCAAAGCATGACTCAACTCGCGAGTAGAGCTCAAGGTACTTGCGAGCTATTTTTTTAGAGTTGACCTGAGCAAGCAACCAAGCTTACATGGCTCCTTGAGAGCCCTAGGACTAAGTCATATACAATTTATGGGTGGCATTATTTGCACCCGTTTTTCCTGTGAAGAGCACATGCTCTTCCATCATAAAAATTTTGGTGCCATGCACATAGAGTTCCACGTGAAAGCTTGGAGGACAGTGACCGTCTTCCGATGGGGGACGGACACCTTTTCCATATATATATATATATATATATATATATATATATATATATATATATATATAAAAGATCCAAACTTATCGACCTTCAAAATATCAGCCGATAATTTGCTATAATTTGATGATTAACAAATGATCGGCTGATTACTTCAAATTCTTGGCCGATAATTTTGGATTTTAAAAAAAAAATTCATTGAGCATCGAAATTTCGGTGAAATTTTTTGTTTCAGTTGACATCGATTATAGATATAAGAAAGAGTATTTGCTAACTTGAACTGCAAAAACGGTAAACCAAACGGATAAGCAAAAAACCAAAACCAGTACCGAACCGATCCAATATTGATTTCGGTCTGTTCGATTTTCAATTTTTTTTTAAGGGATTTTCATTTTTATCGGTTTTCTCTTCTTACTAAATCTTTTTTTGATTCTCAACATCTGAAACTAATACCAAAGTTAATTGTGTTTTAAGATGATTTGTCTATTGGACGGTTCTGATCATTGACCGTCTATCTGCCTATGCAATAGGGCGATAGGGGAGACAATGGAACACGATTATATCATTCATTTATTAGATCATTCACTTAGAAAGCCCTCGTATTATTTATTTCTTCAAATTTTCTACTGTTCCAAACCCATTATTATTTGTCTCTTCTACCTTCTCCCATCCTCTTATTTTACCTCTTCATAACTTTTCTTGGTGTATTAGATAGAACCGAGAAACAAATAGAAACGAATTTTATCTTTTTATTTAGCTTTTTTATAAGTTATCTGAATTTTGTCCTTTTATTTAGCCTTTTTATAGGTTATTATATATATATATATATATATATATATATATATATATATATATATATATATAGAAAAAGAGAAAATGTGTCGAGCGTAGAAATATTTCTACACCAATTGATATGGGCATGACATGTAGTGTCCTTTTTGTGAAGTGATGAGTGCTATGAGACCCACTTTACTAACTAGAATTAAGCTTATAAAATATTTTAAAAGTTATACTCCTTTTCAACCTTCGTTCTTGATTTTTTTTTTTTTTAAATTTAAATCTCTTTCTTTTTTCTCTCTGTCTAAGAAAGTGTCAGACTTAATTTTTCAAATATATTTTACTTAAAAAATATGAGTACTTAGTAGCGAAGCGCTAGCACCTTGGCAACGAAGCACTGGCACCCCGACGCCGAGGAGCCGATGTTTTGCTAAACAAAATATGGAGCAATGGCGTCTCGTTCTAGCGGCGCCGGCGCTTCGATAAAATATATATATTTTTTTTTTATCAAAGCGTCGGCTGTAATAAATAAAGCACTGCTACCTCTAAAATGAGGCGTCGGCGCTTCGGTAAAAATAAAAATAAAAAATATATATTTAAAATTAAAGCGCGAACGCCTAGTTTTTGGAGTGTTGGGGGGGCCACATTCTTTCTTAAAAAAATAGAAAGATGAAAGAGAAAAGGAAGAGATCTCTCTATTCTCTTTCTCTCTCTATATATATATATATATATATAGAGAGAGAGAGAGGGCCGGGGGTACGCGCCTGGGCATAGAGATATCTCTACACCAATTGATATCAGCGAGACACATAGCCCCCCTTTTGTGATGTGATGGGGGCCCACTTTATTAACTAAGGTTACACTTTTAAAATATTTTAAAAGGTAAATACCATTTCAGTCGTCATTCTTGACTTTTTTTAAAGTCTCTTTCAACTCTCCATTTAAAGAAAGTGTAAGACTTACTTTTCAAGCATATTTTACTCAAAAAATGTGGCGCTCCAAAGCGAGGTGCTGGCACCTCGGCAGCGAAGCGCCGACACCCCAAAAACTATGTGTCGGCACCTCGATACGATGCGTTGGCACCTTGGTGGCGAAGCGTTGATACCCAGGCGCCAGGGTGCAAGCACCGACGCCTCATTTTAGGGGCGTTAGCGCTTCACTTTAGAGGCGCCAACGCCCCTAAAAATATATATATATCGAAGCGCCGACGCTTTGTTATCAAAGCGCAAGCGCCTAGTTTTCTGGGCGTCAATGTTTCGATAAAAATAAAAATAAAAATTAAATAAAATAAATAAAAAATTTATCGAAGTGTCGACACTGCTAAATTTTTTTATCAAGGTATTAACGCTTCGCTACCGGGAGCTCATAATTTTTGAGTAAAATATATTTGAAAAAGTATGTCAAAAAAAGATAAACGAGAGAGACAAGGAAGAGACTTTAAAAAGACTTTTAAAAAAGTCAAGAATGACAGGTGGAAGGGTATTTAACTTTTTAAATATTTTAAAAGTATAACTCTAGTTAGTAATGTGGTTTCAATGTCACCATCACTTCACAAAAAAAGAGCTACGTGTCGTGCCCATATCAATTGGCGTAGAAATATCTTTATATCCGAACATATTTTTTTATTTCCCATATATATATATATATATATATATATATATATATATATATATATTGGCGTAGACATATCTTTATATCCGAGCACATTTTTTGATTTCCCATATATATATATATATATATATATATATATATATATATATATATATATATATATAAGCTAACTTACATTTGGGTGCCACGCAGTCAAGATTGGATGCCAAGGCAACATGCAATAGAGGTCCATCACGAAAAAGAGAAAATAAAAAATATATTACAAGTGTGGTTAAATTTGGGAAAAAAATTCAATGGACTAAATTAATGGGGGGTGGAGGCCAAACTTTGACTACAAAGGGCCAAAAAATTAAAAAATAAATTTTATTTTTCTAATTAAATTGAATTGACACCCCCATCAAATAATTGCCGAACCCAAACCTGGTCACTATGCATGGTAGTTGTTCACCTTTAAGGTTTTTATCAGATGGTAGATCAATACGATCACATCAAATGAACAGATTTTATCCCCTTAAAGTTAATCATATCCATTAATCCATGTTATTTAGAGTAAATTATGTAAAATTCGATCTATGCTTATCTATTCTCTCGCTCCATTTCAGGCTTTTGCTCTCACTAGTTCTGTATCTTCTTACTTTCGCGCGGGCTTTTGGAATCGCTTCCCTATGGCCATAGATTTCGTGACTCCTGTCGCCAATATCATCATTCACTTATGGGATCGCGTTTCACGACGTGTAAAAATTATCACTGGACTCGAAGAAAGAGTTCAATCTCTAACAATGAAGAAGCAAGACTTGATAGATAGAAGCGTCAGCGTCAGAAGTGAGGTTGAACTTGCTGAGAGACGGGGATTAACTCCGTTACCCGAAGTGATCACATGGCTTGGTAGGGTAGAAACTGCTGAAATCGAAGTGAACGAAATCGTAGATTCTTTTATTAAAAGGAGAAGGTACCTTGGAGATTGTTGTCCGAATTGTTGGTCGAGCTACAAAGTCGGAAAAAGAGTGGGGGCGAAGCTTGTATATTTGGAAAAATTATGGTCTCAAGCTGATTTTAGCAATGTGGCTAAGAAATCACTTCCGGATCCCGTAACGGAGATACCTAGCACGTCGACCATGGGCATGGAGTCAGTGATGAAAAAGGTTCTAAGTTGTCTTGATCAAGATGAAGTCGGAGTTATTGGATTGTTTGGTATGGGGGGTGCCGGGAAGACGACTCTCATGGAAAAAATCTACAACGATTTCACCAAAAGAGTGCATGATTTTGATGTGGTAATTTGGGCTGTTGTGTCTACAAAACCAAATGTCATAAATATTCAGAAGGATATTTTAAAGAAGTTGGGTTTGCCTGATGATCAAGGTTTCGGAACTGAAGACATATTTCGTGTTCTAAAGAGGAAAAAGTTCTTGTTGTTCTTGGATGATGTTTGGGGAAGACTTGATCTTAAGGAATTGGGGATTCCTTATCCCAACAACCAAAACAAATGCAAATTAATATTCACCACCCGATCCGAGGCCATATGTGGAGAAATGGAAGCTAAGAAGAATATTAAAGTAGAATGTTTGCCATGGAAGGAAGCATGGGATCTATTTCGAGAGAAGGTGGGTGAAGATGTCATGAATCATCCCGAAGTACCGGAGCTTGCGGAGGAAGTTGTCAAACAGTGTGGTGGTCTCCCGCTTGCACTCGTCACCATTGGACGGGCCATGGCTAGTAAGAAGACACCAGAGGAGTGGAAGTATGCAATACAAGCTTTGCGCAAGTCGGGACATGGTTTAGAAAGCATGGAAAAGAAAGTTCTCCCGCTTTTAAAATTCAGTTTTGACAATTTGCCTAATGATACATTGAGATCATGCTTCTTGTATTGTTCTTTGTATCCCCAAGACTACTCGATCAAAATCGAGAAACTTATCGAGTACTGGATTGGGGAAGGATTTTTAGATGAGTGTGACGACGTTGAAGAAGCTCGCTATAAGGGGCATAATCTCATTGGAGAATTGAAGAGCGCGTGCTTGTTGGAGGATGGTCGCGATGAAAGACATGTGAAAATACATGATGTTATCCACGACTTAGCTATATGGATAACTTCGGAATCTATGAACGAGAAGAAGTTTTTGGTGGCGGCTGATGTTGGTTTGATGAAGGCACCGATAATGGAGAAGTGGAAAGAGGCGACGAGGATATCGCTGATGAATAATCAATTGGAAGCACTAACGGAAACACCGACATGCCCCAATCTTTTTACCTTGATGCTACAAGAAAACACCCTGTTGGAGAAGATTTCCGATAGCTTTTTCCAATACATGCCTCTCCTTAGAGTTTTAGATCTTTCCAATACTGAAATCGAAGAGCTTCCTGCAGGGATTGATGAATTGCGTAAGTTGAAGTATCTTAATTTATCAGGTACTAAACTCGAAGACCTTCCTAGAGGGATCGATCAGTTGGTTGAGTTGCAACACCTCGATTTATCATTTACGGAACTCAAAGGGATTCCGACAGAGATTTGTACATTGGTTGAGTTAAGGCATCTGAATTTATGCCGTGCGAAAATAGGCACAGTGCCTAGTGAGATGGCTAATTTGGTGAAACTGAATCATTTAGACTTGAGATATACCTGTACTCTTGAAACAATTCCATGTGAGGTGATTAGAGGGCTCTCAAATTTGCAAGTGTTAAACCTATATGGAAGTAATTATTTGTGTTGGAAAGTGGGAGGTAACGATGATGATGATAACAAAAATGGACTTGATTTGGCTGAATTGGAAGGCTTGAAACAACTGAATGAACTCGGAATTTCCATCGGTAACGTTGATGCTCTCAGCAGATTCGCTACGTCTCCGTTATTTAACAAATGCACCCGATATTTATCCATCAAGGAATGCAACGCATTGACTCATTTCCGGCTGTCATCAACATTCGGAAACATGCGGGGACTACAAAAACTTCATGTTTCTGATTGTCATCAGTTGGAGGAGCTGATAATTGGCATGGAGTTCGAGAGGGGGAATCGGGCGCTTCCAGGCCTAAAGCAACTTGAACTCTTCGATCTTCGCAAATTGAAGACCATTTTGGTGCATAGTGGGTGCCTACAAAACCTTGTTGGCATAAACATCTGTTATTGCGAAGTGTTAAAGAACATCACTTGGGTTCTACATCTTCCGAACCTCCAAGATATTATACTCCAACATTGCAGTGAAATCGAAGAAGTGATTGGGGATGAAGTTGAAAGAATAGAAAAGGACACTATCGCCTTGCCAAGTCTTAAAATGTTGAATCTTTGGGACCTACCCAAATTAAAGACTATATGTAGGGAAACAATTGCTTTCCCTTCCTTACAATATCTACGTGTCATTACCTGCCCACAATTGAAGAAGCTCCCATTTGGGTCGAACAGGGCCGCGAACCATGCTATAGAAGAAATTCAAGGATCGAAAGAATGGTGGGATGGGTTACAGTGGGATGACAAAAGCATCAAGGCCGCTTTGGTTCCTCATTTCCAAGATTTTAGTTAGATATCGGAAGTATCAAGCCCAGAGGTCAGATCTCGTTGCGATGGCAAGTGTTGTCTGCTCAAACATCACGGGTTCGAGTCCTGAAATCAGCCTCTCCAAAATGGGGGTACCGCTGCCTACCATCCGAGGCTGCTAAATGCAGGAGCATTGTGCATTTTTCTTATTTGAACTACAGACGCCGCTTGTGCATTGGGTAGGACCTTTATTAGAAGTAGCAAGCTCGTTCGAGGTTAGTAATTCAACTTCTAACGTTTTGTATTTATTACTTTAGAATATAATAAATATATTAAATAATTTTAAAGAAAATAAAACTTTTTTTTGATATTTTTCTTAGTTTTATGGGTTAGTTTTTTAGGCAATAGATATTCTCAATTTTTGCATGTAAATAAATAGTCTCATATTGATAAATGTCAAAAGTGTCTATCCTATATATAGAATCTTTCATCTTTATTATTGTTTGACAATAAAAAGAGAAGAGTGTATTAGTGTACGCGGAAGTGTGTGCGTGGCGATTGGCATTTAGGTGCACACACTTTCTTAGTTTTGTGAGTTAATTTTTTGCAAGGAGATGTTTGACTTTTTGACCAGATAGATTCAACGATCAGATTATTCATGAGTCGGGTCGAGCCTAATGGGCCACAAATCAGTAAGCTAATTCGGCTCTATTGGGTCAAACGGTTTGATCAAATATTGACTGTTGGACCTCACCGTTTTATAATCGTTTATAAAGGTGTGCAATTTTCAAATTTAAATTCGAAAATGTGCAACCTTAATACAGCCGTTGGATGAAGCGGTTGAAATCCCTGAAAGATTTGAGCCGTCCAAAATATGACTGTTGGTCCAACAGTTATATTGAAAATACACTTGAGATCTATATAAGGAGATCTCTAGACACAATTTCAGATACTCTAAAATCCATCGAATTCCTTGCATAGAAATTTTAGAAATCTCTTACTTTCTCCTTTTAGTTGGTATTTTATCGGATTTAGTTTTCTGAGGTGATCCTCTATTGTTACAAAGTAACGGATCTCATCTAAGATATTGGGCTCATTGTATCCTGAAAACGTCTCGTTGGAACTCTTTTGCAAACTTGAGAATTTACTCGAGTAGGAAGCATATAGCATTTAAAAATAGCGACAACGTGCCTCGAGTGTAATTTCTCTTACCCAATTTATCACTTTCAAATTTTTGTTCCTAATTTTTCTTAACGAGTCTTGCTCAATGGATGGATCTTTCTCATTTCTTATGTATGCTAATCATGTAATGCTAGTGCATACTAGCTAGTGCATAAAACTAAGCTTCACTAATGATTGATGGTTGATGCCAAAGTATTGCATGATCATGGTCTGAAAATCCATTGTGTAAGAAAGATTGGGGTGGAAAATGATCTCCATCTTTTGCTTCCAAGCAGTCCATAAGCTTCAAGAGGTTTCAAATGTAGGCACTCTCAGTAAACCTACAGCCACGATGCGATCAGAGGTACCCCATGATCCATAATAAATTGGGTACCTCTATTTGCATCAACACTATTTCTGAAAGCCCCAAAGTGTGCAACCCCCTCTAACACATTGATTGTTTGAAATCAGACGATGGAGATCGTTTTCAACCCCGATCTTTTATATAATAAATCTTGACCATGATCTTACCATCAGACGGTAAATTTTTTATTTTACGTGTCACAGATCCCAAAACAATGGACCTAAAATCACGTTTGAGTATGATATGTGGAAGACGATGTCAGGGCCACTTTTTAGGTCTCCGTGCCATGTGGAATAAAAAACTGACCGTCTGATAGTACACTTATATTCTAAAGATCCGTTGTGTTAAAGATCATGGCAAAAAACAATCTCCATCGTCTGATTCGAAGAAGTCAATGGGTTTCTTGGGTTTTTGAAATATTGGCGCTTTCAGAAATTGTGTTGGCGCAAATAGAGGTGTTCTTAATAAAGGTACCTCTATTGGCGCCCAGGCAATCTCTAGCTAAAAGCCCCCACCCAGAAACCCCTTGAATATCATTGATTGGTTCCGGTCAGATGATGGAGAGTTTTACGTTATCTTTCACCTCAAATATCTTTAAATCATAGCCCTCAGTTCGGATGACACAGATGGTTTATGTACATTTGCACACTTCCCCAAAACACCATGTTTTTTCACTAAATAGTGTTTAGGCCAACTTTGTCTGTGAAAGTAATGGCCCGTATTAATAAAATTTTAAAATATAAAAGCACAGATTTTGAGTAATTTTTATAAATCATAAATCTCTTTTGATGATAAATTTCAAATGCGTGGAATAACGTAGATGACGAGCAAGTGAGCTCATTGAGAGAGGGAGAGGGAGAGAGAGGGGGAGAGCTATGTTTCAAGTTCGATTAACCAAACTCAGCCGATACCTTTTTTTGAGTTTTCGATTTGGTCATGCCCTATTGAAGTTTAGTCCCACATCGGACAAATTATAGCCTTATCTGTCTCCTTATAATATCCTAGGTGTTGAAGTATAGTCCCACGTCGGGTAAATCATAGCCTTGCCTCTCCAATTATAATATCATGGGCCCCTCCACTCATTGTCAATTGATTTTGAGTTGGATGCACAAATTTATCATGGTATCAGAGCCGACATTTCTCTGCTCCACGTCACTTGTTCTTATCCATGTGATTTGGTTTGGCTCAATCCCACCAACACAATTTGGGGGAAGAGGGGGAGGGGTGGATTTGTCAGCCTACTAAGCCCCAATTGAGTCACGCTATGCGGATTCTCAGATGCTACGAAGGGTGGAACGTTTGTCCTACTCAAGCTTTACCTCGACCTTTGCGCTCGGACTTTGCCCTGCGAAGCAACGGAATATGTTAGAGCCGGCAACAACGACGAAGAATGCGATAAGCAGCAACGAGCATATAGCAAGCCCCCTTTGAGGGTAGACTCGCGCCGCGGGGGTGATTGGAAACCACCCCAAACACAATGGCCCTAATACAAAACGTAACTAAAACGACCAAACACCAAGGAAAGCCCGGATGCATGCACTTAAGCCCACAAGGCTAATGTAAGTGTTGGGTCGGGGGACCCCAACTCATGTCCCCCCTATATAAGGGTTAAATACAAATATAAGCGAAATGACGGAAGAACCTCAAACACATTGGTTTGACATACTGCCACCATGGCCCATATCCTCTGCACCAATACGTCATAGCGTCATGCATCGACCCCCACACAACCATGTCGAAACTGTGTCGCGCCCATGTCGTAACCCTTCATCTCAATGTGCCGCGACGCCCTCATAGCCTACGACCAACACATTTGCTGCAACCTCATGGCTTCCGATGCACCAATGATGCCCCTGACGTAGAGAAAAAAGTGACCCTACGACTGGCCCGGATGGCCACGCTGCATACCCCCATCACATTGGGCTATTTATACCTTGGGCAAACCTTACCTTACAAGTCAATTTTGCGAGATTGAGTTAGGGTCGTGTAATTCCATCACGCTTGAGCAGAAATCGAACTGCTGCAACATATTGGTTTTATGTTAATCGAAATTTCAAAAAGATGAAACCAAACCAACATAATTTTTCGGTTCTGTTTGGATTTATTTTGTCACTTTTGTTTTTTCGATTTTTTTTCCCGTCTAAGTAGGTTTCCTTACCTTATCTAATTGTTTTCGGTTTCAACCACTCAAAATTGAAATAAAATCGATTTGGAATTGTTGGGATTGTGCCTTGAATCTCGTGGCCACAAGTGCATCATCTAAAACTTTTGGGTGCAATCTTGTGGCCATGAGCCCCGAGTTTGGCTCGAACTTCAAGGTTTCTATTTTGTATGGGGTTACTGAAGGGTATTTTTATCATATGTTATTTAGGCATTTATACTTGTATCATATAAACCTAATTAGAGATTATGATTTATATGAGAGAGATCATGAAGGAAACTCGATTTTCTGTATTGAGAAAGGTGAGATTTGAGAGATTTGTAATCCTAATTTTCATATATTAGGCAAAGAACTCAACATCACCCGTGGACATAGGCAAATCGCCGAATCACGTAAATCTTGTGTTTACATTTTACTTGTTGTGTGTGTTTTTTATTGCCATAATTTCTATATGAATCGATTTTAATATTTTACCATATCTATGCTTTCCGATTTACATGTTTTATAATTTTTTTGGAACTCATCCTACTCCTAGGGAATAGATTTGCTTGATAGTAGCAAAATGCGAGTTGCGAACCCAAATTCAAACAAGCAAAGTAAGTAACTTTGGTATCAACCATTAATCACTAGTGAAGCTTAGTATTATGCACTAGCTTAGTATTATGCACTAGTTTAGTATTATGCGCTAGCTTTACAATGAGAGAGATCCATCCATTGAGCAAGACTTTGGTCTCAATCTATATAAAATGCATTGGAAAAGTAAAATGTTGGGAGTTGAATTACTAACCTCGAATGAGCTTGGTACACCCAATAAAGGTCCTACCCAATGCACAGGTGGGATCAGAAATTTAGATCCCATGCTTATAGTGACAGCCCAGATTTCTGCACCCGAAAACTCGTGCCATCAAGATCATAGCGTGGATGATCCCCGGAACAAATCAAAGAGTGTCTATTGGTCTAGTAGAAATCAGAGCAGACACTTTCTAACGTGACAGATCGAGTCATAATATAAGGCTCTAAAAGAAAGAAATAAATAAAACAATACATATATATAAATTAAAAGAATATACATCCTCAAAAATGAACCAACAAGAACCACTGGTGATGGACATCCATTACCCAAAATAATGGTTCCTATAAAATGTATAATGCTATAAATAAACAACTACAGTAAATAAATACAGAAAAGTGGGCACCAGGCACACAGATAATTCAAAAATATAAGTACATAACTCAAAACATAAACTAATACCCTAGCTACTAATAGAACTCGTCAGCAGAGGTATCAGTGTCATCCTCCTTAGCCTCCGACTCTGGCTGATAGTTAGGATCGCTCTCAGTACCAGGAACCCTAGCCTCAGAACCTATTATATAAAAATAGGGTGAGCTATCCATCTAAGCTCAATAGAAGAAACTCAAGTAAATTGCATCTAAAATATAAACCATGGTTGCAGAACATAACTCAGAACAGATATTTGAATCAGAGAATACAGACAGAATGAACTGATATAGAATGCAAAACTTTTAGTAAACAGAGCAGAAACAGAATAACAGAACAGAACAGATGTAGAATCACAGAAATGAACTATAATCTCAAAGTTTTCAGATGTATGCATACAGTGTTTAATGACTTAAATTCTATACTTAAGTAACTCCCGTGAATATAGCACGTAGTAGCCAGATGTGTGCCGATGGGTAACCTCGACCATCATCGTTCAATGAACAATTGTAGATAATTGTATCAAGCATCTTCAAAGGAGAGTAACTTGTGCTAAAGGTTTACAAATCAGATACACAAATATCTTGCAGTGCCGATCGTGCGTATCCTGTCACATGAACTTTGAATTAATACACATAAAGACCTCATAATCAAATAGCAGAATCAGATAACAAGGTTTTTATCATATCCAAGACATGCTTTCAAAACAGAAGAAATTAGATACATATGCTAGGAAACCATGCAGTCAATATCGAACATAAGTTAAGTTAAATTTCTCCTACCTCAGATCAGGTTTTTTTAAGCAAATCCAAAGCTTTTTAATATGCCCTAGTCTTGACCTAGACCATACGTACAATATCCTAAGTGTCAAAGGTGTCAAAACAATAATTGGTACACTACCCAACAGTATTTTTTTCAAAAAACTAAAACAAGACAGAATAGGGAATTCGATCGATCAATCTCCTCATTTGATCAATCAGATTCACATCTGATCAATCAACTCATCATTTGATCAATTGGGAAATCTGATCAATCAACTCCCTATTTGATCAATCAGATTCACATCTGATCAATCAACTCATCTTATTCAAATAGAACAGAGGAAATCTGATCAAACAATTCCTTATTTGATCGATCGAATTCACAAGTTGATCGATCAATTCTCTTATTTGATTGATCAAAACCAACCTTTTACACAAATTAGAACATAGGAAATTTGATCGATCAATTTCCTATTTGATCGATCGGATCCTCAAGTTGATCGATCAATCCTCAAGTTTGATCGATTGGATATTTCAAGTCAAAAATTCAAAAAAATATACCTCTTGTTATATAAGGTATTTATAAAATTCGATTGATCAAATCTCTAATTTGATCGATCAATCTCACAGTTTGATCAATCAATTCTCAATTGATCGAACAATTCATACTTGATCGATCACTTCATATTTTGATCGATCAGTTTTAAATTTGATCGATCAAATCACCAATTTGATCGATCAATATCATCGAGCCTAAACTTCTTTAAATCACCCTTCTGCTATATAAGGGTTTATAAAATTCGATCGATCAAATCCCAAATTTGATCGATCGGATTATAATTTGATTGATCAAAAATCCAATTTGATCGATCAGAAATGACAGTAATTGCCATTAATACAGATCGATGAATCATAACCTAATTTTTTTCCAAAACTTATAATTCTTCCCGAATCATTTACACATACATAAATGCACATTTATGACATTTAAACTTCTAAGAAACATAGTCACTCACCTCCTTTAAGTTGATTCCTTGGTCAAAGGAAATCCTTCGGCTTAAGGCGGTTCTTCGGATCTAAAACTCGCGAGTTTGTCAAGGTGAGCTCTCCGAAGAATCGGAGATAGAATCCACGCTAACACATAGACGTGTATTACCATCTCTAACCGATTTGACGTCTACACGTTGATTCCTTTACGCTCTAAATCAAAGGATCCGAATCTAGGGCTTCTCTTACACAAGTTTCATAGAGGGATTCCTAGCATTTAGCTTGCAAGTACCGTTTGGGAGAAGGAAGAGAGATATGTCTTCTCTAACCTTCCTTTCCTTATAAGCTAACTAATGGAAATATCCAAGATATTTCCATTTTATTCATTCGCTCCGGTGTTGAGCGCATACACCACACTCATGCGTATCATATTCTACCAAAGGTACAATCGGATCTCAGATTCGTGTCACACGTGACCTACGGTTTCATGTGCTTACAGATTGATAATATTATTATCCCAAAATTTTACATTCATCTCGATTTCTGTGCCAGGCACGTATACCAAAGCAGTCATAAAGTCTCAGAATTTTAGGATGGTTACATTCTCCCCCTCCTAGGAATTTTTGTCCTCAAAAATATTAGACAGACTCAGACAGGTCTACGGTGTCTCCTAGTTCTAACTCTCAGAATGAAACAGAATAAACAGTCCTAACTGTAAGAGTGGGTCACAGTGCAATAGGCTTCGCGAAGCACGCTTATGAAGGGTCGGAATCCGTAGTAACCTGAATGTACTGCGTGTGACATTCGAAAATGTCATAAAGGATTGCATCTGTACATGGATGCATCCGTCCCAAACGTCACGTGCTCGGAAGAACACTCCACAGTGACTCAAACACAGACACAGAACATACATGCGGTATTTAACTAATTTACATTAGAGCTGTCAGACAGAGCAGAGTACAAAGCATGCAAACAGATATCAGATAAAACAGGCAGAAATAGTCAAAACAAAAATCATGCAAGAGTAATTGTGCATGCAAAGCAGAGGTTTAATATGGAAAACAAAATTTTATATACATATATAATTATAAAAATAACATAAAAGGTATAATGATGAACTGGCTTGGCAGAGATACGTGGTCGTGCTTTGGGTCTGGATGACTCGACACTATAGCCATGAGGATCCACTGTATGCAAGTGGGCATGACCGAGCATGGGGGTAGTAGTGGTCGCATAAGGGTGCTGCAATAACGTGAGCATTCCCTCATGATAGTCCAATCGTCGATGCACCTAACGATGGAACTCTTGCATCTCGTCCAATCGCTCGTGCACCCGCTTATTGTTTTCATTCATCACGGCGAGTACACTTTCTAGTGAGGTGGAGGAGGGCTCGGGACGGTGCAAGGTAGTAGAATGTGTAGGCCGGTGTGGAGGAACGGGTGTCGGTCGAGTAGATACCTCAACAGCCTTGGCTTTGGCCTCAACTGGTGGGACCTCCTCCTCCTCAGGTAGTTTCTTCACCAAAAGATTGTAGCTTTTGGTCCAATCCTTTAATTGAAAAACCTTGATGTTGTTGTTCCGTCTTGGTTCTGCAGGAGCCATGCTATAGGCCTCACGCACGGAGTTGTACTGCTCCACCATGTGTGTGATCAATCATGCATAAGGCATCTCTTTCTTTGAGATGGCCTTCTTCTCCGACATCCTATCGACAGCATCGAGCATGCCATCAATGACAACACCGATGACGGAGAACCAACGGTTCTCGAATGCCGAGAAGAGAAACTGTTGTACCATACTTGTATGGTCCGATTTGTGTAAGAACGGGTAGATGGTACACTTGATGTAGGTATCAAGCATCCATAAGTTGTCGGGTAGTTGGGCCCTCTTAATGGATTAGCCCGATCCATGAAACTCGTGCGTCATCTTTTCGACGATGTCTTCAAAAGGCATCTCCTTCACATATGGTGCATCCAATCCACACGTCTCCACATACTCGGATGGGCATTGCAAGGCGGCAGAGACGTGAAATTGGTTGAATTTATACTCCAACCCATCTATTTTTGTAACCATTAGATGACGGTTACAGCCCCGTCGGAGATTTTGGTAGAATAGACGAACTATTCTCAGGCAATAGTAGTCATGAAAGGGCTTGTGCATGGGTTTGAGCCCTAGGTTAGTGATCGGTTTTAAATTGTACCCTTGCAAGTGCACAAGATCGGTTGTAGCACAGTGAAATCAATGGTGTTGAACCCAAAGGGAAGCGTGAAATTTAATTAATTCTTAAAGAGAAAAAGACACCCAAGGAAGTACCAAGGGAGAGAGTTCAATTTGCCAAACAATTATCACACTATTCTAAATGTAATAAGAGAAAAATAATCTATGCAAAAATAAATTCTGATAAATAAAAGGACAACTTGAGGAATGATCAAGGAATTTGCTACCCCAGATTTATAACTGTTCTATCATTAAACTCACAATCTCATAACACATCAATCACATCATCATTTATCTAAAAGAAAAATAAATCATAAGAAAACGTGATTATTGATCTGACATACCCTATCGAAAAACTATGACTCAGCCTATCATTGCGGTATGAATCATGTAAAAAGCATAGTGTATCTCAAAATTTCAAATCACGATAATGAGCACATAATCACTCTGCAGCCTAGATCGGCCTACAAGTACAGATCTAGATAGAATGACCCGTTTATGATCATTGATAACCTAGGTCAACGGCCATAATTGAGCCTTCAAAAGATATTCAATTAAACATACTTTTTAGCAAAATGATTCCATGATGAAACTTAAGAACTTGTGGAGTTAATAATATAAATCTTACTTATCTGGGGATCGCATCCTCTTTGAACAAATGTTTTAGCTGCTCATCCTTGATGTGTAACCTCGTTGTAAACTCGAAGTCATTCTCTTGAACATGCACTTTTTATTTATCACAAAAATCTCTTTATAATGCTTTGGTTCTTAGGTACAAACTAAACTCCAAAAATTGTCAGGAAAATAAATATAAAAACTTAACTACAATCTACTAAGAGAAGAAGAAAACTAAAGAAAAAGAGGGAACATAACCAGAGCCAAAAATTCAACCCTTAACTCAAAGTCGTAGCTTTGATTTTATAGGAGCCGACAAGACAATTTCCATAATAGTCTCAATCGATTGAGAGTCCATTCTCAATCGATTGAGTCTAAATTGACTAAATTCGAATTTGACGTGGAGGGAAAAAGTTGTCCTTCTTATCAATCGATTGAGAGATTAGTTCTCAATCGACTGACACATAGGTGTAAAATCTTCCTTCTTCTAATGGATGCTAGGCCAATCACTCATGGTCCATTGTTCTTGTGTAACCTTTAATTATTCCCTTTTATGCTCTTTGAAGATCCAATGGTCGAAAACACCTGCAATTACTAAAACTATATAACAGCCATCAGATGCTTTCATCGGAAAGCTAAATGTAGAAATTAAGGTGCAAAATATAGTCACATTTCGGGACCGATTAGTTGGTGATGTACTTGATCGCCCATGTCATTTCGGGTCGATCATCGAAGAGAGTCGGGGTGAACTCATGCTCTTGTAAAAAGGTCTTGGCATTCCACCACTCTTTTGGTAATTCACAGTCGATGAGTGGTGGTTGGGGCTGTTGAACAGGTGGCACGGGTGGTGCCACGGGCGGTATAATAGGTTGTACAACTGGTTCAATGTGGGGCACGGGCACACTAGCCTGCGAGGTAGGGACTTTACGCGATGCGTTCTTCGTTCGCAGTCCCATGGCTTAAAAAATGAGAAAATACATAAGAAAACCCCAAAGGAATCGAGAAGTTTAGGGTTTATCGAATGAAGAGCTAAATCCGTAATCAGAGGAAGCAAAAGTACAGAGCTCTAGTAGCCGAAAATAGCCAGAAATCAGGTTTCAACGCAATGGAAGAAAAGAGCCTTCGCATGATGGGTTTCTTTTGATCGTTCAAATGTACATTTTTAAAACCCAGCACCACTTAAATCGATAAATATCGATCGATTAATGCTCAATTGATCGATCGGATTTGAAACTAAAAAAGCCCTAACCCGATAGGTTGATCGATCGAATTTCAAATTTGATCAATCAATTTGTCCAATTGATCGATCAGATTGTTTAAAAATTGCACAAAGTTCAAAGTTGGTTGATCGATCAACTCTTCAGTTTGATCAATTGAATTCACATTTGATCAATCAAATACTCACTTTGATCGATCGAATAGGTAAAAAATAAAACACATGGTTGATCTATCAATGTCTCAATTTGATCAGTCGGACTAGCACTTGATCTATCAAATTGAACAGTAAAACTATTTTCCAATTCACAGGTTTAAATGACCTGTGGCCATTGTCATAGTCGAACGATTATCCTTCAATGTCATACCCACATGACAAGCAATATAGATATCCTTAAAGCATGCTCAGAATATTTAGCAAACGTATAGTACACTATAAAATTAAATCCAATAATCAAAGTTACCTCTCATATCAGTTAAACAGATGGGGGTATTGCTCGCGAATTTCGGCTTCGCGCTCCCAAGTAGCCTTTGCAGAAGAATGATTTCGCCACTTTACTAACACGAGTGGGATTATCTTAGTCCGTAACACCTGCTCCTTACGGTCTAGAATCTGCATAGGCTCTTCTACCAGGGTCAGATCCTCCTGAAGTTCAATCGACTGTATATCTAAGACGTGTGTTGGGTCTTTCACGTATCTCTTCAACATTGAAACGTGAAATACATTATGCATGCTTGCCAACTGTAGTGGCAAAGTAATCCTATACGCGACTTCTCCAACCCCTTCAGGTACTTCAAAAGGTCCAATATAACGTGGACTTAGCTTTCCACATTTTCCAAAACGTATCATGCCCTTGGTTGGCGAGATTTTGACAAAGACCTTGCCTCCAACCTGAAAACAGGTATTGATTCTATACCAATGAACTAAGAATGAGATTTATTGTATTTAATGCAATCAAGCTCACCTGAAACTCAACTTGCATCCTATGAAGATCGGCATAACTCTTTCGGTGACTTCGAGCAACTCTCAATCTCTCGTGGATCAACCGAACCGTCTTGGTTGTACTGTCTACGATATCAGGTCCCAAAATAAGCTTCTCACTGACTTCCTCCCAATTCAACAGAGATATGTATCGTCGTCCGTATAAAACTTCGTAAGGAGCCATGCCAATACTAGACTGATAGTTGTTATTATACGCGAACTCAATTAGAGGTGAATATTGATCCCATGACCTGTGAAAGTCTAACATGCATGCACGCAACATATCCTCTATGATTTGGTTCACTCTTTCAGTCTGCCCATCTGTGATGAAATGCTGAGCTGAAGTCAAGTCTAGATCCCATGCCTTCTTAAATCTCTATCAGAACTGTGATGTATATAGCGGATCGCGATCACATACAATACTGACCGGTATACCATAAAGTCTGACTATCTCTTTTAGATACACCTCTGTAAGCTTGCTAGCAATATATGTAGTACAGTACGACAGAAAGTGTGCAGACTTGGTTAGCCTGTCCACAATGACCCAGATGGCGTTATATTTCCTCATCATTTTCGGCAACCCCAATATGAAATCCATAGAAATAGCTTTCCATTTCCACTTAGGTATAGATGAAGGTTACAATAATCTCGCTAGATTTTGATGACCTACCTTTACTTGTTGGCAGACCAAGCATCTGGACACGTACTCTGCTACATCCTTCTTCAAGCCTCTCCACCATAAGCTTTTCTTCAAGTCCTGATACATCTTGGTACTCCCAGGATGTGAGCGTATATGGATTTATGAGCTTCCTCTAAAATAGTGTCCTAAAGCTTAACATTGGTAGGAATGCACACTCTATCCTGAAATAACAAAGTACCATCCTCCCTGATGGAGAAATCTGCTCTGATCCCGCTAATCACACCTTGTCTAATGGTCATAAGCTCATCATCGACAATTTAGAGTTTGCAAATATTCTCAAATAATGTCGGCCTGATAACAAGGGTGGCCATCAAAGCACTTGAACCTTTCACATCGAACCTCGTATCATGCAAGGCCATGTCTTCAAGTAAGCGCCACCAATGCACTCTCGAAATGAGATGCACTAACTGAACTGAAGATTTCTGACTCAATGCATCAGCCACTATATTAGCCTTCCCAGGATGATACTGGATGGAACAATTATAATCCTTTAAAAACTCCATCCATCGTCGTTGTCGCATGTTCAGGTCCTTCTAGGTGAATAGATACTTAAGGCTCTTGTGGTCGGGGAAGATATCAAAAGTCTCACCGTACAATTAGTACCTCCAGATCTTCAAAGCAAAAATTATCACCGCTAACTCCAGATCATGAGTGAGATAGTTCTTCTCGTGGACTTAGTTTTAAGTTTTTTTTTTTTTTTTTTGCATCTGAATATTTTATTTTATTTTTGTTTTTTGGGTTTTGCATCTGGAATTTTTTTTTTTTTTGGGTTTTTTACATATGAAAATTTTACTTTTTTGAAAGTGGGAGTAAGCAATTCCATCAACATTGCTTCCCCAATGACCCATTTCACATTCTCTCTCTCTAAGACTTGTGCTATATAAACATTTAAAGAGGAGGATTCAACTCTATCTAAGACTTTTTGGGTTCTACTTCTAAAATATTTATTCTTTTTTTGTTTTCCAAACTATAAAAGAGGAAAATAAATGATTTTTAGGGCCAGAGGAGGTGTTTTTGTTTTGTGTCTTGTTGTTATTGAGATTCAGAGCTATTTTTCAGGTGTTTCAGGGATTAGCTGGGCAGATTTCCCAAATGGGTTTGTTTTTGGAACAGTCTCTTCAGCTTATCAGGTTAGTTTTTTTTATCTATTTATTTAATCCCATGGTATTTGTTCTTTATGGTTATTAGGAATGTCTGATTAAATTTCCTATTTTTAATATTTTTGTTACATTTTTTCAGGAAATTTTCTCCATATAATTATCAAGGTTTTACAAAAAAATTTCTTGTAAGGAGAGGAAGAAGATGATGTTTTGTTAGTGTTATATAATATTATTACTTGGTTTATTTTTATTTAATCGTAGGTTTGTTAATCTTAAAAATTGAAAGAATGGCTACGTTTTTTAGTTTGGAACTACAATAGTGAAGAATCTTGTAGATGGTTCAAATGGTTAGACATGCTTGAAAGGATTTTAGCATTGAAATTTTTTGTCCAAAATAGATTCAATGTTCTATGGATGGTTTTTTTTCCAAATAATTATATCGTAGATAAGGTTTTGCTATATTTGATCCTTCAGAATCTTTATCAATCTGTAGTTTTTCCATTTTATAACCAGTGTTTCCCTTGTTGACATTCATAAGAATGTTTACATTGGTATATTGGACTTACAACATTTGTGCTAGTCAATTCTGTAATATTGTATGTAACTTTTGTGTTGGCTGGTAGTTGTTAAAATGTTCTGACCTAAAAAAAATCATCATGGAAATATATAAGATCAAACAGGATTTCTTCTGTTTTACAAATTGGGCTTGGGGTGCTTTACCATGATTTGTTAAAACAGGGATAATTTTTAAGTTTTAGCTCAACATCGAGTGGATCTATGAAATCTGTGTAAGTGACCAGAGATTTGATGTTTATTTTTATGTATGTGTTTATGCGATTTTGACCAGCCTTATCTCTTGGGATCGTATCTCACTCCATCTTCATACTGCATCTTCATCTAAATCTCTCCAATAGCATTACTATTCTCCATTCTCAACATGCAATATATTTCTATTTGAAGATAAGAAGTTCGTGCAACTTATATCTATGAAATCCTCCTAAAAACAATCATGCAACTGGTTTATGTTTGGAGTTTTCAGCGTGCAATAGAGTTTTCTTTGTGTTATGCAAATTTCTTTCCTAACAACCATGCAAGGTTAGGACTGACAAAGAATTTTCTTAATTTTTTTGGGAAGCAGTGAGTCAATTTTTAGATGTGAAAGCTAATTCATTTTTTTATGTGAGGTTTCTGTCGCTTCTACCTATATAATTCAAGTGCTATTATCGTTCCTTTTATTTTATTATCATTTTAGCTTTTTGTTTTGTACATGTAAAGTTATGTTTTTGTTGTTTTAGCTTTAATGTTCTGTACATTCTAATATACATGGGAATTGCTAAATCTCCTTATAATTGAATGTTGGTTGCCTCTGTGTAATGAAACTATAGGTGTTGGAGTTCACCTCCTTATTATTTTATTTCATGCTTCTTTGCTATTTTGGCTCTTTTTTAGTGATTTTTGTAGCTTAGATGCGTTCGAGAATATTCAGTACATGCTAACTGCTGATTTGGAACTAATCTATTATAATCTATTAGGTTAGCATTTTGGGTGAAACATTTGATTGATAAGCTCTTCATTATAGATAAGAACACTAGATTTTTCAAACTACATTAGGCTATATTTCTTCCCTAACTATTTTTATATGTTCTTCAACAAATTGTTGCAGCATATTCGTGTTATATATGAACATGTTTCTTAGTTGGGCAATTGGGCTTTTTGTTATACTCTGGGTTCTAGAATCTCCAAGATATCTTGTTGAATAATCTTATTCTTTTTTAGAAGGGCAGTAGTAGAAAAGTTCTATTGAAATGATTTTCATTTGTGTATTTTTTTTTTATATATTGTTTGATATTATGCACCAACAAAATGAATTTTTTTGGTTTATGTTTCTACTCATCCCTTTATTTTCTTCCTTATTCTCTTCATTTTGAAGAAAATAGAGTTATAATTTTATTTTTTGTTGCATCAATTGATTATGCTTTTGTATGATTTGAATCTTAGTAATAGAGCTCAGGGGAGCAACTGATATGGTATATAGTGAAAGATTCTTCCATATTTTCAAATCATCCAAGTAAATCTCTGTCCCAACCATAGGTTTCTTTCAACTGATCAAGAGCCGATATTCATTTTACCCAATTTTTTTGGTAAATTACTGTTATGGCTATATAAGACATATTATTTAAATAAAAAATAAATTGTGCGTTATTTAGTAAGAAAAATATACTTATAGAATCACATTAGACACTTTTGTAAATCATTGCTCTATCTATTGAACCCCTGTTTCATTCTTATTTACAAAAACCGTTTATGCATTGTTTAATAAATAAATAAGTGGAATTAAAATCTTGGTTCCTCTTATATTAACCATTGATAGTTGTTCCTAAAAAGATTGATGTATTACAAGAATAAAGAACCAAAATAGGGACTGATAAAACCTGGTTTTGTGTGATGACTATAAAAGAACTTTGCACACAATACTATAAATATGGCTACATATTTATATTCGATATATGTAGCCATATTTATATTATTGAATATAATTATGATAAATTAGTTTGCTGAAAATAAATAACATGTATGTGCAACCACTACAAAAAATGTGTTTATTGGAGACGGCTAAAAGCCGTCTCCAAAGGTGTTTAAGCCGTCTCCAATAGTATTGGAGATGGCTTCCATGTAGTCTCAAATAATCCCGTCTCCATTGTCTTTGGAGACCAAATGGGAGCCGTCTCTAGTAGTCAAGGTTATTGGAGACGGCCATAAGCCGTTTCCAAAGATATGTTGGAGACACATTAAAGCCGTCTCTAATAAGTCATCTCTTGTTATTGGAGATGAATTTTGGCCGTCTCCAATAAGTGATCTAATGTTAGTTGGGGATATTAACTATTATTGGCACTGTAAATCAAAACATGGAAACTGAAAAGAGGTTGCTAGATTTACCCGACCACTATTAGTTGGGTATCAGTACCATGGCCCCCCATTGAACACATGGCCAGGTCTCAACAAAGAGCCACTATTTTGGCCCATGACAAGGCAAATGGGAATTGTTCTTATAAGTATGCCAATATATACTATAAATTTTAAAAAAGTCATCATCTCACTGGGCATAAAAACAAAGGAATACAAAGTATCGGAAAGACTTTGTCATCTATAGTAAGACTAAAAATTGTCTTTCGGACGATAGAAAATATCATATGATTTTTCCAATTGGCACAGGTATAGGCACAACAAATTTTAAGTTTTAAACCCGATACCTGTTTTCACCTAGAGCTGCCAAGTGTTGGCTCTGAGCCTAAAAGGCCTAGCCCCCAACATGCTCATTAATTAGTTGAACCTAAAATATTAAGCCAGTGGCTGGCCTGAAATAGTATCAGGGGTCTAACAGATAGAAGGCTTAGTTTTACAAAAAAAGAATTATTCCCCGGTTCAGGTATCACAGTTTTAGGAGATTTTCGGGTATCCCCGATTTTTAGCTTTACAAAAATGCAAAGCTGAGAAATAAAATGTATCCCCGAATTTTTCGGGTATCCCCAAATTTTTCCAGGTCGGTGCACTTTCAAAGAAGCGCAGATTGACTTAATTAAAGCAGGCCATTGCTTGCTAGTGAGTGAACTTTGTTAAAAGTCAGGCCCTGCCCATTGACGCCCCTAATATGAACTATAAATAGCTAGCAATTGAACATTTTACTCTGAGAAAATGTGATCTGTTATTTAGACCCTCATACCTCATGTAGTGTAGTAAGTTCAGACAGTTTCTCTGCACGGACTGAAGCTATATGTGCATCAATATCTCGCAGAACCTTATCCCAAACTTTGGAAGAATCCCAATTTCCTTGTGTACTCAAATAAAACTCTTTAAAGTTGTCCTGTTTTTGAGCAGCTATTTTCAGGTTTTCCACAGCTCCCTCCCAATCTTCTGTCAAAAGTTTGGCTTCACCTCTCTGCAACAAATAAATAGGCATATCAGATACAAGATAGATTCCATTACCAAGAATAAAACACGAGAAGACCAAGAACCATGTCTGATAGAAAAACAAAAGAGCCAGTTGGTTAATCAATCTGCTAATGCATTAAACATGGTGCCCAAATGCATTAATCTAAAATATCTGTATGGCATTGGTCTATTCATCTGCATCCATAACTTTTTTGTGGCAACTACGGTGGAGATTCATGTTCTTCTTGTTAGGACTCGAATTGCTTTATATCATTCTTTGGTACCTTTAACTTGAAGGAGATTTTTTAGGCATATTATTACCAAGATGGATAGTGGGATTTTTTTCTTGGAAACATGCCTACGCAATTTGAGTGCTATCTTGTTTAGATGCTGCATTATGAGAGAGAACTTACCAAAAGTAAAAAAAAGATTAGAAAACAGAGGAGTTTCTTAGCACAAGAGCTTGCAAAAGTAAAAAAAAGCCTGGACATAGATAGCAATCTATGGAGATTTGAGATGGCTATTTTGCTAACCATGGAGTTTGCTATTGCTGTGTTCTTGTGGAAAGTTAAAAAAAAAAACAGAGGAGTTTGCAAACTTAAAAAATCAAAGGTAACCTGGAGAGGATGCTCGCAGAGAAAACAACGATGGTTCTTTTATTTATTTTTTTCATTTCTTAGTTCTGTTATTTTTTCTTCTTCTTTCATACGAAGGTATATATATATATATATAGAGAGAGAGAGAGAGAGAGAGAGAGAGACTGGATAAGGAAGAGACTGGAAAAGAGTGCCCCACACGCCTGAGATTTTTAAGCCCAGTAAATTATTGCTGCATGTTGGTGTTGTTGGTGTCTCTTGATCATATTTGACCTACTGTTGGTTCCTGGTGCTATCTGTGATAATTTGGCATGTGTTATTAGGGTAGATCTGCTAAGATTTGGGGCTTCTATACCTAGTTTTTGAAGATGTTCGAAGCCTTTAACTAGACATAAACAACATATTGATTGTTAGATATCCATCTGAAAATCAAACAGGAAGCAATATTTTTAGATATTTATCTGAAAATCCATTTGCAGATGCCCTAGTAACACTTTGATCTTTTGAGCTAGAGACCATAACAACACCGCTTGAACCAGGTCGGGTCTTTTCTCTGGTAAATCAACTTTTCCCGCCTCGCCTTTTTTCTGATAAATCAACACTTTGATCGCTTAGATGTTAGTCATCAAATCACACGACACATATGATGAAACCACATGGCACGTGTCCCAAAAGTGACCCGTGAACTAAGTCACCTGGCGCCCAAGTCTCTTACCTAATACCAACTCTTCATGACTATGTTGAAAAAAAAATGTGTTTTGCTAAGCCCATACACTACTATATGTCTGTGTATAATAGAAAATTCTGGTAAATTCCCTTCTAAGGCCTCAATTTCAAGAACAATAGTATCACAATTCACAAATCCTCAAGATGTTGTTCAAAAAATATGTACACGAATAGGTTGGTGCTAAGTCACTAACAGGTTGTATTTACACCCTTGAGTCCTTTGATCACTAATGTAATTTTATTTTCTTAATAAAATTACATCTTTATTGATCAGGAAAAAAAAATGTGGATATAACTAAGATGTGCAAGTTTATTATCATGTATGACCCCACTTCTTAATAGTAATATAGAGGTAAGACCATAATTAAATCACCAACCAGAACATCCAATAATCATTATCTACACCAACCGGAAAATCCAACAATCATATCCATGAGATTCACCGGCATTTCTATCACCACAAAAGGTAAAACAAATCTTGGTTTCACCAATAGTTCGGTAGGAGACTCAGCAAGAATTAGTGAACTTGAAATTGCTGAAGATCACATAATATGAAGACTAAGAAACGACAGCATTAGAGAAATTTAAAAACTTAGATATTATTAACTGTTTTACCTCAGATACCACAATAGGTTCCGTTATATTATCAATGCAATGAGTATTATGAAGTCAACCTTAAAACAGGTCAAAACATATGGACAGTGCATACCTGATTAACAAATGTTTCTTGGAAAGGGCTTTTATCAGCATTTAGCTGCCAAAATAAGAGCAAGAAAGACCGGTCAAAAAAAAAAAACATACGGAATCAGATATATTAACTCAAAGCACTAATTGGACTAAAAAAAACATAAGAATTATTGAATTGTAACAAAAACACTAAATGTAGTCCTTGGCCAAGTCGATCTCACCGTGCTCGGTCGCCGAAGCGACGAAATTGCAAAACCATTAGATGAAGCAACCTGCACTTGAAATTTCCTTTCTCTTGTGTAGACTAAAGGATAGAAACAACCTGCACTTGAAATTTGTTACCCAAACCATCAGATGAAAGAAATGTCCATGTAACTGACGCATACCGGAAATGTTTACTGTTCTTGGACTAGCATTAATTAGATAGAAGTTAGCTAAGATACGGTTTGAAGGAGGAAAGAAGAAGGAGAAGAGATACAAGAGATTTAGGGTTGAGTTGGTGTAACTCTAACATGAGTTTATTTTATATATATATATATATATATATATATATATATATATATATATATATATAGTATGTAATTACAATCTCACATATATTGAGAAGCACAACATAAGCAAAACTGCTTAAGTAGCTGGCGTACTAGACAAACACCCAATATACAAGTACACACCACACTCCTATCATTAGTTACATATTCTAAGAGTTAACCTTCTTTTATCATTCTAGGATCACCAATAAAAAGTTTAGCCACCTAGACAGTTTGGATTGGCTAAAAAGTCCACCACATGGCCCAAAAATTGTGACAGTGGGCTTTATCTTACACCTAGGTGAGCTCCCATTAACCTTAAAATAAATCACAATGGATACAAAAGAATTCAGATAAAGATAAATTGGCAATCAGTATAGATGTGCCAACACACCTTTACCAACCAAGTTCAACAAGAAGAAGAATATGAACAGACATAAAAATAAAGCAGTCTGAAATAACTGAGATCTGAGAGAATGCTTGAAATGTAATCTGAAATAATTTTTTATGTTGACTTCCTTTATTTAAAGGAAAGGAATAGATTAGTTAGGAAGCTTTAATTTGGGTTAGGGGTTTGAATAGCAAACACACGTTAACGTGAAGTTTCATTACTCCAACAAATTGATTTACACATTTTATTAGATGAGAGGTGTTTTTAAAGGATCACTAATGCTAGCATTCTAATGACTTATCTTACACAATCTTACAAGCGGGTAACATGATGATTGGGGTTAGTAGCTCCTTCACTACAAAGTGATCAAAAAGGCAATTAATGACATCAAAATCTTGATCGCAATATTAGAAAATCAGATTTACCGGCACATAATTTAAACTTACGATGTAGGTTCGGTTTGGCATTTCCTCGAACAAGTGATAGGCAACCTCCAAGTACTTTCTATAACCCACCTTAATATACAAAAACTATTATCAAGCTCATACAGATCCCCTCTACCCATGCCATGGAAAGTTGAGTTTTACATTTTGACAAATGTCAGAGCCCTAAAATCTGTAAAAGTCAGTTTCCTAGAGGATTTGAGAGCTGATAGGATATTCATAAACTTGATAATCTTATAATGTCAGTGAAGAGGGTCAATCTCCTAAAAAAAAGAAAGATCATCCAGAATCAACCTCCTAGGCAATCAAAGTGCAGCCATTAATTAGATGCCTGAGTAGAACTAAAATAAAGAAAATTATTATTATAATATCCAAAAGTATAATGCGTATATTATAATATCCAAAAATATAATGCATCCAAATTCTTGAATCATTAATCGATTAGATCGAACTGCCGTCCCAATGCCGATTATTGAAGATGAGGAAGAGAAGAAGAAACACAACATTCCTCCCTGCCTCAGCTACACAAAATTCCCATTTATCGACTCCCCGTTTACAGAGGTTCACAGAGTTCCCATCTATCACTTCCCCGTCGATTGCCAAGGGATCCGATTGACAACAAGTTACACTATAAATCTAAAACACCTAAAAGTTATGAACTGGTTTGTTGACTGGGACAGCTTCGGCCTGAGATCCCTACCCAATCAACAAACCATCTGATCCAGTTCACTAATATTTAAGCCAAATTAAAAAGAAAATTGCCAAAAAATTAAGATAAATCAGGCTAAGAAGTAAAAAATTAGATCTAATAGGGAGAGAAGATGGTGAGATGACCTTGATATTGTCGGATTTCGGCGCCATCAATTGATTTGATCGCTAAAACCACGATTTCAATCTGCCAGAGGGTAGAACTAGGGCTCCAAAACTCGACTTCCATCTGCCAAATGGTGAAACGAGGGCTCCAAAACTACAAATGCACTTAAATCCCAAACTTCTCACTATAAAAAACACTAGAAAATACCCAAAAATACACATAAAACTAACAAAGATCTTTAAAAACAGCTTCAATAATACTTCGAATAAAAAAATCATAGATCTACCTTTTTAATACGCAATTTTGACTCCGAAAATGCCTAAATCATAACTCCAACTGAGAAATCTGGAGATTGGGAACCAATTCACGATCCGTGATTGAGAAATTTGGAGATTTGAGCTCCAAGCTCACTAATCTGAGATTGGGAATTAGTTCGCCGATCTGCAATTGATGGTCGGTGATTTGATCTCAACCTAGGTTAGGGTTGTTGGCGAGGGAGGGAAAACGAGAGAAATAAAATAATCGCTCTCCGAGTCGGGGAGAACGAGAGGAAAAAATAAAAAATTGCGTGCCACGATGGAATAGTTGTGCGAAAGTGTTATATAGGCATTGGGTAGGTGGCTTTGGCCCTAAACTTAGAAGTACATACACAAAAATATTGACGGAGACGGCGGCTCCAAGTCATCTCTATAGGTGTTAATGGGACTTGTAGAGACTATTTTTAATATGGTGTCTGAAGTTTTTCACTTACCTATATATGAAGTGAACTTATGGAGATGGTCATGTCCGTGTCTATATATTATTTTATTTAGAAAGACGGCTTTAGCCGTCTCTAATTAAAGCATTCAAGACAGCTTTTGAATGATCGTCTTTAATAACTGGTTATTATAGACGGCTTCGAAAAGCCGTCTCTAATAACCGTCTCCAAAAGTCATTTTTTTGGTAGTGAACACACGTCCAGTGCCACTAGTATATATATATATATCTATACCATATAAAAAAAGGAAAGCTAGAGGACAAATTTCGGTTCTATTGGTCTTTGGGTTCTATTGTTACAAGACAAAACCAATGGTTTATCCTTTATGTTAGCAAATCTAAAAAATCAAAGCAATTTATTATTGGGTTTTTGGTTTATGGTAGCAAACCGTCAAAGAGGAAAGCAAAGAGACTAAATCTCCCCTTCTACTTTTGGGTTCTATGACAAAATTCTCCCGTTTTGCGTTTTGATTGTTTTGGTTTTTTTAAATCCACCCATTGAATCGTTCAGTTCACCCACGCTGAAACACATGGCAGCGTTGAATCAGACGATGGACAGCGTTTATCCTCCTAATCTTTCGCATGATGGATCTTGAGATCATGAGAGTATTATCAGACGATCAGTGTTTTATTTCACATAACACACATCTCAGAAAAAGTGACCTTAACATCATGTGTACGCTCAAAATTGATTTTAAGGTCACTTTTTTGGGTGTCTCACAGAAATTTTCATTGAAATTTTGGTGCCCTATGATTTTTTTTTTTTAAACCCAAAATTATCGGCCGATAATTTGAACTTATCGGTCGAAATTTGCTAATCATCAAATTCTCAGTCGATAATTTGATATTATCGGCCGATAATTTGCTAATCATCAAATTATTGGCCGAAATCTTGTGGTCCAAGCCGAAATTTTGGTGCCCAAATTTTATTTTATTTTTAAATCCAAAATTATCAGCCCCTAATTTAAAGTTATCAGCCGAAATTTTTATCTGTGACCCCAACTAAAATGAAGTGTTTATCATTTGGGATCGAGGTGCCAAACTCGATATCGGGCATCGGTCCATGGAGGACCGATACGAATCAGCCGATAGGTGTCGGCCCATGTGAATAAAACAACCAAGGTCTCGGCGCAAACCGATACATATCGGGCGATACAGGCTTATATCAGCCGATACTGTTACCGAGTTGGAAGACCGAGAAATATCAGAACTGATACGTATTGGTTTGTTGAAAAATCGATATGTATTGCCGTTATGTATCGGTATCGCTCAGGATGTCAAACCTTACAACATGGATCAAAATTTCGGCCGAAACGAATCAGTTTCCAACCCCACCGAAATGTCCGGATTTTGGCCGAAAATCCCGGACAATATTTCAGCCGAAATCTTATGGTCCAAGCCGAAATTTCGATGCCCAATTTTTTTTGTTTAAACCCACAATTATCAGCTGATAATTTGAAGTTATCGGCCTATAATATAATGATTTAATATCGGCCAATAATTTGATGATTACCAAATCATTGGCCGATAACTTCAAATTATCAATCAGTATCGGTATCAGCTGATACTGGTCCGTATCGGCTAATACCTGTCCGTATCGGCCGTCACGCATCGCGCATCGACCGATACATATCGGTTTGCGCCGAAACTTTGCGTTTTTTTTTTTTTTTTTAAAGGGCCAATACGTATCAGCCGACTCATATCGGTCCTCCATGAACCGATATCGAGTTTGTCACCTTCATCTCAAAAGATAAAGACTTCACTTTAGTTGGGGTCAAGGATCAAAATTTCGGAACACATCAGTTTTGGACCCCACCGAAACAAAATCCCGAAATTTTTTATCAAAAATCGCGGCTTTCAAATCCTCGTCTATAATTTGAAGTTATCGGTCGATAATTTGCTAATCACCAAATTATTGGTCAATATTTTGAAGGCCAATAATTTTTTGTTTAAAAAAAAAAAAAAAGTATGAGCACCGAAACTTCGGCCTAGCCCACCACATTTCAGCCGAAATTTTGTCCGGGAAGTTTAGCCGAAATCCCAAAATTTCGGTGAACATACCGGATTCAGTTTGTTGGCCAAAATATTGGCCAATATTTTGAACGCCGATAATTTTTTATTTTTAAAAAAAAAAGTATGAGCACCAAAGCTTCGGCCTGGCCCACCACATTTCGGCTGAAATTTCGTCCGAGTTGTTCAATTGAAATCCCGAAATTTCAGTGAACATACCGTATTCGATTTCAATTACAACCAAACCGAAATTTTGTTGCCCAATAATTTTTTTTTTTAATGCAAGAAATATTTTCAAAATTTACATTGTAACGATTCATTCTCCGAATAGACGGCTCTCACGTACAGGGTCCACTAGTATATATATTATATATATATATATATATATATATATATATATATATATATATATATATATATATATATATATATATATACAGAGAATATAAATTCTCCTGTTTCATTTGATGGCTAGTCCAATATTCCTTTCGATTTTACCCTTCAAAAGTTTTTTAAATGACAACATGACGTATGAATGCTTTTATTGCTAAAAGAAGATGACCTAGGTCCCTTTATTTTCAATCCAAAGTTTCTTCCTCCTCAATCCAAGTTTCACATGCTTAAATTATGATTATTTTGAATCAGATGATGGAGATCATTTTTCATTCTAAATTTCTTCATAATAGATATTGTGATCAAGTTATTACCATCAGATGGCCAGATTTTGAGTCCACAACTAACACATCACGAAAAGTGATCGGAGAATCATTCATCATGTATGTCATGATCATATTACTTTTTGAAATGTTTGTCATGTGGAATCAAAATCTCGCATTACAAAAAATAAGACTATTAGTGGCAGTTTTTTTAACAAAAATTTGCTGCTATTAGTCTTGTCGCCATGGATCAAAATTTCAGCCGAAAAGTTCCGATTCCAATTCGAATTTCGGTTTCAGCCAAAAACTGCCACTGTTAGTCCTGTCATTACAAAAAAATACCTTAACAAGAAGTATCGCCGAAACACCTTATTTTTGTAGTACTGCTATTTGATGGTAGGCCTATAACCTCAAGTACAAAAACTCTCTCCATCGTCTGATTTAAAATCAGTCAAAGGCTTAAAGTACATGAAGCTCAAGTTAAAAAGAAACAATCTTTGATTGTAAATAAAAGTACATAAAGATGTCATTGGAACCTTTATTTGCAATTCCAAATTAGTAGAGGAATCTTTGGTTGTAAGTAAAGGTAAAATAATCCATTTATTCATAAGAGAACGTTTATTTACTAACAAGATCTTAGGGAACCTACGCTGAAAATTAGGCTCCTTTATATCAGAAAATCGAGAGCGTTTTTCGTCCCAATCTTTCTTATTTCATAAGATGGACATCAAACGGTTAGTTTTTACTCCATGTGACACGCATCCTAAAAAGTGATTGGATACTCACGTTTGAGTGCGATTTGTGCCATATGTATTAACAATGGGTTGTCTTATACCCGTGATGTCAAGATCATATGTGTCTAAGTTTGGAGTGAAAACCATTTCGAACGTCTGATTCAGAAAAGCCAATGATTTTAAGTGTAGGTGCACTCTAAGATTTGGTAGATCCAAATAAAGGGACCTCTTAGGACAACCATTGACAGAAGACGAAATAGTCCTATGTTATCCAATCTGATATTTGTAACTTTATTTACAACGCAAGATTTTTCTCCCCAATCTTCCACACAATTGATCTTTAGATTATGAACCTACCATCAAACGATCAGATTTTTATTCAAGATGGCACTATCCCAAAAAGCTAACATAATTATGAGCATACATCTACATGATTCTTCGACTACTTTCCGAGATGTGTAATAGGGAATCAAATTTTATATGTCACCACATGCACCGCACGTGCACCACCACTAGTATATACATGCACACTACATTTATTAGTTATTAAAAAAATGCCCACAATAAAAATAATTTGGGCGTAAAGAGCACACGCTCTTCTACCATAAAAAATCATTGACTGCCTCGAAGTAGAGGATTGAGATCGTTTTTTGTCCCAATCTTCCATACGATAGTTCTTGAGGTCATGACGCACCTATCTGATGGTCACATGTTGATTCCACATGGCACACATCCCCAAAAATGACCATATGAGAGGTATGACCATGATCACTGACACATTTGGGATGTGTGCCAGGTGGAATCAACCTATGACCGTTTGATAGGTATGCTGGGATCTCAAGATCCATTGTCCCATTCAAGTCAGTCAACAATTTGTTATGGTGGAAGAGTGTGTGTTCTTCACAGGAAAAACGGGTGCAAATAATGCCACCCATAAATTATATATGACTTATTCGTAGGGCTCTCAACAAAGAGTCAGCTTGCTCGCACGGGTCGACTCGAAAAAAAGAGCTCGCTAGTACCTTGATCTCTACTCATGAGTCGAGCCAAGCTTTGAGTTAAGAGCTCGTTTGCAAACAAGTCGACCAGTAGGGCTGTGCATTTTTTGGGCAAAATCGACCAAATCGGACCGAATTGCCGGTTTTGGTCCAGTTTGGATGGGTACTAGTTTGGGTTGGTTTGACAAAAAGAAAAATCGAAAAGTTCGGTTTGGTTTCGGTTCTGGGCCTTTCCAAGCTGAAATCGACCGAACTGAACCGTTTGTAAGTATATATATATATATATATATATATATATATATATATATATATATATAGCTCCAGTCAAGCAGGCGATTGGGTGAATAGATTATAAAAGTACAATGACTCTGGGAAAAATAAAATAGTAAAAGTGTAAAATTGGTTGAGAAATTGAGAAATTTTTGATGTGCAAGTAGAATGTATAGGAAAACTGAATCCGATTGAACCAAACCAAAACTGAATCAAATAGGGTTGGTTTGGTTCAACAGTTGGACCGTTTGGCTTGGTTTGAACATTTAGAAACTGATTAGAATCGGTTTGGTTTGTGGCTTTAGTCCAAAACCGACCAAACCGATCGACCATGAGCTAGGTAGTTTGTAGCTTGGCTCTGCTCAACTTTGATATGTAATATTTATATTTTAAGATTATGTACGACTTAAATTACTAAAATATCTTTAAAATTAATCATTAATTCATTAGAAGCTTTTAACGATGTAAGGTTTTGAGTATTTTAATAAACTAACAAATAAAAATTCTAACCGACCTATAGATATTTAATTTTTCCACTCAAATTCTAATCGCTAACTCTCATCTCCTCCTTCATGGCTTTCGTCATGCTAATTTACTAGGAAATGGAATACTTTGATTAGATAGTTTTAATTAGAAGAATATATAATTATTTAAATATAGATAAATTAAAATACAATGGAAAACAAAAGATAGTAAGAAATAGGGTACCTTTAGACGTGCTTACGCATTCTTTGAAAAATTCGGGAATTATTCGAGAATAATTTGCGAAGTTCAATGATTTGGCAAATTTTTGAAAAATTTGCAAATAATTCGGGGGACCTTAAATTCGCAAATTTTACAAAAATTCAGTAATTTTTGTGATTTAGACCCTTATTCATAATTTGTCCATAAAAAGCACTTCCATTTGCACCAATTAAATAGGCTAGCCCCTTTTAAAGCGGCTTGGGATTGATTATACAGCCCACAGGCCAGGCATGGGCTAACACTTTAAAATCCGAAAATTAAATGGGCCAAGCTCGGGCTTAACCCCCTATGCACGTCGGGCTCTCATATTTGATAGCTTTCCATCATTAATCTCACACCATCCAATTAAAGAGGAGATCATGCCTCTCTCTCTCTCTCTCTCTCTCTCTCTCTCTCTCTCTCTCTCACCGCCTAGTCTAATAATTAAAATGTCAATTTCTCAATAAGAAATTATATTTTTAATAAAAAAACATTTTGAAGATCTTATATAACAAAAAAGAGATTTCCAAGATATCCTATATTCATAAAAGAGAGATTTTAAAAGAGCAAAGGATTATGAATAAATAGGTTTGACCAAGCCGTGCTTAGGCTTGGGCTTGGATTCATAAGCCTACCATAAGCTTGAGCCGTGCTTGGGCTACATTCAAATTCGCCGCTAGGCCGGTGGGCTTGGGTATTCTCAAGCCTGCCCCAAACCTAGTCCATTGCCACCCCTACTTACAAATTATGTAACATGCGGGTGAGGTTAGAGCTACCCCAAAAAAGATCTTGGATGATGCTCACCATCCTTTTCTCTATATATATATATATATATATATATATATATATATATATGAGAAAAGGAGAAAATGCGCTCGGGGTAGAGCTGTCCGATCTATGCACTCGATTATGGACATTTTCTTTACTTGTCGATATTAGAGATCTTTGATCGAGGGAGAGGGCTCTCAGCCTCTCACCTAAAATCCTAGGCTTGATCTTGCTTAACAAATTCATGAGTCCTTAAAACCATCCTTAAGTTTCATAAGCCCTAATATTTATTTTTAATTTTAATATATGTAGCAAGCTTACTTGTATAAATCTTTTTTCTTATTTTTCGGAGGATGTCATACGGTATAGCAAGGATCAAAATAACGGTTTCGTTTTCAATTTCAGACATGACCGAAACTGAAAATTCGGCAAAAAATTTCCCATCCATGCGCGTATTATGAGTCGGTCAATTTTTTATTCTATGTGACACAAATCCTCAAAAAGTGACCTTAAAATCACATAGCACACATCACATTCAAACATGATTTTAGTGGCATTTTTTTGGGATATGTACCATGTCAAATCAAAATATGCCGTTTTGATTAAAAAGATCATGGTATGAAGATCCGTTGTGTAGAAGAATGGGGTGGAAAACAATCTCCATCATTTGATTCCAAGCAATCATTAGGCTTCAAGGGGTTTCAAATGTACGCACCTGTAGTAAACCTATGGCCACGATGTAAACAAAAATACCCACACTACAAAAGAATAGATTATTAGTGGCATTTTTTTGAAGCAAGGGTATTAATGGCAGTTTTTTTTTAAGGAAAAAAATGCCACTATTAACTAAAAACTATTAAAGACTATTAGCAGCAAGGGTATTAATGGCAGTTTTTTTATTAATAATGGCAGTTTTTGGCTGCCACTAATAGACTTGTTTTTTAGTAGTGCCAATAATAAATTGGGTGCCTCTATTCGCGCCAATACAATTTATGAAAGCCCCAACAAGTGCAACCCCCTCTAACCCATTGACTGCTTAAAATCAAACGATGGAGATCGTTCTACACCCCGATCTTCCACACAATAAATCTTGAACATGATCCTACCATCAAACAATAAGTTTTTTATTCCACGTGTCACATATCCCAAAACAATGGACCTAAAATCACATTTGAGGGTGATGTGTGGCATATGATTTTAGGGCTACTTTTGGGTCTCCGTGCCATACGTGAACTAAAAAATTGACCATATAATGATATGCTTATGTTCTCAAGATCCATTGCATTGAAGATCAAGGCAAAAAATGATCTCCATCGTCTAATTCAAAGCAGTCAATGGGTTTCATGGGTTTTGAGAATGTTCGTGCTTTTAGAAATTGCGTTGGCGCAAATAGAGGTACCCTAATAAATTAGCGCCCATGCAATCTCTCAAAGTGCCCATGCGGAAAGCTCTTCAAAACCATTTGATTGCTTCCGATCAGATGAGCGAGATCGTGTTTCACCTCGATCTTCCACATGATGGATCTTGAGATCATGTGGTGCAAATGCTGGCGATCAATTTTTTATTCCACATGTCACAGATCTCTAAAATATGGCCCTAAAATCATGTTTGAAGGTGATGTATTGGTTGGTTTTAAATTGTACCCTTACAAGTGTACAAAGTCAACTGTAGCACGGTTAAATCAAGGGTATCGTACCGACAAGGAAATGCGAAATTAAATTAATTCTTAAAGAGAAAAAGACGCCCAAGAAAGTACCAAGAGACAGAAAGTCGGTTTGCTAAACAATTACCACACGATTCTAGATGTAATAAGAGTAAATTAATCTAAGCAAGAACAAATTATGATAAAGAAAATGACAATTTAATAAATGATCAAGGAGTTTGCCATCCTTAGATTCGTAATTTTTCCACAATTAAACTCATAATTTCATAACACGTTAAAATACTATCATTTATCAAGAAGAAAAATGAATCAAAAAGAACGTGACTATTGATCCGGCATACCCTATCTAAAAACTATTATTCAACCTATCATTGCGGTATAAATCATGTAAAAAGTATAACGTATCTCAAAACTCTAAATAACGACAGTGATGAAGTAATCATTCTACAGCCTAGATCGGCCTGCAGGAATAAATCTAGATAGAATAACTCTTTTACGGTCGTTGATAACCACGATCAACGATTGTAAATAAGCACTCAATGATATTCAATTAAGCACAATGATTCAATGACAACATTATGAAATTGTAAAATTAATAATAAATCAATTACTTATCTAGGGGTCGCTTCCTCTCTGAACAAGTGATTTTAGCCGCTCATCCTCGGTGTACAAACTCGTTGTAAACCAGAAGCCATCATCTTAAATATGCACTTTTATTTATCACAAAATTTTTCCTTACAATATTTTTTTTCTTAGGTACAAACTACGCTTCAAAAATTGCAAAAAAGAAGAACTATCAAAACATAAGTACAATCTACTTAGAGAAGAAGAACCTAAAAACAAAAGAGAAAGAGCTCCCTAACCCTAAGCCGTAGCTTTATTTTTATAGAGAGCGGGTAAGTCATTTTCCATAATAGGCTCAATCGATTGAACTTTAAATCTCAATCGATTGAATTCAAATTTGAAATAAGGAGGGCAAAACTGTCTTTCTTTTCAATCGATTGAGATTTGATTCTCAAATCGATTGACATATAGAGGCAAGATTTTCATTCTCTTGGTGGATGCTGGGCCAATTCACGAATTTCGATACTTCTTTTGACCTCTTGATCCACTGTTTTTGTGTAACCTTTAGTTGTCCTCAATTTATGCTCTTTGACGATCCAATGGTCAGAAATACCTGCAATCACTAAAATTATATAACAGCCGTCAGATGCTCTCATCGGATAACTAAATGTAAGATTCAATGTGCGAAATATAGTCACATTTCGGCACCGATCATGTGTCTCACATGATACAAGGGGCATTTTTTGGAAATCTGTGACATTTGGAATAAAAAACTAACACTACAAAAAAATAAATTATTAGAGGCAGTTTTTTAGCGCTATTAATAAAAAATTAGTAAAGACTATTAGCGGCAAGGGTATTAGTGGCAGTTTTTTGCTGCTGCTAATAGTCTTGTTTTTTGTAGTGTAACCGTTTGATAGGTGTGACATGAACTCAAGATCCATTGTATGGAAGATCAGGATGAAACACAAACTCCATCTCATCCGAAGCAATCAATGGCTTTGAAGGGATTGTATATGTGGGTGCTTTCAAAGATTACGTGGGCGCTAATAGATGCACCCAATAAATTATAGGGAGCAGTTACTTGCCCATGAGAAGTTGGACCTTGCACATAATTATAAAGGACTTGATATTTTGGGGAACTTTGACATGTGAAAACACCATTTAAGTAGATTGGTTTGAGGGCTATGATTTAGTAGTTGATTGTCATAAATTACCTGCTAGAGATCTTGTTTCTTGTTATGTCTTTTACATCAAAGATCTTTAAATCATGGTCCTCAAATAAGATGATCGTGATTTCTGGTTGACTTAGATGATTTTTTTACATTGCACACTTCCCCAAAATACCATTTTTTTTTACTAAATTGTGTTTGGGCCAACTTTGTGTGTGAAAGTAATGGCCCCTATTAATGAGTTTTCGCAACATAAAAATAACGTAGGTGATGAGCAAGTGAGCTCTCATAGAGAGAGAGAGAGAGTGAAATCAAGAGAGAGCTATGGTTCAAGTTCGATTAACCGAAATCTAGAGAGAGCTATGGTTCAAGTTCGATTAACCAAACTGAACCGAAACCCTTTTTTTTGGTTTTCAATTCGGTACCGCCTGAGCTGAAACTGAACTAAAACAGATCGGTGTTCTGTTAATCAAAATTTGAAAAACTTGAAATCAAACTAACCAACAAATTTAGGGGTGTATTTGGTTAGGTTTGGCCGGTTTTGGACTAAAATCACAAACCAAACCAATTCTAATTGCTTTCTAATGTTCAAACTCAAGCAAACCGTCCAACTGTTAAACCAAGCCAACCTGATTAGTTTCGGTTTTGGTTTGGTTCGGTCGGTTTCGGTTTTCTTATATGTTCTATTTGCACATCAAAAAAATTTCAATTTCTCAATCTGCTTAACACTTATTATTTTCATTTTACCAGGAGTCAATTTACTTTTTTAATCGATTCACGCTTCTCAAAACAGATAATAAAAATAAATGCATCACATTCACTCTAATTAATCAGAAGTTGTGAAACGCAAAATTTAGACTAAATTTTGGACCGAAAATTTAAGGCCCAATCGTCTGCTTGACTCAAGTTGACTATATATATATATTAAAAAATTGTAATCAAATCGATTTGGAATCAATTTCGATTTTTCACCTCATGCATCCACCTTTTCTATTTTTTACAATTTATATGTTTTATAATTTTTTTGAACTCATCCTACTCCTTGGGAATAGATTTGCTTGATAGTAGAAAAATGCGAGGAAATCTATAAATTTACTAGATTAAACTTGCTTCTTATGAAGATAACCTGCTAAGATAAATTTCTTTATGCTTAGAAAGATCCTCAAAAGTTATAAATCATGAACTACAACATACATATGTACTGGTGCACGGACAATGCGATCTCTCAAACCGAGCTGATTATATATTGAAGTGTTAATGGAATTCCCGTACTTATATATCAATTAGATATCGCAACCTTTAGGTTGTAGGCTGAATCCCAACTTACCTACAATTTTCTCTCTCTCTCTCTCTCTCTCTCTCTCTCTATATATATATATATATATATATATATATATATATATGAGCCATTATTTGCACACGTTTTTGTGTCCTTGCACCTAATTTTGAAAACGAAAACATTACCTGTATTTGGTTTTTGTGTTAATTTTGAAAACGAAAACATTACCTGTATTTGGTTTTTGTGTCCTTGCACCTAATTATAAATTTTTTGTCATTGCACAGGAATTTCGTGATTGCATAGTAAAGAAAGATTGCTTTATGCAAGTAATGGCTCTCTTTTATATATACTAGTAAACATACACGTTCTTTGCACGTGTTGCTCTATAAATTCATAAAAATAATAATAATTTTATAAAATGAAAAAGGTTTATGAGTTCTAATGTATGGATGAACTAAAGCATTCAAACCTTAGATCATATGTAACATGGCACCTTATTTCAAGATAGTGCCTTTTTTGGGATTGTGTGCAATGTCACATGTCATCTATTAAAAAATAATAATTTTTTTTGTGGTCTAAACTTCAACCAAAATTTGGGTACTATCTCACACATCATAGTGCATTGAATTTTTTATCAGTTGACAACATTTTGGACCGTAGGTATCCACTCTTTTTCAACAGTTTTTATTCACTGAAATTACCAAAATTTATCACTGTTTTTCATATATTTCTGAAGCCATTTATTCCCGTACCTATAGTGTTACTATGTTTGTGAGTATTAGGTCTTAGACCCTTATTTAGAGAGAATTTTTACATAAGTTTTTTTTAATAAAAGATAAGGATAATTAAAATTTTATTTTCAAACAAAGTTCTATTTTTATCTAGAGATATTTTAGGAGAAAATAAAGCAAGGAAAAGTTTATTGAAAAATGACATTTTTGGTACCTATGTCAAATCAAATCAATGTCTGACCACTTGATGGTTGAACTATAATCTCTAGGTCAAGTGTATGAAAGATTAGAATGAAAAACATTCCTCATCATCCAATTCAAATCAGTCAATGAGATTTTACATGAGTTATCCCAAAGATTCGTAGGTGTACTCATGATGGAGGGTTTCGCGCTTTTATAAATAGTATTTAACTAATTTTTTTATTTTAAAATTTTAAATTTATATATGATTTTAAAATAATAAAAATGTACCCAAAGAGCATTTTTGATATTATATCGGTTTAGATCATTTTGTATCAAACTTGATATCGGTATTAGGTATCGGTCCATCTTGAACCGATACGTATCGGCCAATATTGTATGAGTGAAAAAATCATTGATTGCTTTGAATTAGACGATAGAGTTTGTTTTTCGTCCCTATTTTTCATGCAATAGATCTTGATATCATGGCGCCCCTATCTGACAGTCACATATGTTGATTTCACGTGACACACATCCAAAAGTGACGGTGTAATAGGTATGCCCACAGTCACGATCAATTTTGGGGAAGTGTGCCATGTAGAATCACGATCTGGCCGTCTGATAGGGGCGCCATGATATCAAGATCTGGAAGGTTGGGAAGAAAAATGATCTCCATCGTCTGATTCAAGGCAGTCAACTGTCTTTTATAGTAATTACCCATATTTTACACTATTAATGATATATGATCATTTAACCGCCATTTTAGTGTTTAAATCAAGGTCAGAAGAGTTGGTCCCTTTTTTATTCATATAAGTAAATATAACATATGACTCGATATCTGACCTCTTACCGAGGTATATATCGTATTGGATGGGGTTTAATCTAATGTATATAAGATATGACCAAGGTTTAAAACTATGGTTCCATGACTATGCAAGTGATTACTCAACAATTTGACGGTTCAGATTGAGAGAAACATGAGCCAAAATAGGGAGGAACCGCTATCTTTCATAGCGCTGATAACTATCATATAACATTTACATACCCAGTAGGCTACCCGCATTGGAGACCGGCACAACATACTCGTCATTTAATGATGAGTTTGGGCATAAGGTACGATCAAGGGCACTATTGGTAAATTCATTAAAAGTAGCGGGATATTAAATGACGAGTTTGGGCATAAGGTACGATCAATGACACTAATTGTAAATTCATCAAAAAAAGCGGGGCATTTTCCAAAATCATGGCGAGACTTATCTCATTAATTAGCGAGACTTACCCGATTAATTAGCTGGAAGAATCCTAATTATATAAAAGTAGGAGATTAGAAAATATAAGGATACATAAGGAAGAACATGAGGGCAAATAGAGTAGCATAAGGGTATTTTGTTCCTAAAATATGAAAACACCAAAATTGACAGAAATAAGAACTGTCATTCGTGCTTTTATATATTAGTATATATATATAATTTTTTGATAACTTGGGTATCTGGGCGTCTTAGGGCACCCGCTTAATCTCAGGGGCACATGCCACTACAAAATATATGACTATTAGCGGCAGCTCAAAACTACCGCTACTAACAAAAAAATTGCCGTTAATAGTTGTTTTTTAAATAGCGACAGTTTTGTACAGTAAAAAATTGACCCTAATAGTCTTATTTTTTGTAGTGTGCACACTTCAAATTTAGCACATGCCGGGTCAACACAGGATATAAATCCCTAGGGTGGCCTCAGAGGGGGGGGGGGGAGGGGAGGAGATTCAAACTCAGGTCTCCTGCTTTTGGAAGCAGGTACCTGGCCAGCTCACCTAACTCCTTGAGGTTCTTATATACATATATTACTCTTATTATTATTAAAACTAGATATGAATAGAAATTGTAGTATAATTATAAGGGCACTTTAGAAACCAATGTCTCAAAAACAAACTTTTTAGCAAAAAAGACCCGACTTCAAATGATGTGTCCTAAAATTTGTACTCGCAAGTGCACGAATCGTGATGTAGTCAGTGGATGCAAAGTACGAGATCGTTCCCACGAAGATTGGTTAGAAAATGTAAAAACAGAAATATCAATTAACTAAAAGAATTTCCACAGATCTTTACAGTAACCAACAATCTAGGGTTCTGGTAACTTTTGATAAAACAGATAAATACTAACAAAATCTAAGAGATTTAAACAATTAATGAAAGATAAGGATTGGGATGCTAAATCTTCCCATCGTAGGTTTATCATTTACAAAATGTTAATCTGTGGATTGAGATGTGAGATCTTTAACAGATATCTCAAAAGAAGAACTGCCCTATACACACGTGAGTTCTAAAATATAGATCTGAGATCACGGAGATGTATGATTAACATCCCATGAGTGTATGATTAACACTCACACCTCGGACAATATTTAGAACTCAATCTCTAGGGTAATTTTTAAAGTACGATTTAAGATCAAGGAGATGTATGATTAACACCCCATGGGTGTATGATTAACACCCACACCTCAGATCGTGATTGGAACTCACCACTGAGATAAAGTCATACTATCAATCCGAGATCAATGAGATGTATGATTAACACCCCATGAGTGTATGATTAACACTCACACCTCAGATGATGGTAAAACTTCACCCCGAGATGGGTGATAATTAGGATAAAATCATTATTGCAGATCTGAAATCATAGGGCATGATTAGCTCCTAGATCTCGGACTGAAATGATGATTTCACCATTTTCAATGAATATTAGGGTCTTTAACAGCATCTGACATCTCAATCACAAATTTATATTAATATAAATGTATACCTCGGATGGGGTTCATTAGATCCCCATCCTTAATGAAACTAGCCACACATAGTAAAAGTAAATAACATGATTAAAATATAAATAAACATTAACATCAATATTTAAAATACCGTAAAGAGCTTTAATATTATCCACAAAAAGCTTTAATCCAAGTACGTACACCTCCTTCTTGAAAGTGGATCCAAGTCAGAAAACTAAGACTTATCTTCCTTCTCAAAATGAATAATAAAGATAGTTCAAGAAAATGAGACTCAATGCCCTTACACTTTAAAACGCAGAGAAACTAAAACAGAAGAATACAGAAAAAATGAAAACTCTCTAAAAAATAGAACTCTCTAAAAAGAAGAATGCAGAAAAATAATAAGAATCAGAATAATCTCCGAAGGACTCCCCGAATGAATATATCTCCAAGAATATTTTTTTCCTTAATTGCCAAAAAAAAAGCCGCTTTTTCCTCCAAGATTTTATTCCTTGAAAAGAGTACCGAGATTCTCGCGGCCAAACAAAATTCCAAACTCAAATTCAAATTTGGTCGATCAATCGACCTCCCAGATTTTCGTGAATTCCCGCTACACTTTGTATTCAGATACTGCCTCGGTATTTTGGCCATAACGTTTTATCCCGAAGTCAGATTGAGGCGATTCTTACGGCATTAGAAAGCTGACGACGAGTTCTCCAACTTTTGTATTTTGACAATTTTCTGAATCTAATGTCTTGAAGGTTCAAATTGAGCTCCAAGTCGGGATAAGTTTCGAATGATCCAATGTAGCACGAATTTGACGTTATATTCTGAACTTTTGGGTTATTTCATGCTCAACACATCTCCAGGCCTGTAAATCACTAAAACTATATAAAACATGTTAAATGGCTTTCATCGGATAGCTAAATGTAGGTCTTTAGGGGTGAAATATTATCATATTTCACTGCACATTATCAAACGTTTTAGAAAAACGGTACTTTTGCGGATTTTGGAACTTTAGAAAATCGTGAAAGCACAATTTTTCTATAACGTTTGAAGTTAATTCTTTTTTGCTAAAAAGTTTATTTTTGAGGCATATTTTTCTAATTATCCCTAATTAAATAAAAACATCTCTATCTCCTGAAATAAGAAAGTATCTATGTTACATTAAACATAAGAGAATATGAAAGAAGTCACAAATACTAAATCTTGATAAACGATAATAAGAGGAACAAAATAACAAATATAATAGGATCTTACAAGGAATGCTTAAAAGGATCAAGCAGTTCAAGTCCACCACAACTGGTTCCTTCCTGAGGCAAAAAGAAAGATAAGAAGAGAAGCCTATGAAAAGGAGCGGAAAGAGTGAGAAGAACATAAAGAGGTAAGCAATTTTTGCTGGTCAACTCCAAATAGTTTAATTTGTAAATAAAAGAATAAAAAAGAGCAACTCTCATGTGTTGGGTATTTGTGACCCACACAATAACTTTACCCTTTACTTATTTTAATTAAAATATGATTGACTAAAGACTTTGAGTTTTCCTGATTCCACTCCACGCAATTTAAGGAGTTGGTTTCAACTTGATTAGTTTGTGGTAAGCCAATCTCTATCTTCTAGTGATACATCTCTCCCTTGAATCCTTGATGAGTTAGGATTTAAGGGCATGCTATAAAAGAGGACAACGTCCCCTCTTCATCTCCACTCAATGCAATCGTGTCCATCATATAGAGGGAGATAGAAGCGAGGTAAAATTGTCCTCAAAGAATTCCACAGAGGCGGCTTCTCTAACTTTATTGGCGAATATTCTCTTAAATAAGGTATGCCTAAATTCTTGATTGAATATTAATTTGCCTAAGATGTTGATTTCTCTAACAAGTGGTATCAGAGATCGGTTTGGGCATATTTATTTTCAATCAAAATAAATAAATAAATTTTTTATTTTTTTTTGGGCCTTTGTTGGCCCAAAGATATTCCGCCATCGGATTAGCACTACCGCCGATGGTCCAAGGTCGATCAAGGCACACCGGACCGTCAGGTCCGGTGACCAGAAGGGGCGGAAGTTGAACTGTAGCTTAGGCAGCAATTTCAAAAAAAAAAAAAAAAAAAGCTTTTGCAATCCTTTTGGCCGACGGCCCTGCCGTCGCCAGATCGCCACCGGCCGACGCGTCCGACCGGGCCGACGGACGGCGTTGCAGACTGACTGGCCAAACCGACCGGTGAGGGGGTTAAGCCCCATGGGAGCCCACTTGTTACCTCAGTAACAAAAACAAAAACAAAAAAAAAAATTGGGAAGATGAACAGTGCTTAGGGTTTGGGTTCTCGGACCGGGTCGGGTCCGTGTCGACCCACTAACCCTGCCCATGACCCGACCCACTGACCCAGCCCATGACCCATGTACTGATCCACAACCCAAACCACTTCTATTCAATTTTTTTGTTTGCATCCCCTATACTGCACTGCTTTCGTCGACTGCAAATAAAGCTTTAAAACTCAGAACTTGTTTCTGCCACCAGATTGAACCATTTTCGACTCAAACTTTAAAACGCGATATCTTGAGATATACAACTCTGTTTCGTGCATATGACCTATCGATTTTGGTCTACTCGACGAGATCTACACTTTGGACTAGTTTATGGGACTGTTTAACACTATTTTATATATGAAAATCCTAGTCAAAGATTAATAAATTTATTTTTTATTCTAAATACATAGTTAAACCTTTTAAATATTTTGTGTGAATACTCTTACACTATCATGTCATTGTTTGTAATTATTGCATGTGCATCTTCACCTTATGACTCTGTTTTTTCTTAAACTCTGTATATGATTGTATTTAGGGTATGAAACATTGAACTAATAACATTGTAGAATGCCTAAAAACTTTAGTTCTATCTATAAAGGGATTTAGATAGAACGGTAAAGCAATCGTTTCGGAATGCGTAGCCAAAGTAGGTTTATAGTCTGCTCAAATTTTGAAATCCTATTTCATTAAGATTGCATGTACATTCGTCTATGTGAACTACTATTTCTGGCCAAAGCTGATTTAAAAAATTCATGTAGATAGAATGAGTAGAATAGTCATATGTGTCTAGGTGAGAGATGAGCGACACTTCTGGCCTAAGCTGATGGATAGCTTCAATCAAACTGAAAATACATCTGACTAGGTCTATGTGTGCTCCTAAACACAACTTAGGGAGACTTACGATAAGTCAAGCTTCTGCCTAAAAGTGATGCTAAGACAATGAGTGAAGTCTGTCCCTCTGAGTGAATATTCCTTTGCACATGCTTGTTTACACTCTAATTAATTCAACCTTGACTCCGAGTATGAATTTTTATTTTATAAAGTTCTAATTGAACAATGTGTTGATTGTCATTATTTTTCATATCAGCTATGGACGGATTAGTCTTACACCAACAGATGACCAATATTGAAAAACTTAATGGCACTAACTATAACTCTTGGTGGTTGGGTCTTGATTTGACCCTTAGATATATGGACTATGACTTTGTTCTCTCGGAGGACAAGCCAACTTTATTGTCCAACGCCACTAAAATTTAAAAGGCCCAATATGCTCGTTGGGATAAGGCAAATCGTATGACGATGATAATCATACGCGCTTCTATTACTGAACCCATTAGAGGTGGTATTAAAATTACTGAAACAGCCAAAGAATTATTGAAGATCATCCAAGACCAGTTCGTTGGAACAGTAAAGTCCTTACAGTACGGCTACTTAGTGCAATTGGTCAATATGCGATATGATGGAAACGAGAGTGCGAGAATTTATTCTTAAAATGTCCATATTGGCTATAAAACTTAAAGAACAAGGAATTACAATCGAAGAAGATGTCGTAGTGCATCTAGTTATTGCTTTTCTTCCTAAATAATTTGATACCTTTAAAGTGAATTGCAATGCTCAGAAGGATAAATGGGACTTGAATCAATTAATCTCGATGTGTGTGATTGAAGAAGAGAGGCTTCGAGAAAACCAAGTAGAGTCTGCTAATTTTGGCTATGATCCGGCTTATAAGCCAGCTCATAAGAAGAAAGGTCAGAAGCAAAACTACCACAATGGTAAGAGAACAAATGAAGACTCCAATATGAATGTTATAAAGACTGACAATGATGATGGTTGCCACTTTTGTAAGAAGAAAGGTCATATCAAGAAATATTGTTATTTATGAAAAAATATTATGAAGAAGAAACAGCAAGGAGGGGCTAATCAGCAGGAGGAGCCCCAGGTTAAATGAAAAGCTATTATTTGACAATGAGGAGAAATTGTGGACAAATTTTATTTATTGAGGACATATTTTATTATTAATGTTAGACTTATTAGAGTGATTTATAGTTTTACTCCTCTAAGTGATAGTTTAACTCCTCTAAGTGATAGTTTGACTATTACTTTATATTCTATTAGTGTTGGATATGGTTCTCTAGTAAATAATTTATTTTAATTACAACCGTTGAAACTAATTATATCAACTTTCTTGAAAATGAGACATTCAATGGGAGTTAGGAATAAAGGACAATATCAAATTCACTAATGATCAATATATTCATTTAAATTGAGGTGACCAGATTGAAAATATTAGAGTCTTTTGAGGACTTTATTTGAGTGGGAGCTTCTATTTCCACAATGTCTTATCTTCTTTTATAATACATTTATTGCATATATTATATTTTATTTAATTGATGCATTATTTTGATATCATCATCATTATTATCATGATTTGTGCATATGTAATGTTATTGTATGGGAGCATAAGTGCTCAAATAAGGTTGTCTGAGCTATCGTGATTAGGCACCACGGTTTGTATAGCTTTTGTCCTGATAGGTGGGTGATGGCTTTCACATGGCGTATGCCGTAATATATCAGGACAACATACCTTAAGGTATGAAGCAGGACGAAAGAGGGGATATACACAAGAAGTTGCATTAAAGTGTATATTTTCTGGTATCACTAAAACCACAATGAGCTCTCCAGTTTATTGATGATATTAGTGTCTTGACCATAAAACTGTCATAATGAGATTTGAAGAAATGATACATTATTGTCATTCATGATCCGACATTAAGATTGTTATTGAACTTGAGAGAATGTGCGTTACATCGAAATCTTGAAAGTCAATATTTTTTACAAAACTTTAAAGAATGGCCATCCGTTTTTTAACTAAGTCAATCATGACGTTTCTTTTGTTTTCTTCTGTTTTATCAAAATATATATTATTATTAAAATTATTGTGTGGTTCAAGTGAGAGATTGTTCGGTATTTGTGACCCACACAATAACTTTACCCTTTACCTATTTTAATTAAAATATGATTGACTAAAGACTTTGAGTTTTTCTTGTAACGTGATTCCACTCCACGCAACTTAAGGAGTTGGTTTCAACTTGATTGGTTTGTGGTAAGTCAATCTCTATCTTCTAGTGATACACCTCTCTCTTGAATCCTTGATGGGTTAAGATTCAAGGGCATGCTATAAAAGAGGGCAACGTCCCCTTTTCATCTCCACTCAATGCAATCGTGCCCATCATATAGAGGGAGATAGAAGCGAGATAGAATTGTCCTCAAGGAATTCCACGGAGGTGGCTTCTCTAACTTTATTGGCGAATATTCTCTTAAATAAGATATGCCTAAATTCTTGATTGAAGATTAATTTGCCTAAAATGTTGATTTCTCTAACATCATGTACACAGATTGAGCTATGACTTTCTACTTTTAGGCCATGTGGCTCCCATCTTTGATCAATCCACGTAGTACAACTAGCAGCCCATCATTGTCACAATTCTTAACAAAAAATTTATGCCTATAAGAAGATTTGAATCACTCCATTGATGCAGTTCAATTTTGACTATTAAAAGATCATGAACAACCATTCATTTTAGAGTGGTTTCACTACAAAAAAATGTACATTATTAGCGGTAGTTTTTTACTCGCTATTAACAAAAAACTATTAAAGACTATTGACGGCAGTTTTTTGTTAATAGCGGCAGTTTTTGGCTACCGCTATTTGTCTAATTTTTTGTAGTGTTTTTTTGTACTCATGTATTGTAATCAAACAGTCTCATCTATGTACTATTTAAGGCAGTGATTTTTTTGGCCTTTTCACGTAGGCCTCGTTCGGTAGCCTCAAATACTCAGAATCTGGGCAGATTCTGGGTTTTTTTCCAAAATCTGAGCAAAGCCCACGTTCGACAGCGTTTTTTGCTAAGCGGGATTCTGAGTATTTTCCGAGCGAAAGCGACGTTTGGTCGTCCGACCAAACCGCTCGGATTAGCTCAGATTCTGAGCTCAGAATCTGGGTTGGTGAAGTATACTCGTCATTCCATCTATGCAGCTGATCAAAACTCATTTGTAGCAGCTACGCATTAGCTTCTTTGAAGCTAGAGCTTCGTCTTCCCCAACCATCCATGGCGATAGGTAGGGGCCAGGATTAAAAACACCTGCCTCCTACATCTCTGCTCCGATTCACTTTGCAGTGCATTCACATGGCTACAGTTGGAGAGCCATTTAAACCATCTGCTCAATCCAGTAGGGGCCAGCCTGCTCAACCATTTGCAGAGATTCAAATGTACTTCATTTGAATCTGGAAGGGGCCAGCCTGGTTCTTGAGCGTTGGAAAATCTGGTAGGGGCCAGCTGCTCATGGTGAGACACGTGTCCCATAGCTTCAACGAGAAGGTTGAGTGCAGAGAATTGAATGGAGCTCCTTGGGGGGGCATTGAAGGCTATAAAATGCTCCCCCTTGCCTCCCTTGAACCCATCTCGGCATTTGCATTCGAAGGCAACAGAAGGTGCTTGATTTAAGGCCAAGGTGAATTTCTTTGCTTAAATTTCTTTTTTTTTTTTGTGGAATTGCTCTGATTTTGAGTCTCTCTTGCTCTGGTTTCCACTACCCATCTCGGCATTTTGAGTCTCTCTTGCTCTGATTTTGAGTCTCTCTTGTACGTTATAGCACTCAGGTCAATCCTTAGCAAGTGCATGCCCAATTTTTTCCAAAAGAAGCATGCCAATAGGAGGAAGTACAATTTGACCTCTTACTAATTTGGTCTTTAGCTATAATGGCAATGGTTCATGACCAACATTTAAACACCAAAATAGTGTGTCAATGATCTCACACCATTCAAATTAGACTTTCTATCTCACCCCATTGAAGTGTCATTTATCATATGCCATGTTGCACATCCGTGATCACCGCTATTTTAAAGTAGGAATATGGATGGAAATTTTGGTCGAAATCAAGATTTCACCAAACGCATCGGTTTTAGGCATGCACAAACGAAACCGAGAACCAAAATTTGGTAGGAATCAGATGATGGGGAAATTTCACGAAATTCATATTATCAACCAAAATTTGGTTCAAATTTTCGGTTCCCGATCATGGTCAAACCAAATCGAACCCAATATTTTGATCTTTGGTAGGGATCTATAATTAGAACATGTTTGAGCCCAAAGAAACATGCTTCTAAGTAGATGTGAACCATCCGGTTGATGAATTTTAATATCAACCATTAATACTGAAAACAACGGTTGATACTATAATCGATACAAAAGATGGCTTAAATCTCCCTAAAACACCGTTTTTGGTCCTATAGCACTTCAAGCTATGATTGATCACTTTGATGATCTTACACCATTCATGATATAAGATCATCTAAACACCATTTTTGTGTTTAAATGATGATCATGACTTAGGAGTACTGTCAGGTCCTTAACAATAATATATGCACACTCCCCGGAGGTAATTTTGGATGGTTCTATATTGCAATATGTTTCAATACCCTAATGCATTATGGGTTTCCTAAAAAAAATAAAAAATTAATCCACAGTGGACATATAGTTGACATCTTGCTTTGACTTTTCATGTTCAACCACATCTACAGCCTGTGGAAATAGGAGAATCTTGACTGCACTTCTTCCAATGAAAATTAATAACATGAAAGTCAAGATTCTCCCACATCCAAAGTCTAGAGATGTGGTTGAACTTGAAATCCAGACCAAGGTCTAGAGATGTGGTTGAACTTGAAATCCAGACCAAGGTCTAGAGATGTGGTAGAACTTAATTAAATTAAGGAATTAAAAGCAACTCAGATTCTTTCCAAAAGAAGTAAAATAAATCTTTGACTAACACCATCATATATTTGGTGCTACATCGGATCATGTGCACCTTGACTTTCCTTTTAAAGAGATTAATGGGACGTCACAAGCATCAACACGTAGGTAAAAAAGCAGGTATTATCTGTGCACAACTACCAGATATTTGGTGCTACATCGGATCGAGATGTGCACCCGTCCATTCTCACATTTCGGTTCGCTAAATATATAATATTCTTGAGTGTAGTATCACATCGTGTTGAAGCATTAACACCTCGCGAAGCTTCTCACGCGTGGTTCGAGGGAACCTCGCGAGCATGCAACTGAAGTCTCGAGTAAAGCTCATGAGCTTACTCGTCGTGTTCAAAGAGGGAACCTCGCGAGGTGTTAATGCTTAAATTGAATAGCGAAGTCACTCACGCATGGTTGAGGAACCTCGCGACCATGCAATTTCGGGGTCAGTTGGAACCTCGCGAGGTGTTAATGCTTAAATTCCACCTCGTGAAGTCACTTTCTGTCGCGCGTGGTTCAAGAGGGAACCTCGCGACCATATGCAATCTGGGTCGATTGGAACCTCGCGAGGTGTTAATGCTTAAATTCCACCTCGTGAAGTCACTCTGTCGCGTGGTTGATGGGAACCTCGCGACCATGCAATCTGGGTCGATTGGAACCTCGCGAGGTGTTAATGCTTAAATTCCACCTCATGAAGTCACTCGCTGCGTGGTTCGAGGAACCTCGCGACCATGCAATGGGTCGTTGGAACCTCGCGAGGTGTTAATGCTTAAATTCCACCTCGTGAAGTCACTGTCAAGTGGGTTCGATGAACCTCGCGACCATGCAATTTCAAACAATGAGCCTCACGAACCTCGAGCTTCTATTTGGAAGCGGAAGAGTGAAGTCACTCACACGTGGTTCAAGATGAACCTCGCCACCATGCACTGAACAATGAGCTACGAACCTCGCGAGCTTCTATTTGGAAACGGAAGAGTGAAGTCAATCTAGAAAACCGGTTCGCCACTTTTTCTCGTATGCTGCTGGAATTGCCAAGTGTTCTGTTTAATTTGAGGTCATGATATAAAAGCTTTTAGGGAAAATTTCTAAAGGTCCTCGAGTTGGACGGCTTGGCCACTAGGGCAATAAATATTATATTAACAAAAGTAGAAAATCATATGTTTTTTTTCATGCAAAAAAAATGAAAATTTTTAGGACTTCATTATATATTGAAAAGCTTTAAAAAAAATTATAATTTTTTTGTAAAAACTAAATATTATTTAATTTTTATTGGCCTAGTTGCCTAACCGTCCAATCCATTTTCTAGATTCTTCCCCTTTAAGGGTAATTTTGGTACTAAGGTAGATATTTATGATTTAGGAGACATTAGATAACTAAGTTTTAAGCACATGGGTTTATTAGATATTAAAAACTTTGCAAAGAATTTTGAAAATAACCTTAAAGGAAGTAATTTAAAAATTTCCCCAAATTTTTTTTTGTAAATATAATTTTGACGTGAAAAATGATTAATATCATTTGATTCAAATTGAACCAAATGACAAATATCATCTTATTGCTACACTTTTGCACTGAAAAATCTTTATATCATGGCCTTGATATCTAGGGATGTCAATGGAACGAGTCAGCTTGATATATGACCCACTTCAATTAGATTTTTTATCCGCTCATGCCATAACCTTGACCAATTAGGTTAGACATGAAATATCTCATCCAACCTTAAGTTGAGATGACTAAGAGGTCAACCTAACCCGACAATTAAATTGGAAAGCACTAAGACCAGTTTAGTGTCTTAGTGGAGACGCAGCTAACAAGACGTGAGCCTTCACTCACTGTCTATTTTTTCCACTAGATTGCTTTGAGCTGCTGTCTCTCCCTCTCTCTCTCTCTCTCTCTCTAAGTATTAAATTAATTGTTTATCCGAACTCCGAAGGTTAGGGTTGATCTCTCTCTCTCTTTATACTTTTTTTTTTCACACCAATGTTTCAAATTTGTGAACAAGTTTTGTATTAAAGAGTCTGTTTTAAAATTTGAATATTTTTGGTATTAAAATCTTTAGTATTATAGATTGGTGGAATCTTGGCGGCTATTTTGGAGCAAACGCAGCTGAAATTGGACAAATCTCTCGCTTTCTGGTTTTTAAAATTTTTTCAGGTTAAAGTAATTTTTTCATTTGCAATGTTTCTGTTTTTTTTCGCTATGAAGAATTTGAATTACGTTGTTTTATTAGGTTTTCAGCTTGTTTTCTTCATTAAACAAGTGATATTTTAAGTAATTAGCAGGGGATTTCCAATTGACAACTCGAATCAATAAGGTTTTTTTTATATTGTTTATTTTATTTCATTTTTTGTTTTTTTTAAGGTTTCTTGTATTTTTTTATGATTATGTTTTTGGCTTCTTGTTTGGGAAATTAAAAGAATTCGGACCTTTATCCGTGTGCACTACCTAGTTTATCTAAAAAATCTATAACTTTGATAATTGTTAGGGGAACATAAGTTATGAGTAGCATGAGAAAGGGTGTTGCCCCGATAATGTCGGTCACAATCAAAAATTTCACGTGGAATGAGGATCAAGACAAGGCCTATATCGAGGAACTTGTCGAGCAATACCACCTCGTCGGAAACTCCCTAACGAACGTGGCAGAGAAATGTGTGGCCTGAGATGGCCGAAAAGCTAAAGACTTACGAGTGCTTCGAAGGGAGACTGGAAGAACTCACCAGAGATAAATGCTACAATCACTTGAAGTCTGTGAGGAATAATTACGCTAGGATGAAGAAAATTATTGAGACTAGTGGTTTTGGTTGAGACCATGTTAATAAAATGGTCATTGCAGAAACTGATGTATGGGACAATTTCATTTCTGCACAGGTTAGTAACTATGAACTTTAACCTTCCTTGACCTGTGAATCTAAACAAGAGTACATAATTGAAACATTTTATTTAACCTAACATACATGACTTGTGGTAATATCCGGGCTACAAATTATCGATGTCGGAAGGTTCAAGACTACAAATTCTTTGTGTCTTCTATTTGGAAATAGCACATATCAGGAGTTCCACCCTATGGATCGTCGATCCCTGTCCAAGAACGTGCTATTCCTCTTGGCGATGACCTTAGTGGGACTCATACCACCCAAAGATTTGATAATGAAGAGTTCCCCTACCAAGAAGGGCCTCACTGCGGAGTCTCCCTTAATCATGAGAGTCGTCCAAGCTCGAGCACCCGAACCCGCCCTACTCGAAACTCCAACTCAAGTGGGTCTGGGAGGAAACGGAAGAGTGTAGACCTCCCTGATGGTCTTCTTGACCACCTAGCGGGATATCGAACATGTCTGGAAAGCATCGCTAATCGGGCCGTCCCTGAACCACCTCAACCACCTCGAAGCAATCATGACCTATTTTTGGAATTTTTACAAGAAATGAGAGCTCACAACTTTATTGACCATTCTATGTTTATGGAGATCCTAGTCAAATTTGAGCAGTCCGGTCGAATGGCTGACATAGTGATGGGGTTGCGCCCCGAGCATCGTCAAGCCTATCTCTTCGCCTTGTGTGGAAGGCCATGGCCACATCCATAGGCCTATTAATGTATATGTTATAAAGTTGCAATGATTTTATAAATTTGTGATTTAATGTAAAAAAATTATGGTAATTAAACTGAATGAGTTTTATCATTTAGGTATAATGGCACCCCCCCTCGTGTCCGATGATGACTTGATTGCGATGTATGTGTACAAGGCTTCGTCATTACCGCCATAACCATCATCTTAACACTTCGACCGAAAAGGCGGCGTCACACATCGATTCTCACTGGTCCGTTATACGTTCAGGAAACCCTTCGCGGGCATCCAGATATTGCATATGAACTATTTCGAATGCGTACGCCCGCATTCAGAAGTTTATGTGACGGCCTTAGGGCGAGGGGTCTATTGGAGGACTCAGGGAGGATGAAGGTGGAGGAGGCGGTTGCTATATTCATATACACTATAGCCCAAAATCAAAAGAATAGAACCGTCCAAGATAGATTCCAACGTTCGGGCTCAACCATTAGCCTATGTTTTAATAGCGTACTTGACGCTATCTTACAGTTGTATGGCGATTTTGTGAAACAGGCCACTACTAGAACTCCCCCGGAGATTAGTAGCCAACCAAGGTTTTACCCATGGTTCAAGGGTGCTGTAGGAGCTATCGATGGTACACATGTTGACGTTACTGCAAAGTGGACTCACAACGTTATCGAACTGGCCACAATGCGACATCGCAAAATGTTTTGTGTGTGGTATCGTTTGACATGCTATTCCAGTACGTACTCCCTGGATGGGAGGGGTCTTCCCCAGACTCGAAAGTTCTAGCAAGTGCTCTCTCTAGGCCACAAAATCGACTTCAAGTGCCACTGAACAAGTATTACCTTGTGGATGGAGGTTATTCCAACATGCGAGGCTTTCTAGCTCCCTATCGGGGGGTTCGCTACCATATTAAAGAATTCAATACCTCGAATCCCCCATTGACTCCACAAGAACTTTTTAACAAGCGACATGCGTCCTTACGTAATGTGGTTGAGAGAACATTTGGGGTACTGAAACAACGATTTCCGATATTGAAAACAGCCACGAGGTTCCCAATTCAATCACAAGCGAGAATAGTAACTGCATGTTGTATTCTACACAACTTTATCAAATTACACGATCCAGAAGATCCATTCTTCGAAGAATGGCCAGAGGATCGTATAGTAGAGCCATCTGACGACTCGGTTCACGAGATAGACCCTGACATCCATTGTACTCAAACCCCTGCAAATCGCGAATGGATGAACACATTCCGTGATAATATAGCCAACACTATGTGGGAGGCACAATCACGTTGACATATTAAATGTACGGTTCGTTATATGGTTTTATTGTAAACTCTTAACTTGGATCAATTAAATAAGCCACTTCTCACTCTTGCATTCACTAACCAATCTATTTCTATTTGTAGATATGGGTAAATATTACGTCGTATTCGTTGGTAGGAGACCGGGCATATATCGAACCTGGGAGGAATGCTCGAGAGAAGTAACTGGTTTTTCTCATGCTCGTCATCGCTCCTTTCATTCGTACGATGAAGCACTAAATGCGTTACGACGACACTTAGATGACCCCTCATATAACCCACCCACATATCACCATGTACCTGCGATAACCCAACAAACCCAAGTCATAGATAGAGTTAGAGCTACGGCCCCAGATGTTGGTGTGCATGTAGATTGCATGTGTGGAACGTTTGCACGTGCAGTTATTATTGTTCTCCTATCCACTTTGGTTATTTATGTATGGCAGTCACTGTGATTTCTTTATAATTCTCAATATGAAGCTTGTCTCTTTTCATATTTTATTATTTCTCGTGTAATCAAATCATATGGGTTGTGTATCGTATCCCAAATGACTCTTCTCGAGGTGAGGGTCACCGTTGCAGGGTTGTCATACTCAGCTCCGACTCCTTATGGTGACGACGCCTTACAATCGTGCAATGGTAGTGTTAGGGACCCATTTTATAAATAATATTAATTAAATCAAATGAAAAAGACTCACAAATATGTTCATTTCATCTCGATTGGTTGCCCGTAAATTTTGAGAGAAATTCGAGTACGGCACATAAACCGATGATTAAGATCAGTAAGTATTAACTATTTTGAGTATTGTCATATTTAATTTAGATCTCTTATTCATATAACTTTCTTAATACTTAGTCATGGACTTCAGGTGCAGATCATTGGTCGGGTCACTGGCCTCATTGAGCCAGGCTGGCCATATATATTGACGTAATAGATTCTCTAACCCAATTTTTTACCAGACTAGATTTGTTTGACCAGGCTGGCCATAAAAGAGAGAGATTTGAGTTAGAGATTGAAGGTAGAGACGGTTATGACTGCCTTTTAAGGGTTTCAAAGATACAAGAGCAAGAGAGGAGAGATTGATAAAATTTTAAGTTGTTTATATAGAGTTTCTTTAGGGTTAGGATAAAGAGTAAAATAACAAAAATACTCAGTTTAATGGATTAACATGGTCATTTATCAAGGGGCTAGTATAACATTAATCTTATTTAACATCAGGCCAGGTCGGTCGGACCTGATCCGATTTATTAGGATGATAAAGGTCCAATGCGCTTTAGAGGCTGTGCCCAATTCCGGCATGATAAGAATTTCACTGGGCCAAAAAATTGGTCCGGAAGATTGACCCGACCTGTTCACACCCATAGTGTTGATGCTGGATTTTAGTTGGAGTGGCATTGGTCGTCATTGTCCCCTAGGGTACCCTGTTTCATGCAGGTTGGGACATTGAATCAAGCCTTCTTATTTTTATTTTTAAATTTTTTATTTTTATGATAGGTAAGCTGAGACTGAAAGGCGATCTCAAGGTTGCAATATTGTCAACCTTCTAGTTGAGCTCAAGCCTAACACCAATAAGGGGGAATATTTTCCTATAAGACACCATTGTTTATAATTTTCATAGCTAAGCAAGTGGTCATAAGCATTTTCTTTCTAACATTTTTAAAATTTTATCTTCAAAGTTTCACAGCCACCCAATCAAGTACTTATAATTGATCAACATCTCGAGGGATCTCTTCCGAATCCATGTTGTTTGTTCAATCTAGATGACGAGTCAGTTGACTAACTTAGGATCACTGCCCTCTCTCCTCCCATGTTTGGTGGCTTCCCTATGCTAAGCTAGGTGTCCTTTGAGTAATGCCCCATTTAGTGGCTCACCTTCTTTGGTTGACCAACTTTAGGATCATTGAGGATCATTGCCTCCCTCCTCCCTTGTTTGGTGGTATGTCATTGATAAGCTAGGTGTTCTTTGGGTATACCCCACCTTCACCTTCTTCGTTTCAAGGCAGGAGGTATGCTCCTCTTAAAGGGAGGGGTTTGGCATTTATTCTCCTTGCCACTAAGTGGACATTATGAAAGGGAAGAAATGATCAACTTTTCTAGGGGCTCAAGAGGGCTTCTTTTTAGTTATACTAAAAAGAAATATAGTGTAGTACATTTTTTTTTGTTTCATTTGACGGGTAAGCTGTAATTGTGATGTGGTCCAAAATTTTAATCGATTGCGAAGTTCCAGAATGAAGATTAGAGAACATGAAAAAAGAAAAAATTGAAAAAAAATGTGAAAGAAACGGAAATCAATAATTTATTCATAGAAAAACGATTGGATGATCATGGAGTGCTCAACTTTTCATCCAGTAAAATTTATGTTTGACATATTTTCAAGCATCAAACAAAGTTAAATTGGTGCACAATTGGTCTTAGTTGAAAGGTTATCGAAATAACTTTCCAACGAGCCAAGAAACACCCAATTTTGAAGAGTATGGAAGAAGTTATGGCCAAGTTTGACAACAGAAGTATATGATGTAATTTCAGAACTTCTAACTGAATATTTTCCATTGAAGTGGTTATTGAACAAACCCAAACACCTTGATATTAAATCATATGGAGGTTTTTACGTGCGAGCATGACTGCATGAGTATGGTGAATTTTTAATTTAGTTTATTTGTTAGTTGAGGACATTCCATGGCATTCCAATTCTTGATCAGCAGCATATTGGATTCATAAGGGCTAGATCACGAATACATCCTTCAACTAGAATTTGGGCTCAATGATGATGAAGATTACGGGACTCCATAAATCGTGAGTCCCTGGTCTTAAGAACCAAATCAAGCCTTTTAGGACTTAGCCATGTTGAGCCCTACTCAAGGCTTTTGGTTGATTTGTGCTGAGTCCTAACTCAACTATTAGAATCAAAAGTGTCCTGAGTCGGTTCATGGTGTTCCTGAGCATTCAAATAAGTGGCCATTTAGTGTTTTGTATTCACTGTAGTAATATGCAGTATGCACTCACTTTAGTTTTAATGGTCCATTATATACCCTTGTAATTTGCAAAACATTCGTAGGAGATGTTTATGGAGTTTGCCATTGTTTGTCAATAAAAATATTAGCAAAAAGATTGCAACTCCTTTGAAAGACACACTTAAGACACAATTCTTGAGGATCTGCATTGGTGGTGTTTGCTGTCTCCTCATTAGCTGACACTCACTTGGGGGAGATCAGACCCACTTTTTGTGAGAAGTCCATTTGAGTATAAGAATATGGTTTCTCTTCTTTATATGACACTTTAAATTTTAGATACTTAATCGCCATTAACCAAGTTGTGGGAACAATGACAAGAGCTAAATGGACACATGCAAGCAAAATTTTTGTGAAGAAATCTCTTTTTGGTAACTTTATGGGAAATCTGGAAAGAATGGGTCATATTTTAATGGGTTATCTTTTGAGGAATCTTTGATTTTTTGAAGATTCATCATCAAAGATTAGAAAGAGCATGTCAACACAAATTCTTCAATGGTGTCTCCCCTTAGACACCATGTAGGAGTGAGGAGAGACTAGTCGATGCCAATTCCGGTTTCCCAAGCTCCTGATATATGGAAGGCATTTGATCAGGGTTGGGTAAATCTAAATATTGAAAACAAGAGTAAAAGGGATTCTCTGACGGTTTAAGCGTGGGTGGTGTTTCCTCGTACACTTAAAATGGTGAGGAAATCATGTCTTGGTGCTGTCCTTTCGGTGTTGCTTTGCATTGGATGCCAAAATCTCAAAAGATCAACCATTCAAAACTTTTCATTGAGTGTGATTTAGAAATACCATACTGTTTATATGATTAGAATCATCTAATCCATATATTTTAAATGGGGCCAAGTGGGTGGCTTGCATTTAACTAGCAATGCTTGCGTAAAGACCAAAGACTACTTGTTTATCAAATAAACTGCACTAAAACCCATCGCAACATCCACAATTTATCTAGAATCACAACAGAAAAAAAATCAATGAGTACTTCAAACCATCTTAAAGGTATTCTCACCTTATCTGATCAGTTCTCTGTTGATCAAAGTATAAACATATGCAAATTCTACAATTGTTTTACAAGTCATATTGAGCCCAATTTAAAATCATATTTGATTACAGTGGCCAAATCAGATACAATGTACGTTAAGGACCTCTTTTGTCTTCACAGGATAATCTCATTCCCCCTCCATCTCCCCCTCTCGTAGAGCCATGACAATAACAAGCTCAGTAGCAGCAGCTTCAAAGCTACTCTTCCCATACCCATCAAAAGTAGTAGCAGTAGCACCACATCACTTAGAGCTTGTAGCCGCTTCTTTACTTCATCAAGGCAGTCGTGAAGATCCTTCAACTCATCTGTATCTGAGAAATTCATGGCCTGAAATGCATAAATGAGATCTTAGCCGTACAATGTATAGCAGATAAGGAGATGACAATAGTTTCAAAAGCGTTAACAGTAAAAAGGCGTTAAGATGTTCTTTCAATCGATGGATCAAACAAAGCTAATGATGTTATAATTGGGGAAGCGATTAAGATCACTGCTTAAATCAAATGGTGACGGAAAATCTCGGTCCAATTACGTTTACTAAAGGCGTAAAAAGATGTTTTCTCGACATGTATATACAAATAAAGAGATAATGGCTCTGACGCCATTTAAACACCGTAAATGGTGTTTAAATGATCTTACACCATTAAAGTTAAAACTTTTAATCTCATTCCATTGAAGTGTGATTATCATTATGCCATGTGAAGAAAATCGATCTTTGGCCTAGCCACCCCACCCGACATGTACCAATGGGGCCCATGGCCCTCTTTCAAGAAAAAATACACTTGGACACACACATACATTTAGTATATTTAAATATATATTTTATATTCCTTATTCATGTATTTAACATTTACTTTTTGTATTTTTCTTAACCCTTATCCATAAAGTTAAAATTAATCCTTTACCTCCCCCCAAATATTTAAAAATTCCAATATTGTTCCTATAACAGCTTGATATGGAGGTCGAATATATATCGACTTAATACTCAAACATCTAGAATTTGTAAGACTGAGGAGGCGTTACATGATTTGAATTATAAAGCCAGGTGGAAAGGGAGAGCAGCCTTCTCTGTTAATTTGGCTTTTTGTACCACCATTTGGCATATCCGGTCTAAAAGGATTTCTAGAATTTTTTACAATCTTCAGAAAAAAAAAAAAAAGGACTTTGCTCAAGGCAATTGTTCAGGATGTGGTGTTGAGGGTTGATGGAGCAAAAGGATATAAATGATGGAGAAATTACTTGAGGTGATAAGTGGAGTAGGTTTGAGGAGCCAAGTGACCATATCTGAGTCCCTTGTAGGTGGCAACCACTTGTTCAGTATCAAATAAAGTTGAATACAGATGGATCTTATTTTAGTGAAGTTGCTGGATTTGGAGGACTATTTAGAACTACAAAGGAAAGAGTTTGAATTCTTCTTTGGTCCTTCCAAATATTCAGATATTTTATAGATTGAATAGGAGGCTATATTTAAAGGTTACTGCCGGCTATTGAATTGAGCTACAGGATTGTTACGGTTGAATCGGACTCTAATGTAGCCATTGAAATTCTCGTTGATTGATGCTTGCGACCTTCAGGAACAATCAGATTGGTGGAAGACATTAAAATCTTGAAAACTAAGTTCGATGATGTTTTTTCCATCATATATTGAGAGAATGTAATCGATGGCGATGTCTTTGATAACTTCTCTAACTTTGGATCCAATGGCAGCACTATTGTTCGGTGGCAAGATAGTGGACAACCCTCCATCTCTTACCTCTTTCTCGCCAATGAAGATTTGAGTATAAGATTTGTTATTGTGTGTAATCTTCACATTTAATAATGATAAAGGTGTGGACCCTGCAACCCAAATTGATTATACAAAAAAGAGAAGTCGAAGCGCATGTCAATTTGCAGCCCATATTTGCTTGATTCTCAGAGAACTACGTAGTAGATCCCAAAATTCAAGGAATTGAAAATATTTTAATGTAATTCGTGGCTCTTTTTTTTTTTTGAGGCCACAACTGCTTGCTATCATTTTAAAGGTTTGAATCAAAAGGTTTTGTTTTAGAAATGAGATAACAGGGCATTAGAGCCATACTCTATATTATTGAAAAGCCAGGGGCTCCTGTGAACTTTGACTTCATGAATTTCAAAGGCGGAACAAATAAATTGTTCAGCCTTGACATCCGTGAAAATCTTTTTTTTTATAAAATTCCAAGGCAAATAATGTATACTCCATTTTAGAAATATTTTGCATTTTATTGATAAAATAAAATGTGAGCACTCTTGGATGATTAAATCTGAAAGAATATGCCAAAACCATAAATACTAAGTGAAGAAGTGATACTTGCAAACATGAGGTGTAAACCTTACCTTGACTGTGCTTTTTGAGGTGCAGCTCTGCTGCAGTGAGTCCTCCGCGACTACAAGTGGATGAAGGAAATTCCATGTATAGCTTACAAAGTTGCAAGGAGGCATGCGCAAATTTTTTAAATCTATCTTTATTATGCCACGACTGCTCTGAAACAAGAGTATGTTGGAAGTGGGGACTATAAAGCAGGACAAATTACAACATACAATCTATGCTACAACCAGGATATATAACAATCTAGAAAATTTGCTAGGCGCAAGGGATATTTTTCATGGAAAACTATTAGTATTCATTTGAAAGAAAACTTGGTGACATTGTGACAACATATCTCACTAACCTTGAGAGAAGAAATGGAAAACTCCTAGGATGTTCAAATCATAATTCAACACAAACTATAAAGCTTACAAAAGTCAAGAAATTTGACGAATTTGACGAACAAAGCGTAATCATATGAGATATCCACAACACTTGAATCGTCAATCGCAAGTGAAATGGTCATATGATTAGTATTTCCATCCCAAAACACAAAATGAGAAAATTCTCCTGCTACTGAATTTTTTCATTCACAAATCGGCGATTATCCATATCGGCCGATAAGTATCGAACAAGATGGACCAATACCTTGCTTTTAGTCATGGGCTTGGTCCTGTGTAGTGCAATGGACCAATACCATGCTTTTAGTCATCGGCTTGGGCACAGCACAATGTCTGAACTTGTTTTATTCTTGAAGGCGAACTTACATGCAAGCGTAACTATATCTAGTAGTGCCAACAGAAAATGTCTTTGTACTCGATTCAGCGATACATGCACACCTATACTAGTACCAAAATCGGTACTCACTCTCACCATATTAACCTAATTGGCGGTTCACTCATGGATCAAAATTCTAGAGCGAAACCGATATGTATCGGTTTGAATGAGGCCGTTGATACTTGATTGTATCAACCCATATACTTGGTATGTATCGGTGATACATACCAATATATCGTCAAAACTCATATGTATTGTCCAATACGTCTTTGATTTGAAGCGATCAACGGTTTCAGCGTGAGTGCCCTCAAACATTCAGTGGATGAATTTAAAGGTACACTTTTGATATTTTGGGGACCTGTGCCATATGGGAATGTGTTTGATTTGAAGTCCATGATTTTAAGATTTTGCTCATACTACTGAATAAGATGATGGCCTTTGACAGCATTAAATATTACAATGCATGCCTTTGGTGCCAATCTTTTGTTGAACATCTTTAGATTATGACCTTTAAATAAACTGCATAAATGGTATCTCCATATGAAACAGGTGTAAAAATACCAAGTTTTTATTTTAGATTAAAAGTATTAATAAATGAAAAATCATTGAAAAAGGTGTGAGTCATTCTTAAATTATTCACAAATTTTATGATTTTTCAAAAACTCGTGAATCAATTAAATAAGCCACTTCTCACTCTTGCATTCACTAACCAATCTATTTCTATTTGTAGATATGGGTAAATATTACGTTGTATTCGTTGGTAGGAGATCGGGCATATATCGAACCTGGGAGGAATGCTCGAGAGAAGTAACTGGTTTTTCTCATGCTCGTCATCGCTCCTTTCATTCGTACGATGAAGCACTAAATGCGTTACGACGACACTTAGATGAACCCTCATATAACCCACCCACATATCACCATGTACCTGCGATAACCCAACAAACACAAGTCATAGATAGAGTTAGAGCTACGGCCCCAGATGTTGGTGTGCATGTAGATTGCATGTGTGGAACGTTTGCACGCGTGATTATTATTGTTCTCCTATCCACTTTGGTTATTTATGTATGGCGATCATCGCGATTTCTTTATAATTCTCAATATGAAGCTTGTCTCTTTTCATATTTTATTATTTCTCGTAAGCAAATCATATGGGTTGTATATCGTATCCCAAATGACTCTTCTCGAGGTAAGGGTCACCGTCATAGGTTGTCATACTCGACTCGACTCCTTATGGTGACGACGCCTGCATAATCGCGTAGTGTTAGGGACCCATTTTAAAATAATAGTAATTAAATCAAATTGAAAAAGACTCACAAATATGTTCAAATTTCATCTCGATTGGTTGCCCCTAAATTTTGAGAGAAATTCGAGTACGGCACATAAACCGATGATTAAGATCACGTTTCTACGGTCGTAGTATAACCATTGATTGAAGCTATTCTGAGGATTTTCTGAGAGGAATCTGAGTGGTTTAAGAACAAAGGATTTTGAGTTTTGTAAGAATCTGTCAGGAATCTGAGTGGTTAAAGAACGCATATGGTGAAAACCAAGAATCTGAGTTTGCTAAGAATCTGTCAGGAATCTGAGTGTCCAAAATCTGAGCAAAATCTGAGCTTTTCTGGGAAAAATCAGGAAACACCCGAACGAGGCCGTAGTGTAGACGAGACCGTTTGAGTACAATACATGAGTGATCATTTTGATGACTTCGATTTCTTAAAACACGTGCCATGTGGCGTAATGACAGCATGGAATAAAATATGGCCGGATATGTAAAATTATCGCTAGTAAGATATCGATTTCAATCGACTCCAGCTACTGGAAATTTGATCCAAAGTCTTCAAAAGCTTCAACAAGACTGAAATTTTGATCGAAAACTTACCGAAAATTTGACCAAAATCCAGGTTGATCTTGGTTTCGGTCATGACCAAAACCGTGGTCGAATCCGAGTTTTGAATACGTGAATGACAGTCATGCTTCTTATTCCCAAACGGAATCTTCAGATAAAAGCAATAAAACAAGGACTTAGTCTAACTATATATATATAGGCCATAGCGTAGCTGACCCGATCAATACGTTGAGAGATAATGGGTTATCGATTCTATACAAGCAAGTGGCACTATTTTGGCTCCATGTGGTTCTCGTGGCCCTTCTATAGATTAGATTGTTAATTAATTAATCTAAAAATTATGAGCATCTTATGATTAAGAGCCTAAAAAGTGTTACAAAATCAACATATCACATCATTATTAAAATCTGTTTTAGCCCTAATATAAAATCGTTCAATTTATTTCCAAGCATTTGACCTTTTTTAATCACCTCATAAACGTATTTTTCCATAACAAGATTAGTTATTCATGTTGGTTTCAAAAGTTTAGGGGGGCAATTACCCCCAAGTCCCTATCCGGCTCTGCCACTGCATAGACTACGAACATGTGAGATAAGGTATCTTTAATTGAAAATAAATAAATAAAATCAAGTTGCAAACCTACTTGTAAAGGTATGCGGGAAAAAATGCATCTAAAGTTGGTATTTGGTAATCAAACGGTGCATAAACTAGTGCACAGATGTGATTTTGGACATGGCATTATGGTTTTCATCAAGTGGATGAAAAATATACAATCGTTTGATCAAAGTGTCATACCCATCGTATGATTAAGAGCAGCCAAATACCGAAAACTTTAGTGCAAATTATTTAACATCGCATTTGTGCATAATCTATATTATAGACGAGTCAGTAATCTCTATGAGCTCAATACATCCATTGACCCTACAAAGTCAAATGTATGTTGAGATCCAAATCTCCCACAAAATTTAAATAGAAATAGCTGGTAGGTCACGTCTCGCGTCTCGGTGGCTACCGTTTATCCAATAAGCAAGGTATTTTTTTAATTTTATAAAAGACCTGGGTTGTCAAGCATGAAAGTGTACGTTTGAATTCAGAGAGTAGCCACATCCCGTCCACTCTTCAGCACCTCGTACATAGGGACGACAATGGATAATAGTCTTTTTTTTCTTTGTTTTTTTTAATATTTTGGACTGCCTTCGAAACATTTCAATCTAGTTTATTAATAGATACTACTAAAAAAAAAATAGGATACTTTTATTTGCACCAATCAAATTTTTGAGGTCACTGTCAAAAATCATTGAATGATTTGTATAGACGGAGATTGTTTTTCACCTTATATCACTTACAAAATGGATTTTGAGATCATAGGTATATCATCGGATGAATCTTCTTAAGATCATACGTTTCAAAAAGTGATTTAAAATTCATATTGCACATATCACTCTCAAACGTGATCTTTAAATCTTTTTTGGGATGCGTGCTATAAGAAAACAAATTATAGCATGATGGTATGTTCATAATGTCATATCTTATTTTTGGAAGTCTCGGGCTAAATAGGACCTCTATTGTTGGATAAAGCAATTAAAGGTTTTTGGTGCACATGCCTTCAAAGTTTCGGTAGGTGCAAGTGAAAGTACTCCAAAAAAAATACATGGAAAAGGCTTTGAATGTAGGGATTGAGCCTCCACTTCAATGGAAGGTTAACAATAATAATATTGCAACCTCTAGGCTGCAGGTATATATATATATATATATATATATATATATATATATATATATATATATATGATAATAATACTTTCACTCGAGTTATGAGATATAATTTCGTGACTCGAGTTCTTATTAGTTGAATGTCCTATTAATTGACTTTTTAAAATTCACTGATGTGACATCCAATTAATAAAAGCTCGAATATATAATCATTTTTCATATATATATATATATATATATATATATATATATATATATATAATTTGCACTTTCAATCCTATAATTTTGCTTATTTGTAAAAACGACTATGTAGTTTTAATCTTTGAGCAAAATGCTAGCTTCAAGCCAAGCCCTTTTCACGTCAGCAATTATATATCTTTTTTAATATATATATATGCGAATTCCTTTTGATATGAGATATGAGATTTCTCCTCCTATATAAAAATTTTATGTACTCTGTTTTCTTTGTATCAATACAGCCTATACTGTAAGCTGCAACATAAGAACACTGGTAAGGTAGTATTTTTTTTAATAGTTATAAAAAATTATAACATAAGAAATGAATGATAGCGATTCGCTACTTTAATATAGCGGCGCTATCTTAAGGTAGTGATACGCCACCTTATGGTAGCGACCGCTAATTTAGGATAGCAGCGCTACCTTAAGATAGCATCTCGCTACCTTAAGTTAGCGTCGCGCTGTATAACTGAATAATATAAAGAAATTAGTTTGACAATTTAATTTTTCATTATTTTTTATATTTTATGATGAAATAGATGTTCCCGTATTTTATCATTTTGATAGTGTCCGGGGCGGTGATAATGCTTATAACGATGGACATCGAAAGATTGTCGTTATTAGAGAGAAGATATCATTTGATCAATTTAAGCAGAAAATATACAAAGTCAGTAGGACTCGACCGGAAGAACATTCAATTACACTATCTATTTCTTTGCGCATAGGAAAGGAATTAGTATTTGCCGAACTCCGATGATCTTGCGAATTTATTTAAAGCATAGCGTATTGGTGACGGTATGATAAATGTTTATATCGAAAAATCATTAGCAACTCCTATGACCAAAATTTTATCATCTATTGAAATATTTTAACCGTTCCAGTAGGAAACAAACGAAAATGATAAAGAAATTGAGGAAAACATCAAATTATGAGATTATGATAGTATAGAACCAAAACATTGGATTGAAAATCAAATAATACGATTTGAAGAAGAGAACTTCGATGCACTGATGATAGTCAACGATGATAGAAATATAAATATAAGATTTTGCCCCTACCATAGGCCTTTGGAGTAGCCTTTTTCAGACATTCGAATGAGAAAAGGCGATGATGAATGATATTGTCCTCAAATGAATCCGATGCATGATGCATCTCAACTTAACTTTGAATCGATAAATAATACATTTGACTGGAATCAGTGGGAAACGTTTTTAGAAGGCCTTAGTCCATCAATAGCCTTTTGAACCAATAGCTTCAGAGCATAGATCAAAATCTCGGTTTTGATTTCGGTCAGAACCCAAATCGTAAATTGATCAAATTTTCAGAAATTTCGATTAAAATTTTGAGTATTTTTTAAAATATGCTCCGAACTTTACCGAACTTTGCCGATATATACCATGGATCAAAATATCGATTTCAGTTTCGATTTCATTCATGACCCAAACCGTAAATTAGTCAAAATTTTGATAATTTTCAATAAATTTTAAAAAACGCAATCTGAAGATCATATGTACTTGCACTCGCTTTTTAAGTGATTGCACCAAGGTTTAAAAAAAAATTTATATTTTAGAGACATGTGACATGTGAAAACGCAATATGAGCCATCTGATCTAAAGTTCATGATTTATAGATCCTTAATAGACAAAATTGACATCAAATATAATCTTCATCATGTGAAATATAGTCAAAGGCTATTATATCATACGGTAATTTGCTATCAGACGGTAATTTAAAAACATAATCTGGGCCGTCTAATCTAAAATTCATGATCTATAGACCCTTAGTAGACAAGATTGGCACGAAATATAATCTTCATCATGTGATTAAATATAGTCAAAGGCTATTATATCAGGCGTGAATTGTAATAAGTGAAAACGCAATCTGAGCCGTCTGATCTAAAATCCATGATCTATCGATCCTTAGTGGCCAAGATTGGCATAAAATATAATTTTCATTATCTGATTAAATATAGTCAAAGGCTATTATATCATACGTAAATTATGTTTTACTTTAATCTTATCTACCAAGGATCTATAAATCATAAACTATATGTCAGACGATCTAGATTGCATTTTCACGTCACGGGTCTCTAAAATAAAAAGTCTTTCTTTTACCTCATATAATCACTTCATATGCCTATGTATATGGTATACTGTAGCCAAACCCGACTCTCTCTATTATAACCCACCAAACCCAAACCTAAACACCTCTCTCTCTCTCTCTCTCTCTCTCTCTCTCTCTCTCTCTCTCATCTAAACCTACACGGCAGAGAAAGAGAGGAAAAGAAGAAAGGAAGGAAAATTTGAAGACTAGCCGAGTCCCTGTTTTTTTAGGGGAAAAGAAGGAAAAAAAAAAATGGAAAGAAAGGAAAAAAAAAACATGGGATTTTTTTTTTTAAAAAACTGGCTTAAACCCTACTAAAAAAATTCAAAATTGAAATATATGATCTCGGCGGATAATTTCAAATTTTTTGGAGGGTGGCGTTACAATGTATTTTTCGGTCACAGTTCCAACCGTAACTGAGCCGTCTCAGCCGAAATTTTGAAATTGCAGCCGAGATTTTAATCCATGCTACGTAAGGCGTAAAAATAAATCGGTACTAAAAACTAAATTGCAACCCACTTCTACTTAATAATAGAGGCGAGGATTCGACAACTAGAGCTCTCAAAGGGCCGCATTGGCCCAGACTCGGACTGAGAAAGACGTGTTTCTTTTGGCTGCATAAGGCACGGCTGCGAGCCAGACCAGGCTAAGTATGATCCGGCAATTAATTGCACACATAAAGTTGACCCACGCACCCAATTTTAAAAGAAAAAAAGACATCAGCTTTTTGCAACGTGCCATGTAAAAGTACCACCTCCGCCGTCTGATTTTCAAGCCAGTATCTAAAGTTGTTTCATGCAAAACATTGGCACAATAAACAATTTCAGGACGCCATCATTTGATCAATGGTTGACTGCATTAAATCATATGATAAGAGATCGTAAGAGATTGTATTTCATGCCGATTTTTTTGCAACAAAATCTTTAGATCATGGCTTTCATATTGGATTGTGCAGATAATCATATTCATAGATTTATTACTATAAAGATGGAAGACACCAACTTTGATGGTATTAAGAACCATACAACATTTAAGTAAATAATGAGTTTCTTTCATATGGTCTCTTCAACTCTTGCAAATGAGAACTTAACCTCAAATCAAACCCTAATTTCAAGTTTAAAGTACAGAAAAGTGTCAATTAAATAAATGTCTCTCCAAACAAAACAAAAATTCTCCTAAGTTCCTACCCAAAACGAGATCTAGAGACCCCTAATGGCAGTATAAATGAAAAACCCACCTAAAAACTGTGGTTTGTGAGAATTCAAAACAAAATAAAATATATTATCACCCTTAGAGCAATCCCTATTGAGGAACATACTGGAAAAGAGTAGGTGATGAAATGAATCAGAAAACAAACCATGTAATAACAGATTTACACCTGATCCGGTAGAGTCTCCGAATTCTCAGTTTCCATAGGATCTGGTGTAGCAGGGGGCGCTTGATCTGCTGTGGGGCCATTCTCCATACCATCACCTTCGGAATTTTGGTCTGTGGACTGCTGTGGAGATGGTGGGGGTGGTGAGGATTCTGTAGGTGTTTGAGGTTTTGCTGGCGCAGGCTTGGGTTTCGTCATTATCGGCCTGCAAAACCTGTTGATGCAATAACTTCTTAACATGTTGATGCGTTTAACATGAGTGCAAACACATGATGATACCAATTACCAAATCATGCATCTGTCATACAAAGACATTAGGTACCCAACACCATGGTTCAAAATTCAGGATGAACCCGATACGTATTTGTTTCAGAGATCACCGGGCCTGATTTATACAACTGTATAGTCCAAAACCGATGTGTCATCTGATACGTATCGGTTTTGGAGCTGGCCAATACGTACTGGAAAATTGAGCTTTTGAACCTTGCCCAACCAAATTTTGAAGGACAGCATTAGATGCTAGTTATGTTCAGAAGGAAACAGGTCACCGTTTTTCGTCAAGTATACTAGTTATGTTCAGATCTATGGCACCAAAGATTGCATTGAAAAAATATTTCTACAGTGATCTTAGGGTCAGTCAAATGCTTCTAAAATGAACAGTTATCATGAAAAGCTCCAAAAGTCTGCTATAGCCATTCATTTGAACATTTGACAGAAACAGTGCCACACATCCATCAAAGATGATCTATTTCCTTTAACAAAAACATAAGCGTAGGTGACCCTATACAAATTCAGATGCTAAAATACATATAACTTTCCAAAGCATGATTATATGGTTTGGAAAAAAATAACAATAAAATAAATCATAATTTTGCAAGACAATTGGGATTAAATGATTCTCCAGAGTCACGCCCAGATCCCAAATCATCACATGCCACTTTGGGTGGAACTTGATCAATCTTGTCTAAGTTGCCGTGGCACCCAATCCTCGTGATGGGTGCCACATGGTACCCTATTGGATGTGGACATGGCCCTCAGGGATACGTCCGGACGTATAGCCCCTGACCTCATTTTGCAAAAACACTTTCCATGTCAATGGGCAACAGAACACTGAAAGCTCTTGAGGTTTGGAACTTTGAACCTCCATTTCCATCCAACATGGAAATGGAAAGTAAGACTCATCACTGGAAAAAGTACCAATTTATTAAAGTTCTTTGCAGGTGATCCGTCAGTCTCACCTCTCCTCGGTGATGGGAGTCAAATTAATGATAAAAAGGTGTTTGAAGCAACATACTCCCAGCAAGCTCAGTTATTGCATACCTGTCTAACGTCTCGGCCTTCCTTTTAACTTCAGATGACAGGAGAACTGGAGTAGCATACTTGGGCAAAGAGTCTTGCAGCTGCTTTTTATCTTTCAACCATGCCTCAGCCTCCCCGCACTCATTTGCAACCTACCATATATCAATCACAATATCAGCCAAGTTAATTTTTACCTATCATATTCATAATCAATTTTCTTTTCTTCTTTGGATAATAAGTGTCCTAACCCCTTTCAAGGGAAGGACCAATACCTACAAGCACACGTGTATACCACTTGCACACGACCGGGTATTTCTCGAGGGAATTTGATAGCATGACGTTGGGGAGTAAACCAAGTCATCTTCCATCACACCAAACGCCCGCATGGTATTAGGGTGGAGTTCGGTAAACAAAACCGAAACCAGTTTTTCAGTTTCGGTGACGATTTGACCAAAATCAAACCCGAACCGATATCGGTTAACTGAAATCTGCAATGCCTGAACCAAAACCAAACAGAACCAATCCAGTTTCAGTCGGTTTGGTTCAATTCAGTTTTAATTTTTATTTTTAAAGAATTATTTTTTTGTTTTCTGGTTTTGCGGTATTTTCGTCAGTTCCCTCTCCCTACTCAACCGGTTTTTGGGCACCAAAAACCAAACGGAACCGATCCAAAAGCGGTTTTGGTTTTTCGGTTTTGGATCGGTTCGGTTTAATTGGTTTTCGATTTTCCAGGGATTTTTTTCACCCCTACATGGTATTCATGACCCATTTTCCTTTTTAAACCATTGGTCATGAAACATGCATCCAAATAGACATGCATGAATTCAGCATCATACCCACTGCATGAATCAGATGGTGTTGGGAAGTGGAGCCATGAACAATCCACAACCTTTATGTAGGTAACACAGGATTTGTTGGGCCCTTTAAGCACCAAATCGTGGATGGGAAATTGGGAAGGCATTAATTCACGGATGACAATCAGTGTTACCTAGAGTCATAGACACGTGGCACGGGTGTCAAGTGTCAAGGTGCCAATAGATGTGTCGCACAGCAATTTCTAAAGATTCCAATACAGCGGCACGGCCATAAGAAAAATTTAATAAAGTATAGAACATATATAAAGAAAATATTGAAGGGAAATCTATAGATCCAATTAGGATATTTAATGAGAAGATATATACCATATGTCATAAACCTAAATAAAAGTATACTATATTATAAAAATTGTTTTCAACGACCCAAACGTTTTATTTAGTAGTTACTAAACTTACCCAATTGTTTTTTTTGTAGTTCATTTTATCGTTGTCAAAAAGATGAGCATTTTGATGGTATTATGTGGTATTTTCATACATGTCTAGAAGTTGTGTTGTTTGAGAAGTACCAAAGTGTTGGCACGTGTGCCAAGTGTCAGCGCAAAATCTCCAAAAGTAGAAGTGCCAAGGAAACACTTTAACAATCACAATATCAGCGTTTGCAACACCTATTTGAACAATTTTATCTTAAGAGTTGGTATTAGGTACCTGATCTCAAGCTCCACCGACAGCACTGAGTGGGACATGCAGATATTTTTTTTGCACCAAATCAGGGAAAGGCCAAAATGGTAATGTTACTGCCTTTTGATATAAATAACTCTGCACATCCAGGGGCCTGACTATTTTGGCAGGAGATTGTTCCAAGCACCACCAGTGGTGCACAGTTCGGGTACCTAATACCAAATCTTTCTTTTTACGACTTGTTATTGGGTACTGCACAGGTCTCTCTTTTCAAGCAAAAATGGTCAAAATTTAGTAGGCACAAAGATATATATATATATATATATATGAAAGTAGGTTTTTGACCTTTCATTTCACACTCAGAAATATGTGCATTTTCTGCAGTATTGAGTGACCTGGGCACCATCCTTGACGCACTGTCTGATACCTATCCCAGAAATTGTTCAGAGCACCATCAGTGGTGCTCGGGTCGGGTACCTAATGCCAAATCTTTTCTTTTACGACTACGTATTACATATCCGACCCCTGCACAGGTCTATGTTCTTAGAAGGCAAAATAGTCAAATCATAGGAGGAACGTAGAAATCGATGAAAGTACGTTTATGACCTTTCACCAATTTCACATTCAAATATTTGTCCATTTGCCAACGTTGGCAGATGGAGATTGACCTGGGCATCATCATTGATGCACGATCAGTACCTGATACCAACTCATTCTTTTCCCACAACCACCTAACGAATGCTGTATTCGGCGGTGATCATCCTATGGTAGTCTCATGGAAGACTGCCCATGAACAGGCTTGTATATGGGCATCATCATTGATGCACGATCAGTACCTGATACCAACTCTTCTTTTCCCACAACCACCTAACGAATGCTGTATTCGGCTGTGATCATCCTATGGTAGTCTCATGGAAGACTGCCCATGAACAGGCTTGTATATGGGCATCATGAACGAATCATATGGTAAAAGAGAGTTCTAATCTGGGCTCAATCATACTAATGTATGAATGGTTAATCAGAAAAACAGTGTTACCTTCTCCAGTTCCGCAATGTCAATATGATCAAATTTAGGATCTTTTGATAAAGCAGCCACTCTGAAGCTATTAATGCAATATACAAGTTGTTCAATCACAGGTCCCCGCTCAAAATTTTCCTTGTAACGTTCCTCGATAGGACCACCTTGCTGCAACCCATTTTGGTCATCAAATATTTAAAATAACAAAATTCTAAAACGCAGCAAAGAAATAACAAAATCCTAAACCCAGCAAAGTATAACAAAGGGTTTTTTAAAAAAAAACGGTGCAAAGCAATAACAAAGTAGCCCTTACCTTTTGGAGCTCCTCGAGCTTGGCAATATAAACACCCTTAGTTTCATCCTCACCGTCTTCGTACAACCAATCCTCCACCTCCTGAAGTTTTGCAGAGAGTTCCTCCCTCTCACTATCAGTTACAAAATCATGATACTTGTCATGAAGCTGGACACCAAAGGAAAATCATTATAAATATGGGACAATTTGTGCCTGTATCTTAAAGAGGAAAAATATAAATAAATAAAAAGAAAACAATAAACAGAACATTGTGAGTTAAAATATCATAAGATTAACCTATATATATATATATATATATATATATATATATATATATATATATATATATATATCCAATCACATGATCCGGTGTCATGTGGATGAGCAGGTCGATGATTAGGACCATTGAAAAAAGAACTCATATATATATATATATATATATATATATGTGTGTGTGTGTGTGTGTGTGTGTGTCCCGTTTCACGCACATTTTTCGTGCAATTGAGTCCATTGACTGTGGTTTCTCTTCCCTTTTATGGAATTCTACTCTTCAATGAACCTGATCATCGAGCTGCTCCTTCACGTGGCACCTGATCATTTATCAGGTGCCACATGGCAGCCAACTAGCATGGGTCTCAGTAAGTTACCTAAACCTTTAGTGAATGGTTTCGATATTTTCATCATTGTTTTTTTTTAAATAACCTGGGTATCCGAGCCTCTTAGAGCACCCGCCTAATCCCTGGGGCACATGCGCACCCCAAATTAGCACATGCTGGGTCAGCACACGATATAAATCCCTACGGTGGCCTCAAGGGGGGGAGGGGATTTGAACTCAGGTCTCCTGCTTTTGGAAGCAAGTACCTGGCCAGCTCACCCAACCCCTTAATGATTTTCATCACTGTTGGTCGCAGTGATATGATCTTTTTCCTCTCCAAAACCTCCAAGGGATGGGTGAAACTAGGAGGGAAATGCTTCCACCTGTGGCACCAAATGCACCCCTTCCCTAGCGTTAAACACTAGGGAAGGGCTATGAGGAGTGACATGTCACATGGCACCAACTAGCATGGGTCTCAGTAAGCTACCTAAACCTTTAGTGAATGGTTTCGATATTTTCATCATTGTTTTTTTTAAATAACCTGGGTATCCGGGCCTCTTAGAGCACCCGCCTAATCCCTGGGGCACATGCGCACCCCAAATTAGCACATGCTGGGTCAGCACAGGATATAAATCCCTACGGTGGCCTCAAGGGGAGGAGGGGATTTGAACTCAGGTCTCCTGCTTTTGGAAGCAAGTACCTGGCCAGCTCACCCAACCCCTTAATGATTTTCATCACTGTTGGTCGTAGTGATATGATCTTTTTCCTCTCTAAAACCTCCAAGGGATGGGCGAACCTAGGAGGGAAATGCTTCCACGTGTGGCACCAAATGCACCCCTTCCCTAGCGTTAAACACTAGGGAAGGGCTATGAGGAGTGACATGTCACATGGCACCAAATGCACCCCTTCCCTAGCATTAAACAGTAGGGAAGTATAGAGAGAGAGAGAGAGAGAGAGAAGACATCATTGTTTCCTATGTTTCTAATATCATATCAAAAAAAATTGCGCTTAAATATCACAAGGCTAATTCATTAGTTACTGTTAGAAAAAACAATTTTCTACCTTGTTTCTCATATCATAAACATAAGCCTCGACAGCATTCTTCCTTTCCTTGGTTTCTTCCATGACCCTGTCTTGCAGAGCCATTTCAAATTCCTTCTCCAATGCTTTCTGCACATCCATAGACAACATTCCACCATAAACAAACTCCACAACTGGGATGTTCGTTTTCTTTACCTTCTTCTTTGGAACCTCAACCTGCAAAGCCGGAAGTCAAAGTCTGGTTAAAAATTAAAAAACCGATGTGTTTCAATAAAATAGATGTTGCTCCTCAACTAGAACCAACAATAGTTACATTGAAAGCGGAATAGAAGGTGCGGAGTCAAATATTGCAAGGTTATAGATTTTGCTTGGTGCTCAGTACGTCACAAGCACATTTATGTTTTCTACAAAAACCAAAATAGGACACTGGACATGCGAGACAAGTTTATAGGACCTTTAAACCGCCCATTAGAACTTTTCTTTAATAATTGGTGAAATCACCAAATTTCACGTACCATCACTTATCTCAATCCCCCAAAAATAAAAAAGTTACATTCACGAATTTTGATTTTCAGCTACTCGCATGATCACAGCCTTGGTTCAAGTTTGACTAAAACTTGGTGAGGATCCATCCCATGCCTTCCTTAGCTAATTTAGTAATACCAGAAAAACTAAATTATGTAAGTGTATAATAAAATGAAACATCTATTTAAACTCCTGCTACTGATACAATCAAAATCCTGCAAAGCTGCAACTATAGGATCATTAACTTGTTTCATGCGCTAGAAGTAATGGACATCACTGACAGGTGCTCCACCAAAATAAATAAATGTAAACTGCAAGGAGGAAGTCAGTAAAAAGTTAAAACGAAGAAAATAGGAGAATATGGCAGTCAGTAGAAAATGTTACTGGCACAAGACCAATATAGACAAATCACTAGAAACTATGGGCATCACTGACGGATGTTCCCATCAAAAGATAGATACATGTAAAACTGCAAGGAGAATGTAATATCCTGGAGGAAGAACTAGGGTACAGCCAGGTCAGGTGCGGCAGAGCAGGTCAAGCTCTGGTCGGGTCCACCAATCAGGCAAGTCATTTTTCCTTAGCTCATTTAGTTTAATTAAATAAAGTTAAAGGTAATTTATCTTAATTAAGGGGACTTTGAAAGTAGGTTATCATAGCTAGGGCTAATTAACCCGATCAGTCCAGTCTATTCAGGTTAGGGCAGAGTAACCCCGATCAGTCCACTTTACCTTCTTAGGGCTAATTAACCCCGATTAGTCCAGTTAAACCTATCAAGGCTTGTTAACCTCGATTAGCTCAACTAGCTCAACTAATCTTGATTAAAATTAATTAAGGCTAGTCTAAATGAGCAGGATCAAACAAGTTAAGCATAATCAAGCAAGTTAAGCATGATTAAGTTAGTTACGCATGATTAAACTTGTTAAGCATGATTAAGTTAATTAAACAAGCGTGTTATGGATGATTGAGCTTGTTAAGCAAGATTAAGCTGATTATGTAAGCCAATTAAACTTGATTAAGCTTGATTAAGCCTAAGTAAAAGATTAAACATGATTAAACTTGAGTAAGCCTAATTTAGTAAGTAAAGCATGATTAAGCAAGATTAGGCATGATTAAGCATGGTTACGTCTAAAAATAGTAATATTAAGCATGATGAGTGTGAATAAGCTTAAATGAAATACGACTAACTGTGCTTAAGCATGATAAGTTGTTAATCACGATTAAGCTAAGCATGTTAAACATGTTTAAGCTGGTTAAGTAAGACTAAGCTACTTCAGTAAATGAAGCATGTTAAGTATGATCAAACATGTTGAACATGAGTAAGCACGTTAAGCATGATCAAAATTTAAACATGTTGAACATGATTAAGCATGTTAAGAACGAATAAGTTGGCTAAGAAAAATAAGGCTATTCAAACAAGATTAAGCCGATTGAGCTTAGTCAAGAAGTTGAAGTACGATTTCAAAAGTATAATTATGAAACTTTATAACCAAAGTGGAGCAAAAAAACTAGGGATTTATACATCTTTTGAAACGCAAGTAAAGTTCCGAAATTTCTAGATTTTCGCATTGTGTTTTGTGAAGTATGCTATTAAATTTAATAATAAAGATAGTATTTCTGATTCTGGAGTTTTGAAGAAAATGAAACCTTCAAAGAAAGGTTAAGTTCCGCTTTGTATGATTTGACAGCTAAAGTATCAAATGATTCTGATTTCTGTTCTAGCATACCTATAAGATATGATTTCCGAATTTTTATTTCTCTTCTTGAATTCTCACGAGATATTGGATGATTTTCTGATTTTTTATTTTGTTCTAGAATACCTATGACGTGACAAAGCCACGGAATGTATACAACGATGTGGGAAAGCCCCAGTGTATGAAATGTTGTGGAAAATCCACGGTATGCAAGAATTAGCTGGCCAACTGCAGGGGAAAAAAAAGCTTGCATTACCACCTGTTGTCACTACCTGAGATAAAGCATATGGTATTTGTGTTCAAAGGCCACGTTAAAGTGATTTTACCTATGTGTCAGCCCAACCACTACAAGCTGGTTCGGTTTTTTAAGTTATGCTATTTTAAGGACATGGAAAAGCATAATGAAAAGTATGGTTTCACAAGGGAAATTGATCGATATGTGGGAAAGAGCAGTAGAGGCTCCAAAAAGGGATAGTAGCCCTAGGGTTATGACCTTGTTTCTGCTTATGGGATGCATTGTTTCCGCTTGTGGAATGGTTAACCCCACTTTGTGAAAGCAGGACTATGATAAGCAATACTGTGACTATCATTTCAAACAGTGGGCTAATAAGTCATATAAACTATGGTACACAATATGAAACAAAAGAAGAAAAAGAAGATAAATATGATCTTCAAAGAAAAATGAAGGAAAATATGAACTTCAAAAGGAAAATCGGTACGTACTAATATTTGTTTTTGCATAAGATTCATATTATTACACATGCTTTCTGTAGAGATGTATCTGTATCTACACCTACCCTCACTTTGAGACCACAAACTGCATATGCTGCCACTATCTGTTTTACAACGGAGTCATGTCACGTATTTTATTCTGGTCTTCGTCTCACAAACATGCATCTATTTCTAGCATTTTATAAACTATTGTAGATGGCATCACCTTTTTTGAATACTAACTACCTGTTTTATGCTACCACTAGCCTTTTTAGTCTTTTTATATTCTATTATTGTTTATTATTGGACAACCTGTTCTTACCTCCTTATTTATCTATATAGGGAGGTGGGACTTACTAAGTAGTTGTTGTTCTTTGACTCACTCCTTATTTATCTATATAGGGAAGTCAAATGATGAAAAGGACATGAAAATGCAAAGTCAAAACAATTAATGAATTCATCGTACGGTACACAGTAGTGGACTCCAGTTGTATACAAGTTAGTTTAATAATTCTGGTAAGCATGTTTAAAAAATTTATTAATTTTGATATTTGATTCTATTTCTAATTCCTAGTTGCTAGGTCCTTATGTGTAACCTCCGAAATTTGTGTATGGATTTGGGGGCATTACATAGAAAGTAAAAACAAAGAAAATAGCATAAATACGAAAAAGCAAACAGTACCAAAAAAAAAAGATGCCGTCACGAGAACAATTTAGAGAAATCACTTCTCTAGAAAGTAGAGTCACCCTCACCACACAACTTTTATTCATAAAACTTCAATAGTAATGAAAATTTACAGATCCATGGTCCTTATATAACTAAGGAATAATTGAAAGCAAAAAAGCATAAAAGACTCCCAACTTAATAAGCTCCTAGACGACTTAAGGGAACTAACATACTAAACTCAAATAATTATGGAGTCAATAATGAGTAAAAAGTATTTATTTTGTTGAAAATAATCCTAGAACTCTCCAAAAACTTTGACATGGAAAATTGGGAATAGTCATCATCGTAAAAGTTCATATATCAATATACATTGGCCCCATAGAAACCTAGGGCCATTAGCAGGAGAATAAAACCCGTCTGTGTATGTACCTCAACCAGAAGGTTGCTAATGTTTCAATCTTGAGATCGCAGGTTCAATGCCAGCTTACCCATCAAAAGTACAAATAAAAACGATGGTGTAAGTTCTAATAAATAGGCTGCCTTGGAATTTACCACTAAGAACATTGAATTAAAAATAGTTCAGAAAATTATATATCAGAAAATGCTGTTTTGCAACACAAACTGGACAGTTCAACCCCCTGAACTGGAAACAGCCATAAACTGGTCTGATTCACCAAAACTCGGAAAATCAAGAGAAGATTCAAACAAACCCAGAATAATTATTGGACTGGCAGACCTAGTTAAAATTATTCTAATAATTATTAGGAATGTAGCTCAACAGAAGGTGTATGATGACCCAACCTTGAGGTCGCAGGTTCAATCCCAGGTAACCTATCAAAAACATATATTATATTATCATTTTCAATTTTCTAGCATAACATGAAATTTATATTTATGAGCAGACGACTGACAGTTTGAACTTTGACCCAGACTAGTCATAGATTCAATTTTTAAAAACTTTGTCAGAAACTTGCAACAAATAATTGCAATCAAGACATCTTTACTATAGATTTTAGGCAGATCATAAAAAGAGAGCATGACTTTATTTGTTGGTTATATGCAACCACGCAAGTGTGACAATAGCAAGTAGCATGGATGATTGGTGATGGGATTTCCTAGGGAAAAAATCGAAGTTCATGATAAAATGAGTTCCCATACCTTGACATCTGTTTCCATCTGCATCGGCTTGTCTCCTGACTCAGGCGCACCATTCTCAACTCCAGAACCAGAAGCATCAGTACTACCCGGTGTATCATGCATGTTTACCTCACTTTCGATACTTGGTACAGAAGCACCACTATTTGTAACATCATCGGTGTCCATCTTCGTGGCTTCCTTTGTCGGCTCCTTTACAGTAGATACTGGAACCTCCACTTCCTCTTCTTCCAACAACTGGCATAAAATAACAGGTAATAATAGTAATAAGAAACTTATTCAGAAACAGAAAAATTCATCCATTAAGGCACACGATTCGCTGGAACATGTCCGAAACTTACAGTTGCCGACTCGACTGACACAACACCATGCAGATTCAGACGAAGTTTCACTTTCACTTTAGCATGTTCACCTTTAACGGATTGGAAAGGACCAATCTGTCCAGAAGCATCAAAAATTCAATAGAAATTGTCGACATAAGGTACAAAACATAAGGTACAAAATGTTGAAAATTTCCAACATTTAGTAAACAAAAAACCGAGTTTAAGATCAATTATTTTGATAAAACCTTTTCCTCTATTTCAATATTAAGTCTGCTGTTTATAAAAAAAATAAGACAGCATGATTAGAGCTGATTCACTACCGTGTATGTGCTAATCTTTGGTGAAGCCTGTGATTCGCCGGCATCAGAATAAACAACATCAATCGTAAATGTGCCAGATTTGTACATTGTTACAGCCTTGACACTAGGTATGGGATTTCCCTTTGGAAAGACAATGGTGCACTGCTGGTGATCCGTTGGTCCATTCTGCGAATCAGAGGCAGAGCCTTTCCACAACAAAGCAATTGGATGTGGAAAGCTCTCATTAACCTACAACGAATCACAAAAAAAAAAAGATGTGAGAAATTAGAAATACGCAATCCAGGATCTCCCTTTGAGGTGCTGAACACATCATGAGTAGTCAAACAAGAGTACAACAGTAATGATCAAATTCAGCTATTTTTGCAAAATAAGTGCTTATAATACACACACACACACACACACACACACACACACACACATATAAATAAATCGACTGTAGCCCAGGATGCTACACTCAATCAACAACCATCCAAAAATAAATAAATAGATTTCCCCCCATTGATTTTTTTGTCAAAGGCACAAAAAATTCAATGGAGAATATTTTTGCTAGAAAACCCATATCTTTGACCTGTGAAAGCAGGAAAGTAAGGAGGAAAAAAAATCATAATAAACAGCCAAGAGCATTTTCTTAAACCTGACAAACAACAAATCCAAGGTGCCAAAAGTTTGTGAGAAAGCATTTCAACAAGCACTGACATAGCAACACAAAGGACATAAATCCCACAGAAATCTCCCTAGTGTGGAACTCTGGGGATGATCGGCTTTGTATGCTTAATTTGTCAAGTTTTTTTACTCTTCAAATCCCAACGGAGATAAAAAAAATCAACATTGACTCCACCATCAGGTATCAAACACTCCTAATAATTATACAGAGCAAACCCATTTATGCATGAAGACTCCTCAAATCCCAACGGAGATAAAAAATCAACATTGACTCCACCAACGATTATCAAACGATCCTAAAAATTATACAGATTAAACCCATTTATGCATGAAGACTACTATCATATTTCAGCCCTAAAATTAAACTAACTGGGGGAAATGGGGAAAAAATTACCTGAAACTCCCGCACTTTGAAAGTCGGACTGAGGATTGCACACTCAAGAGCACAGCCTCGGGCAACACATTCACTTGCATTCATTGTGCGCCTTGGCTCCTTCCCGAAAAAATCAGTCAATATTTTTATGATAGCCGGAACTCGAGAACCCGAACCAACAACCTCAACCGAATGAACGTTCTCAACGCCAATTCCAGCTTCCAAAAGAGCCTTCTCCAACGGCCCCTTCACTCTTTCCAAAATTGGGATGCTTATCCGCTCAAATTCTTCCCTCTTGATAAATCCCTTCACGTCCTTCTCATCCATCAAACACTCTATATTCAACGGTGCCTCAGGATTTGCACTCAACATCTTTTTCAGCTTCTCACATCCGGCTCGAAGCCTCTGGCAAGCTCGAGCATTTGAAAATACATCAATCTTGTACTCTTCCTTAAATTTCTCTGCGAAATACTGAAAAAGGACCTCATCAAAATCACGCCCACCAAGTGACTGATCAAATGCGTGAGCCAAAATTTTTAATTGGCCTTTCTTGTAACCAGCTATGCACACTTGCATGCTTGCATGACCCACATCAACAAAAGCAACATTTAGTTGATCATTTTCTGGTAAATCTGTCTTGTAAATCCCATAAGCCAAGGCAGTGGCTGTGGTCTCATGAATCAAACGAAGAGGGTGCAAATTGGCAATAGCAGCTGCATCCAAAACTTGCCTTCTTTGAAGATCCGTGAAATAAATTGGGATGCCGATACAACAATCGACAACAGCAGCATTCAAATTCTTCTCCGCTATAGACTTCAGATTTGATAATAGCATCCCTAGGACTTGGGTTGGTGTAAAAACTCTAGATTCTCCTAAATAACGTGCATGAATCAATGGAAAACCATCTGGCCCTTCTGTAACAGTAAAGGGTAATGTTTGAATATCCCGTTGGAGTTCGGGATCGGAGAATTTTCGGCCGATAAAACGTTTTATTTGAGAAATTGAGTTTTTAGGGTTCATGAGAGATGAAGCAGCGCCAGCCGTCCCAATGAATCGTTGCTTCTCACCAAAGCAGACAATGGCCGGAGTCTCTCGCTTTGATTCATCATTGAGGACAACATCAATACCACGTTGCCTTGCAATGGCAACGATGCAGCTCTCATTCCCAAAATCAAAACCAACAACGCTCATTTTCCTTCACCCAAACAAAACCAGATCTGCCGAATATATTGGTTTATCACAATTATAAAAAAATGGAAATTCAGAAAGTAGCTATACTAAAAACACAATCTAAGTAAATACTTCGATGAAATGATATAAAATGGATAGTACTAGAATTGATATTTCTACACAGGGAAAAGCAAGCTGAGGAATAAAAAATGATTACAGATCCCAAGTTCAGTTAAGATAATCAGAAATCTGAATAGCAATGACCAGAAAATCACAACCTAACTACAAAGTTTTATAAGCTAATATTGATGAATCACAAAAAACAAAATTTCACCAAGGGAGAAAAAGGGAGGAGAATTTGATGGATGTCTAGCTAGAATGGACATCCATGGCAGTTGGGAGCAATTGCAGCATGTAAATTCAATCTTCAGAAATTAAAGTAGCACCGTGGATCTCTCTAAGGTTCCAAAAATACCGTGCACAGAAATTAGTCTCATTTTGAAAGTTTTAGTGCCAACTGACATAGGCTTAAGTGATCACAATAAATTAACAAATAACCCAATAACTGCAGTGAATCAATCAAGGGGATTGATCATAAATCAAAATCATAAATTGGAAGTTATATTTGAATTAACAATGGTCATAGTTTAGCTTGAGGGCAATTAGATGATGCATTTCCGACATCACTTAGGACAATATAACAAAGGAAACTCAATTTTTCCTTAAAAGCAGACATGCCAGTAGACTGTATCTGACTAGGAGCGGCAATAGGCTGGGTAGCCCGGCCAAGCCCGCTAGGCCTGGCCTTAGCAGCATGAAGCGGGATCGGGAGTGGAAGCGGATTCGGGAGTGGGAGCGAAAGCAGATTTGGGAGCGGTGAAACAGCAATTTTTAAAAACCTAGGAAGCGGGAGCGCATAGGAAGCGTCTATTTTATATATATATATATATATATATATATATATATATATATATATAAAAGAGAAAAAATAGTCATACTTAATTAGATGAGATCATGAGAATTAAAATAAAAATGGAAGCCTTTTAATGGAAAGACAGTGCAATAGATCTTGAGACCATGGATCACTCATTGGACGGTTAGATGTTGATTACATGTAAAACAAATCCTCAAAAGTGACTAGAGAACCTATCTCATGGTTCAACTATGATCACGGTGACTTTTGAAATGTATGCCACATTAAATCAACATCTGACCGTATGATAGGTGGTCACGATCTCAAGATCTTTTGAGTGAAAAATTGGGATAAAAATGATCTCCACCGTCTGATTCAAGGAAATCATTAGATCTCAAGGCTGAAAACACTTGTTGCACTTTAAAAGGGAGAGACCCTATAATGACAATGTAAAGTAGGGAAAGCGACGCTTCAATTTGGTGGGACCCTTTTAATGGCGCTTTAATTTTGTGGGACCCTTTCAATGTTTAATGGAAAGATCGTGCAATAGATCTTGAGACCATGGATCACTCATTGGACAATCAAATGTTGATTACATGTAAAACAATCTCAAAAGTGACTAGAGAACCTTTCTCATGGTTTAACTATGATCACAGTGACTTTTGAAATGTATGTCACATTAAATCAGCATCTGACTGTATGATAGGTGGCCACGATCTCAAGATCTTGTGGAAAATTGGGATGAAAAATGATCACCATCTAATTCAAGGCAGTCATTAGATCTCAAGGCTGAAAACACTTGTTACACTTTAAAAGAATATCTTCGGATGCAAATATCAATACCCAGCTTTACCTAGGTTGCAAAGAGAAATGTTTTTCACCATCAGATCCAAGGAAGTCAGCAGTTTTAACGATGGAAACAACAAGTTGCAAATTTAAAATCTCCGGCTTAAATATCGTTACCCTAAACTATAAGTGCATGTATGGAGGGCTATAAAAACGAAGGCAACATTCTAAAACTTAAAACCGTGGGACCCACATATTGCATATGTAAAGAGAGGGTATTAAAAATGTACCCCCACTTTAGATGCAAAAGGTTTTTACTTTAAAACCCCTTGACTACTCCACCTACTCACAAGTCATAATAGTAAAGGGTACCCTCTTAAAAACTCAGGGATATTCATTTAAAAACCCGCCAAAAAGCAAACCTAAATACAAAACCCTGCAAAATCCCTCTTTATTTTTCATTCTCAATTCTCATGCTGTAGTGAGAGAGAGAGAGGATGGGAGAGAAAGAGATCGTTGAGATCTCTGCCCTAAAAATAGGAAGCGTTGCGATGGAGCCAGAAGAACAGAAACCCCAAAATGTACACTCAAGATAGGATTTGCATTGATTTTTTTTGTAAAGGTATGCTCTTAGTTTTCATTTTTATTTTCTTCTTTTTATGAAGCCTAAACCGCCAATATTCACGGTGCTTTTTTGAGGGTTTTTTTTCCGTAAAAAATATTAGCAAGCCTGCGAACCGCGAATCCCAATCTACAGAAACCGCGGCACCTACACGAATCCGATTCTGAAACGTGGAACCGCGGTTCCCACTAGAAACGTTGAGGCAATTGCATGGTTCCTGCAACTAGGGGCCTGGCCCAATTTAAGGAGGCTCAGGCTTGACATAAATCCCGCAAACCGGACACGGCATGGGCTAGCACTTTAAGCCTAAAATTTAAACGGGCTTGGGCTTAATCCCATAGGCCCATTGGGCTCATCCATGATATAATTTAAGTTTCACTTATAATACTTTTAAAAAAACCCTTAAATATAGATTTTCAATTTTATAATTCCACATATTCCTCTTGGTAATAGATATTTACTTTTTATTAGATATTTGCAATGCTAGCTTTTCTATTTTTATGAATATAGAGCTAATTTTGCAAATCAATAAGTAACTTATAAATAAATGGGCCGGGAAGGGCCAGGCTTGAGTTTTGAAAGCTTATGATGGGTCGGGCTTGGGGTCATAAGCCTGTCATGCGGTCGGGCCAAACTTGGTTCAAATTCAAATCCGCTGGGCCAGGTTGGGTTTACCTGCCTAGCCCAAGCCCGGCCAATTGCTACCCCTATATCTGACACTTATGGACACACCTAAGATGAGAAAAACTACATCTTTTTTTTTTATGTTCTAGAATTATCTATATGCCATTTATACAAAATTAATATGTTTTAATTTATTCCGCTACACTTTATACAGAAAAGAAATAATCTTTATTACAATATATATATATATATATATATATCTTAGTTTTTTTTTATCGGTATATATATCTTAGTGTTATCATATATCTATACAGACATTTCGGTATGTGAAGCCTTCTAGACTTGTCATCACCCATGGCAGACACCTCGTTCCCATGCCGAACATTGAATGACATAGATTAAGATAAATGACCAACATTCGTCAACTTTATATGGTAAGGCTATTCATACTACATAGATTAAGAATTTGTATTTGTTACAATATATATATATATATATATATATATATATATATATATATATATCTTTGTTTTATCATATATCTATATAGGAACTAGTTAAAACATCATCTTCCCAATATATTAACGCAATTTTTCCCTTATTACAAATATTTATTTTCAAGTGTGGCCCAATTTTTTAGACAGTTGTACCCATTTTGCAAATGAGTTTTCTCAAGCCTTTGTCTATGATTTTGAATCGGTTTTGCCCTTATTTCAAATGGATGTTCTCAAGCTTATTTTACATTATTTGAGGATGACTTTGCCCTTCTTGAAAATGGAACATCTTAAACTTAGGTTGATTATTTTAAGATGACTTTTCACTAACATAAATGGCTAAATATTTAGAATTATTACGAATTTGCCAACATAAATAATGAATTCTTAAGCATTTTCAAAAAGATTAATAGGATGTTGCCTATATGAATAGTTGGGAAAGTCACTCGTGCACTTGGTTTGCCGCGTGGCACACATCCTTGACGAATCTACGTAGTTCAAGTTGCAAATCATTGTGTGAGCTTATGTTAGCCTAAATTTGGGGTCATCAAGTTTTGAACCATCTATGTGCTCCCAACATAATAGTGTATACTAATGGACAACACGATAGTGCATGCTACTATTTTTTATGCAGTGTTGCCTATTGATTTAGGATCATATGAAAATGGAATTACACGTATCTCAAAGCTTCAAGAGTAAGTGCAAAATGGTCAGAATTTAATGCTAAAATTATCTTTGCTCACATCATAGACACAAAACAATCAAGCTTAAGTATATATACCCAAAACAGGCTAAGGAAACAATAACTTTATGCATCCCGATAATGTTATCCCCCTTTTTAAAAGCTTTACTTTTTGAGGGATAGTTGTCTTTTCACATAATTAATCAACAAATTTAACGCTAATCATGCTTGCAAAAAATTGGTGCGACAATAGTGGTTTTCTAAGCAAAAAATCTACAAAATAAGTTTTTTATCAATAACGAAAGTTAAGGGGGTGGGGTTTTTTATAAATATGCAAAACTTTGGAGGAGATAATTGCACCAAAAAAAACTCCCAACAAAAAATAGTGGATGTTTAATATGAATCCTAAAAAGATAAAAAGCTATTATATATCATGTTGCTTAGCACCATCAAAGGAATTTTACGATAGTAACCCCCATTTCTATCAACATTTGGCATATATCCCAAACCAAAAAACAAGGGGCACTTATTGGATTGGGCATGTCCCAAAAGCTACACTGATTGGATTACTCAGACTAACCCACAAATTTCTTGCTTCTTAATGTTTTGAAAAAAGAGAAATATACGTGACAAAATTCATTGACACGTGGTTATGGTCATCCAATCAGTGCAAGTTCTAGGGTATTGCCCACCCAAAGAGTTGTCCAAATGATTTAATGGGCCAGATCATTGTAAACATCCAATCACTGGTAAATAAAGAATGCTAAGTAGTAAGCATGAGTGTGTGTACATACAGATAGAGAGACTGTAGGTGTGTGCATGTGTGTGATACTTTTTTGGCATACATCCCTTCAATTCAGACCATAGAAACAAGGGGCGACTTATTGGATTGGGCACGTCCCAAAAGCTAGACTGATTGGATCACTCTGGCCATCGCATAAATCTCTTCTTAATGTTTTGAAAGAGAAAAAGTTGAGAAAGCTCACTGACAGATGGTGATGATCATCAAATCAGTGTATGTTCTGGGGTATTTTTCATCCAGAGAGCTGGGCAAGTGATTTAATGGGCCAAATCATTGTAAACATAAACCCATCGGTAAGTAAAAAATGATAATTGGTAAGCACCAGATATTATATATATATATATACTCCACGTGGAACTCGGGTGCATTCTCGAGATCAATTTAAAAAATAATAATTTTTCAAAGGCAAAGTCAAAACATTAATTGATTTCAATAGTCCAATATTTTAAGCCTTAAAACACACAGTGGAGATGAATGTCTGAAATTTTTGTTTGGGTGCCATGTGAAATACGCTCATAATATCGTGTTGCTATACGTACAGTTTTTCCCTCTATATGTATAGAAACGAGGTCCCTAGGACACTGTCCTATGGTTGAAACTTATGACAGTCGCCTTATGGGTTGCCATGTGGCATCCTTTCACCCCTAGGGTTCACACGTCCATATACATATATATAGATATGCATCATATGTACATATATATATATATATATATATATATATATGACTTTGATCTAATAGTGTGAATAATCTCATTTTGTAAGGCAATGACCACGGTTGACAATTGTGATTGAATGTTCTTTTTATTCTTTTTTTTAAACGGTCTTTCATCGACCTTGCGCACATCCATTTTCTACATGACGTCCAAATTCCAGTCCTCTCTCTCTCTCTCTCTCTCTCTCTCTCTCTCTCTCTCTCTCTCTCTCTCTCTCACACACACACACAAATATGGACCCCGGAAAGAGGTCTCCAAAATTACTCAGTGAAGTTTCACATGGCACCCAAAACACTGTTTTGGTGCCATGTGGAGCTCATCGTTGAGATAAATTAAAAATAAGAATATTTTTAAAAGGCAAAAGTCCAACATTAATTGATTTCAATGGTCTATATTTGAGGCAATGAACACATCAATTGAGATGATTTTTTAATTCTTTTTTAACATGATGATCTAATCATCTAAACCATGGGTCAAAATATCGGGTTACCGATACGTATCGTCCGAGCTCCAAACCGATACGTATCGGACGATACGTATCGGTACCGGTTGGTATCGGACGATACATTGAATGTATCGTTCGATACATTCAACTATATTGAATGTATCGAACGATACATTCAATGTATCGTTCGATACCAATACCGATACGTATCGTCCGATACGTATCGGTATCGGCCGAAATTTTGATCCATGATCTAAACCTTGCCCAACATGGCATCAATATGTATGTATTTATGTATGGACCCCGGAAAGGGGTCTCCCAAAGTTATTCAGCGAAGTTCCACTTTATGTATATAAAGTATGGACCCCGGAAAGGGGTCTCCCAAAGTTATTCGGTGAACTTCCATGTAGCACCGAAAACACTGTTTCTGTGCCATGTGGAGCTCAGGTGCATTGTCGAGATCAATTAAAGGTCTTAAAAATTTAAAGGCAAAATTCGAAACATTGACTGATTTCATTGGTTCAGATTTCAAGTCACAATAAACAAGCGATAGAGATGAAATTTTAATTCTTTTTTACGATCATCTAAACAAAACAACCTTGCTCCGCATGTTACGACACAACCATTTTCCTATATAATATCATATAACATAGAAATTTTAATCAAAACTTAAAATACATTGCTCTACATAAACAAATCAAACGTAACTACTGATCTGTAATCGATCGTCAACTTTACGTCACTAAAACCTCCATGATCAATCTCAAAACCTAACAAATCCCTCCCAACAACTAACACAACCTCCTAACCATTTCTGATCGACTCCAATAAATTAAACACAAAGATAAAAACCTCAACTCTACTTATACAGAATGTAATCAAGGCAAAGTAACGATCTTCGGATAAAATAACCAACAAATAAGAGATTCCCTAAATAGTCTAAAATAGGGCGGAAATCACACAAAGCTAGATCGAAGCTCTGGTTACATAAAATTAGGTTTTATTTCAAGAGATCAAATGCAATAGAGAAGAGATTTATGAGAGAGAAAATAGGGTTTCGAACGTACCTTGCGATTCGGTTGAGTTTTGTTAGGGGTAAGAAGAGAGACTAGCCTCGTAGTTATAAGACGTAGAAGTGTCGAGCTATGTTTCTAGAACCCTCGATTCTGGAAACTTGTATATAATAACAATGTGAAATATGAAAAACCCTAGCGGAGGGTGACTTGTAAAAAAAACAGTGAAGGAAAAAATAATAATAATAATAATTGTTAAAAAAAGGTATAAATAAATTAATAGGCCTCGGGTCGGGCTCTCTCGGCCCGATTATATTTTCGACCCCAATTAGGCTCCAATCCGGCGAGGATACATGCTGGATTCGAGCTTTTTTGCGACACATGCCCGACCCAAATCAAGTTTAGGCTGGGTCGAATTCAGGTTGGGCTGAATTTTGATTGGCCGATTATTTTACCTTAAACCTTAGGTCAGATCTAAGAGTCTTAACGGGCTGGACTTGACCCCAGCCAAGCAATAATGACCTACAATGGACCGAGTATGGGCTCAGGTAGGTAAACCTAGATTTATAAACAGGTGGGCCAGTCCAATTGTTGTTACCTCAAACGCTAGGTAATTTCTAAGGGTCCCAACGTGTGGGGCTTGAGCCTCGCCCAGCCTGACCTTCCCCACATGTGGCATGCCCCATAAAGGGCTGAGAATGGACCAAGGTAGGGAAGCTCGATATATAAATGGGTGGCCCAACCTAGCCCAAATAGTGTTGGGCAATATATATGGCTAGTTCCAAAAAAAAAAATTATAAATTAACCCATTTAAGCCGGACCCAAACATATGAAATGAGTTTTTTTATAACGAAATCATTGGGCCAGCGCGAGCCCAACCTGCCATGAGACAAATATGGGCTTAGGTAAGTAGAAACTACATGTAAATGGGTTGAGCTGGCCTGGCAATTAGTAATCGGGTCGTGCATAGGCTAGCGCCAATAGGCATGAATATAATCGATTGTTTAAGTCTCCGCCCAAACTCATCCCGACCCGCGCACTCAGACGTGAAAGTGTGTTAGTTGGCAGCCCAATAAAATAGGATATTAGTATTTGCACCCCAAATTTTAATTTGTTTACCTATCACTTCTCGTCTTTTCAATGGAGTTTATGACTGTAACCACTTTACGCTTAATAATGTTAAATACTCGACTTCGACGATTTCAATCTCCATAAGAAGAGTAATAGTTAACCCTTATGTTAGTTACTTCAATTCGAATGTAGCCCAATTATGCATGGTGTATCATTTTGGATACACACTGAAATATAGAAAGAAAATAAAAAATTATAAATAATTTTACATAAATTATAGATTTTTGTGTAAAATGTTTTTAATTTTGTGAGAACTGTAAAATTAATAAAGTTAAAAAATACTTTACATTACAAATTTAATTACATATCTTGAAAAATCTTTTTTAATATTATATTAATTTATGTAATCCTAATAAGAGTAAAAATAATTTTATAGTATTTGATCACTAAAAACCTTGGAATGCAATTTTCATATAGGAATTGCCCAAATCGGCCACTTGTCTAGAATGAGAATTTAGTGTCATAGTCAAATGTATATTTACTTATATTAATATTTTTTTATTGTCCGCTCCCTTTTTTAACAATATCTATATACTTGTTGTTTGATTCACATTTATCCTCGATAAAAAAATATTCTTACTAGGGTCCTTCGTATAACAATATGAGACACTAGTTGGCCAACTTTAAAGTTAGTATTGTATTCAAACAAACAAATTAAGTGATGGAAAAATAAAATAAAACGCAAACCAAAAAGGTTTTAATAAGAGAGAAGAAATGGGTTATTTTTATGTTTTGTGATGGTTTTTCATGACATCAAGTCTTACAATTTGCTCTCAAATATATAAAAAAAAAAGTTAACATAAATTTACAATCATGACTATATCGACGAAAGCCAAGACTAATGAATATTCCCTTTAAGTTATAGGTATAAATTTTACGAACAATGATTTTAGGTCTCTAACATGAAGATGAAGTCAAGTTTAGGAGTTTACCACCTAAAATTGAGCTCTATTCTGACCTTGAAGTCCCTAGAAAATGCGTCTATGCGCCTTCCAAAAAAAGAGATGCTCATCATGTCAAGGATTTCATAATTATATTTTACATTAAATTCTAAGGATTCAATAAGATAAAGTTTTGATTGAAAAAAAAATTTGTGTGCTCTATAATTTAGTGCACGCTAAAAAGTAGCGCACTTAAATTGAATGTGAGCTAGGAACCTTGCATAAAATAAAGTTATATATATATATATATATATATATAAATTGAAGGATTAGAATATATATATAAATAAATTGAAGGATTAGATGGTGCACTAGGTGATACAACCCACAATTAAGGAACATGTATGCCCAACTGTCAAATTTTAGAGGGCTGCTCATTATAGAAATTAGAGAGCGATTGAAAAGTTCAAATTTTCATAACTTAGATTGTGCACAATCAAAAAATCATGCACCCACTTCTTTTATGCATAATTGGACTCTAAAGTCGAATTTGTACTTCCAAGATTATAATGTTTGATCCAATAATTAAATTATTTCACGTCATATATGTTTTTAAGGTAACTGAAATAATGGGTTTTTAAATTTTTGATATTTCGTTTCATAACATGAATTTTCATTTTTGACCAATTTTAAGAGATTTTTTTACCCTTTTTTTTTAGTTCATTTTCTACAATGTGCTTTGAGTATGGCTCTTATAACACCCTAAGTTATAAAGTAGTGCACATCTATGGTATTGAACATGATAATAAATTTGGGCCAACTACACTTTTTAAAAGGAAAAAAAAGTCTGACATCTTCCAAAAAGGTAGTTCAGAAGTTTCATAATTCTTATAAGGTTGAGAAAAGAAGTCTTCCAAATCATAAAAGTTTATGCCAAAAAAAAAGGTAGTAGCTCCTCATAATAGTAACGTGCGTGTATTTGACTAATCCAAGCTGTCTAATACAACAAAGCATCATTTGATTGAATTTAAACCAAAAATCACATCAAAGGATTTAAATTATCTGATCGTATATTGTTCATGCATGCTATAGAGTCTATATTGAAGTGTTGGAATTGAATTGTATAAATCCTTTCATATTTATTTTAAAACTATAATTGAAATGATGACTTATCATTTGAACTACTTAATTAGATTGGTGAAACATGTGCACCATTATTATTCTTTGTCCAATGATCAAAAGTTTATTTCCACTGTAAAAGGGTGAGATAAAAATAATTATTATTATATAAATAAATTTCTTTATAGGTACAATTGACATGCGGGTCTCTCTTGAACCATAATGGTCTATGTATCAATCAATTATACAAATGAATAAAATAATAATAATAATATTAATCAAATAATTTCATCCGTTTAAAATAGAAAGACTAAATACTATTATAGATTATTATAAATTAAAAATGTATTGTGATAGTTTTTACATCACTTAAAAGACACATTTAAAGTGATTTAAATGAAAATTTTAAAGTGATTAATCAAATCAAAATTCATAATAAAGTGGAATATAATATATATTTTTTTATAAGCTCGAATTTTAAGCTCATGCATTACTTCTCTCACAGTTATACCTTCTTTTTTGTTATTCAATCATATATGAACACGATTATTTAACTCCACAACTAATTAATATGTTGTAATAAATTTTAGATATTTATAAAAACATATAAATTAGATAATTCTTGCATTTTGTAAACTCACAAATTATGACATCCATTATGTTCTACTAGGGCATGATATAAAGATGCATGTATTTATATATTGCATAATTATGTAATATATATTTTATATTTTACAAGTTCTTTTATATTTGATTAATGCATTTTATGTAGTGTCATTACACTACGAGAATCATGCAATGACTAAATACAAAGTGTATTAATTTTTTATTTTAGTTAATTTTTAAAGAAAAATATTTTAGAATTATTTTAAATTAATAATATTTTCCTTTTAAGTGAGTGATATTTTTTTCCGATATAATATTAATTGAATATAAAAAAGGTCTAAATGCATCAATTAAGGAGGTTTACCATTCATCCTCCGTTCACGTCCCTTCCTGTTTAATTCTCTTTCTTAAGCAATGTTAAATTTTTCTGCTCTTTGAATCAGTGGAAGGAATTCTCGCAAATTCATTTTGGTGGCTCTCTTAACTTCTTGCACGTTAGATATACGAAATAGTTCTCAACAAAATGGCCTCAACGTCCCCGATGCAAGTTTGGTTTTAGTTAAATGCACTCAAGATGTTCTGGATTTAATGAAAATTGGTCAGAGAAACCGCGCTGTGGGTGCTACTGCACTAAATGAACGCAGCAATCGTTCTCATAGGTACAACTATTTTTTTCTTTCGTACTTTGATGAAATGTAGTTGCTTATATTTTTTATTTGGGATAATGGCTCTTGACCGACTTTTAAACACCAAAATGGTGTTCAAATGGTCCTACACCGTTAAAATTGTACTTTTTATCTCACACCATTGACGTGTGATTTATCATTGTGCCATGTGGTGTACATATGTGATCAATCAAAAATGTCCAAGTGGTAATCAATCATTGGAACGTATCTTAGCCCAAAGAAACATGCCTACAAGTGGATGTGAGCCATCTGATTGATGAAATTTAATAACAGGTATTAAAAATGCATACCAATGGTTGACATTATCGTCAACAGATTGGAGGTTTAAATCTCTCTAAAACACCATTTTTGGGCTTCTTATACATCAATATATGATCCATCACTTTGACGGTATGGATAATCCACATCTTAAACCATTGATGATCTAAGATCATTTAAACACCATTTTGGTGTTTATAGGACGGTCAGGAGAGTTGGGTCCTTTTTTATTTTCCAGAAGTTGGAAACTTTTGATGATCTAAGATCATTTAAACACCATTTTGGTGTTTATAGGACGGTCAGGAGAGTTGGGTCCTTTTTTATTTTCCAGAAATTGAAAACTTTTGATGATCTAAGATCATTTAAACACCATTTTGGTGTTTATAGGACGGTTAGGAGAGTTGGGTCCTTTTTTGGGCTTCTTGTACATCAATATTTTACTGCCCCATATATTGGAAACTTACATTCAACAATAAATCTCTCAATTTAATTTCAATTTTAAAATTTATGTGTTATGATTATAACATATGAGAATACCTTTCTCACTTGAATTTTTTATTAAAATTTCTCAAAATTTAAAATTTTCTTGTTTGAAATTTATTTGTTAAAATGTTGGTTAATCTAGTCACCATTGTAAGGAAATGACAAATAAGTACAAAATGTAAATTTCTTGTCTATATACATCAAACATAATCAGAAAGCATCCTCCTTTTGCCTTCTTGACAGTATACATTTTAGATTCCTATGTATGGGGCAACATAAAGCTACATATAAAATGAACAAGCATAATTAAATTAAGGGATAATGGCTGTCGACTGACATTTAAACACCAAATGGTGTTTAAACGATCTTCACGATTAAATTAAAAAAATTGATCTCACACCATTGTAAGTGTGGTATACTATTATGACATGCGGCACACATTTATGATCAATCTAAATTTTTCCCAGGTGGCAATCCATCAAGAGAAAGTGTTTTAGCCAAAGATCAATGCCCGTAAGTGGATGTGAACCATCCTATTGGTGAACTTTAATATCAGCCATTAAAACTAAGCACAGCAGTTGGTGGTAAAGTGCACAGATCGGATAGCTCAAAACTCTCAAAAAATGTGATTTTTGGGCCCATTGCCTTTCAATCTATGATCTATCACTTTGACGATGTGGATCACCCACATCTTACACCATTGATGGTATATGATCATTTAAACACGATTTTCGTGTCTAAATGACGGTCATAAGAGTCGGTCCCTTAAATGAATGAAAATTTACAAAATCAGAATGTAGGGATTCCAAGAGGCAGTGAGTTCCCAATAGCTGAAGGACTACAATTGACTCGTTGAAATTATTATAACTTCTCACTAATGAACGGGTGGCCAATTTAAAGCAAGGATAAAATCTCGGTATTGACCTATGCCAATACCAATTACCAAGACATGTCATCTCAGTATCACCAATACATAGTTTGTATGGGAATTACCACAGAAAAAAAAAAAAAAAAATTGTCTCAGGCGATACCCAAGACTATACGTTTGTCTTGGTTGTCCCCGTTACCGAGACTTTCCTAGATATGTCTCCGTATCATCTGAGATTTTGAACTATGCTTTGAAGTTGTCAAAGCATAAATAAAGAAACTGAGGTGAATTTTGTTTGCATTATCTACAACACATGGATTATTCTCAACTAAATTGTATTGCGGAAATGGGTGACATAAACTCACACACTAACCAGTAGATCAGGGATGCCTCAATTAACTTGTGAATTTTCTTTTAAAATTGAGGAATATTCATGGTTCTATCTTTCGTGCATAATGATCCTTCGTTCTTCGTTAATATTTTTATTTTATTTTTGTGAAGTGTGTTAGCTGTCCATGTTCATGGAAAAGAATTAGTTTTCGGTTCTATCCTCCGGGGTTGCCTTCATCTGGTAGACCTAGCTGGAAGCGAGCGGGTGCTGAAATCTGAGGCTGTTGGAGAAAGATTGAAGGAAGCTCAGCACATTAACAGATCACTTTCTGCATTGGGAGATGTTATTTCGGCCCTAGCATTGAAAAGTACACATATTCCTTATAAAAACAGCAAGCTTACTCAAGTATTGCAAGACTCTTTAGGTAATGTAAATGGTTTACCTTCATCTATTTTTTTCAACTATAACTGCAATCTATAGAAGTCTCCCTAACAAACAACCAGTGCCTTCATTGAAAGAATTGAAAATTTCATCGAGTAATGTAAATGCCCAAAGCAATAGGTTTTAGAATAATTTATAGCTAGGTTTAATCATTTTAAGGTGATTCTGCACATTTCTGGAATTAGGTTTAATCTTTCAGAATAATTTTTTATATTTGCTCACAATGAACAAAAATTAAAATGCATCTTATATCGAAAATGACCAAAACCTAGTTGACTTCTACTAAGAGGTCTTAAATGTTGATTTAAATCATAGTTAGTTAGTAGCCCTTTTTACCCTATTGTAAGAGTCTCAATGCATTTTCGTATGAGGACTGGTACAATTTTTTTTTGAAATATTTCATATATATGTTTAGAAATGTGTGTGATTATGTAATTGATTCTTGTTTGATTTTAAATAAGAACTGGTTTGTCTTAGAAGGAACTCATTTCAATTAATATAGAAACTCGTTTGTATCAAAAAAGAAATTTGAATCCTATTTGCTTCCATCTGCTAAATATGAAACTAGTTTCATTCTTCTACATAACATTTTAAAGCTATTAGATTAGGTCAAAATATGACTTTCACGAATTTTTAGAGACTAAAATCATTCTATTATAATTATGAAAATCGGGGAATGAGCTTCATGTGCATGTGCTTGAAAATTATATGTGCATTTTAGATATGCTTCTAATAATATTTTCCAATTAGTGATTGCGATAATATATTATATCGTATATATTATATAATACTAATAGATAAATCTAATCAATGTGTTTTCTCACCTGATGATAGATGAGTTCAATGAATTATATGTCTAAACTTTAAAATTCAAGAATATAAATATTAATACTTACAAATATAATTATCATATATAGTTACACAAAAGAAGTACCAATGTTATACCAATATCAAAAATATTAATGTCGTATGATGTATCCATTTTACATTATATGTCGCTCTATTAGCATTTTTATAATGAATCCATCTTGTACCAATTTCATATCTATTTCACACCTATGACACCGTTACTTCATTTTTATTTCTTATAATATATCTATTTCATTTCTATGTCATACAATACCGAAGGCATATCAATAAAAATGTACCCAAAACTTCTTTTACCTAAACGTACTAATACCCTATTCCAACTCCTGGTCGTATCCATTTTACATTATATGTTGTTTTGTTAGCATTTCTATAATGAATACATATTGTACCAATTTCATATCTATTTCACACCCACTACAAAAAATACGGCTATTTCCGGCGGCCAAAAACCGCCAGAAGTACTCCCGAAACCGCCACTAATAGTGGTACCGGCGGCCAAAAAACCTCCCCTAATACACCTGTCGCTATAAACTATTAGTGGCGGTTTTTTAGGGTACTTGTGGCGGTTTTGGACCGCCACAGTGACACTTCCATTCCGTCAAATTTACACATAATGGGGGCAGTACAATCTTATTAGTTGCGGTTTTGGCCGCCGGTAATATAGTATTGGTGGCGGTTTTTGTATGACATTTGTGACGGTTAGAAACCCCCACTATACAATATTAGTGGCAGTGTTTTATAGTATTTGTGACGGTTAAAAACCCCTACTAATAAAGTATTAGTGACGGTTGTTTAGAGTAATTGTGACGGTTAAACCCCCACTAATAAAGTATTAGTGGCAGTCGTTTAGGGTAATTGTGGTAGTTAAAATCCCCCACTAATAAAGTATTAGTGGCACTTGTTGCCGCCGGTAATAACGCATTCGTGGCGGTTTTGTACAATAATTGGGGCATTTAAAAACCCCCACTAATAATATTATAACTAATTTTTTGCCAATAAAATTGATAATTCTGGCGGTTAAAAACCGCCACTAGTAATATTATAACCAATTTTATTGGCAAAAAAAATCGCTAATTGTAGTGGCGGTGACCCTCGTAGCTAATAATGTTATAAGTTTTTTCTGGCTGATGAAAACCACCGGTAAGATTATTTTATTTATTTTTTGGGTAGCTTTTTTCGCACTTACCAAATTTCATAGGTCGCAGCTAAAAGGAATCAGGTGGACTATTATTCATTAAATCTTCAATACAATTTATTGCGGGACCATCAACGCACAATCATACAGTCTTTTTTTTATATGGCAGACATCCCAAAATTAAGTAACTTTATTGTTATGTGACTTTCATGTCATTTTTTGTGATGTGTGCCATATAAAATAAAAAACTAACCGTTGGATGTTACAGCCGGATATCACAATCGATTGTGGAAGATTGGGATGAAAACAAGATCCATTCATCTGGTCCCTCTTCACATGTGCCATTAGTAATTCGGTATTAACAAAAAGTGCTCCCTTTTTTTTTTAAATAGACATTAGTGAAAAAATGTAAAAAAAATGATCCTATCCATTCCAAAGGTAACCCAAGTATTGTATTTAACCAAAACAGGGAATCCCTTGAGTAAATGTCAAGTATGAATCCAAAAAGCTAGTATGGCAAAAAATTTAAAAAGCTATTGTCCTTTATGAAGTTAATACAAGTATTCATAGCCACCTTGAACTATCAAAAGATAATAAAAAATATGGCCAAAAATGAGTAAAGTATAACCCAAAAGGCTAATTTTTTAAGTAATGGCTATTTACGTTCAAGGTCCTTGAGCATGATTAGACGCCAAGCTGCACAATACAAAAGAAAAAAAAAATACCTTTAAGATTATCAAACATTTTAAGATTATATACACAATTCGTATAAAAATAATTATATATACTTGTCGCAACAATACCAAGACTATCTTCCTCATTTCTGTCATCTCGGCCTCTGCATGCTTTAACTGTGCTGCTATCTGAGCGTCCTTGATGAGTAGTGAAATATGATGATATTTCACCCCTAAATACCTATATTTAGCCGTCCGATGAAGGCTATCTGATGAGATTTGCTAGATTTGAAGTGTTTCAGGTAAATACAGTCCAAGTTTCTAAAACAGCCCAAGAATCCCGAAAATAATGTCAAAACACTGCTATTTTGGGTCATTGAGAACTTAGTGCGACTTGCAGCTCAATTTGGACCTTCAAGACGTCAGATTCAGGAAATTGCTAAAACATAAAAGTTGTAGAGCTCGTCGTCATCTTTCCAACGCCTCAAGAATCACCTCAATCCGAGTTCGGTACAGAAAATTATGAGCAAAATACCGAGGCAGTATCTGATGCAAAGCTAGGCGGGAATTCACGAAAATTACTCTTAGATGTCAATCGAGAGAGGTATTAGGTTAAAGCTATTATAAAAGGAAGCCACGAGTTTCTTATTATTATTTTTTGCAATTAGAATATTATTCATTCTTTCTTTTTAGTTTTTGGGCTCTTCACTTTGGGGAATATTTTCTTCATCTTTTCAAGTCTTCTTCTCTTCTTCTGTGGTTTATTCAGTAGTAGATTATGCAGGATTTGCATTATTTTTCTAGAAATTCATAGATTGTATTTAGGAAAACAATTGCAAATATCTTTTGGAAGAAATAAAGAGGAATGACTTTGAAAGAAAAGGAGATCAAACACCAAAGATGAGCTGCTAAATCGATGATCGGGAAGATGCGATCCCCGGATAAGTACCTATGTTTATGATTAATACGATCTATTATTGTTATCATGGAATCGTTTTGCTCAAAGTTGTGTGATTGAAAATATTTTAAATGCTTTGTTATGACCGTTGATCGCTGTATCAATCTAGTAATCGCTAGATCTGACCGCAGTCGATCTAGTCAGAGAGCGATTATGTCTTTGATTGTCGTGATCTAAATATCATGAGATACGCTTATGCTTTTACATGACTCATACCGCAATGTTAGTCGAGTCATTGTTTTTAGATAGGTATGATTGATGATCATATTTTATTTCAAGTCATTTTCTAGATGAATGATGGTGTGAATGATGATTTAATGAATGGGTTTTAATGATAGAAAAGGGTACGAATCTGGGGTAGCATATTCCTTGATCTCATTTTAATATTGTTCGTAGATTTATCAAGAATTAATTGTTTAGATTAATTTATTTTTTCGCATTTAGGAAAAGTCGTTAAGTTTTTGGTAAAATTGAATCTTTTGGTACTTCCTTAGGACGCTTTTAAAATCTCTAAAAGAATTAATTAAAATTCACGCTTCCTGTGGTTCGACACTCGTTTCTTGCCATCTTGATAGATCTTGTGCACTTGCAAGGGTTACATTCTAAATCGATCAAGTTTTTTATTCTCGAAATCATGAAATTTTGATTAATTGGATAGGGATTTTTCTGCTTGAGTGTTTAAAAAATAAAATAAAAAAAATAATAATTATTAAAATTTATTTCCTTATTTTCTCTCTTTGATAAGATTTTTGTGAGTCTTTTAGGAAGTTTAGATTTTAGGATACCTTCCTTGAAATTTAGGAAGTAGAGATTTTGCGACTTCTTATTTTAGATTTGGTAGGACTCTTTTTTATTTTCCTCTTTTAGATATTTTAGGATTTTCTAAATTTAGTCATTAACTTTGTGGGACTTTTGTTTTAGGATTTTTAGGAATCTTTCATTCTTCTCCTTATTTTTCTCTTTTAGGAAAGATTTTATAGGATTTTCAATTTTAATTTTTAATTTTCGAATTTAAAAAAAAAAAAAAAAAAAAAAAAAAAAAAAAAAAAAAAAAAAAAAAAAAAAAAAAAAAAAAAAAATTAAATAATTTAAATTCGAATTTTAATTTTAATTTGAATTTTAAAAAAAAAAAAAAAAAAAAAAAATTTTAATTTAAATTCGAATTTTAATTTTAATTTGAATTTAAAAAAAAAAAAAAAAAAAAAAATTTAATTAATTAATTAATTAATTTTAATTTTAATTTTAATTTTAATTTGAATAAAAAAAAATTAATTTAAATTTGAATTTTAATTAAAAAAAAAAAAAAAAAAAAAAAAAAAAAAAAAAAAGAAGAAATCTTTCCTGCTGATATTGGCTACTGTTTATCATCTTTGTTTAAATCGTTTGAAGCAGAATTTTGTGGGTTTGTTGTGGATTCTTCAACCCTGTTTGTGAGTGTTGGTGTATGAGCTTTACTCGTTCTCATCACCCACATCTGCTACCGTTTAATCTTGAGATCGAAAGAGCTTGTAGAGAATCAAGAGTCCAGAGGAATCAATATCAACAAACCGAGACCATGGCGCATCAAAGGCAAGAGAGAGATGAGAATAACAACAATGGGAATGTCAATAATGGAAATAATAGGAACAATAATTTTGATGAGGGCCCTAGAACATCGGAGTATTATAACGATCCTGGTTTTACGAGGATCGGGAATGTATTATGCATGCTCCCATTCCAGGAACCACTATGAATTCAAATCAAGAATGATTCAAATGCTACCAATTTTCCATGGGTTAGCAAATGAAAATCCATACGTTCACTTAAATGAATTCAGTATGCAAAATGTTCGAGTCCACAATGTCACATGAGATAGCGAAGCTCCGACTCTTTCCGTTCTCTTTAAGAGATAAGGCAAAAACATGGTTCTATTCCTTAGAACCACAATCTATTCAGAGTTGGGCAGAGCTGCATCGTCAGTTCCTTAAAAAATATTTTCCCATGACTAAGGCCATTGAATTGCGTCAGAAGATCCAGTTCTTTTCCCAACAACCTACAGAAACATTCCATGAATGTTGGGAACGCGTTTTAATTGATTGAGTTGCCCAAATCATCAAGTTCCAAGGTGGCAACAAGTCCAAAGTTTTTACAATGGATCGATTCTCAAGAGAGACGCATGGTTGATGCATCTTGTGGTGGATCTTGTGCCACGAAAAGAAGCGATTTAATTGTTTGAAAAGTTATATCAAACTTCGATACAAAGTGAGACACTGGGGCGAACCAACTTGAACCTGGCACCTAAATCTCATGTGTTGACAAAAGATGGATTGTACGATGTCAACAATAATGCCTCAGATCTCTCAACAAAGGTTGACATGTTGTCCAAGCAGATGAACATGTTGTTAGCTGCTACCAAGCAAGCTAAAGCTCCTGTCACCCCCACAGTGTGTTCAATTTGTGACCACCCAGGTCATATGGCTAATGAGTTCCCTACTACCTTGTCATTCTTCCCTGATGAACCTAATCCTCAAGAGCAGGTAAATGTGACTCAATCTTATCAGCGGCAGGGTAGAAACATGTACTCCAATACCTACAATCCGGAATGGAAAAATCACCCCAACTTAGGATGGGGTGAATCGAACCAAACCGCCGTAAACCAAAGAACATAGAGCCAACACAATGGGTGGACAACAACCTTTTCAACCAAATTTTCAACAAAATTTTCGCCCACAATCAATTTCGTGAATTCTAATTTCCAGCAATTCCAATTTCAACAGATGCTCAGATATCATCCAAATTCGACTCTATCAAAAATCAATTTCAATCGTAATCTTAATCAATCTCATGCCAAGATTAAAGATGACCGAAGAAAAGCTTATCGAAGCATGCAATCTTTTCAAGATGATAATGGACCAAGTCATCAATTGGCCAATCAACCGAGTCAAGAGGAAGGTAGGCTCCCACCAACCCATCAATAATCCTCGAGGCCAAGCACCATCAAGCAGACCATCGAATAGTCAACAGCTGAAACATTATACGGTCGAGAAGTGGACGAGAGGTTGATAATCAAGTGGAAATGCACAGAAGTGAAGAAAGAGAAGCAGAGAGGAAAAGAATCGAGAAAAGAAAGGAGAAAGGAAAAGGAAAGAGAAAGAAAGAGACAAAGAGCGGAGATAAGAAAAGTGCAAGAGCAAGGAGAGAGAAAGGAAAAGAAAAAGTAATAGAGGAAGAGTTTCCTTCAACCGTCCAACAAGGACGTGAAAAGAATCGAAATGGAATCACCTTATGTCCCAAAGGCACCATTCCTCAATGCCTAACTCCTCCATCTAGAATGGGAAAGGGACCGACAAAATGGAAGAAATTTTAAACATTCAAGCAAGTAAAGATAAATCTTCCATTACTTGAAACAATCAAACAAGTTCCCGACGCCAAGTTTTTCAAAGATTTGTGCACTCGGAAGAGAAAGGCACGTACTCACGCTTCAAAGAAAGTGTTCCTAACAAATCAAGTCGATTCGATATTACGATTGGAAACCCCACGAAACCGAAGACCCCGGAGTCCCAACTCGTTCCATGTGTCATTGGTGGGCAACCAATTGGAAAGGCGTTATTGGATTTGGGAGCAAGTGTTAATCGATCCCATACTCAATGTCTGAGAAACTCGGATTGGGTGAATTGAAACCCACGACGGTCACACTCAAATGGCGATAGATCGGAAAAGAAGACCGAGGGTGTTATCGAGGATGTTTTGGTTGGAATAGACAAGTTTGTCTTTCCGTGGACTTCGTTGTCTTAGACATGGAACCACCAAATCAATCCATCAAGTCCCAATTATTCTTGACGTCTGCTTTCATCGCTAACGCTTGCATTAATTGTCGACGGAGTCATGGACGCTTTCTTTTGGAAACATGAAAGTCGCTTAACATATTCCATGCGATGAACCATTTCCCTAATGAGGATGAGGTCGAATGTTTTACATCGATCGATGGACGGCTGGTGGATGAAGCATTACCATCAATGCTCACCAAAGAGGAATTTGAAACTGCTTTGTTAGCCATCTATGAGGACAAAGGGCTTGAAAGGAAGCAGTCAGAAGAGAAACAGTCAAACTCATCATGTCAAGATGATAACTTATGTGAAGTTGTGACTAAGGTAGAACCACTACCTACTGTGTTGCAACGTTGTGTAGATTCCAAACTTGTTCTCAGCTGGGAAAAGAGCCATTTTATGGTTCAACAAGGAATTGTGTTGAGGCATATTGTTTCAACGAAAGGAATTGAAGTTGATAAGGCGAAGGTCGACTTAATTGCAAATTTACCACCTCCTAAAAGTGTTCGACAAATTCGATCATTTTTGGGGCATGCTGGATTTTATAGAAGATTCATTAAGGATTTTAGCAAGGTGGCTAAACCATTGTGCACTTTGCTTGGCAAAGATGTTCCTTTTGATTTTGATGAGGATTGCATAAAGGCATTCCTAAAATTGCGTGAACTCTTATCAAATGCACCAATAATCCAACCACCGGATTATTCTTTACCATTCGAACTCATGTGTGATGCATCTGATTATGCGATCGAGCCTGTCTTAGGGCAAAGGTGAATAAATTACCTCACGTAATTTATTATGCTAGCAAGACATTAATTGATGCCCAATCAATTACACCAGCACCGAGAAGGAATTATTAGCTGTGGTGTATGGTCTGGACCAATTCCGTTCCTATTTGCTTGGATCGAAAATAGTGGGCTTTTCAGGCCACTCAGCTTTGGAATATCTTTTAGCAAAGAAGGATGCGAAACCAAGGTGATCCGTTGGATCCTCGCTTCTCCGAAATTCAACTTTGAGATTAAAGATAAAAGGGGTTGAGAACGTTGTGGTCGATCATCTTAGAATTCACCAAGAATCATTTATACCGAGACGATCCGTGACACATTTCCGGATGAACATTTGATGGCAATTGATGTAGCTGGTGCAAAAGTTCCGTGGTTTGCTAACATGGTGAATTATCCGTCATCGCGTAATTCCCACCGAGTGGGGTAAGAATGATAAGAATCTCTTTTCTCCCAAATAAAATACTATTTCGATGAACCATATTTGTTTAAATTCTACCGGATCGGATCATTAGGAGATGCGTGAAGACGAGCAACTAAGCGTCCTAAATTTTTTGCCATCTTTGTCAGCTGTGGAGGCCATTTCGAGGACGAAGACCGCATGAAAATCCTTCAAAGCGGATTCTATCGCCCTCAATCTTTCGTGACGCCGCCAATACCGCAAGGAATGCCAACGGTGTCAGCCTTGGCAATATTTCCTCACGAAATATGATGCCCTTAATCCAATTCGATTGTTGAAATTTTCGATGTTTGGGGATTGACTTTATGGGTCCTTTTCCACCATCCTTTGGGTATTCATATATTCGTAGTTGACTATGTCTCCAAATGGATTGAAGTGTGGCAACCCGATCAAATGATCACAAGGTTGTGGTCAAATTTACGAGAGAACATGTGTTTAACCGATTCGGGATCCCAAGAGCAATCATCGATGATGGCGGTTCGCATTTTGCAATAGCCATTTTGCCACTTTAATGAAGAATGCGGCGTCACTCACAAAGTCGCACTGCGTACCATCCACAGACTAGTGGTCAGTGGAAGTGTCTAACCGAAATCAGCGAATTCTAGAAAAGACTAATCCGATAGAAGAGATTGGTCAAACCGCTATCGATGCTTTTGTGGGCCTATCGTCTTTCGCATTCAAGACACCGTCGGAATGTCTCCTTGAAATTGTCTGTGAAGGCATGTCATCTTCCGTCGAATTGGAGCATAAGGCATTACAGGCGATCAAGCGATTTAATTTCGATATTACGATAGCAAGTCGAATCGAATCGAAGGTTACTGATTGAGTGAATTAGAAGAGTTACGCTACGATGCGTATGAAAATTCAAAGATGTACAAGGAAAGGTACAAAAAGTTGCACGATCAATTAATTTCTAAGGAGTTTCATGTTGGCCAAAAGTTTGGTTATTCAATTCCGACTTAAGCTTCATCCCGGAAATTGAAATCTAGATGGGAAGGCCGCTTTCGTTGTTTCCATTAGTGAGCACTTGCAATTGAAATTCAAAGCCTTCAGACAATCGAAGTTTTCAAAGTGAATGGGCAAAGACTCAAACCAATGTTTGAGCCGATGATTTAAGATTGAGGCGATGCACCTTAGTGATCCGATTCTTGATCAATGAAGAGGTCGAAATACGACACTTAAACTCCTTTCTCGGGAGGCAAACCCAAGGTGTTTTATTTAGGAGTTGGACAGTTTAGTTTAGGATTTAGGATTTATTTCTCTTTTCGTATGTTTAGTTCTAGAATATTAGTTTTAGTTTAGTTTAGGTTATTTTTAATTTCCAAATTAGTGTAGCCACATTACCTTCAATCTATTTTTGGTCATGTTCTAATTTAATGCCCATATTCTCTCTTTTGATCTTTGTGTTGAGGTACTTTTCAATGTGTTTGGGGGTACCTACTTATTTCAAACAATGAGGACATTGTCATTTTTAGGTTTGGGGGTATGTATGATTATCTATCTTTCATCACTTATTTTTTATTTTCTTTGAAAAAAAAAAAAAAATTAAAAATTTTTTTGGAACCATCATACATGATTTACTTTGCAATAGTTTTCAAACTTTAGTTGATGATGCATGTGAATTTAATTTTGAGAATATTGATGTCATATTTTGAATACTTGTATCTAGGATGATGAAGCTTAATGTGATAATTTGTGGATGACTCAAATTCATGCTTAGAATTTTGCACTTATACCAAGCTAAGACTTAGAAATCGATGAACTATTTTGAACGTTGAATCTTAGGTTCTTAGTGGAGACTAAACCCGTAGCTTTAGAGCTAATTTCCCGTCATTGATGAGTGAATATATAAACTCGGAGTTTTCTTTGAATACGAATTATTTTGCATAATCTCATACATTTTATTTTGGCTTGTGACTTTGCATGATATCAAATTCATATTATTGTGTTAGAACGTCGATATCTACTCAAGACAAATAGGCAAGGTTACCATCTTTTAAGGAAATGATTGAAGGCCATCTTTGGCTCGTTTGTGCTTAAAATGCCCCACCTCATATAAATTTATCCTTCTAGTACCCTTTGAGCCTATAGAAAATTTACCCTTATACATTCTTTGATAAGCCACGTTAACTTTAACCCTTCACAATTTCAAAATTTAGCTTTACCCTTCTTATTTCGAGAAATTAGGAACGAGGGATGAAAATGAGCGAAAGAGAGTAAGTGGAGAGATAATGAGTTATGGTGTTTTCTTGAGAGTGTATGGCAAATATAAAAGAAAAAAGGGAGAAAAAAAAAAAAAGGAATGAAAAATGAGGTGCTTCAAGAAAAGGAAATTCAAAGAGAAGAAAGAATGAGAAAAGAAAATATTGAAAGAAAAAAAAAATGGTGAGAAATTAGAAAAGAAAAAAGAAAAGAAGAGAAATAAAAAAAAAAAAAAAAATCGGTTAGTTCCTTTTCCAATTTCTCGTAAATTTTGAATCACAATTCCCTTTCTTTCTTACCCTTACCGAGCCCCATTACAACCCTACAAAAGACCTTCATGATCCGATCTTGCATTGGTAATCGCCTTGTGGAGAGTCAATATATAATACTTATGACACTTGATATGACATGCTTAGGATATACAAGTATCTGTTTCTATGAGATTTATTTTGTTCATTGATTGGCATCGTGTTTCATTTATCATGTGAGACCTTTTTATTTGCTTTGTATTGATCTCTCACATGTGTGAAAACTTACCAATCATCGGAGTGATTTTATTTTGAGAGTATACCTAAAGTGCGGATTGCGTCAAGACACCAGATCCGACGATTTCCCGTCTGGACTAGTTCTGAGATGCATGAACCTCGGTTTTGGTATGCACACACTACACGCTTAAGCATGAATGGATGAGTTATCTAACGATTTGGAGCATTAGACTAATTTGAATGGATATTGGTATGATTAGTGTAACATTGTTATTTAAAATTGAGAATTTGCATGTTGAATTGATTATTGATTTTGAGCTTTGAAGTTAAATATATGTTATAAAAATCAGATTTTGAAAACTCAATTTTACCGATGGTTTGAAATTTTTGGAAGTTTGTGGGTAACTTCACTGCAAACCCTCAGGAGACACAACTCCTCCACTAGGGATCACCTAGGGGTTTAAAGGCTTGTTGCACATGCTAAGTGCAATCGTGTTCCCTACGAAAGTGGCATTTAAATTTTAGGATGTTAGTTTGATTTGCTTTATATTTCTATCATTCTCTTTGCTCGAGGACTAGCAAAGTGTAGGTTTGGGGGTGTGATGAGTAGTGAAATATGATGATATTTCACCCCTAAATACCTATATTTAGCCGTCCGATGAAGGCTATCTGATGAGATTTGCTAGATTTGAAGTGTTACAGGTAAATACAGTCCAAGTTTCTAAACCAGCCCAAGAATCCCGAAAATAATGTCAAAACACTGCTATTTTGGGTCATTGAGAACTTAGTGCGACTTGCAGCTCAATTTGGACCTTCAAGACGTCAGATTCAGGAAATTGCTAAAACATAAAAGTTGTAGAGCTCGTCGTCATCTTTCCAACGCCTCAAGAATCACCTCAATCCGAGTTCGGTACAGAAAATTATGAGCAAAATACCGAGGCAGTATCTGATGCAAAGCTAGGCGGGAATTCACGAAAATTACTCTTAGATGTCAATCGAGAGAGGTATTAGGGTTAGGCTATTATAAAAAGGGAAGCCACGAGTTTCTTAGGGGATTATTATTTTTTGCAATTAGAATATTATTCATTCTTTCTTTTTAGTTTTTAGGGCTCTTCACTTTGGGGGAATATTTTCTTCATCTTTTCAAGTCTTCTTCTCTCCTTCTTCTAGGGTTTATTCAGGGTAGATTGTACCTAGGATTTGCATTATTTTTCTCTGAGAAATTCATAGATTGTATTTAGGAAAAACAATTGCAAATATCTTTTGGAAGAAATAAAAGAGGAATGACTTTGAAAGAAAAAGGAGATCAAACACCAAAGATGAGCTAAATCAAGAGATCGGGAAGATGCGATCCCCAGATAAGTACCTATGTTTATGATTAATACCACAGTCTATTATTGTTATCATGGAATCGTTTTGCTCAAAGTTTGTGTGATTGAAAATATTTTAAATGCTTTGTTATGACCGTTGATTGCGCGTATCAACGGCCGTAATCGCTAGATCTGGACCTGCAGGCTGATCTAGGCTGGAGAGCGATTATGTCGATTGTCGTGATCTAAATATCATGAGATACGCTATGCTTTTTACATGACTCATACCGCAATGTTAGGCTGAGTCATTGTTTTTAGATAGGGTATGCCGGATTGATGATCATATTTTATTTCAAGTCATTTTTCTAGATGAATGATGGTGTGAATGATGATTTAATGAAACTGTGGGTTTTAATGATAGAAAAGGGGTACGAATCTGGGGTAGCATATTCCTTGATCTCATTTTAATATTGTTCGTAGATTTATCAGTAATTAATTGTTTAGATTAATTTATTTTTCTGCATTTAGGAAAAGTGCGTTAAGTTTTTGGTAAAATTGAATCTGCCCTTTGGTACTTCCTTAGGGACGTTTTTAAAATCTCTAAAAGAATTAATTAAAAATTCACGTTTCCCTGTGGGTTCGACACCCCTGTTCTTGCCATACTGCAATAGATCTTGTGCACTTGCAAGGGTTACATTCTAAATCGATCAGTCCTTCTACTTTTGTTGCTCATCCCTTTGCTTTTGTTGTTCATCATTCTGCTTCTGTTGCTCTGCCATCTCAACATCTCTTTGTTTCAAGAGCTCTTCCAGGTGGTATATTTTATCATTCATTGATATGATCACACTAGAGGGTGGCATGCAACGACTAGAAGAAGACCCCCAAAGACTAATGGGAGTCAGACCGAATCCCACACCACGAACACGCCCAGATTTTTCCTTTCCTATAACCTTAGAATACACATCATCTCGAGAGGTTGTGTCCTCTAAACCTTCTTGAGAAAGGCGGTCTTTCATCTCATGCTGTAATTAATTACATGTGTGTTCATTTACTAATTATATATGATTATTATATAATTGAATGCCGTAACTATATAGGATTAATATATAAACTTACTATTTTCTTTGCGGCCTCTTCATTAACTAGTGTGCCGTCCTTATGGGAATGGGTAAGCAAAAAAATTTCCGATCGAGTAGGTGGCTTCTCCGTTGGCCTCTTGAGGTGCTATATCAACCAAAATAAATTATTTGTAAATAGTGAAAATTGACTAATACCGGTGGTCATAATAAATAAATAGACATTAAACTAAAATGCATACCTCCTCGTGATGTATTCTTGCGAAGCTTTTAGTCCCAGCGGTGTGGACTAGCTTCTGACAAGACCTATTCCTTTTATTTCTTTCGCTTCTTTCCTGTACCACAAAAATTAGATGACGATGACGAGTTTATTAGGCAAAGCAATTAACTGCCTCAAAAAATTAAACATATGCCTTGCCTTCATGAGAATCCCAGAAATTGGCGAGAACTTGCCAATCATCGGACTTTACATTTTCTGGGTGATGATCATAATGTTCTACATTGGTTGGGCAATTTTCATAATACTTCTTTTCAGCTCATATTTATAATCCCACCATTTTTTACATAGTAACTGCATTACGTAGTGTTGCATCTTATCGCCGATGTCAACTTTATCCTAAACCACATTTCAAGCGAAAAATATAAATTATAATCATCAAAATTTGCTACAAATTGAGAAACATATAAAGGAATAAAAAACAATTCAAAAATTTACTTGGATATATTCCCACGCTCGCTCCTTTGCCTCCTTTTCAACAGCTTTCCATGATGGACGATTGATGGGCAATAATTGGGGATCTCTTGCTAGCGTGCCTACCCAAGTTGAAAATTGAAGGCCACTTTTTTCCACTAATTGATTACCATCAACTAGAACTTGAAACTTCTCTCCTTCTCCCACTTGCTTCATGAAGTTGCATTTGCTGCGACCTCTTCCTTTCCTTTTCTTAGATTGGGAGGCCGCAGATTCTGAAGTACCTTCACCAGCTGTGTCTACAATAGGATTCATCTGGCCAAAATAGAACAAAGTAAATGTTGACATAGATAAAAACCTGATAAGAGATGGTCAATATTGTCTATAGAGATACGTAATTAGAAGACAACACCACTGCTAATCGACCTTGCCTGCAATAAAATAAATACTATTGGTTGGTGTTATACATCTATATTTATAGCAGCAGCTGGTCTAAATAGAAATATATATATTTAAACAACCGTTATAAATATAAGCAGCTTTGTCTATATAGCAATTATGTAGACTGCATGCTACATAGCTTGAAACCGAAAATAAAAATTAAATGGGCATGGCCCTGATGAATAATTGGCCAAAAGAAGATGTGAATTAGCTGAATAGTGGAAAACAACAGTGTTTCACTCAGCTGGTCTTCATTTTATATTTTTCAAAATGGTTGACCTTCACTCATTTTTATGAAAAGACAGGGTACCAACCTGTTGGAAGACGCAATAAATGAAAACAAATAAAAAATATGCAAGAATCATGCAGCAATTTCTTGACCTTTATAAACCAGCATTTCACATGGGAACAATTCATCTCATCAGATGCTCATGCTAGAAGTGCAAAAGAACATTGTCTTTTGAAACTTATTATTTGAAGATGTGAATGATTCTTAAACCAGCATATATAAATAATATAATTATATAAATTTGTTCAAATCTGCTATGAAACCTGTATCATGCACGGTTAATAAAACAGATAACATTGGTTTACTTGAATGTAGCGACTTGAGAACTGGGTTCACTTGAATGTAGCGACTTGCAAATTACGAATCGTAATTCAAACTGAGGGAACCGGTGAATCAGATAACATTGGTTAAGCAAATTGCACATGGTAAATAAAACACATAAGTTATCATACTAAGGAGACACTCACCCTTATGCGAAGCACCAATATTGGTCTGATACCCTACTCACAATGACCAAAAAATTGTTTCCACGGCGAAATTTAGATCATAAATGTCAAGACCCTGCATCTATAGTCATTGTTTGGAGCCACAAGCAATCTATAGTTTTCAGTTAGGCACGTCTACTATTTTTCTCAATGAGTATCAGAAAAAGGATGATGCCGAAAACATGTGCTTCGAATAGTTTCATGATCATATAAAAGGTCAAAATACCTCCAGATCAGCGGTGCACACATTACAACATATAAAACAGTAAACAATCTAGTGTATAATAATTTCTAACCAGATCTGTTCACCCACTCACAAGTCACATATCTCATCATACGGTGGAGGTAGATGCAAGCATGATTTGGTTTTCTCGATTCAGACTCCAACAAGTTTTTTGCAGAAGATTGGATCATTTATAGAAATAACAGCAGTTTATCTGAATCATCAATATAAGATCAGCATATGAAGAAACAAATACGAAATATGAAAAAAATTTGCTTAGCTAATCATAGCAATGAACATAGGAACTGCTCATATTGCCGTAAAAGAATGATATACCTATACTTTCGAATCCAACTCTTATCTATCATGTGAAATGCTTTTCAATTTTATTTCTAAAACAAAAAACACTTACCAAAATTTATTTTGTTGAGATTGTGTCTTATTTTTGTTCGTAGTACTCATTAACGGGTTGGACTTTAGGTACACGTACACCCAACAACAACAGCGCAGGTCAAAATTTTCTAAATAACTAAACGTATTTTCATTATTGCCTCTCTCTCCCCACATTTCTTTGCAATAACTAAGAGTTGGTTGGTGCTCTTTTTCTTCTCCCAAAGAACAATGTCAAATGCAGCCTTAAAAACTCAAATGGTGTTTAAATAATCTTACACCGTCAATGTTTAAGATGTAGGTGATCTGAACCACCAACATGATAGACTATAGAGTATGTGTAGCAGGCCCCAAAAATGATATTTTAGGGAGATTTAAACCATCCGATCAGTTGACCATCATATGAACAATTGTTGTTAGTTTTGATAGGTGATATTAAAGTTTGTCAATCCAACGGTTCACAGTCACTTATCAGAATGTTTCATGTTTAATTAAGAAGAGACATTTCAATGACAGATTATCAGTTGGGCAATTTAGATTCAGCAAAGAAAGTAAGAGTAAGTTTGTTTTGTGGAGTGATGGCCACCTTCTATATATTAAAAAAAAATAAGACGATGTGACTGATTGTACCGACCAACATTAATTGAGTCATGTGGCACTTGCAGCCAATTACAAAGCCGCACATCAGCGGCCCGTACTTTGTCTACGTAAAATATGTCCTCCCTGTAACACTGTACAATAAATAATCAGATGCTATGAAAACACTATTTGAATTGGATGATTACATGTTGGCTGTCCATGTGGCAAATGAGTGTGCACTACGCACTTCATCATTTTGTGAGATGATCAGATGAGGTTTTTAGCAGGGAGAGCACGAGTCGCCAGACTGCGTGCACGTGAAAGTGTGTGTGACTTGTAGTCTTGTAGGTTCCTGCTACACTGTATCATTGCTCAAATTAGCCTTTTTTTTAAAATTTTTTTTTATTTAGTCACCCTAGACCCTAGCATTAAAAAATAAAAATAAAAATAAAAAGTTTTAATAACTTTTTATTTCTATCGTTATAATTAAGCCTCAAATAAAGGGTACCTTTACACGCAACCATTGTATCTTAGGCACTTACGCTAAAATTCATTGATTGCTTTAAATAAGGAAGGTGGAGATTTTTTTGCTCCAATCTTTTACACAATGGATCTTGATGTCATTGTGCACCTATCAAAAGTTCAATTTTCGATTCCATATGGTACAAAATCCAAAAAATGACAGCAGTTTTTACACAATGGATCTTTTTGCAGAAGATTGGATCATTTATAGAAATGACAGCAGTTTTTCTGAATCATCGATATAAGATCAGCATATGAAGAAACAAATATGAAATATGAAAAAAATTTGCTTAGCTAATCATAGCAATGAACATAGGAACTGCTCATATTGCCGTAAAAGAATGATATACCTATACTTTCGAATCCAACTCTTATCTATCATGTGAAAGACTGGATTCACAATGCCAAAATTCCTTGTTGAATATTCTGAAAAATCCTCAAGTAAAATATGCCACACCCCTTAATTAATTGTCTTTGAGAGGGTAAAACATGTTCTTTAAAACAATAGAAGAAATTAAAAGGCTAGGGTTTGGAAAGGGGAAGAAAAGAAGAACGGAGATATGAAAAACCAAAGAAAAATAAGAAGAGATGAAGAGAGGAGTTCATACATGTGACTACATCTTTGCTATCTTGAGTTGTACATTTATCAATGGAGCATACCTCTTTATATAGAGGTTTATAGAGCTAATCAAAGAACTATGCACCTAGAAAATAGATTACTTACAAAACTAAGCTAGATACCATATATTTGGGTATAGAATATATAAACTCAATGCAAAATGTCTCTTTCATGGGATGAGTAAAGTCATGGGATCAATAATCAGCTCGCATCAATTGGCGTTCATCAATGGTTGTTCTATTGTAATCCTAAGCAAAACAAGTAGGAAAAATCTAAGCTCAAGGATCATAAAAACCCTTCTAATATTTGAGAATTGAAACCCAAAACCATTTAAAGCCAAAACCCTTTGACAGTCATAAACCCCAACTCTACTAAAACTCATTCATTCGTAAAACTATCTACAACCATACTCATTTGCAACAATTAAAAATCAAAATCCTAAACCCTTTAACTGTTCAATTCCAAAGCATTCATACCAAAATCAGTCACTCCAAATGCATTGATAGTCATACCCTTCACATCTAGACCCATTTGCAAGCAAACTAGCGACACTTAAATCCATTTGCAGGAAGAAAAAAAGAGAAGCATAAAATAAGAGACAAAGGTTTGAACACTGGGATGAATTTGGGTATGGAATCTGGTCAGATTATTTGCCCAAAAATGGAAAAAAGAGTCGTTGCATTTCCCAAAAATTAGATTCCACATAATTGAAACTAGAAAGTTCTCATAATATGGTAATATTGTTCAGTCCAAGATGATATTCTCCACAAGTGAACCGGGTTGGAATCCACCCTAACCTGATGAGATAATTGGAATCAATAGGGGAAAAAAAAACACCACTGTGTGAGGATTTGTAGGAATGTTATTGAAGCTCTACAACTAGAAGTGTAAAAGAACATTGTCTTTTGAAACTTATTATTTGAAGATGTGAATGATTCTCAAACCAGCATATATAAATAATATAATTATATAAATTTGTTCAAATCTACTATGAAACCTTATATAAAAATATATTTAAATATGCCATCTAGTTGAGAGCTGGTAGTAGGTGACCAACCCAGCTATCATCAGTGGTGATTCGTCATCAACTCTATTCGCATTGTACGGTTATGGTTCCATCATGGCGGTCTTATGAGGATGTATTCCTTCAGTAATGAGCCCACTATTTAAAGACCAACTTATATATATATATATATATATATATATATATATATATATATATATATATATATATATCCTAGAAAGCTACTAAAAACCCATTTTCTTTAATTCTTTCACGATAAAAATTACTTTTGTGCTCATATAAATAGATATGCATTTATTCATGAACTCCATTTTTGTGCTCAGAAATATAAGCATACAAATTGTTATTTTTTGTTAAATTTTTCAGCATCAAATTAGTGAACAGTCAAAGGCACACTTTCACTGACTTTTGTGCTCATAAATAGATATGAACCTCCAACAGGTGGACTGTTTTCGCAGCTAATTGACCAGCTGTTGGCATGTTGCTGCTCTCTCTTTGTTATTTTTACTCCTTTGGTAGAAATTGATGATCCTAATTAAATTCAAAATTTTAATTATTTAATTTTTATTGACAAGGTATCAAGTATCGGTCGATACTGATATGTATTGGTCTTTTTGCAACAAGGTGGGTGGGGGAGCTGGAATGGACAATTTTTAGATCAAGTTGGGTCAGCTTTTGGGGATGAATCAAAGTCAGATTGGGCAAAATCTGATTGAGTCCTGGTTGAGTTTGGACGGGTCCTCAAAATTAGTGAAAGGCTAAAAATGTTTTCTACTGGTTCGCATGCTCATAATATCATGGACCTTCAAACCATGACCGTTTAAGCTTAAGAAGATCGGCCTGAGCACTCTCCTATTTCTTTTGGGATCTTAGTATCTAACATTCTGCTTTAAATTAAAATTAATCATACATGACACGTTATATGGAGCACAAAACCTTCACGTCAACGTAGAACATATAAAATAGGAGTCCATATATGGAGCCCAAAGAAATAGGAGAGTAATATTATACTAGTTGACTCCAATATATATGAAACCCAAGAAAGACTATGTGATCTATGGCTTTATGACAGCATTGAAAAATAAACATATGCACAAGCAACATATTATATCAGTGACATAAATAAAATCAAGGGAACTTGAATATATGGCTTTTTTCATTTAGCATGATCACAAAAAAAAAAAAAAAGAATCAGGATTTTTCATTTAGCATGACCACACCAAACAAAGAAAAAAGAATCATAGAAGAGATGTAAGCACCTATGAAGGCGAATTACCTGGTCACCTGCAAATTTGAGCAAGCACCTATTAAATCCCCTTCCGATAATTACCTGGTCACCTACAAATGGTAAACATGTTGTACCCATAGGGATTAGTCCTTCCCTCAAAAGGGTTGGGACATCCTATGTCGTAAAAAAAAGGTGGGTCCGCAGACCCTTAATAGAAAAAAAAACAAAAGAAAGAGGGCACCCAACTGCCCAACAACAGGTTAGAAAGAAATCATACTATAGAAATTAAAAAATGCCAAGGGTCCACAATGTCCTGAGGAGACCAACCTCTAAAAATCTTAAACATAACAGCCCAAGAAAAAACACCTGATAATGTCTTGAGGAGACCAGCCCCTACAGTTATGGGAGATGGCTTTCGCCCATATATTGAAATCTATCACATTGTGCCACTAAATGATTTTCTATTTTGACTAAATAATGTTCACTTGATAAAAAAACAGCCCGTAACACACTTGATAAATACAAATTCATATAAAGGTGATGGACAATGTTTTAAAAAGAATATTGATTGACAAAAATTAAACACTTGCATCCTCTTGAGATTCGAAAGTTGATTCATCTTCATCATCAATGAAATCGGTTGAAGGAGCTTGTTGAGCAACACGCATCTGGGGAGGAGCATCAACAGTTGTTCCAACCACATCTTCCCTTACCCAATTGTCATCTTTATCATCCTCGAAGGTTTGTTGGTTGGCATAAGTACCACTATCTAATAAAGCATTATCATCCCATCTCATATCAAACAAGTCCCTAGGCTTAGTCTTCACAACAACATGCCAATTCGGATCAATTTGATCTTGAACATAAAAAACTTGAGTAGCTTGAGAGGCCAAAACGTATGGTTCATCTGACACTTGCTGAGTGGGGAACAATAATTTGGTAAAATTCACAAGCGCGAATCCTAACTCATCAGTTTTAATTCCTCTACCTTGTGTTGTCACATCAACCCAATCACACTTGAACAGTATAAATTTGAGACGCTCAAAATATGTTAACTCGATTATATCTATTAGACGACCATAATATGTTATCTCTCCTACAATGGGCCTTTTGTCCTTTGTACTTGCATAGCTTGTAATAGTTTTCGAAACGGCAACACCGCTATTTTGAGTTTTAGCCTTCTTCTCTTTATCAATTGTTCGAAATTTATAGCCATTAATAGTATAAGTGGTGAGCCTTCTTGCTTGTGAATGTGGACCTTCAGCTAACCCTTCAGCTAACAATGAACTTTTTGAATTTTTTCGTACCCTTCGTACCTATTTTAAGTGCAAAAAAAGGTTTAAATACTTTCTAGATTTCCTATAAAAACAACTATATTGATAGATACAACAACACTAGCTTACATGATTCTTAAACCAATCAACAAATTGTTCGCTCTGCAATTTTTGTCTTTCATGGGGACTTGCGCTTGGATACATCATACGCAATGCATTATCATGAAGCCTATGTGAAATGAATGCTATGTGAATATCAGGCATTGAATACGTATGGAAAATAATTTTACGAAAGTGGAGATCTTACTTTAAATAACTTGTGACCTTCTCGTGGTTAAACACCAAATAGCGGTGTACTTGTATCCATTCTACATTGCTGAGCATGAATAATGTGGCACTGTTATTCACAATAACTTCAGGATTCCTCAAGGGTCGATTTAACCTCGTTTCAACATTGTTGAAGTACCAGGAACAAAATGTTAGACATTCTTCTGCGAGGTACCCTTCGGCAATGGACCCCTCAGGTTGAGCTCGATTACACACATATGACTTCAATGTCAACAAGTATCTAGATCATAATAAAATTAACCTATGTGAGTGAATTTATAGATAAGTGTAGAATAAATAACTATTGTATATATACTGCAAGACATACCTTTCAATGGGATACATCCAACGATAATGGACAGGTCCACCTAGTAGTGCCTCTGAAGCTAAATGTATGGGCAAATGGACCATAATGTCAAAAAATGAAGGTGGAAAAATTCGTTCTAATTGACAAAGGACCATAGTGATGTGCTCTTCGAGACGTTGCAAATCCTCAGGTCGACAAACTTTTGAGCATAATTCGCGGAAGAATGTGCTCAACTCTAAAATTATAGAAGTTACATTCTTTGGCAACGTCTTTCGAATGGCCAAGGGCAAAAATTGTTACATTATGACATGTGAATCATGACTTTTTAGTCCAAATAGTTTGCGCTCCTTAATATTGACGCACCTTGTAATATTAGATGAGTAGCCATCTGAAATTTTTAAACTCTTCAAAATTTTGCAAAACCTCTCTTTTTCATTTTTATCCATAGAATAGCATGCAGCTGGTAGATAAGCTCGATTCTTACATGTCTCTATTCGTGGGTGAAGACCATGTCTTAAATTCATTTCTCTCAAGTCAAGACGTGACTTTATAGTATCCTTTGTTTTTCCGTCCACATCCAATAGAGTCCCAAGTAAATTATCACATATGTTTTTTTCAATGTGCATTACATCCACATTGTGTCTAAGTAGATTGTGCTCCCAATATTGCAACTCAAAAAATATACTCTTCTTCTTCCAGTTATATGGCATATCTTCAGACTATGTGGTTCTTAATCTTTTCCTCACGGAATGCTTCCCAAAAATGTGTTTGACATTTTCTAATTCAATCAAAATCTTCGAGCCAGACATTGGAATTGGAGCTAGTCTATCTTCTACAGTACCATCAAAAGATTTTTTTTGTTTACGAAATCTATGATCTGAAGGTAAGAATCTGCGATGGCCCATATAACATTGCTTCCTACCATTACGTAGGTATAGGTTACATGTATCCTTATTGCATAAAGGACATGCCAACTTTCCTTTCGTGCTCCAACCCGACAACATGGCATACCCTGGGAAATCGCTAATGGTCCATAACAAGGCTGCGTGCAGTTGAAATATCTCTCTCCGAGAAGCATCATATGTCTCAACCCCAAATTCCCATAATTCTTTCAACTCTTCTATCAACAGCTTCAAGTATACATCGATGTCATTGCCAGGACCAGATGGACCAGGTATAAGCATCGATAAGATTATATTTGGTTGTTTTATGCACAACCATGGTGGCAAATTATATGGAATAAGTATCACAGGCCATGTGTTATGTGAAATACTCACTGTTCTGAAAGGATTGAATTCGTCACTCGCTAATCCAAGTCTAACACTTCGAGAGTCTGCTGCAAATGTTGGATTGATGTTGGATTGATGAGATCAAAATGTTTCCAAGCTGGAGAATCTGCAGGATGTCGTAACATCCCATCTTTGGTGCGACCTTCTTCATGCCATCTCATGTTTGACGTAATTTTTGATGACATGTATAACCTTTGTAATCTTGGTTTTAAAGGAAAATAACTTAGAATCTTCATTGGACTCTTCTCTTTGCCTTCTAAATGATCTTCTGGAGACTTCCAACGTGAAGTTCCACAAACATCGCATAATTGTTTGTCAGCGAACTCTTTCCAATACAACATACAATCATTAGGGCAAGTATCAATTTCAGTGTAATTGAGTCCCAAGTCCGAGATAATCTTCTTGCCTTGTGAAAAAATTTCAGGTAACATTGATCCCTCAGGGAGTACCTCCCTTAACAAGTTCAGAAACATGGTAAATGACTTGTTGCTCCAACCTCCAATGCATTTAATATGCCATAACCTAACAAGGAAAGATAATATTGTGTGTGATTTACATCCCGGATAGAGAGCTTACTCGATTGTATGGACTAATCTATAGAATGTAGCAGCATTGTGATTTGGTAGATCATCAGTTTCATTTGCCACACCATCCAAAGCTACTTCTGGGATACGGACTCCAAATGGATCATGCAACATTTGACTTATGTCATCACCTGTATGATGCTCATCGACTCCTCTATCGGGAGTATTATCCCTTATAGAATTTGCCTGAGCTATTCCCTCCCCATGATAAAACCATTTGGTATAGTTCTGAACAATCCCCTCACTCATCAAATGATCTTCAACTATGTTTTTATCATGATACTCTATATTGTTGCAGTTAATGCACGGACACTTTAACGTCCCATCAATAGATGCTCCATGGGCTATGGCTAGATTGATAAACTCTTTCACGCCTTTATTATACTCGAGAGAGAGCCTATTTCATACATATAAACAGTGATTTGCTTATCAAATCCACACAATAATAACACTATTGACACTATAATTTAATTTTGAAAGAATGATATACCTAGACTTTTGCATCCAACTCTTATCCATCGTGTGAAAGATTAACTTTGCAATCTTAGACCTCCTAGCTCAATATTCTGGAAAACCTTAAAACCATGTACAACGAATGATAAATGAATAGAAAGTGATTGCAAATCTTGCAAAATATAACTTAAAAAATGACTTCACTCGAGCACATCAAGTGGCACCCAATTAGTACACGTGCCACCTACTAATGCTTTCCCTTGGAGAAACCTGGGTATGAAAAATGCAAAAGCATAACCTGATAACACTTATAGATAAGATAAAATGCAGTATAATATATTAAGAATAATAAATAACATATTTAAGGACATGAAAACCTACCTTAAATCGATATGTATGTATATTATAGTAGTAAAGTTTTTTATTCTATTGATAGCAGATTTAATGCTTTTGTCTCACCGAATACAACTCCTCTACTTACATTTTAATAGTGAAGTACTTTTTTTTCCCTTCGATGGTGTTATATGAGTATCTCACCTATAAATCAGATAAAGGGGAAATAGAGAAGCCAGCACACAAGGGCAACATTGTCTTACGATAAATAATTGTTATAACCAGTGGAGATGGGGTGATGCATACTGATACATGTGAACTAACGGTATACATTGTAGACTTCCTCCCAACCATGTGAACCATCAGTTTTCAGTCTACATTTAATTTAGTAAGTACTCTAATCCTACTAAGGTGTTAGCTGCTCGTAATCTCCCTAAATTAAATATAGTTCTTATCAGTCCAAAACTAAATAAATAAACCTAGTAATCCTAAATAGCAGTTCATAGAACACCTCAAACCAAATATAAGTAAAGTTCTAATTGGTTTATAGTGGCAGCCATTTAATAAGCGCCACTAAGCACGTGTCCCTAATGCCCACCATTTTTGTAGTGCTACTAGTCCTATCGCTATTGAAACGACAAGTACTTTTGCTAATAGCAGCAGTTTTTGGTGCCGCTAATATATAGTCTTACTTTTTATAGTGCAAGGAGCTTACAACTAACTTATAAATCCTGCTATAAAATCCTTCTTGGTAAACTTTAGGGCCCATTATTTAACTACTTATGCATTATGTTAATGTCTTATTTTGCATCAGTGAAAGAAAATTTCTAACAATATTGCATTGTTAAAGTTTCGACTAATGGAGAAGAAAACCTGATTCTAAGACTCATCTTGAAAGAATTATTTATGGGATTTCATACACTATACTAGTCTACCTCCCGCCATTATTCCAGAGCAGTTAGTTACTAAATTGACTAGCGAGCTTGTTGGCAAAGTCGGGAGATTGTACGTGGAGAATTGAGACTCTGGAGAAGCCAAATTTCCGAACTTCAAGAATTGGTGGAATGTTGCCCCATTTTCCAATACATCGTTAGATGAAACAATAGTTGGAGTCACGTCATTAGTGAAGGACTCAAACCAGGGTGTCACCTCCAACTTTGCTCCTGGCTCAAACACATTTAGCTCCAAAAATATCTTAGCATGTACTCTCCCCCCTATTGCATAATATTTCCAATCTTTGTAGTAGTTATTTGCAACGTGGCAATATCCCCACCTAACAAAAACATCAAAAGAAAAAAGTTTGATACAATATGTGACGACCCGACTTTTCCAATCCCTCAGGTATAGGAAAGGCCGGTTCGCCAACCTATCGAATAAACGATAAGCCGGACAAATAGGACACATATCAGAGTAAAGCGTAATAAATATCCATAGCTAAAATAAATGCGGAAGCAATTAAAAGTAAAGAACAACCGATGATGGCCGACCATCATCGAAACATGGCTCATAACAGAAATCAACGTCAAATATAAAACTATGGTATCCAACTAACATGGGCTCACAAATTCAAGTCTAACTCTCACCACAAATAAGAAAATCAGTAAGTTCTATACTGGGAAAAACTCATCAGGAGGAACCTCAAGCTCTTCCTCAAGCACGTAGTCAGGATCGGATCTCGAGCCACGAATAGCCACGTCGAAGACTGAACACATGGACGTATAGTCGGAGTGAGCTAACCAACAAAGCTCAGTAGAAGAAAGACATCTACGGCATTTTACTTTAACTAATATGGTTTCAAAACAAATATCAGAATATAGCTTGTCAAACATATAAGCAGATAATAAACTGAATTTAGGTGCAGAAATCATATGTAAGATTTATTTCTAAATGTGTGAAAACAGTTTCAAGAATGTATGATGTTTCAGTGTCTTAGTTTCTCTAACTTCTATATGCAAAGTTCAGTAATTCATGACTTAATCCTCAACTTAAAATACCTCCCGACTAAACTATATCTCGAGAGCAGGAATATAGCCGATGGGAACCCCTACCAACCATCGTCGTTCATGAACCCTTTTTCAGGATGCAATAAGCCCCTGCGTAATGAGGAAAACTTGTACCAGGAAATTGTTCAGGAATTTTTGAGGGGTCGTTCAGGTCAATCATAAAACAAATGTAGATACTAATATAAATCAGATGCAAGTCTCTTATACATAGTTCAGGTTCTTGATTTCAGATTTTCAGAGCTTAAGCAGATTCAGGTTTCAGGATTCAGGTAGATTTATATTTTCAGCCATTCATATCAATTTCAGTTTACAGATGTGATTTCAATGGCATATACAAGTTCAAAGATTTTAATTCAAAATATCCATGCGAATTAAAATAAAATACTATAAAGATGAGATTCTCCTACCAAAACTCGAAGTTATGCGAAGTCAAGCAAGGTCCTATTGATGGCCTCTCACCGTTAATCTACATCACAATATACGTTCATGCGTTAAGATTAACTCTAATTACTAATAATATAGACCTATTTAAGTGTTTCCTCAAAAACAAGTCAAAACAGGCAAGTTGCGCCAATCCTAGAATTTGATGTAATATTCTTATATATTTTTGACCATCAAGACGATTGATTCATGAGTTGGTCAAAACATGAAAGTTGTAGATGTTTCTATTATCTTTCCAACGCAAAAAGAAGTGTCTCAATTGGAATTCGGGATAAAAAGTTATGACTAAAATACTAAGGCAATATCGGAGTTCGGTGATACCTCGCTCGAGCGATGATAATAGCTCGCTCGAGCGATTTGACGTAACATTCTCATATATTTTTGACCATCAAGACGATTGATCCATGAGTTGGTCAAAACATGAAAGTTGTAAATTTTTCTATTAGCTTTCCAACGCAAAATGAATCGTCTCAACCGGAGTTCAGGATAAAAAGTTATGACTAAAATACTAAGGCAATGTCGGAGTTCAGTGATACCTCGCTCGAGCGATGATAATAGCTCGCTCGAGCGAGCTACAGCGACGCGATTTCGCTGGTTTTCACCCGAATCGAAACCCATACATCCCAAAGTAAAACCCATGGCTAATCTAATGATTTAATCAAAAAGTTTAATTAAAACGTACCTTTAATCTAAGGATTCCTAGATTAGAAATGAGTCACGCGAATGGAGCTTCGGAACGAAATCGACGGGTTTCCTCAACGATTCGCGCCGCGATCAATCCCACGAGTTCACAGAGACAACTCCAACACGCCCCCAATGATCTCAACCTCTCCCAATAGCAAACTACTAATCCAAGGTTGATTCAAGTTCTTTTTAAGGTTTAAGTGCTTTCAACAAAGAGGGTTCTAGAGAAGGAGGTTTTCTAAACCGATCTCCTACGATGATTGAAGAAGAGAGAAGACGGAGTTTCACACGGTTGGGTAACTATCCTCTCTTAACAAAACCTAGTATAATACGGGAATGTAATTCCTTCTTATAATAGGATTACTCACAAAGTAAAACACACACACACATGTATTATACACTTCTAATTTTAAAACTCAAGTCCGGTGTTGAGCGGCTACACCGAGGTCGGTGCACAACTTTCGCACGAGGGTCCAAATGGGCTCTAAATTAAAATCTGTCCGCACAATCACATCTAGATAAAAATCCAAAACAAATGGTGACGCCGTGGTTGTCGAATACACACACAGGTCACTAACTCGGGTTCAAAATACGGTCTTTACATTCTACCTCCTTAGGAATTTTCGTCCTCGAAAATGTACGGATAAGCTAAACCGAATCGTGGTAAGTCCTTATCCTAACACCGATAAAGCAAAATTGAAACACTAAAGTCAAAGAACTTTGGTCATGGCGGTAGGCTTCACTAAGCACGCTCAAGGGTCGGGATCCGTAGTAACCTGGATGTACTGCGTGTGGCATCCCATACTGCCATAGAGGATTGCATCCGTACATGGATGCATACCTTCCCAAGTGTCACGTGCCTGGAAATATACTTCACCATGACACAAACCTAACACACACACCTACCTCACCCTTTTGGTAATTATTTAAGCAGAAATTTCAGATGTCAGAATCGAACACTTATTCAAAAGCATGATCACGTGCCTGGTAACATGTTCTAACTGATGACACGGGTTCCAACAGACATACGGTTCTAACCGAGAATGAATAAATATGACATTTAAGATTTTATTGTGTGATCGTTATAGATATATATATAAAGCATCGATGTTATGAACCAATTTAACATTGAAGACTTTGAAGAAATTCTCCCTTTTTTTTTTTTTTTTTTTTTTTTTTTTAAAGAAGCAAATTCAAGAATTTAAAGGTACGTATGGTTTTCTTACATAACTATAGTTTACAATATACCTTCACTCGAAAAGTTGTGGAAATTGCTCGCGAATCTCCGCTTCACGCTCCCATATGGCTTCCTCTGAAGAATGGTTCCGCCACTTCACGAGTACTAAGGGAATGCTCTTTGTCCGTAAGATTTGTTCTTTACGATCCAAGATTCGTATCGGTTCCTCAACCAAGGATAGGTCTTCTTGGAGCTCAATGGGCTGGTAGTCCAGTACGTGTGTCGGGTCCTTAACATATCTTCGTAATATGGACACATGAAACACGTGCATTTCCGATAGCTGCAGTGGCAAGGCTACTCGATAGGCAACCTCGCCGACTCGGCCCAATACCTCGAAAGGTCCAACATAGCGCGGACTCAGCTTCCCACGCTTCCCAAAATGCATCACGCCTTTTGTAGGAGAGATTTTGACAAATACGTTATCTCCCACCTTAAACTCAACATGGTTTCTTTTCAGATCAGCGTAGCTCTTCTGACGACTTTGAGCAATGCGTAGTCTCTCACGGATTAACCGAACTGTCTCTGTTGTATTCTCCACGATCTCGGGGCCTAAAATGAGTTTCTCACCCACTTCTTCCCAATTAAGCGGAGACCTGCACCGTCGTCCATACAAAGCTTCGTAGGGTGCCATGCCGATGCTAGCCTGGTAACTGTTATTGTAGGCGAACTCGATCAGCGGTAAATGTTGGTTCCATGATCCCTGAAAATCCAACATGCAAGCACGTAACATATCTTCTATAATCTGATTCACCCTCTCAGTCTGCCCATCGGTCTGAGGATGGAATGTTGTACTGTAATCGAGCCTAGAGCCCATTCCTTCTTGAAATCGTTGCCAAAACTGAGATGTGTACATCGGGTCTCTATCGGATACGATACTGACCGGTATACCATGCAGCCTAACTATCTCCTTGATGTATAATTCTGCGAGCTTGTTGGTGGTATACGACGTATTATAAGGAAGGAAGTGTGCGGACTTAGTTAATCGATCCACAATGACCCAGATGGCATTGTATTTTCTTTATATTCTTGGCAATCCCAAAATAAAGTCCATAGAAATGGCCTCCCATTTCCACTCAGGTATCGGTAGTGGTTGCAACAGTCCTGCCGGATTTCGATGATCCACCTTTACTTGCTGACACACAAGACATCTCGAGACATACACAGCGACATCTTTCTTTAAACCTCTCCACCAGAAGCTTTTCTTTAAGTCCTGGTACATCTTGGTACTGCCAGGGTGAATAGCGTACATAGACTTATGAGCCTCTTCCAAAATAGTGTCCCGAAGCTCAGTACTAGTTGGTACGCATACCCGATTTCTAAACAACAAAGTGTCATCATCTTTGATAGAAAAATCTATTTTGCCTCCCCCAATCACATCCCGTCTGATAGCCATAAGTTCATCATCCGTCATCTGAAGTCTGCGAATGTTCTCATAGAGGGTGGAACGAATCACCAGCGTAGCCATTAATGCACCTGAACCATTTACGTCAAATCTCATGCTACTTAGAGCCATATCTTCCAATAGATGCCATCGTCGCACCCTTGCGGTCATATGTGATAACTGAGCAGAGAACTTTCGACTTAACGCATCTACCACTACGTTTGCTTTCCCGGGGTGGTACTGGATGGTACAATCATAATCTTTCAAGAACTCCATCCATCGACGCTGTCTCATATTCAACTCCTTCTGTGAGAAGAGAAACTTGAGGCTCTTATGATCGGTGAATATATCGAAGGTCTCCCCATAAAGGTAATGCCTCCAGATCTTTAGAGCAAAAATCACTGCTGCCAACTCAAGATCATGCGTCGGGTAATTCTTCTCATGGTCTTTTAGCTGTCTAGACCCATAAGCAATGACTCTCTCATTTTGGTTAAGCACACAGCCTAAACCCCCATATGATGCGTCACTGTATACTGCAAAGCCTCCCCTGCTTGATGGTATAGCAAGTACTGGCGCAGTAGTCAATCGTTTCTTGAGTTCCTGAAAACTTTGCTCACACTGCTCTGTCCAATCAAATTTAGTATTCTTCTTCGTAAGTTGTGTAAGAGGACCTGATATCTTGGAGAAGCCCTCCACAAACCTTCTGTAGTATCCTGCCAAACCGAGGAAACTACGAACCTCCGTAACGTTCTTTGGCTGTTCCCAATTCATCACTGACTCAATCTTTGCTGGGTCAACTGTAATACCGGTCTCGTGAGATAACATGGCCTAGAAATCGACTGCCAAGCCAAAACTCACACTTACTAAGTTTTATGATAACCGATGGTCTCTAAGGGTTTGTAGAGCCACTCAGATGTTGCTCATGTTCTTCGCGTCTTTGAATAGATGAGGATGTCATCTACAAAAACTACTACAGACTTGTCCAAATGTGACTTGAATATCCGGTTCATCAAGTCCATAAATGACGCGAGATGCGTTTGTCAACCCAAATGGCATGACCAAGAACTCAGAGTGCCCATATCGGGTTACGAACCATCTTCAATGTATTTAGACTTAACTTTCAACCGATGGTAGCCCGACCTCAAGTCGATCTTCGAGAAGAACCTTGCTCCTTGTAAATCGATCAACAATCATCAATTCTTGGAAGTGGATAACGGTTCTTAATTGTCAACTTATTTAGTCAAGCGGTAATCGATGCAAAGCCGCATTGAACCGCTCTTTCTTCTTACAAATAGAACCGTGCTCCCTGTGGTGACACACTCGCGATAAAGCCCTTATCTAGCAGTTCGAAGTCGCCTTCAACTCTTTCAATTCTGCAGGCGCCATTCGATACGGAGCTTTTGATACTGGTTTAGTACCCGGCGCTAACTCAATTGCAAACTCAATCTCCCTGTCAGGTGGTAATCCCGGTAGATCTTCAGGAAAAACATCTGAATACTCGCAAGCAATCGTAATATCTGCAATATTTTTCTTCTCCTCCTTATGATCTTGCAAGTAGGCCAGATAACCACAACACCCGTTCCTCATCATACGGTCAGCTTGAATAGCAGAGATAAACGGTATCACACAAGATTTGACTCCGCAAAATCGAAAAGATTTTCTCTTCGGCGGGCGGAATGTTACAATCTTTCGAAGACAATCCACACTCGCATGGTAAGTAGATAACCAATCCACCCTAGTATCACGTCGAACCCTTCCATGCTCAAAATGATCAAATCAGCCACTGTCTCGTGGTCTTCGATCATCACAATCACTGATTGACACATGGTATCGGTGCTCACTGAGTTGCCCGTAGGAATTGCCAAGATGAAATCAAGGGCCTTGGGAATGATTCCCAACTTCTCAAATGAACAATGGAGTAACAAAGACCGTAGACCGGGGTCTATCAACACTCGCGCTTCAGTTTTGCTTACATCGCTCCCCCGATGCATAAAAAGGGTACCTTAGTTTAGACAAGCGTTTCAATTAAAAGTTTCTAAGCATGTGTGTTCATCCATAACTTATTAACAAAATTTATTAAATATCAAGCAATTATATATAACACATAAAATAAGAAGACATCTCAACTTTTAATAATACCTTGGATCACGTCGTTCGATGTTTCGGCTTCTTGAGCCATCACGGCATAAGCTCGACCTTGAACAGTAGGTCGGGTCGATCTCTGAGTAGAAGCTGAACTAGTTCTTCCCTTGTCCTCCTGAGGACAATCCTTAACCATGTGTCCGATTGCGCCACACCAAAATATGCTCCGTTGTTCCTCCTACAATCCTCGGTCTTGTGTGGTTTCCGCACCTTAGGCACATAGTGACCAAACAAAAGATGGTGCACAGAGGATCCTCGTACATCAAGCTCTACTAGCATTAGAACTCATTGGTCGTGGATTGCACAGTGATGATGCCGCCAATCTCGATAAGGGTCGGTCCAAGAAAATGTTGGTCTAGAAAATGCAGGTTGAGTAAGGTTCAATGGCGGCTTTGTAAACTTGGCCCTCTTATTTTCATAAGTACCTGACTGCCCTTGTACAACCCTGTCCTTGTTCGGCTGACTGCTTCTCAAAAACCGCTTTTGAATTTCTTCCTCTGCTATGAGGGCCTTTGACAGTACTCCTCCATATGTTTCCATTTCTCACATAGCCACGCTCTCCTGTATACTCGGCCTAAGACCCAGCTGAAATTTTCTGGCCTTCATCATATCGGTGGCCACATGTTGAGGTGCAAACCTTGAAAGTCGCGTGAACTCATCTCCATACTCACGCACTGACATTGTCCCCTGCTTCAGCTCGATGAACTGAACTTCCATCTGATGCCTAACGATCTTGGGAAAGTACTGATCATTGAACGCCTCGATAAACTCAGCCCATGTCTAAGGAGTATTGGGAAACTCCTGCTCCCGGTGTCTAGCCACGGACTTCCACCATGGTCCAGCATGTCCAGCCTGTCCATCTAGTTTGAAGGTTGCCCATCTAACCTTCTCGACATCGGTGCACTGAAGCACCTCGAAGATCTTTTCCATCTCATCCAACCAACCTTCAGCTTCCATCGGGTCGGTCTGTCCAGAAAAATTTGGAGGTCTCATCCTCCTGAATTCGGCAAATCCTGATAATTGTTGTTGTTGTCCAACAAATCAGCCTCGCTTCGGGCGATTACGATCTAGCACGAGCCATAGATGCGGTCTCTGAGCAATGTTGGTGGCGACTTTCCAACACTTGTTCCATTCTTTCACCTCGACTCTATCAACTCCGGCCCTATAGGGACTGCATTAGAACCGGATGCGAAGGCAACTCCCTTGATGTACCGACACCTTCAGAATGTCCTCTAAAGGCACCGCCCTACCTGCCTCTGCCTCTAACTTGAATATCTTGATGCTGTCATTATGAACACCACAACATCAGTCAACATTGATTGTAGACAATCACAAAGCAGTACTAGTGATTACGGACCCTACTTGACATGACTACGTCACGAGCTGTCTTGGGTCACGATTGGTTCTCATGGGTCCTTAGAGAATCTAAAAAAACCATAGCTCTGATACCAACTGTGAAGACCCAACTTTTCCAATCCCTCAGGTATAGGAAAGGCCGGTTCGCCAACCTATCGAATAAACGATAAGCCGGACAAACAGGGCACATATCAGAGTAAAGCGTAATAAATATCCATAGCTAAAATAAATGCGGAAGCAATTAAAAGTAAGAACCACCGATGATGGCCGACCATCATCGAAACATAACTCATAAATGAAATCAACGTCAAATATAAAACTATGGTATCCAACTAAAATGGGCCCACAAATTCAAGTCTAACTCTCACCACAAATAAGAAAATCGATAAGTTCTATCGAAAAACTCCTCGGGAGGAACCTCAAGCTCTTCCTCGAGCGTAGTGGATCGATCTCACACCACGAATAGCCACGCGTCGATTACGAACACAACCAACAAAGCTCGATGAAGAAAGACATCTGACATTTTACTTTAACTAAAATGGTTTCAAAACAAATATCGAATATAGCTTGTCAAACATATAAGCGTATAATAAAGCTGAATTTAGGTGCGAAATCATATGTAAGATTTATTTCTAAATGTGAAAACAGTTTCAAAGAACAGAATGTTTGATGTCTTAGTTTCTCTAACTTCTATATGTAAAGTTCGTAATTCATGACTTAATCCTCAACTTAAAATACCTCCCGAGTAAACTATATCTCGAGAGCGGGGAATATACCGATGGGGAACCCCTACCTACCATCGCTGCTCATGAACCCTTTTTCAGATGCAACAAGCCCTTGGGTAATGAGGAAACTTGTGCCGAAATTGTTCAGAATTTTTGAGGGTCGTTAGTCAATCATAAAACAAATCAGATACTAATATAAATCGGATGCAAGTCTCTTATACATAGTTCGGTTCTTGATTTGATTTTTGAGCTTAAGCGATTCGGTTTGAGATTCAGGTAGATTTAGATTTTCAGTCATTCATATCAATTTCAGTTTACAGATGTGATTTCAATGGCATATGCAAGTTCAAAGATTTTAATTCAAAATATCCATGCGAATTAAAATAAAATACTGTAAAGATGAGATTCTCCTACCAAAACTCGGAGTTATGCGAAGTCAAGAAAGGTCCTATTGATGGCTTCTCGCCGTCAATCTACATCACAATATACGTTCATGCGTTAAGATTAACTCTAATTACTAATAATATAGACCTATTTAAGTGTTTCCTCAAAAACAAGTCAAAACAGGCAAGTTGCGCCAATCCTAGAATTTGACGTAACATTCTTATATATTTTTGACCATCAAGACGATTGATCCATGAGTTGGTCAAAACATGAAAGTTGTAGATTTTTCTATTAGCTTTCCAACGCAAAAATAAGCGTCTCAAGCGGAGTTCGGGATAAAATGTTATGACTAAAATACTAAGGTAATGTCGGAGTTCGGTGATACCTCGCTCGAGCGATGATAATAGCTCGCTCAAGCGATTTGATGTAACATTCTCATATATGTTTGACCATCAAGACAATTGATCCATTAGTTGGTCAAAACATGAAAGTTGTAGATTTTTCTATTAGCTTTCCAACGCAAAAAGAATCGTCTCAATCGAAGTTCGAGATAAAAAGTTATGACTAAAATACTAAGGCAATGTCGGAGTTCGGTGATACCTCGCTCGAGCGATGATAATAGCTCGCTCGAGCGAGCTACAACGACGCGATTTCGCTGGTTTTCACTCGAATCGAAACCCATACATCCCAAAGTAAAACCCATGGCTAATCTAATGATTTAATAAAAAAGTTTAATTAAAACGTACCTTTAATCTAAGGATTCCTAGATTAGAAATGAGTCACGCGAATGGAGCTTCGGAACGAAACCGACGGGTTTCCTCAACGATTCGCGCCGCGATCGATCCCACGAGTTCACAGAGACAACTCCAACACGCCCCCAATGATCTCAACCTCTCCCAATAGCCAACTACGAATCCAAGGTTGATTCAAGTTCTTTCTAAGGTTTAAGTGCTTTCAACAAAGAGGGTTCTAGAGAAGGAGGTTTTCTAAACCGATCTCCTACGATGATTGAAGAAGAGAGAAGACGGAGTTTCACACGGTTGGGTAACTATCCTCTCTTAACAAAACCTAGTATAATACGGGAATGCAATTCCTTCTTATAATAGGATTGCTCACAAAGTAAAACACACACACACATCTTATGTATTATACACTTCTAATTTTAAAACTCAAGTCCGGTGTTGAGCGGCTACACCGAGGTCGGTGCACAACTTTCGCACGAGGGTCCAAATGGGCTCTAAATTAAAATCTGTCCGCACAATCACATCTAGATAAAAATCCAAAACAAATGGTGACGTCGGTTGCCGAGCCGAATACACACACAGGGTCAGTCTAACTCGGGTTCAAAATACGGGTCTTTACACAATAAATTACGACATCGGTCATAATACTAGACTTAGAATAAGGCCCCCTATCCGAATGCCAATAGTGGCACTTGGGTCAATCTGGAGCCGACAGGTCTCATAGTTGCACTAATTTTTTGTGAGAAACTAGTGAAAGGCCAAAAGTGAATTGTCACAAATTTTTGTGATCATAAATAGAAGTATGCATGCATCCAGGTGCATGATCACTGGAAACAATGAGATTTAACCCAAGTGCCATCACTGACACTCACGATGAGGTGTTCAAAAGAAAATTTGAAGTACCTGCAATGTGGCATCCTTTGCGTTGAGGAATCAAACCAATTCCTATAAACAGTTACCCTAAGAATCTTATCAGAGATATCTTCATCTGCTGCCCCTAACAACATATTGAAGTTGTGATTCGAAAGATAACAATTTGAGATAGTAACATCAGTTGACCCTTGAAGGACACTGACCAACCCTAAATTTCCATCACGTGAACTCAAGTGGTTGATCCACACATTGTGTGACCCACTAAATACATGGACGGTGTCACTTTGCCCCGTCGGGAACACCTCAAAGTTATGCAAAATTACATTCTCTACTGTTGCAAGAGCGAGTGCGTTCCCAACTAGAGTGACATTCGCACCTCTTCCATCTATAGTCGTGTGAGATTTGACCCATAGCTTGTCCTTAAGTGTAATCACCATACTTTCTCTGAAAGTTATCCAAGCTCCTCCTTCATTTTCTCCAGCATAATTGACAAAGGAATGAAGAGTTCCAGGAGCCGGATTACTCGGGTTATCATCAGATCTATTCACCACATAATATGAACCCTTTGCACCACCAGTGGTTCTTGCAGCGAAGCCAATTGCACAAAGGGGAAGTTTGTTGCCTTCTGCACATGGAGAGAATTGGCATTTGGTGCCATGATGTTGCCACCAAAGATTTTACCATTCTTTGAACTCCTAAATAATGGATTGTCTAAATTGAGTACTATTACTACATTAATGAATTGGATAAAGACTTTAGGTGGTAATTATCACCCAATAATTACTCTAACTGCATATTCCCTCACCCAACTAACATCATTATCATCTCCCAGACACTGTTGTTTGACCTTATCAAAATCCTATATATATATATATATGACAGATTTTTGCTTGACTCACCCCGACCTGACATTTGAGCATGCCCAACTTGACTCGACCTGTCAGATTGGGATGCTTGATGCCCGGATCCAAATTGATAAGTCAAGTTTAAAAGCCTGACCCAATTAAAAAAAATTTGGGTTGGTAATGGACCAGACCGACCAGTTAACATCCCTAGACCCATAACCCATCCAATCAAAGGGCCCTTCCCTTTCCATATGGAGTTTGTATGAAGTGATCAATCAGATCACCAAAATGATTCATAGCTAATCTTAACCACACACATGACAACACACTACATAAATTTACATCCTAAGTTCAAAATTGTGAATCACCATTACCTCACAAACAAACGACCATAAATAATCCAATCAAGAGCCTACAACAACTTTGTAGTTTTTGATGGTCTAGATCTTGAGAACATAAATGGGACGACATCATAGGGACAATTATTTTTTCCAAGTATCAGATATCTCAAAAGCCTAGCCCTAAAATTAGATGGTGCACATCTTTAAGGTCATTCTATTGAGATATATGTCACATGGAATGTCCATCACATGGTAAGATACATAATCTTTAGGAATGTGAAAGATACAGGTGAGTAAAGATTGTCGTCATCTAATCTAAATAACTCAATGGGTTTCATGAGTTTGAAACATTGGGGCAAAAAGAGGTCCTATAGGCGTGATTAGAGTTACCCAAATCATTTTTTCCCTAAACTCCAAAGGACCAACTGCTACATAAATCCAAGTCTTAGACAAACAATCTATTCAAACATATAAAAGATAGGAAAAAATAATAAATAAGTAAATAAATAAATTAAAACAATCAGATGAGATTTCTCAAAACAAATCAAATAAAAATATAGACTAGAATAAAAAATATAACAATACCAAAGCAAAAATCAGTGGTTTCTGTGGCATAAAAAGTACCATAAACCCTAAAAATAATCAAATAAAATACTTTAAGGATGCATCTTATTGTTAAAATAGGGGAGAAATTTTCTGAGATTCAGATTCTCTAAAACTTAAAGGAAAATAATATGATATAGCTTTGTGAGATTTTCTGAAAAAATTATGACATTTGGATAATTTATAAAATAGGGGGGAAAAACTGCAACTTATTGTAGAAATTTTCAGAAATATTTTTGCAGAATTTTTCAGAAAAAATATAACATTGGATATTTTATAAAAAAAATATAATAATATTAAAATTTGATACAGTGAGATCCATCGTTTACACCCCTTCAGTTTGAAGGAAATCTGAGATAAGCGGGATGGGGATCTATCATTTTACGCACCTTTGTTTCCCAGAAATTCTGAGTTAGGTGGGATTCGCCTGGATCGATCGTTGAAGAAAATCTGTGATCTTTGTCTTCAAGCTAGCTGAGCAGAGGTGAATGTGCGGTGAGAGTTTTGCGAGAGACGAAGAGGTCGCAGGACGGAGAGAGGGTGTAACAGCCCGGATTTCCGTCTCCAGAAATCCGTGCCGTTAGGATCATACTCTGGATGATCCCGGATCGATCACACGTGTCCGCCCATATAGCGGAAGCTAGGTGGACACATCCGAGCAGCGGTAGTCTGAGTCAAACAATTTCTACACTAAATACACGTCAACAATATTTAAATGTAAAGAAAAACATACACATTCCCAAAAAGGAACCAGGAAGAACCATCGGTGATGGACGTACATCACCCAAACAATGGTTCCCGATAGTGGTTCCGAAATGGAATGTGGACTAACATAAACTAAATAAACGTAGAATCATATATGTATATACAAGGTGGCCACCAGGCACACAATAGTCCAAAAGATCAGAAGTACAAAATGTCGGGCATCGCATACGGATAAAACTTCGTCCACGGGCGTCTGGTCTCCTCGTCCCTGCCTCGGCCTCGGGATCCGGTGATAGTCCGGGTCACTCGGTGCAAGAACGCTGCAGCCTCGTAACCTAAAAGATTTGAAGCAGGGTGAGCTACATCATAGCTCAATAGAAGAAAAACCATCTAAATGAATTGAATATGCAGATCATGCTATCTCATAACAGAAGACAAATCCAGATCATGTACTCAAAACAAATCAGTTAAAAGCTGGGAACTTTATGCAAGATGTCAGATGTCATGCAGATATATTATCAGAGTACTTAAAGTGTGTCTATTTAACTTAAGAAACTCCCGTGGATCAGATAGCAGAGTAAACAGGAATGTCCGATAGGATACCCCAACCAATCGTCGTTCACATGAACAATTGTGAAAGTGCAACAATGCCTCATCTATGGTGTGCAATTGCACCGAGGATTACAAGCAGGTGCACAAGTGTGCGAGTATCGGATATACCACCGTCGGTGGGGATCATCCGTTTAAATCATCAAATCACATACATATATACCTCACAGATCAGATAGCAGAAATCAGAAGCAGATTTCAGGATACGAATCAGGAAACAGAAATCAAAGATAGCAGGAATTTATGATATGCATACATGCTTGTTAAAAACAGAAATCAGGGCACAGATATAAAATGAACATGAAATCATACTCAAAAGCAGTTTAGGTTGGTTTTCCCCTACCTCAGATCAGTTTATCTTCTAAGCAAATCCAAAGCTTTTTCGACGTGTCAGGGTTTATCCTATACCATAGGCACAATACATTAAGTGTTAGGAGTGTCAGAGAATTACCCGGCACCACATCCGGGGTGTCTACTTTATAAAGCCAAGACAGACAAAAACAGGGTAAGTGATCGATCACCAACCTCATTGATCGATCACCACCATCGTAGATCGATCACCACCTTGGTGATCGATCACCAACTTATCTCTCTCAACACAGTCAAGGTTGATCGATCACCACCTTGGTGATCGATCACCAACCTCTCAGAGATCGATCACCACCTTGGTGATCGATCACCAATGCAATTTCAAAAACTCCCCCCTTCTATCCACATCAATTTCTTATACAGATTGATCGATCACCACCTTGGTGATCGATCACCAACCTCATTGTAGATCGATCACCACCTTGGTGATCGATCACCAACTCCCTTGTAGATCGATCACCACCTTAGTGGTCGATCTACAACCCGGGCAAGAACCTCCTAGCTTCCGGGTCTCTCTCCCCATAAGGCTTATGATTGATCGATCACATCCTTGGTGATCGATCATCAACTCGATCGATCACCACCCTATGGTGATCGATCACCAATAACGAAAAATCATTAATGGAGTTCACCTCCCATCCATTTTTGATCTCCCTCCACTAATGGTTGTTCAATCACCATTAATACTTCATAAATACACCCTCTAAACTATCCTTTAACCCTATTTATCATACACAACTCACCTTGTTCGTGGGTTCCTTGAGGTTCCGGCAATGACCCGTAAAGAGGGTCTCAAACCTAGATCTCTGGAGCTCCTCCTCGATCCGGACCCGTGAGAAGCTCTTCACCGTTCTGACGAGATCAAGGCCTCTCACAATCTCAAACCCCAAATAACTCAATCACCTTGGTCTAGCTACTCTAGCTTAGGAATCCCTCATCTTCACTCTTGTTAACCCTTTTCTTCTCTCTCTCGGATCTCTTTCACACTTTCTTAGCACAATCTCCAACCTATGGAGCAATTAGGGCAAGGGGATGAAGGAGAAGAAGAGTGGAAGTCTCTCCTCTCTTGTCTCCCTTCCTTCCTCTATAAGCTACCTCCTCACAGCAGAATTTCTGTTTTGCCTTGGTGCCCGCTCCGGTGTGAAGCATGAACACAGCTTGCTTCACCTACCCTCTACACATCTAGGATCTAGATGAAATTGCACGTGATCTCATCTCATCACGGTGCCACATTATTTAAACTAATATAACCCTAAAGTTTTGAATCAACCTTGGTTTCGTGTTTGCACGCGGATCACAGCAGAATGCCTGCTTTCTAGTTTTTTTTTTTTTTTTTTTTGGGGTCGTTACATTATCCCCCCCTTAGGAATTTTCGTCCTCGAAAATGACTAAGAGGTGTATTCAGGGATTTTGTAGTTCTAAAACTTACATGCTAACTAATACAGAATAATTCGTCTATGTGTTATGCAGGGTAATTAAAACACTTACGGAGTTTATATATATCAGGCATGAATAATGAAAGTATTAACATAATTTATGAGGTATGCAATGAATATAATTAGAGATGTACACATATAAATGGCTAATAAGCTATAGTAGTATGGTAATACTGGGGCATCGGATGGGCAGCGTCATCAAAGGCGGTCCTGACGCGATGGCGGTGAATGATAGTCGCGTGGATCCACCCTGTGCAGGCGGGCGTGCGCGATCATCGGCGTGGACGTCGTGGCATAAAGGTGCTGCATGACTAGCTCATGCATACCCGCGTGATAGTCCAGACGACGATGCATCTGTCTCTGGAACGCCTCAACGCCATCCAGCCTCTCGTGGATGCGGCGGTTGCTCTCCACCAACTCGCGAAGCATCGCGGTGACATCGTCGGAGGAAGACGGTGGGGGAGGGGGTGGGGCGTGACGAACTGATCGGCGGGGTGGAACAGGGGCTGGTCGGGCAGATGGCTCTGGCTGGGGTGGTGGGTCCTGTGGTGGCTCGCCCTCTGTGGTCGCGGGCACATCAGGGACTGAACCCTCTGCTACAGCAGGGGGAATGGGCTCAGCCGCGCCCTCCTCCTCCTCAGGAAGACGCTTAACCAACAAGTTGTAGCTCTTTGTCCAGTCTTTCAGGTGAAAGACCTTAGTGTTGTTTTCCAAATGGGGCTCGTGGGGAGCCAAGACGTAGGCCTCACGTAGGGCAGCATACTGCTCTACGAGCTTGGTGACGAGGCGTGCATAGGGGATCTGTTTCTTCGCTCCAGATCACCCTTCTCGGTGTCAGTATTTATGATGCCATCAATGACCAGATCTGCCATAGAGAACCAACGGTTCTCATAGGCGGAGAATAGTGCTTGTTGCACTACTCCAGTCCGTGAGGACTTGTGCAGGAAAGGGTTGAGGGCACACTTGATGTAGGTATCAAGCATCCACAACCGGTCAGGTAGTTGGGCCCTAGAAATGGATTGGCCCCTACCGTGTTGGCCTTGGGTCATCTTGGTGACCACATCGGCATAGGGTACCTCCTTGACGTACGGAGGCTCGAGGGCACTGGTCTCGATGTACGCGGACGGGCATTGAAGTGCCGCCGCGACATGGAAATGGTTAAATTTATATTCAAGGCCATCGATGGTTGTGACGAGTCGATGGCGACTATCACCCCATTTGAGGTTTTGAAAGAAAAGCCGCTGTCGTGGGCAATAATGGTCATGGAAGGGCGCGAGCAAGGGTTTAAGCCCTAGCTTTTGTATGTAACCCTTGGCCCAAGCCATTTCGGGTCGGTCCTCATAGAGTGAGGACACAAAAACGCATTCCGGTAGGAAGGTTTTGGAAGCCCACCAAGGGTTGGGGACTTCACGCTCAATAGTGAGCGGCGCGGATGCGGGAACGGGTGGGGTTGAGGTCAAAGCCGGTGCCATGGGTGGCATGGACGGCGGGGGATTTGGAATAGAAGGCGGTACCGGAGTACGAGCCCGGGATGTGGGTACCTTACGCGAAGGATTCTTCGTGCGTGGTCCCATGGTATAGATTTGGGTTAAAATGCGAAGAAAGGAATCAAAGATCAAGGAAATGGAAGATTTACCGGTGAATGAGGCGACGCACACTCAAATCGAGCCAGAGAACGAACGAAATCGCCGGAGAATAGTCGAAAAATGGTTGGGGAAGGTCGGAAACCGCAAGCCCTTTGGTCTCTAGCAGTTGTGATGTTGCAAATGACCCTTCGAACTCCCCCGTCCATTTTAACTTAACGCCCATTGGTGATCGTTCACGGCCCATTGGTGATTGATCACGGGGGAATCTTCAAGTCCCAATCCGAGTCATTGATCGATCACCAAGTTGTGTAGATCGATCACGGGGTCCCTTGTAGATCGATCACCACTTGGTGTAGATCGATCACGGCCCATTGGTGATCGGTCACCAGCTTGTGTAGATCGATCACTGATGCCAGGACCACCACATTTCATCTGATCAGTCTCCCTAATATTGACGGTCCGGATTTTGAGACTACCGATTCATACACGCTATACAGAGCGTTCCCAAAAAGAGAAATTCATCAAGTGCATGCTCACACATCAATCTATAATTATGGCAACGAATTCTTAGACGAAGTATAGAGGCTTACCTTTCTTATCAAGTGAACAGATGCGGATACTGTTCACGGATTTCGGTTGCTCTCTCCCAAGTGGCTTCGGCGTCTGAATGATTTCTCCACTTGACTAGTACCAGCGGGATTAATTTAGTCCGCAGGACTTGATGTCGACGATCCAAAATAGCAATCGGTTCCTCAATCGTCGTCATATCCTCCTGAAGCTCTATCGGTTGGAAATCCAAGACGTGAGTCGGATCGCGTACGTAATGGCGCAGCATGGATACGTGGAACACGTTATGCATGCTTGCTAACTGCGGTGGTAAGGCGATCCTATGCTACCTCGCCAACTCGTCCAAGTACTTTAAATGGTCCAATGTACCGAGGACTTAGCTTTCCGCGTTTCCCAAAACGCATGATGCCCTTGGTTGGCGAAATTTTCACAAACACCTTGTCTCCAACCTAAAAACAAGGGTCAATTCTTTCGTAGTTTAATTTTAACCATGGTCATATATCATTAATGTAATTTATTATACCTGAAATTCCACTTGCGTTCGGTGAAGATCGGCATAGCTCTTTTGGCGACTTTGGGCCATTTTCAACCTTTCACGTATTACTCTAACCGTTTCAGTGGTACTATCCACCATTTCTGGTCCCAAGACAAGCTTCTCGCCGATTTCTTCCCAGTTCAATGGAGACTTGCATCGACGTCCATATAAGGCTTCATAAGGTGCCATCCCAATGCTCGACTGATAGCTGTTATTGTACGCGAACTCGATCAGAGGTAAGTGCTGATCCCATGAGCCATGAAAGTCTAACATACATGCTCGCAACATATCCTCTATTATCTGGTTCACTCTCTCAGTCTGCCCATCTGTCTGAGGATGAAACGCTGAGCTGAACTCCAATTTTGTACCCATGCCTTCTTGGAACCGTCGCCAAAACTGCGACGTATACAGAGGATCTCTATCACACACGATGCTGACAGGTATGCCATGTAATCGAACTATTTCTTTCAAATATAACTCGGCTAGTTTGTTGGCTGTAATTGTAGTCCGATACGACAGAAAATGTGCGGATTTCGTCAAACGGTCAACAATAACCCAAATTGCATTGTTCTTTCTCAGTGTACTCGGTAATCCTAGAATAAAGTCCATAGAAATGGCTTCCCATTTCCACTGCATCGCAAGGGTTGTAACAAACTTCGGATTCGATGATCTACTTTCACTTATTTGGCACTAAACACCGAGAAACATACTCCGCCACATCCTTCTTTAATCCTCTCCACCAAAAACTTCGTTTGAGATCTTGGTACATCTTGGTGCTACCCGGATGTATAGCATACGTAGATTTATGCGCTTCTTCCAAAATTGTGTCCTTTAGATCTTTTGTATCCGGTATGCATGTCCGATCTCGAAATAGCAAGGTGCCATCATCCTTAATAGAAAAAATCGCCTTATCCCATTGATCACATCTCTTCTAATCGTCATGAGTTCGCCATCGACCATTTGGAGTTTACGATATTGTCAAACAAGGTGGGCCGATCACAATGGTGGCCATCAAAGTACAACCCTTAACATCAATCAACGTATCACATAAGGCCGGTCTTCCAATAAATGCCACCTTTGCACTGGTGATCAAATGTGCCAATTGAGTCAAGACTTCAGCTCAAAGCATCCGCCACCACATTGGCTTTTCCAGGGTGATACTGGATGGAACAATCGTAGTCTTTTAAGAACTCCATCCACCTGCGCTGTCGCATGTTCAAGTCCTTTGTGTAAACAAGTACTTTAGGCTTTTGTGGTTGGTGTAGATGTCAAATGTCTCACCGTATAAGTAGTGCCTCCAAATTTTCAGAGCAAAGATCACCGCTGCTAACTCCAAGTCATGAGTCGGGTAGTTCTTCTCATGTTCCTTCGTTGTTCTAGAGCCATGTCGATAACCTTCTTGTCTTTGGTTGAGGAACCTAACCCACTATCTGATCGTCAGAGATAGCAAAGCCTCCTCCGCGGAAGGTATAGCTAGCTTGTCTTTCCTTGAAACTCTTCTCACATTGTTCCGTCCAATCAAACTTAGCACTTTTCTTTGTAAGCTGAGTAAGCGGACTCGATAGTTTAGAGAATCCTTCTACAAACCGCCTGTAGTACCCTGCCAAACCAAGAAAACTACGGACCTCATCCGCCTTAGGTCGTTCCCAATTCACAACCGCCGATCTTTGTGGGATCTACCGTATACCTTTATGAGACGATATGGCCTAAGAAACTCACTTGGTTCAACCAAAACTCGCACTTGCCGAGCTTTGCGTATAATTTGTGTTCTCTAAGGGTCCGCAAAATCACATGTAGATGTTCTTCGTGTTCCTCCTTTGTCTTGGAATAGACAAGAATGTCGTCTACGAAAACAACCACCGACTTGTCCAAGTGTGGTTTAAATATACGATTCATCAGGTCCATAAATGATGCGGGTGCGTTCGTCAATCCAAATGGCATAACTAAGAACTCATAGTGCCCATATCTGGTTCTGAACGCTGTCTTCTCCACATCTTCAGTCTTGACCCGTAATTGATGGTAACCTGATCTCAAGTCAATCTTCGTAAAGAACCTCGCTCCTTGCAATTGATCAAATAGATCGTCGATCCTAGGAAGCGGGTAACGATTCTTAATCGTCAACTTATTCAACTGCCGATAACCAATGCATAAGCGCATTGAGCCGTCTTTCTTTCTGACAAACAACATCGGTGCTCCCCAAGGAGACACACTTGGCCGAATAAATCCCTTGTCAAGCAGTTCTTGCAGTTGTTCCTTCAACTTTTGCAATTATTGGAGCCATCCGTCGGAGCCTTAGATATCGGTTACGTGCTCGGAGCTAAATTAATTGCAAACTCAACCTCTCTAATCGGTGGTAATCCGGGCAATTCCTCGAAATACATCGGGATACTCACACACGTGAATATCGGATAGCACATTTGTTTCTTCCGTTGTTCTTGTAGAAAAGCCACATATCCACGCATCCATTCTTCATCATCCTTTCGCCTCAATCGCGGATATCAACGGGGCCACCTTAGATTTTTCCCCAAGGAATCTAAATGATCGTCGCTTAGGTGGACGAAAAACCACTATCTTCCGAAGGCAATCCACACTTGCGCGGTATGCGGATAGCCAGTCCATTCCCATAATGACGTCAAATCCCTTCATATCTAATGAGAATCAAATCACCGTGTCTCGTGTTCTTCCACTGCCACTACCACTGATTTGCACACGGTGAGTGCGTTCACAGATTACCGTGAGGCGGACACCGCCAAAATAAAGTCTAATTGTTCTGGAGTGGCACCCAATTTCTTAGTAAATTGAGGTCGTATAAAGGAGTGCGTAGAGCCTGGATCTATCAAGGCTCGTGCACTGTAAAAGCAAATGTCGCAACTCCTACACAAATTCAGTTCACCTATACGCCAAGTCCAGTGTTACTTCAAACGTTTAAAATATGCATGCATACATATATTATTTACATCATAATTACTCAATAATTTCTATATTTTCAAAATTCTTAATTCATTATATCAATAAACCACATTCATTGAATTTCAATTCATACCTTGGATGACATCGTTCGATGTCGAGCATCGTCATGATGAGCATAAGCTCGACCGTGGACTATTGGTCGAGATGATCTCTATGTTGATACCGATCCTGTCCGCTCCTTGCTCTCCTCAGGGCAATTCCTAACCAAGTGACCCATCTTGCCACACCTGAAGCATGCCCCTGTCTCTCCTAGCCTCCTCTCTTGTGTGGTTTCCCACACTTTGCACATATCATGGGAGTGAAGGACGAGACTCTTGAAGGTCCACCTCGAGTCACCGAGGCCCCGCTACCGAAGATCCAAATTGGAAATGATCTCGGTAGATGTAGGCCGCGCTCTCGATATGAACTCGGTCTGAAGAAATCACCCACGAGAGTGCGAGGGTATCTCGGAGGTCCTGAATATCTAGCCCTCTTGTTTTGCTCTCAGATCCCGAGATTGCCCTTGAAATGGTCTCTCTCTCGCCTGCTTCTGTCCCCTAGAGAATTGTTTCTGGTTTTCTCCTTCAGCTATCAGTGCCTTGGTCATCACTCCCTCATAAGTCTCCATTTCCCACATGGCGACATCCTTCTCAGAATTTTGTCTCACCCCAGAAACTTTTCGCCTCATCATTCAGAGCTACGTGCTGAGGTGCAAATCGAGCTAATCTATCGAACTCAGCTCCATAATCCCTGACTGTCATTGCACCTTGCTTCAGCTCTATAAATTTCACCTCCCACTGATGCCTCACAATTTTAGGAAAGTATTTATTATAAAATACCTCCGTAAACTCCTCCCATGTCCAAGGGTGTGAGGAAACTCTCTGTCTATTTTGTGACACCGACTTCCACCAAGGTCCCGGCGTCATCGTCCAGCTTTGAAAGTGGCCCCAACGCACTTTCTCACCAAAGAGCTTTTCCATCTCTTCTATCCACCCTTCTGCCTCAATGGGATCCGTTTGACCTGAGAAGTTAGGAGGTCTCATTCTCCTAAATTCCGCAAATCCACCAGGCTGATGGGGTGGTCTAGCTGCCTGTTGAGCTAAAGCAGCTGTCTGTTGAGCGACGTTGGTAGCTAATGCTTCCAACACCTGCTCCATCCTCTCTTCATTTCTCCTTCTACCTCCTCTGGGTCCCAATGGAACCGCATTTGCTTGTGAGAGGAACTCCAAGCCCCTCGACGAGCCTATAACCTCGGGCACATCCCTCAGAGGAATCTCTCTCTGACCTGTTCTACCTCTGCCGTGCCCTCCTCTGAACTTAGGGCCCATACTGGTCTGTCATTGTGAAAACAACAACATTGATCAGTACATATAGATTGTAAAAACAATCCGTTATGAACCCATAGTTCAACCTAAGGCCTAGGCTCTGATACCAACTGTAATAGCCCGGATTTCCGTCTCCAGAAATCCGTGCCGTTAGGATCATACTCTAGATGATCCCGGATCGATCACACGTGTCCGCGCATATAGCGGAAGCTAGGTGGACACATCCAGCAATGATAGTCCGAGTCAAACAATTTCTACACTAAATACACGTCAACAATATTTAAATGTAAAGAAAACATACACATTCCCAAAAGGAACCAGAAGAACCATCGGTGATGGACGACATCACCCAAACAATGGTTCCCGATAGTGGTTCAAATGGAATGTGGACTAACATAAACTAAATAAACGTAGAATCATATATGTATATACAAGGTGGCCACCAGCACACAATAGTCCAAAAGATCAAGTACAAAATGTCGGCATCGCATTCAAAGTTACGGATAAAACTCGTCCGCCGACGTCTGGTCTCCTCGTCTCTTCCGCTCGCCTCGGGATCCGGTGATAGTCCGGTCACTCTCGCTTGAAATGCAGCCTCGAACCTAAAAAGATTTCAGAAGCGTGGTGAGCTACATCATAGCTCAATAGAAAAAACCATCTAAATGAATTGAATATGCGATCATGCTATCTCATAATGTAAGACAAATCCAGATCATGTACTCAAAACAAATCGCTTAAAAGTCGAACTTTATGCAAGATGTCACATGTCATGCGATATATTATCGAGTACTTAAAGTGTGTCTATTTAACTTAAGAAACTCCGTGTATTTGTATAGCACGGAGTAAACAGAATGTCCGATAGGAAACCCCAACCAATGCGTTCACATGAACAATTGTGAAAGTGCAACAATGCCTCATCTATGGAGTGCAACGAGGATTACAAGCGGTGCACAAGTGTGCCAGTGCATCGGATATACCGGTCGGTGGGGATCATCGTTTAAATCATCAAATCACATACATATATACCTCACAGATCGAGATAGCGAAATCGAGCATTTCGTGATACGAATCGGAAGCAATCAAAGATAGCGAATTTATGATATGCATACATGCTTGTTAAAAATAGAAATCGAGAAGTACGATATAAAATGAACATGAAATCATACTCAAAAGCAGTTTAGGTTGGTTTTCTCCTACCTCAGATCAGTTTATCTTCTAAGCAAATCCAAAGCTTTTTCGACGTGTCAGGGTTTATCCTATACCATAGGCACAGTACATTAAGTGTTAGGAGTGTCAGAGAATTACCCGGCACCACATCCGGGTTGTCTACTTTATAAAGCCAAGACAGACAAAAACAGGGTAAGTGATCAATCACCAACCTCATTGATCGATCACCACCCACTGTAGATCGATCACCACCTTGGTGATCGATCACCAACCTGCTTATCTCTCTCTCAACACAGTCAAGGTTGATCGATCACCACCTTGGTGATCGATCACCAACCTCAGATCGATCACCACCTTGGTGATCGATCACCAATGCAATTTCAAAACTCCCCTTACATCACATCAATATCTTATACAGATTGATCGATCACCACCTTGGTGATCGATCACCAACCTCATTGTAGATCGATCACCACCTTGGTGATCGATCACCAACTCCCTTGTAGATCGATCACCACCTTAGTGATCGATCTACAACTCGGGCAAGAACTTCCTAGCTTCTGGGGTCTCTGTTCCCCATAAGGCTTATACAGATTGATCGATCACCAGTCCTTGGTGATCGATCACTGCTCCTCGATGATCGATCACCACCCTATGGTGATCGATCACCAATGAAAAAAAATTTGGAGTTCACCTCCCATCCATTTTGATCTCCTCCACTAATGGTTGTTCAATCACCATTAATACTGCATAAATACACCCTCTAAACGATCCTTTAACCCTATTTATCATACGCAACTCACCTTGTTCGTGGGTTCCTTGAGGTTCCGGCAATGGCCGGAAAAGAGGGTCTCAAACCTAGATCTCGGAGCTCCTCCACGATCCGGACCCCATGAGAAGCTCTTCGGATCAAGGCCTCTCACACCAATCTCAAACCCCAAATAACTCAATCACCTTGGTCTAGCAACTCTAGCTTAGGAATCCCTCATCTTCACTCTTGTTAACCCTTTTCTTCTCTCTCAAAGGATCTCTTTCACACTTTCTTAGCACAATCTCCAACCTATGGAGCAATTAGGGCAAGGGGATGAAGGAGAAGAAGAGTGGAAGTCTCCTCTCTTGTCTCCTTCCTTCCTCTATAAGCTACCTCCTCACAAAATTTCTGCTTTTGCCCTTGGTGCCCGCTCGGTGTGAAGCATGAACACGCTTGTTCCACCTACCCTCTACACATCTAGGATCTAGATGAAATTGCACACGTGATCTCATCTCATCACGGTGCCACATTATTTAAACTAATATAACCCTAAAGTTTTTGAATCAACCTTGGTTTCCGTGCCGGGCACGCGGATCACAGCAGTTGGGCTCGTTTTCTAGTTTTTTTTTTTTTTTTGGGGTCGTTACAGAGGGGATTTAGGAGGGATTGAGGGAAAATGAGGAAACGTGTGAGAGGGAAGGATGGTTTAGGAGGGAAACTCATTGGAGTTGAAAATGCATTGAGTTGGGCGCCTTTAGTTGGCGCGCTGATTCATATCCGAAGTTAGTGGCGGTCAATATTCTAGTAGCCGGAAGAAACCCGCAAATCTTGTGGCGGTGATATAAGATGTGCCAGCAAGTGGGCGCCGGTATAAGCCCACCATTTTGTAGTGACCTATGACACCTTTACTTCATTTTTATTTCTTCCTTATAATATATCTATTTCATTTCTATGTCATATACTGAAGGCATATCAATAAAAATGTACCCAAAACTTCTTACCTAAGCGTACTAATTCCATGTTCCAACTCCTGGCCACTATGATTGAAATAGTCTACTTATTTAAGCTAAGTAATCGGAGAATGCAGATAATCTGTGTAAAAACCAAGAAAGACAAGCATCATGGGCCATGTTCCATGCAAATATATTCAACAACAAGAATAATTGATTTTCTTCCCTTTTTTTTCCTCTTTTTTTTTTGTTGGGGGGAGGGGGGGAGAGGATGTTAGATACACCCTAAACCAATAAGCCTTGAATGCAATGTCTAGAATTCCTTTCAGAAGTTGTCCCATTAGCAACAACAACAGCTTGTCGTATGTAACAACTTTAAGGAGTGCTTTCCACACAGAAAACTATGTACCATTCTATTCATTTTTAAATTCATAGCTGTTGAAGTTTCCTTCTAAAATGGCGGGCTTTTTGTAATGTGGCTTAGACAATTTGAGGAAATTGCTTCATGCATATATGAGAATGTAAAGGTGTGGAATACTCGATTGTCAAAAGAAAAAGGTTTGGAATTCTCTTTTAATAATGAAAAATACAACAAAAATCATGTTGGAATATTTTCATAAGAATTATTTGGCAAGAGATTATAAATCAACTTTAGTAATTTCATAATCTAATCGCAATCTTTCATTTTTTATTCCCATGATTTTTTGAACCATTACGGTTGTTTTCATTGTTCTTATAGGTGGACAAGCTAAAACATTAATGTTTGTGCATATAAATCCGGAAGTAAATGCTATTGGAGAGACAATTAGCACACTAAAGTTTGCTGAGCGGGTAGCCTCGATAGAACTTGGGGCAGCTCGTTCTAATAAGGAAACCGGTGAAATCAGGGATCTCAAAGAAGAGGTGTGCCATATTTATCATCTGATTCTAGTTCGTGTTGGTGTCCTTTTTCTTGTCGTGGTTAATCTCCAATTGGGTGCCTTGGTGTAAAGGCGCTGATAACTTTGAGTGCCAAATCAGTGCATATCAATGGTAAACTTTCATTGATTTTGTCCTCATAAATAAATAGCAGTGCATTTCCTTGACATTTGACCATTCGGTCATAAGCAGAATGGCCCGAGTGCCACCTTTGGCACTTGGATCGGGTAACTACTTACCAGCTCCATTTGGAAATGAGGATGCTCCATGAACTTGCTACATAAATGATACGTGAGTTAGACAATCTAGACGGAAACTTGAATGCCTCTATGAATATCAAAGTTTGAATAATTGAAAATATAACTCGTGTCATCAGAAGCCATGTTCTGAAGCAAGGTAACAAAATTGGAATCGGTATCGGTATCGGGTATCGGTCCTTGGAGGAGCGATATGAATCGGTCGATACTGATACGTATCGGCCTATTTAAAAAAGAAAAAGTTTATATTTATATATATATATATATATATATATATATATATATATATATATATATATATATATATATATATATATATATATATATATATATATATATATATCGGCCGATACCGATATCAATACCGAGTTGGATACCGATACGTATCGGTTTGCCGAAAAACCGATACATATCGCCGATATGTATTGGTATCGGCCGATATTTGATTCCTTATTCAGAAGCCATCCAACATGATTTAAACTAAATAGAAACACATTTTCAGAAATGAACATCTCTCTCCCCTAAATTCCTGAGGATCATTTTCGCTAATCAGTGACCAATTATTTGTATTCATCATCTCCATCAAGTCAGAGTCACACTCTCTTACTCATATATAATAGTAAACTGTTTTCATAATTTTTTAAGAGTATTAGAGGGGACAGCATTCATTGCCAGCATGGTTTAAAATACCGGATTTCCGGTCTGTATCATCCAGCTCCAACACTGATGCATATAGGTTCTGGACAATACATTGGTATCTATCGTCTGATACATACCTATAATGTAAGGCACCGGTACGATACATTCACAGTATCATACCACTGTACCAGTGACCTCTGAAACCGGTTAGTATCAGACAATATGTACTGGTTTTGTTTGAAATTTTGAACCATGATTATGAGACCTAATTGAATTTGCGGCAAGAGTTTTCTTATTTTGTTTCTGGAGTGTATTTAATCAGCTTTGGAAATAGCTGTCAAATGTGTTGAGCCCCCAGAAACTACTGAATTATGATTCTGATGTCAATCTGATGGTGTTTTCCTACAGTTCTATAACGCTTGTCATTTGTTTTGTGGGTCCAATCATAAGCGGTTGATTCTTTGACAGTCAAGTCAACATGCTTCACCAGTTTGGTTTATTCTTAGCAAAATTAAGAGATCAATAGCTTAGACTAGTTTATGATTTTTCTAAATCAGTTTGCTTGTTGTAGGAGCTTAGAGTGTTGCTAAATATGGGTTCTCTAATCTTGAGCCGGCATGGACCATTGCCTTCTGTTGTTTAGTGTATGGGATTCACTTAATGTTATGACTCGGTCAAATATTGTAGGAGCTTAGAGTGTTGCTAAATACAGGTACTCTAATCTTGAGCCAGCATGGACCCATTTCCTTCTGTTGCTTAGTGTATGGGATTCGCTTAATGTTAAGACTTGGTCAAATTTTGTGTGCTCCCCAACTTCTCCAGGCCTCAAACCCAAGGTATCAGTATCAGTATCAGCCCATCTTGGACCGATACTGATATGGTATGGCCAATACCGTATCAAATATATATATATAATGAAAAAAATAGAGGAAAAAAATAAAAAACCTTGTTGTATCAGGTTGGGCCCGATATCTGATTCAACCAGTTGGACCTGACCATTGCCTGCTACCCTATAGAATGCCATATCTTGTATTACCTTGGTAAAGATCAAACATTGAGATGGTAGTTGAAGTTAAGAATTGTAGTTAACTTTGCATTGTCCATTTTATGTTCAAAGAATTTATCATACCTACGAAATCTTTATGCACATAAATATAAAATTGCAGATAGTTTATAATCTTGTACTGAAAAATTGAATTTCAGAATGATCAAAAAAAAAAAAAAAAAAAGAATTTCAGATCAGAAGCTGTTCTTCAGGAAAGCAAAGAAGACCCCGTTTTCCCATTCGATCCTCAGAAAAGGAACTTAATTCCAAGACACTTTTTGTGGCTGAAGAGAGCCTCGCCAACTCCAAGAAGCCAAGATCTCCATCTCCTCCTGTGAGAAGATCATTATCCACAGATCGAGGCACACTCATCAAGAGCAAGATCAAGCTTGATACACTGGACGACCAACCCGTATCAAAATTACAGTTTCCACCCAGAATAGCCATCAAATCCGTCCCCGCAATGCCAACCATGGCAACAAATGAGAAGTCTAAATTTGGGTGGGGCCCACATGAACTTGCTAAACAAGACAATATATCCGATGCGTTTTACCATCACCGGCCCCATGCAAGGAAACCGAACACAGATCATGAAGAAGAGCAGTTTAAGTTGATACTTAATGTCAGGAAAGGTGGCATTAGGAAATGCAAGCCTGAGATTAATAAGGCGAAGCTCAAGCATCTGCCAGCTAGGATTCAGAAGTCTGATGTGGCGCTAGCTTGGCAATCTAATGTGGATGCAGGAGGAAAGGTGGAGGAGGCCCGAAAGAGCGATTTTTCAGAACCGGAAAACGAAAATGAGCTTCCTGGGTCCCCGGTACATGGTACTTTGATGGTGAAGAAGATTTGTCAGAACTTCACAAGGGCTTCCTAGAATCTCGAACCTAGGTAAGTGCTTATACACATGCTATGAAATGTTGAACCTGACCATTTTTTCTGACAGGTTCAATGGGTCAAAGAAATTGACTATTTACATGACTGCAGTTTCTGACAAGTCAACCTAGAGAGCTTGCTTTTGTGTGTTCCCTTTGAGGTTTACAATCTTGCTCATACCATTTATACTGGCCTGTGTAAATGTTATAAAAGACTCGACTCTCCTGACTGTCATTTAAACACCAAAAATGGTGTTTAAATGATCCTACACCATCAATGGTTTAAGATGTGAGTGACTCACGCCATCAAAGTGATGATAAATCATAGATTGAAGGACCGACAGTGGTGTTTTAGGGAGATTTAAACCATCTGATCTGGTGATTGTAATATCAACTGTCGTTTTCAATTTTGATGACCGATATTAAAGTTCATCAATTGGATGGTTCACATCCACTTATAGGCATGTTTCTTTGGGCTGAGATAGGTTCCATATTTAATATATATTTGCATAGGATCAATTTCAATTCATTCTTAAATGCTATTTTGTCTTATGTAAAACACTCATAACACTTGAAACAAAACACAAGAAAAAGGAGCTTGTGGCCTCTTGATTTGAGCTGAAGCACCAGTAAGAGCGGCAGAGATCATCGTAAATGCATGTGTTTGAATATTGATTTCTTTCTTGTATTCTCTTGCACTTAATGGAGAAGCATTTTTAATGTGTTGCAGAGGTCCAGTTCATGCAGTGGAGCCATTGTCGTCAGGGAAGCATGAAAACAAGCTGACCAATGGCATAATCCGCTACGGAAAGGAAAGCAGCCTCCCTGCCATGCCTGAATTTAGAAGAAGCCATTCTTCGCCACGTGGAAAATTCACAATTTTGTCTTGAAATTTTAGGCTTCTCCTGTATATCGAGTTTCTATATAAAAGCGAGCAATTCTAGACCCGGAATTATCGACTTTCTGTACAGGCTATTAAATCAGTGAACCCGACTGGCATATTTCTTCAATGGAGATCGAAGAAACCTAAATTCGTACCAGGTGATGAGACTGAATATTTTTTTTTCTACAGTCCCCATTTTTTTTTTCTTTCTGTCTTGTGCCATGGTCAGTTTCATTTCAGAATTAATTTTGTGTATACGGGAGCATTTTACTAAGACGATCAATATATAATAAGCATGGGTTAAAAAATTGTCCGATACCGATACGTATCGGTTTTGGACTTGGGCGGTACGATACATTGTCTATGTATCATACCCCCTAAAAAATAGGGTAATTATCGTCCGATACGGGCAATGTATCGCCCGTATCGGACGATACGGACGATACTTTGAAATTATCAGGCGATAATTTCAAATTATCGTCCGATAATTTGATTTTTAATTTTTTGAAAAAAAAATGGTTTCAGAACGATACATTCAATGTATCGCCGATACGCGATACATATCGAACGATACACGATACATATCGAACGATACGAACGATACGGACGATACGTATCGCCCGTATCGTCCGATATGGACGATAATTTATTTTTTTGATTTTTTGAAAAAAAAAAAAATGTATTGAATCGATACATTCAATGTATCGGACGATACGCGATACGTATCGTCCTGAACTTCAGGACGATACGTATCGGAAATCCGATATTTTAACCCTTGATAATAAGTATTTATCATTTACTGACTTCAGTTTGTAATATACGTTTTCAAAGAGAGTTTTCTTTTAGGATGCCCTAAGAGGTCCGGACACCCGGATTATCAAAAAAAAGAAAAAAAATTCATTTCCTGGTTGATTTTATGTGAAATGAAATCTTTGTGGTTTAACTAGGCTATCGAAGAAATGATCGTCATTCGAAATTTATTTCTCTTCTTTGATTAGTATCTCGAGGAGAATCTGTAAAAAAGTTTTTTTTTTTTGTCCAAACAGTAAATCGATAACCGTTATTATTTAGAAAATAGGGTGCCCTAAGAGGTCCGGACACCCGGATTATCAAAAAAAAGAAAAAAAATTCATTTATTGGTTGATTTTATGTGAAATGAAATCTTTGTGGTTTGACTAGGCTACGAAGAAATGATCGCCATTCAAAATTTATTTCTCTTGTTTGATTAGTATCTCGAGGAGAATCTGTAAAGTATTTTTTTTTTGTCCAAATAGTAAATCGATAACCGTTATTATTTAGAAAATAGGTTTCTTTTTGCCCAAATTAATGTTGAAATGACAAAAAAAAAAACATTTATATGCCGGGGAGAAATTCAGCTTAAAGCTTGTTCACATGTTAGATATTTTAAAGTTGGGTTTTTTGCATATACCCTCCCGAGTTATGGGTATTTATTCTGCAACTCGTACTTTTGTGTTTCTGTTTCATATACTCCCCTTGCCATTAACTAATCATGAGTTTATGGACGGAATAACTATTTTGCCCTTAATGAAACTAATACTCTAAAAATACCACCATTATGCCGATATTGCATCAAACTCCCTGAGTTTTGGGTATTTATTCTACAGCCCTTACATTTGTGTTTCTGTTTCATATACCTCCTTACCAGTAACTAGCCATGAGTTTATGGGCTGAAGGACTATTTTGCCCTTAATAAAACTAATATTCTAAAAATACCACCATTCTAAAAGGCTCTTCATTCATCCATATTTACAAGTCATGCCATCAAAGTTTACCACCAGCATTGTAAAAGGCCCTTCATTCACCTTTATTTATAAGTCATGTCATTATAGTTTACCACCATTCTAAAAGGAGTTACGTTTAAATCCACTCACAAAATTTGAGTTCACCCATGCTGAAACACATCGACTACATTGAATCAGACGATGGAGATTGTTTATCATTCCAATCTTTCATGAGATTGATCTTTAGATCATGGGTGTACTATCAGACGGTCGATTTTTTATTTCATATGGTACACACCCATAAAAGTGACCTTAAAATCAATTTTAAGCGTGTACGTGATACTAATAAGGTCACTTTTTTGAGATGTGTGTCGCGTGAGATAAAACATTGACCGTCTGATGATACACTGATAATCTCAAGATCCATCGTGTGAAATATTGAGAGGATAAATGATCTCTCATTGTTCCATTTAATTCAATCAACGTGTTTCAACGTGGGTGAACTCAAAGATTCAGTGGGTGGATTTAAAGGTACTCTTCTAAAAGGCCCTTCATTCACTCATCAGATTCAAGACCCATCAGATGGGTGATTCCCCCATTAAAGCATGTCAATGTTTGGACGAATACTCAACCAATGGAAGATTTGTGGGAAACGATGCAATTATTCTTGTAAAGAAAACCTTCAATCGATCCAATCAAAATACCCGACCCTCCAATTTGCTATATGATTCAAGACCCATCAAATGAAAGACCGATTGGTATTGGCCGATACTTACCGATACAATTTTTTTCTCGGTCTTGGCCAATACTTATCGATACAATTTTTTTTCTACATATTTTTAAAAAATGACTGATTTGATATTGGTGGTACCGTGTCCATTTTAGACGATATGTATCGGTGCAAGATGGACCAATACCTAATACTGATACTAATACTCCGAGTGCAGGTCGGATTAGCCAAACCTTGATGCTTCTTATATTTGGTTTGGCTAATTCGACCTGCACTCGGGGTATCAATATCGGTATCAGGTATTGGTCCATCTTTCACTGATACATATCGGCTAATATAGATACGATACCATCAATGCCAAATTGGTCTCCTTTTAAAAACATGTAGAAAAAAAATTGTATCAGTAAGTATTGACCAATACTGAGAAAAAAATTGTATCGGTAAGTACCGGCTAATACCAATCGATCTTTCATCTAATGAGTCTTGAATCATATAACAAATTGGAGGGTCAGGTATTTTGAGTGGATAGATTGAAGGTTTTCTTTACAAGAATAATTGCATCGTTTGCCACAAATCTTTCATTTGTTGAATGTTCATCCAAACGTTGGCATGCTTTAATGGGGGAATCACCTATCCGATGGGTCTTGAATATGATGGGTGAATGAAGGGCCTTTTAAAAGAGTATCTTTAACTCCACCCACTGAATCTTTGAGTTTACCCACGCTGAAACACGTTGAGTGAATTGAATCGAACGATGGAGATCATTTATCCTCCCAATATTTCACACAATGGATCTTGAGATTATCGGCGTACCATCAGACGGTCAGTGTTTTATTTCGTGTGGTACACATCTCAGAAAAGTGACCTTAACATCACGTGCACACTTAAAATTGATTTTAAGGTCACTTTTATGGGTGTGTACCACATGAAATAAAAAATCGACCATCTGATGGTACACCCATGATCTAAAGATCGATCTCATGAAAGATTAGAACTGTAAACAATCTCCATTGTCTGATTCAATGCAATTGATGTGTTTCAACGTGGGTGAACTCAAAAATATTATGGGTGGATTTAAAGGTACTCCTTTTAAAATGGTGGTAAACTATAATGGCATGACTTGTAAATAAAGGTGAATAAATGGCCTTTTAAAATGGTGGTAAAATTTAATGGCATGACTTGTAAATATAGATGAATGAAGGGCCTTTTAGAATGGTAGTATTTTTAAAATATTGGTTTCATTAAGGGAAAAATAGTCCTTAGTTCATAAACTCACGGCTAGTTAATGGTAAGCGGGGATATCCTTACTACTATGTAAAAGTACAAATAATTTCTATCAATTTTAGTGTTTTCATATTTTTAGTAACAAAATACCCCTAAGCCAAAATACCCCTAAGCTACTCCACCTACCCTCATCTTCTTCCTTATGTATCCCTATCATTACTACTATATGAAAGCTAAAATAGTTTCTCTCAATCTTTGTGTGACAATAAAATTAAAATGGGTATCATTATTTACCATCCAAAAAATTGTAACTTCATCTCACCTCTTTCAGTCTCAATATATTGTTCGCTTTGAATCATACGATGGAGATTATTTTTTATCTCAATCTTCTATATAGTTGATCTTGACATCCTGTTTGTATCATCAGGCGGTAAAATTTTTATTTCACTTGACGCACAACAAAAAAAGTGACTTTAAAATCAAATAGCATACATCACTCTCAAACATGATTTTAATATCATTTTTTAAAAAATCGACGGTCTAATAATACTCTCATGATACCAAGATCATTTAGGTAAAAGATGGGGATAAAAGATGATCTCCATCTTCTAATTCAAAGCGGTCATTTCATACCCATTAGAGGATATTGACGATGTCACAATTTTAAGGGTTGCAAATAATGATACCCAAATAGAATCTCTTTTCCAATGGGAATACGAAAATAATGATATCCAAATAAATTCTCTTTCTTTCCTTATTTTTAGCACCTTCAAAGAAACCCATAAAGTTAAGAGAATTAACAATTTTGTCATAAAAGTTATCTTTCCTTCCTTATTTTTAACACCTTCAAAGAAATTCACAAAATTAAGAGAATTAACAATTTTACCATAAAATATTTGACTTGCTTTGAATTATGTGGCATAGATCACATAAAAATAGCCCAAAAATTAAATTTGAGCATGATGTATGTCATGTAAATTTAGGGCTATATTTTGGAATTTGCACCTTATGAAATAAAAAAATGATCGTCTAATGGTAAACCAATGATATCAAGATCTCTTATGTGGAAGATTGGGCCGAAAAATGAACTCCATCAACTAATACAAAGAGTCAATGGTTTTTTGCATAAGTGCCCTTTAAGATTCCGCGGGTGTTAATAAAGCTATCAAAATAATAATTTACTGAAAAGTTGAAACCCTCTGAGCCACGATTAATGTACCCTCGATCAAATCTTGTCATCTTACCTAATCGGATTCAAATTTCGGCCCAAAACTTGCACTCATACGTATGTTGGTCGTAAGACTTAGGGGAGCACTTAACTTTATATGACTTGGACAAACATATGATACTTCTACGTAGGGCTTTCAACAGATTGACTTTTTTATTGGGGTAGGTACTAAACTTAGGTTATTCCGCTAAGTCAGGCATGAAGTGTCAGACACAATCTATAGTTATGATTGGGTCGAGTTAAAAAAAAATTTGGTCAACTAAGCTCGAGTTACAAGATTTTATATAATAACTAATAATAATAATAATAAAATAGAGTGTTTTCAACCAGGTCAAGTCAACTGTTAGGTCGGGTTGAGCATATACACTCGACCCTTTAGGTTAAGGTCGGGATAGGTGTCAGGTTGGGTTTGGTCGACTAAGCTCGAGTAACAAGATTTGATATAATAATTAATAATAGTAGTAGTAGTAGTAATAATAATAATAAAATAGAGTGTTTTCAATCAGGTCAAATCAGGTGTTAGGTCGGGTTGGGCATATGCACTCGACTCTTCAAGTTAAGGTCGGGATAGGTGTCAGGTCGGGTTGGGCATATATACTCGACTCTTCAGGTTAAGGTCGGGATAAGTGTTAGGTCGGGTTGGGCATATACCCTTGACCTTTCGAGTATTAGGTCGAATCAGGGTGCACCATCAGGCCAGGTCAGGTCAGTATATGTCATTTACCAATCGGACAGTCAAACCTTTAACACGACCCATTAGCAACCCTACTTTTAAGTTCTAAATTATATGTTTATTTTTATTTTTTAATATTATTTTAACATAAATATGATTTATATGATGATCATGTGAATCAAGTGGCTTTAAAATGATGGCATGCATATAAAATTAAGGTTAGAGATTTTATATATGGGACACCATTTTGACACCATGTACTGATACATGATGCAAGTGATTATTATACATCTTCTGTCACATTTTTCAGTTAAAATTTTTATTTTGGCACCATGTGTAATGCACATGCATTTTTATAAGATTTATAGTTAATGATTCTAAGTTTTTAACTATATAACCAATAAATCGATTGAATGTCAAATGACATGAGGTGGTCTGCCAATTGCATGAACCAAATTCTTGTACATGTTCCAAAAATTAGTAAGCTATATGACCCTTTGCCCTTTTGATGGTATGCCCATGATTATATTTTCGTGTGCCACATGGTTTCCAGTTATTTTTTAGGATGAAAGATTAAAACGAAAATCGAACCGTTCTATTTACAATGATCGAATTTTTAATGGTACTATAACCGATAACCATTAACTATTGTGAATCAGAAGATGGAGATCGTTTGTCGCACAATCTTTCCCATAATGTATGAGATCATGGGTGTACTGACAATCAACTTTTTATTTCAGGTGTTGCACGTTTCAAAACGTGATCGAAAATCATGTTTGAGCATGATGTTTGTCACATGGTTTTCAGTTACTGTTTTGGGATGTGTGTCACTCAGATTAAAAATTGACCGTCTAATGGTACACTATTTACCTCAGGATCATCATATAGAAGATCGAATTAGAAATCAATTTTGAATGACATCATAGCCGAATACCATTGACTGTTTTAAATTAGGCAATAACGGTCGTTTTCGTCCAAATCGTAGATCCTGAGATCATGAGTGTACTGACAGTTAATTTTTTATTGCATGTGGTACAAATAAAACATCCCAAAAAGTGATCGAAAATCACGTTTGAGTATGATGCGTGCCCCATAATTTTCAATCATTTTTTTTAGATGTATGCAATAGAAATCATAAATTGACCGTCTAATGGTACACCATTGATCTCAAGCTCCATTATGTGAAAGATTGAAAAGAAAATCGATCTCTATCATCTGGTTCACATCAGTTAATGATTTTTCGAATGTAGTACACTTAGAAATCTGATTGGTATAATTAGAGTTATCCTTTAAAGGAAAGACTTGGTATTTGGAGGACTTATGCAAAGTAGAAACTTCATCTTAGCCTTCGGATTTGAAGGTCATATTCTAAATATGTTTAATGCAAAAGATTGGTATAAAATAAAATCTCTATTATATAATTCAAAGCAGTCAAATATGGATGAGATGATGACCATTTATTGTGTTAAGTCGTATGATAGAGATCAAAGATCTTTAGAATATGACATTTAAATCAGAGGAATTCGATGATGTCTTCACATTTATATTAACATGTGCAACGCACATGCACTTTTACTAGTGAAACAAAAACATAAAAGTAAAGATTGTAGAATAAATACTCATAATGTAGGAGATTTGATGCAATATTGACATATCTTAAGGGGGTATATGCAAAAAATCTTTTAAAGTTTTAAGCTTTAAAAAATGCTTTGTGCCTTAGAGGATAGTCATACATCGGGTACCATGGGAATTGGTTTTGGCTTATGTTGAGAAGCCTTGAAATAAGGCTGTAGCCTTGACACAAAGGCCTGCAGCCATCACCCACGGCACCGAATTTTGCACGTTCTGCCGTTATGCACCCGATTAGTCACGCGCGCCTAGCTGAGTCAGGACAGGACGAGACTGACACTTGTCATTGCGGTGCATTTAGTTAATTTCTTTAGGCAATAGTGTGACTGCCTTTTAACTTTTAACTTTGACAAAAGTTTAAATCTTTTAAGGGAAATTTACTTGACCGGCCCTATCAGATACACCTTTTACATCAGAAGCCCTGTAGTTTCACTTTTACCCAAACAAACCCGCTCCGCGCCGAGCCAACGCTTGCCTTTAGGAAATGCCCAAACTACCCCCAATGTAATAAATAGCCGTCATCTTTTCAAATCATTACTATTTACATTTTTTACTTTTTACTTTTTCATTCGAAGTCGGTGGAGAGTCGTTGTCGCTTCGGAGGCGCTAGCGTTCAGAACTCCAATCTTCAAGCTACCAAATCTGTAAGTTGGAATTAAAATTACCTTCCATTGCTTTAGATTATTTTTTTCTCCTCTCTTTGGTGCACATTTTGACATAATTTTTTAAGGTTTTCCCATATATAATCGATATCGATCTTATATGTAATCGATATTTATCTTATATGTAATCGTTACCGATTACATATCGAGTCGCTATTGATTACATGTAGAGTCGATAATGATTACATATGTAGTCGTAATCGACTATATAAATAGTCGATGACGACTCTATTAAAAATCGATATCGACTCTCTATGCATATAATTAATACCCATCATATGAATTAATTTCCCTATAATTATTACCCTCGATGATATAACCCATAATAAATCATACGAGGTTTTATATTTATCTCAGCCGATGTTAAATTTATTGCCAACTACCCTTTTGTAAAACTATTATGGCAAGTAAGCTTGGAAGAATGAGAAAATTTAATACAACGATTCGTATTCCACCATCTAGGAGCTTTAAATACAGGTTTAGTTCGTACTTAGCAAACCTATCATCCCTACCAGCCCATATTTTTTCCAATGTCAGACGACGAAGAAAAAATCTACTATAACCCAATCAAGTTCGAGCCTGTATGGGGGGACCCACCACCACCACCAGAATCAGATCCTCTGCAGTTTTTGTGGGACGAGTACGATGAAGTAATGGAAATTTTGCAGAAGAAAGAAAAGAAAAAGAAGGAAGAAAAGAAAAAGAATAAAAGAAAGAAAAAGAAACTTAAGACGGAACCACCCGCCTCTCCACCCCATCCACCACTTGCTCTTCATCCATCTTCCTAAATTTTGGTTAGAAGCGGAGGACCGCTTTTATCGAAGAATCTTCCTTAGGATGTTGCTGCCAGATTTTATTTTCATTTTTAATTGTAAATGAAATATTATGAATGTAATTGAAAATTTTTGAAAGTAAATGAAACATTTTGATTCAATTGCGACTTCATGAAATCTTTTGAGTCTGTATATTAAATATATTCAATGTAAATAAATATTTTAAGATAATTGCGACTTTATATTGAGTCAATACTGATTGTATAAATAGTCGATGGCGATTTTATATGTAATCGATGACGACTATGGAGTCGATATCGATTACATCTAGAATCGATATCGATTACATATAGAGTCGATATCAATTATATCTAGACTCGATATCGATTACATCTAGAGTCGATAATGATTACATTTAGAATCAATATCGATTACATTTAGAGTCGATAACGATTACATTTAGACTCGATATCGATTACATATAGAGTCGATATCGATTACATATGTAATCGATATCGAGCTTATATGTAATCGATATCAGTTTTATATATTACATTTCATTCAACATTTAAACTATCCTTGTTAGTTTGGGGCTCATTCCTTTCTTTTTTATTATAGTTCATTTCAAAAGGCCGTCAAGATGGTTGTACACCGAGCTGTTGCGAAGTGTTCGTCCACTGCCATTTCGAGTCTCTACGAAAATGCTACCCCAACTTGAAAGAAGTTGCTGAGAGATTTAGTTTTTGGTGGAATATTTCAAATGCCTAAGGGTGTGGGATTTCTATCCGATGTGGTGGATGCGATGTTGACATTTTGGGTTGAAAAAAACCACTTAAGAATTGGGAAGACTGATGTCTATCTTCGGAAGATAGACATTGCATTGATACTGGGCCTTGCCGTAGTTGGCCCAAAAAAGTATACCCCATCCGTTAAACCACCGGCAGAATAAACAATTCGACACAAATACTTTCGTGGAACGCCTCCTAGAAAAATTTTCCGGTCTCATATAGATGCTGCAATTTGGAGAGCGAAAAGTGATGAGGACTTCGTAAAATTGTCCCTTTTATTTGTGTTGTGCATATTTCTCTTCCCCAGGTCCCACCATCAGCTTTCGGAAGACCACATCGACCTCATCGATGATGTGAAGAACTTTAACCGAACTCCGTGGGGTCTGCACATCTACCACGACTTAATCAAGTATATAATGAAGGGTGCGATGAATAGAAAGACAGCCGAGATGGATAAAGCCCTGAAGACGTACAACACATATGGATGCATATGTGTACTTCAATGGTGGGCTTATGAGATCCTGCCCGATATATCGCCATCCCAGCTAGGCCTCGATGACCCTTTCCCACGACTGCTGAAATGGTCGGACAGGGCGCAGCCAAGGATCAAAGGTTACACTCACGGACAGATGTTTGACAGCAAGGTATGAGGTATTGCCAATTCAAAAAGCAACTTACCGATTCATTCTAGAATCGATAACGATTCATTACAGAATCGGTATCGACTTCTTAGTAAGTCGATAACGATTAAGTATAGAATCAATAATGACTATTTAATAAGTCGATAACGATTTATTTAGGAATCGATAACGACTTAATAAGTAGTCGATAACAACTCATTAAATAATCAATAGCGATTCAGTACAGAATCGATAACGATTTATTAAATAGTCGGTACCGATTCTTTACATAATCGAGAATGATTTATTATATATATGATCATTTTATTCTGTTATTTACCATATTTCCTTTTCTTTCAAAAGGTTTGCGCTCCCCTCGTGCCTCAGGGCTTTGAATTAGAGATACCCGTGCTAAGAGAATATCTACAGGTTCAAAAGGAGGTTGGGGGGAAGAGGAAAGAATCGGTCAAGAAAGCTGTGGAAGAGATGCGGCCGAAGAAGAAAAGAAATTACATTCCGGTCGAGAATATTGAAGAGGAAGAATGGGATGACGACGACGTCGTGGAAGAAGAACCCCTCGAAAAGGGCCCGTCCCATGTGGGAGCGGGTCACTAAGAACTAGGGGCCACCAAGGAGAGCTCAATGAAAGATAGCCAAATGAACCGTCCACCTCCAATGATTCTTTGTTGAGGAGGGTCTACCATTTGACGCTGGAGAACTTGAAGCTCACCCAAAGAGTGAGCGATTTGGAGGGAGAGAATAAGGCCCTGGCTAAACATTACGCTTATGTAGAGAAACTATGCAACTCCTTCAAAGAGCGGCTGAATTCAAGGGATGCGGAGTTGCAGAAGTTAAATCACTACAACTCATTGGTCAGAAAGGGTCAGGCGAATATAAAAGAACTCCTTGAAAATTTATTGGAGGCGAGACTTAAGGTATGTTTTGAAATCTGGATTTATATGTTCAGTTTTGTTAACATAAATCGATATACACAATCGTTATCGATTGCATATAGAGTCGATAACGATAATATACAACATCGTTATCGATTATATATACAGTCGATATCGATTATATTTACAATCGATATCGACTCTGTATACAATTGATAACGATTGTTTATAGAGTCGATAACGATCATATATAAAATCGATATCGACTATATATACAGTCGATAACGATTATATTTAAAATCAATTTGGACATTTAAAAATGGGGACAAAAAATTAATTCTTATTTTGCACCATTATTTCGATGTACAGGATGTGGCTATTGAGGAGCTGATATCGAAGGTGTGCGACACAGCCGTCGATAAGAAACCATCAGCTCCTATGCATCAGGTTCCTCCTCCTCCCATTGATGAGGTGACGACAGTTGCTGACGAGCAGCCTGAGACTCAAATTGATAAGGGTCCTGCTGGTGAAGAGGAAACCTCTTCCCAATTGCCTCACCAACAAGCTGAGCTTCGCTTAAGACCTAGACAAGGGAAACTCAGCAAAATAGCTGCCGTCAGACCTAAGCCACAACGAAGGGCTGTAAAGAAGTCTACCGAGAAGGCCAGCGAAAGACCAACTGCTGAAGGACCAACTGCTGAGCCTGGACCGGTGGCACTCATTACTGCTGGTCCTGGGTCTACGGTTGAAGATTCTCCTGCTGAGCTTTCACCTGAGCTGACAGCGGAGCAAAAATATATGCTAGATATATGGAATAAGCCTCTGAAGGAGGACGAGTAAGTTATTCTTCCCTGAATCTTTAACTTTATTATTTATATATTTTTTGTGAAGATTAGTTACGTTGGCCTTTATTTATACAACGACTATGTAAGCACTGTCGACAAGTATACACTGGTGGTGCAATCCTTCAGATGTCTAGCGGCCACGCAGTTCGTGGATAACTTTGTAAGTTTACCATACTGTAGGCAAAAACAAGAATATTTAAAGCTGTCGACGACTCGAAATAGAGTCGATATCGATTCGTTATAGAGTCGATGACGATTACTTAAGTAATCGTTATCGACTCTCCAATTAATCGATATCGATGGCCTATAGAGTCGATAACGATGGCCTATGTAATCGTTATCGACTCTGTAAGTCATCGATATTGATTAATTGGAGAGTCGAGAACGATGACTTAAGTCATCGTCATTGATGACTTATAGAGTCGATAACGATTATGTATTTAACTCTAACTGCATATTTTAATCTAACTGCATTGGCTTCAGGTTATAGGTGCCTACCTGAGACATTTGAAAGTTATTGATGATAAAATTCATCCGAATAAAAAGCACAAAAACTTCCTTATGGACCCTACCGCGCTGATGTTCATGAGCTATGAACTGAGAGATTTCAACAAGTTCCTGCTTGCTGAAAAATTATACGAACAATCGTTCGAGGTTCAAGTTCAACGGTGGGCTGCCTATAGACAAGAACAGACCGAAGGGAAGAAGCTGATGGAAACTTTCTTCTTCAATGAGTTTCGGAATCTGTGGGCTCACGAATGCAGCGTTGTATGGTTTTATCCTTTTTATAATTATTCTTTTTAATTTTTCTATCATACCATTTGAGATTATATTACTTTTTGTAGATATTTATGTCAATACATTCAGAACAATCACTACACTGAGTGCTTGCAATCGTGAAGGTAGTCGAACGATCCATAATGATCGTCGACCCTATATTTAATAGGCCCTCCAAGGAAAGATATGTGTCCCAATTGTAAGCGCTGGTAAGATATTTTACTTAGCATATCTTTTATCATTGTTAGCTTCGCATATCTGACACTCTTCTCTATTATTTTGAAATAGACCCAATACCTTCCCACGATTTTATATTCGTACGGTAACTCCACTGCACTGATCGTGAAGAACTATCCTTGGTCATCTAGTGACTGCAAGATCAAAACCCTCCCCCGACAGACCAACTCGTGTGATTGTGGAGTGTTTGTCGTGAAGTATGTCGAGTACTTCATGATGGGGAAGAAATTTGACTTCGCGCAATCAGATATGGATAAGATCAGGGCAGAAATTGGCCATTCACCGGCTACATACACCGGCGATGGCAGAGGAGTACTAGCGGAGGACGAAAAAAAGGAGGGGGCGCAGCAGTAGTGTTGTTGTATTTTAATATTTTTGTAAATGTAAATGAAATATTCTTTGTAAATGAAATTTTTTTAATATAATTACACCATTTTTATGTAGCTGTAGTTAAAAAGTAGAAATCGCAGCCATTATCAACTACATATAGAGTGGTCATCGACTATATAAATAATCGGTAACGACTCTGTATAGAGTCGCTATCGACTATATATAGAGTCGTCATCGACTATATACATAATCGATAACGACTCTATATCGAGTCGCTATCGACTTTATATAGAGTCGTCATCGACTATATAAATAATCGATAACGACTCTATATACAATCAATATCGATTATATAAGTGATCGATATCGATTCTTAAATGAATCGATATCGACTTTATAGATAGTCGATGGCGACTCTGTACAGAGTCGATATCGATTATGTATACAGTCGATAACGACTCTATGATTAATCGGTAAAGACTATTACAGTAAAAAAACATGGATTCTGAATTTCTTAGCAAATATATATTCTCGTTTACATTCAATCTATCATTATTAAAAATATACACTATCAACCCATCGGTCCCATTGCCGTGCAGCTCCTGCGATTGTGACCATATTCACTGCACCTGCTACACTGTAGTGCCCTAACCTCACCCTTAGACCTTATCCTTCTCTTCCTCGGACGGTCGGCTTCCTTTCGGTAATAATAGGGTGGTCTCACTTTCATATTTTCAGGGAGTTGCTCTGCTTGGAACTCCCATTGACTTTTATCGAGGGTGGGAACCCATTGCTCATCGTATGTTTGTTTAAAGCAAGTGGTGAAAAATCATTTCTCACAAAAATTATGGTAGTCGTAACTTCTTCGATTGATAACCGCCACGACATGGGAGCAAGGCAAGCCATGAATGTACCAATGGCGGCAACTACAGGTCTTGTGTTCCAAGTCGACGTGATGAATGAAATTTCTGGAATTGACTTGAAATTGATCACGCCCGTATGATTGAGATCTCTTTCTACCGGCCCATTGCAACACCTTCTTCATGTGCGCGTCTGCTTTCGGGCAGAGGAGGGTGGTCCATTTCTCAGATATCTCTCTGCATTTTTGAAAATGATCGGCGACTCTCTCTAGTAGTTCTGATTAAGTCGATAATTGGTCTCTCTCGAGCTATCTTTAGTACGTTGTTTAAACTTTCGGCAATATTCGTAGTCAGGGAATCGTATTGCCTTTCTTCCATATGTGCGCGTGCCCAATGCTTCAGATCTATTTTTAAAATATATTCTACGGCCCAAGGATCAATAGAATCTTTCTTCATTTCGTTAATAAAATAATCAAATTTCTCTTTCGAATATACACGCGCGGCGCACCACCATAGACCCTTCACATTATTTTTGGGATACTTGTGCTGCAAATTTTGTGTCATATGCCGTATGTAGTAGTTGTGATATGCGTTAGGGAAGATACGTTTCACCGCATTTATTAAACCCTTCGACCTGTCCGTGATAAATACGAAATCTTCGTTAAACCCACCGATCACGAACGCACCTACCTGTTCAAGAAACCACATCCACGTATCCTCTTCTTCTAACTTGACCTCGGTAAATGCTAACGATAATATATGACCATCACCATCTTGCGCAGAGGCGATAAGTAGGATCCCTTCGAAACGTCCTCGTAGGTGTGTGCCATCTACAAGTAATATGCGACGAAGTGTATTGCGGTAGCTTCCGATGCATAGGCCAAAACTCTAAAAAAATCTTTGAAACTTACCGTCAAGCGTAAGTTGAAAGGATGTTTGTACATTAGGATCTACCCTCTCCATCTCCTTCACGTAAGCCGGTAGATCAATAAATTGTCCTTCCCAACTGCCTCTATTATCATTAAGGGCAAGTTCTTTTGTCCTCCAAACCTTTGCATATGAGATTTGCACATTATAAGCTTTTGCAATATCAAATATTATCGACGCCAGTGTGTAGTCGAATCCCTCCATAAGTTTATCCCGTACATAGTTCGCTACGAAGGAGATTGTTGCATTATGGTGGCTGTGCGGTCCGATCTTAGCGGCTCCTCATGTGTGAGTACTATTAAATGTCTTGATTTGGAAAGAATTGAGCCCAGTCAATTTAGACGCATGTATTCGTCACGAACAATCGGGTTCGTAGCATCCGGCTGTCACTCGATAACTAGAGGGCCTCAAAGGCCGAATTTAAAAGTTTTTCTCCACCGCGTGCTCTTTCAATTCTCTTTGAAATGTTTGTTTGTCTCGGAAGATCTCTCCAATTTTAAACGTCCAATTTCGATATTCAGTTTCCACCTCTTCATCGGAGGAGTCGCCCGATGTTTCTCACATTTCGTAATCTCCGTCTACTAGGGGATTGTAAATGTCTCTCACAAAAATTTTCGGATCTTTTTTGATAAACTCATTCGGTTCGCTTTCATATTCTTCTTCTAAGGTATCTTCATTAGTGGCTTGAGGACGACTACGCCATTCACTAGCGGTGTTCTTGGGTGGTTGACTAGATCATTCACCGAAGGGGTTCTGATGTGATTGATCGGATCCTTCACCGAATGGATAATGGCGTAGTTGGCTAGGCCCTTCACTGAAGGGGTGCTCATGTGTATGGACATGGGGTTGAGTTTCTCTGGTAATTCCCATTGATGGCATGGTAGAACATAATTCTTGAGTAAATCAAGTTGTCCATCCACCGAGGAAGATATGACATAAATCGTCGGTATCTACCACCCTTTCTGAAGTGTAGTCTAACCATTGACTACATTGTTGTGACCCATGCATGTATTTTACTGGGTCATCATACGATTCAATCAGAACATTGTTTAAATCAAAAGTTGCTTTCCCTATGCCATCGTTCGCCGCAATATAACCGTCATCTCCTAACGGGACGGTATCGTATACAGTTTCATCCTCAAACTTACATGGCTGAAATGAATGAGTCACAAAATCAGTCCCGCCGAGATCTACTTGTTCAGCTTCGACTGGGAAGGATGACGATTCCTTAATGATGAATACTTTTATGACGTCCACCCCGAATTTATAAAACGTAAATAAGGTGGCCAAATCATCAGAGTCTAAATGTCGGCAACCACAGGCATATTCACTATCTTCATATGAAACTTTGTGGAAATTATTTCATCCGCATTCGCAAAACTGACAGCAGACATTCGCCTTATGAATTGTTCATAAGAAATATCAATTGAAATGTTAATAACCCTCCGTCGGCCACCTTCATACAAGCCATCATCGTTTACAAGAAGGCCATCATAGTGACAAAGAAGAGGAATCCTCACGTCCGTCATCATCTGTTTAAGAATGAGAAGGAAGGGGTCATAAGACTGATGAAACAAAAGAGAAAAGACGACTATAAATCTTCGTCAATTGTATATAAAGTCGATAACGACTATATATAGAGTCGATATCGATTATATATACAGTCGATAACGATTATATATACAATCGTCATCGACTCCATATACAGTCGATAACGATTATATATACAATTGATATCGATTGTATATATAATCGTTATCGACTGTATATGGAGTCGATGACGATTGTATTTGCAATCGATATATATTTAAAAAAAAAAACGATCCAAGGATATAAAGACTTTCCTATACTGCACGAATAGGAGATACTACATCATTAAGAGACACTAATAAACTGAAAATGGGGTTTAAGTAGGATACCTCGCGTCGCAAGGACAAACTGTAGGTTCTTCGTGTGACAATGGAGAAATATAGTCATCTTCTTCTCCCAAGCCTCTATTTTTTTCTTCGAAATAGCAAATCGGAGCAGATCAGACTAAGGAAGGAGACGTCGTCTAAGGTTTTGCACCTCTAACTTTTTTGCAGGATAAAATGAGGAATAAGAGGATGCTTTGTTGGTTAAAGAAAATCATAGAAGGGAGTAATTTGGACCTTTTACTCTCCTTAGGGTTGGCTATGCTTGGAGCTGGTTGGTTTGGGTAAAGGTGAAACTACAGGGCTTCTGACGTAAAAGGCGTATCTGACAGGGCCGATCAGGTAAATTTCCCATCTTTTAACCGTTCGGTTTATTATCGTTTCACTTTTTTGGACCATTGTGTCCAATTCGGAAGTTGCTTTAATAGATGTGTCTTTTTGCAAAACGGTGCGGTTGATTTCTATAAAAAGGACTCGAGGCCCTGATTTCTACGCTGCAATTTATTCTATCTTTCTCTGTTCTAATATTAAAGGTCTTTATTAGAGTTTCTTGTAATATTTGGTGTTTGGATAGTGTGATCGAATTCGTCAAATTCATAACAAGAATGCACAACCAGTGGCGGAACCACATGTAAGGGAGTCACTAGTAACACAACCGATTTGTTGTATCCTGAAACTAATATGCCGGAAACCTGTTGGTGACCAATTATCAAAGTGGTGACCAAAAATATTAGTTGTCTTAATATTAGTTAAAAGACAATGACATTTCTCGTGCCTCGAGCCAGATCAGTACATTATTTTCGGTCAATCTTTATTAATTTCTCAACATCACATGTTCTAATGATAGATTGCCACTTATACAATGTAGATTGATCACATATGTTCACCACATGCCATAATGATAATCGTACTTGAATGGTGTGAGATTAAAAGTCTAACATTAATGATGCAAAATCATTAATAGAGGTATCTTGTGTTGGGTTGTAAAGTACCCAAGTGGATATAGCCCAAACAAATAAAATGAAAAGTAGATTCACCTCCCCCATCGCCCTCTATTACAACCAATATTTTTGTAGTTTTTAAAACCGTCAGCTACCTTGAATCTCAAAACGATGGAGATTATTATTATTTTTTTTTCGTCTCAATCTTTCACCCAGAATGAAGCTCGGATAGCCTCCACTTTCCATCTCAAGAGGTTCTGGGATATAATATATGAGACCTTTTCAACTGTTTGAGCTGTCTTCGGGGTGAACAGTTTGAATGTGGATTCTCTCGGGATCCACCTATCCTTCCAAATCCTCACTGTCCATCCATTTCCTATACACGAAATTGAGCCGTTTTCAACGATTGCAATCATTGAATGAATATTGTGCCAAGTAAAGGAAGGGTTTGTTCCCAATTTTGCCATAATAATGTCCAAATTGTGAAAGTATTTCGCTTTCATAATCCGAGCAACCGAAGAATTGGGGGAGGATATCAACTGCCAACATTGCTTGGAGAGCATGGCGCTGTTGAAAGAACTTAATTCCTTAAAACCCAACTCACCCCAATCTTTTGGATAGCAAAGCTTCTCCCATCTCAATCAATGAACACCTTTAGATTTTTTATTGTCCACCAATTTAGCGATAAGCTATGAAATTTCATGAAGTAGATTACTCGAGAGACGGGAACAACTCATAGTACAGGTAGGAATCGCCTGGGCCACAGCTTTGATGAGGGTTTCTTTACCGGCCTTAGAGAGGAGTTTCCTTTCCAACCCTGAAGCTTCCTCCATATCCAATCCTTCACAGACCCAAAAACATTTCTTTTTGATCTATTGGTAACCGTCGGCAGCCCAATATATTTTTCCTAAAAAGACCCTTGTCTGATGCCCAGATGCTCAGAATTAGGAGACGGGACCTTCAATCGACTTGCACATTAGAACTTAAGGAGACCGCAGATTTATCCAGATTAATCTTCTGGCCCGAGGCGTCTTCATAAAATTTGAGAATACGTACAATCTCCGCACACTCCTTGTCCTCAGCTTTGGCATAAACAATACTATCATCGGCGAAAAAAAGGTGTGAGACCGAAGGTGCACGGCGACACACCCCTGAAATCTTGTTACTTGTTAGCCATAGATGCATGATGAAGCAAAGAAGAAAAAATTTCAGTGCAAATAAAGAATAAATAAGGAGATAAGGGATCTCCTTGCCGTAAACCCCTAGTTGGAACCACATTCCCAGAAACCTGACCATTTATACTAAACGAGTATGAAACCGACTTCACACACCCCATAATAAGAGACACCTAATGTCCATTAAATCCCATCTGTGCCATAGCTTTCTCAAGAAATGTCCATTCAACTCGATCATAAGCTTTGCTCATGTCCAGCTTGATGGCACAACCCCTTGCTCTTCCTTGTAAGATTCTTCATACGATTCCCGATCTCAAATAACATCAAAACATTGTCCGTGATCAGTCGGCCTGAGACAAAGGCACTTTGATTCTCCGATATGATCTTTGGCAGCACAATTTTGAAGTGATTAGCCAACACCTTCACAATGATTTTATAAATCAGATTGCAATGGCTGATCAGCCTATAATCCTCGACCAAGTTTGGGTTCTTTTTCTTTGGGATCAACACGATATTTATTTTGTGAAGGTCACTAATGGCCGCCTCTCCATATAAATAGGAAAGAAGAGAATTTATAACACTATGCCCAATAATATCCCAATATGTTTGAAAAAATACTGGAGGCATGCCATTGAGGCCTGGGGACTTTAACGAGTGCATTTGAAATAGAGCCTTCTTAACTTGGAGAGCCAAAAAAGGAGTAGATAGCCACTAGTTCTGTTCGTCCGAGACTCTTGATGAAACATGAAGAAGTCCCTCCTCTTGACGAAACATGAAGAAGTCCCTCCTCGACTCTTGATGAAACATGAAGAAGTCCCTCCTCTTGACGAAACATGAAGAAGTCCCTCCTCGACTCTTGATGAAACATGAAGAAGTCCCTCCTCTTGACGAAACATGAAGAAGTCCCTCCTCGACTCTTGATGAAACATGAAAATTTGGGATATTTAGGTTTTTTAATATAATCTATTAAATTTATCAATTAAAATCTACTCACAATCATCACACAATCAAAATAAGTACGCAAGACATTTTTAACATGGAAAACCCATCACAGGCAAAAACCACGGGATCTATCTCAGATCCAAAAAGAAATTCACTATGAACAAAAAAAACTTTACAGTGCTTCTTTGGAATAATATGCCCTAGCACTCCAATCACCAAACATGACAGCCTTTCTCCATCATACTATCCATAGTGAACATTTCCATCAATCTACGTTTCATGCGAAGGTTCACTTGTCTCACACAAGTCTTACACTCTCAAACATGAAATCATAAAGACCCATAAACATCAAAGAGATTAAAGAATGAAATCAAAAGATGAAAAGTAATCTCAATGACAAAATTTTGGACTAACAAAAATTTTAGAATGAAGATTTTCGGATCAGTTACCAAACTGCCCGAACTACCTAAAATTTATATGTTTTAGGATCACGGACGTCCGTGAATCACTCACGGTCGTCCGTGACAACGGACGTCCGTGAGTGTACTACGGACGACCGTGGGTCCAAAAATGACAAACCAATTTGTCAAACTTAATTACTTGGCAAAACTATTTCCTAAAGAAGCAATACTGTTTTTTGGGTCATGATGGTGACAAAAAGTCTTACAATCTCCCCCTTTGTCACAATCATGACAAAAAAATTTACAAGGATTGAAAAAATAGAAAATACAATACATTCATTTCCCTTGTAAGTCCTATACATCAATCTAGAATGCAAATACAGAAATTACAACTCTATTTGCTCCCCCTAACTATTTGCCAAGTAAAAGTATAACCTTAACACTATATTAAAAATTTATCTTTTAGTTGTAGCTCTTCACCTATTGAAATAACCATAGAACACATTAATAGCACAAGTGAAATATAAAGAGTATCTCCCCCTTTTTGTCATAATGTGACAAAGGGTACATTTAACCAGTGAAACTACATTCAAATATAAATTTTGAAGTTAAGCACAAATGAAGGAAACTTTTAACACCATATTAAAATTGAAAAGATTAAGACATGAAAAGAAGAATTACAGCATTACGAAAACATAATGTATCCTCAAACCAAAATAAAATTGTCAGAATTACAACATTATAACAAAATAAACATCATTCAGGAGGCGGAAAGTGTGCTCCTGGAGGCGGGAAGACATTGTTAAAACGATTCATCATCGCTTCAAAACCGTCAATCATTGTCATTTGTAACGAAGAAATTTGCTCCCCATAGATATTGAAACCAGTTTCAATCCGATTAGATAAGTTTTGAATTTCAGAATGCATATGTTGCATCTCAGTATGCATCCTATGAAAATGTTGATCATAATAATGACCCTCTTGACCCTGATACGGAGGAACTGGTGGAGGAGCAGCGGCATCTTGAGGAAAACCTTCTTGAGCAGGAAAATCTTCTGCCTCATCCTCATCAGACGTTTCATCTAATAATTCAACATCGTCCAAATCTAGTGTAACCCTTTTCCCAATTTTTTTTAACTTACCTAATGGTGCCATGGCTCTAGAAGTAGCCAGAAAAGGAGGAAGAGTCATTTGAGACTCAACAATCTTGCTAATAATTATAGGAAAGGGAAGAGACATTTTAGAGGTATCATCCCTCATGCGTCGAACGATTAATTCAAAAATAATTGAAGATACACACAAAGGACGATTTTTGTCTAACAGGAACATTAGATAAATAATGTCCCAACGCACTTGATCTTTATTTCCCGCTCTTGGTGTAAGAGTGGCAAAAAGAACGTGGCGAAGCCATTGAAATTTCATTTTCAAGGAAGAATAGTGCAATGCAATTCCAGTGAGTTGAGACGGTACATTGCACACATAGTCATAGACGGTGGAAGGACTAAACAGTGATTGAATTTGACTTTCATCTACAGGATAGCTATACCCATTTTCATTTAAAGGAATGCCCAAGATTTCAGAGATAAGTAAAGGAGAAAAAGTGATTTGCTTACCAAAAATGTAAGTCACTGCATAACACTCCATCCTACTCTCTACTATCTTGGCGTTGAGGAGATTAGCATAAAAATACCGAACCACATCGGTGTAAGCAGAGCCCGTTAGAGAAAGAAGTGAAAGCCAACCCCGAGAAGCAAACATCTCATACATATCATGATCTCTGAGAAATTTGTCAAGAACAACCCGTTCGACTATGAGATTTCGAGTAAGAAATAGACGTTGAAAACGTTCTTCATGGCTTTTAGAAGGAAAACGTTGAAGTTCATGCGATGAAGAAGAGAAAGAACCTTTAGATTTCTTAGAGTTTTTCCTATTAAGAGACATTCTTTATCTTTCGTTGAAATGGAAAGCAGAGAGTGAAAAAAAATTTGAGTGAAAAATGAAGAAGACGGTTCAAGAAGCCGATTATAAAAAAATTTGAACGGACGTCCGTAAGAAGATCACGGACCTCCGTAAGACCTTGAGATCCGTGAGAACAAAATTTAATCGCTTTGAAAAAGCTTTGGGAATTGAACTGACGGACGTCCGTGAATGAATGACAGTTGTCAGGTGTAATAACTGCAAAAAGACCGTTCGAATATTGGAAACTGTTTATACTCCGGACGTCCGGAGTAATTCACGGACGTCCGTGGTAAAGTGTCAGAGAACCTATTGAAATCCGGACGTCCGTAGTGATTCACGGACGGCCGGGTGAAAATTGTTAGTTTGGGGTTGGAAATGCGGACGTCCGTCTAGATTTCACGGACGTCCGTGACACTTACGAAAAATATATATATATATAATAATAATAATTTTTTTTTTTATTTTTTTTTTTTAAATTTTATAATATGTAATAAAATTTCATGTGAAAGAGTTAAAACATCCTAAAATGCATACGAAGCAATAAAAGTAGCTTAAAATTCACTATTTTCTATACACATCATATGTATTACATTACGAAAAAAATAGTTAACAAAGGAAGATTTTAAAAATCAAAGTTAATTGCAACAACAACATATAGTCCAAATAATATTGAGACTCCCTTTTTTTTTTTTTTTTTAAATGTTCTCCATAAAAGAAAGATACTCACACCTTTTTAAGCTTTCTAAAAGACCTTTTTAATGAGCTTTAGAACATTGACTCCCAACTAGTTAGTTTAGGGCAATAGATTTGAAGAAATCCCAACGATTTTACTTGCTCAAGTCAATTAGGCTACAAGGTAGAGTGAAAGAAAATTTGAATATTCAATCTGAAATTTACTTGCTTTCTATTCAACTCATTTAGCGAGGGTTAGACCAATGACTCCTAATTCAGTTGACTTAGGGCATTAAGTATAGAATACTCCACGGCTTATTAACTCGAGTTGAAAAGGCAAACGGAAAAAAATAAGAAGAATACAGAACATTATTTGAATAAAAAAAAATCAAGATTCAACATTTACCCAGAACATAAGCTTGTTGCAATGACTATTAATAAAAAATTCCTTTATATACTAACGATAATAAAAAAATACCTTGATGATACAGAATAAAAGCCAATTAAGTGTAACTCAAAATAATACAAATGCATTCTTAGAAAATTTTATCACATGTTCACGTATGAAACTTTAGAACGTATCATACATAATTATATAAAAATATTTGCGAAGAAAAAAAAAAAAAAATATATATATATATATATATATATACAAGTGATGAAATAGTGATTAATCGATGAAGCATAAACCAATGGATTTTCGAAGAAATTCAAATCGATCAAAATCCAACGATTTTATAAAAATATCTGCTAATTGTAATTGTGTGTGTATGTGCTTCAGGAGAATAATTTTTTCTTCCACCAAATCACGTATGAAGTGGTGTCGAATATCAATGTGTTTAGTCCTAGAATGTTGTACAGGATTTTCAGAAATACAAATAGCACTGGTGTTATCACAAAACAAGGTCATTACACCTTGAGAAATCCCATAGTCAGACAACATTTGCTTCATCCATAAGAGTTGAGTGCACCCATTACCAGCAGAAATATATTCCGCTTCAGCAGTGGATAAAGAAACCAAAGCTTGTTTTTTGCTGAGCCAAGAAACAAGACAATTTCCGATATAAAAACAACCACCACTCGTGCTTTTACGATCATCAGAGTTACCGGCCCAATAAGAATCGGAAAAACCAATGATATGAGATGTGGTATCGAAAGGATACCAGAGACCTAACTCTAGTGTACCGTTAACATAACGAATGATACGTTTAAGAATAGTTAGATGAGACTCCTTAGGGGCTGATTGAAATCTAGCGCACATACCCACACTGTAAGCAATATTTGGTCTACTAGCAGTAAGATAGAGAAGACTACCTATCATGCTTCTATAAAGTGTATCCCCTACAATTTTACCATTTACATCTTTTGTCAATTTCACTGACGTACTCATAGGGGTGCGGGCAGGTTTACTTGATTCTAAGCCAAATTTCTTAACAAGTTCTTTTGCATATTTAGATTGGGAAATGAAAATGCCAGTGGAACATTGTTTTATTTGTAGACCTAAGAAGCAATTTAACTCACAGAATAAACTCATTTCAAATTCATTGCTCATTAGAGTTTGAAATTTATGAGCATTTAAGTCTAATGTGGATCCAAAGATAATGTCATCAACATAAATTTGAGCAACAGTTAAATTAGATGATTCTTCTTTCAAAAATAATGTTTTATCTACACTATCACGTTTAAAACCATTAGTGATTAGGTATTTTATGAGTCTATCATGCCAAGCACGAGGTGCTTGTTTCAAGCCATATAATGCCTTTTTAAGTTTAAATACATCATGAGAATGATGTGGATCTTCAAATCCTTTGGGTTGTTCCACATACACTTCCTCAGTCAAAAAACCATTTAAAAATGCACTCTTTACATCCATTTGGTATAATTTAAATTTTAAATGACATGCCATTGCTAAGATTATGCGAATGGACTCAAGCCTAGCTACAGGAGCAAATGTTTCATGAAAATCAATACCTTCAACCTGAGTGTACCCTTGAGCCACCAATCTTGCTTTGTTTCTAATGATTTTACCTTCTTCATTAGTTTTATTTTTTAAAATCCATTTTGTACAGATGATTCTAATGTTTGAAGGTCTAGAAACAAGTTCTCACACATCATTCCTTTTGAATTGAGTGAGCTCTTCTTGCATCGCAGTAACCCAATGCTCATCAAGAAGAGCTTCTTTAATATTTTTTGGTTCAAGATTTGATGTGTAACATACATGAGAAAGAAGGTTTGACAGATTTTTAAATTTTCGTCTAGTAAGAAGTTGAGTGGACAAGTCACCAATGATAGCAGAAGGTGGGTGACTTCTCATATCACGAGCATAGGAAGGCCTATGTCGAGACTCATTTTCAGAGATATTGTTGTGTGAAATATCTACACTGATATCTTCAGTGATATTAGATGTAGTGTGTGTAGAATTTTCATTGTCAGAAGATAAATTAATGTTAACAAGTCTAATTTTTTCATGATTAATAGGAACAATAAGAACTTCATCGTCAATATCTCTATTTAAAACAGAAGAAGAATCTGATTTTTGATCTTCTACAACCACATTAACTGATTCAATGACAGTAAGAGTTCTTAAATTAAAAACCCTATAGGCTCTGCTGTTCAATGAGTAACCAAGAAAAATACCATTGTCAGTTTTAGCATCAAATTTTCTAAGATATTCACGATCTCTTAAAATGTGACAAGCACTACCAAAAACTCGAAAATAACTAACTTGAGGTTTTTTAGCATTCCATATTTCATATGGAGTCTTAGTAGTGTTTTGTAATAGCCCGAAAAATCACGCAAAACTATGACCTCGGGATCCGTGCCCGATTGGTCACAAGTTTGACCAATCGGGAGATCAAGAGTTAGCATAGGATGTGGTGAACGGACGAGATGTGATAGCTTGAGTGATTTCGTGGTGTGTGTTGTAAATATGAAGTCGCATATACCTATTGAGGTGCATGTGCTCAACACACAAACTAAGAGAGGGATAAAAGGGTTTAATAACCCTAGATGGGTATTTTGGGTTGTTGAAGGAGAGTAAAGAAGAGAGAGAGAGAGTTATTGCAACTGTTTGGAAGAAGGAGTCAAGCATTAAGGAGGCCGGATTCGACGCAAGGGTTCCGTTAGAGCCAAAGCTAGAAACCCTAGCCTTCCAACTATCGATAGAAATCAACTTGAGATCTATCCAAGGTAAATTCTTGTAAATAAGATGCATAGATCATAGGGGTTAAGTTGTGGTTAAATGTGGGTTAAATCATAGGATAATGGTTTAGAAAAATAGAGGAAAAGTATGGAAAAGATTGGGAAGAACAAACAAAGGTGACCGACAATTTCGATTAATCGAAATTGGGTTTCGATTAATCGAAATTGGCCAGGAAGTTGAAAGGTCAGAAGACACGATTTCGATTAATCGAATTGGATTTCGATTAATCGAATTTGGATTTCGATTAATCGATTTGAAAATCGATTAATCGACTGGGAACCTCCAGTGGACCCCAAGGGTTGGAGGAAATGATTTAAGGAAAAATCGACTAATCGAAATGGGATTTCGATTAATCGATTTTAGTTTTCGATTAATCGATTTGGGATCGATTAATCGACTTGTGAAAGTCAACTGTTCGAACAGTAAGTGTACTTTGCGAAAAGGAGAGATTCGATTAATCGAAACTGAATTCGATTAATCGAATAGAAACTCGAACTGTTCGAATAGTAAGTGTTCTTTGCGAAAAGAAGATTTCGATTAATCGAAACTGGATTCGATTAATCGAACGGAAACTCGACTGTTCGAACAGTGAGTTTACTTTGCGAAAGGAGAATTCGATTAATCGAAATTACCGATGTCGATATTGACCTTCGATTAATCGATTTTGGAAATCGATTAATCGAACCAAGTTCGATTAATCGATTCGATTCGATTAATTTGGGATAAATTTTGTTGACTTTAGGTTTGAGTTTAAGATTCTTGGAGGATCTTATCCCTTCTTTATTGCATCCCTTGTGATGTGTTTTACCTGTTGTGTGGTACCATAGGTGGTACGTGTGAGCTAGTGCACGAGGAGCCACGTGGGACCTTGATGCATTGAACAAGTGAAGACTTGAGGTAGGGAACACCTTGAACATGTACTTTATTTTACAAGAGCATGTATGTAGTGATATAAATTTCAATTCAATTATTTTCCGCTCAAAGAATTGTGAAAAGTGTGTGTGTGTGACATTCATAAGAGAAACGAATGAGCCATCCCTGTGGGATGAAGAAGTAAAGAGATAAGAGCATCGGTGTGATGCAAGTTAATGGATACATCCGAGGATGTATCCACAGATTGAATCATGTTTGATAGGGCCTAACTGATATAAGATAGCACACTTACACGGTGAATAACTATATGTAAGGCACCGATATTTTAGTTATTTGAGGTTCCTTAGGTTACCGCACCGACGTGGCGGGATATCCACGGCCCGACACAGGGATATCCGTGACCGATACTGTTGGCGAAACCGTAGGCGGTCGCGGGAGGCTTATCCGACATAGTAAGCACACCCGGGGTGTTGATTTAGAACAAGTGAAACCCGCCACCAATCCCGGGGAAAGGGCTTGGTAATATATGGTATTCCTGTGGAATACATTAAAACTGCTATATAGATGACGATGAAGGGTAGCTCATCGGGCTCGATGCTATATTGCTCGGGATTACTTAAGTTGAAAGTTTAAGTTTTGCTTTAGGCCTTTTCAGATTTTTCATGAGTAAATGAAAACATAAGAAATCAACAAGAAACGAATGCTGCTTTTAAGCATTTTATCAACAACGCATAGTTACATCATGCATGGCATATCATAGAATATATGTGAGTTATAACTTATATGTTCAGGTGTTTGTTCCCTATTGAGCTAGGATGTAGCTCACCCTATAGACTATCGTCGAGTCCATTAGCATTCCGAGGTTTCAGGGACGCCGATCCCTTGAGCGGACTTTGTAGGAGTTGGAGCCACCTCGGAGGACTTCTTCTAGAGGACTCCGTTGTGCTACTTTGAGGAGTTTTGAGTAGAGATTATGCGGCTTGGTATGTCAAGCCTTTACTTTTGAAAACATGTAGTATAGAGTTGGATTATTCTTTTGGGGCAACTATACCATCTGTGATGATTTATATCATCGATGGTTCGGATCGGTTCTCCCTTCATGTAGAGGCATGAGGGTAGAACTGTCTTTTGAAAAGTATTTCTAATTAGATTTAAATTCCGCAAGTTGTTCTTATTTCTTTTTATGCTTGATATACCAGTGTTCCGTGCATAGTTAAGGGGCACGGTCAAGATGATCGTGCTGATGGCACGGGTTTCGGGGTGCCGAAATCCGGGCTGTCACAGTTGGTATCAAAGCTATTTTCTTTTAGCAATTCTGACAAGGATTCTTTCGTCAGATCATAGGGGCTTCTGCTAACGAAACCTTAGTTTCAAATGCAGCCGCAAATGTCAGCTAGAGGGAGAGGCCGACCAAGGGGAGGCCATCAAAGGAGTTTACGTAGTGGAGATGGTTACATTTCTCCTACCAATAGAGTGCCTTTAGGAGGTAATGAGGCCCGAGCGTAGCGGACAACATGAAGAAGAGGATCGAGATCATCAGGATCAAGATCAAAGAGAGCAAGAAAGATTGAGAGAAAGACAAGAGGACAGAGAAGAGCGACAAAGGATGATGCACACTATGGAGACTATGGCAGCTGCCATGGCACAACAAGCCGCATCCTTTGCGACTCATCGTCAGAAACGTGACCACCTACACCACACCAGGACTGCGTTGCTGTGCCCTCATCTTTTCTGAGTTTAGAAGGATGAGACCTCCTTCATTTTCTGAGTACACAATGGCACGAGGAATTGGTGATGGAAATGGAGAAAGTTTTAGCGTGCTAACTTTTACGGAAGATGAGAGTGTAAGATGGGCAGCTTACATGTTGGATGGGGAGGCTGGGCCTTGGTGGAAGTCCGTGATACGGACTCGGGCTCAGGAGACCCCAGAGTTGCCATGGACTTGGGAGGAGTTTGTTGAGGAGTTCAACAAACAATATTTCCCGGAAGTGGTGAGGAACCAATTAGAGATACAATTTTTGCAGTTAGTACAAGGGAGAATGACCGTGAGAGAATACGGGGTAGAGTTTCTACGACTTGCCCGTTTTGCTCCGGATTACGTCGCTTCTGAAGTGATGAAGTCCAAGAGGTTTCAGCAAGGTTTGAAGCCTGAGGTTAGGGGAGGCGTAGCTCCATTTCAACTGAGGACCTATGAAGAGGTCATGAGCAAAGCATTGGTTGTAGAAGAGGAGAACACGAACAGATATAGGCAGAGCAACAGAGGACTTGACCACGGAAGGATGGGGAACTTCGAACCGGTGAATAAAAAGCCGAGGTTCGTGGGTCAGAGTCAGAGACCGCAGTTTCAGGGAGGTTTTGGAAGACCGGCGCAACAACAGCAACAACAACACCAACAGAGGTTTCCATTACTTGCGTCGGGGAGACCTATTCGCTATGAGAGCCCTGCCATGTCTACTGGTGCCACTATCACACAGGGTTCTCGTACCGTATCTTCCGCACCTCGAGAGACGTGTGCCAGATGTGGCAAGCCGCATAGGACTATAGACTGCAGAATCGGAACTAGAGGTTGTTTCCGATGTGGCAAGGTGGGCCACATGATCAAGGATTGCCCCGAGACAGACAAGGGCAAGACGGCTTCAGTTACAGCACCACGACCCATTCAAGCAAGGAAGCCGATTGTTAGGGGGAGAGCCTATGCAGACACTGCTCAGGAAGCAGGGAATGTACACGCGGTCACCCAAGGTGAGAAATTTTATTTTTATTCCAAAAAAAAATTTAATTTCGTTTCATAAAGAATTTTAGATGGAAAGGGTGCATGCTTTAGGAATAGTGTAGATTCTTTTAATATAAACTGAGAGTGCATTTTGATGTGTAAATTCCTGTATGTATGTGTATATATATTATAGGTACTTTAACTATCTAGGAAAAGGAAGTGTATTTAGACATGGCTTTCGGTGTTGATAGACCGGGTCTACCCACTCATTCGTCACTCCACGTTTTGCTAAGAAGATGAAGATCGTTCGAGCGTTGGATTTCGTCCTATCTGTGTCTATTCCATTTGGAGAGTTAGTAGACACGAGTTAGCTTGCAAATCCATCGTCGTAGCAGTTCAAGACTTAGAAGTGCATGAATTGGAAGCAAAGTTGGTCTTTATTAGACATGCAAGGGTTTGATGTAATCCTTGGCATGGGTGGTTGGCGACATTGTGCGACCATTGATTGCAAGAACAAGGTAGTCATTTTCGGACCCAACACAAGAAGATCATTTCGGTTTCAAGGGTGAGGTCGTCATCGTACCCTTGATCTCGTGATGAGGCGAAAAGATCGAAAGGGTTGATGGATATTTAGCGTTCTTAAAGGAGGACAAGGAAGAAAAGAAGCGTCATTTTGAGATAGCGGTTATGCGAGACTTAGGCGTGTTTCGGAAGAATTGCACGGATTACCTCGAGAAGAGAGGTAGAATTAGCCATTGACTTAACACGAGGCAGAGCCTATTTCAAAGCACCTTATAGAATGGCTCCACGAGTTAAAGGAGTTGAAGGAACAACTACAAGAGCCGATGGACAAGGGGTTTGTTAGACCAGTGTATCTCCATGGGGAGCACCGGTCTTATTTGTCAAGAAGAAAGATGGGTCAATGCGACTATGCATTGACTATCGACAATTGAACAAACTTACTGTGAAGAACCGCTACCCTTTGCCTAGAATTGACGATCTATTCGACCAACTGCAAGGAGCAAGGTATTTTTCCAAGATCGACCTAAGATCTGGTTATCATCAGTTGCGAGTCAAGGCAGAGGACATACAGAAGACAGCTTTCCGGACACGGTATGGACACTACGAATTCCTTGTGATGCCGTTTGGATTAACGAATGCCCCAGCGTCATTTATGGATCTGATGAACCGAGTGTTTAAACCACACTTGGACTCCTGTGTGGTAGTGTTCGTTGATGATATACTAATATACTCCAAATCCAAGACAGAACACGAAGAACACTTGAGGATTGCTCTACAAACGCTACGTGAACACCAATTATACGCCAAACTCAGTAAGTGTGAGTTTTGGTTGGAAGAAGTTAGCTTTTTGGGACATGTCGTCTCGAAGCACGGCGTCACGGTAGATCCAGCAAAGATAGAAGCAGTAGTTAAATGGGAGCAACCAAAGACAGTGACAGATGTCCGAAGTTTTCTGGGCTTAGCAGGCTATTATCGACGTTTCGTTGAGGGGTTTTCAAAGATATCGGGACCTCTCACAAAGCTAACACGAAAAGATTCAAGGTTTGAGTGGAGTGAGGCATGCGAGAAGAGTTTTCAAGAACACAAATGAGACTCACTGGCTCCAGTGTTAGCGATTCCTTCAGCATGGAGGATACGCGTACAAATGATCGCGTCATACAATGGCCTTGGTTGTGTGCTCAACCAACACAAGAAGGTGATAGCTTACGGATCAAGACAGTTGAAAGAACACGAGAAGAATTACCCGACTCATAACTTAGAACTGGCAGCAGTCATTTTTGCGCTGAAGATTTGGAGACATTACTTGTATGGTGAGACTTTTGAAATTTTCACCGATCATAAGAGCCTCCGATATCTGTTTACACAGAAAGAGCTCAATATGAGACAGCGCAGATGGATGGAATTCCTCAAGGATTATGATTGCTCCATACAATATCATCCTGGCAAGGCGAATGTAGTAGCCGATGCATTGAGTCGAAAGGGTTCAGCTCAGTTAGCTTCATTGATTTTGGGTATGCACCGATGGAAACTATTGGAAGACCTGGCATGCTATGATGCGAACATTGAGTCAAAGGACACTGGATCCTTTTTGGCTAACATCTCAGTAAAGCCAGTGATATTTGAACATATCCACGAGCTACAGATGAAAGATCCAGCATTAACAAAGATTCGTCAAGACGTGAGTGAAGGCATCAGTTCGGACTTCTCAGTAAAAGAAGACGGTTCGTTATTGTTTAAAGGCCGTCTATGCATCCCGGATAATGCCGATCTAAGACGAACAATTCTTGATGAAGCTCATAAGTCAAATTATGCGATCCACCCTGGTGGCACCAAAATGTACCAAGATTTGAAAAGGAACTACTGGTGGAGAGGACTGAAACAAGACGTGGCCGAGTATGTGTCACGATGTTTGACTTGTCAACAAGTGAAGGTTGATCATAGACATCCTGCGGGACTATTGCAACCTTTACCAATACCAGAATGGAAGTGGGAATCGATCTCAATGGATTTCATTGTTGGATTACCTCGTACTGCCAAGAGACATAATGCTATTTGGGTCGTCGTAGACCGATTGACCAAATCAGCGCACTTTTTGCCATACAATACTACGTATACGGCAGGAAGATTGGCAGACCTATATATGAAAGAGATTGTAAGATTACATGGTATTCCAAGCGATAGTTTATCGTGATCCACTATATCGTCCAAGTTTTGGAAGAAATTTCAAGAAGGAATGGGAGCGACTAGACTTTAGTTGACTTTCCATCCTCGTGATGGGCGACAGGCGAGTGAATCAAGTGATAGAAGACATGCTCGGGCGTGCATGCTTGATATGCAAGGATCCGGGATGAGTATCTACCGATGCTCGAGTTCAGATATAATAACAGTTTTCAAACGAGCATTGGCATGGCACCATATGAAGCTCTATATGGACGACGATGCAAGTCACCCCTCAATTGGGAAGAAACAGGTGAGAAATTTGTATTAGGACCAAAACTGCTTGAAGACAACGCCACCGTTGTCCGAATTATCAGAGAAAGGTTGAAGACAGCACAGAGTAGACAGAAAAGTTACGCCGATGTGAAGCGGACTAGTGTTGACTACAAAGTGGGCGAGCATGTGTTTGTGAAGGTGTCACCTATGAAAGGTGTAATGCGATTTGGCAAGAGGGGGAAGTTAAGTCCACGTTATGTTGGACCATTTGAAATTTTGGGACGAATAGGTGAAGTTGCATATCGCATTAGTTTACCACCGCTATTCGATCGAGTACATAATGTCTTCCACATATCGATGCTCAGAAAGTACGTGAATGATCCGTCTCATGTGTTAGGGAAGCAACCTATAGAGATGTGTGAGGACATGAGCATGATAGTAGAACCATGGAGATCTTGGATCGGAAAGCAAATCTTCGACTAAAGTAATTCCCTTAGTGCTTGTTCGATGGAACAATCATCCTAAAGAAGAGGCTACTTGGGAACGAGAGGCCGATATGAAAGAACAATACCCAGCCTTGTTTCCAACGACGTGAGAATGCAATGTAAACCACAAACGTGTTGTGAAATCTCCACTATACTTGTATTTCAATGGAAATTTTGATCCAATCTGTCATGAATTGTCAATAATAGTAAAAGAAACAAGAGATTGAAATTGCGAGAATTGGGCAAAATCGATTAATCGAATTTCAAATCGATTAATCGATTTGGAATTTCGATTAATCGATCTTGTTCGATTAGTCGACTGGCATGTGCCAGTGACTGAAAATGAAAAGTTGAGTTAGAAAATGCATAGAAAGAAATTTCGATTAATCGAAATGGGATTTCGATTAATCGAATACTTAAGAAATTTTGGAAAATTTTTGAAGTTTTTGCACGATTTCGATTAATCGAAACTAAGTTCGATTAATCGATTTGAGATTCGATTAATCGAAATGAATTTCGATTAATCGACTGGCACGCGCCAGTGAGCTCAAAAATTTTAAATTTTTAAACAAACACGATTTCGATTAATCGAAATATTTTCGATTAATCGAATTTTATTTTCGATTAATCGATTTGCGAAATCGATTAATCGATTTTACGCGGCTTAACCTAGTTTTAAATTTCGATTAATCGAAATGGAATTTCGATTAATCGAGCCGCGGGCTATATAAATAAATTTGGGGATTTCATTCCCCATTCGAAATCATTTGGCTTGGGATTTTTGGGCGTTTCATCTTCTCCTTCTTCTCCAACCAACCGAGTGCTCTAGGGTTTGGGTTTTCCGCCGATTCGCGTCCGAAATCGCGTGCATTACTCAAAACCTAAGGTAAACCCTAGATTTCCGTTTTTTCTTCAATTCAAGCTAGATAAACCCTAGTTTAGTGAACATGCCGCCCAAAACCCGTTTATCTTCGAAAAAGACAACATCCAAGCTACCGGTTAGGCGTAAGAACGCCGCACCACCACCACCTACCCCATCGCCGGTGAGGACTCCGACACCGTCGGAATCGGAGACCACCTCCGGTTCGACGAGCGCATCTACGCGCGAGTCTTCCCGAAATCCACCCCATGCCACCACCACCCACCAACGTGGAGCAACCAAACGAGTGGTGGGCTGCCAAGACCTTTGAGGTCGAATACACCATTGACCCTACCCTATTCACAAATCCCGATTTACCGGGCGAGACCCAATGGGCTCAGAACTACCTAACCAGTGCCGGACTCGGCAACCTTCTCAAACCAATCCGGGGTTCCTATTACCCTAGATTGGTGAGGTTGTTCTACCAAGGGCTAACCAATGGCCCTAGTGACGATTGCATTATAACCAAAATCGAGGGTCGTCTCTATACGATCACTCGTCGGCACATACATGAGGTGCTTGAATGCTACCTCGACTTTACTCCCGAAACTACCCTATTTCCACCCTTTGAAAAGGAACCCCGTTTTGAAGAGGTCATGACTCGCATGACCAACGGGAAGAAGAATTGCACGTCCATCAAGAGGGTCGATCTTCCACCCTACATGTGGATGCTCGACTCCATAATAAAATGCAACCTTTACCCGTCGCGCCACGACACGGGCGCGTGGATAAAGTGCAACATGCACTTTACTGTGACCTTACATGGCCGATGGTTTGATGCTACCATGGTCATCCTTGAGGGATGCGGTACATCAAGACTAAAGCGATGAAGGGCAACATGCGGCCCAAGGAGAAGATGCGTATGCTCGGCTCATCTCGAGCATGTTGGAGTGCTACTCTGACGAGCCCTCCTACACTATTTCACCCCACGAGGTGAGGGCTACGGATCGCGTGAAGACGTTCACCAAGTCTTCATGGACCCGTAGCTACAACCTATTGAAGCGAACCCTACCAGCTCGGTCCCCGCCTCCCGGCCCCAAAGAGCGGCAGTGCAACACCGTCACCACCCCACCACCTCAGAGGACCCACTTGAGGGTGGGGCACACCCACGTGAGCCATCCTGGAGAGGTTCCCTCCACACCACCAGCCGACACCACACTGCACACTCCGCGCCCATGACTCCCACCTCATCCTACTGCCGTGCGCCTCCCATCCAGTCCTACCATAGAGGACGTGTTGGCAGAATGGAAATAACGAGAGGATGAACAGGAGGATTGATTTCCTCATGTTTCACACCCTCCGATTCATCTACCCCACACCTACATGGATATGTTAGCCGCTGAAGAAGAGTGGACGGCCGGACGCCGCCTTCCATCGAGGACCCGTCTTCTATCCCACTGACGACGGCTCCTTCCACATCCGCATCTACTCATGACGACCCAGCCTGCAGCTGAGAGCAGCTCCTGCAGACCCACGATCCACTGCGGCACCCGATCACTGACGGGGCATTTGAGTCGTCTATGTATTTTGTATTTTGATTTATACCTGTAGTTTATACTGTACGCCAACTTATTGGCATTGTAACAAAATCTTCAATCCTTAATACAAAGAAAGCTTTTTATATAAATTGTTAAATTTTGTTACATTTTACTTCCATGTTTGTATTGTGTGAATGTGTGGAGACTTAAATACGTATGGGTAAAATGAACCACCTCACCTCCGAGTGTGCGGGGGGGGGGGGGAGAGCGTGCACACCACCACACCGTTGGGTGATTTTCGACGACGAAAATTCCCAAGGTGGGGAGGATGTAATAGCCCGAAAAATCACGCAAAACTATGACCTCGGGATCCGTGCCCGATTGGTCACAAGTTTGACCAATCGGGAGATCAAGAGTTAGCATAGGATGTGGTGAACGGACGAGATGTGATAGCTTGAGTGATTTCGTGGTGTGTGTTGTAAATATGAAGTCGCATATACCTATTGAGGTGCATGTGCTCAACACACAAACTAAGAGAGGGATAAAAGGGTTTAATAACCCTAGATGGGTATTTTGGGTTGTTGAAGGAGAGTAAAGAAGAGAGAGAGAGAGTTATTGCAACTGTTTGGAAGAAGGAGTCAAGCATTAAGGAGGCCGGATTCGACGCAAGGGTTCCGTTAGAGCCAAAGCTAGAAACCCTAGCCTTCCAACTATCGATAGAAATCAACTTGAGATCTATCCAAGGTAAATTCTTGTAAATAAGATGCATAGATCATAGGGGTTAAGTTGTGGTTAAATGTGGGTTAAATCATAGGATAATGGTTTAGAAAAATAGAGGAAAAAGTATGGGAAAAGATTGGGAAGAACTAAAAATTTGAATCGACAATTTCGATTAATCGAAATTGGGTTTAATGTCGAAATTGGCGGAAGTTGAAAGGTCGAAGACACGATTTCGATTAATCGAATTGGATTTCGATTAATCAATTTGATTTCGATTAATCGATTTGAAAATCGATTAATCGATTGAACTCATGGACCCCAAGGGTTGGAGGAAATGATTTAAGGAAAAATCGACTAATCGAAATGGGATTTCGATTAATCGATTTTAGTTTTCGATTAATCGATTTGGGATCGATTAATCGACTTGTGAAAGTCAACTGTTCGAACAGTAAGTGTACTTTGCGAAAAGGAGAGATTCGATTAATCGAAACTGAATTCGATTAATCGAATAGAAACTCGAACTGTTCGAATAGTAAGTGTTCTTTGCGAAAAGAAGATTTCGATTAATCGAAACTGGATTCGATTAATCGAGCTTCATTTATTCGAGCGGTGAGTTTACTTTGCGAAAAGGAGAATTTCGATTAATCGAAATTACTTCGATTAATCGATATTGACCTTCGATTAATCGATTTTGGAAATCGATTAATCGAACCAAGTTCGATTAATCGATTCTGGATTTCGATTAATCGACTGGGATAAATTTTGTTGACTTTAGGTTTGACTTTAAGATTCTTGGAGGATCTTATACCTTCTTTATTGCATCCCTTGTGATGTGTTTTACCTGTTGTGTGGTACCATAGGTGGTACGTGTGAGCTAGTGCACGAGGAGCCACGTGGGACCTTGATGCATTGAACAAGTGAAGACTTGAGGTAGGGAACACCTTGAACATGTACTTTATTTTACAAGAGCATGTATGTAGTGATATAAATTTCAATTCAATTATTTTTACTGCTCAAAGAATTGTGAAAAGTGTGTGTGTGACATTCATAAGAGAAAACGAATGAGCCATCCCCAGGGGATGAAGAAGTAAAGAGATAAGAGCATCAGGTGTGATGCAAGTTAATGGATACATCCCAGGGATGTATCCACAGATTGAATCATGTTTGATAGGGCCTAACTGATATAAGATAGCACACTTACACGGTGAATAACTATATGTAAGGCACCGATATTTTTGTTATTTGAGGTTCCTTAGGTTACCCCACCGACGTGGCGGGATATCCACGACTGACACGGCAGGATATCCGTGACCGATACGGCGGCGAAACCGTAGGCCAGTGCGGAGGCTTATCCGTACATAGTAAGCACACCCCAGGGGTGTTGATTTAGACAAGTGAAACCCCGCCACCAATCCCCAGGGGAAAGGGGCTTGGGTAATATATGGTATTCCCAGGGAATACATTAAAACTGTCTATATAGATGACGATGAAGGGTAGCTCATCGGGGCTCGATGCTATATTGCTCGGGGATTACTTAAGTTGAAAGTTTAAGTTTTGCTTTAGGCCTTTTCAGCATTTTTCATGAGTAAATGAAAACATAAGAAATCAACAGTAAAACGAATGCTTTTAACTGTTTTATCAACAACTGCATAGTTACATCATGCATGGCATATCATAGAATATATGTGAGTTATAACTTATATGTTCGTGATGTTTGTTCCCTATTGAGCTAGGATGTAGCTCACCCTATAGACTATCGTCGCAGGTCCATTAGCAGGTGCCGAGGTTTGGGACGCCGATCCGTGAGTGGGACTTCTTTGCCGGCCGAGGAGTTGGAGCCACCTCCAGAGGACTTCTTCTAGAGGACTCCGTTGTGCTACTTTGAGGAGTTTTGAGTAGAGATTGTACGGCTTGGTATGTCAAGCCTTTACTTTGTGAAAACATGTGTAGGTATAGAGTTGGATTATTCTTTTGGGGCGAACTATCTGTGATGATTTATATCATCGATGGTTCGGATCGGTTCTCCCTTCATGTAGAGGCATGAGGGTAGAACTGTCTTTTGAAAAGTATTTCTAATTAGATTTAAATTCCGCAAGTTGTTCTTATTTCTTTTTATGCTTGATATACCAGTGTTCCGTGCATAGTTAAGGGGCACGGTCAAGATGATCGTGCTGATGGCACGGGTTTCGGGGTGCCGAAATCCGGGCTGTCACATGTTTGGTCTAAGGTATACTCGATTTGAAATATAACATGCTGTACTAACAGCCTCAGCCCACAGATTTTTAGCCACATTATTAGCATTTAACATAACCCTAGCCATCTCTTGAAGGACCCTATTTTTCCTCTTAACCACACCATTTTGTTGAGGTGTGTGAGGAGCAGAAAATTCATGCTTTATTCCATTTGATGCACAATATTTTGTAAAAGATGAATTTTCAAATTCTTTACCATGATCACTTCGAATTCGAATTATTGAAAGATTTTTTTCAATTTGAGTTCTCTTAGAAATGATAATAAATTCATCAAAAGCTTGAGATTTTTCTCTAAGAAAAGCAACCCAAGTATATCTAGAAAAATCATCAACCACAACAAGTACATATTTCTTACCTCCTAAACTACTTGTTCTCATGGGACCTACAAGATCAAAATGTATTAATTCAAGAATCCTAGAAGAAGTAGGAACATTTACTTTCTTGTGAGGAACACGGGTCTGTTTACACATTTGACAAGCACCACAAATAGATCCATCTGGTTTACTTAATTTAGGTAAACCTTTAACAAGTTGATCAGAGGCTAATTTATAAAGATCATTTTTATTCATGTGACCAAGCCTCTGATGCCAGATATTGATCTCATTTGTTTTAGTGATAAGACAATTATTTTGGAGATGATCGCTAAAAGTGTAACAGTTATCAGTAGATCTAATCCCTTCAAGAACAATTTTGCCATTAGAATCAACAACAGTGCACAGATTTTTTGAAAAATTAATATTCATCCCATCATCACATAAATGGCTAATACTAATGAGATTAGCCTTAAGTCCTTCAACATAAAGGACTTCTTTTAGTTTAGGACAATCAGGTGCATTAATTGTTCCTCTTCCAGTAATTTTACAAGAACTTCCATTACCGAAAGTCACATTTCCTTCTGAGCATGGACTAAGATGAGAGAAGAATGATTTCTCACCAGTCATATGCCTAGAACAGCCACTATCAAGGAACCACTTAGATGATTCACTTGCTTTGAGTGAAATATGAGCAACCTGAGCAGTCAAATCAGATTTTCGAATCCAAACTCGTTTGTATTTAAGATTTGATTTGTTATGAATCACATACTTGTTGTTATATTTATGTGAACTACTCAATGAAATGACTTTATTTTTCTTAAAAGTTTGGGAGTGAGGAACATAGAATTGAGAGTATTCAAAGTCAAATGGACAATACACATAAGTATGCCCTTCCCATCCACAAGTATAGCAGATTGGCACTCTCTTATTAAAAAATCTAGTATTGGAAGATCTGAATTTATTGCCCTTTTGTCTAGAATTTGTAGAGAGTGATTTGATTTCTTTAACAAATTTTGGAGCATGAGTTACAACAGGTTTTAGATTTTTATTTACTACATGATGATATCCAATACCTGATTTGTGACAGCCCGGATTTCGGCACCCCGAAACCCGTGCCATCAGCACGATCATCTTGACTGTGCCCTTTAGCTAAGCACGGAACACTGGTATATCAAGCATCAAAAAGTATAATAAACAAAATTGCGGAATTTAAATCTATATTAATTAACTATCCAAAAGACAGTTCTAACCACATGCCTCTACATGAGTGGAGAACTGATCCGAACCATCGATGATAGCAATCATCACGGATGGTTCGCCCCAAAAGAATGATCCCAACTCTATACATATACATGGTTTAAACAGAATTAAGGCTTGACATACCAAGCCGTACAAAACTCTCTCTAAAATCTCTCAAAGTGGCACAACGGAGTCCTCTAGAAGAAGTCCTCAGGAGGTGGCTCCAACTCTTCACGCCGCAGGTCCGATCGGGATCGCCTCCCAAGCCTCGACAGCTGCTAGTAGTGGACCTGCGACGTATAGTCTATAGGGTGAGCTACATCCTAGCTCAATAGGGAACAAACACGGTTGAACATATAAATTATAACTCACATATATTCCATGATATGCCATGCATGATGTATCTATGCAGTTATTGATGAAACAGAAAAAAAAGCATTTCATTTTACTGTTGATTACTTATGTTTTCATTTACTCATGAATGAATGCTGAAAAGGCCTAAAGCAAAACTTAAACTTTCAACTTAAGTAATCCCCGAGCAATATAGCATCGAGCCCCGATGAGATACCCATCATCGTCATCTATATAGACAGTTTTAACCGTATTCCCTGGGAATACTAATAGTACCCAAGCCCCTTTCCCCTGGGGATTGGTGGCGGGGTTTCACTTGTCTCAATCAACACCCCTGGGGTGTGCTTACTATGTACGGATAAGCCTCCGCACTGGCCTACGGTTTCGCCGCCGTATCGGTCACGGATATCCTGCCGTGTCAGTCGTGGATATCCCGCCACGTCGATGGGGTACCCTATCAAACCTCAAATAACAAAAATATCGGTGTCTTACATATAGTTACTCACCGTGTAAATGTGCTATCTTATATCGGTTAGGCCCTATCAAACATGATTCAATCCTTGGATACATCCCTGGGATGTATCCATTTACTTGCATCACACCTGATGCTCTTATCTCTTTACTTCTTCATCCCCTGGGGATGGCTCATATGATTACTCTTATGGATGTCACACACACACACTTTTCACAATTTCTTAAGAAATAAACATTTGAATTGAATTCTATATCACTACATACATGCTCTTGTAAAATAAAGTACATGTTCAAGGTGTTCCCTACCTCAAGTCTTCATTTGATCAATGCATCAAGGTCCCACGTGGCTCTTTGTGCACTAGTCCACACGTACCACCTATGGTACCACATAGCAGGTGAAACACATCACAAAGGATGCAATAAAGAAGGTATAAGACCCTCCAAGAATCTTAAAGTCAAACCCAAAAGTCAACATAATTTATCTCAGTCGATTAATCGAATTCCAAAATCGATTAATCGAAGGTCAATATCGACATCAAGTAATTTCGATTAATCGAAATTCTCTGCTTTCGCAAAGTCGATTCTCTCAATAGTGAAGCCATTCGATTAATCGAATCCAATTTCGATTAATCAAATTCTCCTTTTCGAAAGTCGATTCTTAGTTCAACAATGAAGTTTTCATTCGATTAATCGAATCCAATTTCATTAATCAAATTTCTATTTCGCAAAGTCGATTCTCGCTCAACAATGAAGTTAAATTGATTAATCGATCCCAAATCGACATCGAAAATCTAAATCGATTAATCGAAATCCCATTTCGATTAGTCGATTTTTCCTCAAGCCATTTCCTCCAACCCCTGGGGTCCACTGGAGGTTCTCAGTCAATTAATCGATCCCCAAATCGATTAATCGAAATCCAAAGTCGATTAATCGAAATCAAATTCGATTAATCGAAATCGGGGTCTTCTGACTTTTCAACTTCTTGGCCAATTTCGATTAATCGAAATTGTCAGATTCAGCCCTTTTCGAGTTGTTCTTCCCTATCTTCTTCCATACTTTTTCCTCTATTTTTCTAAGCCATTATCCTATGATTTAACCCACATTCAACTATAACTTAACCCCTATAATCTATGCATTTTATTTACAAAAACTTTACCTTGAATAGATCTCAAGTTGATTTCAATCCAGTGGTTGGAAGGCTAGGGTTTTCAGCTTTGGCTCTAACAGATCCAAATCGGGTTGAATCCGGCTTTTATCGCTTGAATCCCCCCTCCAATCAGTTGAAATAACTCCTCTCTTACTTCTCTCTCTCTCTCTCTTCTTTACTCTCCTTCAACAACCAAACTCTTGATTTTAGGGCTATTAAACCCTTTTATCCTCTTCCTCACTTGTGTGTTGAGCACATACACCGCGGTAGGTGTATGCGACTACACCCTCACAACACACACCACATAGGCATTCTATTTATCACATCTCATCCGTTCATTACACCACATACTAACTGTTGGTCTTCCATTTGGTCAAACCTATGACCGATCGGGCACGGATCCCGAGGTCATAGTTAAGCGTGATTTTTCAGGCTATTACATGATTTGTCTATTGTTCTTTGACCAGAACTGAGGAATTTTTCCATTTTCTCATTAGTCTTGTAAATGTTTGAATATTTTTCAGAAATAAAAACAAGTTCCCTTTTTAAATTTTCATTTATTTCAATAAGAGAATTTACTTTATTTTCTTGTTCTATAAATTTTGGAGTTAAACAATTTACATTCTCTCGGAGATTTCTTATAATGTTTTTTAACTCAGTCACTTCTTTGATTAATTTAATTTTTTCTTTAGTTAGATGTATTGATTCTTGATAAAGTTCACTATAGGCATTTGTCATATCTAATACATCACCATCAATTTCATTAGCAGATGAGATTGAATCAATAGAGTCAGTTTCAGTATGAGAAGGAGTTTGAGAATTATTAGTTTCCACAATAGAAGCAACAAAAGCTCTAAACCCATAAGAACTAGATTCAGATTCATCAGAAGATGACTCAGTTGATATTTCAATCTCATGTGAAGCAGTCAAAGCTTTGGATTTTCCTTTATCATTTTTCTTACTAGGACATTTATTAGCGTAATGTCCATAACCATGACACTTAAAACATTGAGTAGTGTCAGGAAAATCCTTTTTAGGTTTCTTTTCAAATAATTTAAATTTTTCAGAATTTTCAAATTTTTTAAAAGGTTGTTTCTTATTTTTATAGAATTTTTAAAATTTTTTAACAAATAAAGCAAGTTCATCTGATTTATCAGAATCACTGCTAGAATCAGACTCAACCTTTGATGATTTAAATGCAACACTTTTAGTGACATGATTATCTTGAATTTCATATTCATAAGTTTGTAATGACCCAACGAGTTCATCTAAGTTTAGATTGTCAACATCTTTAGATTCAACAATAGTATTGACTTTTGATCTGAACCTTTTAGGTAGAGACCTTAGAATTTTTCGCACAATTTTAGTATTAGAAACAGGTTCTCCTAAATTAAATGAGCCATTTACAATATCATTTAAGCGAATATAGAAATCAGAAAACTTTTCATCATCATCCATACGAAGATTTTCAAATTGAGAAGTGAGCATTTGAAGTTTGGAAATCTTTACTTGATGAGTCCCTTCATAAGTGGTTTCAAGAATTTTCCATGCATCTTTGGCTATGGTGCAAGTACTTATTCAACGAAACTCAGAAGCAGTAACTGCTCCAAATAAAGCATTAAGGGCCTTGGAATTATAACCAAGATTATCATATTCCTGATTCGTCCATAAAGATCTAGGTTTGATAGTGGTATGTGGTATATTATCGACAACAGAGGTCGTAGTTGGTGGCAACCATCCGTCCTCAATAGAATACCAAATGTGAGGATCAAGTGAACTTAAAAATGCTCTCATCTTTGCCTTCCAGTAAGGATAATTAGAACCATCAAACAGAGGGGGTCTAGCAGTAGACGCACCTTCTCTAGGAAGATCGTGATATCCCAAACTAGACATAACACTTAATTTGTTAAAATTTACCAAGTGATCAGGCTCTGATACCAATTGAAAATTTGGGATATTTAGGTTTTTTAATATAATCTATTAAATTTATCAATTAAAATCTACTCACAATCATCACACAATCAAAATAAGTACGCAAGACATTTTTAACATGAAAAACCCATCACAGGCAAAAACCACGGGATCTATCTCAGATCCAAAAAGAAATTCACTATGAACAAAAAAAACTTTACAGTGCTTCTTTGGAATGATATGCCCTAGCACTCCAATCACCAAACATGACAGCCTTTCTCCATCATACTATCCATAGTGAACATTTCCATCAACCTACGTTTCTTGCGAAGGTTCACTTGTCTCTGTAAAGACCCGTATTTTGAACCCGAGTTAGACTGACCCTGTGTGTGTATTCGGCTCGGCAATCGACGTCACCATTTGTTTTGAATTTTTATCTAGATGTGATTGTGCCGACAGATTTTAATTTAGAGCCCATTTGGACCCTCGTGCGAAAGTTGTGCACCGACCTCGGTGTAGCCGCTCAACACCGGACTTGAGTTTTAAAATTAGAAGTGTATAATACATAAGATGTGTGTGTGTTTTACTTTGTGAGCAATCCTATTATAAGAAGGAATTGTATTCCCGTATTATACTAGGTTTTGTTAAGAGAGGATAGTTACCCAATCGTGTGAAACTTCGTCTTCTCTCTTCTTCAATCATCATAGGAGATCGGTTTAGAAAACCTCCTTCTCTAGAACCCTCTTTGTTGAAAATACTTAAACCTTATAAAGAACTTGAATCAACCTGGGATTCGTAGTTGGCTATTGGGAAAGGTTGAGATCATTGGGGGCGTGTTGGAGTTGTCTCTGTGAACTCGTGGGATCGATCGCGGCGCGAATCGTTGAGGAAACCCGTCTGTTTCGTTCCGAAGCTCCATTCACGTGACTCATTTCTAATCTAGGAATCCTTAGATTAAAGGTATGTTTTAATTAAACTTTTTGATTAAGTCATTAGATTAGCCATGGGTTTTGCTTTGGGATGTATGGGTTTCGATTCGGGTGAAAACCAGCGAAATCGCGTCGCTGTAGCTCGCTCGAGCGAGGTATCACCGAACTCCGACATTGCCTTAGTATTTTAGTCATAACTTTTTATCTCGAACTCCGATTGAGACGATTCTTTTTGTGTTGGAAAGCTAATAGAAAAATCTACAACTTTCATGTTTTGACCAACTCATAGATCAATCATCTTGATGGTCAAAAATATATGAGAAGGTTACATCAAATCGCTCGAGCGAGCTATTATCATCGCTCGAGCGAGGTATTACCGAACTCCGATATTGCCTTAGTATTTTAGTCATAATATTTTATTCTGAACTCCGATTGAGATGATTCTTTTTGTGTTAGAAAGCTAATAGAAAAATCTACAACTTTCATGTTTTGACCAACTCATGAATCAATCGTCTTGATGGTCAAAAATATATGAGAATGTTACGTCAAATTCTAGGATTGGCGCAACTTGCCTGTTTTGACTTGTTTTTGAGGAAACACTTAAATAGGTCTATATTATTAGTAATTAGAGTTTATCTTAATGCATGAACGTATATTGTGATGTAGATTGAGGGCGAGAGGCCATCAATAGGACTTTGCTTGACTTCGCATAACTCCGAGTTTTGGGTAGGAGAATCTCATCTTTACAGTATTCTATTTTAATTCGCATGGATATTTTGAATTAAAATCTTTGAACTTGCATATGCCATTGAAATCACATCCAGAACCGAAATTGATATGGATGATGAAAATCTAAATCTACGAATCTCGAAACTGAATCGCTTAAGCTCAAAAATCAAATCAAGAACCTGAACTATGTATAAGAGACTTGCATCTGATTTATATTAGTGTCTGTATTTGTTTTATGATTGACTTGAACGACCCCTCAATAATTCCTGAACAACTTTCTGGCACAAGTTTCCCTCATTACGAGGGCTTGTTGCATCTGAAAAGGGTTCATGAGCGGCGATGGTAGGTAGGGGTTCCCATCGGCTATATTCCGCTCCTCTCGAGATATAGTTTACTCGGGAGGTATTTTAAGTTGAGGATTAAGTCATGAATTCTTGAACTTTGCATATAGAAGTTAGAGAAACTAAGACAAAACTCGCATACATTCTTGAAACTGTTTTCACACATTTAGAAATAAATTTTACATATGATTTCTGCACCTAAATTCAGTTTATTATCTGCTTATAGGTTTGACAAGCTATATTCCGATATTTGTCTTGAAACCATGTTAGTTAAAGTAAAATGCCGTAGATGTCTTTCTTTTACTGAGCTTTGTTGGTTAGCTCACTCCGACTATACGTCATGTGTTCGTAAGACGGCTATTCGTATCGTGAGACCGATCGACTACGTCGAGGAAGAGCTTAAGGTTCCTCCTGAGGAGTTTTTCCTAGTATAGAACTTACTGATTTTCTTATTTGTGGTGAGAGTTAGACTTGAATTTGTGGGCCCATTTTAGTTGGATACCATAGTTTTATATTTGACGTTGATTTCTGTTATGAGCTATGTTTCGATGATGGTCGGCCATCATCGGTAGTTCTTTACTTTTAATTACTTCCGCATTTATTTTAGCTATGGATATTTATTACGCTTTACTCTGATATGTGCCCTGTTTGTCCGGCTTATCGTTTATTCGATAGGTTGGCGAATCGACCTTTCCTATACCTGAGGGATTGGAAAAGTCGGGTCATCACAGTCTCACACAAATCTTACACTCTCAAACATGAAATCATAAAGACCCATAAACATCAAAGAGATTAAAGAATGAAATCAAAAGATGAAAAGTAATCTCAATGACAAAATTTTGGACTAACAAAAATTTTAGAATGAAGATTTTCGGATCAGTTACCAAACTGCCCGAACTACCTAAAATTTATATGTTTTAGGATCACGGACATCCGTGAATCACTCACGGTCGTTCGTGACAACGGACGTCCGTGAGTGTACTACGGACGACCGTGGGTCCAAAAATGACAAACCAATTTGTCAAACTTAATTACTTGACAAAACTATTTCCTAAAGAAGCAATACTGTTTTTTGGGTCATGATGGTGACAAAAAGTCTTACAAAACATGAAGAAGTCCCTCCTCTTGATGAAACATGAAGAAGTCCCTCCTCGACTCTCCTTGGATGAGCAGTAGTGAATAGACTCTGGATGTAGTCCATATCCCTTCTGCATTACGAGTTCCATGAATTATGTTTCTCATTATGTGTTGATGGTAAAGGATCATCAACATAATCCGTGTCAATAATCTTCTGAAATTTGAGCTTTCCCCCATGAGGATCATCGCCGTTAGATTTACAAGAATTTTGGCAAGTTTGCTTTCGTTTCTTCACCAATCAAATTGTATCATCACCAGCCGTAGAAGGGTTTGACTTGTTGACTATTTTAGCATATCAATGGTATGCCGTGCCAAACAGTTTCTTAGCTTTCCACACTGAGCGGTTGGAGATTGCCATAGACGATGGGGACCTGGGTTGGGGGGTGTATAATTTGAATTTGTGGGTGCCAGATTTAGGGCCAGGCTTCGGCTTGGGGCCATGAGCCTGCTACGGGCTTGGGCCGGGCTTTGTAGGTTCACGGTCCTTTGTGCTAACAGTAAAAACAACTCAATTTTTAAAGGGCACGACACTTTTTTCTTGAACCCGGTGAAACTCAACTTAAAGCTACTCTCACTGTTTTCGGGGCCCTAAATGAACTGTGAAAGTAAGCATTTGATAACTGATAGTAGTCTTTACAGATAACTCTTAACTCTCTCCATTAAATTAATCCTTATATTAAATACTTGTACTAGGAAATAGGAATATATAGAGATATTCATATAAAACACAACTTTAATTTCTTCTTATAAAATTATACCCTCCGGCCACTAAAATAGACGTTTTCTCTCTCTTCTCTCCCACATTCACCAATTGGTCACCCGTCAAGGTACTTTCTTTACTTTATCAACTTTCACCTTTCTTCTCAAATCTCAATATATATATATATATATATATATATATATATATATATCTTTTTTCGAAGAAATTGAAGTAGAGCCATGGAAGATCACTGCAGTTAGGGATGCAAGTTTTGACCCAAAACCGAACCTGACCGAAATCGATTCAAAACCGAACCGTTTGGTTCGATTTTGGTTTTGGGTGGTGAAAATCAAGAATTGCTTAGGTAAGGATAAGAGAATTCGCAAATTTTTGAAAATTTCAGAAATAATTCGCGAATTTTTGTGAACACGCAAATTTTGAAAGATGCACAAATAGTTGGGCATTAATTTGCAAATTATTCATTAAATTTTCAAAATTTCCGAGATTTTTGTGACATGCTCCTGTAAACATGCATTGAGGGTCTTTGAATAAGATGATGGTGATTTTTTTTCGTACTCATCTTTCACACACATGTCGCACACATCCCAAATAAATATCCTAAAATTATGTGAGACACATTGAGTACCATTATAAGGTAACATTTTTAGATTTGTTCCTGCACAATAAAAAATTGAATGTCTGATGGTAGGCTCATTATGTATAGATCCATTGTAAAGAAGATTAGGATGAAAATGATCTCTATCCTCTTATACAAAGGCTGGAGTGGAAGGGGTGAGAAAGCAGTCTTTCGGAATAAGTGAGTATAACAGTGAACAATGACACTTTCTTCCTTATCATGGTTAAATTCTATTAAGTGCTACTTCAACTGATTTATGAACCCAAAATATCATTTAAAATTGCAAAGGGTAGACAGATTTGATGTTGACAAAGTACAGGCGTCTGATGTGGTGCAGCGCAATTGGCTACACCGGCCTGCATTAATTGAGCCCTATCGCACTTACAATCAATTGTGTTGCATTTCTGTGCTAAAAACCTATCCACCATATAACACTGTCCAAATATTATTCGACGGCTAGAATGTGCTTCGGAACCTTGGTTACCAATTGATCCTGTATTTATAATCACTGAAGTGTTAACAAGTTTTTTGTTTTGATTGGTTTTTTGAAAAAATTAAAGTGACCGGAAGTTGAAGATGGAAACCTACCTACCTACCTACCTTTTGATGTGGTCACTAACATACTCTATAGAGTCCCTGCGCCATCAGTCGTAAGATTGAAGCTTGTCTGCAAGCAGTGGCACACACTAATCAATGATCCAGTTTTCAAATACCAACACCTACACTACGCGAAGAAGAAGCCCTCTTTCTGATACCTCGTTATGAATAGAAGATTTAAGAGAAACCTTTATTCCTTTGCCGAAGGTGTTGTAACTAAGACGATGTTACCAGATGCTATAGACGGCACCGAATTCCCACCACCCACAAAATCAAAATTCTCCCATATAGTAGAAGGCCAGAGAACTATATATTGGCCAAACCATGGATTTGGATTTGATCCATTCACTAAGCAATATAAAGTAATTCAATTATGGTTTAATTCGAGTACTATTTCTTACGATTGCCAAGTTCTTACTGTGGGCACCAAGCCGTGGAGAGCGGTCGGAAACATCCCATTTCAACTCGCTGTTTGGGAGGATTATGTCCTTGTGGACGGATCTCTATATTGGACAATTGCTGTTGAATCGTATGAGCTGGGATCAGAATTTATTGTTTCGTTTGACATCGGAGATGAAAAAAGTAAAGCAATTCGGCCTCCTAAATACTACTTGAATCGCGAGAGGAAGATAGACGAGTTTGCAAGATTGTCTTTAGTAAATCTGAAAGGGAAACTATGTTTGGTAGATGTAATTTGGTACGAGGGGAGTAGAGTTAGCGGAAGAATGGATATATGGAAATTGAAGGATTCCAAGACGAATATGTGGATCAAAGATCACTGTATTGAGTTGCACCTTGATTTGATTTTGTTATGATCCTCAAGGAAAATCTCTTGAAGTGATTTATAGAGGGGATGATGAAAATGGAGACTGGGTTGACACTAGTGAACAGCATGTAGAGAGCTTGATACCTTTGAAAATTGAATAAACTCCACTTGTACGTTAGTTATTCTATAGGTTTATTGGTAGAATTGATGAATACATTTCTTTTGAACAAGTCATATATATTTGTACCCAAAAAAAAAAGCACTCTAATAATTCAACGTTTTGAAATGTTATATATTTATTTGTTTCTTTTATTAATTAATTTTCTGGAGTTGTTGGGAAAATCAATTCTCCCATTTCAAGTAGTTTCAAACAAAAGGGCTTTTGCATTATTTGAATGCAACGTTCAACTTAGAATAACACCTGTTCTGAGTTGATCACTCCCGTCGCATGTAATTTTGTTTTTAAAATAGGTTTCCAAAATTCTTCTGCCCTTCTTTGAATGAGACAAAGATATGCTAACACCCATCCAACTTGGTGCATTAATTTTGGACACCTTGGGCCACATTTTCAACGGTGAGATATGCATCAGATCATATCCAAATTTTCTAGGTAGTACTTAATTGTTCTTGGATAAGTTGATGTGGCACCAATACTTGAGTTGTGGCGGCACCCAATCCTTGAGTGGGTGAGCATGGTTTTTTTTTTAATGGGTGGGCATGGCTTTATAAAACTTAGAGTATGCCTTTTTTTTTTTATCTTTCTAAAACTGTTTGAACTATGCCTTTTTTTTTTTTATCTTTCTAAAACTGTTTGAACTTTGAAGTCAGATAATAACTAGAAAGTGTTAAAAGTAGTCCCTTTTTCTAAGAGCCTTTTTATATTTGGGCTATCATTAGGTCCAATAAGTTGGGCTCTAAGTGGGATTCAACTGATTTAGAACCTTTGAATATATAAAAGGGAATCTTGACTTCCACTTTAAGATTGATCTAATATGAATTCCATGTCAGCTAAAAACCATTGACTGCCTGAATCAAATAAGGATTCTTATGGTCTCTAAAGCACAACACATCTGTCCAAAAAAAGTGATATATGAACTACGTCAACTGGGGCTCGGGTTGGGTACCTGATACATGAGGTTAGAGACCTCTAAAAGTGAGGGACGGGTTTATAGTAAACTTGCATCCGGCTTATTCACCACTAACCAGAGAATATACCTGACCTGTTAACTTTTAAACCTTGACCTAAACCTAAATCAAAACTGTTAAAAAAGTCTTGAATTGCAGCTGGCTGGCACCTAACTTCTTAATAGCACTTGGATTCGAACATGGACCTACACCCAAGTTGCACTTGACCTGCTTGTGTGATTTAATTCCATTTTCAGGCCTTGGCCACCAAGTAACCACTTTTAAACTTGGCCTGCACCTGACTTGAACCTGTTGAAAATGTGTTTATGTCTCATAGAAACCAGGCATTAGATTAGGTTCAGATTATATTTGTGGTTAATCTGAACCTGACTTGCTTATATAGCACACGATTATTAAGGATTTTACCGTAAAGCACAGTGAGAAAGTTCGTTTTCGGCAATATTTCTGAACGAGGTTGTTTTGGTTCATTGCAAATTAAAATTTAAAAATACCATTGACAAAATACCAAAATTTTGTTGAAAGTTTCGTCAAACCCCTGTTACCGTAAATTTCGACCCCACAAAGACATTTTTGGAATACATGATTATGATCTTTGGTAAAATACTGAAGAAATCACCAACTGCATCGATCATAAGGATTTTGGTCATGACTCTTTTATTATGCACTTTACAATGGGGAAGACATAAACAAATGACATTACAAAAATCCAGTAAAGTCTACAATTTAAAATTCTTACTTGGTGTCATGGATCAGGTAACTTACCTGATCCCACACTAACTTATGATCTTGCCACGGATCGGGTGTCATGGATAGGAGCAGCTCGATGATTATAACTATTTTACAAAAAAAAATAAATTAAAATATAAAACTGCACAATCAATGGCATCAACTGTGAAGAGAAATGAACGGTATAACCAAATCTGATTTTATCGTTCATTTTACATGAAAGTGACTCTTTTGACCACTTGATTTTATATATTTTATTTTAATTTTTTTTACAAAATAATTGTGATCATGAGCCGCTGCTATCTATGGCATCCGATCATGGGATTGGTACTACGTAGGTGGAAATTAGTATGGGGCCAGGTAAGTTATCTGGTCCATCGTAGAAGGCTACCTTTACCCTACTTGTTTTAGGAATTAATAAAGGAATTTAGCGGAACGATTGTATTTTACATTCAAGTTGCCAAACAAAAGCTAATCACACAATTCACAATTTTTTACGAAATTTCACTCATATTTCTAAAAACAATCGTGAGTTACTTCGACGAATGCAAATTATTTATTAATTTTTCAAAAATTAGGCTAATTTGGTAACTACATTTGGCACTAATTTCACTGATTTCTAAGGCTGAAGCGATCCATGAAGGCTTCTATCCTATGTAGGGGCGAGGTCACTCACCCCAAAAGACTGCTTTCTTGGCCTATCTCCTCTAGCGGGCATGCATTCACCGCCTTTGAATTAGATGGTGGAGATCATTTTTCATCTCATCTTCCTCACAATGGATCTATAGATCATGAGCTTACCATCAGACGGCCATTTCTTTTTGACACGTGACACAAATCTCAAAAAGTGACCCTCAAATTAATCATGCTCGAGCGTGATGCGTGTCACATGATTTTAGGGTCACTCACTACAAGAAATAAGACTATTAGCGGCAGTTTTTTGCAGCCAAAAGTTGCCGCTATTAACAAAAAAACTATTAAGACTATTAACGGCAAGGGTATTAGAGGCAATTTTTTTGTTAATAGCGGCAGTTTATGATTGCCGCTAATAGTTTTATTTTTTGTAATGACTTTTTTTAGATGTGTGCTATGTTTAATGAAAAACTTTCTGATGGGAGATACATGAACTATAGATCCATTTGGCGGAGGAGGATGGGGAAGAAGAGCGACCTCCATCATCTAATTTGACCTCCTTCATCTGATTTAAAGGCTGTCAATGCATGATTTTGCCGGAGGAGATGAGTGAGAAAGTAGTCTTTTGGGGTGAGTATAACGGTACCCAAGGTCTTATACAAGTTAATTTTTACATGGGATAGCACTTTTTTCAAACACTATTAACAAGTGAAATTATTCTACAGAGAGTTCGTAGTAGCAGGTTGCCAGCCTCTGCAGAAAAGGCAGTATACTGGTCAGTCTCCCTTGCGAATCTTGAGAGATGCACAAGTATTTTCGTGTCCCAAAGCAGTAATAAGTCAAAAAGAAGAAGAAGAAATTACTTTCATTGATTTATGTGTTCATAAATATCTATGTTTCTCCTATACTTAGTACTTTGGTAGAGAGAGAGATTGGCAGGTGTCCCGTCCTTTGTGAACAAGTGGGGCACCTAAAACCAACTCTTAGGCATGGTTCAAAATTTCGGCCGAAATGTTTCGGTTTCAGTCTCCACCGAAACGATAACTCATATCATCGGTAGTTTTTGTTCTAGGGGGAAGATTTCAGCCAAAATTTTGGTTTCGGTCCCCACCGAAACCAAAACAAAATCCGATTTTTTGAACCTTGCCCTGAGGCACCTACTATTATGGCACCTAATAGTAGATACTAACTCAAAAGGAAAATTATAATGAGTGGACCTCAATCTGATGGATATTCCTTTGAGTGGTTGAGTGGTGCTAACTTTACTTGGTCCAACTTTTAAGAGAACCCTTGCCTCTCCAAATTGGACAGATTTTTAGTTTCCCTTGACTGGGATCGTGTGCTGCGGGCTGGATTTCTTCATGGAGGTTCTCCCCCGTCCAAGTGCTGACCTTTGCCCTCTCCTCCTTCAACTTCGTAATGTCCCCTCCAAACCAAGGCCCTTTAGATTTCAACTAATGTGGTTTGAGGATGCTCATGTGTTTCAGGTTATCCGAGAGGCGTGGATTTCGTGTTCTATAAAAGGGTGGGTTGGTTTTGTGTTCATGGCCAAATTTAGAGTTGTCAGAAAACCATTAGCCTTCTGGAATGAAAATGTCTTCAGGAACATTTTCCATCTCAAAGGGGAATTGTTATCGAAGATTAAGGGTATTGACACTAAGGAGGAAGGGGCTCCTTAGTGTCAATATCCTTAATCTTCAAGCGGTGCTTGCGAAGGAGGAGATATATTGGAGGCAAAACTCAAGGGAGAAATGGGTTGCTGAGGGGGACAAAAATTCTAACTTTTTTTAGGTTATGGCTTCTAACAGAAGAATGAACAATAGCATTGCCCATTTAATGGCGGAGGGTGATCAAGTTCAATCACATGAGGAGGCTTCTACAACTCTTGTCACTCACTTCCACGAGTGGTTCAAGAGTGAGGCCTGGTCTAGGCCTACCATGGATGGAGTTCCTCAATTTGCCATCTCAAATGCTGATGCTTTAGATCTCGAAAAGGATTTCTCTGAAGAAGAAATCAGATCTGCAGCTTTCGAGCTCAAGGGGGACAAAGCTCCGGGACCTGATGAGTTTCTGATGGCCTTCTATCATAGGTGTTACGATCTCTTGAAATCTGATATCCTGAAGGTTTTCTTGGAATTCCATGAGAGGGGTGGTTAGCCACAACATGAATGCGACCTTTGTTGCTCTCATTCGGTAGTGTCAATGAGTGGTTCCGATTAGTTTACTAAATGGGCTCTATAAGATTCTCTCTAAAGTGCTAACCAATTGCTTGAGACTCTTTCGGGCATTATTTCTTTGTCTCAATCGGCATTTCTCAAAGAGTGGCAGATTATTGATGGAGTGTTGATTGCTCATGAGTTAGTGGACAACTATCATAAAAGGAAGAAGCAAGGGCTTATTCTTAAAGTCGACTTGGAAAAAGCCTATGATAAGGTCGACTGGGGTTTCCTTGACTATCAAATGGTTCAGATGGGCTTTGGGGCGAGGTGGAGAAATTGGATACAAGGGTGTCTCTTGTCAGCCTGGATCTCAATCATTATTAATGGGGTTGCTGAAGGTTTTTTTCATGTTGAATAAGGGATAAGGCAAGGGGATCCGTTCTCCCCCTTCTTATTCCTTATAATTGCATAATGACTTGCGGCTTTGGTTCGTAAGGCCATGAAAGTGGGTGTCTTTAGAGGTTTCAAGGCCACCAGATCTAGTTGTGAGGTGACCCATCTGCAATATACAAATGACACCATTCTTTTTATTGAGGGTAAAGAGGATGCTCTCAACGGGGTCCAATCGATCCTTATTTGTTTCGAAGCTATCTCAGGGTTGAAGATTCAAGAGGTTGCCCGACAATCTTGCTTGATTGGGGAGATTCAAGAGGTTGCCCGACAATCTAATCGTTTCGGATGTAAGTCCTCCTCCATACCTTTCTCTTACTTAGGTATGCCTATCGGTCCTAGTTGCCAAAGAAGAGAGCTTTGGTATTTGGTCATTGAGAAAGTTGAAAGAAGATTAGAAGGTTGGAAGGGAAAGGTGTTGCCTTTTGTCAGGAAGTTAACTCTTATTAAATCTACTTTGTCTACCCTTCCGGTGTATTTCATGTCTATGTTTCGCTGCCCGACTTGGGTCATTCAGCATTTGGAGAAAATTCAGCAGGATTTTCTTTGGGCTGGGGTAAATGATAAAGCCAGGATTCATATGATTGATTGGCGTCTTTTATGTAGGTCAAAAGAAGATGGGGAAGCTAGCATTCTCTATTTAAAGGAATTCAACGATGCTCTTCTTATCAAGTGGTAATGGAGGATTGAGGTGGAGAGGTCTGCTCTTTGGAGAAGAATTTTAGTAGATAAGTACGAGTCTAGTGGGAGTTTATGGGACATTGACTTGAATATCAGGAATGGTTCTGGGTTCTGGAACTCTCTGTGCAAGCTTCAAGACACCTTTAGGCAATGTTCGAGGATTGCTATTGGCAGTGGGGGTGATACCTCCTTTTGGCATGATTTGTGGGTATGCAATCAACCTTTGAAGATGGTTTTCCCTAATATTTTCAAGCTAGCTCTAAATCAAGCGGATTCGGTGTTTGATGCTGCCGAGATGGATGGTAATGGCAGGATTCTATGGAAGGTTTTATTGTCCTGTCATTTTTATGACATGAAGGTGGGTGAGGTTGCTGAATTATTCACTCTTCTCGACAGTTTTCATGCTTTTTGACCTCTTTCGGCTGATTACCCTGGATTGATAGTCCGGGTCTCAGTTTCAAGGTCAACTCATTGTTTCGGAAATTAGCGGGGGCTGTCACACCCTATTTTCCTTGGCTCTGGATTTGGAAAGCCAAAGCTTTGTATCGGGTTATCATTTTCTTATGGATGGTCATGCATGATAAAATCCTTACTCTCGACATTCTCAAATCCAGAGGCTTCTCTATGGCTAATTGTTGCATCTTGTGCAAGGTTGAGGAGGAGGACGCCGCTCATCTATTCATCCATTGTAATTTTGTTAGAAGAATTTGGTCTTTTTCCCTTAAATGGTTTAACAGGTCTTGGGTCAAGTTTAAGGACTGTGGAGAGCTAGTTGGTGTCTGGAAGAGGGTTGTGTTTGGCTCTAGAAACGAGGCCATATGGAATCTTGTCCCCTTTGCTATCTTCTGGTTGGTTGGAATGAGAGAAACTCCTGCATTTTCGATGGGAAAGAGATTGAGGTATTGCTCACGGAGAAAATTCAAATCAAGTTGCTCCAATGGGCGTGGGCTCATAGATTATTTGATTCTTGATTGCAACTGTAATCTTGAAGTTATTGACTCTGGTGGTAGGGCTTCTCCTTGGGATGTTAGGTTAGAGGATGGGGCTTAGTGTTTGGGTTGCTGGCTAGCTGGGTTCTATATCTTCGATATTTTTTTTTGTTAGGCTTTAGTTTTGTATCCTTTGATGTTGTTGATGTAGAGCTTTTGGCTCTCTTCCTTTTTTTTTTTTTTGCCTTTTCGGGCTTTTCAATGAAAGGGTGAGGCCCCTAAAACTTCAAGCGTAACTATAAAATAAAAATAAAATAGTAGACCAACAAATTGGTTACGTGGCGTGGTGTAAGTGGATGGCCCAACCTGCATTATTGGGACTCACTGCGCTATCATTATGCCATGTAAGCGGTCTGTTGAATGATTTGATGTTAGTGTTCGCTACATATTAGTGTCCATTTGAAAAGAAGACTTTCCTCTTTAACCCAATAGGACTCAATTTGCTCTAGGGATAACTCACGTTTCTCCCCAAAAGAGATAATTCTCAAAGAGTACCTTTAAATCCACCCACCAAATCTTTTAGTTCACCCAAGCTGAAACACATTGACTTCTTTGGATCTGACGATGGAGATCGTTTTTTAACCCAATATTTCACATAATGGATCTTGAGATCATGGGCTTACCATCCACCCGTCAGCTTCTTATTTCATGGGGTACATATTCCAAATAAGTGACCTTAGCATCACTTGGAACTATTAGACACAAATAAGGTCACTGTTTTAGGATTTGTACCATGTGAAATAAAAAAATTGATCTTTTGATGCTATGCCCATGATCTCAAGATCTGTCATGTGAGAGATTGAGTCGAAAAATGATCTCCATCGTCAGATCCAAAGAAGTCAATGAATTTCAGCGTGGGTGAACTCAAAGATTCGGTGGGTGGATTTAAAGGTACTCATTCTCAAAAGGGTACTATTATTTTCACTTGGCGGAACTATGATCTCACCCCATCTCCTCCTGCTGGCATTCATTGACTACCTTGATTCAAATGATGGAGTTCGTTTTTCATCTCAATCTTCCACACAATGAATCTGAAGATCATGAGTGTGCATCATATGACGTGTTTTCTATTCCACATAGCACACATCCAAAAGTGCATCACGATCAAACATGATTTTAGGGTCTACTATTGGAGCTGTATATGTGTAATAAAAAATGGACTGTATGTCGATAACTATTTGCTCTCGGTCTAAATTGTAAATAGGTTCCTAATTCTAGATACGTGACACTATTTTACATCAAGATGCACTAAAAGACTTGTGGGTCAAAGATGGCATCAAAATTCATAAGTATCTTCATCTTGTAATTTAAAAGTGATTAGACACCTTTATTATGAATAAAGGAAACTACTTACACGTGCCCATTTATTAAGAAATATATTGTGTATTTTGTTCACTTTTAATTTGAGAAAATGCCCCGTAACTAAATGCACAAGCGCATTTACCTTTATATGAGTTTCATCGGTCTTGTACAACATCATGATCAATCGGGGTTTTGTACGAGACCAATTAGCCAATGTCTAATACAAGATAGATCCGTAATGGTCTCCTATGAAACCCGATTTATCCCATTATATAAAAAGAGAAAAGTACGAAAATACACCCCATTTATATTTTTATTATAAAAAAGGTAGAAATTTTTGTTTAATTATGAAAATGCGTCTCATTCATTATTCGTACGTAGTCTCCATGCACATATTGAATGTCTAATAAGAAAAAAGTAAAACAAAAAGGGAATTCGATGGCAAGGGCAACATTATAATTATTCATTAAAATTGATCAACGTCCTATGTGCGTTGATATGTATGGCTGCCCGATTCGAGTACGTGGTGGCACTGTTTTGAAAGAAAAATGACATTTGATTTTTCTGTAATAAAAAATAATACAAGGCGCTGTTTTGTAAAAAGCCCTTATAGAAAATAGTGCATGCATTTAGTTAAAATATATTTTAGTCATAAAAAAATGCACATAATTTTTTATTTTTTAAAGTTAAGAGTTTCCATCCTCCCGGTTAAATAAGTGTAAAACTTATCCCCTAAAAGGTTTAACCCTAGCTATCCGGTTGTTTGCTCCTTTTATATGGGGCTGCTACTAGCATCCCCACCAAATACTGATTATACTTCATTAAAATGGGACTATTATAAATCATACGATGAGGAGCGTCCCTCTTTCTAATCTTCCACACAACTAGTCTTTCTATCATCTGATTGTTAATTTTTTATTCTATGTGGCACACATCCCAACAAGTGACCTCTAAGCATTATGCATGCCACATTGTCTTTGAGTCACTTTTCTTAGATGTGTGTTTCGTGAAAAAATATTAGCATGTTTGATATTATGCCCATATTTTCAAAGATTAAGTGGATGAAACACTAAATTAATAAAAGGGAGCCATTACTCGGACTCATCATGTTGGCCCTTGCACCAAATTTAATAGAAAGACATGTAAATTTGGCGTTCTCTATTATGTGAAAATACCATCCAAGCCGTTTGATTTATAGGTCATGATTAACACAAAATATAATCTTCATTATGTGATTAAATGTAGTCAAAGGATATTATTTGATTTAACAGTCAACCATATATAATAGATTATATGATAAGTATTGTGTTTTGCTCTAGTCTTAAAGAGTGGAGATATATTGACCATAAACTTCAAACCAGGCCAAAATTGTTTTTCACATATCACATTTCCCTAAAATATCAATTCTTTAAATTCGAGGCAAGGGCTATCTTTCCGGGTGCAAGTAATGGGTCCCAAAATAAAATCTCCACCGTACAATTCAAACACAGGTACAATTAACGGGGGATATTCACTAGGGTGTTACTAGTAGCCCCTTCTAAATCAACAAGGGTACTTCTCACGAAATTACTTACCAAAACAGGGCAATAATGTCCAATTCTATACCCTGTCCCTGTCTGGTAATTGTCTCTATAAAACCTAATCCTCTCAGATTTCCCGCTTCATTTTGGTTTCTCTCGCTCTTCGTTCCTAAAGGATAAGAGAAATGGGAACTTTCAGATACGATTCATCTCCCTTATACTCATCTAGTTTCGATCTCCCTGCTTGATTTCTGGTACCTCTACTTTTTCTTTAATTTTTCTATTAATATTAGTTTGAATTATTGCATTTCCAGTTTTACTTCTTTAATACTAGAAGAATTTTAGGTTAGAATTTGATTACATGGCTTCTAATTTATGGGTTTCTATATTATTAAGTTGGCGGCGTCAATTTATGATTAATTGGTATATCTTAATCAAATTCCTTTGAGCTGCTAGGGATTATAACTTGGATATTTCAGAAAATTTTGTGGAAATCTCCTGGGGATATCAATGGCCAGGGTATATCAATTGTTGAGCAGACATAAAAATTTGAGCTGGTATAGGGCAATCGATTGGTCCTCAATCTAGATTCCGGGTCATTTTTTTGGATAGGCAGCAATTTTTTCCCATCAAGTTGCTATGCGATGCAAACACCACGATCTAATGATCTGTGGTGTCAAAGATTGCATAAAAAAAAAATGTCTATCATGTGATTCAAAGTGGTCAAACTCAAACGCCTTTACAACACTTTGAATCACATGATGACTATCTTTTTTCGATGCAACTTTGACCTGCTAGAGCTTTACATTGGGACCTTTGCATCACGTGGCTATAAGTGATGACACTGAATCAAAGCCAAGATAAGGGTGATCCCAGCCAAGATAAAAGTCTCAGCCTAAATCAACAGTCACGGTTGAGAGAATCTCTCCTTTATCCTTGTATATTGTTACAGCAACCATTATACTCTAGAAGAGTCCTTTGACTCTATTTATGGTAATCTCGTCAAGCAAAACAAATATAGGAAACAATTATCATCTTCATCATTTCTTCTTGGTATCAATCGCCCAAGGCTAACACCATCATCTATCTAGGACCTAAACTCTCTTCTTTCCAATTCAGCATCCTCAATCGACTCTACACCCGCCATCCATGGCGTCTTCCTCCACTTCTTCCCGTACCTACTGGTGTTCTCTTCTTCATATCTAATATTTTCTCCCATATCACCGTCAAGTTGGACAACACTAACTTTGTTATATGGAATACTCAGTTACATCATGCGCTCCGCGCCAACAATTTCATTGGCTACATTGATGGCCCATCCCCATGCCCTCCTCAAGAAATCCTTGACACAGTCGGAAAATCGATCATTAACCGTGCTTACATTTCTTGTATCACAGTCAACAATCATTCGAATAGTTGCATAATTCTCACCCTTGCTCCCGAATTCATTCCACAAACTCTTGGTCTCAATTCTCTACCTGATATTTTCAATTCTCTCTCCGTCAACTTCAACTCACAATCATGATCTCACATTCATGAAATCAAATTTGAGCTTTACACTCTCCAAAAAGGAGATCTCATAATGAAGAACTATCTCAAGAAAATGAAGGAAGACATTGACAAACTTGTCGCCCCTGGTTCACCTCTTCCCGAAGACGATATAATTTTTTTGACCCTCTCTAGTTTATCATTGAATTACTCATCATTTATATGCACGTTTCACATGCATGCTTAACCAATCTGACTATGCAAATTCAACTCTCTCTTGAGTTCCGAGGAAGTCAATATCGCCATGGAAACTACCCAACCTGCCTCATCTGGCGTCATTAGTACCTCCAAGGCTACTACAAATGATGCCACTTGCAAGGCAATCGTCAAAACAACACCGAAAGATGAAACTTCTCTTCGAATAGTAATCGTGGAGGTCGTTACAAGGGACATCACTATAGATGTCAAATTTCATCAAATCGAAGCCGTGGATAGGCTTCAAATTCTTTCTGAGGCGGTTGTCGAGGCATCTTGTAGTATTATTGCAATTTTTGTGGTGAAATCAATCACTATGCCTCCGATTATTGGTATCGCCTCGATGCTACCTCCAATCCATCCCGATCCAATTTCCAACCCCATGCTTATTTAGCCTCACCCCTTCTCTACCAGATTCTAATTGGTACGTTGATACTGGGGCACATAGTCATCTCACAAATGATCTTTCTAATATGCCCATCCATAACTATTATATTGGTTTGGATAAGGTGAAAATAGGTCATGGTCACTCACTTTGATTCCAACATGAAGGCTTTGGTTTGCTTCCTACACCCATTAAATGTCCATTCATGGTGATTATCACGGCTTGGATAAGGTGCAAGCAGGTTAGCATTCTGTTACACAAGGCATCGAGCCAATAGGAGTTTGACATGGAGGCATAGCGGAGTAGGGTTGTTGTGGTTTTAACATTCAATTAGGTGTCAATGTTTGTGCTCGACAAAACTGTTTTGTTCGAGGTATGTGGACAAGTCTTTTCGTGAAGGATACCATGTTGGTAAAGAATTGGGTCATGGGTTTGTTGACAAATTAACCCCCATTAATTTGGCGCAAGCTTTTTAATGTGATGAGATCATTGGTTCTCAGCAACATTTCTGACTTCCATAAACTTGTGAATCACCTTAGATTTGGATTTCATTGGATATAGCCATGCATAGCGACCTAAAATCAATGAAAATAAAGTAGAACCGATGGCCACAAAAAGAAGTGATGGGAAAGGGGCCTATACATTTGCATCAATTAAGTCTAAGGGAGTAGAAGCAGTTGATATTGATAAAGAAACGTAGAACCGATAGCTACAAAAAGAAGTGATGGGAAAGGGACCCCATACATCTGCATGAATTAATTCTAAGGGAGTAGGAATAGTTTATTGAAAATGGTAACTAGTGAGATTTTCCCACATTACATGATTCACAAACTTTATTCAAATAACTAGAGCTAGAAACATGATACTTGCGAACAAAAATATTAAAAACATTTGTTGATGAATGACCAAGCTTGTGATGCCACGACACTGAAGAAGATCAAGTGCTTATAACTTGGAAAGAGAGAGATATTTAGTGGGTAGAGGAAGTAAACCAGAGCCTTCATGTTGGATTTAGGGTGAATGACCATTAGCTACTTGCACCTTATACAAGTTGTGATAATCACCATGAATGGATATATTGGAAAGATCATTTGTGAGATGATTACTTGCCCCGATATCAACGTACTAATTAGAATTTGACATAGACGGGATGAGGCTATATAAGCTTGGGGTTAGAAATTGGGTCGGGACTCGGGATGGATTGGAGGTAGCATCGGGGCGATACGAAAAATTGAAGGCATAGTGATTGCTTTTACTACAAAATTATAATAATACTTTGAGATGGCTTGACCATGGCGGAAAGAATTCAAAGCTTGTCGACGACTTCGATTTGGTGAAGATTGACGTCCATTGGATTGACCTCTACAATTATTTCTCGAAGAGAAGTTTTGCCTTTTGGTGTTAATTTTCACGATTGCCTTGAGAAGTGACATCACTTTTAGTAGCCTTGAAAGCGGTAGTGATTTGGGAGTAAGCAGGTTGAGGAGCTTCCATGGCGAGATTAACTTCCTTGGAACTCAAAAGAGAGTTGAGTTCGCGGAGGGCTTGAGCCTGTAGTAGAATGGAAGGTTGAGAATATTGCAACCTCAAGGTCGCAGGTTCGAGTCCAGCTTACCTATAAAAAAAGAAAAAGAAAAAAAATTGAAAAAAAAGAGTTGAGTTTGCGGAGTCGGACTGGTTCGACATGAATGCAAATTGTGTACTTAAATGATGAGTGATCTGATGGTAAGACATGGAGGGTGAAAAAAACTCTTATCGTCTTCGGGAAGAGGTGAACCAACGACGAAAAATTTGTAAGTGTATTCTTTCATTTTCTTCAAATAGTTCTCCGTTGTGAGATTACCTTTTTGGAGCGTGTAAAGCTGAGATCATCTCCAAGGGACTCGCCAAATCTGACTGGGCAACCCAAACGGTAAGTTTTGAAGAATCCCTGACTCTTCAAATGCTTCCAACCCCCTCTTCAACTCTGATTGAACTTTGATGAGTCTTCATCGCTCTTCAACTTTGATGAGCCAAAAAGTGGCTTGTTAAATATTAAAATATTATTATTTTTAAAAAATTTTGCAGGATGGTTATTTTTTTGGCAAATGGAATCAATGTTTTCTGTGGTTGTCCATCCTTTGATTTTGTGCCTTTTACGGCCTTGGGCTAGTTGATTTTAGATAGCAATGCATCACATGTTGCAATCTTACTTCGATAATAGTTAATCTTTTTGAATTAAGGATGGCCCTGTTCAGCTATTTGGTTCAGCTGTTGAGCTAATCATTCTTACCCTCGTTGGCATCCCACACATATTTCTTACTCTGAGAGATTTGGTTTTAAAATTTTCTACATTTTTGCTACACTAGTAATCCATAGGGAAGAAAATTTGTTGGTGTGCAAAGTCTTAGCTTGATCTTATACTCAAAAAACTCACACATCTATGTGATTCTTCTCGATCAAGACTCAGGTTGAGTACTCAATTTCAAGAGGTAAGTCAGCCTATATAAACCACGAAGAGAAATGATATAGTAATTGAACAAGTTGAAAATGCTCTTGAACTTGATTTTATGCTCTCAGATAACTGCAACAGTTGGAAAACTCATCCAAAACCTTTAAGTATCCCAAAATTGAAAAATTAAATTATCACATAAATGTTTTATGCTTGAAAAATTCGATTGATTGCAAAGTTTTGAGGCGATTCCAAATAAGATCATTGTTGTTTCCTTGTTGATTTGTAAGTTTTTAAAACTTCTTTGGTTGGTAAGATGGCTTGTATGGAGTGATTGGAAAGAATGTTTTATTGGGATTTGATCCCATGATCCTGTGCTTTTTTGGGCCTTAAACTTTTTTCACGCCTTCACTTTCTGCTTTGTATATTTTATTATTTTCCAGGAAAAAAACATTCTGCTATCTTGATTCGAGCATGGGTTGATCAATGATAGTGCTACAGTGATACTTGATATCCAAGTTCCACTTTTATGTGCCGTTTGATATAGTGATATGTTTTAGCAATCCACAAAGATCTGTGCATTTTGACGAACCTAGGCATGGGACATCACATTGTTATAGTTATAAATAGTGTAAAATGTCCGTTATTAACTCATTAATTAGACTTCTATGTAGGAGTTTGGGGAGCTAAAATAAACACATTTGAAGACTGAAGGAAAATAGTTACTAAAGTCTACGTAACAAGGAAGCTCCATATGCTAAAGAAATGCCACATTAGACATCCATGCTACATCGACACGTGTCTGTCTAAGAATCGCTGTAGGTTGTAGATTCTCAGGTTCTCCATGTTGGACACCTCTTACTATGTCTGACACCGACGTATGTGTCCCATCTAATTTATTTTTAAAAAAAAGATTGTTGCATGCTAGTATTTAGCGTAGTTATGGGACATTCCATTCCATGAAGAACTGCTGTGATTTTGCTACATGACACATTTCACTCTTTTCTCTTGTGAAGAACACATGCATTTCCACCCTAAAAAATCGTTGATTGCCTTGAATCAGACGATGGAGATCGTTTTTCGTCCCCATCTTCCACACAATAGATTTGAGATCATGGTGCACCTATTAGACAGTCAATTTTTGATTCCATGTGGCACACATCCTCATAAGTGACACTTGAGAACCCTTTCTCATGGTACGCCCATGGCGTTCACGGTCACTTTTGGGGATGTGTGCGACATGGAAACAACATGTGACCATCTGATAGGTGCGCCATGATCTCAAGATCTTTTGTGTTGAAGATTGGGACTAAAAACGATCTCCATTGTCTGATTCAAGGCAATCAACGGTTTTTTATGGTGGAAATGCGTGTGTTCTTCACAGGAAAAACGGGTGCAAATAATGGCACTGTATAATTTACCCATCCAAATAATTGGCCGTATTGGAGTTTGAATAATAATTTTATTTTTTTCAATTTAAGAAAGCTTCTTAGAAGTTTTACATTTTTCTGCATTATATACTTCTCCTATATTTGTAACGTAATACGGATCATGGGAGAAAGGGTAACAGACATATTTTCATCTATGTAAGCTAGAAGATGACTCCGTTCCTATCTATGTAAGCTAAAAGTTTATATTCTGTTTGATCTAGATTGTCAAATCAGTGAGTCATATGTATCATTTATGGTCAATGACACATCCGATTGATTGAATGGGTATGATCATTATATCTTTGTTGAAGGAAATTGAGAACACCTTTACTAATGATAAAATGGTGCTAATAATGATCATAACCTCAACGCTACAAGCTTGAGGGCATCACCACTGGGGCAAAGGTCAATCCCTTTCCCTCATTCTCTTTTTGATAAGGTATTTGATGATAGTGTTTTTTTCTTTTCTACGGGCCGCTGGTATATATAACATTTTATCTATATGTCAAATGGTTCTTAAAGCATAAATATGTGATTATTATGTGGTCGTACTACCTTTTGACATGATAATGCTCATTTTTTGGTGGGCAATTAGTATTTTCGTTCAATTTAGACTATCAAATCAATGGAACATGGTAAAATTTTTGGACTATAAGAAATCGAGTGATTGAATGAACCTAACCATTAAATATCTTTGCTAAAGAAAGAATGGTGGTTTCCACTTTCCACACCTTTAAAACTGTTGTAAGGCTGTTAATTTGCATTTAAATAGTGTATGGGCATGTTTGTCTTATCTTTTTAATTAATGGCAATCTTATAATAAGCCTAAGCTTTGGTTAATGATATTAATAGAAATAGAAGTGGTGAGGCGTGAATAAGAAATTCACATACGACTCATCTTTCTTATTATTCTCTCTCCTTATTAATTCCTATATCTTTCTCCTCAATTCTGTTTTTCATTAATTTTCAAACACGAAAATCCTACTGATATGCATCAGAGAAATCACATTAGGGTTTCATCATTCCCTCTCTCTTTTTTTTTAAAAAAAAAAAAATCTATTCTTTAGAGAGTTGTGGACTAGGATTTTTCATCATTTGAAAGCTTAAGTTTCTTCATGTTGTTCATGTTTCGCATGTTCGTGGTGGTGTCCAAGCTCATCTTTGTATGAAATCAAGAAAAGAACAACATTTACTGTTACACAAGCAGTGAATAATCAATTTGATGGGTTCGTTGGTGGACTAATATGCTTTAAAAGGGTGTGTGTGCATGTGGGTTGAAGAAGCAAGTCCAAAGAACATGAGGTATGACATCTCCAAGTGTGTACGGATTGTCGGCCATCCCTTGAGAAGCCTCCAAATCGTGTACCTCCATCTAGTAAGGTGATATTTTTTATTTGTGATGGATTTGAAGATGGATGTTGTGTCTCCATTTACCTCTCTTAGTGGTCCAATTACGTCCGTAAAGTTGAATGCGCTTAATTATCTTCAATGGGCCAAGTCTGTACGTGTATTCTTCTTGGCTAAAGAGAAGGATCATTTCTTCACTTTAGAGCTTCCACTGAGCAATGATCCCAAGTATTGTGAATGGGTTAAGGACAATGCTCAAATTATGACATGGTTATGGAATATCATGGAACCCTCCATTAGTTTGAATGTTTTGTTTTTGGATTCCGCTAAGGCTATATGGGATATGTATTCTTCAGAGAGAAATATTTCTTGTGTTTATCAATTATTTGAGGAGATTTTTTTCATTGGAAGAGGATGATCAACTTAGGGAAAATTCTACTCTAAACTTACTGGGATGAGGGACACATTAGATATTGAAAGACAGAGACAATAGCATGAAGAGTGGAAGGTGGCCAAGTTATTATCGGACTTCCATCTGAGTATAAGCCAGTACGTTCTGGGAGGTCATTCCATTTCGTCTGTGACAAAGGTTTATGCTTGCTCTAGCGAGAATTAATGGCCAATAGCAGTGGCAATGGTACTAATGACCAATCTGCTCTCTCTACTGTGGTTGGCGATGGTAGTCTTGGAGATCGTGCAGGCCGTAGTGGTCGTGATGGTAGAGATTCAGGGGGAGGCCGTGGAAGAGGTAGAGGTCATAGATCGGTAAGCGTTTACATAATGGTCTCTCTATTCCTTCTATTGAGACCTGTTTGGATCTTCATAGGAAGCCTGCATGGGCAAATGAAGCTTATACTGAGGATACTGCGGATACCATATCTGCACCTACTACACCCGCTATGTCTCATCAGTCACAGCCTATGGTAGGAGATTATGCTTTGTTGTCCTGTGAGGACTATGTAAGATTGATCCAAAGCCAACAGCCTTCTACTCGTACCAATGTTCCTTCTCCAGCCCATGCTATGTTTGTCAACACAGGTAAGGTTTTTCTTGAAGCTACTCCACCATCACCTTGGATCATTGATTCAGGTGCTACAATCCTATGACAGGTACATTACATGTGCTTTCTTCAGTCCATAACTCGAGTAATCATTCTAGTGTTACTCTTGCTGATGGTACTCAGTCAAAAATTCATGGATAGGGAATTGCCATCCCTAGTCCCTCATTGCAATTGTCTTCAGTTTTGTATGTACCTAAGTTTCCATTTAGTTTAATGTCTATAGGTAAAATAACTAAGCTTCTTAACTGTTCAGTAACCTTCTTTCCTTCTTACTGTGTGTTTCAGTAAGGACAGTTGGGGGCTGCTTTGCATTCCAATTCGATACCTCTTCAATGACATTGTCATCTTAGTCACCCTTCACTTCATAGTTTGCAGCGTTTAGTTTCGTCTTTATCATCACTCATCAGTATTACAGTTCATGAGAAATGTATCAAATAAGTAAATGCCGTAGAGTGTCATTTCCATCTCGTGTAGTTAAGTGTACTGAGCGCCCATTTCTTTAGTTCATTGTGACGGTGGTGCCTGATTGGGTCCCGAGTTCGTTGGAGTTTAGATACTTTATTATATTTGTTGATGACTTTGGAAGAATGACTTGGCTATATCTCATTAAAGATAGATTTGAAATATTTTCTATTTTCGAAGTTTTCATATGGAAATACAAATTCAGTTTAATGCTAATTGTGGATCCGATATTGCCAAGGAATTTTTGTCGTCTCTTTTTCGATCTTATTGTAATTACTACGACATTCTTCATCAAACATCTTCAGCATATACTGCTCAGCAAAATAGTGTTACAGAAAGGAAGAATATACATCTCCTTGATGTCTCATAGGCTTTTCTTCCTATGGGTGTTCCTAAGAAGTTCTAGGGGGATGCGGTTCTCACTGTGTCATCTCATCAATCTAATGCTCTCATCCAGCTCGCATTTTTTTCTGTACTGTTTCCTACTGGTAAATCGTTCTCTTTACCTTATTGTGTGCTTGGATGTACTTGCTTTGTCCAAGTTCTTACCCCATGTACTGATAAATTTGACCCTTGGTCCATCAAGTGTCCCTTCTTAGGTATTCTCACACTCAACAAAGATACAAATGCAAAGCAAGAGATAACTGAGGGCAAAGCAATAGATAAGCCATGATAGGTTGGAGATAATGAAGCGAATGACACAGAATATGAAATAAGTTGAGCAGTAGATGTACGTTTATCTTTTCGTTTGGCTATAGGAAGCTCAAGAGAAAGAGGACATGGACTATCAACAAGTGGTGACTCAGGTGGATCACTCTGGTTGGAAAAAGGCTATGGTTGATGAGATGTCTGCTTTTCATTCAAATCATACATGAGATTTTGTTGATCTTCCTAATGGACAACTTGTTGTTGGGTGTATACAATGAAGTATCTTCTGAATGGTTCTATGGACAGATCAAAGGCTCGATTAATGGCGAAGGGTTACTCTCAATCATATGTTATTGACTACTCCAAGATCTCCCCTCTAGAAAATCTTAATTCCATTCTATTAGTTAGACATCAAGTATGCATTACTCAATGGGGACTTACAAGCATAGTTGAATATGGAGCAACCTCTAGGATTTATTGCTCAAGGGAAGTCATCATCTCAAGTATGCCGTCTATGAAAGGCAATTTATGGTTATGAACAATCTCCTCATACTTGGTTCGAAAAATTCAACAAGGTGATTGTCTCATATGGGCTACGTCACCGTCAAGCAGACCATTCAGTGTTTAAACGACAGAGAAGTTGCGGGTATATAGTCTTGGTGGTGTATGTTGACGATATAGTTATCACTGGTAGTGGTGTTGAAGGCATTGAGAATCTCAAGCAGTACCCGAAGACAGTTTTTACGCTAAAGATCTTTGACAACTTTGATACTTCTTTGGGATTGAAGTTGCCAGATCTAAAGATGGAATTTACCTATCACAACAAAAGAATGTGGTTGATCTGTTGAAAAATAAGGGTTGCCATGCCTAAACCCGTTGATACCCCTATGGATCCTAATCTAAAGTTGGTTGTTGACCAAGGAGAGGTTGTTAAGGATCCTGGTCGATATCGGAGGTTAATAGGGAAACTAGTTTATTTTGCTATCACTCGCCCAAATATTTCATATGCTTTAGTGTAGTAACAGATCCATGGAAGCTCCTCATGTGCCTCATATGGATGTTGTGGTTCGTATTTAGACGTATCTAAATGTCACGACCCAAAATCCAAGTTATCGGTAATAAGTGAACACCGTCCACTTACTAGTTTTAGATGCCAATTCGGTAGCACTAACTAGGGATATCAATGGGTCGGGTCTACATGATACACGACCAGCCCGACCTTAGTTTTTTATCGGTCCAGCACATATGCTTGACCCATCGGGTCAGGTTAGGCATGAGGCATCCGACCTGACAAGCAGGTCGGGTTGGGCATGAGGCATCTGACCCAACATGAGGTTTGGTCAGGTCAAGTCGCTAAAAGGTTTGGTCGATCTGATGCGACCCGATATTTTGTATATAATAGGGGTTTCTTTAGTCGGGTTGAATTTTCAGTTCGGGTCAGGCATATACCTTTGATCTGTCACGTCGGGTTAGGGTGCACCATTGGGTCGGGTCAATACCTTGATCATGGCCTATTTGCAATGGCAACTTCTCGTGTGCAATTAATGACTATAAAAAATATTACAATTTAATAGCAACTTTTTCAAGAAGTCGCCGATTTAACGATATTTGGCAAACAGCCTTCTTTGTACTTTCAGGCATTAGAGCGTACATGAGTTTAGGTAGCCCCGGTCCAACCACATTCTGTGATGCACTCAATCTTCCTCAGCAAATAACCTTGGATCAAGGATCAAAATTTCGGCCGAAATGACCAAAATTTCGGTCGAAATTATCGGTTTCGGTCTCTACCAAAACGATAATTTAGACCGAAATTTCAGCCCAAATTTGTATGGGACCAAAATTTCGGTCGAAATTTCGGCCAAATATTTGATTTTCGGCCGAAATTTTGGTTCAAATTTTTGGTTTTGGTCAAGCCCAAAACCGAAATTTTACCCGATATTTTGATCCTTGCCTTGGATAAGCGTGGATACATATAGTATATACTCCCGAGTACTTACTCAGTGCCAAGCCAGCGATAGATCAAAAGCATACAGTTACTGATTTTTCATGCTCATAAAAAAGTGTCACCCTCGGCGCGCTTAACTATTTCGGTAGAAGGAAATTGACACTAGAGGCCAATGTATCAAGTAGAACCGTATTGGCAGATACCGATATGTATCAACGATACGCATCAGTACTTCGCCAACTGATACTGATACCACCCCGATACTAGTATTGGAGTGGTATTGGTATCGGCCGATACTGCACAACATCGGACAATACGTATTGGGTCTCGACCGATATGACACGAGTATCGTCTGATACTTATCAAATTTGAATTTTTTTTATTGAAAAGAAAATATATTTTTTCTCTTTAGTAAAAAAACATCTAATAGTTTAAATATTAGTCTTTTATGATACTTTTAAAATTATAAGTTTATAAGATTTTTTAGATTTCTTTTAGAAAAAAAAAATCATCTTATCGGCCGATACCGATACGTATCACTCGTCCAAGTATCGATACCCGATACCGGTACCGGTACCTGATTTGCTACCTTGCTAGAGACTACACTGTAACGTCCTGCGCATGGGTTATGGTTATGCTTTTATAAACGAAAGTTATAATATCAAATATAAGATTATAACTTGTAAAAGAACCATCGCAAGTGTCTCTCTAGTAGAGGACATGGCATCAAACATAAGTATAAAAAAGCTCACCTCTTAAATCATTTGGAGAATTGGATCCAACGTTCGAATTTGGACTCCCTTCACTTTTTTGAAGGCTTCAACATATACTTTCGTCATCCAACTACAAATTCCCTAGCCTAAATAAAGGATCAAAATTTTGAATTTCGGCTGAAATTTTGGCCGAAATCTGCTACAGTGCCCAAAAATTACGAAAATTTTAATTTTCGTTTTGGTTTTGGTCCCTACCAAAAATGAAACATTTCGGCCAAAATTTTAAGTTTTGCGCTGACATTTTGAACCATGGCCTAAGTTGTTGAAACATGTTCAACTTTTCGCCTTGAAACATGTTGAACCATGGTCAGGATATGTGAGAGCGTAAAAATAGATCAGGACCATCCATGTGAAATAGACTCATGTGGATTGATTGCATCCCCAAAATAACATTGATTGAAATTTGAAATTTTCTATCTATTCCAATCAAGAACTGGCGGTACCCAGAATATAAATGAATGGTTAATGGTTAAGCTTGTTTGACAAATACAATGTCAAATAGGAAAAGCTTAGATAATTAGATAACGCACACCACTGTCGCAACCGATGGCCATATCATGATCCAAGTCCTTGATTGTCAGCCAATGCATCGGATCTTTGTTCATTTTGTCGTGACTCGTGACCCAAACATTTGCTAGGACCATAGTGACAAATTTCGTTTTCAATAATTTTTTGGTGGGAGGTCCTTTCGGTACAATTTAGATTAATTTCGATACCTTTCAGAAAAAATTCGGGAAAGTTTTGGAGATTAAAAATATATATATAATATATTTAATATTTTCAAAAAAATTTACTACGACATATACTAAATTATTAACATTTATTTTTTCTCTTTTTTAAAACAAATTAACATTAAAAAAATATATTGAAAATTTCAAATTTTCGCCCAAAAATACCGAAATTATTGAAAAATACTGAAAATTTTCTAAAATGTTCGTTTGACCTCCTTTTCGTCGAATTTTGCAAAATTTCCTCGAATTTCGGCAAAATTTATCACTATGGCTTTGACCTATTTACTCGTGTCGGACATTTTAAAAGAGAAATGGGGAAATGTGTCCAAACCAAAGGTGCATATTCGGTTAACCGAAAAGTTTCTACAAAACCGAACCCTAATCGAAACATTTTGATTTCGGTTTCTATTAACTGAAATTTTCAACTCCCCAAACCAAAACCGAACCAAACTGATTTCAGTTTCGTTCGGTTCCGTTTTTAGTTTTTCTTCATATATTTTATTTTTTCCAATTTTCAAATTTTTATCGGTTTTTTAACCCTACCTAATCGGTTTCGGTTTTTGGGGAACAAAGCTGAAACCGAACAGGGGCAAATCGGTTTGGTTTGGTGTTAGTTTTCAATCGATTTTGGTTGACCCGATTTACCTTCGATTTTCAATTTTTTTTTGCACCCTAGTCCAAATGGAACCTTGAAGTGCTACACTGGACATCAGATATATATCACATGGCATGAACAACTCAAAACAACACTTTTTTATCAATCATAGGGTATGTGAATGTGACTTAAGTTTATTCATTTTTTTATTTTTTTTTTTTAATATTGGTGCCCTCTACTTGATGGGTTAAAGATAAGGTGATTCTCAACCAACCTATGCATTAGTTTGAGGCAGCTTTGATCATATTTTTAATGGTGGATATGCATTGGATCATTATGCCCAAATTTTTTGAATTATACCCAATCGATCTTGTCTAAGGTTCCAAAGTATCTGATCCTCGTGTGGGTGCCACGTGGTGCCCAATTAATTGCCTCCAAAAGCCATATTACCGGGCCTCTTTTAAAAATGTCATTTGATATGATATGGGAGGTTTTACATTGGAACACTTCCCAATTACCAGGAACACACACTCATAAAATATCCTATTAACTCTTCTCTTTTATAAAATGAGAGCTCAGCTTCTTAATTTAAAATTACGAACGTTTTTTAGGGCTGTCAATAGATCAATTTGAGTCGGTCCAATACCCAACCTAAAGCATGCTTGTAATTTTCTTTTGGAAGCCATTATTTGCACACGCTTTTTAAGTGATTGCGCCGAAGTTAAAGAAAGACTTTGTATTTTAAGGACACAATATTTATTATAAGATTTATTGCTGTCAATTGTTGAATCAAATAATAACGTTTAACTATATTTAATCACATGATGAAGATTATTCACTAAGGATCTATGAATCATGAATTTTAAATCAGACGGCTCAGATTGCGTTTTCATATATCACGTCCTTAATATATAAAGTCTTTTTTTAACCTTGGTGCAATCACTTAAAAAGCAAGTGCAAGTAATGATTCCCTTTTCTTTTAAGTGGCCCTCAACCATGCACCCGTGTGCAGCTTGGAGTGTTGCACCAATTATGAGGTTCAGGTGTCATGGAAACTTGGATAACATCAGTAAGGTATTATCCAAAAAAATTGGGCTCTCTCTTATATATATCCACCATTAAAAATATGGTCAACGACAATAAAATGAATGCACCAAATTTATGAGGCATCACCTTATCTTTAACCCATCAAATTGAGGTAAACAAAGTGCTTTTGCTTAAAATCACATGTCATGCGAAGCGGGTGTCACTTTGGATTGATCATGTTACGTGATATGTGGTTTGGGATCGGGTACAACTCTCAAACGCTGCATGATGCATCCCAACGCATTTCCCCAATTCTCCTTTTTTAATTAGGCCACCTCTTTACTTCTTCTATGTACTTGTGCCTAACAAAAAACAAAGCCGTAACATATACTTTTAGGCCATTTGGCTAGTGCTCTTAGGCTACGTTTGGGTTAGTTCTTTTGGGGCAAAGAGTAGCTCTTTCACTTTTTGGTTCTAGCAGAGAACTATTTTTACATTTGGTAAGATAATTCCTTGCCTCATTTGCTCTGGCGAAAAGCTGTTTTATACACTGGTTGGATCATTTTAACACTTGTGAGAGAGCAAATGTAATTTCCGTTGCACATAGTTTGGAAGAAAGACTTTGCAATGTGACACAGTTCTCATAAGAGAAATATCTATCATCTAAGTTAATATATACATACGATTAAAAGGGTGGACAATGTTATACAATGGACAAATTTTGGTTGATAATTTTTTAGACAGCTTATGTGATTTGACGAAATTGGCTATACACATAGGGGATCCAAGCATTGCAGCCAATCACATCGCGCAATATAAGTTGTCTGAAAAATTGTTCACAAAATTGTTCACCATTAATAATTTTCCTTAAAGGGTACCTCTGTTCATGCCTACACTCTTTCTGAAAGCGTCTATGTCTGAAGTCCATTTAAATCCACTGATTACTTGAGAATTTGGGACCCTAAAACCAACTCATCGTTTCATCTTAGGTCTTCTTCCATACGAGAGAGAGAGAGAAGAGAACTCAAAAGGGAAGAAGAGATGCCGAAATTCGATCCCTGGAACGTTTTCTTCAAGCGCGAGTGGAACAGAAACTGGCCGTTTTTGGTAGGATTTGCCGTCACCGGCGCGCTTATTACTAAGCTCACGCTCGGGCTCACCGGTACTTTTTTTTCCTTCACACCTTTTTATATCTGTCCATGCTCCACATACTATTTTTTTCCTAAACCCCAATCTGATCCCTTAATGCCATTTTTCTGTTTTTTTTGTTTTTTTTTTTTACAGAAGAGGATGCTAAGAACTCCCCCTTCGTGCAGAGGCACAAGAGGTATGTGCCCTAAAATTTTTCCATACATCTATATGAAATGTTACGGATTTAAAAAATAAAATATAAAAAACTAGATCTTGATTTGATTAGATCTCCAACATGGATCCCAAATTCCTTCGTTTTTAGTGAAAAAAAGCTTTTATTAGCTAGGGAATTTGCTAAATTGATCCGTAGTTCATGGGGGTTGAAATGTTATTGAGTAGTCATATTATGAGTTGGATGATCTCTTACATGCTTAAACCTAATTTTTGTGGCTCAATAATAATTAGGGCATGTTTGGATGCACATTTTAAATTGCTAATTTCGTATAGAATGCATTATAGAAATTGAATTGAGTGGCTGCCATCTTAAACTCGCTTTTAATATAATAATGTTGTGATGGTTGTTTACGTGGAAAGTTTGACTTTATCAAGAACACGTTGTTTTATATTTTGTCTTTGTAAAATCAGCGTGATGCACCCAATAATAAGATTTTTCTTAACGTTGTGTGATGATGGATTTGACGATGATGGATTCGCTTAAAACTAGGATAGATATATGCTAATTATAAAGTGTGTTTCCAATGTGTGAGTCGTAAGATCGTCCGATCTATCCATGAACCTAATTTCATTGGTGGGCTTCGTAGAGCAACTGTATCATAAACCCAGTGGTGGGAAACAAGTTGTGCATATACTCTTCATATGGAATATCAATGAGGACGCGAACAATGGGGGTTTGCGATGTAGGGTTTAACCCTACACTGGTGCCATTTGGGTGCCAAGTGACACCTAATCCAAAGATCAGGTGCCAAGGCATTCACAAGGTTGATCAAGGCCATCCCCAAAAAAAAAACATCTTATACACCGTTCAAATAGTGATCAAAGTTGGAAAAAATTCAATGCATCAGTATGTTGGGCGTCTCCCGATATTTGACAATGATTTTGAAGGCCAAAAAAGTTTTGTTTTTTTCAAAAATATTTTTTAGATCACGTGGCCCTGATCTCGGTACTAGTGCAGCTTTCAAACGCTGCATACCTAGTGCAAGATCCGTAAGGCTGTCAATAGGGCCAGGTTGGCCCGTCAGCCTGCCTAGCCCATTCCTAAAATCTTAGGGCTAGGGCTTAAAAATGAGGTAAAAGGGTAGGGCTAGGGCGTCAACACGAAAAGCTTGTTGTCCGTCGGGTCGGGTAAAGTCTTGACAAGTTAAAGCCCATTAGCCCGGCCCTACCTGTGGATATATCTTATATATATATATATTAAATGTGTTAATATAAAGAGGTCGGGAGAATGCTCCCGGGCGTAGAGATATCTCTGCACCTATTGATATGGGCGTGACACGTAGAGCTTTTTGTGCAATGACGGGTGTTGCTTTATAATTTAATCACGGTTTAACTAGAGTTATCTTTGTTTTAAAAAAATTAGATAACCTTTTTGAAATACCATTTGCCTGACCACATGGGTGTCAGAACTTCACCAACCCACCTCTTTTCCACCAAAGTGGTGTTAGCGCTTCACTACTAAGGTGCCAATGATTCGCTACTAGGAGTGCTTCGCTACTGGGGTGCCAACGCCCTCGCTATTGAGGTGTCAGTGCCTCGATATCGAGGCGCATATTGGGGTGCCAACACTTCGCTATTGGGTGCAGAAAAAAAAAATCGAGTTGCCAGCACCTTGCTACTGGGTGCCCACATTTTTGAGTAAAATATACCTGAAAAAGTAAGTCTGTCACTTTCTTGGAAAAAGGGAAAGAATAGAGAAAAGAAAGAGACTTCTAAAAAAATCAAGTATGACGACCGAAAGGGAATATAACTTTTAGAATATTTTAAAAGTTTCAACTCTGGTTAGTAAAGTGGGCCCCATGCCACCCGTCACTTTACAAAAAGGCGCTACGTGTCACACCTATATCAATAGGCGCAGAGATATCTCAACAAATATAAAATATTAAAAAATATTAAATATTAAATACACATACGGTAGTGTCGCCGATGCTAGTATTGGTAGCTGCTATGACGAGAGAGAGAGAGAGTAGAGGATTTTGTAACTTATAAGTTTAGTTTTGTAACTTGTAAGTTAACTTTTGTAACTTATATATATTATAAAAATGTCATAACTTATAAGTATTATATGTTATTATCCAAAAAATTAAATAGCGTGCATAGCGATGCCATAATGCTATTCTACTATGGCGATGCTATGACGTTGCTATTTAGCCATTATGGCTATTTAGTCATATATGGCGTTTTCCATCACCATTCACTATGGCGAGGCCATAGCGTGGCCTTGACAACCATGCAAGTGTATAATTGTATAAGAAGTGTATGTATAGGGGGCTTGGGCCTGTAGCACAATGGAAGGTTGACAATATTGTATCCTCATGATTCCAGGTTCGGGCCCAGCTTATGAAAAAAAAGAAAGAAGTGTATGTATGAGCGTATAAACAGTATGCGTATCAAACATCAAGTTCGCAAAAACCAAAAAAACACATGGAGAGCAATCATCCATATAACAAAAAAAATGTAATTAGTCCTCAATCTTCATTCGTCATTGTCGTCGTCCTCTCTAGCATCTTTGTTGTCGCCCACATCTTCATCTTCACTTTCTTTTCCCTACAACTCCATTTCACCCTCATCCCCTTCATCCTTGGAAGATATATATATATATATATATAACCTGGGTATTCGGGCCTCTTTGAGCAACCGCCTAATCCCAGGGGCACATGCGCACCCCAAGTTAAGCACATGTCGAACAGAGATTTAAATCCTAGGTGGCCTCAAGGGGAGGATTCGAACTGTGTCTCCCTTTTGGAAGCAGGTACTTGGCCAGCTCACCTAACCCCTTGAGGTTAATATAAATTCTTCCTCCTCTTGAACAACTCTACCTTTACCCTTATCTAAGGTAAGTCTTCTTAAGCCTTATAATGAGTTGATGACTTATATGCATTAATAGATTGATGCCTTGTTTGTTGACTCGAGTGCTGGCGAAAAATCGTTGGAAATTTGAAATTTCCTACAAAAACGCGATTTGCAAGTGTTTGGCAATAAAGTGGGTCCCACTTATTCCGAGAAAATAGAAAAAAAAAAGTCGGAAAAAAACCTCCCTAAATTCTGATGGAAATTTATTTCCTACAAAAACGGTTTTGGTAAAAACGAGAGCAAGAGGGGCCTCTCGCCTTCTCCTTCGTCGACGCCGAAAGCAAGCCCCCCATCGCTCTTCCCCATTTATAAGTCTTATAAATTCGAGTTACGTGATCGTGTTTCTTCACAAGGATGCATGCGAAGGGGAGAGCGTTGAGCGCCACGATCAATCTGTTCAAACTCACGGATCGAACGGTCCAACATTCTTGCCTCCCCGTAGAGGACGATCAGGTGCGATGTGTACCACTTAGTTGGTTGATTCAAGCTGGATTTCAGGCCGTCGATGAGAGATCGGATGGCGTCGAACGATTTGGAATTGTGGAGGTTTGAGATTGCGATTGATAATGCTATTTTGTCGGTGTAGGATTCGGGAGTGAGAGAGGTGGATCGACAGATTTGAAGGATTCTATTCGAGTTTGTTTGAGATTTGAGGAAGGAGAAGGTTTTAGGGTTTATGGATGATGAGAAACGACGACTAGTGAAGGCATGGCTGAGCATTTGGGGTTTTAGATTTTTTGTGGGAGATGATGATTTAGAGGAGAAAAGCTCCTGTGTCAAGCAGGTATAAGATTGGTTGTGCTTGCAGTTGATGTCAGGTGTGGCAGATGAAATGAGGCAAGTAGTTTTGCAAAGGGTTTGACGCTAATAGTCTAAGAGGGACTTTCTTTCGTTTTATGAATCCCTGATATCCGAATAAGTCAAATTTGAGAATCCTACTATGTGATTTGGAGGGCTGTCAATGGGCCTGGCTTTTGGAAAGCCCGATTATTCTTTTCTCTATAAAACAAGGCGAAACCCAACCCGATTTATAATTGGGCCAGTCTTGGCCCGAGTTTTTACCTCAAGTAAATTGGGCTTCGTAAGCCTCGGATTGGCCCAATTATTTACCTTAAAAACTAGGCTTGAAGCCAACGTGACTATAAAATCAATCGGGGTTTGGCTCGAGTAAATTCAGGCACATGCTTATTTTTTAAGACCTAACCCGACCAAATCAGGTCATGAATCTGCTGATTGTCTTTGACTGTGTTAAATCAGATGATCGAGATCACATTTCGTGCCGAACTTAGGCAATATATCATGGCCTTCAAATTAAACGACTTAGATGGTGTCTTACGTGGCACATATCTCGAAAATGCCAAAAGTCTTTCTTCTAAACGCGTGCCACTGTATTAATCTCGGGTGCATGTTGTAGCTCCACAAAAAAAAATGCAGATTATTGCCGGCAGCCCTAACCTACCTAGAGAAAAATATTAAGGACTATTACAGGCAGCCATATCTGCATGCAATAATGTTATTCTTGGCAGCCTAATCCACCGAAAATATAGTCAATGCCGGCGGTCCCAAATGGAATAGCCGCTGGCAAACGATTCTTTTCATAAATTTAAAGAGCATTCGCGGCGGCAAGAGTCCGCCGGCAAAGAAAATGCGGCCGCCAGTGATTAGAACGGTTAGTGGCTGTCAAGAGAACATTGCCAGCGGATCATAGCCTGATCCGCCGGGAAAAATATGTTCACCGTCGACAATTGTGACGGTTAGTGACCATTAAAAGAACCATTGCCAGCGGATCATAGCCGCCGGGAAAAAATACGTTCGCCGTTGGCAATAGTATCCCCGACAACAGCAGCAACCATCCATCTAATAAACTGAATATATCCAAGAAGGAAATGGTGGCACATCAAATTTTACGGCTTAGTAGCCAAACGGTTGACAAAAAAAGTTTCATAGACCTATGACTTTATTTTAAAAAAAACTTCCCATGAGTTTTTTTCTTCACCAACCCATGGGAAGTAAAAAAAAAAAAACCCTTCCCATGAGTTTTGTCAAACAAGGCATTATAGACTACGTAAATAATTCTATAATCGCATTATAAAGGCTAGAGTAATATAAAAGTTGATTACCAAATGAATTGCTTGTTCCTTTCATGTAGTAGCCTATAATGTTCCCATGTAGAATCTGACTCTATCACCATCTTCAGATTTAAAAAAAGAGCTATAATAAAACCATAAATCACCCTCAATGGCTGATTCTGATGGAGGCACTAATCCTTTGGAAATATATACTTACCGTCTCCTATTAAATTGTAGAAGACAGAAAAAAATCGAATTCAATTCCGTGACCTATGGTAAAAATATTTGCATTTTAGTATAAGCCCCCCATTTCTTCTGTTTTTTAATCGATGCAAAGCTATATTCCATTAAAGGAAAAAGAAATAAAAAATAAAATGCACAAATGAATGAAGACAAAGAAGAGTTAGGGGTCCTGAGGTAAAATGCTCACTCCGAATCCCCGATAGGCAACGCAGGACCCATCTCCAATGGTGAGTGGATCGCTCCCAGTCACTGAGAATCTCTCTTACGGATGACACAGAGCACCTGAGTGCAACAAGACACCACCACGAGTTATCCTCAGAAATCTGGCTAATGTGGGCTCTGCATGAGTTATCTTCCTTTTGAAAATGCTCCTATACTGTTCATTCCAGATCACCCAGAAGATTGCTAGCGTAAGAGTTTTTCGGAAAATGGCCCTATTGTCAGAAAATAGAAAGCCCCACTAAAATACTGGCACATGACTCAGCTAGACATGTACACACCCAAATTCTGATAAGAATAACTCCAGATTTATCTCGCAAAAAGGATCAGTAGGTGCTCAATGGTCTCCTCCTCTCCACAGAATACACATTCTTTGGGTACTGCCTTTCTCCTCTTACAAAGCTGGACCGTGGTTAAAATTCTGCCCCATGCCGCTTCCCAGGCGAAATTTTTTACCTTCATGGGGCAAACGTCTAACACAATGAGGTCCAAGGAAGGTCAATCAATGGCGTCCTAACCAGGAATTTGTAGAGGGAGCTTATGGTGCAGTTGCCTTTCTTCTCCCAATGTGAAATGTCTTTATTTGTCTGCCCTTATCAATTCTAGCTCCCCAAGCAACTCCATTATTCCCTTTCTTCTTCTTCTTCCTTCAAATTTCTGTTGAGTCTGATATTTCACGTCAGCTTCATGCGACCTCTTTCCCAGGTTTCCTTAACCGTCTGATTCCTAAAAAGACCCCAAAAGACAAACTCTTTCTAAAGTAAGTGAAGTACTCTTAATGTTATAAAATAACTCTAAACACTTAAAAAGTGTTTTTAGTGTGGAAGTGTCTGTGTCTAAAATATATGTGAAAGGCATTTAAAATAAAACAGCTCTGAGAGATAATGTAAGTATGAATTTCTGAAACTATATTATAAGAAAACGAGTCACTAATTAGACTGGTGAGATTATAGATGTAGTGTAAGTGCGGAAAGCTAGACGCACATGATTAAGATCAAGTGTAGATCTGGAAGATGTGTACTTACAGGTAAAGTTCGACCTATTAGATCAAATGAATGCCATAAGATAAACTATTAGATCAATGTATGGTTAAATGAGGTACCCGAATAAAGTATTAACTAAGAAGAATATTGATGTTGGCTAAACTACGATCAATCAAGCATGTAGGATGCCGAATAAGCATAGAGATGAAATAAACCTAAAATAAATAAATAAATGAGCAAGTTGGTGAGAAGTTGCCCTTAAAGCCGAATGATGAGCGGAAGGGCCAGGCTTCTCTAGCCCTCGATTGATGAAGCGGGACATATTGGTGGGCTGCAAAAGCCCTATATGAAAATCAATAGTGAATGCCCAGAGCTGATTGCACTTCATGTATTGCTCACAATATTAAAATTATGGCGATATATGGTCACAAAACTTGTAGGAAAAAAATGTAAAAATTTGATTTATCAGCGAACAAGAAGATGAAGCTGTATAAAAGTGCAAAAGATGAAGAAGATGGTGATTGTAGAAGAAGACGCCCCTATGAAACAATGTCCTGCTTTTCTATATAGGAGAAGGGGACAAGTAGCTGTTTGAAATCCCGTCCAAATTGAATATCTTTCCAATTTCATTTCTTGGAGAGAGAGAGAGAGAGAGGGAGGGGTTGGGGCTTTGGTTTCTTTCATTTTCTTTCATAGGGGCATTTTGGCAAAATAATCAAAAATAAAATAGGTGGTCCTATACGTTGTTGTGCCGTGACTTGTGAAACTCCTATCAAATCACATGATTTGCTTCAAATTGTGTGATTCAACACATCTTATTAATTCAATACAAATTGACACCATATGTTATGATTCCAATTTGAGATGTAAAAAAATAGAAATAGGTTCTAGAAATCGAACACGGAATAATTGGAACTGGAACTTGATAATGAACCTGGACTAACCCCGAAGAAGAATCTATTGATTCTCTACCAATTGGTTGGATTGTAGATGCTTCATGGGCGAGGTCTCTGGTTCTAATCCAGGATGACTCACTTGTGCCATGGAACAGGATAGAAGAAGAAGCATCTGATTCGTTCATGCATGCTCCACTTGGCTCGGGGGATATAGCTCAGTTGGTAGAGCGTCGCTCTTGCAATTGGTCGTTGCGATTACGAGTTGAATGTCTAAGTGTCCAGGTGGTATGAATACTACAGTTCAAATCGAAAATCGTACAATTCAATAACCATGATAAATACTAACACTCTCCTTACATGTGACTTTCAAACTTATCAAAGAAATTCTCAATGATTAGGAAGAGGAATGGACTCCTCAACACACTGAACTCCTAAAATCACTTTCCTTAGCAAGATTATCTGTCACTTCATATACCTTCTTTCAATAAGATTTAGAGAGACTTCCATTCCCTCCATCAAGTCATGTGCCTCATCCAAGAGCGGAAAGACGTGCCTTTCAATCACCTCCCTTAGCTCCCGCCTCATTTGAATCACTAATCCCAATTGGCCTGGAATCAATATTAAATAAAAATTATAAAAAATCTGTAAACCAGGATACTTGTATGGGAATTTCATATAGTACAAATATTAGAAAATTCACAAATCATTGCATACTAGTTTTGAAGTTCAAAAACATTCTGAAAATTTGAGAATAAAAATTAAAATTGGTATTTTTAGAAAAACTGAAAAATATGGCAGAAACGTGTTAACTCATCGGATTGACTTTGAATATATGTTGATTTCATATCCATTGTAATGGCTTTTAGACCTCCATGGATATCTCGAGTCAAATGAATACAAAATTTAGTTTTCTGCAAATGGGATTAAAGTAGATAACTAGGAACTTTGATTGGTCGTTGTTTGACTGTAGAGAATATTAGGAGAAATTTTTCTTAGGGTTTTAAGAAGCCTAAAATATCCCAAGACTTCATTGGACATTCATGTCTTCCAACAACTTAAAAATCCAATGAACTTCTATCTGGATTAAGCCTCTTGATTCATCTCGACTCAATTCAGTTTTCAACTATACTTTACATGATGAGTCTAGTGAATCTGGATCGTGTCAATGGAAATCAAGATTCTTGTCGATTAGACTAGAAAATGGATCAAGTTGATTTTTGTACCATCTGGCCTCAACAGATGAAAGCAAACAGGAAATGTTTGTTATCTTTGAAAGTAGTTTTCACATGCTTTGGTTGGTTTTGGACAAAGGGCTTAATTTTGGTCAATAATCAGGTTGTTTTAGACCCAGACCAGCCGGCCCATTAACACTCCTACTCATGGCCCAATCACACGGTTCGAAGGTGATGGGAAATGGTGTAATCACCCTCCTGCAATGAAAAATATAAAAATAGGAACTATAGGTACTTCTGCAGGTGAGCATCTCTGCTCCTATCAGTCAGATCATCAATCACATGGCTAAGGAACTGAACTAAATTTGTTTTTTTAGTCAAACATGGACATTTTGCACGTGGATATAATCGTGAAGCATGAAATGGGACTCTTTTCATGATCTAGCTGTTGTGTGTATGATATGGGACTCTTTTCATTTTGCGATCCCTGCTTGCTCTCTCCTATGGTGTTTACTCCTTTTGGTATCCAAGGTTATGAAAAGATTTTTACCCATCAATCCTAGGAAAACTTGACGGCCATGGTCTATACCAGGGTTACCTAATTCGTCAACTACCCATGCGAATCGCAAACCCGGTTTGAACAAACCGGTTCGCAGTTCAGTTCACTCCGATTCCCGGGTTGGACAAACTGGCTTACAAAGGCAACTGTTTGTTTTTACTTATAAAGCTGAAGCAAAATACTGTAGCAGAGATTTGAACCCTGACCACTAGTATTAGGAAGCATCCACTTAACCAGAAATTTGGAAATAAAATGTAAATTTTTTGTCTGAATTTCATACATGAAATGCAGATTTTTTATATATAGAGATTTAAAATTCTAACAAAAATGGAAATAAAATATAAATTTTTTAGAATAAATTTTTAAAAATCTAAAACTCATCCTACCCCTAGCGAACCGGGTTTGCTTGGACGTAGCAAATTGCGAATTACGAACCCAAATTCGAATCTAGCGAACCAAAGAATCAGGTAACATTGGTCTATACCACTGAAGTCATGGAAGTCAACTTTTGACAGGCTTTAGCACCTAAAGAGCTATTCTTAAGCTTCATATAGTTGGTGAGGTTAATCGATCGGTTGCATATTGTTACAGAAACTGGAAAAAATGAACATAAAATTACATACTGAAATGTGGCACTGTCTATTTTTGTAGGTGAACTTCCAGATGGCTGAAAGATCTGCTGGATCGGGCGCTGGTCAATTCTGCAGTTTGCTGTTTTTAATTCATGCTCTTAGATCACAATTGAGATGGTTCTAATACTCTATTGAACTTTTCCTCTATGTTTCTGGATTAAATAAAGATTGATGGGTGGTGGAACTATATGCCACCCTGTGTTTAAGCTTCTTCAGTTTCTCTTCCTTAGATACCTGCTGAGTGCGTCAACCATGTGGCTTTTTTTATCCAAAAAGGATTAGTTCTGATGTACATTTGCTAACAGAGCTGAGGTTATTTCCATATCTGACACGGTACAATAGGGATCTTATGGCGTTAGATGCATCAATTTTTGAATGATGGAGACTGACATGTGCTCTCTTAAAAATGGATGACACCTTTTTTGGCATAATATTTTTGCGAGAAATGACTAGTGGATTTTGAGGCTGAACAAATTTACTATTCTACCTTCAGATCCTCCGCGGGATGAGCCGGCCTCGGGCTGGCTTTTGATATGCCTGATTATTTTTTTAACTCTAAAAATTAGGCTCGAGCCTGGCCAGATACAAAATTGAGCCGGGTTTGGCCTGAGTGCTTCTGGGCTCTGGTTTTCTGTTTAAGCTCAAACCCAACCGGATATGGGTTCAAGCCCGATTGGGCCAGCTTTACCTATTCTCTTAATATGATCGGGCTTGGTTGGCCTGATTATTTTTAACCCTAATACTTGGGTTTGAACTGGGCCTGGTTACAAAATTGGGCCAGGTTTGGCCTGAGTGCATCAGGCTCAAATATATTATTTAAGCACCCGAACCTGAGCCAAAGCGGGCCTGATTCGGGCCGAAGCCTGACCCTTGACAACCCTACTTGTAGGGCATGTCTTGCTAGAATTTCAAGTTCAAGGACAAGTTAAATACTCGTAAACAGCCACTATATGCTGTGAAGACTGCAAACTTGAGTGGTAGCTTGGCATCCACTCCTAGGATTAGGTTCTAGTGCAGCATGCACGAGGTTGATCAATGACTATCCAAAAGAACATTAATAAAATTTGAGGCCAGGGACTATACGCCCACCATCAGGTGGCCATCATGTGGTGTCTATCGCAAGGATCGAGTGCAACGGCAACTTAGGTGAGGTCGATCAAGTCCCATTAAAAAAAATCACGAAATATTTTTATGACCTTTCCACCATTAAAAATGTGGTCAAAGTTGGCGAAAATCAATGCGCCAAAGTTTTGGGGCGTTACCTTACCCTTGACTCATCAAACAGAGGGAAAAAAAGTTTAAAAATAATTATTTTAGACATACGTGTCTCATGGCTGATCAACTCAAAACAGGATTTGTTTTGGGTTGATTATGCCACGTGGCATGTGATCTAATGACTAGGCATACACAGGGCTGGCCTTGAGATTTTGGGGGCCCAAGGCGAGTTCCCAAAATGCCTCTTTCATATTAATCATAAAAAGAAAAATGGTTACAATTTTTTTTTTTGACAAATAAAACAATACTCATTACTTTTTGATTACAAATATCTCCATATTCCATTCTATTGTTTATAATTTAAAAATACAACTAACAAATTAACAAAAGTATATTTTAAAGAAAAATGCAACACAAAAAAAGAAAAGCTAAATAGTAGAACGTACCCGATGGATCGAGTAACCCAACAAATAACATTTTAATAATTTTTATTACTTTAATACTATTTTTTAGCACTTTAACAGTGTCAAAAAGTTTCAAAAATAAGTTCATTGGATAAGTCTCGTTGAGTCAAAATTGACAAGTCATTTGCAAAAAATAGAATTGTAACGAGCCTGAAATCGCCATTTTAAGTTAGGGTCAGTTGATAAGTATATATATATATATATATATATATATATATATATATATATATAAGGGTACCTCTAAACAAGCCCACATCACAGACCCCTTTAAAACCATTGAATCCTTCAAATCATATGACAGGTGTCAATTTTCATCCATATCTTTTACTCAATAAATCTGGAGATCATGGTGCCCCTATTAAAAAGTCGATTTGTGATTCAACGTGTCATTCATCCCCAAAAAGTCATATTTGAGCGTGATGTGTCATACTGTTGTTGAGATGCGCGGAGATCGAGATGCAGGAGGTACTGATTTCTGGGATGGTAAATACGTAGATCTAGTTGATGATCGAGAGAACTTGAATTCCATCCCTTGGGGGCAAGAATTTTATGAGGACCTCACTTATTGTGCACAAGGGACCTTTCGTTGGTTTGAAAAATCCAAGGCAGTTTCTGTTGATTTGTAAAGGAGCAAGGAGTTGTTTTTAGTGAGTAATTTCCCTATTTTTTTTTATGGGATGCTAATGTTTAAAACCAATGCAGTAAAAAATTAATAGCTGGATGCCCAATGCCCTCAATTGATGTGCTTTTGGTATTTGTTTGATGTTAAATTAAGGGGTAGTAAAGCTCCGCTTAAAATTTTATTGTCTCAACCCAGTGTTGAAAACCACACTAAAAGAGGACTCCTTTAAAACTAACACCCCAACTTTATTTTTGTTCGGTTCTCTTCGATGAGAAAGCAGCAGTCTCGTGGGAAGTGAATAATGGTACCCTTTTTTTTTATTGCTAATTTATATTTAGAAACACTCATCAATTAATCTACTTTGTACGGTCCATGTTAAATTTGACCATGTATATATCTACTTTGTTTAGTTAAAATTTATCTTGTTTTTTCAACAAACAATAAATTCTCTCAAACACTCACCTAGGGAGCACGTCCATAGGATTGAAACTCAAAGGACTTGAGAAAGCTCTCTAAAGATAACGAGAGCACGTAAGTAGGCTATCAATGGGCCTAGCTCAAATTTGGGTTTAAATGAAAAGCCCACTTCTGAAAGTACCCAAGCCGAGCCCAACCCAATATTCCCTTTGGACCCGGTTCGGGTCTAATTTTTACGTCAAACAATAATTAGGCTGGCAAAAACCCAGCCTGGCCCAACCAATCCTAAGTAAATTAAGAGAAAAGGTGAGGCTGGTGCAAATCCAGTCCAGCCTGAACCCATTTGGGTCGGGTTTGGGCTTTAACATAAAAACCCGAAACTGCTCCTGGCCCAAATTTCTTTCTTGGTCGAGTTCGAGTCTAATTTTTGCAATTAAAAATAATCAGCTGACCAAAAGCCCGGCATGAACCCAGCCCATGGATAGCTTATAGGACTATCATCGGACTGGACCAAACTTGGTCCGAAGTATTTGGTTAGCACAATTATTTTTTAGGCATTACTTGCACACATGGATTTCAAGTGGTTGCACCATATTACTAAAAAAATTGGTATTATCTTCTATTTTTAAATGACTAAGTTGCACCTAGGTTATAAGTGAAAAATTTTATTCTCTTTGGGTACCATTATCCTCACTTGGGAAATTCTATTCTCACCTCATCTCCTCCAACCAACATGCATTGACTATCTTGGAATCAACAATAGAGCTCATTTTTCATCTCAGTTTGCCACAAAATGGATCTTGTGATCATAGGCATTCCATCAAACTATCATTTTTTTATTTCACATGACAAACATCCTATAAGTAGCCCTAAAATCATGTGACACACATCGCGCTCAAGGACAATTTTATAGCGACTTTTTGAGATGTGTGCTGTGTAATAAAAAATTGATACTATAATAATACACCCAAGATCTAAAGATCTATTGTGTGGAAGATTGGGACCGAAAATGATCTCTGTCATCTCCTTTTAAAAGTAGTCAATGGATGTTGGCTGGAGATGGGGTGAAAATGTGAGATCACGGTACCATGGGGTGTGAATAACGGTACCAATTCTTTTTGTTTGGGAGAGGAGAGAGAGAGAGAGAAGTTTAGGAGAGAGAACAGTGGAGAGAGAGAGAGAGAAAGAGGTTTAGAAGGAGAGAAACGGTGGAGAGAATTTTATTTAAGATATAATTTTTTCTTAATTTTAATTATAGGAAACATGTGTAAGAACACATTTTAATTATTTCAGTGCAATCACTTGAAACATGTGTGCAATAATGGCTCCCTTGTTTTTGTCCTAAGAATTAGTACGGCCCCACTATAACATGGGCTTGCGCGAACTGGATTCATTCCCGGCTGTAAATAGGCCCGAACCTGACCCAACTATAAATCGGCTGAGCTTCAACTAAAACCCAATACAAACCAGCCGAACCATCCCCAGGCTGAAGCCGGACGCAGTGCCAGCCCTGCACGTCAAGACGACGACGAGTATAGTTCAACAAATTAAAAGTCATTAACAGAAACCTTACATGAAACAATAAAACATACTCCTGTAAACAAAAATAACTTAGGGTACAACTTTTCTCACCGTTTCGGCGCACGTGCCACACAATTTTTCATAGCCGAAAACTATTGACTGATTTGACTCAAACGATAGAGAGTTTTTTTATTCCAATCTTCTCCACAATGAACCTTAAAATCAATTTTCACAAAAACCATTGACTGATTTGAATCAAACAATAGAAATTTATTTTTATTCCAATCTTCCCCACAATGGACATTAAAATCATGGCGAACTTATCAGACGATCCGATGTTGGTGCCACATAGCACATATTCTCAAAAGTGACCTAAATCATGGGAAAAAGAGTTGACCTTCACTTTTAGGGACGTGTGCCATGTGAAATCAACTTCTGATAGGCACACCATGATCTTAAGATCTATCGTGGGAAAGAATGGATCAAAAAACAATCTCCATCGTCTAATTCAAATCAGTCAAGGGTTTTTGTCCGTGAAAAATTGTGATACTTGCTTTGAAAACGGGTGAGAATAGTCCTACCCAAAAACTTATGGTATTTTATTCGTTCACTAATGGAGCATATACAATCAATGCCTTTGCAAGTCCCACTCATTGCGGTGAGTACTTTTTCTTTTTTTTGAGGATGCCATTCGACATAGACAGCCCATATGTAGTGCCTCTAAAAACTTGCACGCAAAGAGGATCCGTTTTTGGTGCAACACATTAGGAAGAGACCCACACAACTGCCGGGGAGCAGGCTCGGGGATTAGAACCCATGACCTGTTACTTGACAAGGACACCAGTTGAGCTATCAACAATAAAACTGACATTAACTTGTGCAATTGATATACGAAGAAGTAACTAGAATACAAAATTAATAAAGCTTATATTCGTACACTGGTGTGACTGGAGAGTAATAAGAACTGACAAATTTAGGAACAAGTGTGTAAGTGGAACTTAGAAATAGCGACAATAAAAGAGAACAAAAATGTACCTTGAAATGGAGAAATAAAGGGTATAGCCATATTTAAATGGCCACAACAATAAAAGAGAAAATATGGATTGAGATGAGTTTAGCTCAGACCAAAATTGAATGGAAAAATAAGAAATTATAAGTAATAGATGCTTTAGCTCAAACCAGAAAAATGAGAAAGTTCTGCTAGTTCTTAGCGGATTTGGAGAATCAAACTTCATGTTCGTCACATCTGTTAAGACCAACTTCCATGGAAGCTCAAAGTTACAAAAACATTCTTTGGCACTTACCCACAGCCGAAAGAGCCAAAATCAATGACAAGAAGAGCTAAAATAAGAATCACAAAGTTGACCCAAATAGACGGGTTCAACACTTTAATTTGTGACCATTTGGAAGACCAGGAGCAAGATGTGAAGTTATATCATGGTCTGTGGCATTTGTCTCGAAGGTGAATTGGTAACCCATGTCTTAAAGATATCAGAAGATCATGCAGAAATACACCAAGTGGTTCAACCTTGAATTAAATGAGGTTCTATTCACTAAATTCTTTAATAGGGTTGTATCTCAATACCCTTTCATATAAACAAGTATGAACAAGAGGGTAGCCTTTCTGTTTTAACACTTCACATTCACCTATATTGAAAATTGAAAAGCTACAACAGAAATTCTTCATGGAGTATATAGAATACACAATCAATACCTTGGCAAGGTATTTCAGGTTGGCTTGGAAAGAAAATGTTCAACATTCCTAAACTCTTGTCAATGTTTCTCTCTTGATGAGGATGAACCTATATAAAAGATCATGGTATATTCCTAATGAACCACTTATTTTTCATAAAAAAGGTATTATCATTACAAGGTTTTTTACATCAAAAGCACATAAAAAATCATTTTTATCTTCGACATTTGATGAGGATGAACCTATATAAAAGATATGATGGTAATAATATATTACTGATGCAATACATGAGAACCCAGGTTTGAAAGTCGATATTGGTTGACCACTTCATTGGAACAAAATGTATCAGCAATATGGTGTGATTTTTCTTTAAAGAAATTTTTAAATAACTTTAAGATATAATAATATAAAAATTTTATGTACACATATTAAGTACCTTTTATACATAGTCTATTATGAGGTTTAGTTAGTAATATAATTGCATATAATTTGGTATATTGAGCATGTGAATATTACACACCAATGCATATAATTTAGAAAATGTGAGAAATTGAACATGAACTGATGTCAATAGTCATTATTCATAAATGATATACAGCATCTAAAAGTATCCAACATTCAATAGTAAATTATAAAAAATGAATAAATAAATAAAATTTAATAGTATCTAGATTCTAGATACAAGTCTATGATAATAATTTTTGCTTCCCAACTTATATTTTTCTCAGTAATTTCATATCTAATACCTGACAATCATAAAATTTAGAAAAATGGAAGAGAAGATAATAGAAGGACCATGAATACATATTGTGTCCAAAATTTTTGGAAATGGTAAAATTTTATTTAAGGGCCCAAGATTTTCAAAAGTTTAATTGAAAATCAAACCAACATGAAACTCTTGCCAAACATCATGGATGAAGTGGGTTTTATTGTTAACTCCTATATAGAAGTTACTATCATTTAACATAACATCTACAGAATTAAAAGTTCACAACTTTGAGATTTTTATGTAAAAGTTACGATACTTGCAAAAACTGTACTATGAAGGTGCAATGGATTAATGGATATAATTCACATTTTTGCCAAATAAAAACAAAAACAAAGAAACATACCAAAATAGATCATGAATACTGATAATATGTATCGGTAGACATGTATAAATATCGACAAACAGATACCAATATGAGGAGGATGCCTGATACCCAAAAGGTATTGGTATAGGCCAAAAACAATACATATTGGCAATGGATATTAAATTATTAATAGCAATTGACATGATCATGCCCACTATAAATGATAGATAAAATGCCCAATGCTAACATTTATGCAAAGCATAGTGACCAAAAAAGTATATTTTTTTGAAAAAAATGAAAAAAAGGCGAAAAACATAATTTCCGAAAAATTCCTGTTTCTTTTTTTTCGAAAATATTGCATTTTAAACCTGTTTTTTTGAAAAAAAATGTTTTTCCCGCTAAAGCCCGTATTTGGTAACGACATATATATATTTTTAATTTTGGAAATTTCCCATTTTTCCCCGATATTGCCAAAATTTACCCCTTTTTCCATATTTTTCCAGAGCAGTTTTAGTCATGTACCTAGACTTGGTCACTATGATGCAAAGGTCACAAATGTTACATAATAGTCATGATTACGCTTTTTCACATTACAATCCCTAGTACATTCAAGTGTCTTTAGACCAGGAGAAATAAAGCTCGACCAACTCCAAATGTCACCAATTTAATCAGGAACGATGGCATTATTAGCCACTATAATGCTGCTCCATACATTTGCAGTTTGTACAATGACAGGCCATTAGTGCGCATGGTCATTGCATGGATTGTCCATATATTGCCTATTTTTCAAAGGAAGTAGGAACTCCACTTGGTCATCAAGTGAGAACTTAGCTTCGGAATATCGACTCAAAGTTGTTGCCTGATCAACAAAGGATGACAAATCCCTTCTCTTGTGATATGAGGTAGCTGGCTCATGGGGGGTTGATAAAACAAGGCAAATGAGGGATAATTAATTGTCCAGCTTATCAGGAAGGGTTATAGAGAAACTAGTTTTGCTGATGAAATGATTAATAGATATTGAAGATATGAATTGGCACTATGCCGTGAATAAATAGTGATATGTTAGGACCAAGGTATCAAATATCGGCCGATACCGATACATAGCGGTTTTTCGGTAAACCGATACATATCAAGTATCAACTTGGGTATCGGTATCGGCTGATATGGTATTGGTATCGGCCGATACCTCTATTTTATTATTATTATTTTTTTAAAGCACCGATACGGTTAGGTACCGGACGATACGTATCGGCCGATTGTATCGGTCCTCCATGGACCAATACCCGATACCGATACTGAGTTTGACACCTTGGTTAGGACTCAGGATATTTCAAGTGGAAGTTGTATAGTCATTGGTAGTAAAGTTCGATCAGGTTGTTCGGATATATAGAGATTTGGCCAATTTCCTTCATCCAATCCGAGAATTTATCAGTAGCCATTCAAATGCAGCATATAAGAAGATTTGAACTCAAGGATTTTAAAGTATGCATTAGTGCACTTAAATTACACCAATTCAAATGGCTGCAAAACTTACAAGTACACCACAAGACCCAAATGTCACAAGAAACCATGAAATCAGAATCAAAGGAAATGAAGCAAAAGGTGTAAAAATGATCTGAGATTCAAAGACCAGTGAAGTAAAACCCATAAGAGGCCGTGAATAAATAGTCATATGTTAGGACTTAGGATATTCCGGATGGAGTTGTATAGTAATTGGTAGTTAAGTTCGGTCAATTTGTTCAGATATATAGAGATTTGGCCAATGTCCTTTTTCCAAACCTAGAATTTAGCAGTAGCCATTACTCAAATGCACTCAAATGCAGCATGTAAGAAGATTTGAACTCAAGGAGTTTCAAGGATGCATTAGTGCACTTAAATTACACCAATTCAAATGGCTGCAAAACTTACAAGTACACCACAAGAACCAAATGTCACAAGAAACCATGAAATCAGAATCAAAGGAAATTAAGCAAAAGGTGTAAGATGATTTGAGAATCAAAGACCAGTGAAGTAAAACCCATAAGAGGCCGTGAATAAATAGTGATATGTTAGGACTTAGGATATTCCGGATGGAAGTTGTATAGTTATTGGTAGTAAAGTTCGGTCAATTTGTTTAGATATATAGAGATTTGGCCAATGTCCTTTTTCCAAACCTAGAATTTAACAATAGCCATTAATCAAATGCAGCATGTAAGAAGATTTGAACTCAAGGATTTTCAAGGATGCATTAGCGCACTTAAATTACACCAATTCAAATGGCTGCAAAAATTCCAAGTACACCATAGGAACCAAATGTCACAAGATACCATGAAATCAAAATCAAAGGAAATTTAGCAAAAGGGTGTAAGATGATCTGAGAATCAAAAACCAGTGCAGTAAAACCCAAAAGAGGCTGTAAAATTATCCATGTATGTCAGGCAACTTTTTCAATCTAGAAACTTAATTTCGATCATGTTTCTGAGAACTAATATTTGCAATTTTCCGCAAAACTTTAAGATACAATTTTCTCTTTTCTTGTTGGAGACAAACCTGAGTAGAGCTCTAACATATTTGGATCATCCTGGATTCCAGTAATCTTACCATCCTGCAATGCACAAACTTGTTCTACAAAAACAAATATAAAAAACAACTCAACAAAAACGTCGGCTCGAGACTCAGGCCGTCCCCTCGCCAGGCTGATCCGATGCTGGAGCGGGCTGCTCCATCTGAGCTGGCGGAGGTATGGGGGCTGGCTGGGCTGCTGGAGCTGGCTGGCTGGTCTGTGGTAGCGGCGGCTGTGAAGTCTGGGCTGGCTGCTCTGGCGGCTGTGGTGCCGAGCCCGATGCGTCGGTAGCCGCTGTGGTCGGATGGAAGACTGGACCCCTATGGAAGGCGATCCGTCCTGCGGTCCACTCCTCCTCCTGAGCTAGGCGCCGCTGGTAGTTCAATGGGTAGATGTAGCGGAGCGTATGGAACATAAGGAAGTCCATCCTCCGGTTCATCCGCTCGTTGTTGGCCTCCATGCGTGCCAACACGTCCTCAATGGTAGGACCGGAGTGAGGTACTCGGCGGCTGCATGTGAGATGAAGTAGGTGTAGCTGCCGCGGACTGTGCTGGCGGCATAGATGAAGCGGTGGTATGGGAGGGTGCCTCCTCCGCTGGTGGCTCAACTGGGTGTACCCCAACCACGGGTGGGTCCAGATGTGGTGGTGGGGGTGGTGATGGTACTGGTGCTGCTGCTGTTGCCGGAATGGGGCCCGGAGCCGGTAGGGTCTGCTTCAACAAATTGTAACTACGGCTCCAGGAAGACTCTGAAAACGTCTTCACTTGGTCCGTTGCCCTCACCTCATGGGGCGATACCACATACTCGGGAGCATTGGAGTAACACTCCAACATGCTCGATATGAGCCGAGCATACGTCATCCTCTCCTTGGGCATTAGATTGCCCTTCATCAGCTTGCCCTTTATATATCTCATCCCCTCTAGGATGAGCATCGTCGCATCAAACCAACGGCCACAGAAGGCCGCGTAAAGTGTCTGTTGCACTTTCTCTACGCGCTCGATGTCGTGGCACACGGGGTAGAGGTTGCACTTGATGATTGAATCAAGCATCCACATATAGTGGGAAAGGTCGACCCTCCTAATGGAGGATCCCGACCCCGTCTTCCCGTTGGTCATACGGGCGACGATCTCCTCAAATTTAACCTCTCCCTCGAAGGGTGGAAAGAGGGTGGTCTCGGGTGTAAAATCGAGGTAACACTCAAGGACCTCGTGGATATGACGACGGGTGATTATGTATTCCCGACCTTCAATGGTAGTCTTAACTACGTCGTCAGTAGAGCCATCCACGAGCCCTTGGTAGAAAAGTCTAACCAACCGAGGATAGTAGGGCCATCCACGAGCCCATTCGGTCTCGCCCGGTACCTCGGGATTGGTGAATAGGGTTTGGTCAATGACGTAATCGGTCTCGAAGGTTTTAGCCTCCCACCACTCATTGGGTTGAAGCACATTGGTGGGTGGTGGCGGCATGGGTGTGGATTCGCGTGAAGACTTGCGCGAAGACGCACTCGTCGAATCGGAGGTGGTCTCCGATGCCAATGGTGATGGAGTCCTCACCAGTGATGGGGTAGGTGGTGGCAGTGTGGCGTTCTTACGCCAGACCGGGAGTTTAGAGTTGCCTTCTTCGAAGACAACCGAGTTTTAGGTGGCATTTTGGTGAAAATCTAATAAAATTAGGGTTTTTATAGCTCAAATTTGAAGGAAAATAGTCAAACTAGGGTTTACCGTAGGTTTCTTTGTGAAAGTAAGTGATCTTGGTCTGAAATCGACGAAGGAAATCCAAAACCCTAGCTGTCTTGACTGGTTGGAGAAGAAGAAGAAATGGCGCCCAAGGTTTAAAATTTTCGAATGGGCACCAAAACCCCAACTTATGTATATATAGACTGGCTTCGATTAATCGAAATTCAAATTCAATTAATCGAGTTTCAAAATTAGGTTAAGCCGCGCGAAATCGATTAATCGATTTCCAAAATCGATTAGTCGAAACTCAAAATTGATTAATCGAAACTATTTCGATTAATCAAAATCGTATCCGTTAGAAATGTTGAGTTTTGGAGCTCACTGGTGTGAGCCAGTCGATTAATCGAAACTCATTTCGATTAATCGAATTTCCAAAATCGATTAATCGAGACTCACTTCGATTAATAGAAATCGTGAGGTCCTTCAAATTTTTTCCAAATTCATTAAGTGACTTGATTAGTCGAACTTCCAGTTCGATTAATCGAAATTCAAAATCGATTAATCGAATTTCACTTCGATTAATCGAAATCGCATACCATACTTCAAGATTTTCAAAATTCCTTAAGTTACTCGATTAATCGAACTTCCGGTTCGATTAATCGAAACACCAAATCGATTAATCGAATTCTTCCTCGATTAATCGAAATTCATACAAATCTCTCTAAGTTCTTCTAGAATTCTCAAGTTATTCGATTAATCGAACCCTCAATTCGATTAATCGAAAACATAAATCGATTAATCGAATCAAGAATCGATTAATCGAAATTTCACTCTGTCATTTTTCTAAACCTTGTTCCAATTTCCAGTCACTGGCACATGCCAGTCGATTAATCGGTTTTGATCAAATTCTGTAGATTTTCAAAATTCTCTGTCTATTTGATTCTTCTTGGTAATTTATGATCAGCTGGTCATTGGTTCTACGACATACATCATCACGGCATTCAACTTAGGATCACTATGTGGATAAGTTGTCCTTTGAAATAGAATGATCACATGGTCAATATTAATTTACAACACATGATTTAAATCTACAAACATGCTTGCGGGGTACAATTAACTCTCAAGCCGTCGGAAACAAGGCTGGATATTGTTCTTTTACATCGGCCTCTCGTTCCCATGTAGCTTCCTCGGCCGGATGATGCTTCCATCTAACAAGTACTAGTGGAATCACTTTCGTTCGCAACACTTGTTCCTTTCGATCCAAAATCTCCACCGGCTCTTCGATCATAGTCATGTCCTCATGCATCTCAGAAGCTTGACCGCTCAACACGTGGTCAGGGTCGTTAAGGTACTTCCTGAGCATAGATACGTGGAAGACATTGTGTACTGGGTCGAATAACGGTGGCAATCCAATGCGGTAAGCAACTTCCCCTACTCGACCCAAAACTTCAAACTGTCCAAGATAGCGGGGACTTAGCTTCCCTCTCTTTCCAAATCTCATGACTCCCTTCATAGGTGACACTTTCACAAACACGTGTTCACCCACCTTGAAGTCTACACTCGTCCGCTTGATATCGGCATAGCTTTTCTGTCTGCTCTTAGCCGCTTTGAGTTTTGCTCTTATCATACGAACATAGGTGGCATTATCTTCAAGTATTTCGAATCTCAAAATGAATTTCTCACCCGTTTCTTCCCAATTAATGGGCGATCTACATTGTCGTTCGTAAAGTGCTTCATATGGTGCCATCCCAATGCTCGTCTGAAAGCTATTGTTATATGCAAACTCAATCAAGAGTAGGTGCTGATCCCACGATCCTTGTAATTCTAACATACATGCCCTAAGCATATCCTCAATGATCTGATTAACCCTCTCAGTCTGCCCGTCAGTTTGCGGATGGAATGCCGTACTGAAATCTAGTCGCGTTCCCATTCCTTCTTGAAATTTCTTTCAAAACATTGATGTATACAATGGGTCACGGTCTGAAACAATGCTACTCGGAATCTCATGCAAATGGACAATCTCTTTCATATAGAGCTCTGCTAGTCTTCCCGCCGTGTACATCGTGTTGTAAGGCAAGAAGTGCGCTGACTTAGTCAATCGATCGACCACTACCCAAATGGCATTGTACTTCTTTGAAGTACACGGTAGTCCAATGATGAAATCCATAGAAATTGATTCCCACTTCCATTTCGGTATAGGGAGAGGCTGCAATAAGCCTGCGGGATGTCTATGATCGATCTTCACTTATTGACACGTCAAACACCGCGACACGTACTCTTCCACATCTTATTTCAAGCCTCTCCACCAGTAATTCTTCTTCAAATCTTGATATATTTTTGTGCTTCTCGGGTGGATAGCATAGCTTGATTTGTGTGATTCATCCAGAATTGTTCGTCATAGGTTGGCGTTATCTGGAATACAAAGGCGGCCCTTGAACAATAAGGAACCATCCTCCTTGATTGAAAACTCAGATGTAATGCCTTCAGTTACATCTTGTCAAATTTTTGTTAGCGCCCCGGGTCTTTCATCTGTAGCTCATGGATATGCTCGAATATTATCGACCTCACTGAGATATTAGCCAAGAAGGCTCTTGTAGCTCGAGACTCAATGTTTGCATCGTATAGGGCCAGATCTTCAAACAGTTTCCATCTGTGCATACCCAAAATTAAACTAACCAATTGAGCTGAACTCTTCCGACTCAATGCGTCAGCTACCACATTAGCCTTGCCTGGATGATACTGTATGGAACAGTCATAGTCCTTGAGAAACTCCATCCATCTGCGCTGCCTCATGTTTAGTTCCTTCTGTGTAAACAAATACCTGAGGCTCTTATGATCGGTGAAGATCTCAAACGTCTCACCGTACAAATAATGTCTCCAAATCTTAAGCACGAAAATGATCGCTGCTAATTCTAGGTCATGTGTCGGGTAAACCTTTTCATGCTCTTTCAACTGTCTCGACCCATACACTATCACCTGTTTGTGTTGATTAAGCATACAGCCCAAACCAGTATACGAAGCATCGCTATACACTGCAAACCCTCCACTGCCTAAAGGTATTGCTAGTACTGGAGCTGAAGTGAGTCTCTTCTTGAGTTCTTGAAAACTCTTCTCGCATGCCTCACTCTATTCAAACCTTGCATCTTTCCGTGTGAGTCTCGTGAGTGGTCCTGATATCTTTGAAAACCCCTCAATAAAACGTCGGTAGTAACCCGCCAATCCAAGGAAACTGCGGATGTCGGTCACGGTCTTTGGTTGCTCCCAATTCACTACTGCTTCGATCTTTGCTGGATCTACGGTAACACCAAGCTTCAAGACAACATGTCCCAAAAAGCTAACTTCTTCTAACCAAAACTCACATTTGCTGAGCTTGGCATATAACTGGTGTTCACGTAGAATCTATAGAGCTATTCTCAAGTGCTTTTCATGCTCTTCCTCTGATTTTGAATAGATCAGGATGTCGTCAACAAACACTACGACACAAGAGTCTAGGTGTGGTTTAAACACCCTATTCATCAGATCCATGAATGATGCCGGGGCATTGGTCAACCCAAACGGCATCACTAGAAACTCATAGTGTCCATATCGAGTCCTGAATGCAGTCTTCTGAATATCCTCTGCCTTGACTCTCAACTGATGATATCCCGATCTCAGATCGATCTTTAAGAAATATTTCGCTCCTTACAGTTGATCAAACAAGTCATCTATCATAGGCAAAGGGTATCGGTTCTTTATGGTAAGTTTGTTTAATTGTCGATAGTCAATGCACAGACGCATTGACCCATTTTTCTTCTTTACAAATAAGACCGATGCTCCCCATGGAGACACGCTCGGTCTAACAAACCCCTTGTCCATTAACTCTTGTAGCTGCTCTTTCAACTCCTTCAACTCAACAGGAGCCATTCTGTATGGTGCTTTAGAAACAGGCTCCGTTCCTGGTGCTAAGTCGATGGCGAATTCTATCTCTCTCTGGAGGTAATCAGGGTAACTCCTCCGGAAATACATCGGCAAAATCTCACACAACTGCTATCTCAGAGATAACATTCTTCTCCTCTTTATGCTCCTTCAAAAATGCTAAATATCCACTACACCCTTTTCTGATCAATCGCTCGGCCCTGACTGCCGAGATAAGTGGTAGGTGTGTCGACCTCTCTCCTCGAAATCTAAACGATCTCCTCGTGTTGGGTCTGAAGATGATGACCTTATTCTTGCAATCTACCGTCGCACAATGGGTTGATAACTAATCCATACCAAGGATCACGTCGAATCCTTACATGTATAACAGAATCAAGTTCGCCGGTAGCTCAAAGACATCTCCATCCATGACCCTCACGATCACGGAGTTGCAACCCTTCTCGGTATTGACCGCTTTCCCAGTAGGAACTGTCACGGTTAACACGAAGTCTAACTCTTCTAGGTCGACTTCATCTTTTTGGTGAAGCGAGGTGTAACAAATGAGTGAGTAGACCCCGGGTCTATTAACACTCGAGCCTCGTATGTGACATCGCTTCCCCTCTTGTATATTTGTAACGTACGTACTCATGCATACACATATATATATTATTTATTATCATACCAGAATTTATCACATACAAGCCTTTTCTTATATTTTCTAAATATAGATGCACCTTTTCTATCTAAAAATTTCAAGAATTGAAATTCTTTATTTAAAAGAAAGCTCACCTTGAATGGCATCATTCGTGTTCTGAGCCTCTTGAGCTGTGACTGCGTAGGCTCTCCCTTGGACGATTGGCTTCCTCGCTTGTATAGGTCGTGGAATAGGTGCTGAAGCCGTCTTCCCTTTGTTCATCTCAGGGCATTCCCTAATCAAGTGGCCCACCTTGCCACATCGAAAGCAACCCCGAGTGCCTACCCTACAGTCTGATGTCTTGTGAGGTTTGCCACACTTGGCACAAGTCTCACGTGGCATGGAAGAAGCTGCTCGAGAAGCCCCCTGTGTGACTGTAGCGCCGGTAGTAATAGCAGGGCTCTCGAAGCGCATCGGTCTCCCCGACGCGAGCAATGGAAATCTCTGCTGGTTGCTCTGCTGCGTCGGTCTTTCATAGCCTCCTTGAAACGGTGGTTTCTGATTATTCGGTATGAACCTTGGCTTTTTGTTCACCGGTTCATAATTTCCCGTTCAGCTCTGATCAAAGTTCCACCTTCCCTGTTGCTCCCTCATGCGGTATTTGTTGTTATTTTCCTCTTCTACCACCAAGGCCTTACTGATGACCTCTCCATAGGTCCTCAGCTGGAATGGTGCTACTCCTCCCCTCACGTCTGATCTCAACCCTTGCTGAAACCTTTTTGCTCTCATCATCTCTGTGATGACGTAGTCAGGCGCAAAGCGAGCGAATCGCATGAACTCCACTCCAAGTCTCTCACTGTCATCTTCCCCTGAGTATGCTATAAAAATTGGATTTCCATTTGGTTCCTTACTACTTGAAGGAAATATTGTTTATTGAATTCCTTAACGAATTCGTCCCAAGTCCATGGCATGTCTGAGGTCTCCTGAGCCCTAGTCCTAGAAACGGACTTCCACCAAGGCCCAGCCTCCCAGTCCAACATATAGGCTGCCCAATGGACGCTGTCGTCCTCAGTACATGTGAGCACACTGAACACCTTCTCCATCTCACTCAATCAGTGCTCTGCCACTATGGGCTCTCCCTGTCCAGAAAAACTAGGATGTCTCATCCTCCTAAACTCAGTAAACGCTGAAGATGCTGGCGGTGTCGGAGCTATTGAAGGTGTCGGTGGCTGATGCTGCTCATTTGCCGTATGAGCTGCCAGAGATGCTGCCTGTTGATCCATAGCAGGTGCCATGGTCTCCATGGTGTGCATCATCCTCTGACGCTCTTCTCTATCCTCATTTCTTTCTCTAATTCTTTCTTGATCTCTTTGATCTTGATCCTGACGATCTCGATCACGACCCTCTTCTTGGTCTTGGCTTCCTTGGCTACCACTGCCAGAAGCCCCTCCATCTCCTATAGGTACTCTATTTGTAGGAGAGATGTACCTATCTCCACTACGTAAACTCCTATTATGGCCGCCCCTAGGTCCGCCCCTTCCTCTAGGTAACATCACAGTATGCACGTGAAAATAAAGTATTCATTAGCAGAAGTCTCTATGCTCTGACCAAAGAATGATTGTCAAAGTTTCTAAAAGAAATCGCTCTGATACCAACTGTGACAGCCCGGATTTTGGCACCCCGAAACCCGTGCCATCAGCACGATCCTCCAGACTGTGCCCCAAAGCTTAGCACGGAACATTGGTATAACAAGCACAATTTAATAAATAAAGCAATTAATCTCATAAAAGCAGAAAACGTTAATATACCCAACTGGCATATTCAAAAAACAGTTCTACTTTCATGCCACTGCATAAAAAGAGAACCGACCCGAACCATCGATGATAATCAGATCACCCCAGATCCGGGTTCGCCAAAAGAATAATCTAGTTTAATTACATTGTTTCAAAAATAAAGGCTTGACATACCAAGCCGCACTAATCTATTCACAAAACTGACTCTCTATCAAAGTGCACAACAGAGTCACCTAGAAGAAGTCCTTAGGAGGAGGCTCCAACTCGTCTCCAGGTACGTAATCCGAATCGCCCGGATCCACGTCCCCCGAAGCCTTCGCTGCTGCTATCAATGGACCTGCGACATATAGTCTAAAGGGTGAGCTACATCCTAGCTCAATAGGGAACAACATAATGAACATATAAATCAAAAATCACATATATTCCATGATATTCAAAGCATGATGAATCTATGCATTTGCTAGAAAATCAATTAAAAATAGATGATTTACACTCAATTTACTGGTAAGTTGCATGTATTATATTACTATTGATTTAATCATGAATGACACTGAACAGGCCTAAAGCAAAACTTAAATCTTCAACTTAAGTAATCCCCGAGCAATATAGCATCGAGCCCCGATGAGATACCCTTCATCGTCATCTAATTAGACCGTTGTAAAAATATATTCTCTGGGAATACGACCCAAGCCCCTTTCTCACTAGGCGGCGGGGTTAAATATCACATAACATCCTTGGGATGTACTTACGGTCATGGATAAACCTCCGTGTTAGTGTACGGATTCGCCGCCGTACCGGTCACGGATATCCTGCCGCGTTAGTCGTGGGTATCCCGCCACATCGGTAGGGTATCCTCCAAACCTCAAATAACAAAAATAACATGTGCTTTACATATAATTGTTCACCGTGTAAGTATGCTATCTTATATCAGTTAGGCCTCAACAGTAATTATTCAATCACATGTATACATCCCTTGGATGTATACATACCCGCACCACACCTGATGCCTTTATTATTTTCTCATCCCCTGAGGATGTCTCAATCTCATTAGATTACTGGTTCTTAATCACTTGCATCACACAGATGCCCTTATCACATTCATGGTGTCACACACACACCCATTTTCACAAAGCTTTTCATGATTTAAAACAACTGCAATTTAATAATTATATCACTACATACATGCTCTTGAAATTAAAGTACATGTTCAAGGTGTTCCCTACCTCAAGTCTTTAAAATTCCTAGCGTCAAGGTCCCACGCGGCTCCTTGTGCTCATGATCATACGTACCACCTATGGTACAACATAACACATGTAACTCATCACTAAAGATGTAACAAAGAAGGTCCAAGACCCTCCCTAAATCTCAAAGTCAAATTAAGAAGTTAAGCAAAACTGTCAAAGTCGATTAATCGATTCCCAAAGTCGATTAATCGATTCCCAAAATCGATTAATCGAAATGAAATTCGATTAATCAATTCCCAAAATCGATTAATCGAAGCCAAAATCGATTAATCGAGATTCAAATTTGATTAATCGATCCTAAATCGATTAATCGAGATCTCTAACATAAAGCAGTCGATTCTTAAATCGAGTAATCGAGATCTCAAAATCGATTAATCGATCCCAAATAGATTAATCGCAATCCCAATTCGATTAGTCTATTTCCTCAGGTTTCATTTCTCGAGTGGCTGGAGCTTCCCAGTCGATTTCCAAATCGACTAATCGAAATCCAAATCGATTAATCGAAATTGAAATCGGGCCTTCATGACTTTTCAACTTCTCAGACCAAATCGATTAATCGAAATCTCAAATTGATTAATCGATTTGGCCATCAAATTTTTTTTCGTCCTCAAACAATTTTCTTTCTTTTTCTAAGCCTTCATCCTATGATTTTAAATGTTCTTGACCACCATTTAACTTCTACAATCTATGCCTCTAATTCAACAAAATTTACCTCAATCAATTCTCAATTTGATTGGATCAAGAGGTTGGAAAGGCTAGGGTTCCAGCTTGGTCTCTACCGGATCCCTCACGTTGAATCCGGCCTTAAATGCTCGAATCCCCTCTTGGCTTGTGTTCACTCCTTGCACAACAACCCCTCCTTACTTCTCTCCCTCTCTCTCTCTTCTTAACTCTCTTCAACAACCAAACAAGAGTAATTTAGGGTTCTTTAACCCTTTTATACTCATTTTCCATGTGTTGAGCACATACACCCCAGATGGGTGTATGTGGTTCCAGATTTCACCTCTCACTCCACACGCTTGCATTAATTTCACATCACTTCCGTTCATCACTCCTCGAGTCAACTACTGGACTCCTACTTGGTCAAACCTAAGACCCGTCGGGCACGGATTCCGAGGTTACCGTTTAACGCAATTTTTCAGGTTATTACATCATCACACAACATTAAGAAAAATCTTATTATTGGGTGCATCACACTGATTTTACAAAGACAAAATATAAAACAACGTGTTCTTGATAAAGTCAAACTTTCCACGTAAACAACCATCACAACATTATTATATTAAAAGCGAGTTTAAGATGGCAGCCACTCAATTCAATTTCTATAATGCATTCTATACGAAATTAGCAATTTAAAATGTGCATCCAAACATGCCCTAATTATTATTGAGCCACAAAAATTAGGTTTAAGCATGTAAGAGATCATCCAACTCATAATATGACTACTCAATAACATTTCAACCCCCATGAACTACGGATCAATTTAGCAAATTCCCTAGCTAATAAAAGCTTTTTTTCACTAAAAACGAAGGAATTTGGGATCCATGTTGGATGATCTAAACAAATCAAGATCTAGTTTTTTATATTTTATTTTTTAAATCAGTAACTTTTCATATAGAGGTATGGGAAAATTTTAGGGCACATACCTCTTGTGCCTCTACACGAAGGGGGAGTTCTTAGCATCCTCTTCTGTAAAAAAAAAAAAAATAGAAAAATGGAATTAAGGGATCAGATTGGGGTTTAGGAAAAAAATAGTATGTGGAGCATGGACAGATATAAAAAGGTGTGAAGGAAAAAAAAGTACTGGTGAGCCCGAGCGTGAGTTTAGTAATTGATCGATTTTAAGTGTAACCCTTGCAAATGCACAAGATCTATTGCAGTATGGCAAGAACAAGGGTGTCGAACCCACAGGGAAACCGTGAATTTTAATTAATTCTTTCAGAGATTTAAAAACGCCCCCAAGGAAGTACCAAAGGGCAAATTCAATTTTATCACAATTTATCACTTTTTCTAAATGCAAGAAAAACAAATTAATCTAAACAACTAATTACTGATGAATCAAAGAACAGTATTTAAATGAGATCAAGGAATATGCTACCCCATATTTGTACTCCTTTTCTATCATTAAAACCCACAGTGTCATTAAAGCATCATTCACACCATCATTCATCTAGAAAAATGATTCGTAAATAAACATGATCATCAATCCGGCATACCCTATCTAAAAATAATGACTCAGCCTAACATTGCGGTATGAGTCATGTAAAAAGTATAGCGTATCTCATGATGTTTAGATCACAACAGTAAATACATAATCGCTCTGTAGCCTAGATCAGCCTGCAGGTCCAGATCTAGCGATTATGACCGTTGATACGCGCAATCAACGGTCATAACAAGCATTCAACATATTTTCAATAACACAAACTTTTAGCAAAATGATTCCATGATGACATAAATAGACTGCGGTATTAATCATAAGAATTGGTTACTTATCAGGGGATCGCATCTTCCCCGATCCACTGATTTAGCCTCTCATCTTTTGTGTACGATCTCTTTATTCATTCAAAGTCATTCCTCTTTTCATTTCTTTCAAAAGATCATTATTTACAATGCTTTCTCCTAACTACAATCTTTGTTTGAAAGAAAATAATGCAAATCCAAGTACAATCTACCCAGATTAAACCCTAGAAGGAGAAAAGAAAAGTCCTTGAAGAATGTGTAAAGAAAAATCAATTTCCCCAAAAATGAATGAAAAAAATCCCCCTTTACAAACCCATAGCTTCTCTTTTTATAGTGGCCGAGCAAACCTAACCCTAATAACCTCAATCGATTGAGACAGAAGTCTCAATCGATTGACTTTTAGTTCGAGCTAATTTAGGGCACTCCTACCTCCATGTGTCAATCGATTTACACTTATACCTCAATCAATTGACATTCAAGGGTCAAGTCTTCTCTCCATGTGTCAATCGATTGACACTCAAGGTAAAGTCTTCTCTCTCTTGATAGATGTTTTTCTTCACGAATTTCGATGCTTCATTTGACCTTTTTGTCCATAGCTCTTGTGTAGCCTTTAATTACCTTTTTTTATGATTTTTAACGATCCAACAGTCGGAAACGCCTGTAAACATCAAAACCTCACAACAATCATCAGATGATTTCATCGAACAGCTAAATGTAGGATTTAGGGTGCGAAATATAGTCACATTTCGGCACCGTTCACACCCCCAAACCTACACTTTGCTAGTCCTCAAGCAAAGAGCGTGATAAATATATAAAGCAAATAAAACTAATATTCTAAAAATTTTGGTGCCACTTTCGTAGGGAAAATGATTGCATTTAGCACATGCAACAAGCCTTTAAACCCCTAGGTGATCCCTAGTGGAGGAGTTGTGTCTCCTATAGGTTTTCAGTGAAGGTACCTACAAACTTCAAAGCTTATGAATTTTAGAATTTTTAGTCATGCTCTTAAGCAGTTAAATGTCCCTAGAAAATCTTTTAAAATGCATCCGACCATGTTTATTTTATTAATGCTCATTCAATTCAGTCCATTGTTTTTCAATGCTCATATTTTATGCCTTAATGTTATGCAATCATCACTGCTCAAATTCTTTTGCCTGAGAAGAAGATTACACTAGGCATCTTTAGATCACATGTCTAGACTTAATCCTTATCATGGATATACACTGAGAATGAAATCACTCCTGATGAATGGATTTTATTTTTCACGCACATGTGAGATGAAGTTATAATGCAATTTAGAAAAAATCTCATAATTTATACGAAAGACGGTGTATCAAAGAGTTTTTTTTTAAAATCTCATTAAGAAAGATATTTGCATTTTAAACATGCATATACCAAGCACCATAGACACTATGTAATCACTCTCCACAAGGCATTTACCACTCATGATTGGATCAAAAAGGTCTTTTCTAAGGTTGTAATGGGGCTCGGGTTCAAGGTTAAGAAAGAAAGGAAAAATAGGCTCAATTTTCTCTGAGAAATCGGAACAAGAAACACACTTGATTTTCTGATTTTTCGACTTCCTTTTTCGAAGTTTCTAGAACCTTTCTCTTTTCATAAACACTTTTCTCTTTCTTCTCTTTTTCTTTTTCTTTTTGACATCACTCCCATATATTTCTCTACTTTTTGCTCTACACTGAATTTTCTTTTTCTCTCCCCTTTTACATTTTTCTGCCATTTATTTCTTACAGATATTACCTCCATAACTTTTTGTTTCCTTACTTGATCTCATCCCTAATTTCTCAGAGATAAAAGGGTAAGGCCTTTTTTTTTTTTTTTTTTTCAAAAAAAACTGGTGTAGGGCATAATATAGTTTTCAAAGAATAAATCAAGGCAAAATTTCTCAGTTGATGCTCAAAGGGGGTGCAACAAGATAAATCAGTATATGGTGGAATACTTTGGGCACAAACGAGCCAATAATGGCCTTAGATCATTTCCTTTTATGATGGTAAAGTGTGCCTATTAGCCTTGAACTTTTACACAGTGATTTCTAGTGTAATGATATAACAGACATAAAATCAACAAATCAAAACACAATGCATGAGATTTCATCAATTTAAACCAGAAACTCAAAAATGCTCCGAATTTTTTAGCACTCATCAAGAACGAGGACAACGTTTCAAAACTCACTAGGTTTTAGCCCTTCTTTGTGATCTTAAGATTTCAAATTACACACTTAATTCTCAAACTTGGAATTAAAGCAAAGTGATGGTGACAAATTTTTAAGCACAGATCATGAATATTGCCATTTTAATCTTGAATTTTATGAGCATTCATAAAACATCATGGCAGGATCACAAATTTTAAAGAGATTAAGGTCATTCACAATTTAAGAAAATGGCTAAAAATTTAGAATTCATAAGTTCTCATGTCATCAGTCAATCGATTGAGATCAGTGTCTCAATCGATTGACTAATACAATTTGAGAATGGATGTTTTGATGGTTATCAGTCAATCGATTGAGACCAGTGTCTCAATCGATTGACTGATATGCTTTCAAGGTCCGAAAATCAACTTTTTTTTTTTTTTTAAATTTATATATTCATGAAACCGAAAATTCATGAAAATCACCAAAATTATCCCCCCAAACCTGAACTGACCAATGTCCTCATTGGCGATGATGTTGAGAAAGGAGATAGGACCCCCCCAAACTTGCTTGATGCATCGAGGTCCACAGGAACTAGATCAAGTGAAAGGGATGATGGTAAAAAACACAAATATTTACTAACTAAATTTTTATTAAATAAAAAAATTTTATTACAATTATTGCAAAATTAAAATCCTACCCTAAAAATTAATCAAAACCAATCCTAAACTAAAACATAAAAAGAAAAAGGACAAAAACATAAAGAAGGATTCCTAAAACTAGACCCTAAAAAAAAAAAAAAAAAAACTGACAATCCTAATCCTTTTAGTCTTCCATGAGAGAACTTCCTTCCTTCGGCATCGGAAACGCATAGATCCATATTTCTTCCGGGATATCACCGTCGCGTGGAGGTGGGGTAGGTATGAGCGGCGGAGACGATGGTGGGGCGGAAGGTAGTGGAACGAGAGGTGAAGGTGGGTTAAATTCCGCCCACAAGTAGGTCGGAATCAAAATCTCGGATGGATTGGTGGCGGCTTTGACGGAGCGCGTAAAAATTGGTTTGATCGCTAAAGGTGATTCATCGTCAAGATTGATGACTTCATGATTTGACAAATCGAGCGATGGTTGCGAAGAGTGGTAACGTGCACGTTTTGTGCGGGCTCCATCAGCTTTTTCACGGCAGATCGGGTACGATACCGGATGGAAGACATGGTGATGAGTAGTGAAATATGATGATATTTCACCCCTAGATACCTACATTTAGCTATCCGATAAAGGCTATCTGATAAAAATTATTAGATTTGAAGTGTTTCAGGTAAATACAAGCCAAGTGTAGAAAACAGCCCAAAAATTCTGAAAATAATGTCAAAACACTGTAACTTTGGGTCATCGAGAACTTGGTGTGACTTATAGATCAATTTGGACCTTCAAGACGGCCGAATTATGAAATTTTCAAAACACAAAAGTTGTAAACCTTTTTGTCAGCTTTCCAACAGCGCAAGAATCGCCTCAATCCAAATTTGGGACAGAAAGTTATGGCCAAAATACCAAAGCAGTATCTGATGCAAAGTTTTGCGGAAATTCACGAAAATCTGGGAGGTCGATGCATCACCCTATTGGGTCGATTAATCGACCCTAAATTTTCGAGTTGGAACACCTCTGCGGCTGGGAAACTTCGGCTCTATTTAAAGCGGATCAAACACTTCGGGAGGAAAAAAATTAGAGATAGATAATTAGAGAGGGGAATTAGAGAGAGATAATTGGAGAGTTAGTTTTGGCTTTTCTTTTTTAGAGTTTTTTGGAGAGAATTTTTTAGAAGATTATTATTCATTATTATTATTTTTGGTTTTAGACTCCTCTTGGCATCTTTTCAAGAGTTCTTCTTTCTCCTTCTTCTAGGGTTCCATCTGGGTAGATTGCACCTAGGATTTGCATTGTTTTTCCTTTACGTTCATAAAAGCATAAATTGTATTTAGGAAAAGGCATTGTAAACAAAGATCTTTTGGAAAAAATAAAAAGAGGAATGACTTTAAATGAATAAGGAGATCATACACCAAAGATGAGCGGCTAAATCAGTAGATCGGGGAAGATGCGATCCCCAGATAAGTACCCTTATTTATGATTAATACCATAGTCGATTTATTGTCATCATAGAATCGTTTTGCTAAAAGTTTGTGTTATTGAAAATATATTGAATGCTTGTTATGATCGTTGATGACACGTATCAACGGCTATAATCGCTAGATCTGGACCTGCAGACTGATCTAGGCTGCGGAGCGATTATGTTTTTACTGTTGTGATCTAAACATCATGAGATACGCTATGCTTCTTACATGACTCATACCGCAATGATAGGCTGAGTCATTGTTTTTAGATAAGGTATGCCGGATTGATGATCATATTTTATTACGAATCATCTCTATAGACGAATGATGGTGTGAATTATGCTTTAATGAAACTGTAGGTTTTAATGGTAGAAAAGGGGTACAAATCTGGGGTAGCATATTCCTTGATCTCATTTAATTATTGTTCTTAGATTCATCGGTAATTAGTTGTTTAGATTAATTTATTTTTCTTGCATTTAGAAAAAAAGTGATAAATTTTTTGTTAAATTGAATTTGCCCTTTGGTACTTCCTTAGGGATATTTTTAAATCTCTGAAAGAATTAATTAAAATTCACGTTTCCCTGTGGGTTCGACACCTTTGTTCTTGCCATACTGCAATAGATCTTGTGCACTTGCAAGGGTTACACTTAAAAATCGATCACATGGCGGAAACTTTTGGGAAGGAGGAGAAAAAGTTTGACTAAAGGGACACTAATAAGACCCTTAAATGAAGAAAAACTTCTTAAAAGATGGACTCTAAGAAACCTTCTACAAAACGGACTCTAAAGAAAATTTCTATTTTCGGACGGGTCGATGTGAATTTCAGGAATTAAGCATCAGTCAATCGATTGACAGTTTAGTGTCAATCGATTGACACATATGTAAACATAGGATGACGGTGCATGACACAAAATCCACTCCCAACACGGTTTATTTTCAGAAACTTGTCAGTTTTAAAGTTTGACCATGTAGAAATCGACCGATTGACTGAAATTTCCTAATATGCAGATTGTTTATCTTTTCGGATGCAGGAATCAATCGATTCAGAACAGTGTCTCAATCGATTGACTCAAAGGAATTGCTTTCTAGAATTTCTAAAGTAAAGTGCTCAATCGATTGAGAGTGAAGCCTCAATCGATTGACTGATGCACTTGTGCACAAATCCGAGAAGTAACATAAAAATAAACACCAAAAAGACGTTGATTCCATTGATTTGTCCTGATTGATTACACCATCGATCCCTACACCACTACTAGATTTTAACGAAAAATAAAAATTAAAAACACCCTAAACATCATATTCAGGGTCCCTCTCCTCGTTCATCGCCGCTCGCGCTCCTACGATGAATTCGTCGGCACGCCCAGGGAATGATTCCCAGGCCATCTGCATGAGGAGAGAAGTTTGAAACCTAGATCTTCGATCAACACCACCAAGCCTCGCATTCAGCCCATCCATCCGCGCCTCGAGGCGAGCAACAGCTGCCTCGGCATCAAAATCAGGGACCTCTTCGGAACGAGGTCATCTTACACCACGACGTTGGCGTTGTGCGAGGTTTGGACGGGGAGGGGGAGGTACATCATCAACGGCAATCGGGGGTGGCTGCACACGAAGAATCGCTTTGATGCTCTTATCCCATACATTGATGCCATACTGATAAAATTGCATGTCGCCTAACTCCTCATCATCGTAAATGGGGCAGCCGAGGTGATCCAAAAGGTGCATCACGTAGTGTGGGAAATGGAGGAGAATCGCTGCACGCTTTGCGGGTATGGTGGTGCCGACAATATCACTGTGGCACCGATACATCTCCTCGAGCATCAGACCTGGCGCATCGAACCAAGTGTTTGTATGTGCAGTGTAAAGTGCAATTACCCTATTCTTTGTCCTCACGAAAAATTCTTTGTCCTCTCGCTTTTCGCGCCATGCGGTAGGAGGTTATTTGCCATGACGATATCCCAAAAGAGAATGTCCATCAGAAGAACGGCTCGTTTAGTGGCCTGACCGGTACCGCGGCATCCTCCACACTTATCATTGATCATGTCGTCCTGACTACGATCAACAGTCGGATTAATGTGGTGGTTCACAGGTCGAACCACGTAAAAGTTGAAGGCACGCGCGAGATCGGCAGCATGCAGATTATATTGCCAATTGTCGATCTCGACGGTAATGTAGGGCATTCCCGTTGGCGAGAGTGTTTCCGATACCCATACCATTTTCTGATAAAATAGGCGAATGATGCGCGGAGAGACATCGATGGGTGGCGGGGCAAGAAACATTTCCAATTGCAAGGCCTCAATGAATTCGATCGAGCGTGCACATTCCGCGATGCGACGGTATTTTGCGAGGTCGAAGAAGTTTTCTGTTTGGAATTGGCGATCGATATAGAGCTCATTAGGGATGCGCATTGGATCGTTGGCGGGACGTGGTGGACGGAATATTGGTGGGCCAGGCGCCGCCATTCGAGCACGTACGAGGAAACTTTAGAAGCCGAATGCGGATGCTGATTTGAGAGGGGTTGGATTGAGGGTGTCACGGGTTGTGGCACCACTTATATAATGCAGACCTCAATCGATTGAGGATGACTCCTCAATCGATTGAGAATGGTTCGGTTGCCCACGTCTTGTGAAGTTGAAAGGTCATATCAGGCATGCGAGAGACATGGCAAAGTCCACTTCCATTCTTTCAATGTCAATCGATTGACATAGTTGTGTCAATCGATTGAGGACACACTTTTTATGAAAAGTTGCACCGGTTAGGTGCCTTGGAAATGGGCGCAGTTAATACCCAATCAAGTCAATCGATTGAGGGGTTAGGCTCAATCGATTGATACAAGTCGTGCCCTGAAAGTTAGCTACCACGACAAGATGTGTCGGGTGGCGCTTCAAATTCTGAAAATTGCACAAAACCCTGAGTGATGTCAATCGATCGACACAAGATTCTCAATCGATTGACACAGAAGGGTGAAAATGATGATGATGCTTGAATTCTCAATCGATTGATAGAGAAATGTTAATCGATTGAGAGACATAGGTTAATCGATTGACTGTTAAAAACACAAAAAAATCTCTATCTGAATTAATCAAAATTTTGTCGTGGGCCCCGGCTGCGGCGCCAAAAACTTGATCGATTTTAAGTGTAATCCTTGCAAGTGCACAAGATCTATTGCAGTATGGCAAGAACAAGGGTGTCGAACCCACAGGGAAACCGTGAATTTTAATTAATTCTTTTAGAGATTTAAAAACGTCCCCAAGGAAGTACCAAAGGACAAATTCAATTTTATCACAATTTATCACTTTTTCTAAATATAAGAAAAACAAATTAATCTAAACAACTAATTACTGATGAATCGAAGAATAGTATTTACATGAGATCAAGGAAGATGCTACCCCATATTTGTACCCCTTTTCTATCATTAAAACCCACAGTGTCATTAAAGCATCATTCACACCATCATTCATCTAGAAAAATGATTCATAAATAAACATGATCATCAATCCGACATACCTTATCTAAAAACAATGACTCGGCCTAACATTGCGGTATGAGTCATGTAAAAAGCATAGCGTATCTCATGATGTTTAGATCACAACAGTAAATACATAATCGCTCTGCAGCCTAGATCAACCTGCAGGTCCAGATCTAGCGATTATGGCCGTTGATACGCGCAATCAACGGTCATAACAAGCATTCAACATATTTTCAATAACACAAACTTTTAGCAAAACAATTCCATGATGACATAAATAGACTGCGGTATTAATCATAAGAATTGGTTACTTATCAGGGGATCGCATCTTCCCCGATCCACTGATTTAGCCTCTCATCTTTTCTATACGATCTCTTTGTTCATTCAAAGTCATTCCTCTTTTCATTTCTTCTAAAAGATCATTATTTACAATGCTTTCTCCTAACTACAATCTATGTTTGAAAGAAAACAATGCAAATCCAAGTACAATCTACCCAGATTAAACCCTAGAAGGAGGAAAGAAAAGCCCTTGAAGAATGTGTAAAGAAAAATCAATTCCCCCAAAAATGAATGAAAAAAATCCCCCTTTACAAACCCATAGCTTCTCTTTTTATAGTGACCGAGCAAACCTAACCCTAATAACCTCAATCGATTGAGACAGAAGTCTCAATCGATTGACTTTTAGTTCGAGCTAATTTAGGGCACTCCTACCTCCATGTGTCAATCGATTGACACTTATACCTCAATCGATTGACATTCAAGGGTCAAGTCTTCTCTCCATGTGTCAATCGATTGACACTTATACCTCAATCGATTGACACTCAGGGTAAAGTCTTCTCTCTCTTGATAGATGTTGTTTTTCTTCAAGGATTTCGATGCTTCATTTGACCTCTTTATCCATAGCTCTTGTGTAGCCTTTAATTACCTTCTTTTATGATTTTTAACGATCCAACAGTCGGAAACACCTGTAAACATCAAAACCTCACAACAACCATCAGATGCTTTCATCAAACAGTTAAATGTAGGATTTAGGGTGCGAAATATAGTCACATTTCGGCACCGATCAGTAATAAGCGCGCCGGTGACGGCAAATCCTACCAAAAACGGCCAGTTTCTGTTCCACTCGCGCTTGAAGAAAGCGTTCCAGGGATCGAATTTCGGCATCTCGTCTTCCCTTTTGAGTTCTCTTCTCTCTCTCTCGTATGGAAGAAGACCTAAGATGAAACGATGAGCTGGTTTTAGGGTCCCAACCATGGATCAAAATCTCGGCCAAAATTTCAAATTTTCGGCCGAGACGTCTCGCTTTCGGTCAAGAACGAACCGAAAAAATGAAAAAAATTGGCCCCCCTCCGAAAAGTCTAAATTATCGGTCGTAATTTGAAATTATCAGCCGATAATTTCAAATTGCCGGCCGGTTTCTGCTGCCTTGTTTTGAAATTTTTTTTGGGGTTTAAAACCATGGAGAAGAAAAAAAAAAATGGAGGAAGAAGAAGAAAAAAGTGGAGAACGACTTACCTGGATGACTGGATCTGAGTTGCTGTAGCTCGAAATCAGCCACTTTCTTATTCGTCTTCGCCTACCTGCTTCTTCTTCTTGCCCTTTTTTTTTCACTGCGTTTGCTTTGCTATTATGGAATGAATTCTATATAGAGAATGGGACCGACTCCCATGCCATTCACATACACATTGGAATGGTGTTTAAATGATCTTAAACCATAAGCATATACTATGTAAGTGATCTGAGCTGTCAAACTTATTTTTTAGGGATATTTAAGCCATCTGACATGTAGAGTATAATATCAATCATTGGTTTAAGCCATCCAGTAATCAAGCCTTGGGACAACTAGTCGTCCTGCAAAAGATCAAACTGAGTTAAGAGATGGGTAAATAGAAATAATAGATAACTCACTACGAACAGCAGTGAGCAAGTAGTATGTTGTCAAGGAACACAGATAAGCAAGAAGAAAGGAGATTCTGGAAAAATAGCATAGCAGTAGTATTTAAAGATGTACCCGACTTGGATCTTTTGCAGTTCAGCGATTCTGGTGACATGAGAGCTAATTTCTTGCTCTGTCACAAGTTATCGGGGGTTGATTTACCTAAAACAAATGCATAAGCAGCTCAAATTCTAGACAGATCTAGAATCATATAGGAACAGAAATTATTTTGAGAGAAATGCAAAAGTTTGTTGGAATAAGCATGGTATGCATCGGATCCAGGTTGCGATAGGTCCAGACCTGACCCATTTAATAGTTGGGTAGAGATTTTGGACCCAGATCTGACCCGTTTATTTACAGGCCATTTTGGATCAGGTCCAAGTCAAATGGGCAAACACAGACCCATTTAGAATTTCATATCAGATCCAAGTCAGTTTATATTCAGATCAAGGTGTCTAACTCGGTCTCGGTACCGGGTATCGGCCCATAGAGGACCGATACGGCTTTTTTATATATTTTAAATGAAACATGTTTTAAAACAACAATTCAAATAAGGAAGTATCGATCGATACCCGATACGTATCGACTGATACGGTCTGATCGGCCGATCGATATGAGGACATGGCCCCAATCTTGGTATCCGGCCGTATCGATATTGATTGGCCAAAATACCGATACATATCGCTAATACGTATTGGTATCGGTCAATATTTGATTCCATGATTCAGATCCAACCAGTTTACTAGTGAATTGCGTCCAGGTCTGATATGAGAATAAACTAGAAAAATTCTATTAACTGTCAAAATATAGGTGTATTGCCTCTGTCATCAGTGTGTGCATATTTAACATGCCACACTGTGTAATCTGTGCTCAAAGATTGATTTATGCTTATCCATAATATACTGTGATTTGTACAACTGCATGCTTAAACATTTTTACTTATTTTTGGCTTTTGATCAGTATAGTTTGGAAATTTCAGTGGATATGGCCTAATGCTTTCCTTATGGTGAGTGTGTATATACAGACTGCTAGTTTTTTCCTAACTATGAGAATTCGAGCGTGTCAGGTCTTAAATGTAGAACAATGTAGCTTATTATCACATAGTGGACTTCTCTGATAACGTCTCTTACCGTGTAATATCATCTTTTTCATGTAATGCATGAAGATAATTTTCTCTAACGTAACCCACCCAAAACGTAGCAGTTAATCTTGGTTTATACACATTAATCAATTTGCACTTATGCATAGAACTCTACTTTCACTGAATCTAGTATTCGATGACGCTACATTTGAAAGAGCAAAATTAAAAATCGGGTACATTTTTACTTATTTTTATTCAAGCTACAGGTACTGGTACGTTTAAGAGAAAAAGTTTCGAGTACTTTTTTTTATACGTCTTCGGTATGATATTGGTACAACACAGAAACGAAATAATACCTTATAGGTACAAAATACATGTGTTATAGGTGCGAAATAGATGACATTGGTATGATATAGATACGCGATGGATTCGTCATAGCAACGCTAGTAGTCCGAGATAGATGTGAAATGGATGCAACATATATATGATATTGGTACAACATTAGTACTTCTTTTATGTAACTATATATGAGAATTATATTGTATGTACTAATATTTATGTTGTTAAATTTTAGAGTTTTAGAGACACGATTCATTGAACTCATCTATCAATAGGTGAAAAACACATGACTAAATTTATCTATTACTAATATATATATATAATGGCTAATGATCACCTGACTCGAGTCATGCATGACTCGAGCGGGTGACCATCAGATCACGTCATGGTCAATGTTTGACCGCAATTTGACAGCCACCTGCTCAAGTCACTTGGTGACTCGAGTCAGGTGATCATTACCCTATATAATATATAATACATTCAATGTCCCTAAAAATCTGTGAATGTCAAATTTTGGTTTTAATTATACGGAAGGACGAAAGTAGTTCCATATTTAAGATAGAAGTATCAAATTTATAGGAAACGAGTTTCTTTTTTAATAGAAAGGAGTTTCTATAAAAACTGAAACAAGTTTCTTCTAAGATAGAAATCAGTTTCTCTTTAAAACGAAACGAGTTTCAATTACATTAAAACACGTTTCCAGAAATGTTTCTGAAACATTTCAAAAACGTTTTGTGCTGATCCTCGGTACTGATCTGATAGGTTGAAAGGGAGCCATTATCCCATAAGTTTCTATATCACGAAGATCACAACATCAGTAAATCAGTTGGTAGAAAGAACATCTACAAACATGATCAGAAGTGAAAGCTTCAAATTGTAACTGTCAAAATGAGCATAATAGATAATTGGAAAACCGTAATTTTGAAATTTAAATATTTCAGAAAACAGTTTGACATCACAAAATAATTTAGAAGCTAAAAAGAAGTGCAAAACATAAGAAGAGTAACTTACATGTGGAAGGCATTCAGATTTCCTCCTAATTTTCTTTCCAGCCGTGTCTAATGATTCTGGTTTTCCAACATCGCGGTCCACTGAAATGGAGATGACATCATTCTTTTCAATTCCCGATGTAATCTCAGCCGTTTGGTCATTGTTCTTTAAATTCTCTGAGCTGATACTCGATATTCTAGTTTTGGATTTACTTGAAATTTCCTTAGACATGCCCATTCCCCCTTCATATAGAGTAGCATTTTTCGCTCCATAATGTTTAGACACTTTACAAACCTTTGAGGCATTGCTGTCCCCTGATTTATATGTAGAGAATTCTATATTAAAATTTTTATTTCCGGTCTCATGATTCATTGATTTAATTGCATTTGATGAACTATGGCCACTTAATTTTTCAACTAGCTTCATTCCGTCACTTACAAAATCAACTGCCAATGTTGTAGAATTACTCTTATCTATGTCATTTCTCACGCTAGAGTTGGGTGTGTGATTCTCTTCCTGCAAGCTTTTTAGATTCTTTAACCGACTTCTAGTGCTCCTTAGACAATATTTACACCCTTATTTATTAATTAGAATATTTACTGAATTTATTGGTATTTCTTATGAGACACTTATTTTTAGGATATTATTATAACTAAATCTATGACCATTCGTGTGACAGCCCGGATTTTGGCACTCCGAAACCCGTGCCATCAATACGATCCTTCAGACCGTGCTCCAAAACTTAGCACGGGACATTAGTATAACAAGCACAAGTAATTAGATAAAGCAAATAATCTCATTAAAGCGAAAAACATTAATATGTCTAACTCGCACATGCAAAAGACAGTTCTACTTTCATGCCACTGCATGAACAGAGAACCGACCCGAACCATCGATGATAAACGGATCACCCTAGATGGTTCGCCAAAAGAATATCCAATTTAATTACATGTTTATCAAAATAAAGGCTTGACATACCAAGCTATACAATTCTACTCTCAGAACTGCTCTCTATCAAAGTACACAGCAGAGTCACCTAGAAGAAGTCCTCGGGTGGAGGCTCCAACTCGTCTTCAGGTACGTAATCCGAATCACCCGGATCTACGTCTTCCGAAGCCTCAACTGCTGCTATCAGGGGACCTGTGACGTATAGTCTAAAGGGTGAGCTACATCCTAGCTCAATAGGGAACAAACACAATGAACATATAAATTAAGACTCACATATATTCCATGATATTCTAAGCATGATGTGTCTATGTATTTGCTAGAAAAATAGTTTAAAAGCTGGTAATTTGCATTCAATTTTACTGGTACTTTACATGTCTTACTTTACTGTTGATTTATCATGAATGACACTGAACAGGCCTAAAGCAAAACTTAAATCTTCAACTTAAGTAATCCCCGAGCAATATAGCATCGAGCCCCGATGACATACCCTTCATCGTCATCTAATTAGACAGTTGTAAAAATGTATTCCCTGGGAGTACGACCCAAGCCCCTTTCTCACTAGACGGCGGGGTTAATTATCACACAACATCCCTGCGATGTACTTACGGGTACGAATAAACCTCCGTACTGGTGTACGGATTCACCGTCGTACCGGTCACGGATATCCTGCCGCGTCAGTCGTGGGTATCCCGCCGCGTCGGTGGGGTATCCTATCAAACCTCAAATAACAAAAATAACATGTGCTTTACATATAGTTGTTCACCGTGTAAGTGTGTTATCTTATATCAGTTAGGCTTCAACAGTAATTATTCAATCATATATATATATATATATACATCCCTGTGATATATACATACCCGCATCACACCTGATGCCTTTATTACTTTCTCATCCCCTGGGGATGTCTCATTCTTAATAGAATACTTGTTCTTAATTTCTTGCATCACACAGATGCCTTTATCACATTCTTAGTGTCACACACGCACTCATTTTCATAAAGTTTTTTATTATTAAAACAACTTTAAATCTGATAATTATATCACTACATACATGCTCTTGAAATTAAAGTGCATGTTCAAGGTGTTCCCTATCTCAATTCTCTGAAATTCCTAGCATCAAGGTGCCCGATATTTATTATTTAGATTTTTGCTACATTTCTTTCACTTTCCTCTTTGTCCCTACAGCCTCTTATTTATTAACAAAATGCTTCTTATAAAATTGAAATTGAAAGTTTATGTTTTTATAAAGGGGAGCATTGATTTTCTAGTGAAAGCTTTCAACAAATTCTAATTGAACTAAGACACATATCTTTCAATGCTATTTTAATAAATATCTTAAAAGTATAAAGGTAAATTATATTTTTTTGCATTTACTTGAAAATTTATATGTTTTATCTAAACTTTGTGCTCCATTCATATACTCCCCAATAATAATAATTATTATTATTATTATTTTAATACCTGAGTATCCAAGCCTTTTAGAGCACCCGCCTAATCACAGGGGCATGTGCGCACCCCAAATTAGCATATATCAAGTCAGCGCGGGATATAAATCCCTATGGCGGCCTCAAGGAGGGGAGGGGACGGGACGGGACGGGATATAAATCCTTATGGTGGTCTCTTGTTTTTGGAAGCAAGTACCCGGCTAGCTCACCTAACCCCTTGAGGTTTACTCCCCAATAATATTGAAATAGTTATCCTTCGATGAGTAGAGTGCTTTAATTTAATTATAAACGTTTTATCTATTTCGGTAAACTCATAAATAAATAAATTTGAGCTTTCAAAATAAGTTATTAGAGTATGTACCGAAAATTTTAATATTATAAACAAGTATCAATGACATGTTAAAATTTTGTAAGATTTGAACTCGATCTCTATAAAATATATTTGTCTTCTGCTTTTATAGCCCCTCAGGCTAAAATTTAGTGGGCTATTATAATTGAAAGAAACATTTGCTCAATCTTCTTCCTTATTGAATAAGCAGTTGCCTTCCAAACTCCTTAAGAAAATCACTATAGCAATTAACATCATTCTTACACCATGGGCAATGAATCATCGAAAAGGAGGGCACATAGAATTATACATTAAAAATAAAAGACAAAAACACCAAGATCATGTTTTAATTGGTTATAAAAGGAGAATTTGTTTATAAATTATGAAATTCAATATAATATTTATATTTAGACGTACTCCAACATTATCGTCAAAAAGAAAATGAAATAACCTTTTAAAGGCTACATGTCAAAAGCTAACATTTATGTGTCATTGCTTCTATGATCTATACATCTTAGGTTTTGACACTGAGTGATTGACTTTAATAGATGTATTACTCCTAGAGTCACAACCTAGTAATCTATTTATGCAAGGCAAAGTTGTTTTAGCAATCTACTAGCCCAAATGATATATCTTCGGACCTTTTAATAAAATAGGGTATTGAAACAAAAAAAACTACTAAAGAATGTGATCAATAAACAAATTTGTTGCACCACACTGATCTATTTGATTTGATTGTTGTGTAAAATATTATTATTTTATTCAAAATATAATATAAAAAAATAGACTTTTATTTTCAACTCGAAAATCATTTTCTTAACCCAAGTTCCACGTCTCATGACTACTTTTGAATCATATGATAAATCTTGAAATCATGAGCCTACCATTAGGCGGTCAAATTTTGATTTTAAATGGTACACATATGGAAAAGTGATCTAAGAACCATGTTTGATATACACCCATAATCGTGTACACTTTTTTGAATGTGTACCATGTGGAATTCAAATATGACAGTGTGATGGAAGGCATATGATCTCGAGATCTATTATGTAGAACACCGAGGCAAAAAAACAATCTCCGTCATATGATTCAAAGTAGTCAACAAATCAAGCATGTAAAAGGTGAAACTCGTGTTAAGAAGGAAGAATCTTTGGTTGTAATCAAAGGTACCCTATATAAAAAGCCCCAAAAAGTGTTTTTAGGACCACACCCAGATGGAGGTCCACATAGTCATCTCTCTCTATCAGCTTAGAAAGATGCATAAACATTTTTGAATGTCAAACAAGTGCAATGTAAAAAAAATTCACTCACTAATTTGCATTCTCATATATGTTTGTGTGATGTAAGATTTGACGACTTTGGTAGCGGGAGATTGACCCGTCTACTAACCTTCATATATGTTTGTGTGTCGTAAGATTTGACCGCTTTAATAGCAGGAGATTGATTCGTGTACTAACCTTTGTACATGAGTCAGATATTTAATACAAACTCAAACCCTAAAATCTACATCCATAAATTAATAAATATTATAGTATTGGTATTTGTAATCGAAGATTATGTCTCTATAAATGATGGTTCCACCATTAACACTGTTGACTATCTTGAATCAGAGGCTGGAAATTGTTTTTCATCTAGTCTTTCACAAAATAAATATTGAGATCGTGGCCCACATATTAGATGCGCAAATGTTGTTCAACATGACATACTGTAACAACCCGAATTTTCTTAATTTTATTTAATGGTGTTAGCTGTATTTTCACACTATGCACAATGTTAGCGCTCCACACCGGAATTAATCCTATTTTAGAAAACCTTATTTATGTTATATAACTTTCTTTTCACTTTTTATTCTTTTAAGAAAACCTAGTTGCCTCTTATTCTTTTTTTTTTTTAAGAAACTCTAGCCGTCACAATCTCTCTTTCTTAAGTTATCTCTCCCAAACTCTCTAATATCTTCCCTTAAAACTCTCGTGTGTTATTCCACAAGAATCACCGCGACCTCTTTCTTATAACAAGATCGAAGGAGGAAGAAATAGAAGACGACTTGGGCATCGACCTTTTTAACCCAAACCGCCGTAGATCTACGGTGCACACTTCAACACGTGGGTACCTATCAATCTCCTTTGTTCTTCTCAGATCTCGTCACATAGGGTAAACTCGATCGCGTATTGATGGGCTAAATAAAATGAACCAGTAAACTTTTTTTTAATAAATATTGATATTACAAAGAATGAGATGACTATAATTTTATTTTAATTAATTTTTCTCTTTCTTTTTGGGCTTTTTTCAAAACCCTAACTATTTTAGAAATTTTGAAATTGATCGATCGATTCATGTTTGCGATCGATCGATTATGGATTGAAACCAATTTATATATTTACTTTATAATTGTGATCGATCAATTATAAAATTGATTAATCGATTATGGACTGAACTGCTTTACCTAATCACTCTGATTGTGATCGATCGAATATAAAATCGATCGATCGATTTTAGACCAAATCAAATTGATTATTTGTCTTTATAATTTTGATCAATTCTAAAATTAATCGATCGATTTGCATCCAAGCAAACACTTTATTATTATTTTTTTATTTTTAAAATTAATCGATCGATTCCAAAATCGACCGATAGAATTTTCAAAAATTTCTATGCTAATGTCCCCTTCAGATTTCAATCCAGTGCATGTCTTCTTTATACTCTTTTGTACACCCGATTCAGGACCCGACCTTGGACTCATATTTCAGACCCGATTCGAGTTCCGGTGTCTCGAAACATTGATATCTGTTGGCGGAGTATCAGGTACTTTACCTCTGTTTATCATGACCAAAATCCTTAATGCATATTAATCACAAATTAGGTTTTCGATCGATGATTATGATTTGTCTAACTTTGAATTGCGACATCTTTCAATTTAATTATTCGATTATAGTAATTTATATATCAATTTATAGAAATTTGATGCCTTCGCAAAATCAAACTCTAACCTTTACATTCTCGATTTCACACACACTAACAACTATATTATCTTATATTTGCATTAGTGTGTTATATAAATATATATACGTATAAACATAATGTAGTATTGAATATAAATCTATCAATCAAGTAAGATAGTTCTATACTTCCATCTTAATTATGTTATACGAGTTAAAGATAAACTAGATCATTTATGCACGTGTATAAGATCATGTCTATGCTTGGGCATAATATATATTTCGCCGAGATGATGTTTAAACAGATATCACACCATATTCGTATATCTCACAACTCATGGTAGTATGGGACATCATGATATGTGTGGTGAGTGAGAATTTAATATAACTTCATATACGGTACCATATATGGTGATCCTATCACTCCTAAGCTTTAAATATAATAGATTAAGTATATGACTTGTTTAAGATTAAGCTCAGATAAAGTTAGGGGTTAAAATATGAATATGTAAGATAAGAAAAAATATAAGTATGATAACAAGACACCCCTGTGTAAGCTAACATAAAATTAATAACTTGAGGGTCAGTACGTGTCATACCTTATGTAGCTACTGTAAGAACAACAATATCTACAACCAATACGGGTCTCAAAAAAGATAATATAAGTATGCTATGAAGTACATGTTCTCACTTGTAGAGAGCGTACGCAATGACCAAGTCTTTTCATAGGCTGAATGGAGTGTATGAGTATGATATGTTATTGAGGGTATTATTGTTATGATGGTAAACTATTATGATGACTTTCACATGACATGCTCAAGCAACAACTCTGCTACAAGTTATGATATGTTTATACGATATGGTGAGGTACGTCACAAATAGAGTTTGTATAGATCATGATCTTGCATTTATGACATTATATGAACTCTACGATATATAAGAATTTATTATTTTATTCTTTTAATTATATTGTACATTATTATTATCACTTATGAGATACACCTGAGAATAGTAGGGTAGATTGATGGTGTATCTATTGAGTTACACGTTGTTTAGCAATTCAACCATCGAAACATTTATTATTTTTGGTGATTATATCGAAAGAGTGAATTTTGGCTATTCTGATCCTATTGGCGCTAACTTCGTCAACCTGACGGATGCAGAGTACCAGGAAGACTTTGGTGCTGATTTTGACATGAGTATCAACTATTGATAATTGTAATTTCGATACGGAGATTAGTTTCGTAAAGTTATTGTTTATTTATAGTTTCGTATATTTTATTTATGTCTAATCTTTATTTTCACATTGATTATGAGATATTTTATGGATTTTATCGCATTATTCATTTATTTATAGTTACTTTTCTATTTATTTTTTTCATTGTTGAATTCACGATTTTTATGGAACCATAATGGCACAAGAAATCTGATTATGTGTATGTTCGCTTAATGCATCTAGGATGAATGCAAATTATAACTTGAAATTCTAAGCTTTCGAAATGGGGTAAAATTTCGGATCTAGACACATATTTTTAAAAGTGCATGACATACCATTAAAAAGGTTATGAGGTCACTTTGTAGATGTGTGTCATATGAAATCAACATCTGAGTGAATGATAGATGATCTCTTATGTGAAAGATTGAGAATCTTAAGATTCAAATGCTCATTGCCCAAACGTAAATCCATCAATGAATAAAATATTGAATCCTAAATGGAAAAAATAAAAACTTGCCCTAGTTAGGGTTTGGTAACTATGAATAGTTGCTGAAACAGAAATTAACCCCAGAAAAATTAACCACGGTTAAAATATAATGTTTCGGGCGGGAAATGCCTTTCTTCATAGTATATAACTATGCATCTAACCTTAACAAGTTACATCACCTCTTACTCTCTCTCTCTCTTTAACTTCTCTCCATCAAAATCTTTCTTCATTTTTCTGGGTTATTATTATACTTATTTCAATCTTTCAAATTTTTTACCGTATTCCACAAAGTAAAAAACTTCTCAAAATTCCCGCGCTTTATTTGGGCATGGCGGAAAAGCGCGGGAAAATTGGATCATCTGCTCCCAAAACCATCAAAGAAGAAGAGGGTTTGGTAGAAATTCTGATCGATGAAAACCCATTAATGGGTTCAGTTCCTTCTCCATCTGAGCTGCAGCTTGCACAATCCCAGCTGAGAGGGCGATGGGAATTGGCTTCTGTTCTTAATTTCTTGCATGTAAGTACATAAATCCTTTTTGGGTCTTCGTTTTCAGTTTAATTGGATGATAGGTTTTGTTTCTTATTTTTGTTTTTTATTTTTATAATGTTTTTGAAGGTTTTTGAGCCTATACTTAGGAGTGATTTGGAGATTACTGCAGAGGAGATCGAATTGGCTCTAATTACGCCTAACAATGCTCTGGCTCAGCTCCACATTGCTATTTTGAAGGTGGGTTTTTGTAATTCTTAGTATAATTTTACATTTGAGGCCTTTGATCAGTTGGATTTATTGTTTGTTATATTTTAGTTTATTAATTCAAATTTGAAAGATAGAGATAACTTGAATGTAAATTTTGAAGCATTTGATTGAAGAGACGGTATTAGTTACCCGACACACGGGTCAATCTCATTTTTTCCAAATGGTCAAGCCTGAGTAGTCTCCCTGCTATTTATCAGGACGCAAATCAGTAAAAATTCACTTGTTACCTTCCATTGATTTGGCGCTAAATTTTATCAGCCCATTTTACGAAGGTTGTCGGCTTGAGATTGACCCAATTGCCTTTGCAGTCAGTGCTGCCGCAGCTGGCACAGTTTGTTTGGACCCTATGTTTCTTAATTTGCTCATCAACTTAGTGAAATTGTGAATTGGGTACAACGAACCAGTTCGCTGTTCAATTCAATCTGATTCAGCGCGACATGCGAACTGACTGGTTAATGCTAACTATTGTGTTCTAATACAAAATTTAAAAAGCATAAAGTGCACATTTAAACATAAGACTTCATAGTTTTTAAGTTTTACTGCTAATGCGTTTCATTTATTAAAGAGTGCAAATTTATGTATAAAATTAATAAATACTTGTAAAACTCATCATACCCTTGGCGAATTGGGTTTTCTTGATGGTAGACAGCGAACTAAATAACTTTGTTTCGACATTTTTTTCTTATGCCCAATTCTACACATTGGCATGCCCAATTCTACACATTGACAGAAGAATGTGAACCAATCTTCTGTCATTGAGCACGTAAAAGATAAAGATGAGTATTGGAGTCAAATTACATTTTTTCATTTTTAATCTTTTACATTGCCTTGTACAGGAATTGGTTGTGAGATGATATATTGGGTGCTTAATAGTCTGTTTTTTAATCTATTCCCTGGGCGGTTGGGCTCACTACATACTTGCCATAAATTTGTGGTGTTCCTCAGATGGGGGTTCCTGGAGCTGCATCCAATGAAGTATATGAAACAAACTATATAAGTTTTTTTTTTTTTTTTTTTAACTTTTTTTTGGAGGGTGGGGGCAATATATAAGTATGACATTAGGGCTAGATTTACTCGTTGTAATATATATATATATATATATATATATATATATATATATATATATATATATATATATATATATATATATATAACTCTTATGCCCAGTGTTTAGCTCCATTTTGTGTCTTCTGGAATTGGTCCCACATTATTTGTGAGACAGTTGCATACTTGTTCTCCATGTAAAGGATATCGTGTTCCTTTCTCTGTTAATCTTAGAAAACTAAGATGTGGTCTTGCACATATTTCGAATTAACGGGTGATTCTTTGGAGTTCCCTATGAAATATTGATGCATTTCTCTCTCTATGGGTGGTAATGGGCGGGGCTGGGCTTATGTTTTGTGATTTCTCACTATGTCTTGCCCAAGCCCGATCAATTTATTAGCGGTTTCCTTAACCAAACCGCGCCTGACTATAAGAGGTTTTCCTTGCCTGAGCTTGGTCCGTTGTTTTACTCCTTCCAAATAACCAATACTCATTAATTTATTTTTTGGTTTTTGTTGAGACCTTCATGCAGAGTACCCATTTCTCCTTAAACCAAATTAATTTTGCTTATAGAAAAAATTCCCACCATTTGCAACCTTTGAATTACAATCTTATTATTCACATTTGTAGTAAATCCACTGTTCAACTCTGATTATACAACTTGCTTCTTACCTGGTGACGATCACCAGTCACCACTAAAACTGAAAATAATTGTTTTTAATGTTTCCAATAAAATCAATAAGATTTAGATCCATTAGATCCATGAGGAAAAAGGGTCTTCAGAAGTTTTACCTATTAATTCACCCTTGCCTTACTTGCTGATGTCGGTTATTTCTACTATTTTCTTTTCAAATTGACTGAGATGATGAACATTCACCAGGGGATTCCGCCTGTAACCAAAAGCCTGACGGAGCGTGATGCATGGGTAACAGTACTTTGTAAAAAACTTTTTATGTGGTGGCCGTGGGTAAGTAATTCTAAAATTAATGCTGTTGTGAAATTAGATACTAGGCCTTTTCATCTAAGGAAATTTGTTAATATAATATAGCTGTAACACAGGTGGCCGAAGGGGAAGTTCCACTAGTTGCAGCTCATGGGTATGCACAGAGCACTTTATTTGTGCTATTTGTTACGCTATTCTTCTATGCATAACAAGGATAAAAATTTCGGATTTTGGGCTGGATCGAAACCGAAAATTTGAATTTTGGCCGAAAACTTCACTCCCATACATTATGAACCGATAACTTCGGTTCTTGGTTTCGTTTCGGCCTGGACTGAAACCGATGCGTTTCGGCCGATAACTGACTGAAATTTTGATCCATGATGCATAGTCACTAAATTCTCCGATTTTTTGAAAATTCATAAATAATTCACGAATTTGAGGTTTTGCGAATTAATCCCGAATTATTTGCGAACTCTTCAAAAATTCGTATGTTTTTAAAAAAATACGAATAACTTATGATTTATTCACTAAATAATGATTTTTAATATATATTTTTATATTTTTTAATCTTATTTATTTTATTTTTTCTCTCCTATTTTTCCTCCGAATATTTTCCTGAATTTTAATGAATTTTGCCTGATTTTTTTTCAAATTTAAACCTTGCCGAACCCTGATTTGGTGACTATGCTTCTATGTGACTTGAGATTACTCTGCTATTTTATTATGTTCTTCTATGTGACTCGAGACTTCAACTGGTAGGGTTGCAAATGGGTCGAGTTCGGGTCAAAATTTTTATTTGTCAGGTCAGTTCAAGTTGGAAATCTTGACCCATTTAGGCGTTTATTAAACAAATCAGATCCGGGACCAGCATTTTTAACTGAGCCTGACCCACACATGACCTGAATCTCTATCTTATATCCCAATCCTACCTAGTACAACCCGACCTGACCCAAGCCAACCCGAGTTTTTGCTAATTAGGCCAGGTTGGGCTCGGGTTGAGTCCCGTAATAATTGGGCATGGTTTGGGTTGAGGTGGACTGTAATCGAGTTGACCCTGACCTGACTCGAACCAGACCCCACCATATCCATTTACTTCCCTAGCAACTGTAGAGTATAATGGCTTTGTCATACTTATATTTGCAGTGAGGAGATATCGAAATACAAAGAAATTGGTCCAACAACCCGTTTACTGATGCTAAAAGCACTTTGTGAACTTCGTGTAGAGGTAAGTTAATGATCTTTCTTTCGTTGTTTTGTTGTAAATGATGACGATCTACTGTGTTATTTCATATAGCCTTAGCTGATGAAGGTAGTCTATGTTTTAGGCACAAAAGTCTTCAACTTTTTCAAAAAATCGAAAAAGTCGGCAGCTTGCAGTTTTCTTGGCTTTATCGCCGATTAATTGGCCATGTTTGTGTTGCAGGCCGGTTTTTTATTTATTGTTTTTTTATAATTTTTTTGCACTTATACTAAGGAGGGAAAAAACCTGTAGGTTTTGTACCATTTTGTTCAGTTTGTTCATAAAAAACATTTAGGTTTTTCCAATTTGTACTATTTTGTTCATTAACACCACTATTTTTAACTTGAAATATATTATGATATGCGTTATATATATATATATATATATATATATATATATATATATATATATTAATTTTCCCCGATTTTTTGTGAATTTTACTGACTTTGACCGATTTTTGCCGTTTTCCCAACTTAGACCCTTGCCGACTCCCGGCTTTGTGACTATGGTCTATATAAACTTCTAACTTTTGTTTTTTTTTTTCCCCGCTTTGCTTAACAGTTTTTCTATGAATGAAGTACAAAATCACCATCTTTCTGTATCTGTTCTTCTTTCCAACTATCAAAATAACTCACTTCCTTATTCACAGCAAGACGATACAACGAGGTACATTGATGACGCCCTGAAACATGGAACTGAACTTTCTACTTTTCGTAAAGATAAAATAGGTGGAGATGGAAATGGAACTGCTTACTGGTACTTTTCTCGCTTTTTGTTACTGATATTTTACTAATTTGTAGTTGTTAAATGTTATGCAAATTCTAATACCTTCTATGCATTGCTTATTAGGCATGATGGAGATTCAGTTATTGGCCATCGATTATACAGGGAAATAAGTATAATTGAATCCAATCAGAAATCAAAGGGAAAGGGCCGCTTGATACAACCTGCATTTACCTTTCAGTGGGAAACACTTGCAACAAATCTTGAAGAATTTTATGAAATATCAGTAAGTTTACATGTTCTATGCTCTTTATGTGGGTGATCAAACTGGCACTCATCTTCTCTTTTATCTTTTGTTCTGATGGCAGGACAAATTTTCTCTAAGCAAAAGTATGGTGGAAGCTTCCATAGCAAAGATTGTTCAAAATGATATCATACCTGCTCTCGAGCTACTCCAAAAGGTAAGTAATCGATTACATATTAAAGGGTATGTCCTTGAGGACAATTAATTAAGCTTATTTATTATTTTCTACAAGATGGTTTTATGCCTTAGATCTTGCCAATGTTGTAAGAACCCGAAAAGACCGCTGGTGAGATTGCAGTCCCACCAGGATCTGTATGGACTCCTCGAAACTGTGATACCAAAAAAAGAAAGTTTTCTTTGTTGTTTTGTGGTCCTTTTTGTCACGAAGATGCAAAGGAAAACAAAAATATTTTGTGTTAAAAATGTTCTCCTTTTTTCATTTTAACATTTTAGTAAAAGGTGAAGAAATTTTTTCCTTTCTAATAAAGTACAGGATAATGTAGAAGTCACAGATAGGTGATATGGTATATAATATGACTGGTCCGACTGTTGACCCAGGAAGGAACTCGGGGGGGTTGCACTTGCCCCCTCAACTTTTTGAAAAGCAAATATATTATGTCCATATGATGCCTAAGTTATGGTTTGGGCTACTTAGTTAAAGTTAGTTGCCTCCCTAAGGTATGGGCAGTTGTTCCCTGCCATTCTTTTAGGTTGAATTAGTATTGGGTAGCTGACCTGAGCGTTTATGTTCATGGTACTCGGGTCGCTTTATGCGTTGTGGAAACATCACGTGCTCCATGTCATCTTGAGACAAATGATAGCAAAATATATTTGTAAAAGATTGAACAAATAATGATCTCAATCATCTGGTTCAATGCAATCAAATACCATTTAAAATTAACATGTTGGATTTATATGGTAGCTATTAATTTTAGATGGCATCTTGGCAGCTTTGAATCAAATGATGGAGACCATTTTTCATCTAAATCTTTTGCACCAAATATCGTTAGATCATGGAGCGCTTTTCAGAAGTACACATGTTAATTCCATTGGCACACATTCCAAAAAATGAATTGAGTGCCAAGTCACATAGCGCTCGTGCCGCTTGCCTAATACTAACTCATATTCTCTATCAACCATATATTCCACCCCTTGGGAAAAAATCCTGGCTCTGCACCTGCCTTGACAGCTCGGACCAGAGTTAAATCAAACCTGGCCTCTTAGCTATTTGGGCAACTTTTTGAGTATTAAAACATTGCAGCTTGCCTCATGCTTTACATTGCTTATGCCTCACAGTTGGTGAATGGGGTGCCTTAATGGCTCACCTTTTCCAACCTCAATATATATACTCCTACAATTATTTGCACATTCTTGTCTCACTAATTTTGTACATGAAGGAGAGTCTTCAGGCATATCTTGTGGTTCCATGCTTTTCTTTCCATCCTTGTACTCATCAGTTTACCTTTTTTTTGTGCATTTTTTTCAGAAAAAAGAACGGGCTCTAAAGAGGCAACAGAGGCAAGCAATGCAGCTTGATTCTCATATTAGTTCTGATATCTTGAATAATCGTTCCCGCCGTGGTCGCAGACCTGTCAGTTACACTTTTGGTATGATTCATTTGTCCAAATTGGCACCGATTCCTGTACCCTATGTGTAGTGTGTCACAGATTAGGAACTTGGACCTTTTTCAGGTTATGTTAAGAAATTTAGGTTTTTCCTTATTAGATGTAGCTTTAAATCGAAAGGGATCACCCAAATATTGACATGGTGAGCCACAAATTCTTTATTCATTAACTTACAAATTTCCTGCAAGATGATTATATGGATCTTAATTTTTGAAGAACTTAAAATCTCCAAATTTGCCTTTATATATAGGAAAATTATCAAAGTAATCTTTGTCTAATATTAACACTTCAGATATCTATGTTATTATAGAATAATAAGCATAACTATTGATATATATTCACTATTCGTTTCCAATGGAATGTAGAGACAACATGATAAAGAATTTGGTAGTATGCATATTGACTCATCGAAAAAGGGTCAAGATATCCTTCTGCTACATGATCAAACATGAGTGCTTAAATTGTTTATTCTACCTTTGAGTACAGGATATATATATATGATAAAAAGTGAGTTCAATGTAATGCAAAATTGGTGATTGAGAGTGGTTGGTGAAGGTGATGGAAGCTAGGTGGAGATTGCTGGCTTGACTTAATTTGACTGGAACTAGTGGTCCAGTTTGACCGAAGAACTATCTTTTGGTTTTTTTGGGTTGTAGACCAGCTGGCCGATTTTAATTTTGATGAAAAAATGGTAGTGGAGAATTTTAAACCCACAACACAAACCGTTAATTGAGAATAGATACCTTATCTCTGAACCAGCTATGGCCCTTTTGTAATAAGTTGCAAATATATATATATATATATATATATATATATATATATATATATATATATATATATATATATATATATATATATATATAAATAATAATAATTAATACTAATATTATATAACATAACCTGTTTGTTGATAAATCTATTCTCATGATTTGAAGCATAACTCTTTTTCACTGTTTTGTTAATTTTATGACAAAAATATCCCCGTAAACAACTCAAATAAAAGCTCACTTCTGTATTAAGTGCAAGGTTGATTCAAAGTTAACTAAATAAAAGGGGATGAATTGACTAATTCATGGACGTGGACTTATTAAGGCCTAGAATATTTGTAGAATTTTTTTTTTTGATCGGGATATTTTTAGAATTCCCTGGCTAAATTTTGAAGTTGTAGAAAAAATCATTGATGCCATTTTATTTGTCTTTTTTAATTTTGTTTAGTTTATGTTTTTTGTACTAATTTTTCATCAATTAATTCATTCAACGTAATTTTAATTGTCCATTAACAATATCTTTAAATTTTTCCATAATATAAAATAATGCATCTTTACTAGAAAAACATTCTCCATAGTTATTTTCTATATTTTCTCATTTTAATTAAAATAATAAAATATTAACTATTTTTTTCATGTATTGTTTTATTTAGTTTTCTTCGAGATCAATATCTGTTATTTAGAAAAATGAAAAAAAACCATAGTTAATTACAGGTTACTCTAAATACAATTATCCAAATTATAATATTATTATTCTTTTTATGAAAATTGTTTTGAAGTATTATGTAATAAAAGCTTTTAAGGAATTGCACCATTACGGCATTACATGTTACTTCCTATTTTGCTTTTACATAAGGCTTGTGTTTACTATAAATACACCTCGGTCATTCTTGAATTCCATTTGGATATAAAACCACTATATCTATCAACAAAATTTGAATCATATAATATGCCGCATGGAAATGGTTAAAATACCCTTAATGATTCTATTAAGTATTTATTGATCAGATTATGTTTTAAAGCCTTCTCTAATAATATCTATCATTGCCAATTGCACAAATGTACTTTCTTTTCGCTTCAATATATTCTATAATTGACCCATTCAAATCAAGTTTGACCTGGTTTGAGTGACCTGGTGCCTTTATTGGTTCCATGGCTGTTCCAATTTTGAAGACCTTGATTTTAGGTTGAGAGTATTTTGGGAGAGATATTAAATACGAGATAAAAAGGAAGTGGATAGAGGGAGAAGATTTGAAACGGAGAAGTTTTAAGTGGAGAGTGAAATGAAGTTAGCAAGAGAAGCATTACCCTGGAAATTGTATATATATGTTTGTATGTATATATGCATGAGAATACTAACCTGACATCCTTTACACTGAGGTTGGTAATGTCAAGGAAATAGTTTGGACCTAAAATACCCTTGTAAAGTAGATATAGGGTGGCATATATTTTAATTTAGTGAAAGCCCCCTTTATTCCTACTTGGCAGAAAAAGTCAAAACTCTAGTTAATGAGGGTATATTTGGTCGAAACATTTTTTTACATTGCTAACCTTACAATAAAGTCCGTGAAGTGTGTGTGTGTGTGTATATATATATATATATATATATATATATATATATATATATATAGAGAGAGAGAGAGAGAGAGAGAGAGAGAGAGAGAGAGACTATGGGTCCAAACCTACTGCAGGGCCCTGGATTAGAATCAGTTGGGGTCCATGGGGCATCCATTCGACGGATCGGGTTCTACGGCAACTTGCCTAACGGCGATCAGGGGCAACCCAAAAAACTTGGACATGATCCGATGCATGTTCACCGTCCAAAATGTGGTAAGAGGGGGAAAAATTCAATGCAGTAAGATGTGTGGGAGGTACCCAAGCTTTGACCACTGTTTTGACCACCAAAAAACTTTTTTATTGATCACATGCCATGCGGCACATTATCCCAAAATGGGCGTTGTTTTAGAATCACGTGGCATGTGATCTAGGATTCTAACCCACTATCCTTAGAATGGGTTCAATCCCTTGTCCCACGTGCCATATATATATATATATATATATATATATATATATATATGGACAACAAGACCTTGCAGTTGAGTTATAGAGTTGAACTCCACTCAAGTCATTTGAGTGCCACACGGTACCTAATCCGAGGATTAGGTCCCACGACAACATGCACAAGGTCTATCAACGACCATCCGGAAAAAATAAATTCTTTTATACTATTGATTTTGTGGTCAAAGGTTGAAAATTTTCAAGGGCAAATTTTTTGGCTGATAAATGAAATCTTTGACCTGTGTAATGAAAGGCAATGTTTATTTATTTTTTTCCTGAAACCTTAGAGGGATTGGTGACCCTTAGAGGATGTGGTCAACTTGAGATCACTTGCCACATGGCACGTGATCTACACTCAAGTGTAGAGTTCCAATTCTACAATTCAAGTGCAGAGACACCTTAACACACATACGCGCGCACACACACACACACACACACACACATATATATATAATATGCATTTTTAGACTCTACTATTTTTGAGTGGCCAATTTTTTTGCCTAAGCATGGAAAATTGTTTTACCTGGACACTTCTTATTTTTTTGAGATTTTTTCCATGCTGACACTGTGGCAGTCCTCAATATGGCAAGATACGTCTAAGCATGGACGAAAAATACTACCCGATACCATTAAAGTGTGCCTCATTTCGACACGATAAAATTAATTACCCTTTCATAAAAAAATTGTGTAAAAGTTGTTAAATTATTAATGAAAAAGCTTGGATCCTTGAAAACCATTTATATATCAAGTATTTTATATCAGGTTTATGGCATGGTTTATCTATGTTTTTCATCAAGAGGTTTCTCAAATAGCTCTTTAAGATTCCCCTATGGTTTTTTATTTATTGTGGCCGTCTGTGCCTCATTGGAATTTTCAGAAATTGCCTTGCTAAACACCTTGTTATTCTTGCCACTTGTCTATGTGACACTGCTGAAAATCCACAGGCTGACCCAATCTGTCGCCATCTCCAAGCCCTCTACCTAGTTTTTATTCCAAAATATTTTATGAGTATTTTATATGCTACATAATTTTGCTTTATTTTATTTATTTTTGTGTGTGAGAACTAGTTTTAAGTGGAAAGTGAAATGGAGTTGGAAAGAGGGAACTCTCAATTGGGAATTTAATTACTTGGCAAGAGAAAAGCCTTAGTTGGGAAGTAAACCTATAGTTGTGGAAATTCCCTCTTTAAATGAGTTGGTAATCGGTGAAATGCTGCACAGGTGATGCAAGCTTATCAATTTTGTACATGTGGCACCAATTATCATCACTAGCTATGTGATACACAAAAGCCGCATTTCGATATGATTCAGTCCTAAGAGTGCATTGTTTAGTTATCTCTATCATCGGTGATTCAGTCCTAAGAGCCTTCAAATAGACAGCTAAAGATAAAGGTATGGAGTATGGAAAACAGCTCAGATTTAATGGACTCACAAGACCACTTTGATCGAATGGTTTGAATTATCTCCACCATCTATTTAAAGATGATGATGCTTGCTTGTCTCTTCTAAACCGTCTCTTACAATTTGGGCCTCACGGATTTGTCAAAATATATGTACAATATTGGTGACTTGGCACCATAGGCGGTGTATGGGCCCTTGCATTGAATAACAACTCTTTCATGGGCTACCTCTGAGATCTTTTCTTTTTATGGCGATTGTATGTGGGTGACGTGGCACTCTCTCTGTCTCTCTATGTTAAAACAGAGATTTCAGGAGATTGATCCCCCCCCTTCTTTTTCTCCCCTTGTGGGTACAATGCCCATACTAAATGCTTTAATATTGATTGCTAAAAATGGTCATCACTTCTACCACATTCAGAGAGCTTTAATATTGATTGCTAAAAATGGCCATCACTTCTACCACATGCAGAGAGCTTTAATATTGACTGTTAAAATGTGTCCAACCATCCATATTAAAATGCATGGATAGGACGGTTCAAATCCTCCAATGAGTATGTTTGGGCCCCAACCCCAATAAAAGCTACCACTCCCACAATTTGGATTGCTCAAAAGATGTGCCACGCGGCCTAAAATGGGTGCTTCTCATGGAAAATGTCTGTAAATTCTTCTCATATCTCATTGTCTCTTTTTTGTTTGCGTGGCTCTGTAGTGTGTATGTACTATATATATATATATATATATATATATATATATATATATATATATATATATATATATATATATATATATATACATACACACACACACACAAATATGTCTATGAGACATCGAACTATGGATTCAAACGACCGTCATGAACCATGCGTTCAAACCCCAAATCATGTGAGCTCGAGTTATACCCATCCTGTAAGGGTTCACCCATCCCCTTAAGGTTTTAAAAAAAAAAAAATTCGGACCATTTTTGATGGGGACGCCGGCACCGAGGACCTAGGTTTCAAGCCATACAAGGTATACCGGCGGAAGAAAAAACGATGGAGGAGGCATGGAGCGCCAACACCTAACTAGTAAAGGCCTTGAAGAGCGGAAAAATGGGAGGGTCATTGCCTAGGTTAGTTCGAGCAGACATCATTATCGCTTGAGCGAGGATGCTTTAAAAACACGGGTAAACTCTCGACCTGTCGTCGCTCGAGCGAGGGTGCATAAAAAATCAAGGCCAAAACTCGATCGAGCAATCTCTAGTTGTCGCTCGAGTGACCCTTGGTTATCGCTCAAGCGACCCCTCGTAAAGATACCCACTCGAGTGGGAACCAAATCTGCTCGAGCAAGTCACGTGACAAAAATTGTTATTTTTATCCTTTTTTTTTTGGCTTTTGTGTCAAATGTAAGTTACCATTTTAGGGTAACATGATACTTTTCTATTTTAGGGTTATTCATATTTGTAATTCCTATAAAACATATTTTGTAAGACATTTTTGGGAATTGGTTGATTTTAATGAAAAGTGTATTGCATTTTGGGCTTGAGAGGAGCTTTGAAGAGTGAGTCTTCTTCCCCATGTGGGTTTGGTGTGAGGTCAAGGGTGAGATGTTCATGTTATCTTTGATCTTCTCCTTACTTCTCGTTCTAGTTTAGCCTTCCTATTTTCTTATTAATCTCTTGCTTCCAATTTTTTCCTTTTAGTTGATTGTTCAAATTCTTAAACTCTAGGTCTAGAGCAACCTTGATGTCCATCCTTGTGGATCGAATCCGATCTTAGCCTGTCGATCCATGACTGTTGTTGGGCTTGAGCTTGTTTGATTTGTACCGTTAATCGTTTCAATTCAAACGCCCTAGTGATGAGCTACCATTCCATCGTGAACTGTGATCGAACGCCCCAACCTAGAAGACGTTAGATTTTTATCTCTATGATCGTCTCTTCTGCAAATCCTGTTGGATCTTGCGCATCGTATTGGACCCTACGTGAGTCAAGCATGGTCAAGTATCGCTTTAATTTGTGATTAATTGTTCAATTAATTAGTTTAATTTTGGCAAATTAGCATATCATAGGCATTCGCGTATTTTAGGGTTGTTGTCTCGCATCAGTTTTGGTATCAAAGCCTAGGTTTTAGGTTAGGGAACATGCGTATGTCATTTCGATATTGTTTGCTTTTATTTCATTTGTGTGCACATCTTGTGTTTGTTAATATTACTCACTTGTTGTGTGGTTCATATTTGTGTGTCCATCGTGTGTTTGAATAAATTACTCATTTACTTTGGTTCATATCATTTTAGAACCCGTGTTAGTGAGCCATGGACACGGGCATGATTGTCGATGCTCTTAGGAGCATCCAAGCCACAATAATCGCAATGAATGAGAGGGAACTAGCCAAACAAGGAAATCGTTACGCTCCAAATCCTGGGCGAAGTCCTGAAAGTCGTGATGAGATTAGAGCTAGGGGACACTCCCATCATTGTGAACCCGAATATGATCTTGATAGAAAATCTCTAAGGTCTATTCAAGTTGAAGTCCTGAATTTTGAGGGTACGACGAACCCTAAATCCTTCGTGGGATGGTTGTCTAGCATAGAGGAGTATTTTGACTCGTATGATGTGTTGGATGAGTGTAAGGTTGAGTTAGCCAAGACGAGGTTGGTGAGTCATGCCAACACCTATTGGGCTAATATGGAGTTTTGACGCAAGTCACTTTGAAGTAAGCCCTTCACACGATGGGATGGCATAAAGGAGCGACTTTCCGAGAAGTATATTCGTTTTACACACCGCCACCTTCTACGGTGTTTGGAAGCTAAGGTGGGTAAGTGTCATAAACATACCCAACTTGAGTCAAGGAGCACCTACACTAAAGAGAGCTCTAATTTCGGGGTTCAACCATTGAAACCTGCGAATACTCCTACGAAGCCCCAAATTGATCACGGGAAAGGAATTGTCCACGAGAGATATAATTTAGGGGTCGAAACCCGTGATTTCTCCTATGAATCCCCAAATCGATAACGAGAAAGGAGTGATTATTGAGAGCCCCAAAGCTAGTGGTTACAACAAATGTTACAAGTGTCATGGATTTTGACACTTTGCTTATCATTGCCTCACAAAATTTCCCACTAAAAATTTATTGACTAAAGAGAGTTCTGAGGAGCCGAGAAATGTGAACGTGGAAGATATTGTGTATGACCCTAGTACCGTGATGAGTGAAGGAGAGATGGAAGAAGTTGAAGAAAGTCTAGTTTGTGTTAAAGAAACTTCTATTTCCCTTGTGTGTGGTGATATTGAGTCTCCCACACGTGAGCTACTTGAATTACTCACGCATGAGTCATTGGTGTCCGCAGAGTCGGTTGGGCACAAGTTGTCATTGGCAATCGAGTTGAACGTGCATGAGTCACTAGTGTCGATAGAGTAAGGATCAAAATTTATGTCGAAATGATTGAAATTTCGGCTGAAATTATTGATTTCGGTCCCCACCGAAACCGAAATTTTGGACCAAAATTTCGGTCAATTTTGTATGGGGATCAAATTTTCGGCTGAAATTTCGGTCCAAAATTTTGATTTTGATCCTCCTCAAATCCGAAATGAAAACTGAAATTTTGATCCTTGCGATAGAGCCCACTACGTGAGTTGTTAGCGTCACATACACATGAGAGTATCGAGTCCACAGATACACATATACATCATAGTCTCGAGTTGCATACGGTTTCACATTCTGAGTATTGTTGTGAGTCAAGTTTTGAGTCTCATTTCGCATCGCATGCCGAAATTACACTTAAAATTAATTTGTGCAATGGAGATTCCAAATTATGGGTGGATTTGCCTGTGAGCTTAAAGGAAATTCAAATAATTGGCCATGAAACGGTTCGGGTTAGGCCTAAACGATTCTCGTCCGGGATTGCGAAGAAGTCCCAAATCCGCGTTGCCAGATCCTTTAGGAGGGTGGCAAGGAGTGGACCTAAGGTATGTGCTTGAGCTACCTTAAGGTATGGGGGTTAGTTCAACACTTAATCTGGAGGACCTAGTTCCTCATCCAAGCTCAACCCCACTTCCTATAAATTATTTTCAAATGTCCATTCCTTTTGAGTCAATCTGAATCCCCCAACCCATACCTTATCCTCCTCCGAGCCAGGTGAATATTGAGAAGATCTTGGATGATCTTGTGGCATTCACCCGCGATGGAGAGTTTCCGATTTGTGAGAGGAAGAAGGTTAGTAAGCCGACTTCCGAGAGTGCATGGGCCAATCATGAGAGAGTTCGTCACTTGAGTTCCTGTATTTCCGACCAATATCACGATCGCACTTCATCGGTGATGAAGACTTTCGGATCCAGGAGAGTTGGTGGGAAGCTTCAAAAATATTTAGTAGAGTGGGTTGACAAGCCGGGTTATTGGGTTCGTCGAGAAGAGGTTTACCGTGTGCGCCCGATACAATCAATCGAGATTGTGATCATACGTCACCGGGTATTGAGGTTGCTTGGGCTAGTTGGAAGGAGTTCCACCGTTCGGGTTCCGATACACTTGACTAGTACTACATGCAGTTTCATCTGTGATGAAACATTTTGGGTATGGGAGAATTGACGGGAACGCCGACATTGAGGACCTAGGTTTCAGGCCATACAAAGTATACCGGTGGAAGAAGAGGCGACGGAGGACCCATGGAGCACCAACACCTAACGAGGAAAGGCCTTAAAGTGCAACAAAAAGGGGAGGGTCATTGCCTAGGTTCGCTCGAGCGAACATCATTCTCGCTCGAGCGAGGATGCTTCAGAAACACGGGCAAACTCTCGGCCTGTTGTCGCTCGAGCAAGAGTGCATAAAAGATAAGGCCAAAACTCGCTCGAGTGATCCCTAGTTGTCGCTTGAGCGACCTCTCGTAAAGATTCTCGCTCGAACGATAACCAAATCCGCTCGAGCGGGTCATGTGACGGAAGTTGTCATTTTTATCTTCTTTTTTTTTAAATTTCTTTTGTGTAAAATGTAAGTTACTCTTTTAGGGTAACATGATACTTTTCTATTTTAGGGTTATTCCTATTTGTAATTCCTATAAAACATATTTTGTAAGCCATTTTTAGGAATTGGCTGATTTTAATGAAAAGTGCATTGCATTTTGGGCTTGAGAGGAGCTTTGAAGAGCGAGTCTTCTTTCCCTTGTGAGTTTGGTGTGAGGCCAAGGGTGAGATGCTCATGTTTAACCTTCCTATTTTCTTATTAATCTCTTGCTTCCAAAATTTTCCTTTTAGTTGATTGTTTAAATTCTCAAACCCTAGATCTAGAGCAACCTTGATGTCTATCCTTGTGGATTGAATCCGATCTTAGCCCATCGATCCTGACCATTGTTGGACTTGAGCTTGTTCAATTTGTACCGTCAATCGTTTCAATTCAAAATCCTTAGCGAGAAGCTACCGATTCCACCTTGAACTGCGATCGAATGCCCCAATCTAGAAGACGCTAGAGTTCTATCTCTAGGATCGCCTCTTCCGCAAATCCTAACGGATCTCGTACATTATATTGGATCTTATGTGAGTTAAGCATGGTCACTTAAGCGGAATTCCGCGAAACCCTAAGGTATCGCTTTAATTTGTGATTAATTGTTCAATTAATTAGTTTAATTTCGAAAAATTAGCATATCACGGGCATTCACGTATTTTAGGGTCATTGTCCTGCGTCAAATTTGCCCTTCAAATCTCAGGTCAAAGTTTCCCATTTGCCGTCTGAACTTGGTGCATTGAAATTTTACACCTTTGTTCAACTTGCTCAAGGTCAAAGTTTCCCATTGGGCAAGTAGTTGTGGCACCTGATTCCTTGGTTGGGTGCCATGTGCCCAGCTGGTTCGACTGCACGGATGAACTGTGCATTTTAACGCATATCCCCTGGTCTCTCTCTCTCTCTCTCTCTCTCTCTCTCTATATATATATATATATATATATATATTTATTTATTTATTTATATGTGGCTGAATGTACTCTGATTCATTAATTGTATATCTATGTTGTTTATAGATAATTATGTCCTGTTCAATATTTTCAGTTTATTCGCTCTTTGTTTCTATTAGTCATCTCACTGAACTGAAGTCTGTCTATTTTAATAACTATGGATTTAACATGAGCTGTCTGTTAAAGTTCTCATTTACCATCTCATCAACCCTTTCCTCTTTGACGAGGTCATGGGTTTAAATCTACTTACCGTCTTTCTGAGATTGGGCCTGTAGCTCAATGGAAGGTGCATGATGACGCAATCTGAGGTTGCAGGTTCATTCCCAGCCTATCTATAAAAAAATACCAATAAAATAAAATAATAGTTGCACTTGTATACGTATGGCCTTTATAAATGGAAGAAAAGATAATATTATATGGTACTAGAATTGCTAATGCTGAATTTTCTAATTCTCTGCTTGACCATGCTATTCCCCTTCTTTAATGACTTCATATTTTATATTTGCAGTTTATTCTCATCAGAACATTTTGATTAATTTGTTGTGTTTATTTACAGATGAATATGATCGGTGTATTGACGAGGCTATACAGTAAGTTTACACTGATTTTACTTTGATCTAAATTGATGGGTGCCTTTTCATTCATTTAGTTCTTTTTCGTTTATTTGTCCATTTTGCTTGAGACATGTTTTTGGGATGGAATTAACTCCCATTCCGACCCCAACCCTCCCTTTCCTTTTTCTTTTTCAAAGAAACAGGTCGGTGACCCTCTACCAACTTTTAGAAAAAAGTTAATCCCAGCTGCTTTTGATCTATCAAAAAACTCATTTTCAAATGTAGCATTGTTAGGCAAATTACCCAGGAGGGTCCGAAGTTCTGCGCTAATTACCTGACAGGGTCAAACCTATCGTGTTTTACCCGGGTAGGTCTCGAGTTTCGGCCCTCAACTTTTCTGTTTTTTTATTTTAAGAAAGTTTTGAGTGTTTATTAATTGGCATGTGCTGAAATTCAACTAAGTGAAAAAATGAGTTAGACGAGAATTCCCCTATGGTCTCATATGAGACTGATCAATCCACTATAAGACTGATGGTGTTGGTCTCATTTGAGACCGATCGATCTTGTAGTAGACCGATTGGTTCCATATGAGATCATTCGTCCCACCAGAGAACGACCAATCCCTTATATGACCGATCAGTCTCACATGAAACTGACACCATCGGTCCTATAGTGGACTGATAGCTCTCATATGGACCCAATTGATAGGTCTCATATGGACCTGATTGATCGGTCTTATATGAGACCTTAGGGGCATTTTCTTCTCATTTGTTCACTGCAGTTGAATTTCAACACATGCCAATTAATAGATTCTTAGGACTCTCTTAAAATAAAAAACAGAAAAGTTGAGGGTCTGAGACCCACTCAGGTAATAAATTATTGGTTGGACCCTGTCAGGTAATTACGGTATAAACGGAGACCCTCTCGGGTAATTAACTGATCATTCTTTTTCTTCTTTATATTAAAAGTTCCTTGATTTGTTGGAGATGCTTATCACTTAATCATGCTTTTGGTACTGCTGTTGGATATGGTGCTAAAGCTATTATCTGAACTATTGGAATGGTTTAAATTGCACACAATGAATAAGCTCCTATACTTTACTATGTTAACTTATAAAAATACCCGTTTCCACAATTGCCTAAATACACTGACTTCTTTTTCTGATATCTCTGTGTTTTGAGGATCAAAGGAAACGATTATGTCTTTTTCAGTTTGGTTGTTTTATCATGTTGTGACATTATGTCACAGGTAGATATCAGCACTGCACTGCCATTGGATCTCTATCCATGGGAGCACAACCAAGGATTAAAATTTTGGTTTCTGCCTAGCTGTACAGTTTCAGATATTGCCAATACAAATTTTTTATGTGCGATACATATACTACAAAGCATATGTATCAGGCGATGCCAGAGATAATTCTATCTCAGGTGGCTCCCATACTGAGACACATCAGTCGATGTGTCTCAGAATTGTATAAAATTTGATCTATGGGTACCAAAGATCAAAGTTTTGGTTTCCCGAAACCGAAAATTTGGATTTTCAGCCAGAATTTCGGTCGAAGTTTCAGCACGCTGAAATTTTCAGTCCCAAATATTTTTTATTTTTATTTTTGTAAAAAAATGAAAATATAGCAAGAGTTAGAGTTTATCCATGATTAGCAAGACTTTAGCCAATAAAATAGCAAGAGTTTGACTGTTTTGCAAGAGTTTTAGCATTTGGCCGATAATAGCAAGAGTTTAGCTGATAATATAGCAAGAGTATACTGAGAATTTTGCAAGAGTTTAGCCGATAAGAGCAAGATTTTAGCCAAAAATATAGCTCCCCATATATTAGTTATCGTTTTGGGGAAGCCCGAAACCGATATATATATATATATATAGATAGATATAGGCCAATAATTCAATTATCGGCCAATATTTTGAACCATGATGGGTACAACAATCTCACCACTATGATATGATCAGTCACCAAATTCGCCTATTTTTTTTTCCAAAAATTTGCGAATAACAAATTTAAGCTTCTGCAAATTAATCATGAATTATTCGTGAAAATTTCATGTGTTTTTAAAAATTCACTAAAATTCGTGCATAATTTGCGAACAAATCCACAATTATTACAGTAAACCGGGATCTTTAATATTTATAATTTTCAATACTTTTTTAACCTTATTAAATTTATTTATTTTTGCTCTGTTTCTTTCTCTGAATGTTTCCCCAAACTTGCCGGATTTTTTGGAATTCTAACCTTGCTGAGTTATTGCCAAATGACTTGGTGACCATGGATATGATGGGGTATACAACCATGGGTTAAAATATCGGATTACCGATACGTATCGTCCGAGCTCCAAAACGATACGTATCGGACGATACGTATCGGTACCGGTTTGTATCGGACGATACATTGAATGTATCGTTCGATACATTCAATACATTTGAATGTATCGAACGATACATTCAATGTATCGTTCAAGTCCAATACCGATACGTATCGTCCGATACGTATCGGTATCGGACGATATTTTGATCCATGTATACAACTATAGAATCATTTCATTACAGGCCATACGAAAAAAATTTCGTCCACTGAGTGAAGTTTTAAGTTTCAACTGTGAATCAGGAAAGGGAAGACAACTGTGGAGCAAAAGGATGAAGGTAAACACGGGAAGTCCACCGAAGTTAAGAAGGAAGCTGGATCTAATGGGATTGTGCACTTAGAAAATGATGATCCCACTGAAATCGAAAATAATGACGGTCTCCCCGATATTGAAAAGGATGATGACAAGTACAGAGGGGGTGGTGGTGATGATGACAGTGAAGACTATGATTATGATGACAAAAATGATGATGACGACGATGATCAAGATGAAGATGATGATGGTGATGACCGTGAAGTTGGCTCCTGTGATTCTGACAAGGAAAATAATAATAAAGGCCAGCTTCCCATCTCTCGAAATCCTCGGAAACAGAAAGTACTACCTGCAAGAGACACTACGGGATTGCGTCGTAGTGCAAGAACCGCAGCTCTCACGAATAACAGAAAACACGATGCGTCCAATCTGGAGACTGAAACTCTAGGTGATACAAAGAGGAGACTGCAAAAAGATGAGCTTTTTACTATTTCAGACTCTGAAGGTGATAATGACCAGTTGAAGGGTGTTGATGAAACGGGTTTTGATAGTGAGAAGGAGTCAGGTACATCTAGTGGTGGTGTGCAGGTTGAAGGTGAAGGAGAGAACGAGGTTTCTGAAAGCGAGGATGAATGAAATATCTACCATTATAGATGCAACAGTTTCCTTGAATTTTGTATTATAACAAGGAAAAATGAAATACTAGTAAAATGTCCTCTCCTTCAAAATGGAATTTTTTTCAAATATTGGTATCTTTATTTCCAAATGTCGTTTTGGCAGCGTGCTTTTGAGAAGATGTAATTTTGACTAGAACCCAATTCTTGAAAGGATGCTAATCCTAAATGACTTGAAATGGTATAAGATGGATTGGAAGATTTCTATATTTCTGTTTTTCATTTGCTCTGTTATCAGTTGGTAAACTGGGATGAAGATTGGTGGTATTTTTTGTATTGGATCTTGTAACTACAAAGAAGCACATTTTTTTGTTTTTGATAAAGTACATGGTTGTTATTGTTATTGAGCTGGTTTCAGGTGTCCGATTTGAAAGCTGATGGTGGCACTCTGGTCAATCTCCTTTTGTCCAAATGGTCAAACTTTGGTATTGTTCACTTTTGACCTCACTGATTTGGTACTAAAAAATATCAGCACATTTAACATGATTCCCGGACTAAGATTGACCCAGGCACCGTGCTCGGTTGGACCATTGGACTTATGCTAAGTTTATTCTTGGTTGTTCTTAATAGCAATAGCTATTCATTTAAGTGTTCGGGCAGCACGACCAGATTCTAAACTGGTCCAAAGCTGACTTTCACAGATTTTGAAGGATTGACAGTATCAAAGGCTCCTACAGTAAGCTTGTGATGGGTACAATGCCCCATTAATCCTAAATAGAACCATTTGAGAGTTACTCTTCCTTACGCTTAAGCACAAATGGATGGGATGAGGCTATGATGAGCTTGATTGGATGGTTAGGATTGCTCGATATTTTTTTTCAGGCCCTAGTATAATCTAGTAGTGCTCTTCCTCGTGGGAGATCATTGAGATTCATATAGGTGTGGAAGGTCTTGTAATGAGGCTGATATTAGGTGACCCGTCGTGCACTATGGGCAGTGCACGGGTCAATTTCTCCCAAGGAGATGCACAGGTGTCTTAAAGCGAGCATCAGTGAAAGTTAAGAAAACGTTCCACCACTGATTTGAATGTGCTTAAATATCTGTGGATCTCCGAACATTTGACTAGTTTGAAGAGCGAGATTGACACATCACACATGCACCATCCTTTGTGCACGGTTTGTTCACTGATCCAGCGAATACTTTGTATGAGCTGCTATTGGGTGCCCGGCTAATTCACCCAGGGTGGTACACTGGTCAGAAATATTTGTGCATCTCAGTGTTTGACCAGTTTGATGGAAGGAGATTAGCCTGTGCACCACCGTTGGTGGACTAGCAGATCTTCACATCAGTTGGTGAAAGAGTCATTATGCTAAAGCGCAAAGGAAGAATCCATATTTTGGGGAAGTGTGCCTTGTCAAAACACCATCTCAACCATCTGATTTGAAGGCCATGATCTAGAGATCTTTATTGCAAAAGATTGACACAAATTTCTATCTCCAATTTTTTATCATACAATTCCATACAAACTATTGAATCGATGATGGCCTTTGAGGGTGTTGAACCGTATGATAGAGATCGAATTGTATGCCAATCTTTTGTAAAATAAGATTTGGCATAAACAATATTTGTAAAACATTCTAGTCGATCACTAGTAGACCACCAATAGTTTTATAATTGTAAAATAATTTCTAATAGTGCATAAACACAAGCTTCATAGGTTGCAGTTTAATCTACTTCATGACCCGAAATCTTTTTTTTGCATGAGGGTAAAATTTTGTTTTGTGATCCGTACACATCCCGATGCATTAAATGAACTTATTTGTCTCAACATGATTATGAGCCCTTAAAGCATCTCCAACGGGTATGCCGAATCCACTTTGGCATTCACAACAGATAGATTTGGCATACCTTAGAAAATCTTTGACACCAACCAAGATGCCAAATCCAACTTGGATTTCGCATATCAATTTGCTATGTCAAATTTGCCATACCACTTTTACTTTTAACATATTTTATTCATTTTAAAATTACCTTTTTAATATATTACATACTTTTCGCATATTTTATTCATTCTCATAAAATACTTGACATATTTGATTAGAGTTCAACTTTATTCCAATTTTGACTCTTACACACTTCATATGTCATTTTCCCACATCACCCAAAATTTGGCATATCCGATTGGAGAAGTTTTTATGAGACAATTTCTTTTGTAAGAAAATATTAACTCATGTGACATATTTGAAATTTTCAACTTTAAGTCACTACATTTCATTGCTATATGAGCAATTATGCATTCCAGAATGCACTCCCTAACATTAGCTTTAGGGCACAATGATTAACTTTCTATTCACATCCATTGTTAGGAAAATACTCATTGACATCAATATTTATTAACTAAAGAATAATCCATCATGAAATCAATAAGATCCATTAACCACCTATACTGAAAACACCTATCAAATAATATGTCTGAATATCGACTTATGAAGTAAATGAAATACACTATCTCACCTAAATGTAAATAACTATTAAATAGATCTCAGTTAGTCTGAAAATATGAACTCATATCATTCAATGATCATAGAAGTCCTGTGCGTTTATAACGTCTTTAGACACTGGAGGCTGGAGTTCCTAGATCTTGACCTTCTTTAGTTATCTATCAGACATAATTGACTGATGTAGTTATAAAGGAGAGTAAGTAATGTGAATAATTTAGTAGATACACAGAGGATCTTGAAGCCATCTATGATTACAAGCATGGATCAAAATATCGTCCGATACCGATACGTGTTGGACGATACGTATCGGACGTGAACAATACGGTACATTAAATGTACCGTATCGTTAAAATATATGGTATGTATCAAACGATACATTCAATGTATCGTTTGATACAGACCGGTTCCGATACGTATCAATTTTTTGATCGGACGATACGTACCGATTTTTCGACATTTTGATCCATGATTATAAGCAAATGATTCTCTAAGAGTTCTACTATTTGAAAGTAATTGTAAACAATTCAATCAAATATTTGAGAATTTATAAATATAAAAAATATTACGGAAACAGTTATATAGATTATTTCATATCACCAAAATTCACTTATGTAGTCGTATAGTGTAATGTAGTGATGATAATGTTCATTTTTTTGTATCAAAATTCATACAGATCATTGCATAAACAACTCCCTTATATAATCGTGTTGTCTAGTGCAATGCAATTATGGTAAGGTTCATTTTTACTTTATCTGAATTCCTTTGCTATGCTTTTACCATGCTTGCATGCTTTGCATATAACTTAAAAATTAGATCAATGACCAATATAACTCTTGAAGATGCTTACTTGATTCAGTACTGATGATGGCCCATTGGTGTCGCTTGAGCTAGGCATTGCCACCATCGAAGCCAGAGGGTCGTAATGCAGCAGTTTCCTAAGATGTAGTGACCTTGGCATGTCTTGCCATATCATTTCGTAGAACATATCCTATGCATCCAAATGAGATACTCGTGCATGCTACAATTAGCAGACCCTCCTTTCTTATCCAACCTTTCATTTTTCCATGTTGTACATGTTTCTCATTCATATTCGAACTTCCTATTTGTCAGTTCCATTGCTAAATCATTGAACTATTTTGTAACTTTCTTTGTGACATGAGGCATGACCTTGAGGAACAAAATTTAAAAATCAGTTGCCGATACTCATGATGAGATGATGCATAAACCAAATCAACAATTATGAAAGAGAAGCATCTAATCAAGCATTCAATGCAGAACTGCTAAATGCGATTAGAACTATAGATTATTCATGATTTTAGCAACAAACTCAAACATTTCACATTAAAAAAATGAAATTTCATCCTAAGATTCTAAGTTCAAACCATATACACAAATACTAGATAGTGGCACATCTATCTGGATCATTGCTCAGAAGTGGTTTACAGGACGCTTTTCAACCATGCCATACATGTTTCCATTACCTCTCTTGCGATTTTAACACGCTTGTAGACACATTGTGTACGTGAGTAAAATGCTCGGCAAGGTTGTCCAAACGGCTTGTAGTAGGTAGCTATCACAATATGATGACCAAACTCTCATTTATTTATTTATTTTCTTTTCTCTTCTTTTTAAATATAGAGAGGAAAGACAAACCCTTTGGATAGATCACATGATTCATAAGATATATCATTCTTTTTCTCTCTTTTAAAAAAAAATAAAATCGTTCTAACTAATGAAATCTATCTCACATACCCTTCGGAGTAATATGCCAACTGACACTAATTAGGTGTCTATTGTGACCAATGCCACAGTAAGGAGAGTTTCCCATAACCACATGAGATATTATAAGATTTAAGAGTCACTATTAGTATACATCAAAAGATGAACTGAACAAGATTAGATGATGAGAGAGCAAAGATTTTATGGAGAATTTCATACAGAGCTGAAAATCAGGAATAAAGAGTAAATCTAACACATCAATAGCTAATGAATGACAACAAGAGTACAAACTGAATTCATGATAATTAATTCAATAGATGCATCATGTAACATCTCGAAAAATTGAGCGTTGAACTTTGACCTCGGGATCCGTGCCCCATTGGTCATGGGTTGACCAAGTGATGGTCAAACAATGCACTCATAAAGTGATAAACTAATGTGAGGTCAATATAACTTAAGAGTGGTATATAGTGTGAGCTAGTGGTCACATACATCTATCTCTGGTGTATGTGTTTAACACACAAGCAGGAGAGAATAAAAGGGTTTAATAGCCCTAGTTTCTTTTGCTTTGATTGTTGAAGAGAGAGTTAAGAGGAGAGAGAGAGAGGAGGAAAGAGGAGTTATAGAGGCTAGAGGCTAGTGCAAATCAAGAGGAGGAGCTAGCATTAATTGTCGGATTCAACGCGTTAGGATCGTTGAAACGAAAAGCTGGAATCCTAGCCATCAAACCCAACAAATCAATCCCTTGAAGGAATTATTGAGGTGAGTTCTAATTGAAGTTAATACATAGAGTGTGAGTGATTAAATTAAGTCAAATATGCTTAAAAGAGTAGACTAAAGGCTTAGAAAAGAAAGGAGAAAGATTTGAAAGAACAGCCCGAAAGGGGGCTGAATCTGGCCAAATCGATTAATCGAAATTGGGATTCAATTAATCGATTTTGGTCAAGAAGTTGAAAAGTCATGAGTGCCCGATTTCGATTAATTGATTTGAATGTTCGATTAATCGATTTGAAAATCGAGTAATCGACTGGGTACCTCCAGTGGCTGGAGAAAAGAGACCTGGAGAAATCGACTAATCGAGTTGGGAAATCGATTAATCGATTTTGGATTTCGATTAATCGATTTGGGATCGACTAATCGATTTCAGACTTTCGACCACTCGATTTGAGAATCGACCTTATTATGTTAGAGACTTCGATTAATCGATTTGGGATCGATTAATCGAATTTGAATCTCGATTAATCGATTTTGAGAATCGATTAATCGATTTGGGTTTCGATTAATCGATTTTTGGAATCGATTAATCGACTTTGACAGTTTTGTTTGGCTTTCTTAGTTTTATTTGAGATTCATTGAGGGTCCAGGACCTTCTTCATTACATCTTTAGTGAGGTATTGCATGTGTGATGATGTACCATAGGTGGCACGTGTGAAAGCGACCACAAGGAGCCGCATGGGACCTTGATGCTTGGACCTTCAGAGAATTGAGTTAGGGAACACCTTGAACATGTACTTTAATTTCAAGAGCATGTATGTAGTGATATAATTATCAGATTTGAAGTTGTTTTAAATTACGAAAAACTTTATGAAAATGGGTGTGTGTGTAACACCAAGAATGTGAAAAAGGCATCAGTGTGATGCAAGTGATTAAGATCAAGTAATCTAATAAGAATGAGACATCCCCAGGGGATGAGAAAGTAATAAAGGCATCAGGTGTGATGCGGGTATGTATACATCCCAGGGATGTATATATATGATTGAATAATTACTGTTGAGGCCTAACTGATATAAGATAGCACACTTACACGGTGAACAACTATATATAAAACACATGTTATTTTTGTTATTTGAAGTTTGATAGGATACCCCATCGACGTGGCGGGATACCCACGACTGACGCGGCAGGATATCCGTGACCGGTATGGCGGCCAATCCGTATACCAGTGCGGAGGTTTATCCGTAACAATAAGCACATCCCAGGGATGTTGAGATGAGTTTTAACCCCACCGCCTATTGAAAAAAGGGGCTTGGGTCGTATTCCCAGGAAATACTTTATAACAACTGTCTATTTAGACTACGATGAAGGGTATCTCATCGGGGCTCGATGCTATATTGCTCGGAGATTACTTAAGTTAAAGATTTAAGTTTTGCTTCAGGCTTGTTCAGTGTCATTCATGATAAATCAACAGTAAAGTAAGACATGCTAATTACCAGTAAACTTGAATGCAATTCATTAGCTTTTAAACTGTTTTCTAGCAAATGCATAGACACATCATGCTTGAATATCATGGAATATATGTGAGTCTTAATTTATATGTTCATTGTGTTTGTTCCCTATTGAGCTAGGATGTAGCTCACCCTTTAGACTATACATCGCAGGTTCATTGATAGCAGCTGTCGAGGCTTCGGAAGGCGTAGATTCGGGTGATTCGGATTACGTGCCTGGAGACGAGTTGGAACCTCCACTCGAGGACTTCTTCTAGGAGACTTTGCTGTGTACTTTGACAGAGAGTAGTTTTTGAGAGCTGATTGTACGGCTTGGTATGTCAAGCCTTTATTTTTTATAAGTATGTAATTAGATTGGATTATTCTTTTGGCGAACCATCTGGGGTGATCTATTTTTCATCGATGGTTCGGATCGGTTCTCTGTTCATGCAGTGGCATGAAAGTAGAACTGTCTTTTGCATATGCCAGTTGGGCATATTAACCGTTTCCGCTTTATGAGATTATTGCCTTATTTATTTAATTATGCGTGTTATACCAATGTTTCGTGCATTGTTTTGAGGCACGGTCTGGAGGATCGTGCTGATGGCACGGGTTTTGGGGTGCCGAAATCTGGGCTGTCACACATCATATCAATCAATTATATCACAATAGAAATTCAAAATTTAAAGTTCTTAAAAGAGCAACAAAAAGACTGGAACAAGGAAAAAAATTAAAATATCCACAAGAGAATAACCTATGAAAAATAGTAACTACCTCAAAAGCGAAGAAACTACTTAGAAGGCTCAAAAGCGTGTAGAGCAGTATGAGCGACCAAAAAATTAATATTATTTTTCTTCACCCATATCCATTCCATTAGATCACCTAGATCGTTTGATAAATCACTTCCTTATCATGCTTTGGCTAAAACGGTCGGCTTTCCTAATGGGACACATAAGATTTGCGTGTCATTTTTTATCACAGTAGAAACAAGTAGGTCCCTTTTTGCCACTGGCCCATAGGGGAAACGAAGGGGTAGGCAAGAGTGGAGGTAGACTTTTTTTTTTTTAATTTTTTCTAGTATTGGGGGGTTTATAAGCATTCTTCAGGATTCCTTTTCCTTTGCTCCCGGAACTAGAGGATTTCAAATTAGTAAATCCCAACTCAGTCTTATCATTCCAAACCTTGTTGGCATTCCAAGCCCTTTGAGTGTCCATCCTTGCATTCTTCAATTGATCAAGTGTGACTCTCTCATTAGAAAGCTTTTTCTTGAGCCTTTCATTTTCAATGATAAGATTATTGAATTGGGGCGATACTCAGCCCCATCACATTCCAAAATTTTGGTATTGTCTCTTAATCCAAGCATAACCTTATCACAAGCCATCATACTGCAGTTTAAAACATCACATTCCACACATTTCATCACATACAAGGTAGAAAGCCTAGACACTTCTTTGATTAGCTTCACCTTGCCTTTGTTTAATTGAATACACTCAAGGTAAAGCTCATCATGGACATCATTAATGTCCATTTCATCAATCTCCTCATCGAATGATGCTGAAATAGTGAATGAGTTATCTTGAGTATCTTCATGAATGGAAGCAACAAAAGCACGGAACCCATGTTGAGACCCATTGAACTCATTGGAAGAATTCTCTTCACTCCTTTCATCTTCTTGTACGACGGCTATGACTTTCGATATTCCAATAATTTTCTTCTTCTTGGGACATTCAGAAGCAAAATGCTCATAATCACGACACTTGAAGCATTGGATTTCCTCCAATTGTTCCTTATGAGGTTTCTTAGTAGACCCCTTGAGTTCTTCATAAGACTTGCTCGAAGTCTTTCTATTTTTGAAGAACTTCTTATTCTTTTTCATAAATACGACAAAGTCTTCTCCATCATTACTTTCGCAATCCTCATCACCATCAATTTTCTTAAAAGATCAAAAAGTAACACTTTTAAGTTTTTGTCTATCCTAAATCTCATATTCATAGGTTTGAAGGGATCCCACTAACTCATTTATGTTGATTCGATCAATGTCCTTGCTTTCTGAGATGACCGTCACCTTTGATCTAAACCTTTTAGGCAAAAATCTTAGAATCTTCCTAACAATTTTATAAGGCGGTATCTCCTCTCCAAGGTAAGAGGAACCATTGACAACATCATTGAGCTTAGCATAGAAGTCCGTAAACTATTCATCATCATCCATCCGAAGATCTTCAAATTGCATTGTTAGCATTTACAATTTGTTGATCTTCACTTGTCAAGTCCCTTTAAAGGTGGTCTCTAAGATCTTCTAGACATCCCTTGCCACTTCACAATTATAGATACGAAAATCAGAAGCCGTTATAGCACCAAAAATGACATACAATCCTCTAGAGTTAGCATTGGCAACCCGTTTTTCTTTTCACTATTATAACAGTTAGTGAATTTCATAGAGATTCGCTCGATCCCATCTAAATGAACCATCTCTTGAGGCGGTGACCAACCACTCTCTACAACAACTCAAACCATGAGGTCCATTGATCTAAGGAAGGCTCTCATTCTAGCCTTCCAATAAGGATAATTGTCACCATTAAATAAAGGAGGTCGTGTTGTGAAAATGCCCTCTCTAAGTAAATCAGAATTTCCTGAATAAGCCATAAATGCTCGATTAAAAAAGAATCAAATCAGAGCGAATATTGCTTTGATGCCAATTGAAATTCCTTTAATCAATAGAATTGATTAGCCATTCGATTAATTCTAGTTTAATCTCAAGATTACACACACATCAACAATCATTACAACGCAATATTTACGTGAAAACCCAATCACTGAGAAAAATTACGGGACCAAATTCCCCAAACCAAATCTACTATAAAATTAAACAATTATAAAGAATTTTGAATGATATACCGAACAAATGCACATACCCTATCAAACTCCCATGTAATCCAACTTCTCATCGCAAGTCGTCTCCATAGCCTTCAGATTTGAATGCTCTCCTCTATTGTAGATGAACGCACAATAATCCACCTTAAGATCCATAGGGCTATCAACCACGCACCCTAATCTCTAGGACACAAAATACTCAACTCACTTAGGTAAATTAACAAGAAGATAATGAAGGAGAAAATAAACCTTTTGAATAAAACAGTTTTTAGATTCACTAAGTTCCAAAAGGGGGAAAAAGAAGTTTTAAGACAACACTCCAACACCCAAGGAAGAAGAAGAATAATCAACTTTCTTAGCTCACTTCCGTTTCAAAAAACTATTTTATTAAAACCCTAAAACTATTCAAGAGGACAGTTCAAGAAAAAGTCCTAAAAGCCCCTTTTTCGTCAATGAACAAAAGAGTGTTGTAAGACTCAGGTCGAGAAACCATAACTAGCTGTGGTTATACTCACAGCTCGATGTGGATACTGATATAGAGTATAACTACAACTAGCAATAGCTCGATGTGGTCATAAAAGCTAGTTATGGTCAAAATCACAGCTCGTTGTGGGCACTGATACAGAGTACAACTACAGCTAGCAACAACTCGATGTGCTCATAAAAGCTAGTTGTGGTCAAAATCATAGCTCGTTGTGGACACTGATACAAAATACAACTACAGCTAGCTGTGAGCAAACCAACAACTTGTTGTGGTCATCCCAACTAGCTATAGTCAAAATCATAGCTCACTGTGGACATCACTTCAAGGCATTAAAAAATATTTTGAGAAAAAACTTTTATGTGTTAAAGGTAAATAAAAGATATGTGGATTTAATCAAGACAAGATCTGTTGGGTTTCGGCTCAGTTTGGCTTTAAATGGGTTGACCCAAGCTGTTTTATTTTGACCCTTCTTATTTTGGGTTTGGATAAAAATAGAATCCTATTAAATAGGATCTAAAATATAGAGAATAAGAGTCAAAACCAAAATTGGAAAGTGGGAGAGTTTGGAATGTGGGTTCTCTTTGGGTTATTTAGTGTGAGAGAAAAACTTGCTATAATAGAAGAGTCCTAGTCTAAATAAGAAACTAGGTAAGAATAAATAGGTGAAAAATCCTTTTGGGCGAGTGAGATTTTTTGGGTTTTGAAATTTCCCCTTTGATGCGTGTGAGTTAGAGAGAGAGAATCTGGGTTTTTTGTTTGGTAAGAGAGAGAACTTGGGGTTTAGTTTTGCATGTGAATCTTGGTTTTTTGGGCACCGGTATTTGTGGTTCTCCTTTATTGGGTAAGATTGGAGAATTCGATCTCCATTTTTTGTAGCCTTTGTGCATCTTTTTCGTGATAGTGGAAACACTTTGTTTGACTGTCCGTGGACATAAGCATAGGCCGAACCACATAAATCTTGTTCTTATTTGTGGTATGATCTCTTTCTCTTTCTCCCTTTTTGTGATATTGGTTATTTAGTTTATTGGTTATTTTCTCCGCACGTGAAAGCCATCAATGTGATTGGAAGTGCAAAGGCCTCATCTAGAGGATTTTTACACAACAATTGGTATTAGAGCTTAGGTTTCGACTTGGGCATCATTTTGCTTCCGCGAGAAAGTTTTCTCTTGTTGTTGGTGGTTCCTTACGATTGGAGTGAAGATGTCGGGAGTTGGTTTGTTCGGTAAATCTGTGCAAAGGACTACGGTCTCGAATTGAGAAATTTGACGAGACAAACAACTTCGGGATGTGGTACTGTTAAGTTTTAGATGTGTTGATCCAACATAATTTGGACATTGCTTTGGAAGACAAACCGGAGGGAATGACAGAGAAAGATTGGGACAAGATTAATCGGCATGCTTGTGACACAATTCAATTGTGTCTTGCGAAAGATCAGAAATATTTTATAATGAAGGAGACAAAGGCAAAGGATCTTTGGAAGAAGTTGGATGATAAGCATATGACGAAAAGCATTGAGAATCAGCTCTATTTGAAGAAGAAACTTTTCCGTTTCCAATATCGATCAGGTATTTCTATGTCTAAACATTTGAATGATTATAATAAAATTCTCGCTAATTTGCAAAATTTAGATGTAGAAATTAATGATGAGAATAAGGCCTTGTTGTTTTTGAATTCTCTTCCTGATGAATATAAGCACTTGATTACCACCTTGTTATATGGGAAGGAAGAGATTAGATATGATGATGTGTCTAACACTTTGATAAATAATGAGTATAAAAAAAGGGATAAAGAGACACATAAGGACACATCGAGTGAAGCTTTAGTAACAAGGGGCAGATCGGAAGGGAGAAGGTCTAGTAAAAGAGATAAGTCTCGTTAAAAAACAATTGATGCTGTTAGTGGTAGAAGAATTGCAAAAGATGAGTGTGCCTATTGTCATGGTACAGGGCATTATTGGAAGAAGGATTGTCCAAGTTTGGTGAAAAAGGACGAGAAACCTTCCGATGCAAACGTAGCAGATGAGAGTGATGGTTCGGAATATGTGTTGACCGATTCATCATTCATTTGCCATTCAAATGAGTGGGTTTTAGATTCGGGTGTTCTTATCATATGTGTCCCAATCGGGATTAGTTTTCTAATTTTACGGAGTTGGATGGTGGAATAGTTCTTATGGGAAATAATAATACTTGTAAGATTAGAGGTATGGGTAACATCCATTTGAAGCTATATAATGGAACGGCTCAGGTATTGACGGAAGTTCGATATGTACCGGACTTGAGAAAAAATCTCATCTCTTTGGGTGTTTTGGAATCTAAGGGTTCCAAAATTACTTTGTCAGGTGGAGCTCTCAAGGTGGTAACAGGGGCATTCGTTGTGATGAATAACACTAGACATGAAAATTTGTATCTTCTACAAGGAAGTACTGTGCTAGGTGGAGCAACCACCTTTGATATGAAGATTGACACTGCAAATAACTCTGCAAACTTGTTGACTACAAAGGTCATTGGGGTTAAGTTCCAACATGATTTGGACTTAACCCATATGAGGCGTATTTGAGCACTTTCGGGTGCGGTGGTGCCTAGCACATTTGACACTTTCGGGTGTATTGGTATTGGCAATTTGGGCACTTCAGGTGCATTGGCAATTTGGGCACTTTTGGGTGCGTTTGCAGTTTGGCACTTCAAGTGCATTGGCAGTTTGACACATTCAGGTGCATTGGCAGGTTAACACTTTTGAGTACACTGACAGGTTGGCACTTCCAGGGTGCATTGGAGTCGGTGGGCACGTTTGAAGGCAATTTTGAAGTTAAAATTAAATATGTTTAATTTATTTGAATGACATGAAATTTCATGTCAAGGTGGAGAATTATTGTTGGTTTGCAAATTTCGCCAAGGTGGAGATTGTTGGGTTTCGACTCGGTTTGACTTTAAACAGGTTGACCTAAGCTGTTTTAGTTTGACCCTTCTTATTTTGAGTTTGGATAAAAATAAAATCCTATTAAATAGGATCTAAAAGATAGAGAATAAGAGTCCAAACGAAAACTGGAAAATGGGAGAGTTTGGAACATGGGTTCTCTTTGGGTTATTTAGTGTGAGAGAAAAACTTGCTATAAGAGAAGAGTCCTAGTCTAAATAGGAAACTAGGTATAAGTGAGAAATCCTTTTGGACGAGTGAAATATTTTGGGTTTTGGAATTGGGATCCCCTTTGGTGCGTGTGAGTTAGAGAGAGAGAATCTGGGTTTTGTTTTGGTAAGAGAGAACTTGGGGTTTAGTTTTACATGTGAGTCTTGGTTTTTTGGGCACCAGTATTTGTGGTTTTCCTTTGTTGGGTAAGATTGGAGAATTCGATCTCTATTGTTTGTAGCCTTTGTGCATCTTTTTCGTGAGTGGAAACTCTTTGTTTGACTGCCCATGGACTTAGGCTTAGGCCGAACCACATAAATCTTGTTCTTGTTTGTAGTATGATCGATCTCTTTCTCTTTCTACCTTCTTGTGATATTGGTTATTTGGTTTATTGGTTGTCTTCTTCGCACGTGAAAGCCATCAACGTGATTAGAAGTGCAAAGGCCTCATTTAGAAGGTTTTTGCACAACGAGATCCATCCATCTTGGCACACAAACTTCCTAAGGGAGATTTACACGATTTTTTAGAATAGAATGCGACAACTAGATCTAACAGCAAGGGTTCCAAAAGTTAATGTAAACTAAAAAGATAAAAGCCAAGGTTCCCATTGCATCCAACGGTTTTAAAAGTGGTTGAATCACATTTAGAGTTCAACAGTTGGACCTGATCAAAGCCCTGGTGATGAATATATATTCTTTGATTTTCATTCTTACCTTCAGAAGAAGAGGTGATCTTGCGTCAATTCTCGTATCCTTATCTCCAAAATGACATGATGTTGCAAAATGCAATAATAGATATTTCATGAAGGTGAGTAGATGCCTCCTTTAGGATATGTATCCTAGTCTTATTGGTCTATAACTCGTAAAAATCAAATACTACTTTGGTTGAAATTGAACCTTAAATCTTGGATATAAAAGTTTTGTCCATTATATCTACAAACATATATGCACAAAATGGATGATTTCTCAAAAAAAAAAAAAAAAAAATTTCATTCGTTGTGTCTAGTATTCTAGCATGTTGAAAGGATGATTTCCGCATGATCATAAGACCCACCCATAGGTTATTCATTTTCATGGATGTAACCATCTTTGAGGATACTCAATATTTCTCGGATACACTTGCTACCGTTCTGTCTCACTTAGAGTCTTATGGTATTCTTTCTTGTTCCCCGTAGGCTCTTCTCTTCTACCTCTTGTTCCTCTAATATCTATGCGTGGTTGTCTTCCCCTCGAGTACATTTATCAGTGTCAGTGCTCACCAAATCCCTATGCTATCAGACCACTTGCACATCTTTCAAAATGTACTATTCTCTCATTTGGCTTTTTATATTTTTGTTCAACCTTATCCGATTATTAATCCCTTGTCTATTGCACTTTATAAAAGGTTAAAGGAGTTGTGCAGCAGTGCATTTCTTTTCTCGATTTGTTTCCTAACAATCTCTCACATTTGCTGCTTTAGTTATGACCTCTAGTGTCTTCATTCCCTTGAGGTGACGTGATGAGTCTATAGCTTAATCCCACATCACTCTATAGCTTACCTTTTTTGTCAATTAAAAGAGGCCCAAGATGGCTGGATTAGTGCCTCGAGTTTGAATTTAAGATGGAACCACAAAATCATTGTAGATTAGAGGATAAATAATTTTTTATTACAATTGAAAGTTTGTTCTTAATAAGTGATGATTCTAGTATTAACGCTTGTTGTCTGTCTTGAATATGATGGTAGAGACTTTTTTTCATCCCAATCTTTCACATAATATATCTTGAGATCATCTCCCATCTATCGACCTTTAGATGTTGATTTTGGGTTGCACACATATACAAAAGTGAACATGATCATGTTGGATCTATCGATCCGACCACCCAAATATTTGCTTTAGGATATAGGAGTATGATCAATCAAAAAAATAGATCAATATTTCATAAATTTATATATATATATATATATATATATATATATATATATATATATGTGTGTGTGTGTGTGTGTGCGTACTTTATCGCGAAGATCGCGATCGTTGATTCAAGTCGACGCTTTTTCTACGAAGAAAGATGAAGGTGACTTTACCCGCCTCTCTTGCTACACTCTCTTGATGGAAAGATGCCAAAAGGCTTGTATGTAATGAGTGGGGAACGTCTACCTATATATATAGCATGAAGAGTCATGCCCTGCCTAGAATACCGTCCATCAAGATATTCTAATAGGAATAAGAATCGCATGTAAATCAGGAAATCTTGAAGTTTCCTTTAATTTCCAATAATGCCCTTTATTATTTCAAGCAATTGCAATCCAGGGTTTTATAAAATCCTAATGTGTGTATAGGCCACAAAAAAAAATAATTTTAGCTTCCATAAAAAACTCCAATAGTCTCCCACTTGGTCCACATACGGACTATGATTTTAAAAACGATTCCCTCTAGATTAGACAACCAAAACGAGTGCCCTTTAAAAAAACAGAACGTTGTTTGAAATAATTTAAGCATTCTTAAACATCACTCGAATTTAATAAAAATATAGAAATGGATCATGAATGCACATAGCATACCATTTTATGAAATCGATACTACGACAGTTCTATAACTACAAAACTATAATTAACAATAAATTTGAGAGATGATAACCAATTTAACATGTAAACTAAATCTATAACCAAGGTGTGCAAACCCATAATGTCTCACTCCATACTTGTCGTATGTTGTTCTGATATTTAGAAAACTCTGGCTTACGAAATACTTCACATGATTCTCAAAACAAAAAGTTATTAACATGGTGCCTAATCACGTTCAACTCCGAGCAAATTCAAAAGAGTAGCAATACTCACAGGCAAAATTAAAATAAAACCTTATTGGCTCACTCACCAAGGTGTGTCACCCAAACTGTGAAAAACTTTACCCTAAATTTATGAAAAACTCCACCGAAAATATAATTATTTTTTTTTGTTCACTTACTCACTAAAGTGTGTCACTCAAATTGTAAAAAAACTTCACCCACAATTTGTGAAAAATTTCAGCCAAAAAAAAAATATAATATATATATATATATATATATATATATATATATATATATATATATATATATATATATATATAAAAGGCAAAGATTTTAAGATGCATTAATAATAACTACAATTTAGAAGTGAGATAACTTCCACTCAAACTATAAAGTTTAAGACTATACCAATCTCATACGATGACAATCGTAATGTAATAATAAAATCGTATAACCATTAAATAATAAATCATGTTCAAAGTATATTGTTAATTTCAAAAGAAAATTTTCATAATAAATTATGATAAAATATAAACGGAGATCCCAACATTATAATGATTTATAAATATATTTTTTTAATAAATAGTTGTATCGATATATTTACTATTTAATATTAAAAGTTATATCACAAGTTTATGTCATCAACCATAGAATCCACCAAGGATATAGACATGATAACATGTTACTAAAAAATCTAAAAGACCAATATCTATAAAGGACTCCAAATGATTATAAGTCATTAATATTCGTGAAGGATATAGATACGATAATATGTCACTCAAAAGTCTAAAAACTAATGTCCACAAAGGACTCCAAAATGACTATAAGTTATTAATATCCACGAAGGATAAAACAATTAGTATTAGGGGTATGTACGAATTAATTAGAGTGTTTTATCATGTGTAAAATATCAACTCTTTGAGTATAGATAATATGCAACATCCAACATTACTTTTGGGCAGAAACTGAGTGTACAACTTATCTTCTCCCTCCGGGCGCAGAAAAATATGCATAGACCTAATCGCTTATGTTTTCGATTTGATCTCGATGATTCACTACCTTTGGGTAAGAGAATCATTATTCTCTCTCCTTTACACTTACAACTATTCTACTCACCTCATTTACATAAAATTAATGAATCACTTTTGAGCAGAATCAATAACTTCATGTAAATCAGTGCACAAGGTGATCTTAATGAGATAAAATCTCAAAATTCAATAAACAATAACCTCCATATGGTCACCTTTGGTCAGATCCATCCTACTTCAATTATAGTCTCTCGAATAATCACTTTAGCGATTTTCCTTAATCCCATTGAAAAAACCTAGACCCGATATGCCTAGTCTCAAGAGTTTAACCAACTCATCGTAAAGTGTATGTGTATGACATGCAGATTGTCAAGAGTGCTACAAAATAATATTTTAAATAAATTTGTAATGACAAAACTTAATCAAAGACCTATAAGCTTGCACACACATACACTTAGGCCACATGATCAAACTAAAGATTCAAAGCACATGTAACACGAATATGCTAGACATATCATTGGGTCACCCAAATATTTTATTCCATCATACACAGTCATTAACTATTGCCAATAATAAAAATAAGCATAGGCCTCAACAAGTAGGTTGAAATCGACTATTAATGGGGTAAAATCAGACTTAAAAATGAGCCGATACACCCAAACCAAGAAACCTTTTCAATGAGGCTAAATTGGGTCCTATATAATAAGCTCAAGCTCAAGTCCAGTTTGAGCCTAGAGACGGGCCTAAAAGACCAAGAAAAAAAAATAAACCATTATAAACCCACAATCATAAGGTCCAAACCATTATAAGTTCATAAACATATATATATATTTTAATAATTAAGCCCAAAACAAGACTTGATCCACTAAAAAAGCATACACCATTATAAGGCCCTCAACCCAGGAGTAGAATTGACTTAAAAAGGTCCTGCTCCAACCAAGAATGAACCTTCTCAATAGACTAAATTTGGCTCTATATAATTAACTCGAGCTCAGATCCCGTTTGAGCTTAGAGATGGCCCAAATACCAAAAATGTTCAAAACCATTTATATATCCATAAACACAAGATGCAAAAGTTCATAAAATTAAATAAATTTAAATTTACCACTTTAAACGAAAAGAGAAATATAATTGGAGGAATTAATGAGCCTTAGCCATAAAGACTCGAAACAATGGCACACTGTTCTCTAACACAAACTCATGAAATATAGAGTCCAAAAGTCCAGGGATTATGAGGGTCCCCTTAAGTCCACCATACACTATGATTTGATCTTCATAGCTATCCAAGAATATACAAGCTCACCAAGGGTTTTATGTACAATTATATTTCAAAGAAAGGAGCAATATATTAATCATATATATTTACTATGAGTACATGTGGTTTAACAAGAAAATCAATCCCATCATTTTGACCCACTTTTTGTCAACGAGATCAATACAAAACCTGGCATTAGCATGCTGCACTTTCTTCTCAATAAAATATCTCCTCCAAATAATACTGTCCATGACAGAATATGCTATCAAGGGACTCGTCTAATATAAGTCACTCACCCTTTGTATGTATTTGCATCTCTAGTTTTAATTTTATTTTTTTTAATTTTATTTTATTTAGATAAATTAATAAATTAATAAACAAGAGCAACAATTAGAATCAATAACAAAATAGACGGCTCATGAGAAAACGATAGAAGCTAAGTTGTTTTAGCCGCAGAAAATAATGGTTCTAGTACAGTCCATTGAAAGGCTGTATTACAGGCTTATAAAACCAATTTATCTAATTTTGTACTGTACCTTTACAGTCATTAAAAGAGTCCTAATATGAATCCATAGTATGATCACTTAAAGGGTTAAAAGCGATCACCGACAGCTAAGTGTGGAGATTTCATATAAAATTGGAAAAAGAAGCGATTGAGTTGACGATTTCTTTTCTTTAAATTCCTTATGGCGAGTTGGAGAAAAGATTCAACAGCTGCAAGGCCATCAAATACCCACTTCCCAGATCGTGGTACGTGTGTAGATTCCATGGAACATGAGTTCGAATGGTATTCCAGCCTAAAGCCTTCCCCTCAAAAGTCTATCCTCCCGTTACTTAGGATGGACTCATATATTAATGTTTTGACTGATCAAACACCAATCATTACTTTGATACTAATTGTTGGATTTATTGATCCGATCACCCAAATATTTGCTCTAAAATCTAAGAGTATGATTAATCAAAACAATAAATCAATATTTTATATATATATATATATATATATGCGTACCTTATCACGAAGATTATAACCGTTAATTTAAGTCGACGCTTTTCTTGCGAAAAAAAATGAAGGTGACTTCGCCCGCCTCTTTTGCAACACTCTTTTGATGGGAAGATGACAAAAGGCTTATATGTAGTGAGCAGGGGACGTCTATCTATATATATAGCATAAAGAGTCGTGCCCTACTTAGAATACCGCCCATCAAGGTATTCTAATAGGAATAAAAATCACATATAAATCAAAAAACCTTAAAGTTTCTTTCAATTCTCAATAATGCCGTTTATTATTTCAAGTAGTTGCAATCCAAAATTTTATAAAATCCTAATGAGTGTGGGCTACACAAAAAAAGAATTTTAGTTTTCATAAAAAACTCCAACAAATCATAGTATACCATGAGAAGGGTTCTCAAGGTTACGTTTGCATTTGATTGTCTCATAGGTGGGTCTGATATCAAGAGTGAAAGGTCTGATAGGTGGCCTGATTTTAATAAATATTAAATATAATTTATTTTTATTTTTTTCTACTCCCATAAACTTTTCCGAATTTCTCCCAAAATTTATCCGAAATGAACCAAAATGACTCCCTACTTAAATATTGCGGAAAACAAAATTTGTCACTACAGTAACTACCACACTAACTTTTGTTGCAATGACCTCCCTAAAGCGAAGGAAAAATTCGTTAACTGCCTTGAATCAACCGATGGAGATCATTTTTTGCCCCAAAATCGATTTGGAGATCATGAGCTACCATGAACGGTCAAATTTCTGGTCCTTGTTTGATGTATGCCCATAATCATATTCAGTGTTTTGTAGTTTGTGTCATGTGGAATCAAAATCTTACTATTTGATGGTGGGTCCCTGATCTCTATATGCAATGTATTGAATTTTTAGGCAAAAAATGATCCCCATCAACAGATTCAAAACAGTAAATAGTTTAAGCTCGCGAAAATTGTTGCTTGCTTAGATCAGACGATGGATTTCGTTTTTACCCTGATCTGTCACACAATGGATCTTGAGATCATGGTGCACCTATCAAACGGCCAGTTTGTGATTTCACGTGTCAAGATCCCAAAAAAATGGCCCTTGAATCATATGGCACATCATGCTCAAACCTGATTTTAGGGCCATTTTTTTGGGATTTGTGACGCATAGAATCACAAATTGACCGTCATGATAGGTGCGCCATGATTTCAAGATCCATTGTGTGGAAGATCGGGGTGAAAAATGATCTCCATCATCTGCTCTTAAGAAATCAATGGGTATAAACGTTGGCATTTTAGAATACGAGTAGGCGCGTTTAGAGGCACCCTATCCCTCTTCTTTAGGGAGCTACAACTTGCACATGAGATTTGTTCCATGATGCATGATTTAAAATAAGATTGGATATTTTTGCGACTTTGCCATGTGGAACACCTTCCAAGATTCCACCTAAGCTGTTGATTTGAAGGCCATAATATAAATATTTTTGGTGTCTGATTCGCACGAAACATGATTTCTATCATTTGTTTCAATGGTTGACTGTGACGAAGTAGATGATAGAGGTAATTTTTTTGTGTCAATCTTTGGAGACAAGGATCTCTATATCACGACTTTCAAATTAGACAGTTTAGATGATGTTTCACATGGCACAAACCCCCAAAGCACCAAAGCTTTCTTTTATATCATGTGCCACAGTACAAATCTCGCGTGCAAATTATAGCTCCCCTTTTTAAAAAATAAAATAAAAATTTAGACAAGAAAGTTTGGGCCATAGTAGAGACAAATGTTGCCGGGGTGGATCGGTGCACGTAGGCCTTATTTCTTGCCAGATCTCTAAGGACTCTTAGGTTGCGTTTAACATTGCTCTTTGAGAGAGTAGAAAAGAGCAGCGATTACTCTTTGTTGTTCAAAGAAATGTGGTGAGAGAGAAGGATTGGAAGAAGATAATAGAGAGGATGCTCTTTAAAATAGAAAAAAATAGTCAACTTTAATAGAGCATGATTTTTCATGCTCTTTTAAAGAGGCATGTTTTCATGTTTCAAATATCAGCCTCCCCTTTTTTCTTCTTCCATTCCTTCCCTCTCTCTCCCATGCTCATTTGCAACAATAAAGAGCACCGGCTGCTCTTTTTTACCCTCGCATAGAGTAATGCCAAACACAGCCTTAGACCTTCTTAGGAGTTGAGGATTGATATATATATATTTGTTTTTTTCTTGTTTTTTGTTTTGGATACTGAAGAGTTCCCCTTCCCATAAACATGGGTGGGGACTCCTTCGGTTTCAATTATTTATTTTTTTTTAACACCATTTATTGTATTTTGTTAGAGATCCATTTGTTTTAGTTGGGTTTGCATGGGTCGGGAGGGATAGGTATAAACTATACAGTAGCATAGATCATGCTCAACACTATACACAGTACCAAAGACTTATTAGCCCAATTGGTATGTTCCATCCAATGTGAGGGACGATAAGATGATTTAAAAGACCAACATTTATATTAAGGGTAGCTCTAAATCCGCCCACGCGTTCTCTAAAAGCACCTACATCAGATACCCCTTAAAATCTATTGATTGGGTTAGATTATACTATAGAGATTGTGTTTCACCTCGATATTCCACATAATGGATCTTGAGACCATGCTTCACTTATCAGCCGATTAGCTTTTGATTCCACATGTCACAAATATCCAAAATATGGCCTAAAATCACATTTGAATGTGATGTGTGTCATTGCACACAATGTGCACTTTTTGGGGATACGTGACATGTGGAATAAAAAACTGACCGTTCGATAGGTACGACATTGTCATAAGATCCCTTGTGTGAAGATTGGGGTGAAAAATGATCTCTATCGTTTGATCCAACCTAATCAATAATTTTTAAGGGGTTGCACATGTGGGCGCTTTTAAAGAACGCATGGGTGCGAACAGAGCTACCCTTACGTTAAATGAACAAAGTTTCTATAGATTGTTTTGTATGCTTTTGATGAGCATGATGTTTGGGCTGAGACCCATCTAATATTTGATCATCTTTATCGAGGACGATTTTTTTTTGATACCTATCGAGGACAATTGACTCGCGCAAAACCATGCAACAAAGGTTGGGACGAAAAAGCGAGCTTGAATAAAATGCTCTCATATTATTGACTGCCTTAAATAGATGATAGATATCGGTTTTGGTCCCAATCTTCTAACAATAGATCTTGAGATCTTGGACCTACCATCAGAAGGTTATTAACTGGAATTTTGTGGTCGTTCACTTTTTTGGATGTGTGCCATGTAAATTGGCATATAACCGTCTTATGATAGGCCTATGATATGAGATCTACACTATATAAGATTGAGACAATAAAATGATCTCCATCTCCATCGTGTGATTCAAAGCAATTAATTGTTTTTCCTTTACTTTAGTGGTGTGCCATGACAAAATTTGGTGTTTCAGTAACACTACTCTAAATAAAATGCTCTCACATTTGAAGTACTGGAAACACCCTTAGGCCTTTTTCGGTAACGCAAAAAAACTGTATTTTACGGAAAGTGAAACAAATTGGTGTTTGGCAAATATGTGCGTCCCACTCAAGGATCAAAATGTCGGTTTTGGTTTCAGTCTCCATCGATACCGAAATCTGAAATTTTGGCCAAATGCCAATACAAAATATCTCGAAATTTTGAGTTTTTGTTTCCAAGATTTCGGCCCAAATTTTGAACCATGGTCCTGCTTATCCAACAAAAAATAAAATATAACTCATTCGTTATTTTTGACAAAAATTTAGCTTATTTTTTTTTCCTGGACACTTTGGAAAACAATGCTTGAAAAACAAACTTTTTAGCGAAAAAGACCCGACCTCAAACGTTTAAAAAAAATTGTACTTTCACAGATTTTGGAACTTCAGAAAATCGTGAAAGCACAATTTATTATTATTATTATTTTAAACCATGCTTTCACGATTCACATAACTTCCAAAACTCACGAAAGCACGATATTTTTCAAAACGTTTGAAGTAAAGTCATTTTTGCTAAAAAATTTATTTTTAGGCCTGTTTCTCTAATTATTCCTGTTTTTTTTTCCCATCCTTTGGGCTATAAAACGTGAGACTCCCTCACCCGGGATGGGCTAAAACGTCAGACTCCCTTTCTCTCTCCTCCGTCCAGGAGCAGAAAACCATCGTCTCTCTCTCTGCACGCTGAATGTTTTCTACAGGTTCGGTCTCCACAACCTATATCTATAACCAAAGGTTCGGTCTCTACAACCAAGGATGTCCATCTTTAAAATGTTGAGTGTGTTGGATTAGAAGATGGCAATCATTTTTCGTCACACATCTTCCGCACAATAGATCTTTTAGAACGTTTCAATCTATCAGACAGTCAACTGTTCATTCACGAGGAACACCTCCCAAAAAGTAACCTTCATTCCACATAGAATACCTCCCTAAAAGTGACCGTGGAACCCCTCACATAGTATACAATATTACAATCACCTTTGGGGATGTGTAAGTCTGTGTTTGGGATTACTCTTTGGATGCAAAGAGCAATTCTCTACTCCAGCACTGAACACTCTAGTATGAGATTGAATTTGGTTGGAAGTTCTCTTAGCTCTTTCTAAGAGTGAATGAGCTGAGTTTGGTTCCTTTTAAAAGAACAATTTAAATTTGCTCTTTTAAGAGGGCTGCTCTTTGCCTCCAAAGAGTCCTAAATATAGCCTACAATGAGAGCATATTACCATCTTATAGGTGGTGGGCTATGCATGATCTATTCCACATAGAACACCTCCCTAAAAGTGATCGGAGAACCCTTCACATGGTACACAATATCACAATCACCTATGGGGATGTGTAAGGCTGTGTTTGGGATTACTTTTTTGATGCAAAGAGCAATTCTCTACTCCGGCACTGAACACTCTAGTATGAGATTGTATTTGGTTGGAAGTTCTCTTAGCTCTTTCTAAGAGTGAAAGAGTTGAGTTTCGTTTCCTTTAAAAGAACAATTTAAACATGCTCTTTTAAGTGGGCTGCTCTTTGCCTCCAAAGAATCTTAAAGGGGACCTTAGAAAAAGGACCCTGAAAATGAAACGTTTCAGCACTATATACAGGCGTCAAACGTTTTAGCGGATCAGGCATTTGGTATTTTCCGAACTTCAGATATCCGTGAGATTTCTAAAAGTGGCACACGTGGGATGAATTGCATCCTTATAATTTTACTGAAATGCCCTTCTATAAAGGGCATTTCACAGGCTTACGGTAGGTTTTTTCCCAAGTTTCCTGCGCAGCTCCCACCTCTTCTCCCCTGTGCAGCTCCCACCTCCTCTCCCCTGTGCAGCTCTCAATCTCCAGCGACGCTTGCGGTGGGCTATTTTGGCTTCGATTTTCATGCAGACTCTCATCTCTTCTCAAAGGAGCTAGATCTCTCCAAGGGACTCGGAAAACAATCTGCAGTCCCAAGTTTCTGCGACTCCACCTCTTCTCCCGTGCGGCTCCCAATCTCCGGCGCCACTTGGTGGGCTATTTTGGCTTTCGATTTTATCTCTCACTCTCTTCTCGATATAATTAAAGGAGTTAGATCTGTCTCCAAGGGACTCGGAGAACAACTGCGCAGCTTCTTCTCCATCATCTAGGCATTCCATTATTCAGCAGGTATATATATTTGATCTGGGTTTTATATGATGCATTGGTTTTGGTTATTTTTCAATTTTTTTTAATCGTATCAAAGGGGTTGGTGTTTCTTTTCCCTGTTTTGTTCTTGATTTGGTTGTTGTTTTGGCTTTATGGGGTTGACATCTTAGCCTAAATCCACCATTGGTTTCCTTGTCAAATGATCTGCATCAGTCCACTCACATAGACATTTTGTGCTCTTCCGCTCCAATGCTCCTAATTGCTTTATGAAAAGCTAAACACAAATTGCACTACTCTCCCCATTTCTCAGTTTGTGTCCTTTGATTGCTGTCATCTTTTCATCGATTTTCTCTTGTGTTGCACTATGTTTATATTCCTAAGATTTTATAAGATGTTTTCTGAATACTACCTGGAAAGAGGCTATGACTAAGGAGATATTTGCAGTGCACTAAAATTGCATATGCAAATTCTTGATCTTCCTAGGAGAAAGTGTGATGTTAGGTGTAGTCGAGTTTACGATTAAGTATTTGCCCACGGCATTGTCGATTCAAAGCTTAGTTAGTGGCTAAGGGATACTCTAAGTTGTATGGCATTGACAACTTATAGACCACGTTTCACATTTCCAAACTCAATTCCATTCGAGTTGTCATTTCTTTATGCCGAATTTATCGTGACCTCTCTACCGAGAATTACAACAGGTCTATACGGGGCAACACTAGGTTTTATTGCTCAAGGGAGTCATCTAAGATATGTCATCTCTGAAAAGATTTATAATCTTGAGCAATCTGCTAGTGCGTGGCTCAATAAATTTAGCATAGTAGTCTCGTATTGGTTTTGTCGAAGCCAAGCAGACTACTCAGATCTAGTCGATGTAGGGCTTTTATATAATTCTAATCGGCATCTCAAAGTTGAAGGATATTTCGATGCTGACTGGGCAGGATCTCCATCTGATGAGAGGTCGAGTACCGGTTACTGTACATTTGTTGGAGGTAATCTTATTATGGTGCTTGTGTCAGATGGCACACAAAATATTGACATCATGGTGCATGTGTTAGATGGCACACATGATGATTCCATGTGGCACACAGCCAAAAAGTGACAAGAGTACGAAGTTACCTGGCACTCGAGCCACTTACCTAATACTAGTTCATTTTAATTTACATGAAATGAGTCAAAAGGAAGAAGAAACATGGTGAACTTCTTGTGTAGATTTTATGGACGAATAAGAAATTTGGAGATTTATAGTTAAATGTTTCTTTGAGCTGATGTGTAAGGTTCACTGCTTGCTTTTTTTTTGTATTTTACATCACTGGATTGGTATTATCCATCTCTATGGGATAGTAAGAACAAATTAAATTTTTGCTTTCATGATTGGGTATTGATGAAAAATAGTGATAGTGATAGTGATAGTGACACATCATAGAAGACTCAGTGTCTTAGTGTTTGACCTGTTGGAACTGAAGAAGAAAAATTGTACAACCTCAAATTGGTATGCGCTAACCAGCATTGTTTTCAGAATGCAAAAATTCTAACAATACGAACTTCTGCGTCAGTATTGTAGAAGGTGACACATTATAGAAGCACTTAGTTTTGGATGGTCGAGTGTGTAAAAGGTGATGCGTCACAGAAGCTCTTGGTCTTAGTGGAATCTATGCATCGGACTCAATGAGATGACTATTGTCACTAACAAGAAAAATTATTTCCACAAAGCCTAATGACTAAAATTATCTGCGTAACTGTGAAAATGACTAGTACACAACAGATGGGAACCTAGACAATCATAATTCTATAAAAAAAACATTCCATTAGGGGAAAACACCCTTTTCGGTTTTGTTTTTTAGGATGGACCTGATCGTCCTTGTGCAAGTTTCCGTGTCATCCGTTCCCATGGATGGGTGCCACATGGACCCGATCTGATACGAACGCATGGATTCACCATGCATTACCAATATCCCCGACCCGCATATATATATATATATATAACCAGGAACCAGGTCGGGTCAAGGGCCTCAAAGGACTAAGTCTACTTGGATTGTGGCACGGCCCGACCCATTGACTTTCCTACATCCAATACTGCAAGCCTTCGAGTTAGCACCTCTGGTAAAAATGACCATCAGTTGCTACCTCTGTTGAACAATGCCACTGATGCATGTTTCCAATTTTGTTTGGTTGACCGTCATTGTATATATTTTGGGAGCAATCATAATTTTGTTAAACTGGGTATCTGATTTAGGGAAGCTAAGGTGAACCCTATGGTAAAGATACTCTGAAACATCCATAGAAATCAAAGTATTTGGTTCCAAATTTTCGCACTTAATTGAGGGAAATGGAAGTGGGTGCTCAAAAGAATAAAATAACAGTAAAGAAAACAAGTAGATGTTGTTGGCTTCGTGTTTTTTTATTCTTTTTTGTTAATGGGAAGCATGGGAATTTCTCTGTTTTTGGTTGACTTTGTTTCTTTATTTAACAGTGTTAGATGCAATTCACATCCTCAAAAGACAAAACATGTTTGAAAAGAGTTGTCATTGGAGAAACCCTCTCTCTGCAGATCTAGCATGCAACAATAATATACACAAATAAACAAAATTTAAATAAGAAAAAAAATAACTGGCTTAACAGAGTCCTCACCTTCATGGTCTCTATATTCTCATCAGTTGGAAGAGAACCTTCATAATTCGGCATAACATTATTTTCATATGAGGGTACAAGCAAACCAGCTTTTGCAGGTATCCTTCTCTCAGTTGTTGTCCATTGCTAGGGCTTCACATGGAAGCCAGCTCAGCTCGTAATTGGAAAAAAGTATAAGGCTGCATGAGGGAAATTAATATTTGAATTACATTGACAGTTGAATAGCATATACAAAAAACATTAAGAGGAGAAAGCCTATAGAATAGCAAAAGTTTCATCCGTCAATTCTGACAGATACCATTTTCATCACCTTGAATATAATACAAGTTATAATGCTTTAAATTCCTTTATATATGTTAATCTACATATGCTCAATAACTCAATTTCAGAAAGTATTAGTGTTTAGACACGAAGAAAACGACAAAACATAGATCTTCCAGTTCAGCTTTTAAAGCCCAAACACCCAGTCTAGAAGCCAGAGAACACCATACAGCTAATGTCTCTTGTGCAACAGCTTGAGCCTTTGGCAAAGAAAGAGCATAACTGTAAGAAGAGTCCATCTAGGAGTGTGATCCATATGATAATACGATAAGCTAAAACTTCAGTCAATAAGTCATAGATTTATGAAATTTAGCATTAAAAAGTTTATAACTGTCAACTGTTCGTCAGAAAAAGAGGAAGACATCCAAAGGAAAGGTATAACAGTAAATGTCAAATAAGTGGAAGTTATAGAGTGATTTACCAATTATTTAGTCAGCGTAAGACCAAAGAAGTATCAAATAAGTCGAGAAGTCAGTACATGGTTCGCATGTTATGCAGACGATCTGCAAGCTTGATAAGAACGACACGAGGATCATCAACCATGCCCAAGAGCATCACTCGTAAATTATTTGCCTACAATAAAAAATAAAACCTATGAGAGAAGAAATAACTAGCCAATATTAATGAAGCATGTAAATTATTTGTCTAATTAAACAAAATTCTTTCATCAGTATTTCTTCTCTTGCATGTGTCCAATAGCATATATAAGGTATCATATAAACTGTGAAACAGGATGTCCTATAGACTCAACAGAATATGTAGTTTAACTAGATTGAGCAACTTTAATATTGATAGTTCTCATATTAATAGAGGAAAACAAGGTGCTGACATCTAGTGAAAGAAAGTGTCTTAAGAATTACTCTTCGTGCTGGGGACTCCTTTTCCCTGCCATAATTTTATGCATCATACTGCTTTTCTAACAAGTAGTGTTCAGCAGGACCAACTTTGATATTGCTGTTATTGAAGCCATTAAGGGCTATACTAACAGAGAGGCAAACAAGGTGCTGACATTTAGTAAAAGAAAGTGTCTTGAGAATTACTCTTCGTGCTGGGGACTCCTTTTCCCTGTTATAATTTTATGCATCATACTGCTTTCTTCATAAGTGAGTGTTCAGCAGGAACAACTCTGATATCACTGTTATTGAAGCAATTGAGGGTTATGTCAAACTTTTCTTTCTTTGCTTCTTGTGGTGAATAACATTGATATCGCTGTTATTGAAGCAATTGAGGACTATGTCAAACTTTTCTTTCTTTTCTTTCTTAGATACAAATACGGAGCAAATAATTAAGTGCGACTGATACACATTGAATAATTAGTGTACAGATAGAACTCAGGTGCATCAGAATACCTTCCATAAGGCAAGATGACAAAACTCGGGGATGTTGATCACTAAAGAAATTTACTTAGAGTGGAAGTTTCATTGTTCTACCACTACATTCCTAGAGCTGAAAAAGTACGAAGTCTTGATTATGTTATGTTCTTATGGTGTTTGATATTTATTTTTTTGGATTAATGGCGCATCACTGCCATCATAGATCATCAAACTTATGAAAATCCTTTCACCCCATCAACTTGTCAAAAGCTAACTTCCAGCAATGTCGGGCCCCTGCTTCAAAGTAAAATGCTATTCATATGCTTGATAATCTTATTATGTTCGCAAGGAGAGTCAAATCGTATCTTTCTATTGTATTAAATTTTATTGATTTGAAAGGATATGCAAGAGGCACATAGAGGTTCGAAATAGTTGAGATTTGAAAACGTCCATATGGTTAATCTTCTAATTTTAGTCCTGTGTCTCACATTTTCAAAGATAAAGAAATCTTTGAAGCGAGAAGAAATAACAAGAGAGCTCCGAATAAAAGGGTTTCTATATAAATTTAGGAGAAACTCAGCTATTGATAGATGGGAATCGGATACTTATGAAATAGTTTAGAACTCAGATATCATGAACAGAGTAGTAGGCCATTAAATTACACAATTGATCCGGAGATCATGTATTACAATAAGACGATGAGACATTGATTCCACATGGCACATATCCCAAAAGAATCATACTTATTGTGGCGCACGTCAAGTATGATTCTTGGATCTCTTTTCATGTGGCGTGTCACGTGGAAAACAATATCTGACCAAAACCATCGCAAGAGCATAATCTCAAGAAATATTATGTCGATGATTTGGACGTAAAATGATATCTGTTAGACAAAAAGAAAAAAAATTTGGTAAATTGCACGACACTAAAGTAGTTAACTTCTGTTAGGACATAGCTAATGAGTAACCCCGCTTATCGATATATTTGATATATGAGCTTCTTTATTTGTGACATATAATATGAAGGTACAATATAAAGGATGAAAACTGATACAGTATCGATAATTTTTCGTTATGACGGGACACTCACTATTGATCGAGATGTGGCGAACTATCACGAGGGGAAACAAAGAAAAAAATCGATGAGAAGGGACATCTCGTTTCGGGAATTCTTACAAGAGACGTGTGTCATGAGAAATTGGATGGGCGATAAGTCTCTTATAACCCTCAAATATTCATATTACAATGTAGCTAAGTCGTCACTAGTCTTCGACTTTAGTCGATGAAGGAGATCTTCAGGAGATGTTCACTAGTTTTGGAAAGGAATATGAATATATTATCATATATATAAATAAGCCTGTAATCGACCTCCCATTCGGCCATGGTGTAAACCACAAAGGTAGTTCATCAAAAGTAGATTATAAATCGAAGGAGTGCGTCAGTACTTGTAATAGGTACGAATCTGTTATTGTTGATTGTATCTGTACAATCTTTGATAGGGCCTATACTAAAAATTGTAGGGAATTGATATGGCAATGGTACTAACTATGAGAATGATGTTTTCAGGGTGGTAAATCGCCCTAGATTTGCACCAATAAACTCCGACTACAGTAGCTATGATACGAATCATCCAGTTGACAGGTGATGTAAAAACTATGATAAACACACAATCGTTCTACTTATTCATATATCATAATAGCTAATGGGCGTATACTCAAAATCATCGGGAACTGATATAGCAGTGTACTAACAACGTGAATGATGTTTGCAGGAGGGTAAACCGCCCTAGATTTGCACCAATAAACTCTAGCTACAGTAGCTATGATACAAACCACCCAGTTGACAGGTGATGTAAAAACTACGATAAACATATAATCATTCTACTTATTCATACATCATAATAGCTATTAGGCATATACTCAAAATAGTAGGGAATTGATATGACAATGGTACTAACAACGAGAATGATGTTTGCAGGGGGGTAAATCGCCCTAGATTCGCACCAATAAACTCTGACTACAGCAGTTATGATACGAATCATCCAGTTAACAGGTTAGTGAAAAACGGACAAAATTTACAATCCTGAGATGTGTCTATACTAGTGGACACATGTGTTCTTTAGTTTTACAATAAACACCAATTTGATGTCGGTTTACAATTTATTAAAGTTATTGAAGTTCAAATTGAAATGATAACTGAGAAATGTATTCTCTAATTTTATTCCCTAAAGTATATATCTGATTAAACTTGATATCACTTTAATGATTGTTCATCGCAGGGTTACCCTTTGATAACTGAAGGAAGTTGATGAAGAGATAAAGTTGGATTTTAAGGGTTGACTGTCCGATTGGAACCCACATTATGTCTATCATACATGCCCCTCTATTTTTTTTATTTTTTTTTGTGTTGTCCACAAGGATCAAAATTTCTGCCAAAATGACCAAAATTTCGATCCCCATGGAAACCGAAACAAAATCCCAAAATTTTGGGATTTAAGCATAGAGATGAAAATCTGTCAAAATTTCACTTTCGGTTCCCACAAAAATCGAAACCAAATCCAGAATTTTGATCCTTGGTTAAAACTGATTTAATGTCTTCGTTTGCTGTATTTTGTCATACTTTTGAACTATGAACCATCCTACAACTGATTAATTAATTAAACGGTCGAGTTGAAGATCGAAGCACTAATTGATAGGATAGATGGAAGGAAGATTAGTTTTAAACTCACCCACCAAATCTTTAACCTCTCATCTGCTTTGAAATACATTGACTACATTGAATGAGGCGATGGAGATCGTTTACCCTTCCAATATTCAGATCATCAGTGTACCATTAGACGGCTAGTGATTTATTTCACGTGACACCCATCTCAGAAAAGTGACCATGATTTCAAGATCCTTTCTGTGAAATATGAATCAGTTTCTTTCATGTACTGCCTAGTGCTAGGACTCATGGGTTTGTTGTGTTATTTCTTTTAGGTGGTGCGTACATAATCCTTTTCCAAAACCATAAGAGAAGCTAAAGGTTTTGAGTAGAGGAAAAGCAGCGACAAAGTATTGTCGCCTAAAAGAGTTTATTGAAGGATTGGATTTTCCGCTGTAAGTGATGTCAGACTCTTTTGAACCTCCCATTAAAGATTTCTCATATTTGCACTCATGTCAATTGCTTTAGTTGATTCACCTTAATTTGTTACAGCTAAATGGTATTGCACGGATTTCATTGGACTCTTTGGATGTGAATGCCGAGAAAATTAGAAAAAAATTTGTCCATTTGTAATATCATGAATTTATATAGGGTTGTATATGCATAGAATTTAAATATTGATTTATTTTCGATAATTATAAATGATGCTTTACATTTCTCATAGAAATGTAATAGGATTCTTCAGAATTTGGGTAGAAAATTTGAATTTTGGAATAATTATTGAAGTTTTCGGAACTCATTGTTGATGGATTTTTGGTCTAATCAGTTTCCTGTTTTCAATTTTTTGGCAAGCTTCTCATTACACCTCCTTGATCCACTGTTTCTTTACTAATATGGCTACCAGTGCATGAAAACATCGACAATCCAATAACCCCTCGTATCCTACTGCCAATTGGCCATTTTTTATCTGAGTTTCTAATTTAAAAAACAAGTCCCTCCTCTCACGGTGCAAATCAACCCAGCCATCACTTCCATGTTAAACCCACCACACACAATTGCCTTCCTTTTGATCTGATTTTTGTGAGGTTTATTTTGTGCACGCAATTTTTCACTGCTAGGAATATTTCACTGCTGGCCTACAGTTTGTTTGAAGTGTTTTGCGTGAGTTAGCCCTCCCCAATTAAAATCGGGCTTTTAAAATACCGGCATCAGGCCGCCCTGCAATTCCCTTTTCCAATTTTCAGAATTTTCATGCGGATATGATAAATTAACTTCTAAATAATATTCTTTTTTTAGATATTTCAGCATGGCGACATGGAAGTACTATGTTGTTTTTTCCGGGCGACGGCCTGGGATATATGACCAGTGGTGTGACTGTCACTATCAAGTTAATGGTTTTCGAGAAGCTAGTTATAAAGGATACACCACACTCTCGGAGGCGGAAATGGACTTCCAAATGTCGACAATGGCTTTAGGAGACTCGGGAAATAGACATTTGGAGGCAGAAATGAACCAAATTCGTCAGTCGCATTTTCTTGCCATATCCGTTGCGATCGGATTACTCTCGATCTTTATTTTTCTAATTTTGGTATTAAATAATTTCAATCTTCTTTAATTACCAAAATGTACTTGATATATATTTTATAGTGGGGCAGCTTCAAAAATCTGAATGGTCCATTTTAATCATATATTTTAATGACACTTGATGATGGACTACTCAATGGGATCCTTTCCTCTCCTGGCTTCAGCTTGAGTGCACCATCGGGTAGGGTCAAGTGCACCAAATGGTCGAGCATTTGCGAGTTTTTTATTGGGCAGCCAAATTTTGGACACAACCCAACCCATTGGCACCCTACAATTTTTTACAAGAACCCAAAAGCACTCTCACTACTGCATTCGTTTTAGGTTTTATCGATTTTATGCAAAAAACCATGTCCATGGAATCGATCTGAAAAAACCTTTCCAAATTCGTTCTTGGAGGCCTGAATATTGACAAATGCCTGCAGCTCAACCAGGCTATATGATTGGTCAATTGACATTGATATGACCAAACTAAGCATATGACCAAGAAGTAGGTCATTTACAATAGACGGGCGGGTCTGTTATCATAGTTCTAAACTTGTTCAACAATAGAAGGGCGGGTCATCTTCCATTTACAGATGAACCACTTCCATTTACAGATGAACCACAAATAATGCGGTTCACTTGTGATATATATCAAAGCTCGGAAGTTTTGAAATATACATGCACAAATTAGAATTGTGCATGTCCTTTCAGGTTTTTACTGTGGTTACCCAGAGATTGGTGTAGAAATATTGGTACAAGCTCCATATCCATGCAATTGAGACACACCTAATACAAACCAAAGAGAAATTAAGGCTGAATCATTTGGATTTAAAATCCTGTCCTAGATTTGAGACCCCCATTTCCAAATCCACCGTTTGGATAAGCACTGATTGAGAGGGATTTAGATTTCGCCAAATCTTCTATAATTTGAGACGTATGCCGTGTGGAATCGACAACATACTATCCGATAGGTGGTCCATGATCTAGCATGCAAAAGATAGAGTTGAAAAAATAATGATCTCCGTCACTTAAACAAGGCAATCAACAATTTTATTGCGGCACCATCATATGTGCTAAAAGAATCTTCAATTGTGAATAATGCTTTCTACCTTTGAAATTTATAAAGCAGTGTTACACATCCATTTTTTTTACTGCCACACCACCTCCAATCAGATGAGGGTGATCAATTTTTGTTCCAATCTTCCACACAATGTAGTTGTGATCATGGGCTTACAATCGAATGGTCCGGCGTTGACATGGGCTTACAATCAAATGGTCCGGCATTGATTCCACTTGGCACACATCCTAAAAACCAAATAAAACAAGTAAAATGAAACAAGAAAAATCCATAGGAGAGTTTTAAAGAGTGTACTAAGATGCGACAGCAAAACCACTCATGCCACTAGTAGGAAGAAGCAAAACTAAAATTATGAACCCCATCTTTTCTTCCATCTCACCGCCTTGCCTATGCCTTCCTTGTAGGCAAATCAGATCACCTTCTTAACTGTACTGAAAACAAATTAAACAACATTTTCAAAAACAATATTTGGAGGATTTAACAGCAGAATAAATGAAATAATAGTAATAATATTAATAAAAATACTAACAAATAGCAAATACTGCAAACAGTGATTTACCTTGACAAAGCCAATCTCCTTGGCGTTGCTGCGGAAGCACTACCTGCAACACATAAGTCCGTACTTTCTGATCAACCAATGTGGGTTACCGCAAACTCGGCTGAAATAACCAACACATTAATGGAAAGCAGAATTAGTAATAATGAACTTTAAACTATTACCCTTTCAAGTTCATTATATTAATCGATATATGATAGGAAATAGAGGGACAGTGGAATTTCTACCAACTTCGGCTTCATCACCCAGGCAGACCAATAGCTGGGTGCTCTGGTTATGAATTGCCAGCAGCCAAGAGAAAGCCTCCACTTCCCAAATCTGAAACAACTTATAATTGAGGGGTTTGATTTCAGCTCACTAACATGCAACTGTACCCCATGCTTTCTTATACACATGGTTTTGAAATATCGGATTTCTGAGTTGTCCTGTATAGCCCCGAGACCAAGACGTCTAGCATCATGGTGTGACACGAAAATAACCCTTTTAATGATCCTATACCATTAAAATAGGTGTTTAATCTAACACCATTGAATAATATTTTACTATTATGTCACATGGAAAATGTCTTTGATCAATCTAAACAGTCCAAGTGGTTGTGCATGATTGGAACATCAGTTAAAAGAATCACACCCATAAATCAATTGCATACAGTCAGATAAATTATCTTCAATATTAATCATTAGAAATTAAGAATAATAACGTATATTAGGGTGTATGATTTGACACCTTTGTGATAGCCATTCATGAGTTCATCACATATACAGAATTAGAGTACAACAAAATAAGGCAATGTGTAAAAAATTTATGATTAGTACTTCCTATAAAAATTAAAATATAAAATAATTATTTTCTATATTGCATCTGAGAGCGAAACACACACCAATCTCATTTCTCTGACCCCCAAGACTTCTTGTCTTGGACGATATTTCAAGCCATGCTAATAAGACATCCCCGCAATTCTTTATCCAACCATAGTTATATGGGTGTTACTACTACGTGTCCCAACCTTGCAGCCAGCTAGGGTGTCTCCAGGTCATACCCTCTCCAAACTGGTTAGACCTTGCAAGAAGTAATCATTTATGGATATGTCCAACTAGGGTGTCTCCCAGGTCAAACTTGCACCAAACTTGTTACGCACCACGTTTTAATTCCTCTTCTAGAATTCCCTTTGATGAAACAAGCCTATCCAATAAAACCCATCATGATAGAATCGTTCAATGGGCAACAAATATGAAGAAATCGCAAGAATAAAAATACCCAATAAGTTCTTATTTTCTCTTCAATTCTGTAACTAGTAAGTAATAAAAATGCCCCTCCAACAAAAATACCTATGGTAACTAGTACCTATGGTAACTAGTACCTATGGTAACAAAAGAACCTATGGTAATGAGTAATGGTGTCAATGCCCCTCCACCAAAAGTAAGATTTCGAGTAATAAAATATGTTGATCTTAAAGTACCTATGGTAAGGCCTTCTTACGTAGGATTTCCAACGCTATCGTCCTCCTAAACGAATCCATGTCATCCTAAACACACATGGAGCGATTAACACTATTGCGGAAGTGTGTACAAAAAAAGTGCGGATCAATTTTACCATAGGAAGTACCTTAGTGAAGTTATATGGCAAACCACGAGAGGAATGATCGACATATTTCATCACAAATACACCACAATCGAAACCATTGACTTGTTTCGGAATATCTCTACATTCTTGTGTTGGGCAATTAGCAATATCATAAATGTCGACCCCTAATCGCGCGAGCAGTCGAGGGAGAAAATTCCTCTGTAAAGTAAAGAAAGTTATAGTTCAAATATCAGTGATTTGAGGAACAAATCAATTGGAAAACATCTACTACCTCAAAAATTTGATGGCTATGAGAACATATCAGTAACAAAATTTGTGACTCATAAAATTGAAGGCTTTGGGAACATACCAGTAACAAAATCTCGTTGTGGTACCTCGCCATGAGATCGTTGTAGAACGAGTCCAAAATCTCTACTCTCTTCTCTAAAGTATATAAGATAAATAAAGCCCAATGGCCCTCCTTGAATATTGGTAAAAAAACCTGTGACAACCTCATAATAAATAATTACAGGGTTGGGGACCTTGCACAATTATCGATAACGGACTATTCGTAACACCTCTACATAAGAATTTGAAGTAAATACCATCGAACTTTTTGAGGTCGAGGTGAGCCATATTTTCAGATCACCATTAGGAATATTAAAATGCTTAGGTAGGGGACCATCAGGAACGTCGTACTTTTTGTATTTTCTATTTTCTCTGCACTTACTGTAGGCGTTCGATAATTGCGTCAACAATTCCTACCATGTATCAACAATAGATTATATAAGAAACATATGGGAATCATGACTCGTGTTATTGGGGTACAAATAATGGAACTCGATTTTAGACTTGCCAAATAATGCGAGGGAAGAAATGACATCTAGGAAACACATAGCATTCCGATCCTCTCGTTTCATTAACAAATGAAAATATGTCACATCATCGTGCCCACATAGATTAAGATGGTATTAAAATTGATAACCGAAAGTGATAAATATTTAAGGTGACGAATTGAATTTTAGAGCACATTACCACTCCATCTACCCGGTTTGGCGGTTTAGCGTACAAGCGATCAAGGAAGAAAATGCGTACTCCATCTACATTTATCTTTTTACTTTGATATATATCCCGACAAAATAAGGGTATTTAAGTTACAAAAATATATGCGATAAATTTAAATGTGAAGTGGATAAAAGAATTCGCATACCTATTGTCTGGATCTTCCCAATGCGAGTCCACTAATTCGTTGTCTTCCTCTGAGAGTGGGTGATTAACTTGATGGCAAGCCTAATCAATAGACAAAAGGATTAAGCCTAAACCAACTCCGTATTCCTACCTCACATGCAGTCCTTAAGCAAGAATAACTATGAATGTGAATAAAGGGTGAAGGGTTTGCTATTACCAGGTCAACGGGCTTTCTAATACTGTACTTTTGATGTTTCTTTGACAAAAGGTAAGGATGCTTCAAGTAAGTCATTAGCTTATTAAGATTTTCACCAAAAATCTTTTCCCTAGGATCCTAAACAGAAAATTCATAATTGTGAGTATTACCAAATCAGGTGCATTTTAACATGTAATTTTTGGGATGATGAATAATACCTCGTCATCATCCATCGAATTACTCTCCTCTACATGCACCTACTTAAACCGTTAAACAAATAAGAAATTGGTGATATTTTATTATACTCATAATCTCATATAATACATTAAAATAATGTTACAAATTACCTTATCGGTCATATTCTTCCCTTCGCATGGCTCGATCTCCTTTTTAGTTTTTCTCTTTACCCTAATATCACTCGTGTACGGCGACCTCAAGGACGTCGAAGGATATTTCTTTCTCTGTGGCTTACCAGTAATATTTGTTACCTATATAAAATAAAATTAAATTGTCAAAAAGCAGGATGGAGATTCACTTATTAATTAGATTTCAATATTGTCACCTTTGGCTCTCTTTTGACAGCTTCTTCCAAAACCTTCTCTCTTAAAAGCTCATCTAAATGAATAATCGGATGTTTTCCCTCTTCATGAGCTTCCATTCCTTCGTTTTCCGTTATACAGTTATGACTTTTGTAACAAGACTCCTCAGGGGAATGCACTCTTTCTTCTCCTACTTTCATTGATGTCCTCTTCGGTGGCATATTCTTACGCATGGAATGCCCCTCTTTCTTGTCCTTATTGAGTACAGATCGATAAAATAAGATTAGAGAAGTTAAAGATTTATTCTAGGTAAAATATATTGAAACTCGTTACACTAGAAAAATCAATGCTCTTACTTTAAGGTTGCAACTTCACGCTCTATCACTTTAACGCGTTCTCTTAGAGCCTCACAAGAATTACATTTAATACCAGACTTTTGGCCCACACTCGATCGCATATTGTAATCTTCTTTCCCGTGTGACGTGGATGAGATATCGAAAATGATCTGCGAATATTATCAAAAGCTTTTAGTGCATCATGTAAACAATACATGTAACATGACGAGAACTACGCCTCATACCTTGGGATTTATAAAAGCGGCCTCGTAAAATGAGCGATTTTGCCTTTGAATCTTTGGATACCTCAAGTATCTTGGGACAATCATTGTAGCTTGCGGCGAAGCTAAGTTTGGGAAATGCTCATAAGCCCATATCTGCGATGATGTCACGAACAATATTATACTCTTTTTACAATATTGAATTTAAACTATTTGAATTGGATGAAAAACTAGTCACGAGGAAGCTACGGTAAATGCACTTTCGACGCGATGTGAGTCTTCGTCAACTTATAGTTCGAAGCACATTTATTCAAAGACCCCATTAAGAAGTCATACACTAACTTTCCCCATGCAAATTTATTGAATTTCTGAATGTCCCAAACCATTTCGAAATAAATAATATAAACTTTCTTGTCATGGTTGGGAAGCAAAAAGCACGCAATAAAGTACAAAAGTGACAATCGTATAAAATCTTTTGACTCTGTTGTCGAATCTAATTTAGAAAGTGCCGCCAGGATTTCGTCTCTACCAATATCGGATGCTTTCGCAAAGTGTCTAATAATGAACGTCTTTATCTCGGGGTCATTTGTATTTGAATTTGGTTGATCACCACCGCTCCAACCCTCAAGTTTTAGACCTATAACTAATTCAATCTCAAACTCTTCAAATCTTATTCTCCTATCCCCGACTACTAAGACCCCGCTCTCAATTTCAATGTTTTCAATAATCCAAAAAATTAAATTGGGACAAATAGGTACTCTAAACAATGCAAGGAGAGGTGAGAATGCTGTGCATTTGATTCCTTCCCTCTCTTGGGTGGATAAGTCACCGAGGAAGTAACTCATCTTCTTCATATTGCATCTCAGGAGATCCTGAAAAGCGGTGAAGAATTATTAACGTACAATGTCATATTTTTACATTATTACACCAAAGATAGTAATTCAAACATTATTGACGGAGACCATACCATTTTCTCCATCTCCAAATTTAAATAGGTGCAAGATGACAATTGGTGATAATATGTTGTAGCCTACAACAACTGTAACTTGCAAAATCGAAGCACATAAGAGAATCTAAGAGATCATACAAGTTGCGCAAACAGAATTGTTAAAGAGAGAATGCAGATACATGACTGATATTGAAAACAACATATACCTACACTGAGCATAGACTAGTAAAAAGGCACGTGCAAATGCACGTGTATATTAGGACCTTTAAATGATTAAACTTGGTTTTTAGGCATCTATCGGGTGATTTGAATATAAAACAAATATAGTATTTCAAGTGTTCGTTACTATATTTTATAATTTATTATAGACAAAAAAAAACACACACTTATTATTGTGTTTCATATGTCTTCATTATGTATAATTTAAAATTATCAAAAAATATAATAAAAAATGCAAAAATATAACTTATATTGTAAACTATAGAACATGAAGAAAAAACTGTTTGTCTGATGGTACGCTTATGGTATCAAGATCCGTTGTGTGGAAGATCGGGGTGCAAAGCAATTTCCATTTTCTGATTCGAAGCAATCAATGGGTTTGAAGGAGTTTCTAATTTGGTGCTTTCATTAAACCTGTTGGCGCGAATTGAGGTACCCTACCTGCACTTGGGAAAGTATCCTCTTGCACCAAATTTAAAAGACTTGCAAGTTTGGCTACCTGTGCTACGATGAAGACACTATTTAAGCCGTTTAATTTGAAGGGCAATGATTTAAATATATTAAGTGCAAAATCTTATGATCTATAGATAAAAAAACCTTGAAATCAGTCTTAAAAAAGGACTAGGTATTTTAGTGTGGGACACGTTGCTAAAATACCAAGGCTTTTTTTAAACTTGGTGCGAGGGCCATCTTTCACGGGTGCAAGAAAAGGCTGGTGTTACCTTCTATGTTATAGTGACTCGTCTTAAAATAGAGGAAAAATCAGTTACCTTTTTTTAATATGATGATTGAGATTGTTTTTCGGCCCAATCTTTCACATCATACATCCTAGATAAGATATTGATTACACGTTCTAGACATTCCAAAAAATGAATATGAACCATATTTGATGGTTCATCATGGTCATGCTCACTTTTTGGGATGTGTACCATGAGGAAATAACATCTGATCATATGTCCCAAACCAATTTTTTGTATGTAATTTTAATGAGAATTATGTTTCATAAATAAATAAATTAAATTATTTTATATTTATATGATATGTAAAAAAATTAAATTTGATTTCATCATTGGAAAATGGACTGATGATCTTTGTGTGGTACCCAAAACATGGAGCATTATTTCGGTACCCGATCTACCTAACTATTACTGATTTGAATTGAAATCTATGGATCGAGGGGCGGAGCTAAAATTTTCTTCATGGCGACAAGTGATGGTCGCCAGATACTCTCAATAGTTGATTTACGACACTTTTTGGTGCAAAATTTTGAGTTAAAAAATTTTCTCATCAAGCAGTCAAACAATCTAAAAGTAATGGCTACCATGTAAATCCAATATAAAAAGTCAAAAGATGCAAGGTGCCACCATATAATAGCACATACAGTTTTTTGGTGTTCCAATACATCTGAGCCCAATCCTATGATAGGATATACTAATAATTTATGTTTTCAAAAACATCATTGAGTGATAAAAGGGTAGAAATTATAGGGGTAGATAAAGAGTCAAAGTTGAATAAATATAAAGAATTGATTGAGACAAGAGAGGAGAGTATACCAGGGGAGCTGCTTTATTAGGGGTATTTTGAACCAAAATTGACCCAAATTTTAAACATCTCATTCTTCACTTTTAGTAGTAGTTATTGCATCAATATATGTAAGGAAGTTAAAATAAGATATAAATTCAATTTAATTTACTTTAATTTTGGATAGTCAAACTAGCATAGCACAACAATGTAGAGATTCCCTGCCAGGCTTAGTCTGAGTTAATGGTCTTCTTTGATTCTTATTTATTTGCATTGGTAATAGATGAATCAACAATAACAAAAATATAAATGAGGACCCATGAAATTTGTTATTTGCAGATAATATGGTACTGATTGGGGGGATGAGAAAAAAAAAAAATTGACAAATTAGAACTTAAAGTCGAGAAGTAATGAAATTAACATTAAAAAAAAACAGAAAAATAGTAAACTTTAGGATATATAAGAACCTAAAGGATGATTTGGTAAAAACAGAAAACTACTTGGTGTTGCAATATCATAAATTTCAGCATTTTGGGTTTTATGATACAACTTGATGATAGGCTAGAGGATATCTCAAATAAGATCAACGCAGAGTGAAAGAAGTGGAGACAGTCAAGTTGAATGTTTTGTGATCAACGAGTGCCACTATATTTGAAGGGACGTTTTTTCATAAAATGGTGATATGACTTGACATATCATATAGTCTAAAATGTTATGGAAAAGGACTAAATGAACATTTATGTTGCTGAGATGTCTAGACTACGATGGATCTGCAGAAAAACAAGAAATGCTTTACTTGAAATGAATACATGAAAGGAAGCTTAGGAGTTGCCCCAATAAAAGAGATAATTAAAGAAGGCCACTTGAGATGGTTTGGGCACGTCCAACGGACACCTGCGACTACTAATATACGAAAGATTGAAATAATGGAAGCACAAGGAAGGAGAAGAAGATGAAAATTAAGACTTAAAAGTATTGAGAAACAACATCAAACAGAATTAAGTAGATAAATACGAGTGAACCCTAAATATATGCAACAAGGCATCGATGATGAGAATGATGATGATGAACTAGCGTTGCTCATGCAATTACTCATTTCACTTTAAAACTGACGATCCCATAATTTCCATCATGTCAAACAAAAGATTCTAACCCTCCCTTTAATGAACTTCACATCAATCAAATTTGAGATTTTTTTTGTCTGAAAGGTATCAAATTTAGATTGTTGTTCATGATAATAGTCACCATACACTTGCTTGATAAACCAGACCATTGTGATTATCTGATTCGTGTGAATTTTGGACTTTGTCCCATCTCATTGATGGCGATGGCCGGCCAAAAGGATAGTTTAGGGCATCAATACAACCAGATCTCCATTCTTGGAGCTTGGATTATACTTCTTACCTTCAAAATACTTATCCTTCCTTAAAAGTTTCCTATTCCTAAAAAATCTATTTATTGATTCCTCTTTTAATCAAGAAGCTCCATCTTTATTTCAAATTGGTCTTTAATACCATTTTGAAAATTTTAATAGTAGGTTTTTAATACCATTAACTTTACTGGGAAAATGTCGTGAATGTTCTCTTTTAATTCATTAACTAATGTATAGCTTGTATTCTCTTATGATATAAATCTTGCTGTCGACATTTATTAATTTTTATTTAAAAGAAGAACACATTGAACTGAAAAATTGAGAAAGTTAGGCACCTACCAGATCCCAAATGTTTCAAGGTTATACATTTAAGCTCAGCTTGATTGTTCTTAACACTTTGGGTTGGGCCTAGGCTTAGTAATGTAGGGCCGAACTAATAAACACTATGCTCAAAGTAGCATCATTTGAGGTTTGGTCAGGGTTCAGCCCATTTACAGAGGCCATATAGCAGATCTGCACAATTTCTATTGGGTTAAAACCCAGAATCTTATATGGCGTTCAACCAATTTTAGAACCCTTGAATTTACGTGAGCGACAGTGTCAGACTTTGGAAGTGCCCAATTATTAATAAGCACATAGACACACTTTTGATATGTGTGTCTTGTATAGTAAAAAATCGACCGTCTGAGGATATCCCCACGATCCATAGATCCATTGTGAAGAAGATGGGGACGAAAAATGACCTTCACCATCAGATTCAAGGGCAGCCAATGATTACCAGCTGAAGAAGGTGGGGTGCGAAAGCAACTAAGGGAGTGAGTATAATGGTACCCATTGCTGTTTTTTACGATCCATATAGTCCCACATTGTTGAGGGGAAAAAACCTCCACACTCTACCCGCTGATATAATAGGTTCCATTCACAGTTAAGCATCCCACGCCGTTTTGTGAGTGCCTCTTTTGGCTAAATTATCAATTTATTCAGGAAAAAAATAATTTCATGAAAAAAAATGCTGAATTTTTTTTAATTTATCAAAATATTTGGCTAAGTTATCAATTTATTTGGGAAAAAAAAAATTCATGATAAAATATGCTGAAATTTCTGAAATTTACCATAATATCATAAATTTCATTGAAAAATATCGAAATTACCGAAAAAGGTCAAAATTTCTTTGAAATTTTTGTTTGACCCCAATTCGACTATTTTCACGAAATTCGGCGAAATTTGTGTAGGTCCCATGCTTTTATTACATCGCAAGAAAACCCCATACACGGCTTAGAAACTTTCTACTCTCATATTCCTACCAAATTTGGCTAAACAAATGAGGCCTTAGGGTTCAATCTAAAGACCCGGGACCAAGCCTCCTCTTTCCTATCTATTAAGGAGACAAAAACGGTCTCCGTCTCTATCTCTCTCTTCTAATTTGTATTAGATACTCTGCATATTATCCAGAGCTATGACCTCATCCACTCTCCCCATCTCTCCCCATCCATCTCAAAAAATATTATTCCCACAAATTTGGTAAACCGTCAAACTAGCACTTTAATTGATTTGGGTCTTCAGATACGCATGTGCATCCCCTAAGATTTGACCAACGTACTGGCAGGAGATTGACCAGCTCACCAACCTTATTGCAGAGACAAAATACATAACAAAAACCTTGAACTGGAGATGAACAGAGGTATAATTTCTGTGGAAGAGGATCTCGAATTGGAAAAGAAGCTTGCCAAGAAGCTCAAGGTGAAGGATGGGAAATTGCGTGGTTTTGATTATGGGATGAATATATTTTTCTATGGCATCACCTCAGCCGTTGATTATGTAATGAGCAATGAGACCTTAGCTGAAGGAGCTTCTAGAAAGGGACTGAGCAAGTCTCTTCTTCTATCCTGAAATTGTGTTCTATGAGGGATTTCATCAAACAAAAAGTAGGCAACTTAGATAGCCTAAATTAATAACAACTAAATAACATAAGGTATGACTTGGTATCCTAAAATTTACCTTCAGTTCTATGAGGCATTCTATCAAACATAAGGTATGCAAAACTCAAAATTGATTTTACCTAAACGGCAGCTCCGACGACCAAATGAACGGCGTCGACAAACGGCAGAGAATGTTGTTTGTGCGAGATGCCGAGGTGAGGTCCGGAGCCTTTAGATCTGTGCAGGAGAACTGGAGAAGGGAGCTCAAAATTGATTTACCTAAACGGCAGCTCCGGCGACCAAATGAACGGCGTCGTCTTCTTCAATAACCACGAGCACAACACATGTTCAATAACCACGAGCACAGCACATGTTCAATAACCAATAACCACGAGCACCGTCTTCTTCTTCAATAACCACGAGCACAGCACGAGCACCGTCTTCTTCTTCAATCTCCGGCGACCAAATGAACGGCGTTGTCTTCTTCAATAACCAATAACCACGAGCACCGTCTTCTTCTTCAATAACCACGAGCACAACACATGTTCTTCGAACCAACTGGCAGAGAAGAGAAGGGAGCTGCGCAGGAAACTCTGGAGAAAAAACCCACAACCCCCGAATAGATCTAAAAAAATCCTTGGAGACAGATCTAAACACGCATTCAAAATAATGAACCAACCGAGCACCGTCTTCTTCTTCAATAACCACGAGCACATCACATGTTCTTCGAACCAACCAGCAGAGAAGAGAAGGGAGCTGCGCAGGAAACTCAGCTTCTATTTTACCCTTTATAGAAGGGCATTTCAATAAATTTGTAGGGATTTAATTAGTCGCACGTGTGCCTCTTTTAACAATCTCACGGAAATTTGGAGTACGGCAAATAGCAAATGCCTGATCCTCTAAAATGTTTGTAGCCTAGATAATAGGCTAAAACGTTTCTTTCTCAGGGTTGTTCTTCTAATTTTCTCAATCTTAAATATAGGCTAAAATGAGAGCATATTACCATCTTATAGGTGGTGGGCTATGCATGATCTTAAACTATATTGTGTAAAAGATTGGGTTGAAAAATTATCTCCATCATCTCATTCAAGGCAGTCAACTTGTTTAATAGTAGAAACCTCTGATTGCGAATATTGAATCTATGGATGAGATTGAGCTTGTACAAAGGTAACCAAGCGGCTTACTCTAGAGTGGACATGTCATTGATTCTCGCACCTTGTGTGTTAAGACTTAACTCTCATAATTATAGTGTTTAAATAATCTTCTATTATTAATAATTTAAGATAAGACCCGATGATCGATTTTAAATGTAACTCTTGCAAGTGCACAAGATCTATTGTAGTATAGCAAGAACAAGGGTGTCGAACCCACAGGGAAACGTGAATTTTAATTAATTCTTTCAGAGATTTAAAAACGTTCCCAAGGAAATACCAAGGGGCAAATTCAATTTACCAAAAATTTATCACTTTTCTTAAATGCAAGAAAAATAAATTAATCTAAACAACTAATTGCTGATGAATCTAAGAATAATATTTGAATATGATCAAGGAATATGCTACCCCAGATTTGTACCTATTTTCTATTATTAAAACCCACAGTTTCATTAAAGCATCATTCACGCCATCATTCATCTAGAAAAATGATTCGTAATAAAATATGATCATCAATTCGGCATACCCTATCTAAAAACAATGACTCAGCCTACCATTGCGGTATGAGTCATATAAAAAGTATAGTATATCTCATAATATTTAGATCACGACAGGAAGTACATAATCGCTTTGTAGCCTAGATCAGCCTGCAGGTCCAGATCTAGCGATTATGGCCGTTGATACGTGCAATCAACGGTCATAACAAGCATTCAATATATTTTCAATAACACAGACTTTTAGTAAAACGATTCCATGATGACAATAATAGACTGCGGTATTAATCATAAAAAATTACTACTTATCTAGGGAAGCATCTTTCCCAATCAACTGATTAGCCGCTCATCTTTGGTTTATGATCTCCTTGTTCATTCAAAGCCATTCCACTTTTTATTTCTTTCAAAAGATCTTTATTCACAATGCATTTTCCTAAATATAATCTATGAATGTAAAAGAGAGGCAGTGCAAATCCTAAGTACAATCTATTCAGATTAAACCCTAGAAGAAGGAGAAGAGAAGAACTCTTGAAAAGATGCCCAGAGGAGTCTAAAACCAAAAATAATAATAATGAATAATAATAAATCTCTCGAAGTGTTTGATTTGACTTTAAATAATATCCAAGTCGCAGAAGTTCCCTGGCACGAAAAGTCAGGGTCGATTAATCGACCCTATAAGGTCGATTCATCGACCCACCAAAAATCCCTAAAAATATGCTTTAGAGAGTCAATTCCGTGTCATACTACTGTTGCCCCTCGATTAATCGAGAAAAAGGGTCGATGCATCGACCTCCTAGATTTTCGTGAATTTCAGCCCACTTTTTGCATCAGACACTACTTCGGTATTTCAGCCATATCTTTCTACTCCAAACTCCGATTGACATGATTCTTGCGGCGTTGGAAAGCGGACAGAAAACCCTACAATTTTTGTGTTTTGGCAATTTTGTGAATCTGACATCTTGATGGTCCAAATTGAGCTGCAAGTCGCACTAAATTCTTGATGACCTAAAGTTGCAGTGTTTTGACATTATTTTCAGAATTCTTGGGCTGTTTTCTGCACCTGGCTTATATTTATCTGAAACACTTCAAATCTAGTAATTCTTATCAGATAGCCTTCATCGGATAACAAAATATAGGTATTTAGGGGTGAAATATTATCATATTTTACTACTCATCACCCGACTCTCCTAAGGTTTAAGATTTTGGTGACCTGTGTGATCAAAGTCATAGATAGAAATGCAACAGGCCCAAAAATTATGTTTTAGAGAGATGTAAACAATCTGAATTGATGATTCTAACATGAAACGTTGTTTTTAGTTTTAATGGTTCGATATTAAATTCATCAATCCAATGATTCACATCCACTTATAGGTATGTTTCTTTAGGCTGAGATATGTTTAATTGATGGATTGCCACTTGGAAAATTTAGTTTGGTCACATATGTGCACCTCATGGCATAATTTAGCGGTGTAAAATCATTTAAACACATTTTGCTGTTTATCAATACGTTTGATTGCTAAATGAAATGTGTGTCACTGTTATAATTGGCAAGTTGACCGTAAGCGATCGTTTGATAGACCAAAGGGTAAATGTGTTAACAGGTTTTTTAATTACGGTTACGAAAAGTTGCATATGAGCATAGTCACAAAATCGGGGTTCAACAATAGTTCGGCGAGATTAAAATTCAAAAAATCTAGCAAAATTGGAAAGTTTGGGGAGATATTCGGAGGAAAAATCGGTGAGAAAAATAAAAAATAAAAATAAAAAGATTTATATATATATATATATATATATATATATATATATATATATATATATATATATATATATATATATATATATATATTTATTTATTTATTTATTGAAAAATCTAAGAATTATTCAGGAATAATTCGCGAAGTTTGGTGATTTGGCGAATTTTCGAAAAATTGGTGAATAATTCAGGATTAATTTTGGGGACCTTAAATTCGCAAATTATTCACAAATGTTTAAGAATTTGGCAATAATTTGCGTATTTGAAATAATTTCGGCGGTTTTTGTTACTATGCATATGAGCTTGTAACTAAAAGTGCCCTTCAACTCATCGGCAATCAAACATGTCCCATAAATTGGTAAGGTCAAAATTTTACGCATTTCGACCAAACAAGTGAATTTTTTTCCGACAATTGATTTTTTTGAAGGAAAAACCTTCTCATGGACTTATTTTTTACAAACCGATGGGAAGGGAAAAACAAAACAAAAGAACTTTGCATGAGTTTTGCCAAACAAGGCCTTAGTGGCGGGAAACGCTCTTCATTACTTCATTACTCTCTCTCTCTCGCTTCACTCTTACTTTCGTCGTACGACTGATCTAGGGTTCTGAAAAATCACTAATTAATCCCTCTCCGAAAATAAAAAATAGAACCCTAGTATCTGTTTAAAAGAGAGAGATGCCAATCTACAAAATCAGAGGAATCGACGTCGATTTCCCCTACGATGCTTACGATTGCCAACTCGTTTACATGGGCAAAGTCATCCAATCTTTACAACAGGTGTTATTTTTTATTTTAATGTTGATTTTTTTTTAAAGTGTAAGAACTAAGAAGTAAGAACCACTGAAAAATGAATCTTTTATATATATATATTTTTTGATAATGAATCTTTTATATTTTATTTATTGAGAAATATGAATATCTGTTAGTAATGTAGCAATCACGGACGAATGATTAGGGTTTTACGATCTTATTCATTTATTTATTTTTAACATGATTTGAATGCACTCAGCGATCTCCCCGAAGTTTATTGGATGTATAGAGAACATACATTACTTTGCCAAATAATAATGCTCATATCTTCGTCCGAAAAGATAAAATTTTTATTGCCATAATGGCTCCTGACCGACATTTAAACTCCAAATGGTGTTTAAAATGATCTGACACCATTAAAATTATACATTTTATCTCACACCATTGAAGTGTGATTTATCATTATTCCATGTGGCCCACATTAATCTAAATTGTCCAAGTGGCAGTCCATTATTGGAACATATCAAACATGCCTATAAGTTGATGTGAACCATCCAATTGAACTTTAATGTCAGCCATTAAAACTAAAAGCAACGTTTGACATTCTAGTCAGCAAACTGGATGGTTAAATTAAAACACCATTTTGTTGGGCCTGTTGCACTTCAATTTAGGATCTATCACTTTGACGGTATTGACCACCCACATCTGAAACCATTGATGGTACATGGTCATTTAAGCACCATTTTGGTGTTTAAATGAGGGCCAGGAGAGTCGGGTCCATGGGTCAAACTGCCGGAAAACCGATACGTATCGTCCGAGCCCAAAACCGATACGTATTGGATGATACGTATCGGTATCGGACAGTACCGGACGATACATTCAATGTATCGTCCGGTTCCTTACATATAAATGACCGATACGGTACATTCAATGTACCGTATCGGTGACCTCCGATACCGATATGTATCGTCTGATATCCATGGTCGGGTCCAATTTTGTTGTGTGCCCCGAAATGCTTGCAAATAATACTTCGCGTTTCCCATCCAAATAGCATGGAATTTATTTATTATATTAAGTTATTGATGAAAGTTTTATACAATTATGCCATATGTTGTAATACAATCTATCACCATTCGAGGATGATTGTATTATTATTGACTCCCCTATTTTAAAGTTGAATTCAGCTAATACTGCTTTAAAGCTGGATTTGTACTTCACTTTTCTCAAACATAGTAAATGCTGCATTCACTAAGGTAGGGTTTGGACTTTGAAGTTTGGACATTGGATGCACGATCACAACAATTTAAATAAGTATTAGTTGTTAGAGGCCTAGGAGTATGCGGTCGAGTGTAGAGTTTAACTCTACACTCGACCCATTTGGGTGTGTAGTTGCCCCAACCACATGATCAGGTGCCACATGGATTTGCGCAAGGTAGACTAGAAAAATGCAGTATCAAGGAGTCGTTCATTTTCACACCCTTAGATCAAGGTCCTAGGGAGGGGTGAACCCTAGGGTGAGCTGGTTCCATTTGGCATGGAGTGTCATGTGGAATGGGAGAATGCACTTGAGTGTAGAGTTCAACTTTAGACTGGAGTGTTGCTCACCTTTTCCCTAACTGTAAAATGGTTTTGCATGGATTGCAAATGTTAATAAAGTGTTCCTTATTTTAGTTGAAAATTATTTAATTAATAGAGTTAACCAAACACAAAATAAATTTGATTGAATATTTTGTAAATTTTTTGATTTTATGGTTTTTTTTGGAAAAGATGTGGGTTTCCAAGCAGATCCTAAGTGTAATAAATTTTCGGAGCGGGGTGACTTCTGGTTTGAGTTGGTTGCTTTTGGCACTGGGGTACCTTCAGGGACTGCGGCCTATAGATTCATATCTAAGCTCCATCGGTTGAAAGACAAGATTAAGGTGTGGAATCGGGATGTGAATGGGCTGGTTAATGTTAAGAAGGAGATATTACTAAAGAAATTGAAGGAGTCGGACAACTTGGAAGAGGATAGAGAGTCCTTACGGTGGACGAAAGAGATGAAAGGTTTTATAAAAAACTGGAGTTCAACAGCATGTGGAGGGTCGAGGAAGTGAGTTGGATTCAAAATCTAAGGTTAGATGGCTCAAGGAGGGGGATGCTAACACTAAGTACTTCCATGTGGTTGCCAATGCCCGGTTCAAATCGAAGTATTTGGGGAGCATCATGGTTGATGGGGTGACGTATGTGGGTGAGGATCAGGTCCGTGAGAATATCGTCGCATTCTATAAGCGTATATATACGGATGTTGATTTACCGCGCCCGCAGTTGGATGGGTTACCTTTCAGTGCTATTTCGGCGGAGGAGAGTATGGGGCTGGAACAACATTTTCACGAAGAGGAGGCGTAGTGTGTGATCAGGTTTGGTGGAAGGAATAAAGCGCTGGGTCCAGATGGTTTTACCATGAAGTTCTTTCGGTCACTTTGGGAGACTCTTAACTCTACTTTCATCACCCTCATTCCCAACCGTGATGACGCCGTGGATATTTTCGACTACCGCCTGATTAGCCTCACTAACTGTCTTTACAAGATTATAGCTAAGGTGCTAGCTAATAGATTGAAGCTGGTTATGAGCAAAATTATCTCGGGTAATCAGGGGGCTTTTGTGCGAGGTGGACAGTTAGTGGACCTGGTTGCGGTGGCTCATGAGACAATCTATTTGGTTTATAACCCTTGTCTTCCAGCTGCTATTTGGAAGGTGGATATGGAAAAAGCATATGATCGGGTCAGCTGGGAGGGTCTTGATTATATGCTCGGGAGGTTGGGGTTCGGTATTACCTGGAGGAAATGGATGCGTGAGTGTTACTCTTTGCTGTGGTTCTCTGTTCTGATTAATGGCACTCTGGCTGGGTATTTTAAGAGCTCCAGGAGTATCCGGTAGGGGGACCCGCTGTCCCCGTTTCTCTTCAATATTTTGGGCGAGGCGTTATTTGGGCTGATCGTGCGTGCTAGGGAGTGCAATCTTATTACCGGTATCCAGGTTGGAACACAAGGCAGATTCATCTCACTTACAATATGCAGATGACACAATTTTATTTGGGAAGGCTGATGCTACGAAGTTCAGTGTGTTAGTGGATGTGCTTTCGGTGTATCAGGCAGTCTCGGGTCAATGCATCGATTTTCTCAAATCCGTGATCACGGGGATTGGGGTTGAGGAGCCTGCTTTGGCGGAGCTTGCGCATACTGTGAACTGTAGTATTGAGAAGTTGCCTATTAGATATCTCGGTCTGCCACTTGGTCTCAGACAACCCACGTTTTACGAATGGCAACTTGTGGTGCAAAGGTTCGAACAACGGTTGTTGTCGTGGAAAGGAAAGCTACTGAGTAGTGGTGGTAGGCTGGTTCTTGTTAAGGCAGTCTTTTCGTCGATGCTCATCTTCTATATGTCGATGGTTAAGTGCCCGACGAAGGTTATCAATCGGCTTGAGCAGATCCAACGGTACTTTTTATGGGAGGGTTCAGGGATGGATAGGTCATAGGAGATATCATCTTGTTAACTGAGATACTTGTCAATTGCCTGTTGATTGTGGCAGGTTGGGTATTCGCAGTTTGAGACGGACCAACTTGGCGCTTCTTGGGAAATGGCTCTGGAGAGCAGGGAGAGTGGAAGAGAGGGACAGCCTCTGGCGCTCGGTGCTGGTCGAGAAATGCGGGCAATCCTTTGGTAGTTGGGGGATCTGCTCTATGGCCTACAAGGGTACTTCCGCTTGGTGGAGAGGTATTTGTAGCGTTTGACCGGGTTTTGCTAGAGGATTGCGGCTTAGTTGGGGGTGTGGCACTCGTATCAGGTTTTGGGACAATGTTTGGCTGGATAATAGCACACTTAAGTCCTCTTTTCCGGGTATCTATGCTATTTCTTTGAATCCGGAGGGGAGGATCGACGAGTTTGTCTCGCATACTAATGGGTATACTGTATGGGATGTTGCTACAAGAAGGTCTCTGAGGGACAGTGGGATGACTGAGTTCTCCATTCTGATTCAGAAGATATATGAGATGTAGCGGAATTCTAACGGTTATGATCAGAGGATATGGGCCCCTAGCAGAGATGGTAACTTCAGTGTCAAATGTTTTTTTAAGCTGTTGTCGCGGCGTCCGCTCATCACCTTTGAAGGTAGATGGCTGTGGAAAGAGCATATACCATTGAAAATTAAGTTTTTTGGGTAGACACTTTGTAAGGAAAGAATCCTTATGAAAGATCAACTTATTTGTAGGGGGAAGGATATTACAAATGGTTGCGTCATGTGTTCCGACGGGGAGGAGATTGCTGCTCATCTCTTTCTACATTATCTGGTGGCCTATGAGATTTGGTGTGTTGTCTTTAAATCTTTCGAGTTGAACTGGGTTATGGCGGCAACGCCAGATCGACACTTGATGAGCTGGTTATCAGGGATGGCAGAGGGCGAGAGACGGGCGTACTGTAAGACATCCTTGTTCGCCGTTTTTTGGTGTCTATGGTGCGAGAGAAATTTGAGGATTTTCGAGAATAAATGTAGGTCGGTGGGGATGATTATAAAGTTGATCACGGACCTAGTGGGGTTTTGGGTGACTAGAGGTGGGGAGGGGCCTGGTCAATCTCCATATATTTGGGATTCAGGCTAAGTTGGTAGATATTGATTGCTGTGTGCAGGGTGTTGTGTGCTTTCCTCTTTCCTCCTTGTTTTTTCCTTGTTTTTTTGTTTGTTGTTGTATTGGTTTTCAACGTCTTGCTGCGGTTCAATATAATTCCTTTTATCGATATATATATATATATATATATATATATATATATATATATATATATATATATATATATATATATATATATATATATATATATATATATATATATATATATATATATATTTTCGGATTAGTTGGTTAATGAAAATCTTATGTCAAAAATTGGATGCTGTCATTTAGTCATATGTTCTTCACTTTTCTCTGTTCTTCTTTGGTTCTCACAAAGTAATGTCTCGGTTTATGGAAATGGATCACTTTGATAAACAATTAAGCTCTGAAATCAGCTTTGATTGGCTTGATTCCTCATTGGAAATTGTTGAGTCAATCATTCTGACAAGTACCTTGGAGCAACCTGTTCATGCATGTAGTTGTTTTCCAAGAAGTCTCTGGTTTCTACTGCCATATTATAAATTATTTTTAAAAGGTTGTTGTTTGTTCCTAAAACTAGCAGGCAACTTTTTAGTATATCTGTTGACATGATTTGATGTCTACAGGATTATGTAGATATTTAATTGAAGGGATTGAATCTTTTCAGTGTCTTCAACAGATAAAACTTTAACCATCCACTTTTATGCCACAAGATGCCATGTGGCACACATTGCTGATCAATCTGAATCCAAAAGAAAGCTCATCAAAAGATTTTTACCATCCAATATGAGCACATCAATATGGATCATACATAAATACAAACGGTGGGCTATATTAACGTTCTCAAAAATAATGTTCAAATCTTGTGATGGGCATGTCTTTTTGATTGAGCAATATCCATCCGTTGTTGACCAATATTTGATAGTGCCCCGCAGGGATTAGGTCCAAGCGCAAATTTGGGATACCCTATGTTTTCATTTTTTTTGTTTAGTCACTTGAATGTCTTGGATTAGTAAAAAAGTGTTCCATTAACTAAATATGGGCCTTTGAGGGTGCTATCTTTTAAAGAACTGTGAGCTACCATTAACTCTTATTTCATTAGTGTAGTTGAATGCTTGCACCTTTATATACAATATCAATTTGTATCACAATTTTGCAAGTTTTTTCATGAGTTATTCTATCGTTCTTTTTTATTATTTCTAGATGCAATCTCTTTTTACCGGGTAGTAATTTATCTCTGATGTTTGATCATGCTAGAGATGCCATGCGTTACTTGAAAGTCCTACTGGAACAGGAAAGACTTTGTGTCTGCTATGTGCCACATTGGCCTGGAGAAAAAGTTTAGGTGCTTTCTCCATTGGATTGAAAGAAGATAAGAGTCGGAACATCAGCAGCAAAAACACAGATTTTTCTTCGTCAGAGGATTCAGAATCAGATCTCCCTGTCATAATATACACGTCACGCACACACAGCCAGCTGCAGCAAGTAATCCGAGAACTAAAAGCAAGCAACTACAGGTTAAATATGATTGATGTCTTGGATGTTATCATTTGAAGCAGTATTGCCTTTTGATATTTCAACAATAATTATTCCTTCTGATATTTTCATACTTTGTAGAGAACCATATATAGCTCAACTACATAATTTCAATTGCGCACTCTTTTTACAATGAATTTCAATTATGCAATCTTTGTTGAAAACAATGAAGATAAGATCCATTTGCATCTCTACCTATGGTATCCCCATTGTAGAAGAAATCTGAATGATAAGAGATGCTCACTACTTGTGAAGTTGGTGGGTGCCTTCGAATCTAACTAATACTCCTAGGCATGATGGTGATTGGAAATCGTCTTTTTTGTAAATCTGCTGGAAAGTATGAGAAAGTAAAAAAGAAAATTAGACAAACAAGTATTTTATAATCAGATGGGCTGGGGCATTCCAGAACATGAGAGCTACTACATCTTGATTGAGATATTAACATAAGAGAAAATATACATTCTTTATGGAGATGAGTAGAACCAAGAATGAGAAGGACCATTATTCTATGGGGGGAAACCGCAATGCACAAATTGTTACTAAACTTTTATATATATATATATATATATATATATATATATATATATGTATGTATGTATGTATGTATGTATGTATTCATGTATGTATGTATTCATGTATGTATGTATGTATGTATTTGATCAGTAATAAGCAAATTCATGAATAAAAAAATAAAAAGAGGAACATAGGGCATACCTGGAGTGCAGTGAGAAGCTAGACCACAAAGACAACCACAGGGATTTTAAACACATGGAAAGGGCAAAAAACCTACTCAATGGCCGGGCCAGCGAGAAAGAGATGGCAACAGCCAGCCAAGACCCCAGACCCAGCGGAAAAAGCAAGCTCACAAAGGACTCACTACTTGGAAACCATAGCATCAATTCTGCCTATCTGCTATCTCGCTCCTACCCATTCAACCATATTATCTGCAACAAAATTTAATTCCATCAGTCCACCCGTGTGGGAACATTTTGATTTTCTTTCCAATCATATAGCCCACATTGAGGCAAGCACGGCTATGTCCCAAAAATTCTTCTGCAAACCCAATAACTTAACCCCATCCAACTGTCCATCAGATCCTTACATGATCTAGGCAAAACGCCAAACAATTGAAGAATTCAAACCCGACCTTTTCTAGCAAACCACATAGAAATAAATAACCTCTTTCCTATTACACATAACACATATTTCTTAGATCCCATTCCCCTTCTATTCAACTGGTCCATTGCTAGCACCCTCTCCCAGGCACATTCCACCCAAAAAAATATAATTCGAGAAAAAACAAACATTATCCACCATCTCCATACTCTGCAGGTTGTTATGGAAATATTTCACCAAAAATACGCCTTTCTTATGAGCGATAGTCCCACATCGCCTGGGTATCATGGGTTTGGGCTATATATAAACCTGGGGCAATCCTCACCTAACAAGCCGGTTTTGTGAGGTTGAGTTAGGCTCATGGGATTCTACATGGTATCAGAGCAGGTAACTACAAGGATGTAGAGAGACACATTACACGTGAGGGGGTGTGAGCGATAGTCCCACATCGCCTGGGTGTCATGGGGCAATCCTCACCTAACAAGCCAGTTTTGTGAGGTTGAGTTAGGCTTATGGGATTCTACTTCTTATTGGTGTCTAGGTTCTTCTATCACAGCCTCTACCATTAGGAGCTGCACCAGGCGAGTTAGCCTAGAGAGAGGTAACCAAATCTATTTCATCATCTTTTACTTTTGTCCTAAATCTCACATCTCACCAACTACTCTCGAGATTCTAGCCACCTTCATAATGTTCACCTCTTTATCTGCTGCCAAACCATAAACACCCTTGAATTTTTCTGCTAAAGCTTGATTCCCCAGCCACACATCTTGCGAAAACAATAACCTGCTATGATCTCCCCACTTTAGCTTAATACACTGCTGGAAGGAGTCTCCAAACAGAGCATACTTCCCTCCACAAGACCGGGCTCCTTCGTATACTACCAGGATTAATTTGCCGTCCATTTTCTCTACCCCCATATTTAGCACTTAAGACTCTGACCCATAGAATCCCACTTTCTTCTCCTATCCTCCAGGACCACTTTCCCAACAAGGCCTGATTCATGCACCATAATTCTCAAATCTCTTTAACTCCAAGTCCCTCCTCCTTCTTAGAACAAACAGACTCTCCAATTAACCAGGTGGAGTTTCCGGCTATCCTACCTCCCTTCCCTTGCTTTTGTTCTAGTCTTTCAATGAACGCAATGGGACATTTGAACATAGAAATGAAGAAAACTGGAAGGTTCGATAGAGTTGCTTTAACGAGCGCCAACCTGCCTTCTATAGACAATTAGTTTCCTTCCCATATAGCCAGCCTTTTTCTCAAACCTTCCTCAACCGGATCCGAACGCACCCTAGTGGGGAGCCCACTCAACAATTGACAGACCCAAATAGGTTGAGCATAAACTATGCCACCCACAGCCAATATAACTAGCAATTTCTTCTAATTTCGCATCTTCAACTCTAACTCCAATTGGAATAGTTTTTTCCATGTAGACTCTGCTCGAAGACTGCATCATAATGTCTAAGTGTAGCTTTTACACTTCAAACTTCCTCCTTGTTCGCCCCAAATAGGATCATAATGTCTTGTATTGAAGATGAGGAGTTTCTGGATCCTCTCTAGCAACTTTAAGCCCCTTAAAAAATTGCAAACCAGCCGCCCTACTAGTTACGTAGGGCCTCATCCGCAATATTAAACAAAAATTGGGGAAAAGCGTCCTTCGAACTCTTAAAATACCCACATGGAGACCCATTCACCATTGTAGAGAACCAAGGGGTTAAATAACGAACTTTCATCCATACCCCCCATTTTTCTCCAAATCCCATGTTGTAGGCAATATAATTAAAATTTCAATTCATCCGATCATATGCCGTTTCTATATCAACTTTCCAAATGATACCTGCAATATCCTGAATTCTTATGATTGGTAACGGTAGTTTCTTGTTGCTGTTGTCAGTTTCATCATATATTAAGTAGAATTGCAAATTAATTGGAAGATTAGTTGAAGACCTTATCTTTTGTTCTCATCAATTAGTTATTGGTAAAATTAGTAAACTAGAATTGCGTATTAATTGGAAGATTTATTAAAGACCTTATTTGGAGTTCTCCTTAATTAGTTATTGTTAAAATTATTGCTTCAGGTTATTATCAGGATCATGGTTTTTGTTAGTTTGGTGTTGATGGAGTTCACGTGTTCTTGCATTTTGGATTTATTCATGAAGGTGGCTTTTGTTTATATGACTTGTTATTTTCGGTATTTCATATGGTTTTAAAGCATTATTGTAGTTACTTTGTGCATCATGGGAGACCTTGCAGGCCCAAGATGATGGTCTTAGGTTCTCGGGAGCAGATGTGCATTCATGATGAAGTGCAAATACTTCGTGGAAGAGCACAAAACAATGCTTGCCATGTTCTTTGCAAAAAACGCTCCTGCTCCCACCATTCTCGTGTTTCTGGTACTTTCATTACCTAATGCTGTTGCTTTATTTGATTACTAAGAAATTTGATTTGGTATAAGCATTAACTTCACCTGCCGAATGATATGTTCAAAAAAATCTTTCCGTTGTTTGGAGCATATTATTTTTTTTATCCAAGAAAAATCCCTGTTTTTTGTCCCTGGCCCTAAATATAATATTAAATACTTTTGAATATAAATTGTGTAAAATACATAAATTATCTTTTCACTTAGTCAAGTCAAATGTTGGCAATAGGCACTTCTCCATTATCATTTGTCTAAAAACATTGAACCTGATATATATATATATATATATATATATATATATATATATATATATATATAGAAGGTAATGACCCTCTTGCTCGACTCATGGGGAAACGGACCATGACTCGAGCTGTCATTGGCTACAATACTTGCCTTTGACTTTTCAGAGGCACTTGAAAATTGAGACCTATGGCTTATATATATATATATATATATATATATATATATATATATATATATATATATATATATATATATATATATACGTCTAGCTAAACGACACCACTCATCCATACAAATAAACCATGGTTAAAAAATTTCAAACACGTTGAGACCTCTAGTTTACATTTTGGCACATAAGGTAAACTTTTTTTATTCCCACCCATCAAGGATCAAAATTTTGGCTGAAATGACAGAAATTTCGGCCGAAATTATCGGTTTTGGTCCCCATCGAAATGATAATATGGGACCGAAATTTCGGTCATTGTCTGTATGGGATTGAAATTATCGGCCGAAATTCAAATTTTCGGCAGAAATTTCGGTTTCGATCCCCTCCGAAACAGAAATGAAACCTGAAATATTGATCCTTGCCACCCATACAAAAAAGAGAGAAAAAACTTTTGCTTAGTACGACAAGACCAAAGTTGATCAGTTTCTTCGACGTGGCCAGACCCTAGTTGCAGGAATCTTCTACTTACGGTGTCACTCCTGCTTCCACTTCCGGCCATAAAATAATGTAATTTTAAGTTTTTGAGACGCTCCCACTCCCAACCTACTACACGCTTCCTATCGCTTCTGGTAACAAAGGGCCAAACCATATCAAATCGCTCTTCCAGCCATACGAAAAAAGATCTTCACTTTCTACGAAGGAAAATAGCTTTCCCATTCAGACAAAAGAGAAAGATCTTTCAAGGTTGGAAGTAACTCTTCTCCAACCTAGGTTCCTCTTTCTCGAAGAAAGACAAATAGCTTTGCTGTCCAGACCAAAAATAGATTCCTCTTGCTCGACATCCAGGCCAAAAATAGCTTTCTCTTGCTCAATGTCATCTCCAGCCCTGTGAAAGCGCCTAACTTTGTTGGGCTAAGTATATCATGGCCGGGTAGGGACCTCACCAAGTCTCTATGGTGCATGACCCGGGAGGCCCCGGGCTGTTTTTGACCATGGCTCGGCCCCGACCCGACCGATTGAGAACCCTATTGATAGGTTCAGGTCATTACAGGGTGTACCTGCTTTGTCCAAGATATTAGCCCCCAAAGATATAAACTTGATGGCAAAGCCATTGGTTGCATTTTTCTTTGCTACTATGCTGTCTAGAGGATACCCGCGTTATGATCCTAAGACCAGGAGGATGTTTGTTTCTATGGATGCTATTTTTTTTTTGAAGTTGTTCCATATATCTCTACGGAGTCTCGTATGCAGCTAACTTCTTAATCATCTCCTCAAACATGACAATTTATGGATTTTCCTCTTCCTTTATATCTCCTCCTGCCGGTGTTTCTGCAACTCCTCCATCTACGCATAGCTGTCTCCCACTTAAGCAGATCTATCAATGCCGAAGCAAGTTTGTGCCTGCAGTTCGAACTCCGTGCCAGATGATCACTTAGACTCACAGATCTTTCAAGTATAGCCATCCCATCTTTTCCTCTAGCTTCTCCCGTAATTGCTCCTTCTTCTCGTTGTTGATAACCTCTCCTTACATACTGCACTCCATCAACGGATTTGTGTTACTGCTCACTCTATTGCTCAATATTTGTCTTATCAATCTTTATTCCCTTTATCGTGCCTCTTTGGCCAAAGCCTGTACTGTTATTATTCCGTGCCTTTTGGTGAAGCTCTTCAACACCTCTACAGGTTTGCCATAGTGCATGAAGAAATAGAAGCTCGAGAAGAATCAAACATGGGAGGTTGTTGATCTCCTCTTTACAAACACCCAGTCAGTTGTAGATGGGTGATTGCAATTAAATTTATAAAGCGCGCTCTTGTGGCCAAAGGTGTTACTCAGATGTCTGGCTGGAACTTTACTGCAATATTTGCTATGGTTACTAAGCTCACTTCCATTTGGGTCACTATCTCTTTGGCGGCTCATCATCATTGGCCCTTATATTAGCTGGATATCAAAATTGTCTTTCTTCATGGGCATTCAAGTGAGGAGATCTCCATGGAGCACCCACCTGGTTTTCGACTTCAAGGGGAGTATTGTAGGAAGGTTTGTCGCCTTTGGAAATTGATTTATGGTCTGAATCAGTCTCCGAGAGTGCGATTCCAGAGGTTTAGTAGTGTTGTTCTTACTATGTGATTCATCTGATGCCACTTAGATCAAATCTGCTTCATTTATACTGGGTCAGGACGTTTGAGGACTATTTTATTGGTGTATGCTGCTAATATTATAGTCACTAATGATGATTCTGCCTTTATGACATGCTAAGGTGGAATTACGCCAAGCCTTTGAAATGAAAGAATTGGGTCATTTTAGATCAATGTTGTCATATGCGATCGCATATACCATCTAGGAAGGGTGTCTCGCATATGCCATGATGGCATATGCGATACAGTAAGTATGCCATCGCATGCCATCACATATGCATGCGATTGCATAAAATATATGCCATGGCATTAAGATAGTTAAGGTGGTGTGGCTAAGGCATGTCGAAGAGGCTTGCCATGCCATGACGATGTCATTTATTTTTTTTCTTTTACTTTTTTATAATTTTTATTTATATATATATATCTTACATTTTTATAAAGGTTAAAAAAATTCAACTAATTAATCGGTCATAAATAAAGAGCAATCAATAGAGAGAAAATTAATTATGATATGAAACATCAATAAAATTGCAACATGAGCAAGTATAAATAAAATATAATATGAAATATCAACCAATATAGAAAGATTAAAAGATATGAAATATTCAAGTACATAAGACACCTATAGTAGTGTCGTCCATTGCTCAATTTGTAAGAGAGGTTACAAGAAACCTATAAAAAAAGTTTAGGTATTGCGGAGGCGAAGAACTTGAGTTTGCGAATGTGAAAATTTGCAAAAAAAATAATAATTAGCCAACTGCGTGAGATAGAGACACGAGAGAAAGAGAAACGTGGAAGCGAAGAGCTGCGCTAGAGAGTTAGAAGACGACAAAGAGGAGATTTGGTCTCCAAACCCTAAACAACTCTTATATATATATATATATATATATATATATATATATATATATATATATATATATATATAAATTATAACTATAACTTATAATTTACAAAATTATGACTTATTATTATATTATTTATTATAATATAAGCTATTATATCAATTTTATAAATAGCGCCTTTGGCGACGCCATGACACCATTAAGCTATGGCGTTGCCATTTCACCATTCCCGCCATTTCTTTTCATATTGCGAATTCTATCGCCATTCGCCATGGCGTCGCCTTGACTACCATTCATGGCATACTTCTCTAACATTGATTTTATTTTATTTTTTTGTTTTTTGATTTTTAGGCTTCCCCGAGCCCTATAAATAGGGGTTTTCTCTCCCTAATGCATACCACAACTTTTAAAGGTATGTTTTGGGTCCCTTCCCTTCTCTTTTGTATCGTCCACTTTATTTTTGTACTATTTTGACTTATTTTTAATGAAATTTATATTTTTCCTTCCACCTTATCAGATATATTCAACTCATTCTACCATATAGAGCACAAAATTAACAAAAATATAGTGGTTTTTTATATTAGTAATTTTGGGGAATTTTTGGGAAAAAAATAAAAAATTCTATGCAATGGCACAATTGAATGTACGATCTGTGCAATCTGCATATGCGATTGGGCCATGCCATCGCATATGGTTGCCATTTAACAACATTGTTTTAGGTATTTCCTTGGTATAGAGATTGCTTGATCTTCTCGAGGATATCTCTCACAAAGAAAATGTACTATTATTTTTTTTCGGGATATTGGTATACTGGGATGTAAACCTGCCAAGTCTCCCATTGATCCTAAACATCATCCTCACGCTGACATTGGAGGACGACTTTTTGGTTTATCCGAGTAGCAACGATTTGTTGGGCGCCTTATCTACCTCATTAATACTCGACCAAGCATCACATTTGCAGCCTCTGTTGTTACTCAGTTTATGCATGCTCCATTGGTGTCACATATGGATGCCGCACATCAGATGCTACGCTATATTAAGTCCTCTCTTGGAAGAGGACTATTCTGCTTCGATGTTAGTCACTATTCTATCAGTTGCTATAGTGATGGCGATTACGCTGGGGCTCCTATCGATCATCATTCACATTCAGATACTATACTTTTTTTGGAAGTGACTTGGTAGTGTGGAAAACTAAAAAGCAAGACATGGTCTCCAAATCCAGTGCTGAGTCTGAGTATAGAGCTATGACACATGATACATGTGAGCTCTTATGACATCGCTCCCATATCACTGTTAATGCGAAATTGAAGCCTACACGCCGAGATCGTGGCCGGATAAAGAGGAGATGTCAAAAGAGAAAGTGGACCCATGAATGGGCTTTTAAAAAAGGTCCGTTAAAGACCCGTGTGCACATTATTTTAGGCAATATTTTTATCTAGGTTTAGTTTCCCTTTTTATTATGATTCTTTTAATAAATGATTTATTTTATGATTAGTTTCCTTATTTAAATTATTTAGGGGTCAGACACATATATGTAATATGTGACTGTTAATCTCATCACTTTCTGCCAACCATCGGAAAAATGGTCATAAGTCTACCAATATGTGTAAGAATTGTGTGATTTTTATCTTGTTGGAAAGCTACTTCTATAAACTTTCAAACAAGACCAATTTCACGTCAATCAGACATCGTTTGACCTTTCAAAAGTGGTCACGTAATAAAAAAGGGATTAGTGGTGAAATTAATTATGATCGTTAGATTAGAAAGTTTTAATTATTGATTAGGAGTTTTATTGTAAGTAGTATTTCTAGGGTTTCTTTTCTTTATAAACACACATTGTAATCTCTTATGAGAATTATTATGGAAGAAAAATTAAGTTGCTTTTGTGCACCTTGTGAAGAGTGAATCTTTTGTAGAAAACTTGCGAAGAGTTTTCGCCTTTGAGGAGTGATTCTTAAAAGTTATCATTGGTGCGAAGCCGACAAGTCTCTTTGGAGCGAATATGAAGATCTTCTATTTTATTCTTCTTTTATATTTTTCTTGTTTAATTGAAGATTGAGAACCCTAGACCCCTATCGTGCAAGATTTATGCTATTTTAAGGTTAGTATGCGTCTCATCCCGCATCAAATTGGTATCGAAATGGTTCAAACCCTCGACAAGTGGATTGGCGAATCATGAGTAGAGATCAAGTTTTCGAAGCCATTTGTGATTTGAACAATTACGTGGTTTCTATGAGAACGTTTGTGAAACGGTAGAATATTTCAATCGTGCATCAAAAGATGGCGATGGTGGAAAAACTATGGTGCAAGGAAAAAGGTAGATCATCCGATCAACATGGTTCTATATTCAAGCATATGACACTTCTTAACAATATTTACTGCGAGTTGCTAAAGTCGCGTCGGATAGTCATTACATGGCATGAGAATATCAGTAAAATACTTATCAAGACTTTTATTCACGATTTATTCGAAGACGTATTTGATGTGATTCAAGCTTTGAAACCGAAGGTTACAAGCTTCATCCCGATAGCCGTACCCGTGAGTGGACCTCTACAGGTGAAGGTCCCTCTACCCATGCCTGTTGAAGTCCCTATACCGGTGGAAGATACCGAATCAATGGTGAATTCGAGTGCCTCTATGCCTATGGAAGAACCGATAGAGTTCGTTGCTCAAGTAGATCCAGTTATTCGTATTAATCTTGTGCCTGAACAACATCGGGTTGAAGAGCCCATACCGGTTGGTGAGACCGTTGAAGGGTCCGAGGTCGTTGAAGCACAAGCATCTGCAACAAGTCCTACAGAGCCCTAGTCTGCAGTGAAGTCTATCGGTCCCATGACCCACAGGTCTCAGGATCGTGTTGGTTGTGTGTTGATGTCGATTCCCGTCAGCATATCAAAGATCAATTGGATCTCGCCCGAGTTGAATCCGATTTTGTTCAAGCCGCTTCTGATCGAGATTCCCTATATATTGTTTATGATCGTGGCCGTGAAAATCCATGTCGCCAAAGTTCGAGGTCGAACTTTTTCAAAGGGGAATAATGCGGAATTGAAGCCTACACGCCGAGATCGTGGCCGGATAAAGAGGAGACGTCATAAGAGAAAGTGAACCCACGAATGAGTTTTTAAAAAAGGTCCGTTAAAGACTCTTGTGCACGTTATTTTAAGCAATATTTTTATCTAGGTTTAGTTTCCTTTTTTATTATGATTCTTTTAATAAATAGTTTATTTTATGATTAGCTTTCTTATTTGAATTATTTAGGGGACCGCATATATGTGATATGTGACTGTTAATTTCGTCACATTTTGCACAACAATCGAAAAAATGGTTATAAGTCTACCAATATGTGTCGAAATTGTGTGATTCTTATATTGTTGGAAAGCTACTTTGATAAACTTTCAAACAGGACCAATTTCACATCAATTGGACATCGCTTGATCCTTTAAAAGTGGTCGTGCAATAAAAAAATTGAGATTAATGGTGAAATTAATTATGACCGTTGGATTAGAATGTTTTAATGGTTGATTAGGAGTTTTATTTTAAGTAGTATTTCTAGGGTCTCTTTTCTTTATAAATACACATTGTAATCTCTTATGAGAATTATTATGGAATGAAAAGTTAAGTTGCTTTTGTGCACCTTGTGAAAGAGTGAATCTTTGGTAGAAAATTCGCGAAGAGTTTTCGCTTTTGAGGAGCGATTCTTCAAAGTTATTGTTGGTGCGAAGCAGACAAGCCTCTTTGGTGCGAACTCGAAAATTTTCTAGTTTATTCTTCTTTTATATTTTTCTTGTTTTAATTGAAGATTGAGAACCCTAGACCCCTATCGTGCGGGATTTATGCTATTTTAGGGTTAGTGTGCGTCTCGTCCTGCATCAACTGCCCTAGGGTCTTCTCCATCTATTCCCATGCCCATGCATTGTGATCAGGCAGCCATTGATTTTGTTGTTGACTCCATTCTTCATAAAATAATGAAGCATGTTGAAGTTGATATTCACTTCATTCCGGAGAAGATTCACACTGACGTCATTGCTCCTAAAGTTTCCTCTTTGGAGCAGTTGGTTGATATTTTCACTAGGGCTCTTGGCCCTCACAACTTCAAAGTATTTGTGTCAAGCTGGGCATGATAGATATCTATGCACCTTGTTATAAAAAAAAAAGAAAAGATATCTATGCACCAGCTTCAGTGTGAGTATTGGGACCTGTATGTATATGTATATAGCATAGTGGGGTATTAGTATTGGTATTGGGTGTGTATGTGTAAAGGGTACTTATGTCATTTGGGTTTAATATAAAGGCCAGTAAGGAGTCTAAGCCTAACAAGGTCAGTTGCTTCTCTCTCTCTCTCTCCTCTTGTTCTTCCTTCAACCTAATCCTAACCCTAATCTTCTGCTCTAAGATATTAAGTTCAGTAGGTGGTGTTAAGCTTATTGCTAGATGTTTAGGGATGTGGCATTGAGAGCAAGTTTGCGGGTTTTATGGGTGGAGAAAAATGAGAGGATATTCAATAGGTCCCCTTGATCATTCGCTTTTTAAAAAGTTTGTTTCTAATTGCATAGTGGAGTGTTCTGGGGTTAAGTTGGCTGTGGGCAGGTTGTGATGGTCAACAGCCATCATTATTGGGAGGCTATGATCCGGGCGTGATGAGGGCCCAGTGAGCTTTCTTCCTGACTCATTTCTGGGTCTGTTTTTCTGTGGCTATGGCCTGACTCTTTTCTAGGTTTGATTTTTCCTTTTTTTTGGGTTTCTATTGCTCTAACATCTCGCGATGCCCAGGTATGCCCTCTTCTTTCTTTATTTATTTAGAATCTTGTTTTTCAAAAAAAAGAAGCTGGGACGAGGTGGTGGTGATGACCATGATAATAATGAGCGATAGACTGAGATACATTGCTGGAATCTACCTTCAATGCACCCAAGCCTTGTAGGAAAGTCCTTCGTTATGTCTTCCTCTGTTCCTCTGTAATATACTTTCCAATGTTTAATTTTCACCCGTCATCTCTTCATTATACCTTCATTCCTCCCTTGTTAATGGCCTGCACAGTATTAGTATCATTCACAAATGATAGTTAAAATATGATCCTCCACAGGATGCCACTATTTCAATCATTTATATATATGCTAACTATTTCATGGGTCCCAACACCATTCGATTTCCTTCATTCAAGGTGCCGGTGATTGGAGATTACACCTTCCAACTATCCATTATGTGTGCTAAGATGTGACTATCTTGGAGTTCTAATGTCCTATATATTGATAAGTGGTAGGATGTGATGGTTTTTACAGAGTCGTTTACTGTTTTTCATCTTGAATCTAGTTAATACGTAGTGATCAGACCTTACAACTATCCTTGACATGCAGTGGATAATAATATATGGGGAATTTAATATTGCATATTAAAGTAGTGAGATATTTTTGACAAGAACTATGCCTCTCTATATGTTTGTAAGAAAATAAACTCGCATTTCTGTAATCTTGGCAATACAGGACCAATGAGTTTGATTTTGGATATTTTTGTATATGGAAAATTCTATATATTGAAGTTCGGATATGATGCAAGATGTTCTATAGGGTTAGTTGGCAACTTTTATCTGGATTGGTATATTAGTTAAAACTTATCTAATTGGTTGCATATGATAGTCTATGCCTATCATATATCAAAACAATTATCGGATATATATATATATATATATATATATATATTAAGAAGGTGCTGTTTGAAAGTTCTTTATAACATGATGCATTTCGGGATGTCCTCTAAATGGCACCTTTGTGAGGCTATGCACGTGTTTGCAGGTTACTTGAGGCAGAATCCTGATATTGGAAATGTTCCTCTTGACATTGAAGACTTGGTTAATATTGGACGAAGCCAAGGGCCGTATGTATTCTCCATAATTCATCTTTATATTTCATATGCTACTCAGTTACTAATACAAAATATTTTATTTTATTTTTATCGATAATGCATTGAGTTATGATCCGTGGCGAGGACTCAATTTATTTTTCTTAATTAAAATTTACTCTTTTGCAGATGCCCTTATTATATATCTCGAGAGATTCACAAGTCTGTTGATATCTTATTTGCTCCTTACAACTATCTTGTAGATCCAGGGAACCGGCGTTCTCTTACTGGTATCCAATGGCATAACGCTGTACTTATATTTGACGAAGCCCACAACTTGGTAAACAACTGGAAACTTTGTAGGTGGTTCAATGTCTCTTGTTGGTTGAAGATTTGGCGTTGTTATTCAGAAAGAGGAATCAATTAACTTGATTTAACAAAAGAACCGGACCCTATGCCTTTATAGAAACGACACCTTTCCTTGAAATTCTTGATTTGTATTACTAGTCTTTGGGTGTGTTCACCATTTGCCTCTTTGTCCTTTACTCTCACTCTCAATGTTGATTTGTGTATTAAGATAAACGCAAAGGCCATAACCACCCTTTGTATGAAATTTTTGTGTAGTTTGTTTTTGTGCGCAGAGTGACAAAATTCTCTTACTTTTTTAAAAAGTCGCGTTTTCATCGCTCTTTTTTCATCCAAACGAATAAAGCAAACTTATAAGTCATTAATTTTGGATAAATTATAAACTTCACGCATAAATCATGTAATTAATTGTGACTTATCAAAACAGTAGAAAACCTTTTGAAATATATGTTTCTTATAACTCCTTTTAATTATCTATATATTTTGTTATTTGTTCCTATTCTTTTGACGTTGCCAATGTTTTGCCCAAACTCCACCTTTGTCACCATCCTATTTGTTTTGTGATGTCAGAGCTACTTCTAAAAGATGCAGCATTACATATTATATGACATGCAGGAAAGCATTTGTGCAGATGCAGCCTCATTTGATTTGCCTTCAAGTCTTTTGGCTGCTTGCATTACTGAAGCAAAGGAGTGTGTAGACCTTTCTCTTGGGAGGAGGTCGACTGAAAAGTCAGAAGATAAATCACTCAAACCGGACACTTATGCTATTCTTAGAGGTATTTGAATTGGTAAATCTCTCTTCAATTGTGGATGTGTTTCCCTTTGCCTTCCTTTGTTAACGTAAAGTTGTTATCCTCACTTGTAGTTCCTTTTTCCAACCTCTACCTATGTCGATTTTATGGATAATACGTTCACCTTTATTTATTATTCATGAAAATAATGCAGTGAGAACGTGGTTTATATCTTGGTGTCCCGAATGTAATTAGGCAACGAACTAGTTCCTAACTGTACCAAACCCCTCCTTTTGGTCCCATGATAATAGCTTCTTAATTTCAGTGCAGTCAAACGTGCGCATAAGTGCAAGCCGCACTTGCTGCACCCGCGCCTGGGCTTCTAGGCACTAGTGCAGTCTAGGCATGCGCCTAGGCACGCCTTTCTTGCCTGGGTGTGGTTTTCAAAGGTTGCGTTAGGCGTGCCTTAGTTTAAGTAAACTCATATATAAAGTTTGTAGACTTAGCTATATACTTATTTGTATATAATTATAATGCTGTAATTTTTATAATATTTTGAGTTATAAGAATTTATAAGCTATATTAGTTTTTAAGTTATCTCTGATAGTTATAAGAAGGGTTAGGCTCTTGGGGTTTCAGCAAAAAAAAAACAGAAGGAAAAAAGAAAAAGGTTAGGGCTTCCGTTCAGCCTAGAAGAACGAAGAAGAGAAGAGGAGATATAGGTGCACCTGCTTAGATATTAATAATTAGTGATTAAATATTTTAGCACACATAAGATTTAATTGTTTATGATTTGATTGTTAGTCATTACTTGCTAGTTATTAGTTGTTAATATTAGTTTATTAGTTGTTACTTCTGTAGTTGCCTGTTAGTTAAATTGTATCTTATAGTGCGCATAAAATTTAATTGTCTATAACGTTTCATTTTTTTGTATTTTATGCGTTGATTGTTATTGTGCTTTATAAAATTTAAAATGTCACATTATTAATAGAATGTAAAGTGAATTTATATATATATATATATAAGATAAATGTGCCTAGGAAAAAGACCATGCCCCTTAACGCCTTGCTCATTCCTATGCCCAGATACCCTTGGCGTCTCAGGTGCACATGACGACTTTGTTTACAGTGATTTCACATTCACCTTCATCAATCTTGTCTTGTAAATATTAAAAGTGAGGAAAAAGAATCACAGTCATTGTGACAAATTTCTCCGAAATTCAACAAAACAGTTGTCGGATGAAACTTTTGGCAAAATTTTGGTGATTGCTCTGAAATCGCCTAAATATCATTAATTTCAGGGAAATTAACAAAGTTTCGCCGAAATTAATGAATTTTTTTAATTTAGTCGTTTTAGAATAATAAATAATATTTTATAAATATTAGATATAATTTTCATATAGATTTTTTGTACTCTAAGAAATAATCCTAAAACTTTTTCAAAAATTTCCCGAAATTTATCCAAAATAAACTGAAATGACCCCTACCGAAATATTACTGAAAACGAAATTTACTTTTTCACATCTATTTCTTGCAGCTTATTGTTATAAACTGAATTCTATAGTTTTCAATGAATAAATCTGTTCTTATTTTATCCTAAAGAATACTACTGCAATTTTTGCAGCTCTTCTTCTTAAACTTCAGAGGCGGATTGCGGAAGTCCCTATTGAATCCAAAGAGATGGGTTTTACTCGACCAGGACCTTATATCTATGAATTACTTGCTGATCTAAACATTACACATGAAACGGCTAAAATGCTTATCGATACAATTGACGACGCTGCTTTGCTTCTTGACGATGGTAAACTCTAAGTTGTCAGTCGTAAAAACCTTTTTATATTTTTTTAAAAAGTTTCTTGGTTTCTTTATTATTCAGATGAACCTGTGAGACATATGTCAGCAGTTCAGTAAAATCATGTCGATATTATTTCAGCAAGAGATATTTTCTCTGCATATAAAACTTATTTTTTCCTCCAAATGAATCTCATGTTTTATAAATTAATAATGCGGTAATGCCATAATATAGCATAACTTTTAATATCCGTTTCTCATTTTTTAGCTGCAGCTACAACTGATAGTGGAAACCACAAGGCAAAGGGCAGTGTATGCAGGCTTGAAAGCATAAGGGACATTCTTCAAATAATCTTCCGAAATGGTGATACGGCTCATGCAAAGTTTTATCGTGTAAGTTGGGAACTTATGTACGTTGTTAAGTGGCACAATGTGACAAGATTTATTGCAAATATGGTTTGCATCTTTATTTTGTGATAGGTGTGCTTGTCTCTTAACTTATGGCCGCATCGTGGGTTCATAGGCTAATTTCAAAATGTTTATTTTGTTTTTTGTTTTTTTTCTACTTAAGGTTCATGTGCAGGAATCCCAATCAAATGCCTTAGATGCTTTTGCAGTTACTGTTGGTAAGCAATTTCTCTGAAATTTGAAATGCCTTGAATATTATATTTTCTACTCTATATCTTTCCAAGGGTATGATGGTATTTCTATATGAGCAATGGGTTTCTTGCTCATTTGTTTTTTATGTTCTCCGTTGTTTAGTGTGCATTTTGGTTTGATCATTTTACCGCCGACCTGTATTGGTTTATTTGTTTAATAATTTAATACTTTAATTTATTTTTAATTTTTCACTTCAACCTTCTCAGGTAAGATCAGGACACTCAGCTGGTGGTGTTTCAACCCTGGAATTGCTATGGAAGAATTTGTTCGTTTTGGCGTCCACTCGATTATTTTGACATCTGGCACTCTATCCCCTTTAGACTCATTTGCATTAGAGCTGAACTTGTATGCCAATCTTGTCCTGATTACTATCTATTTTTCATCATTTTTTTTGTTTGAAGGGGTACCTTTTTCATTGCTTAAGAAGAATTCTTTGTCTGTCATGTCAGAGACTTTCCAGTTCGGTTGGAGAACCCTCATGTTATCTCTTCCAATCAAGTTTGGGTTGGAGTTGTATCCACCGGTCCTTCTGGTTGCACTTTTAATTCCTCCTATCGAAATCGTGATTCTCTAGAATATAAGCAGGAGCTTGGTAATGCCATTGGTAAGTATCAGTGACAATGGAATAGGGGTGCAAGTTAAAACCTAAACTCGAAAACCGAGTCTTCTGAACCGGACCAAAAGCAACACTGACCCGAACCAGTTTGGCCTGGATCGGTTTCAGTTTTGGTAGCTGAAAACCGGAAACTTACCGGGTAGGGTGACAAAACAGACCAAAAACTGAAAAATTAAAAAAACTGAAAATTTTAAAAAACCAAAAAATTTGCTTCAAAAAGAAAAAAAAAATGAAGAAAAACTGAAAACTGAACCGAACCGACTGAAACTGAAATTGGATCGGTTTAGTTTCGGTTTAGGGGGGAGGGAAGTTCAGTTAACCGAAACTGAAACTTTTCGGTTCGGGTTTGGTATAGCAGGAACTGTCCCGAAAACCAAAGTTTCGGTATCGGTTTGGTTGGGTTCACTGAATTTACACCCCTAAAGTGGACTAGCTGAATGTTGAGGGACTTATGTTGTATCAATATATATTTGAAGGCAATACATTCTAATTTAAATTTCTATGTTGCAGTAAATTTTGCTCGAATTGTACCTGATGGACTGCTTGTTTTCTTCCCATCCTATTACCTTTTGAACCAGTGCATAGAATGCTGGCAGAATATGGTGAGGCATTAATCAAGTTGATAAATATCTGTTAGCAAATTATTTCTGAACAAATTACACCTCGCTTCTATAGAGTCATGCTAGCTCGACAAATTCCACGACAATCTGGGAAAGGATTTGTAAACATAAGCAACCTGTTGTGGAACCTAAACAATCTGCTCTTTTCTCATATGCAATCGAGGTAATTGATATACTAGTCTATTATATCTTTGCTCCTTTTCGTTTGATTTCAGTCCTTGTTCTACCCATGGTATCAAAACTCGGCATATACCGACACGTATAGGCGACACGTATCGGTTTAGTTTGAAACTGATACCGATACCACCCCGATACGAGTATTGGGGTCGTATCCGTAGCTGGTATCAGTATCGACTGATACACGTCTATCGGTCGATGCGGATCGGGTATCGGCTGATACCCCGTATTTGAATTTATTTATTATTATTTTTAAGTTGTTTCACCTTTAGAAAACATAAAAAATTCTATATACCCTTATCGGGCGATACTTATCGGTCCTCCATGAACCGATACCCGATGGCCGATACCGATCCCAAGTTAGATATCTTAGTTCTACCACATTTGTCTTTCATTATTACTTCATCACGTTATCATCTGGCTGAAATGTGGTTCCTTTGCAGGACTTCAATACAAAATTAAAAGACACCTCTACTTCTGGGGCAATTTTTTTTGCTGTCTGTCGTGGCAAGGTTTTGTTTTCAGCTCAGTTGTCTTATTTTCCCTATTATTAGATATTTATTGCCTTTCTTGACCTGATGGAGGTCCATGTTTTTCTTTCATCGAAACAAAGTAGCTAAATACCTGTTTTGGAGCGATCGTTAGGCCTCGCTTCCAACTATTAGGACCTGAGAATTGCTTTAGAGGCAAAATTATCACTTGTTAATCTCCCGCTTCTCGCCCAACTGCTTCTCGTAATATCCTACCTACCTTTAAAATGGGTGAGAATCTGTAAGTGGCCTAACCCCGCTTCTGGATTCTAGCTCTTTGCAGGAATCAGTTGGCATAAGTGACGCTGCCCCAAACAGTCTTTAAGGCAACATGTTCCAGAATTCCTATTAACTGTGCGATGCATGCACATTTAATAGGAGTTCACACTATAAAATAGCTTGAGAAAAGTAATTTCTCTTATACTGTGGCTGTATTCGGACCCTTCTCTGATTCCAAAAGGAATATTCTATTTAACAAAAGAGATAAAATAAAAGGAAGCCACCTTCAAATTTTCCTGTGGCCCAGTGGTATCTTGCATCCAGCATTTACCTACAAATAGGAATTTGGGATATTTTCTGCTATCAATCTTCTCGCGTATTGATATTTTGTTGTAAGCATAAAATAAGCTATAGTGTCTAATGTTCTCATTAACTACATTGGTTGTGGAGAATATTGACTCTAAAATTGGTGCACATTCAGTCTCTTTTATGTTCAAGTAGATATGTGAGCTTTCATTGGGGTTTATGATCCAGAAGAATCTACACTAAGAATTAAATTTTGTAGTGAGCTCAAAATCACCCTTAATGCTTGGAGTGTGCCATGGTTGTTGGGAGACTTAATTTATCCATTAAGGAAATGAGACGTGGGGGAAGCTAAAAGGGATTTGTAGACTTTGTGCTTTGTTTAAGGGAATTTTCATATTTGGATTTTGCTTTTTTGTTTTTTTGGGTCGAGTGGGTGTGGTCTTATACTTAGTCAAACATTCAGGAGAACCTCATCCAATGCGTCATCATTTTTTTTTTTCGATTAGTAATAGAAGATTATATAAAAACCAGCAAGGCGCTGAAGCTGTATACAATCAGACATAGATCAAAAACAGAAGACCAAAGACTAAGGACAACAAACACTACCCACAGCCCACATCCATCCGCCAAACAGGCCCCCTTAGCCCGGCTCCCAAGGGAAAATAACGGTTCGGTCCCCCTGACCACCACGTTCTCCCCACAAGGTAACGAGCTCCAAGATCGCCCTAATTACCATTCCGACAGGTTTGGTTTTACCTTCGAAGATTCAGCGATTCCTCTCACACCAAATGCACCAGAAAGCGGCGAACATCGCTGCCATCCAAAACCCCCTAATGTCTCCCTTCACCTTTGCTGCCTCCTAGCTCAGCATGAACACATACGGGGACTGAGGCATGACCCAGGAGCATGGGTCAAAATACCGGGTATCGGATACGTATCGTCCGAGCTCAAAACCGATACGTATCGGACGATACGTATCGGAATAGTAAAATACCGGACGATACATTGAATGTATCGTCCGGGTATATGCATACAAAATGGCGATACGGTACATTCAATGTACCGTATCGTCTCATGCCATTTTGTATATGCATACAAAATGGCGGACGATACGTATCGGTATCGGACGAAATTTTGACCCATGCCCAGGAGACCCCGAAGGCTCTAAGAATGGCTCCCCAGACCTCAGAAGCCACCCGACAATGAAGGAGAAGATGAGCAGTGGACTCCATCCCGTCAGAAGACATAGCACATGCCGTAGGGACATCAATTCCCCTCCGAATCAGCTGGTCCCTGGTAAGTATTTTGTCCTTACAAACCGTCCAAATGAAAAATCTGATCTTGAGAGGAAAAGGTTCCTTCCATAACCATCTACCCTCAAATCTGATAAGCGGGCGCCGTGACAGCCATCGGTATAAGGCTTTGACACTGAACTTGTCCACCCGGCTCAAGGCCCAAATCCTCTGATCTGCCCTTAGAGGGTTCTGTTGAGCCGCGTGAAGCCTACTCAACAACTCCACATAGCTCGCCACCTCACTGTCCCTAAGACGTCTTTTGAGGACCACATCCCAGGTACATCTGTCGCTGAGAAAGCTCACAAATTCATCAATCCTACCACCCTGATTCGAAGAAAGGGCGTAGATTGCCGGGAACGTAACTCTGAGCGGACTCACATCTAACCACGGGTCTTCCTAGAAACCAATACGGGACCCACACCCCTAGCTGCAACGCACCCCTCTTTCCCATATCTCCCAGGTACGAGAGATATCTCTCCACCACGGCGAACTATTCCTGTGGGTAGACACTTCTATCCCCCAACTCCCCCTTGAAAGGCCATACTTGTCGCGCAAGACCACCCACCAGAGGCAACCTCTCTCCTCCACCCTTTTCGCTCTCCAAAGCCACTTCTCGAGCATCGCCAAATTTGTTCTCCTGAGACTCCGAATCCCCAACCCTCCATAAGCGATTGGCAGCTGGTAAGTGTCCCAATTGACGAGGTGGTACCGCCTATTCAGACCTGCACCCTCCCACAAAAACGACCTTTGAATACGTTCCAATCTGTCAATAATTTTAGCGGGGCACCTAAACATGGAGAAGTAGAAAATGGGGATCGAAGAGAGCACCGCCTTAACCAAAACCAACTGCCCCCCATTACTGAGCAGCCTGCCTTTCCAAGCTGACAATTGCTGCTCAAATCTTTGCACTACTGGTAGCCAATCACGGCACGTGGGCTTTCTGATCCCGAGCGACATGCCTAAGTATCTGATGGGCAACTCTATGCGACACCCAACTGAACCAGCCAAGAAAGTCAACACCTGATTCTCCACCCTTATACCCGATATTGTGGATTTAAGGAGATTAACCCGTTGGCCCGACACCGCCTCATACACTGAGAGCACATCAGCCATTACACTTAATTCCGTCCCATCAACCTTTCCAAACAAAATCGTGTCGTCCGCATACTGAAGGCGCGTAATAAATCTGCCCTGGTCGCCGACTCTAATGGCAGTAAGCATACCCAATCCCCGAGCCCGCCTCATACACTGAGAGCACATCAGCCATTACACTTAATTCCGTCCCATCAACCTTTCCAAACAAAATCGTGTCGTCCGCATACTGAAGGCGCGTAATAAACCTGCCCTGGTCGCCGACTCTAATGGCAGTAAGCATACCCAATCCCCGAGCCCGCCCGATCAATCCAGATAAAGCCTCCCCTACCATATTGAAAAGAAAGGGGGATAACGGATCACCCTGCCTGAGGCCCCTTGAACTCTTGAAATACCCCGCCGTTGTCCCATTAATCATTACCGAGAACCATGCAGAAGAAAAGCACCCGCGCATCCATTTCCTCCAAGTAGCACCAAAACCCAACCTTCCAAGCATATAGTCTAAACACTCCCAACTCTTGGGAAGATCATTTTCTGAATGCTATCCGTGATGGTCTTCCTTGACCGGTGATAGACCATGTGCCTATTTTATTAAAGTGTTCCTCAAGGGGGAAGGTCCTTCGGGCATTTTGAAATTATGTGGTTTGAGGAGTTTAGGGAGCAGGTTTGGGGTTGGTGGTGCTCCTGGAGGGTTGAGAGAAGTGCCAAAATTCATACATATTACTATGAAATATAAGAACTCTAAAAAAGAAATAAAAAGGTGGAATGCATAATCCGTTGGTGTTGTTAGCAAAATTAAAGGGAGATATTGGCTGAAATAGAATGTATGGACCATGCTGAGGAGGTTAAAGAATCATCTTGGGAGGAGAAAGAGAGAAGACATTGCTTAAAGGGAAAATGCAATAAAGATATATGTTGGAAGCAAAAATCAAGGATTAATTGGGTCAAGGTGGGAGATAGCAGCACTAATTTCTTCCACATGATTTGCAATAGGAGAAGGAAAGTTGACACCATTCATCACATTGTTGTGGATGGTTGAAGGGTGGAAGGAGAATAATGAAATTGGTACTGAGCTGGTTCAGTTTTATGAGGATTTATGCATTGATGAAGGTTGAGAGAGACCGATTGTGGATGGATTGGATTTCACTACCACTCCTTAGGAGGAGAGTAGTCAAATCATTACATTGATGAGGGTTGAGGGAGACCGATTGTGGATGGATTGGATTTCACTACCACTTCTATTTGAGGTCGAATTTGCGAGTCCTATTTCTCCACTGGTTTCTGATCAGCGCTAAGCTCACTGTAACTTAGCAATCCTTCATATCCCTCGTCACGGCTTCCCTCCAAGTCTTCATTGGTCTCTTCTCTTACTTCCTTGTGCTTGTAGCGTCTCAATCCTTAGTACCGTGTCTGCTTCTTGCCTCTAATGAGCAATGTCCAAACCACCTCAAGCAACGTTTCGTAATTTTTCTCTATGTAGGTGCCACTCTCAAATTTTTTTCATATGTACTCGTTCGTCTTTTGTTTTTACTCCACACATCCATCTCAACTTACACATCTCAGCCCCATATAATTGATCTTCTTAACACTTTTTCGTGGCTTAACATTCCGCACCATATAATATGGCAGTTCTAGCCATTGTCTTAAAAAACGAGGCAATTTTTCATGGTACAAGTGATAAAGCACCAAGGCTAGATGGCTTCAGTATGGGATTCTTTAAAGAGTTATGGGAGGTCTATGGGATTCTTTAAAGAGTTATGGGAGGTCGAAAAGTGGGGCTTGCTTGATTTCTTCAAGGAATTTCACGAGAAGTTATGTGGGGAGAACTTTGAATGCTACTTTATACTCTCCTGCTCTTAAAAATGAGGGGACTGAAGAGATCATGGACTTTAGGCCCATAATTTTTTTGGGAAGTATTTATTAAATTCTAGCGAAGGTACTCCCTTGTAGGATTAAGCCTCTCTTGGGTGTGATTATATTGCCGTCGCAAAGGGCGTTTTGTGCATGGTAGGCAATTGATGGATGTGGTTGTGATTGCGTGTGCTCAGGATGATATCATCTCGTGGCCTAAAGAAAAGGGGGGCAGATATCATTTGTAAGGTCGACATGGAGAGTGTGTATGACAAGGTAAATTGGGGTTCCTTGGATTATATGCTACAAAAGTTTGGGTTTGGACTTAGATGGAGAGGGTTGATAATGGCCTTTTATGCATTGGCTTTGTGTTCAATTTTTGTTAATGGACAAGGTAAAATTAAGCAAAACTGAATTCATGGGTGTGAGATGGGGATCCCTTTTTGTGTGTGGAAAGCGAGTGCCAGCCTATGAAAGCCATCAATGGAGAGGTTCGAGAAATGGTGGTGGTTAGAAAGGCTAATTTATTTTTGTTTCATGGAAGGTTGACACTCATAAACCCCACCTTGTCTAACTTGCCAGTTTTTTTTTTGGTTATATATATATATATATATATATATATATATATATATATATATATATATATATATATATATATATATATATATATATATGTGCCCTATGTCTGTAGTGGAACATTGAAAGAAACTTCATTTGTAAGGTCGGGGGGACAGCAGGTTCTTCTATTTGGTGAATTGGGAGGCTGTCATTTATCTAGGGAAGAGGGGCCCTTGGTATCAAAAGGCTCTGGGAGATGAATCTGTTAGAAATATAGGGTCGGGTAGGTGAATTTTTTTTGTGGGATATGTATGTTTGCCGAAGCTTGAGGGAGGAGGAGATTGAGCTGAATAATAGCAGCTCTGCTTGAGAGAGAAGGAGATTGAGCTGAATAATAGCAGCCCTACTTGGCTTCGTCATTATAGAAGGGTTTGGGTTTTATAAAAGAAGATATTCACAGTCAAATCCATTTAATTTTATCTTTGCTGCAGGTCTCTTATTGTTAATGGGTGGTCTACCTTATGAAAAGGGTGTGCCCCAACCATGGTGTTTTTCTTATGTTAGACGGTTGCTTGGGGAAGAAATCCTTACTATTGATCAACTTATGAAATGGGGAATGTGGTTGAAGAATGCTTGCACAATGTGTTTTCAATGTAGAGAGTCCATTGAGCATCTTCTTTTCCTTTGTAAATGGACATACAAACTGTGAGGTTTTATTCCCTCCTCTTTTGGTGTGAGCAGGAGTTGTCCACATGGTGCTAATCTGTTTGGGGCTTTGGAGTTAGCAGTGTTTGGTAGGCCAGGATGTCTTCTGGAGGGTATTGCACATGGCTATTATGTGGGTTGTATGGTTGGAGAAAAAGTAATGAGAATCACAGCCCTAAATACTCTAAGTCAGGGTAAGTGGATGAAAACCCACTTAACATTAGATTAGAAGTGTCAGAACACTGTGAAACTAACACCGATATATGTTATTTTAATCTCGGATATCAGTACCAAAATTCTGCAATTACTATAAAATTCTGCTCGAATAATGATCTCAATGTACTTCCTCAAATCTGCGTTTCTATTGTACTACTAATAAATAAATATTGACGACCCAAACCCACACACTACGATATTGTCCAGTTCCCTCCCTGGTTTTGTTCCTGGCATGGGCTTAAGTCACCACCCAAACGCGTCGTAACATGTAAGGTCCGCATACACCTTATATCCCAGACTATGGACATTTCCTATCCGATGTGAGACTATTACAATCCCTCCACCCTATAGAAGAGCCGTCCTCTGCTCTGATACCATTCTATGATAACCCAGACCCACATACGGCGATATTGTCTCGTTTTGGGCTCTTTAAGTCCCCTCGCTGGTTTTGTTCCTGGCATGGGCTTAAGTCCCATTCAAAACGTGTCATGACATGTAATGTCCACATACTCCTTATAGCCCAGGTTCTTGATATTTCCCTATCTGATGTGGGACTATTACAATCCCCCCACCTTATAGACGAACCGTCCTCGACTCTGATACCATTCTGTAACGACCCAGACCCGCACACCACAATATTGTCCGGTTCTGGGCGGCTCAAGTCCCTTCCCCGGTTTTGTTCCTGACACGGGCTTAAGTCCCCACCCAAACGCGTTGTGACATGTAAGGTCCGCATACACCTTATAGCCCTGGATTTGGACATTTCCCTATCCGATGTGGGACTATTAGAATCCCCTCCCACCTTATAGAAGAGCTGTATTCGGCTCTTATACCATTTTGTGATGACCCAGACCCACACACCACGATATTGTCCGGTTCTAGGCTTAAGTCCCCTCCCTGGTTTTGTTCCTGGCATGGGCAATATGAGAATGAAAACACTGGAGTTCAAAAGAAAACTTCTCAAAAAAAATCCACGAAAAAATCTTCACGGCAATCCTTTTTTTCTGTGGAGTTTTGGCATATATATAAATAAATAAAGAACATCCTATTTTAGACTAATTAAAAGTCTAGTAACCCTGGGACTCTAAGCATGCAAGTCAATATGTCCTCTTTTGTAGCAAACTTAAAAACCTGCAATAATAAATTAAAAAAACCAGTTATTCATCACAAGAATGTGATTTCTCGTGAATAATCACTGCTCATGTGATCACATCACAGAAAACTCACGAGGATAATATTTCATGCTTTCAGTCACGTGGCCACTTAATGTGGTCACGTGGTCTACCTTTTAACTCACCTTTTTGGTGCACTCGGCCCACTTACCTAAGGCCCACTATGTCTTTATTGTAAACTGTTTTTTTATCCCCCTTTGCAGCCCTTTAAACCTGTTATTTCTGAACCTATTCCAACCCCTTTTCGCCTCCCCCTTAATCCCGATAACATCCTCAGATCTGCCCATATTACGCACTGCATAAAAAACCATAGCATTTTCAGAATGGTGAGGTGGCTTGCTGCGGTGGGGTGTCTTGCAAGAGATTTTGTCATTGACTGGGCTGCTTCGGATAACTATTTCAGACTATCTTCAAGGGCAACAATTTCTGAGCAGTGGGAGAGCCTTAGTGGCAATCGGGCTTTAGCACCTCTGTATCTTCCTTTTTTCCTCTCCTGTGTCTGGGGTGTTTTTTATTTTTTGTGGCTATTTGTGCGGCTTTTTATCACTTGTTATGTGTGATGGGGTGGTCTGTTTGTGGCCTAAGTTCCTCGGTTAGCCTCTTTGTATTTATTTTTTATTTGATTTAATATATTTTTCCTTATCACTGTTAAGAAAAAACTTAGCTTGTAACTGTTTATAAAACTGAGAGAATGACGTGGTGGTAGGTCCTGGCCCAGGAAGCCATAGATATTTTTTATTTGATTCATCTCCCTGCTCATTACCTGGGTGCATGTAGGCTAAGCGGGAGCTTGCGACTCCCAAGGGAGGGGTAGCAATAGTCATGGATCAAAATGCCGGTTTTCTGGTACGTATCGTCTGGGCCGAAAACCGGTACGTATCGGACGATACGTATCGGAACAGTAACATACCGGACGATACATTGAATGTATCGTCCGATATTAGCCATATAAATGGGCGATACGGTACATTTAATGTACCGTATCGTCCACCTCCGATACCGATACGTATCGTCCGATACGTATCGGTATCGGACGATATTTTGATCCATGGCAATAGTGACCTCCCTTGTTTCAGTGTTGTGTTAATAGAGAAGTATGGTGGTTGGTTTGCCTGGATTTTCAGATTCAATTCTGCTTAAACTATAAATAATAAGGCTGCCAAAGGGCCAGCTCGGTTCCTGAGCTCGTGACCTACTTTTGTCTGGGCTTGGACTGCAGTATTTGGTCTTGCATGCTAGACCTGGGCATGTAAATCAGCCCATCTAATGAGCAGGGTGCATGCCCATATTTTTGTGTGTGTTGTCAGGCTCTTATGGGTATATATAATGGCCACCCCTGCTTATTTATTAATATTATGTGAATGTTTAGATAAATTTCCTTCTATTAAAGTTAACACAGACCTCCTAAGATGCCTCTCCTCTTCTGTCCTTCCCTGGGAAACTTAATTTCTTCTTTTATGTATCAAGTACAAAGTGGAATTGAATTCTTTTCCTCCCTTCAAAATTGTGGAAAAGAATTTATGCCAAGGATATGAAATCTGGATTATTAATCTCTCACCCACAATGGCCGAGGATTGGAGATGGATGTGGTAGCTGAGTGGCGATTGCCTCAGAGTGGAGTGAGAGAGAAAGTGAAGGAGGTGGGAGTCAATCTAGGTTTAATGGCATATCCGTTAATAAAAGATCGTGGGGAGGTTTTCATTTGTTAAGGGAATAGGCATTTTCATGTCGTAATACTTTCACTTCTAATAATCCTCGTCTTTGGTTTTCAGTTCCTTTCAAGTTTAATTTTCTTATGTACCATTTATTTTATCAATTAGTTTCATTTCGATAAAAAAAGGTGAACTTGAAATGCTTTGGTCATACCCATGCATTCATTTGTGTAATGGCAGTCATATTTGACACAACATGAACTCTTTTATCCAAGAAATCCGGTGAGTTAGTTTATATAATTATTTTTTGGTACTTTTAATATGTTTATGGAAATATCATCTCTGTGTTATTGTTGCCCCTAGCGTCTGAGCCTGCATTATTATATTGTAGATTGCAAGCTACGTTTTTGATAATGGGGTATCCAACCTCTTATAGCACCCGACTAAGTTCCTGGGTACGTGCAACACCTGCAGATGACACGTACCAGTCAGTAGGGATAAATCCCTGCAAGTGGCCAACAAGGGTGGGATTTGAACTCAAAACCTCTGCTTCTTGAGGCGTGGTCCTGGCCATTGTGCCAACCCCCTGTCAGCTTTCAAGCTACTTTTATTGTGTTTTGACTTCTGTTAACACTTTTTTTCTTACATTTTTTTTCTGTTGAAGTCTGTGCTTATGTTGTTTGCTTTTCCAAACTTGCATTTCCCGTGTTTCTGTAGTTAACTTGCGTCAGGTTCTCAGGTAAGCGAGGGTTTGGATTTTGCTGACAGTGCTGGAAGAGCCGTAGTAGTCACTGGGATGCCTTTTGCCATGAGGACTGATCCCAAGGTTTGATTTCCTGTTGCCCATTGTCATTCTTTGGAGGTAATATAGTTCTGTAGATTTTACATCTAGAAGTTTGAAAACTGGTCCTTTACTTTGGCTTTATGGATGTTGGTGAAAATGCGCCTCGATATGAGCAATCATAACATGCTATTGATTTTTTCTGTATTTGATCTATGAATTGCATGTAAACGAAATAGCGTCTGCAAATGTGCTGGTATCAAATAATGGAAATACTTCAATTAACGTAATGCCTTTTATGCATTTGCTTATTTTTATTTTGGAGAAGCTTGTATTTATGCACGTCCAGTTCTGATGATTAATTTGAAAGAGAGCAGCAAATCGTTAATGATTTAGTTTTTATTCAGTATTCAACTATTCACCCTCCCTTAAAATTAAATACTGGTTATTGGATTTACTATTGATTTACTTTCGTGCTTGACAAGGGTTCTTGGTTTCTTTATAATTTCAGTCATGTGCTTTTTGTACATGTTGAATAAGATAAATGCCACTTAATCTTTGCAATATTCAAAGACACTATTTATGTTTTTTGGATGACTATTATCAAATACACTTCTTAGCTTTTCTACTATGGAAACCTTAGTCTTAGAAATTATGGTGAAGACATGTTACAATGGATAATGGTACCCTGAGGCTAATAAAATTTTTCAAAATATTAATTCCTAATTACCCGAAAGATGGTTGTAAAAACTTGGGGGATGCTAACTGATGGATGCTTCCCTAAGGCGATATAAAAAATTTGGGTATATGAGTCCATATTGTTCGGCTCTATTGCTGGAGATATCATATGACAAACCTTTGTATCAGATGATACAATGTATCGATACGTATCGTCCGATACGTAGTGATATTGGAGCCCTTCATTTCGAGATATATTGATTTATATTGAATGATTCAAACCAATATACCCCATTGTATCACAGATACAATGGATATTTCGGAGATTCCCAACACGTGTTGCCTCGGTTGTGGGAACTTATACATATAAAAAGACCAAGATTTTTAGTCATTATTAAGTGGTTCTTGTTGTTTGTTTCATCTGATAAAAACCAATATGAGCTCTCGGAAGATATACATATAGCACATGCCACATCTTGGTTTTATGTTGTAAATGCCTCTTTTAGGTGAAGTATATTGAGATATATGTATGTATATAGTAGAGTGGTGTACTTTTGTCATTCAAATTTAATATAAAGGCCTGTAGGGACTCTAGCCCTAACTAGGTCATCTCTCTCTCTCTCTCTCTCTCTCTCTCTCTCTCTCTCTCTCCCCCCCCCCCCCTCCCTCCCTTTATCACTTCTTCTACCTTCGACCTATCCTTAATCCTAACTTTTAAACCCTAATACATCCATCTAACCCTTAAAAGTCAAGCTGCTAGCAGCGCGAACAACTGTTGTTGCTTAGATCACCTCTTTGTGCTGACATCAACATGACATCGCGCTGACACCAGTAGGGTCAACTAGTTGACCACATACGGAAAAGATTATTACATATTCTGAATTGGAGTTGTTTTTTGGACAACTTCTCTAAAGCCATCGGAGGTAGCAACATGTTTATTCATTTATGTGATCATGCTCTCTATGGACTCATAAACCAAAGGAGACGGGGTTCCTTTGGATTGCTTTTATATCGTCTACCATCCCTGATGACGATTTGGTGATTTGATCATGCAAGGAGTTATTTTAATTTTCCTGTTTCAACATTTTCTCATCAAAATTTTCATGATGGTGCCATCTATTCAGGTATGTTCCTGGTGGTTGATTGGTTCTGGATGCTTTGGTTTTTTGTTCTGGATGCTTCAGTTTGTTGCTTCTTTCTCTTTCATGTGACAAGATTGCTTCGTAGGAAGGTTCGATACTCAGTGATGGACTGCCTATCACTTAATTATTAAGCTCAATCAACATCCATTAAGACTTGTATATCAAAGAAGTTGTGTCCGTTAATATAATAAGCCCTTGTCAGGAGTTGCCTTCAGATTCCTTAGAATGCTGTACACAACATCCAAGTGACTGGTCTGAGGTAAGTGCATATGCTGGCTGACCGTACTCACTACATACATACTATCAAGGCGTGTCATGGTAAGATGTATGAGCTTTCCCACAAGCCTTTGGTACATGCCAACATCCATGATAACTTATCATCCTCAAGGTCAATCATATTTGTAACGACCCGTCATTCTACTCAAGGACATAAACGGAGATCTACGTAGAATCTTTTGAAGGCTTAAGATCTCCAAATGTGAAGTTCTGAGAGTTCCCGCCTCTCAATGCACTCGAATCAAGCAAATAGGGTTTTCAGAACCCTAAATGTGACGTCCCCAAAGTCACACATCGGATCTACGTGCTCATCTGGAGATGCCGCACTACGTAACATACATAATTAGCGACAAAAGATAAAATATAATAATAACATAATGATCCGAACTATAGCACAACGGAATATAAACAATAAAATAAATCGTCATTCATTAATAAGTAATATGAACTATTAAAAACTGAATTGCATTAAAATTAATCAATTAACTACTCATAAATAATGTAATCAATAATCCAAACTAACTCAACTAAATAGGTCTTAACAATCTCAAATAATGCTCTAAATAAAATCTAAAATAAAAGTCTAATTCTCAAAATAAAAAAACGCTCGAAACCGTCTTCGTTCAAATCCCGGTTTGCTTCATGGATCTCCACATCAGTATGCATGTCTCATATGTTAGCAACTCATCTCTTGACCATCCCATTGTAACAAATGAAGATGAGTCTAAAAGAACTCCGTATGGGCCAGTCATAGGATCACTAATACAAGAAATCCGTAAGCAAGCCTTATACGAATAAATAATGATAAATAGTCCAATGATAAACAGTGTAGAACAAAAGCAATGAGATCATGACATGTACGTGAGCAATATAAAGCAATAACTAAGAATAAGCATTGATACATAACATGTGACTTGTTCATGCCTCTTCCTAGTTTTCCGTGTGGTAATTTTCATTATTATTAAATGCAATGCAACATGAATCTCATTCATAATAATCATTCTTCATCTTTGGTCCGTCGTTCCAATCTTCACCCTTATCGTACATCAATTGGGTACGAGGCTTCTACATGGTCTTTTCTTCTTAGACACATGGTCTCCATCTCATATCTTAGATTACTTGCCCATTGGATCCGAGCTGGTTACGACATGCAACGATAATCTCTTAACATATTCATTAATGCTAGTATGCATTATGTTTTCATTAACGCTTTTCATGCCTTTTTCATCGTATCATATTATTCACTTTAAATAGTAGATGTAAATCTACTCATAACGTTCATGGTGTCTAATTCATACATGGTATCATGGTTTAGTCTTGTGAGAATCGTGAATCTTACTACTTTTATATGCTATGAGATGCACAATGAATATGATGCAAAAACCCTTGGTAAAAACGTCATGCCATAGCATGGTCTATTATCAGTCTCAAATTTATTAAATTTACATTGTAGGAATCAATTAAGTAATATGAACATTAACATAACTTTCATATGAGAGTGACATGGCATAAGCATAGTAAATAACATGTGCTATTGCTAAGGAACAATGGTATAAATCATGCGATTCTATAATTAATCATAGGCATTTGGTGATGAAATAAAATAAACATGCTCTTTCAATATTTGAAAATGAATTAACCTCATCCTAGCATGATACCTATTCCTAGCATTAAAAAACCTTATGATTTTTCCATACCTTATGGTTTCTTGATTTTCTTGATTTGTATTCTCTACTTATTGAAGGGCTTTAACTAATCCTGAAGATGCCTACTTGATAATCCTTTTTGAAAAGCTTTGGGAAAATTAGAATTATTAATAAAAGCCTTAAAAAGATTCTTTAAAAAAAAAGCCTTAAAAAAAATTCTAAAAAAAAACTTTGAAATCTTGATTCATGAAAGGAATTCTTGAAAAAGCCTTTTAAAGTCTTTTTCAAGGGTATTAAAATAGTTAATGCTTCCCTGTCCTAGTTTCTATCATTCATGTTTCTCTGTCCTATCTGGAAAAGGCCTTTTTGAAAAGTCTTCTCAAAGTCTTGAAAGTCTGTTGAAAAAACCTTATTTTAAAAAGCCTTAAAGATAAGTTGTTGACGGGGACGCCGACATCGTAGACATCGGATATGGACCTTTTCGTGTGTACTGACGTCGGAAGAAGCGGAATGGAAACCAGAAATAGACGAATGAGGCGAAAATTGGCAAAATAAGAGAAAATTGGAAGAATTAGCCAATTCGATTGATCGAATTGAACTTTTGATCGATCGAAGTCCCATTTCGATCGATCGAATGGCATCGACAGAGTTACAGAGTTCTGGAGTTATATTTTCGACTGGTTGAATCATATATTCGATCGATCAAAATTTTTGATCGATCGAAATGTGAATTCGACTGATTGAATGCCAACGGCGATATTTTATATGTAAAATTTTCGATCGATCGATTTTCACTTTCGATCAATCGAATTTCAATTTCGAGCCGGGATGTTTAGTTAATTTTGAAGTCTAAGTTCGAACTTTTGTTTTGAGGATTTGTCTTTTATTTATTAATTGTTTTAGGGTTTTCTTTTATTGAAAGGACTCCTATATAAGGTCCTTAAATTGAACAATGTAATTAGTTACTGATGATTAATGAAAAGAGCTTTTGCTTGTGTGCTTGAGATGAGCCTCTACGAAGAGTGATTCTTTTTCCCGGAAAGGGTTTGGTGCGAAGCCAAGGGTGTGAAGCTCACAATTCTATCTATCTATCTTCATCTTCTCTGCTTGTGTGTTGATCCTTACAATCCTAAATCAATCACCATCCCTTTTGAAATCCTAAAACCCTAGTTTTATCCTAAGCCATTGAATCGACCCGATTCAACAACCGTAGATCCCAGCAGAATTATTAAATCCTTCCGCACCAAATATTCAGAGAAAATCAGTGATCCCATCATTGAATTGTGAGCGTTATAATCTAGAAAAACCTTGAGTTCTATCTCTAGGATCGATCTGCGCTGTAACCTAACGGATCTAGCGTCGGGACTGAACCCTACCTGAAGCATACGTGATCCTCCTCATGGAATACTACGAAAACTGAGGTATTCGTTATATTTTGTGAAATTTATTGCTTAATTTAATTCTAATTTAATTCCGGCAAAATCAATCATATCATTAACGTAGTGCTAGGGTACCGTCCTGCGTCAGTTTTGGTATCAGAGCCAAGTTCTAGGTTAGGGCATACTGTGTGACATTGCATTCATTACACTTTAATTTTAATTGCATATTATTTCTGTTTTGGCCCAAGTGTGCACATCTAGTGTTTGATAAAAGTCCCCATTCATTGTTGGTTCATATGTACATGTCATTTTAATTTAATGGAATCTTATGTCATTTGTATTCATCATTGCGCACGTCTTGTGTTCGACAAAAGTCTTTATTCATCTTGAGTCACATGTGTATGTCATTTCGATGTCTTTGATGTCATGTCATTTTTGTTCAAAAGTATGCATGTCTACTGTTTGACAAAATTCCTCATCCATTGTGGTTCATGTTTGCATGACATTTAGCACCCGTGTTAGTAAGCCATGTTCACCATGAGCATGAGCGAGATTGTCGATGCCCTTAGGGACATCAGAGCCCAAATGTGTGCAATTAATAATAGGAGCCGCTACACACCAAATTCTTGGCAAAGTCTCAAAAGTCGTGATGAGACTAGAGTTAGGGGATACCCTCATCAGCGTGAACTTGAGTACGATCCCGCCGAAAAGTTTCTAAAATCTATTCGGGATGAAGTTCCATGTTTTGAGGGATGGGTAAACCCCAAAACCTTCGTGGAATGGTTGTCTAGTGTAGAAGAGTATTTTGATTGGTATGGCGTACCGAATGAGCACAAAGTTAGGTTAGTGAAAACAAAGTTGGAGAATAGTGCCAAAACCTACTGGACTAATGTTGAGCTTCTACACGAGTTAGCTAATCGTAAGCCCATCACACGATGGGAGGACATGAGGGAGCGACTTATTGAGAATTATATTCCTCTCACGCACCGTCACCTTCTACGAATTTTGAAAACCAAGTCAAATAAGTGTCCCGATTGTCTTAAGTGTCAAGGATTCAGACACTTTGCTTACCAATGCTCCATAAAACTTCCCACTCCGAATTTAGTGACTAAAAGCGAAAGTTCTAAGGAGCCGGAAAGTATGAAAGTAGAAGAGGAAGTGTATGACCCTAGAACCGTGATTGGTGAAGAGGAGATGAAAGAAGCTAACGAAAGTCTCGTTAGTGTTAAAGAGACCTCTATCTCTCTTGTGGATAGTGATGCTGGGTTGAGTACACGTGAGTCCATCGAACTAGGTACGCAAGAACCATTAGTGTCAATTGAATCGAGTACCCCAGAGTTTTTGGTTTTGGTTGACGCAAGTACGCACGAGTTCATCGAGTAGAGTGCACTTGAGTCTTTGAAGTTGGTTGAATCGAATACACATGAGCCAATCACTTCACCTATCAATGAGTCATTGGAATCCGTTGAGTCGAGTCCACATGAACCAATAGTGCCACTTGATTTGATCACACGAGTCACTAGTGTCACATGCACATCATAGTCTCAAGTTGCATACTGCTATGCATTCCAAGTCTTATTGTGAGTCATCTTTTGAGTCTCATTCCAAATTGCATGCCGAAATTAAGTTTATAATTATTTTATGCAATGAAACTCTCAAAATATCGATGCAGTTACCTAAGGCTTTTATGAAATTCCAATTGAATGATCATGCAATGGTTCGGATTGGACATGAACGATTCCCATCGGGAGTCGTAAAGGATCTCCAGGCCTACGGCGTTGGACCTTTTGAAATTGTGGCAAGGAATGGTCCTAGTGCGTACAATCTTGAGCTTCCTCCAGATATCGGGGTCAGCTCTACGCTCAATGTGGAGGACCTAGTTCCTTCTTTGAGCTCAACCCTACCTCCTTGCAACCCGTTCCAAACAACCCCTAGTTACAACCCCATCCCAACTGTGCAGCCAATACCACTTCCCTACCCAAGCAAGCAGAGGAAAGAGATAATTGAGGAAATTTGGGATAATCTTGTGGCATTTACCTGCGGCAGAAAATTTCTGGTTTACGAGATACAGTGGGTTGGCGAGTCGACTTCCGAGAGTACATGGGCCAATCATGAGAGAGTTCGTCGCTTGAATTCCCGTATTTCCGGTCGATATCGGGATCACGCTTCATCGGAGATGAATTCCTTCAGGTCCGAGCGAGTCAATGCGAAACTTCAAAAGTATTTGGTAGAGTGGCTTGGTGAGACGGGTTATTGGGCTCGTCAAAGGCGGGTTATTGGGCTCGTCAAAGAGAGCTGGGTTATTGGGCTCGTCAAGGAGAGTCGGGTTATTGGGCTCGTCAAGGTGCGCAGGGTTACCGGGTACGTCCCTCTACAATGGACCGAGATGACGCTCATACATCACCGAGTACCAGGATTCACTTCATACGTGTTTCATCGGTGATGAAACATTTTCAGTCGGGGAGAATTGATGGGGACGCCGACATCGTAAACATCGGATATGGACCTTTTCGCGTGTACCGACGTCGGAAGAAGCATAATGGAAACTAGAAATAGACGAATGAGGCGAAAATTGGCGAAAGAAGAGAAAATTGGAAGAATTAGCCAATTCGATCGATCAAATTGAATTTTCGATCGATTGAAATTTTTTGATCGATCGAAGTCCCATTTTGATCGATCGAATGGCATCGACAGAGTTACAAAGTTCTGGAGTTATATTTCGACTGGTCGAATCATATATCCGATCGATCGAAATGTGAATTCGACCGATCGAATGTCGACGACGATATTTTATATGTAAAATTTTTGATCGATCGATTTTTACTTTTGATTTATCGAATTTCAATTTCGATCGATCGAATTTCAATTTTGATCGATCGAAATCGCGCCGGGATGTTTAGTTAATTTTGAAGTCTAAGTTCGAACTTCTGTTTTGAGGGTTTATTTGTCTTTTATTTATTAATTGTTTTAGGGTTTTTTTTTTATTGAAAGGACTCCTATATAAGGTCCTTAAGTTGAACAATGTAATTAGTTATTGATGATTAATGAAAAGAGCTTTTGCTTGTGTGCTTGAGATGAGCCTCTACGAAGAGTGATTCTTCTTCCCGAGAAGGGTTTGGTGTGAAGCCCGCAATTCTATCTTCATCTTCTCTGCTTGTGTGTTGATCCTTACAATCCAAAATCAATCACCATCCTTTTTGAAATCCTAAAACCCTAGTTTTATCTTAAACCATTGAATCTACCCGATTTAACAACCGTAGATCCCAACAGAATTATTAAACCCTTCCGCACCAAATAGTCAGACAAAATCAGTGATCCCATCATTGAATTGTGAGCGCCATAATCTGGAAAAACCTAGAGTTCTATTTCTAGGATCGATGTGTGCTATAACCTAACGAATCTAGTGCTGGGACTGAACCCTACCTGAAGCGTACATGATCCTCCCCATGGAATACTACGAAAACTTGAGATATTCGTTATATTTTGTGAACTTTATTGCTTAATTTAATTCTAATTTAATTCCGGAAAAATCAATCATATCATTCACGTAGTGCTAGGGTACCGTCCTGCGTCAGTTGTAAACCTTAAAATCTGTAAAATGATCTTCTTAAAGGTATCTTAAAGTTTTGAAAAGATTATTGAGGATGTTGAAGATTTATCAAAGTTTGGATAATTTAAGAACCAAAGAAAGTCGTTTTTCTTTTTTAAAATCGTGATTCTTGATATTTAAGAAATATAAAATTTACCTTTAATCTATACTTTATCAATTTCTTTTCTCTTTCTTCTTCTTCTAAAACTCACTTTCTCTCTCTAGAGCTCTCTATTCTCCCTCTCTAACACTCTAGGATTCTCAAAAGTTTTGTAAATTTTGTAAATTAAACCTAATACCTATATTTTTAATACTTTAAGGTTTCCTATTTAAGATCTAACTCTATTTAGAATTTCCCATATGGCTTTTAAGTGATTCTATGGGCCGTTAAAATTACTAATGGGCCCCTTACTAATGGGTTATAACTATTTTAATCGCCTTGGTTAATTTACTAACATATTTAAGGTCTATTTACCATTACTAATAACTCATCAAAGTTACTAATTATTTAAAGGCTTTAAGGTCTATTAATTAGATTAATTAATTATTCAGGGTCATTATTAAATAAATTAAACATTATTTTCATGTGCAACAACTAATTATATGGATCAAATTAATGAAACTAATCATAATTATAAATCTAGCAAATAATTAAACATGAAAATCTCAGTCGTTACACTAAACCTCTCTATCCCTGTCTCTTTATAAGGAATTTAATCAAGTGGTTCTCCAAATAATTCACACATGAAATTCTTATGGGCTGTCTCTCTCTTTCTCTCACTTAAGTGCAATCTTGGGTCAAGGATTCTAATTAGTCTAGGTTACTAAATATTGTTTTGTAAATTTTTATTGTTTATTTTTTATAAATTATAATTCCTGTAAAAGAAAGGGATAAAGAACATGATTTCCCTTTGGAAATTCGGTTTATAGAAAGGAGATTCACACACAACAATTCTCTACTCTTCTTGGTGAGAGATAGGTGTGTGACACATGCCAACATAATATTCGTGCCAACAAGAAAATTACAAATATGCCATCAATATCTTATAAATCATATATAACATCCCATGCTAGTGGGGAAAGTGTTTGGAGGCAGAATAATTATGGTGCTCATAGTTTTCTAAGTGGTAGTCATTGGAAGTTGAAAAAGGTACTCATCATGAGTTATAAGACCAATGGAGTTTTCGTCGAATTCTGTTATAAAATTGATATGATAGGATTATCTTGGTTCTTTATAGTGTTGGAGTTCAGTTTTTTATTTATTCAATAATATTTATCGGATTTATATTCATTTGTACCATTTCTGTTGTCATACTTATCCTATATATGCCCTATGTTGCTTCGATTTTTTGAAATCAATTTATAGTGTTGTCACTGATAGTTTGTTATCACATATCAAATTTCAAATTGTCTTTTTTGACTTCTCTAACTCGATTTTGTGTGATAGATTCGTTTGAAACGTGAATATTTGGATCAACAGGCTTTGTCACGGAAGAAAGAATCAAAGGTACTTTCGATGATTATTGCTACTGCCGAGAAATTGCTTCAGAGTGGAAACAATCAATTGAAGTTTGTTTCTTAACATTGGAAATACGTTTATCCATTTCCTAATGAATACACAAAACTATAAAGAGCTGTACTTATCTATGATGTGCATTCATATCTAAAGTTGTATGATACATGATATGAACGATACACGTTATTCAATTATAATTCTAGTTCTTTTCTAAATAAAAAAGTTATTACTTACTTACCCTCAACCCTAACCCCTTTGTATAACTCTCGTATGTATCAATCAATCAAATGCAAAAAGAAAGAAAGAATGGAGATAAGAGAGAGGATACTTAGAATCCGAAGAGGTCTACAAGAAGGACGAGAAAGAAGGAAAAAATGATAATGATTTTACTAATAAGAAAGATGGTGATGTATATTGTGGATGGAGATGATGAACGAATGCTTGAATTTTGTTAGATTTTTTCAAATTTTTTGGGGGTTAAAGCTTAAAATGTTAGGTAACAAGTATATAAATACGTAAATATACTTGTATACCTATATGAATAGTTTTTACTAGAAGAAGTTAGAACTTGGGACACATATCATGCAAATATAGTATGTACTTGCACCATACTTAGTTACTTATACTAGTACAACTTTATGGTTTCGTTTTAGATATAGATAATTGGATAATTTCATGACTTTTTGTGACTATGGATTTTTATCTGAACTTTTTGGATGAATACAAGAAAATGTCTTGTTTTGTTCAATTTATTTGATCTAAATTCTAATTTCTGATGTTACATGTAATGTAATGAATGTCTGCGACATTCTTGTATTTCATGGAAATGGTCATAGGTTTTTATATATTTCATTTTCTAATTCTACATATCTTTATATTTATTTTTTATTTTCGCTACTTATTTATAAAAATCTAAGTGTATCTTATGATAACAATACAATACAATAACTCCAGAAGACGATACACAGTTTGATAACCTTGAATGGAACCTCACGAAGAAAACAAAATATGACCTCCCATGGCATGAATTTAGAGTTCATTTCATTGATTGCAATATAGTTGAATTTGGAATTATAACGTAAATTTACAGGTGCTAACTGGAGAGGAGTGGTATGGCCAGCAAGCAACACGGGCTGTGAATCAGGCTATCGGCCGTGTCATCCGGCATCGCAATGATTATGGAGCAATAATTTTATGTGATGAAAGGTTTGGTATCAACTTTTCTGCTGTAATCTTCACTTAAAGCATTTGTTACGTCCATATTTAATTGCTGCACAAAGTAAGCTAAGCAATCTGACTTCTATTCCTGTGTTACCCTCTAGTGTTTTTTTTAAGCGGCATTCATAGCATCTTTTTAACAAGTGGTTATAGAGGAGTTTTCGTAGTTACACTTCATTGATCCATGGCCATTGCCAACCTGGTCAAAGTTCTACTTTGAGAGATTTAGATTCTCTAAATCTCGATGCGCCTCTCTAGTGTTGACTGGTTTGGTGGTGTGATTGTCCTGTGCAGTTACAGGACTGCTTAACTAATGCCAGCTCTATGGGAAGGGGTATTTCTATAGAGCTGCAAATGAAAATAAATGACTAATTTTGGTGGCATGCTGTGTTTCTAGCATGTGCATCACTATGTCTACTAAAACACCTGCACATCTCATACATGTTTCTCAACCTAATATAGACAAGTTGATGACTACAAATTAAGGGGTTGTTTAGATTGCTCCCTTTTCACTGCTAGAAGAAAATAAGTTTATCATGTTCATGAACTGGGAGAGGGGGATCTGTTTAGATTCCCTGCCATAATACAAATCCAACTGGTTATAACTTGTGTCTGTCCACAAATCGAGTTTGGATCATTTGATCACGACAGTATTTTGACCAAGTGCAATTTCGGTTACATCCATTTTGTACTTACATCCAACCAATCTTACAAGATGTTTTGAAAAACAAAATGTTTTGGAGGCCATAGTAATAAGTTCAGATCAAGAATAATTAGGGTGGGTGATCGGTCCAGTTAATTCGGATAACTTCAGGAAAGATTCGGGGACTACAAAGAACAGCAACAAAAAAAAATACAAAAACATATCTTAATCTACTGAAAGTTAAAAATGATGTTTATAAGCAAGAAAATACTTGTTACTCCTTTTGGTCCTCCAATGTAATTCATCTTCTTAAGGAATTTATATCACTTACTGAAAAAAAAGCAATAAAATTGTTTCACTACATAAACTACATGCATCGCAAAGTACAAACCATAACAAACAATTTAAAACATGATTAAAGCATGTATCACAATTATAAAAATTTGGTGAATCGCTGAAGTTGTCAAATGATAGGTGAAAAGTTTGAAAAACCACCTATTTCGAAAAGTTTCCGAAAATTTGATTAATTTGGAGAATTTATGACAGCTCGAAATGACATAACGGTACTTCCTGTATTTATTTTGGAATAGAAAAGAAGTAGGAAAAATGAGGATTGTTAGAGATTACCGACACCTAGATACACTGTTCTGAAAGTCGCCTGGGGCAGCTGCCCAGACGGTTCGGGCGCCCGTGCGCCCCGATTTAGGCCGGGGTGCCCCCTAGGGTGGACCGGATTTGGGGTGCCCGCCCAAGCCGCCAGGGCGGCTGCTGCGCCCCAGTCCCCAATTTTTTTTTTTCTCGGTAGTCAATATTACTTGGCACTTGGCAGATTTTGAAAGAGCCCTTGCACTAGGAAAGTTGGCCCTTGCACTGACTTTAAAGAGAGACTTGGTATTTTAGGGACATGTGACATGTGAAGACCATTGATGGCGTTAGATCAGATGACGGAGGTCGTGTTTCACCCTGATATTCCACACAATAGATCTTGTGCAATTAACGCTACCCTAAGTTAGAAATTAGGGGCAAATAAGCAAAGAACCCTTCTTTGGTGCAATTAACACAAGCATAAGTTATAAATTGGGTGCAAATAATTCAAATAACCCACCCTAAGTTGTAGGGTGCAAATAACTTCACAAGCAAAAGGGTGCAAATAATATATATATACACACACACATTTGTGATGAAATAAAATATATGTATATATATATATATATATATATATACACACACACACACACACACACACACACACACATATATACGCGCACATAACGGTTGCCCAGATTATGAGGCGCTGCCCAGCGATTTTTGCCTGAACATTTCCCAACCGCCTGAATCCGGCCGGCGATTTTAAGAACATTGCCCAAACACCCTCATCTATATTTATTAAAGTAAAACAATGAGTGGCTGACGCGACGTCACCCCAAATTTCAGGAATTTTTTTATATTAAAAAACTGCTGAATCCAAAAGACATGACCGAATTATGAATGGTAAAGAGGGCAACCTAATTGAAAAAATTGCAACCTTTTGACCTTTCGTTCCCAGGGTTGTTTACTAATTGAAAGTTTGATAGAGCATGATTGTTTTTGAAGCATTGTTAATTACGTATAATATCTCTCTATATATAGATCTCATACGGCCATCACATTGGTTACCAAAGATTAGATTTTTTTTTTCCCTTCCTTTTATCCCTCCTTCCCCTCTCTTTTCTCATGAGATAATCTGGTGTCCAACCTCTATGGAGACTCCTTTCCGTCCCAATCTTTTACAAAATGGACTTTGAGTTTGTAGGCGTATGAACGGACGAGTCAATTTTTGTTCTCAAATTTTTCTCTATGGTTAAGGATGAAGAATTTGAAATCTTTTCTCCTAAAAAAACCTCTCTTTCCTTTCCTTTCCTTTCTCTATTAAGTGGTTAAAGGGAGAAAAAAAAAGTGAAACACAAGTAAGGTTACGTCTTAAGATTTTTAGGGGGTACCATTTTTGCAGTTGAAGATCCGGTGCTGATGGTTTGACCTTTAACCACGTTGATTGTCTTAAAAAAGGTGGTGGAGATCTTTTTTCGTTTCAATATTTAACACAATTGATCTTAAGGTCATGGCTCACATATCAGACAATCAGATGTTGATTCCATGTGGCATACATCCCTAAAGTGATCGTGACCATGGTGTATAATGAGAAGAGTTATCGAGTCACTTTTGGGGATGTCTTCCATGTGAAATCAACATCTGATTGTTTGATATATTGGCCAAAATCTCAAGATGCATTGCACAAAATATTGAGACAAAAAAAGATCTCTATCATCTGATTCAAACTAATCAATGATGTTAACTATGGAACCATTAGTTGCGGATACCGAATCCTCAGTTGCAAAAGCCCGTACCCTTTTATGGTTTATATCATTAACAAAGGATAGAAGTATTTACAAATGAAGATTCTTGCCTTGCAACGGATGGTTCCACCCTTACTGCCTTGAGTCCCAATAATTCCACATAAAATCAATGACATACGGTCTGATAGGTGGCCAAAATCTTAAGATCTATTGTGTGAAACGACACACGCTAAAGATTCTTTAATTATACACTTAACAAATTTTTTTGCCCCTGTGTTGCAGGGGATTCTTACTTGTTATTAGTTTATATACTTTGTACACTATCCCCATATATCAGTACAATATAAAAGAGAGAACAAAGTCTACAACTTAACCTTTCTTTCACACACCCAATGACTACCAATAACACACTGACATTCTGTTGGTATATAGATGTCAATCATTCCCAACTTGGTAGTTATGTCTCAGTCTAATTCTTCTAATCGCCTTGGTGAGGATGTCGACAAGTTGGTCTTTTGATGCAACTTGAGGTGTACAAAATTCCCGTGATTCGATTTTTATCGTATAAAATAACAATCTACTTCAATATGTTTGGTGCTCTCATGGTAGACCAGGTTCTTTGCAAGCGCCGCCTCATTGCCCCCATACAATTTTATCGTTGGACGAATTTGTATTCCAAGACTCGACAATGCAAACCGTAATTACATTCCTTCCCGAGCACCTTGGTACGTGGCCCCCTTTAAGTACCGTAGCATTTTGTAGGCGCATCTAGGTGAGTGGTGCAAGGAGAGTGCATATGTTGGCTAACTACACTGACAACATATGTGATGTCAGGTCGAGTCATAGTAAGGTATATGAGTTTGCCAATGATCCTCTGGTATCGACTCACATCCTTGAGTTGTTCCCCATCTTCAGTATTTTCCTATGATTCTAGTCTATAGGAGTATCAATGGGCTTACGTCCAAGCATTCTGGCTTTTTTCAACACATCCAACATTTATCTCCTTTGAGAGAACCATCCTACGTTGTGACCTTGCCACTTCAATGCCAAGGAAGTCACTTACAGGTGCTAAGTTCTTGATGTCAGACACTTGACTTAGGTAGTATTTCAACTTCGTAATCTCCTTCCTATTAATCCCGGTAACAATGATGTCATCCAGAAACATAAGTGTAGTCAATCGGGGCCCCTTCTTTAGAGATAGGGTATGATCATTGTGGCTTCATTGGTACCCAAATTTCATGAAGGTATCATTGAATTTTCTGAACCCGGATCGAGGGGATTGTTTAAACCAAAGATTGCTTTGTTCAATTTGCACACTTGATTCTTCTCCCCTTGAAGTAGAAATCCAGGAGGCAACACCATAGTTGCTTATTCAAAATCACTATGTAAAAGGGAATTTTTGACATCTAACTGCTATAAAGGCTGGTTCTTATGATCAGCTAGAGCTAAAAGAACCTAAATAAAATTGAGCTTCCTTATTGGTGCAAAGATTTCTTGATAATCAATACATGAGTTTGAGGGAAACCCTTTGCTACAAGCCTGACTTTTCTCTATTATTAGACTCAAGTGGATGATATTTTACCGTATACACTCACTTGCGCCCAACAATTTTCTTCCCTTTTGGAAGTTTTGTAACTTCTAGGTATGATTATGTTCAAGGGCTTTCATTTCCTGCAACATAGCCTCTTTCCATTTTAGTTTAGATAAGACTTCAGAGACAATGATGAGATAAAACTGGAATATGAGGCAGAAAGAACATTGTAAGACACAAAGTTACTAATATGGTGCCTCGTATCCTTTACACAAAGTGATGGGAAGATCCAAATCTGAAACTTAGGAGTTTTTGCTGCTTTGCGGACCTGCGATAACATTTGGTTAACGCTTTGAGAGTTGAGAGAGGGGAAGAGTCCTGTTCCATTTTCTTTTCTTCTCAAGGACCCTTTTCTCTCAAATATTTTGCCTTCCCCAAACAAATCAAATGTTTCCTTGGCCACCTTAGAATCACCTGAAATTGCATGTTCTTCAACCTTTACTTCAACATGATCTTAACTTTCTTGAGTGGCATTTGGCAGTGGCCATGGAGTGTTAGTGCATTCTTCACATTTTGGACACTTTCCCCCTTTAAGAGGGTGCTGAGAAGGATCATAAAATTGGGTGGACTCTAAAAAGGTGATATCCATGGTAACAAAACATTTGCCAGAGGTAGTATCATAACACTTAACCTTTTCTCGAATGGAGGTTACCCAATGAATGTACATCACACAACTTTAGGATAATGTTTTTCATGATGGATAGAAGGAGCAAGAGAAAAGTAAAGACAACTAAAGGTGCGAGGAGGTACGAGAAAGAGAACACTACCCGGGCACAACTTTTAAGCATATTCACCCCCATAAACGGTCTAGGCATTCTATTTATAAGATAGCTGGTTGTAAGAAGAATATCTACCCACAAATGTTGGAGAATATTCATACATAGAAGCAAGGATCGAGCAACCTCGAAAAGGTATCAAATTTTCCTTTCAACAACTCCATTTTGTTGTGGAGTATATGGGCAAGTGGATTGCTATGAGTTCAAAGATAACTGTGAAGACGGAGGAAGGAATACTTAACCGCTTTATATGATCTTAAGATTTTGACACCCATCTTTAATTGAGTTTGAACCCACTTGTGATAGATAGGGATAATGAAGCTAGCCTCATCTTTAGTTTTCATCAGAAACAATGTTGTATAACGGGTGCAATCATCAGTGAAAGAAACAAAATATCGGTGACCATGCAAAGTAACAACAGGGAACAGACTACAAACATAAGAGTGCACAATATAAAACAGAACATTAAGATGCTATCCTTACTTTAGCTATCAAATGATATCAAATTCCCCACTGTAGGTACAAAATGATCACAAACATCTATCTTTATCGATTGCCTTTGGTGAAAAGTGTATACACTCTCAAATTAATAAGCTATCTGTATTGTGTCATCTGCTTCAAGTTCTTCACCTGATATCCCTTCACCTTCACAATCATATTAGGTTCCTCCTCAATCACCTCCTCTATCTGCATCGTCATCCACTTCAAGTGTCCCGCCTATATCACTTAAACCCACTTTCATATTTGGCTTCCTCTACCTCATCTTTTGTCATGAGAATGTCCCTTTGTAGCATGTATCTTCTACTTAGTGTGTCGCTCTTTTTGTAATTTCACTCTTGCTCCCGCTTCCGACTATAGAGTAATGTAAATTCAAGCTTATGATGATGCTCGCTCTCCCAACCTGCAACATGTTTCATGCCGCTTCCAATAACTAAGGAATGTTCATACTACTATCTATGATTGATATTTTGGGTTAGTAGTTGGATCACATATTCACATGATCCCCCCTATTGTCGAGGTTTGACTGGTTTGTGGTTCAAGTATGAGATGCTTGGATTCCATGCCTCACTAGTTTCTCATGTAGTTGTAAGTGGTCAAAATGAAGAAGCATCACTTTTTTTGTCAATCTATGAATGGAATTTCTTGTAAGGGTTTTCTCTGCCTTACTTGCATAACTATAAGCATCGTCTACTACCCACATATTGTGCATTGTGATTCCATCTTAAAATTGAGCTCAAAACCAATGATGTACCATCCTATGGGTTCCTTTTCCATCCTATAAATATCAGCCAATGTAATAATTAGTAAAGTTCATCTAATCCGTTAGACGCTTATCATGTTCAGAGTAATCAAAAGCACACGGCTAACTTGTGGCCCAAAGGGTCACTGGGGTAGTGGGGCCTAGGTGTTAACGCACACAACCTTTTTCTTCAGGCTCATTTTCATTTTAATTTATTTATATATTTTATTAGATATTTATTTAACTGAGTATTTATATATTAATATAATGTAATCTCCAAAAAAAAGGTGCCATGTGGTACCGAAAATTGTGTTGTTGCCACATGGATTAAGAGGACAGAGTATAGAACAAATTAAAAAAAAATCTAATCTCCACCTTGTAATTAATATTGTTAAAACCTTGGAGATGAATTTTCAAATTTTTTTTTTCTTTGAAAATGATCTATACAATGCACTCTTGCTGGACGTGAAACCCAAAAGATCTTTTGGGTGCCACATGGAGTGCCATGTGGTCCTTAGAGTTGGAGGACCAAACCAGGGTCATATATATATATATATATATATATATATATATATATATATATATGCTACCCTCAAATGTGTGTTTTCACACTACCTCCGAGGCTAGTTGGGTACCATGTAACACCCAACCCGACGATTGAGTGTCACGCCAACTTGCCCAAGGTTGATCAACAAACCATCTAAAAAAATAAAGATAAAAGCAGATGATTTTCCAATTTCCACCATTTAATTTTGGGTCAAAAGTTGAAATTTTTTAATGCACCATGTCTTTTGAAAAATTTAATGTACCATGTTTAGGTGTCTAACTAAGACATTTGATTTGTTAATATTATGCGCCAGAAATCCCGGTTGCGCTTTTCAAAGTTTACATGCAATTGCAATTTCGTGGATAGAAGTCTTGGGATTTTTGGTGCATATGCAATGAGACTAGGCGCAGCAGTGCCTTCATTACATATCCGTCAGAAATCCCAGGCGCAACATTGCGGCTTGAGACTAGGCGTGCCTTTGATTACACTGATAATATGTTTTTTTTAAAAAAAAAGTTGACAGTGGATAAAAAGCTTTGGAATAATTGATCTATAATTATATTCTTTGAAGGTAAGTCTTCATCTTCTCTCATATAGCTATATTCTCATTTCCCTCAATTGTCAGATTGAACATTCTCACATGTTGTTGATCGTCTATAAAATTTGGGTATTTTTATATTGATTCTGCCACCCCAATCACATTATAGGGCCTGAAGAATCATTTATTCAACCTATTTTTCATCTTTAATGCTCCTCATTGGGTAGGAGTTCCGTAATATAAACTAGGGTTTGCAATTAGTCTACTAACAAAACACACTTTCCACTTTGATACCCAATGCCAGTTTTTTGTTGAAGTTGTTCTTTAGACCTGAGACTGGTTCAAAACAACAAAATTCTTAAAAATAAATTAGTGTGATCCTTGAACTGTTATGAAGTCTTTTTATTCAAGTTGATCTTTAGACACCCAGGACCCGTTTCCTAGTTTGAAACATCAATAAGCCTAGAGAATTTGGCTTCATTGTCAATCTATATAGTCCCTCAACATGAAGGGTAAATGATAGGGAGATGGTGGATCACCTTCTTTAACTCTCCTGGAGTCTTCCCAATAGCAAACAGGTTGTTCCATTCAGGAGGATATAATATTCCACGCAGTCCTTCCATATGATTCCAAAAACGCATTTTTATGAATCTTTAGGCTAAAGTCGATTTTTATTTCAGAGATAATCTCGATAAGTTGGACATACCAAAATTTAAAATTTTGTATGGTTTATTTTAGTAGTGATAGGAAAAGTGTTGGAAGTTTGTAGAAGTTTCATTTATTGGGTGAACCTATATGTCTTGTGAGGTACATTTTCTCAAAATTGAGGGGGAGTGCAGTGGTTAGTCATTAACTGGGTTTTGTGAATGCAAAGGCAGTTTCATCATGTGTAACAAAGGTAATATAGTCTATTGAGTGAAGTATGAAAATTATAGTCTGGATGAGTGTTGGAGCCGATATAAAAATTGATACATGGATATCATAAGGCATTTCTTTTCATTTTCACAATTAGCGACGGATTTATAATTCCATTAATCTTCCCTATTTTTCAGTATTCACAATATGAAACTGGAGAATCTATTATGACTGGTTTTTTAAAAGAGATAAACTATGCTGCTTGGATCTTCTTATTCAGTAGATGCAATCCGATATCCCAATATGTTATAGCAAGATATTATTTGTTTTTTTGTAATTTATATTTTCAGGATAAATGTAATTACACTGCTTAAAGCCAATTGACGCTGTATGGTGCTTTCATTTTTTTTTTTTTGTTTTTATTTGTGGGATTGTGAAAATTATGTATCTGTTGATCTGGTCTTCATATTTCTTGGAATCCCTTCTCATTACATCAATTCTTGATTTTTCTGTGTAGTTTGGTTCTCATGGATTGATCTACTGTCAGATTAGTTATATATGTATCTTTTTATCTTGTACTCATATTTTGTGGAATTCATTGTAGTTACATTGGTTTTTCATTTTTCTACGTAACTTGGTTCTCATGGAATGATCTATGCAGCAACTCATGATGAGCAGTTGCCTTGGTATTTAACATTGTAGAACTGTGATTTGTGTATATTATATATAGATTTGTGTTTGTTCTTATATGCAGGTTTGCATGGCAAAGTATTCAATGCCAAATGTCCCTTTGGCTTCGGCCTCATATAAAGGTTGTTTCTTGGTTTTCATTTTTTTTCTTTTTGTCATAGGAAGCTTTTTCAGTAACTTTATTTTTGCTATTGCAGTCCTACTATAAATTTGGGGATGTCGTATTCACTTTAAGAGGATTTTTTCGAGACATGGGAAAATGTGGTCCCGTGAAACCAAAACCAACACAAAGCATGGGCAAGTATCTGCCTGCTGCAATCTTTTATTGAGACTATTTTTTAATGTTTCATTTATATTTATATCTCACATCTGTAAATCTGTGTGCAGTATTAGACTATTAGTTGAATTTATATTTGTTCTTATAGATTGTTGCATTTTTTGGTTTCAGTATTTTAATTTTTAATTTTGATATTTTCTATTCTGATGAAAATTGCACTTTTCTTTTTCGGGTTACTGGCCTCGATAACTGATGAATCATGCAAAATGAGTAGGGAGTAACAACCTCATGCACCCAACTATAAACCCTAGCAAGAGTTATTAACCAATTGCACACAAGTTTGAGGGAATGGGTTGAGTTACTTGGTTATCAGCCAAAAGACGTGTAATTGTCCGATTCACTCTGGGAGTTCGCTCAAGTTCGAGGTCAAGGGGTTCAATGTGGGGAAATTATAAACGCCTCCCTCGCATACACACGCCGACACTACTAGAACTTTCTAACCTAATCTAACAGTAGACACAGATAACGATGGAATTATTTGATTCACAAATGATTAAAAGAAATCAAACCTTCGCGGGTTGTCGAAGCTTCATACGATTCCCAATCAGAGTGTGTGGTTGGTTTCTTTAATATGTAAGAATACAAGAAAGAAAATATAAAGACAAAAATGATAATGAAAATAAAATAAAGTAAAAAAAAAATTCCTAACTAAACTATCTACAGAAAGATAACTACCAACTAGGTAGTTTCCGTTGTCAATCCTCGGCAGCGGCGCCAAAATTTGATCGATGCTCTTGGTTAGATCTCTTAAACCCTAGCAAGTGACTTAACGTATAACATGGCTCTTGAGTCTAGGTGTCGATTCCACAGGGATTGGTATGAGATCATACCTAATTGATTGTTACTTTCTGAAGCAAAGTTGTTGTGAAGGATAAAATTTTTATGAAAGGAAAACTTGTAAACTAATTAGCGAAATCTTCGGGTGCAATTAGTGAGAAAATCTAGGGTTTCGTAACTCCACGCCGCTTTCGTGAGTCGGGCTCAAGTTTACTTGATTTGACTTATGAAAGAAATATCCTTTAGAGAGCTTCATGCTCTGTTAAGATTTCGAGAGAATTTAATTCCTTGCTCATAATATGAGACTACTGATTTTGCATGATTCATCAGTTAGTGATGATCTATACTTTCTCGGCTAGTCTCATCTTAATCACACGACATTAAGAAAAATACAAATTTTGTTGCACTAAGGTTAATTTTTAGATCACATATATAAAATTAATCAAAAAGTATCTATCTCCGCTCTTATTTCTACAAGTATCAGAGCAAAAGATAAAAGTGAATAACAATTTACAATAATTTATTCCATTAAAGGTCAAAACAATGCAACTCTTACAATCATGACCACAAACAACTATAAACCCTCAACACGAAGCTATGCTCCGTTACTCTCGTAGAGTGTGGAGTTAGCCACGCATGACAGAGATTTCCAAGATGGTAGAATGCTCCATCTCTTCCATCTCCAAGAGTTAGGGTTTCTCTACTCTCCTTTCCATCCTCTGCCCCCCAAAAGTCCCTATTTACTCCTTTTCAACTTCTATTTATATGGGTTAGGGCTTCCTCGAAAAGGTCAACGTTTGTCAACAATATTTCAAATCGCGAGAGGTCGCTCGAGCGGGAACCAAAGTCGCTCGAGTGACTTCTACCCGAGAAATTCATTCCCTTCTTTTAACGCTTCTTGCTCGAGCGAGATGCAAAGTCGCTCGAGTGACCCATATCAGTACCAACTTCTTCTAAGCAGTTCTTGCAACAGATCTTCCTCCATTTTGCTCCTCGGTTATTTATTTCCTACAAACACACAAACGCATTAATATCATACTCCTAACCTGCTCTAAGTCCTAGCAATACAAGTTTGGGGTTAATTTGTGTAACTAATTAGCCTTGATCAATAACCACAACCATGAATGGTATCAATTAAATAGCAGGATTTAATTGGTGGATGGGTAGTTCAAATTTTGCAAAAATGCTTCATAGTCTGCAAGTTCTTCTTGGTCCTTATTCTTCCTCCTTTCTTCTTCTTCTTCTTCTTCTTCATCTCACCTTCTTAAACAATCAATGCTATCTTCAATAACTTTTGAAAATTTCAATTTGTAATAGTGGTATGCCAACACCATCTATAGTGACATTAAAAAAAATTCCCTTTGGCAATTAAGAAAGACGACATAAATTTTTTGTTGTCCTGTAGAACTGTCAAGTCTGTAGTTGCGTACTTTCCTCATTTTCTATTATTCCTGAGAGTGCAATAGACTGTCTAGAATCTAGAATTCTAGATACTGAAATTGAGTTACTTTTTTTGGAAATTTTAATTTCATCATATTTCTATAAACATAGTTTCAAAGATTGTTTGAATAGTTACTTGAAAGAATAGATTCATAAACCATCGATTCTCAAATAATTGTATTTTTTAGATATCGTTCTTGTATTGTTTAAACAACCTCCATGGCAAAAACTAAGGATACAGTCTATTTGTAATATATGTTACAAGAATATGCAATTGAAGAGAGACATTTTTAATTATGTATATATGTAAACATCAAATTTGCCTAGAAGATAAATCTATACAAATCAATTATAACACATTTTCCCTCGCTAGCAGAGAGTTTTATTGAAATGACGGACTTTACACTTCCGGGTATCGCAATATTCCCCGTTATTTACATCAAAGTGAATACATCTAATTAAAAGCTACTAAAGAAAGTAAAATAATTACATCTTTGAAACACAAAAAAAAAATCCTAAGTCTAGGTCTTCATCGACATCTTCAATCTATCACGAGATTGATGCATAGCATGCTGTCTTCATTGGAGATTCGAGAAATATGAAATGGAGGATGACAGATGGGAGAAACCCTCCTCCAAAAGTCAGTTCCATCTGATCGACAAACACGAGTCATTACTGGAGCAAGAACCTCATGGATGAACCTTAGAACAAATTCTTATGTACTTGTCTCAAAGTCAAATTCGAAAACCAGATCCATTCTCTTGGTGACTGATTATAAGAAGAATTAGTATCTTCATTGTCGGGTTACATGATCATTGATTGATCATTGTCAAACTCCATAGAATTCTATGATGATTGGTTTTTACACTATTGAATTGATCCGCTGTCTTAATCAATCCATGGAAAATTTGACTGAAACCATGAGATTTAGTCAATGAGTAACAAATCCACCGTTAGATCTTATTACGATTTCATATTACGATTGTTTGACTAAAAGTCAATGGATCCACTGTTGGATTTGTTCAAAATCATGAGATTTGATCGATGAGCAACAAATCCACCGTTGGATCTCATCAGGGTGTCATATGGCGATCAATTGACTAAAAGTCAATGAATCCACCGTTGAATTTGACCAAAACTATGAGGTTTGGTCGATGAGTAACAAATTCACCGTTGGATCTTATTACGGTCTCGTATTACGTCCGTTTGATTAAAAGTCAATGTGTCCACTGTTGAATTTGACCAAAACCGTGAGGTTTGGTCAATGAGTAATAAATCCACTGTTGGATCTTATTACGGTCTCGTATTACGGTCGTTTGACTAAAAGTCAACGAGTGTACGTTGGATTTGACCTAAACCACGAGATTTGGTCAATGAGTAACAAATCCATCGTTGGATTTAATTACAGTCTCATATTACTATCGTTTGACTAAAAGTCAATGAATCTACTGTTGGATTTGACTACAACTATGAAATTTGGTCGATGAGTGACAAATCTACTGTTGGATCTTATTACGGTCTCCTATTACGTTCGTTTGATTAAAAGTCAACGAATTCATCATTGGATTTGATCAAAACCTTGAAGGAATTTCCGATCTTGAGGTTAAAATCCAAACCCTAAATTTAAGGGAATGATGTTCCAAATTGCGAGAGAAACTCTAATTTTGGGTAAGATCTAAGTCCGGTAATCCGATGGTTACGAGTATGTAAAAAAGAAAATGTGGTTGTCAAGGGGTGTTTCAGGTGTCAAAATTCGGATCATTCTTTTTATTCGCGATGACAACCCATACGAGATGTCAGATTAGTGGTTGCAACCCGAACGTATTAAGAATTAAGCAAGGGGTCGTAGTAACCCACATAGCTTAATCGTTTGCAAATACGTAAGAAATTTAGGTACGTCGTAATGCATAATCCCAAATTGCATCTGCAAAACATACTTGGTAAGGGTCGTAGCTCTTATCCTAAGCAAGACTTATTTAGGTAAATGACCGTAGCTCTTATCCTATTGCACTCGTATCCGAGACCATCTGAATTGATTTCCCTGTAAAAACTCTTTAGTAAAAAAAAGTCAAAGGAGAGAAGTGGAGAAAAAGGATCGGAGATGCCGTAAGGAATCTTGGCAGAGAGAGTCGGAGAAATCTTTGGCAAGGCTCTTACCTAACAAAAATTCTGTCCTTGAATCTGGGAAGGGGTTGCTATTTATAGGTTTAAGACAACAGTTATGGAAGTGGTCATCTTACGGTTTCCGCAAGGTTCTCACAAAATCAAAGGTTGTGAGGGCTGCGTAGGCCTTCACTTTCACGCGGATTGAGAGAGGAATGGCCTACGTAGGCAGTTTTCTTGCTTAAGCGGAGAGGAAGGGACCCGTGTAGGTAGTTATGAGGAAAGAAATGACCTACACAAGAGGTTTGCGTAGAAGATGAGAAATCAAAGAAGAGAAAAAGATGGGATGGCCCAAGCAGGGAGCCCTATGTGGGCCATATTTGGAGAGAGAGAGATTAAAAGAGTGAAAATGAAGGAGAAAAGAAAGAAGAAAAGAGATGGGATGGCCCACGCAGGGAGCCCTGCGTGGGCCATATTTGGAGAAGGAAAAAGGAAGAGAGAAAATGGAGGAGAAAAAGAGAGGAAGAGATAGAAGTGGGATGGCTCATGGAATGCGTGGGATACGTTTGGAGAGAAAAAGAGAGTGAGAAAAAGATGAGAAAATGAAGGAGAAAAAGGAGAGAGAGAAGTGGGATGGCCCACGCAGAATATTTGGATAAAAAAAGAGAGAAAAAGAGAAAATGGAGGAAAAAGAGAAGAGGAAGAGAAATGGATGGCCCACGCAGGGCTCCTGTGTGGGCCATATTTAGAGAGAAAAAGGAGAAAAAGGAGGGAGAGGAGTGGGATGGCCCACGCAGGGGGATCCCTGTGTGGGCCATATTTAAAGAGAGCAAAAGGAGAAAAAGGAGGGAGAGAAATGGGATCCCACGCAGGGAGCCATGCGTGGGCCATTGGAGAGAGAAAATGGAGGAAAAAGAAGAGGAAAAGGAGGAAGAAAATGAAGGAGAAAAAGATGGAAGAAAAGAAGTGGGATGGCCCACGCAGGGAGTCCTCTGTGGGCCATATTTTGAAAGAAGAGAAAAAAAAAAAGAAAAGAAAGAAGAGAAAAGGAAGGAAGAGAGTGGCCCACGCAGGTGGGTCCTGTGTGGGCCATAGAAAGATGACCCACGCAGGTGGGATCCCTTGCATGAGTGGTTCGTGAGATGGGATGGCTTGCGTGGGCCATCAATGAGAGGGTGCGAGAGTTGGAGAGAGTGGGAGGAGGGCCCACACAAGTAGGTCCATGCGTGGGTCTCACTTCCCAGTGACTTAATTGGACTTTAAGTCGTAATTAGAGTAGATTTTAAGTAGGAAACTTATAAATAGAGCTACCTCTCTGTTTTTTTTTTTTTGGATTGGTAAAGATGCAATGTATTAAAGACCTAGCCCGGGGTCCCAAAGGTAGGCTTCCCCCCCGTCCCCCCCTCTTTATCCAAGACCACCCAAGAGAACATAAAGTCGCGCACTTTCTTCAGGACCATCCCGACAGGCAGGCGCTTCCGCTCAAATATACGAGCATTTCTTTCCAATCAGATGCTCCACACCACTGCAAAAAACCCCACCCTCTAGAACGCTCCCAGTTGTCCCTCGGGACCTGCCCCCAACCAAGTGAGAAACTGTAGGGAAATGGTTGACGGGCAGATCCAATGCGTGTCAAAGGAATCAAGAATAACTCCCCATATCTCATGGGCTGTCCTACAATGGAGAAACAAATGAGATATGTTTTCTTCCGCTTGGAGGCACATGGGGCAGGCATTTTGAATGTCTTTCCCTCTTCGGATCAACGGGTCCCTCGTGAGAATCTTCTCCTTAAGCAGGAGCCAGGTAAAAAACTTTACCTTGGGAGGGGGGGGGCAGCTGCCTTCCACAAAGCAGCCCACTGACACCTAACTAGAGGCCTAGAAGACAACATCCGGTAGTAAGACCTGGTATTGAACACTCCCTTCTTGCTCGGCATCCATAACTTGACATCAACATGAGCAGGATTTCTGATAGCACCGTACATCGTCTCCAGAAGGCGAAGAAAAAGGCCCTCCTCCTCCTCACGGAGAAACCTCCTAATGGCCACATCCCAAACTAGCCCCCCATATGAGACTTTGAAAAAAGCTTGCGACTACTCCGAGAGAGTCGGGCGCGATCCTGAAAATGGATGGAAACAAGTCTTTGAGTGGCGTGGGCTCCACCCATGGATCCTCCCAAAATCGGATATGAGTGTCGTCGCCCCAATTGAACCGTACCTATTGAGCGAAGAGGTTCCACGTCCCACATATTCCTTTCCACCAAGCCGATAAGTTTCTATTGATTACTGAGTTAATTCCCCAGTCGCCCTCCAAAATCCCATACTTTTATGCCAAAACTGACCACCACAGTCTCCCCTTCTCACTGTCCGCCAAAACCGCTTTCCGAGTAAAGCAATGTTCACCTGTCTCAAAGAGCAGATACCTAGGCCCCCACAGCTGATAGGAAGCTGACACGTTTCCTAGTTGACCAGATGGTATTTCTTGTCTAAACCCGATCCTTCCCATAGATAGTTACTTTGAATTTGCTCCAACCTGTGGATCACAGCCACCGGACACTTGAACATGGACATGAAAAAGACCGGCAAGCTAGCAAGGACTGATTTGATGAGGAGGAGACTCCCCTCACTGCCGGGAAGTTTCCCTGATCATGAAGAAAGACGCCGGTCAAACCTCCGAACCATAGGTTCCCAAGTCCTAGCTGAAGGGTGGCTAAGCCCAAGAGGAAGGCCCAAATAGGAGATTGGGAGGGCCTCGATCTTGGTGCCCACAATGGCAGCAATAGCACTCAACAACTAGTCTTCAGCTCCTATCCCAGAGATTGCCGATTTGAGCAAGTTGATCCGTTACCCAGAAACCACTTCGTACACAGTGAGAACCTCCGCGTAAGCTTGGAACTCGGCCACATCGGTCCTACGAAAGAGAATGGTGTTATCCGCGTACCGTAGATGGGTGACACGACGACCGTTAAGGTCCGCTTGGATTCCGGAGATGAAATCCAACTGCTTGGCTTGATGGATGAGGCCGTCTAAAGCTTCCCCTATCATATTGAACAAAAAGGGGGAGAGAGGGTCCCCTTGCCTAATCCCCCTGGAGCTTTGAAAATACCTTGTCGACGATCCATTGATGATGATAGGGAACCACGCCGAATTGTTGCAAACTCGCATCCAACTCTTCCATTGGGCGCCAAATCCGAATCTGTCCAACATATACTCGAGACACCCCCAATTGACCCTATCATACGCTTTCTCCATGTTTATTTTCCAAAGTGCGTGCGGCATGGGCACGACCGCAATGAGCAAAGTGAACGACCTCAAGCACGACAACAACATGATCCACCATCTGTCTACCATGCACAAAAGCCCCTTGGTTGGCCGAAATTAGCCCTCCCATTAAAGGCCTTAATCGGTTCACTAGCACCTTCGATATAATCTTGTACAGACAGGTGACCAGGCTGATAGGACGATAGTCCCAAAGGTCCTCTGCTCGCTCTTTCTTCGGTATAAGACAAACAAATGTAGAATTCAAAGTGTGACCAATGAAACAGTTGTCGTGGAACTCATGGAAGACTTCCATCAGGTCGTTCTTGAGAGTAGCCCAAAAACTCCGGTAAAACTCCATGCTGAAACCATCGGGCCTTGGGGACTTATTTTTCCCACTGCATTTGATGGCCCGCCACACCTCCTCCTGAAACAGCAGCTCTGCTGCTGCCTTGTCTCCCTCTGAGATGGTTGGGAAAGGAATCCCATCTAGCTCGGGCCTGCTCCACCCCTCGTTAGTGTATAGCTTTCTGTAGAAGTTGACGACTTGGGCTTTGATCTGATTCGGGTTCGAGAACACCTAGCATCCACTGCAATCTGCCCCAGGCAATTAATTTTGTCCCTTGCATTGGTTGCGGTGTGGAAAAATTTGGTATTGTTGTCCCCCAATTTAAGCCAGTAGGCCTTCGATTTTTGTTTTCAGCAAACCTCCTCTGCCAAACATTTATCACTGAAGTCAAATTTCAATCTCAATCTCTCCTCTCTCTCCAACTCCGATAGATCTCTGGGTTCTTCCAAATCATCCAACTCCCTTTACCTCTGAAGGATCACGTCTTTGGCGACGTGGACCAGCCCGAAAGTCTCTTTGTCCCACTCTTAGATCTGCCCTTTGAGACGACCCAGCTTGGTGATGAATCTAAAGGGAGCGGTCCTGGACGTGGAAGTCTTGTTCCACCACATCTGAACAAGGTCCCTAAATCCGCCATTGATGATCCACATATTTTCGAAACGGAAGGGAGAGGGACCCTTCCCACTCGTCTTGCAGCACAGAAGGATGGGGTGATGGTCTGAAATTGCTTGAGCCAGACATAGCTGGCAGGCCATTAGGGAATATATCAATCCTTTCCGGCGTGCATAGAAACCGGTCAATGCGATTGAGTGTGGGTGTAGCATGTAGGCTGGACCAGTGAAGCGGGCTCTCGCTAAAGGGAGATCGACCAGCTCCCAATCCCGGATGAAAGCATTGAAATCTCGCATCACCGTTGCGTCTGACAACCCGCCCATTCTTTCATGAGTCCATCTAACCGCATTGAAATCACCGCCGAAACAGTGCAGAAAATCCCACCGGGCTGCTAACGCAGCCAACTTAAACAAGAACTCGGCACGACTTCCATCCTCCGACAGACCGTAAATACTCGAGAACGACCGAATCTTCCTATTTTCCCTTTTTTGCAACACCACAGAGGCCGAGAAAAACCCCACCTCTTCGTCAATTTTTTTAAACAAGCGGGAATCCCAGGCAACAAGAATGCCTCCTGCGACTCCAATGGAGTCAACCTTGATCCACTCCTAGTACTTCCTGCCAGGAATCGATGCGACTTTTCTCTATCGTAGCTACCCCACTTGGTTTCCTGCAGCGAAACTACTGCAGGCTTTGATGCCGAAATCACCTTTTTCACTCCCACTCGCCTTTTCAAATTGCAAATCCCCCGAATATTCCAATAAGCACCTTCATAAGGAAACAACAGAAAGCCCAACCAAAACCGATCTAGAGTGCGGCTACGTGCACCCAGAACCTTCCGACATCCCCCAATGTAACCTTGCTAGCTCTCTAGACTTTGGCGGCTTCGACTTCTGCCCCTCCGCCTTGGCTTGATTAAGAAGTATGGAGTTAAAGACCTCCTTGAGTTTGTCATCTGATCCCTTGAACGACATGCTGAGCTCTCGACCGACTCGGATTAGCTTATCGATCTCTTCCGATTCGGCAAGTTGAGCCTTGTTGGCGGAACGCCTATGCGATGAAGGGCCAATCTCTCTTGAGGAATTTAAAGACTAGGGAACCCAATTTCCAGCTTCGTCCCGATAAAGAGATCTGATCGGCCTAATTTGAGTAGTAGATGACGAATCCGAAGAAGTAGCTGAACCTTTTGAAGAGCTTGTTGGTTCGGCGAAAGCTAGAGCTGCGTGAAGAAGAGCAAGTTGGCTAAACTCCCTTGAGGACCTGACATCTGGGTCCGAAGGGAGGCCCGAGTCCTCGATCGACATCACTGAAGCAGGTGCAGTGAAGAAGGTTGTGTGATCGGGCCTTAGATCTGAACTGGTGGGCGAGATTCCCTCGGCCCAGCTGCGGTGAAATTGCTTCAACGATGATGCAGACCCATCCAGGACCACCAACCTAACATAGCCAAGGTCCGAAAATCCCACCAAAATAGGCGAGAGTGACCTGTCATCTGACCCATCCTCAAATAGGGACACTTGGCAGTCTGTCACAACTCCCATCATTTTAAAACCCCTTGATTTCCCTTGACCCTCCTCAACTTGACTATTTTCCTTACCAACTCCCGAAACCAGACGTGGTTTTTAGAAACCACGATAGGCGTCAGATGAGGACCTGGCGACCTTTACAAAAGTGTTTTGTCTTGTAGTCTCCGTCTCCTTAATAGCCACTACCGACGTCAATGCTAAAGGTTCGTCTTCTAGAAGGGTTTCCGAGGCCCCCTCGCATGCGATTTCGACATGTGTCCGGCTACTTCCACTCTTCCTTTCTGCTACCATTGTGTCTTCCCAAAGAGGTAATAAAGGGCTGCTGTGTATCTTCAACTCCTCTCGAAAAATCTTTGTATCCCAAAAATGGACCAACACGTCGCTGGCGACAAGCCCTTGCATCATGGCCGTCGAAATGGTTGAAGGTGGTAGATTGACGGTGCTGGTGAGTTTTCCAGAATTCCTCATAAATCTGAACTAGCTGCTCACCGGAGTGACCTCCTCCAGCCCCTGAGAATCCTTCCGCTGTGTTTCAGAGCGATTTGATGACAACGATTTCCACCGGCGACACTTCTAAATCCACTTCTTCCGGCAGAAACTCCCCCTCTTCTCTATCCTTAGTCCCGAAGCTACCCCCCATCGATGGAGCTAGGAGTCGTGATGCCAGTGTGTATATTCTAGTGTCTGGAAACCGCCGGAACGCCATCGATGAGAAACTCTGACACCTTGCAGAACGACGCCGCTGCTACCTCGTCAGGGAACTGCAACAGGTAGCTATCCGGAGCAAGGGGGGGCACACACCCCAGCTCCGGTTCTTCCAGCGCAAGAATTGTAGAAGGGGCAGAGTGGATTTAGGGAACACCACCACTATCCAGTACGCCAGAAGGTGCGACGCCAGTGCCGCGAGCTCGATATTTGAAAAAACCAAGTCCCTGGGAACCACACCTCCCCTATGAACCACGTCACGAAACTCCGACCCACTAGCGGCCTTAGGAGGGCCATCGAGAGGCTCCGACTGCGATCTTTGCCCTCTCTGTCCCCCAATCGTCGAAGAAGCGGAAGAAGCTATGGGCCGTGACCCACTGAAAGAGTTCGGGTGATCCGCCACGGGTCTCATGGTAACCTTGTTCCGTTTGCCAACAATAGCCCAACCGTTTTGCAAATCCTTTTCCTGGGTGCCATTAATGCAGAATTGTTCCTTACCGTATCCCCTCGGGATCAATTCATCCCTAGATTTAACTTGAATCCCCTCCATCCTAGCGACCTTGCATCCATTCCGGTGGCATGGCGAGCGACATCTGAAATTTACGCTCCAACACGTTGGGCAAATCCAGTCTCCTACCCGAAGAACCAAAGGAGTAGGAGTTCCACGAGACATGCTATTTTTTAACAATTAGAGCTTCCTCTCTTAATCCCTTTTAGTAATTTATCCTATCTGAGGTTTGAAATTTAGAAGAAAGTAGAATAACTTCTCGGCTTTCATTATTTTAAAGTTTGGAGTTAACAATATAAAGATGAGATTAAATTTAAATTGGCCAATGCCATAAATGAATTATAATAATTCCTTGCTTTTAGTATCATCTAGTAAAACAACCACTATGACTCCTTTATATCCCAAAGATGCAAATATGAAACCACACTGTAAGTTATATTATGAAACAAAACATCAAAAGGAAAATGATGGTGGTGGTGGTGAATGGTGATGATGGAGGAGGAGGCAATGGCAGTGCTCACATGACTGGTGGAGGTGATGGTGAAGGTGATGATGGGGGAGGGACAAAGTGTACTTTGCATAGAGGTTCTCCCTCTTGGCTTCACTTTCATGAAAGTAATTATTCTAAAAATTAAAAGCTAGAAGGATCTTTTTAAACGTAGCATACTTACGTAGTTTTTTTTAAAAACACATTTTTAAAAATGGCGAAGCTTTACTTAATCTGTATGGATTGATTCGGCTGGTCGAACAAATTTTATTCAATCTCTTAACTTCATCCGGGATCGCATTGAATCCCTCCCTCAAAGACCATAGTCAAATATTTTTTTCTAGGTGTGTGTCCAAATGGGCCCTTGGTTGGAGCCATAGTCACGATTCAACCAAATTGAACTCTGCAATTTTATTCACTATGAGGATCTTATGATTCAAACATTTCAATTGTACGATTCTATATGATTCAATTGATGCACGTAAATCATGATCGAAGTGAACCGTGAAGGAATTTTTTAATCTTTTTCAACCATTTTTTATAAGCTTTAAAAGATAACAAATAAAAATGTTATTTTGTGCTAAAGTAACTTAAAAAGTGATTTTTGGCCCACATTTTTTATATATTCATAGTTTGTGAATCGCAAGTTTTTTATGGGTTTTTTTATTCAAAAATTTTTAAAAGTTTTTAATGGGTTTTTATTCATTCGAATATATTTTTATTAATGTTTACTAAATAGTAAATGGAATAAACCCCTCAACTCCCGTACGACTCAAAGTAGAGCACAGTCTGCTATTCGAATCACTTTGTGAATCGTAAGTTTCAAAGGATCGTACGATTTGCTACAATTCACTTTGAATCATGTAATCGTAAATTGTATTCAAGTGAATCGTAAAACACATTTTTCATGTTTGTTTCAAATCGTGTTTATTTTATTAGATCTTTTGAAAATAGAAGCTACTTTATGCTAAAGTGACGTAAAACGTCAGCTTTTTTTTCGTATATGGTTTATATTCTTTAAAGGGTATATAGTATTTAGGAGGCCTGACCATTATTATGTAGATGGAATAGTAGTAACGCAATCAATGGTGAAGTGCAAAGGACAGTTGGTAATGGGAAAAGCCCATTTCAGGACATTGTTAGTAGTGGCGCTATGGGCCCTAAGGAAGCAACAATTAATTTTATTCCTCCTCATCATCATAGCCTTATCCCATCATTTTGGGGTCAGCATATCATGTATTTCCAAATTCTAGCATATTGTCGATTTTGTGCGACTATTTTGCCTATGGATACTGATGTTATGATTATGGGAATGCTTGTTTGCATTTAACTCAATTTGCTTTGTTTGTTACTTTTCAGCCAGTTCAGATTCAATCGTTATTCTGGAATCATCATGTGATGAGAGAACGGATGAGCCTCCAGGGAAAAATATTCATTCTTTATCAGACTTGGCCAAAATGCATAGTGGTATGTATTGAATCTCTTAGTTCTATTGTTTTAAGTCTTTGAAAAGTTATAATTCATAGATCTGATGTTCCCATTTGGAGAGTAGTTTTAAGGGTGAACTAAACCTTAAGGTTGCCATTCCATCTAGAACCAAATATAAATTCTTGTGATCCCATTCAAAATGACTTTGTTAAAGGTCATTAACTCCAATTCTTATGTTATCATGCCTGCACAATGGAGAGCATATTGTTGGTTTGGTAACAATTATCATTTTTAACTCTGAGGTTGTCTACGTAATGGAGCTTGGGTGTACTTATCTGATTGAGATTGCAGAAAGTGTTGGCCTTATCACTGTGTCATTCCTTTCTTAGTCTTCTGAGACTGCTCATATGAGCAGTCTTCCGAGACTGCTCATATCACTGGCACTGTCGTTCCTTTCTTTCAGTCTTCCTAGTTTGCTTTATTTTGCTCTCACATTGCTGTCTATTATCTGTCATTTACTGTTAATAAACTAATAAAGCTTTGTAGGTTTCACAAAACCCCATGGGTTTGAATCCTAAATACAAAGCTTTGATATCCACATGGAAATTAATTAACATTTTAATGGCATTATTTTTCCTATGAATGTGAGACTCATATGCCTGGGAACACCTAGACAAAACCAAAATCCCATTCTTAGAAAAGGCATATGCAAATATTTAGTTCTGATTGGTTCTGATTTACCTACTATTGGTAATATCTTCCGACCACTTATTGTCGGAGGTAATAGTTTGTGCGGTGTGTAGGAAGTAGTGTGTGGTGTGTAGTGTCCACATGTTAGTAAGTGGGTGTCATTAATAATGCAGGGTGTGTTCTTATGTAAGTAGCGTTGCTTCTCTATATAAGGAACATATCTCATGTAATTTTGATAACACATTAGTAAAAACGTAGTCTTTTTGTTCCTACTCGCTCGCTCTCTCTCTCTCTCTCTCTCTCTCTCTCCCTTCTCTCTCTTCTTCTCCATCTCTGTTTCTCTCCCATAAATCCTAAATTGATATTTCATATCTCTTTAGTTCATTATCCTTGTTGGATTGGTAGTATATTTATTTTAATATGGTATCGGAGCGGGTTCACTTGGCGTGTTGTGTCTAGCCTAGGGTTTCTCCAACGGTCCCGTTCATCTTCATCTAAGGTCCATATCTACTATTATTGCAGCCACCAATCCAGATTTTTATGTGAGTTCTCTTTCCCCTACATGGTCATGTATTTTTTTATATTTTTAGGGGGGGGAGGAATAGGTGGAGATGATGTAGAGAAAAAGGAGGGCTGTTGTGTAGCAGCCATTGAAGACAGGAAAAAAGTGGGCTGATGTGCAGCCATGGTGGGATTAAAAAGGTGCCCAACAGGTGTTGGTGAAATTCCTGAGTGGATTTTAGGTGTTTGATGAAATGCCTGATGTGCAGCCATTAATGTTGAGGTGCATGTTTTAAGTTGAGGTTTTAAATATTTTCTTGCTACTATTGGAATGTGGTGTGTATTAAAGGCTGTCATGAAGGTGTGATTCACTGTTTCTGAGCAGTTTGCAAGTTCCTTATGAAGCTCTATTTACTGTTTTTGAGTTGTTGTTTGATGCTCTTTAGTTGTTGTGAACCTCTTTGAAGAGATGATTGAAGATAGTTTGAAGAGTGATGCGGGACAAAACCCTAAACCACGTGAATGATAATGAAATGACTATTTTGCCAAAATTAAACTAAATTAATTAAGCAAAATCAATACATAATGGTGATACCTTAAGGTTCATGATTTTCCGCATGGATGATCGTGTAGATTTGGGTAGGGTCGAGTCTGTGCGCTAGATCCATTAGCCTCGTGGAAGGAAGATCCTAGAGATAGAACTCTAGCCGCTTCTAGATTAAGGCGCTTGCTCGTGATTCAATGATGAAATTGCTGGTTTTCTCAAGATGATTAGATATTTGAAAGTTTAATGGCTGAATTTAGGGTTTATGGGAACAAAACAAAACAAAGAAAGATAAATCAAAAGAGATAAAGATGGGAGATGATAGATTATGGGCTTCGCACCCTTGGTTTCACACCAAACCCTTCTCGTGAAGAAGATTCACTCTTCGAGGAAACTCATCTCAAGCTCCAAAAGAAAAAGATCTTTCATTCAATAATCAATAATCTAATTACACTGTTTATTAAAAGATCTTATATAGGAGGCCTCTAAAACAAAAGAAAACCCTAAAACTAATACTAAAAAAAAACAAGTATGCTCCTAAAATGATTTCCGTATTTTGGTGGAGCTCTATTTCGCGAAAAATTGATCGATCGATGCAAAGCTTTGATCGATCGAGTATATATATATATATATGAAACAAAATGTCGCCAAAATTTAATTCCCGCTGGCCGTAGTCGATCGATTGATTGTGCATTCCTTCATGTCCTTAATGCTCAATTCTGGTTGCTTTTACGCTCGATTCTGGTTTCCGTCTCGTTTCTTCCGCCGCCTATACAGACGATACGGTCCATAACTGATGTCCACAATGTCCGGTTCGATGTCCACAAAGTCGGCGTCCCGGTCGAAGAGCTTCTTCTTTTGTTGTTTTTATTTTGATTATGGGCTGTAACAAGGGACTGCGATCTATGTTTGGACTGTGAAGAGGGTCATGAAGCTGTTTTATGATAGAATCATGCATGCACAGTAGGTGTTTGGTAAAATGATTGAGTAGAGATGTTGTTGGCTATTGTATTGGAGTGCTCTTGTGCAAATTTTTACTTAGTAGTGCTGGAAACTGCCATTTCTGCATGATATATTACTCAACAATACTGCTGAAGTATTTGAGTAGTAAGACTTTTATTTCTTCTCAGCAACGGTGTTGTCGTAGCTGTAGGCTTGTGTTCTGATAGTAGCAGTGTAGACCGTGGTTAGTGTTTCTCAAAACAATTGTGGTTGTGGGTTTGTGTGTTGGCTGCTGTGTGAACAATGGCCCTATATCACCTCCGTTTGGTTACTGATTAGTAGCTATTCTGATGTCTACTACAACAGATTTGAGTAGTTTAGGTTCATGGTTGAACATTGTTGATGTGTATATGACGCGGGACGGGAACCCTAAAATGCGTGAATATGATTTTTAATGCGATATGTCGAAATTAAATAAAATTAATTCAAGAGTAATCTCAAAACTATCACGATACCTTCGGGTTCGTAGAATTTCGGTAGGTAAATCACGTGTGATTCGAATAGGGTGTCCAATCCGATGCGTAAGTTCCGTTGGATTTGAGGCGGGATCGGGCCTAGAGATAGGACTCTAGCTTTTCCATGCTTGGGCATTCATCTTCGATCCGATGTAGATTCACGAGTTCGAACTATGGTCGTAGAATTGGTTATATGTTTGATGGCTCGTTTGAAAACTAGGGTTTTTGATGGAAATAGGTTTTGGGTTTTGGATTAGGGATTCAATATGGGTAATGGATTATAGGAGAAAACAGAGAAAATATAGTGCAAAGACAATAAAAGATCAAAGAGAATAGATGAGAATCACTCCCTTGGTCTCACACCAAACTCATCTCGGGAAGAACATTTAAGCATAAAGCATTCAAAATATTTAATTAACTAATTAAAAAGTGTTTACAAGCCTCTATATATAGGCCACCAATAATTAATTCGAAATAGAAAAAAGAGTCCTAAAAGAAATAAAACTAAAAAGGCAACTTTCACATAAAAATAGAAAATTTGTGTCTACGGTCACATATGACAACGCTGCTATGTCGCGGATGACAAAGCGCCGTTCTCCTAGCGCCAGTCTCCTTTTCTCCCTTGAAGCTATGGTACTCGGGCTTCCCCTACGTTTCTTCCAACGCCGGTAAAATTGATGTGGTCCGAATCCGATGTCCATGTATGTGGCGTCCCCGTCAATTCCCCCGGACCAAATAGGTTGCATCACCGATGAAACACGCTCATGGTAGGTGTCAATCAAATCGGGGTTCAACCGGCGGACCTCATTCTAGTGGGAGAGAGAGGTCCGCGACCATTCCATCGGCCGAGATAATGAATCCTAAGAAAACAACGGAATGTTGCATGAAGGTGCACTTCTTGATATTTGCAAACAACTTCTCGCCCTTGAGGGTCTCACAAACCAATCTAAGGTGGTTCAAGGGCTGATCCTTGTCATGACTATAAATCAGGATGCCATCGAAATAAACAAGGAATTTGCCTAGAAACGGCCTCAACACTTGGGTCATGAGTCTCATGAAAGTACTCGGGGCATTAGAAAGCCCAAAAGGCATGACCGTCCACTCATAAAGACCATCCTTAGTCTTAAAGGCGGTTTTCCACTCATCACCGGGGCGGATTTGAACTTGATGGTAACCACTCTTAAGGTCTATTTTTGAAAATATAATGACACCAACCATCATATCGAGCATGTCATCGAGCTTCGGTATGAGAAACCGATACTTAACCGTAATCTTATTGATTGCACGGTTATCCACACACATGCACCAGGTACCATCTTTCTTAGGAGCCAGTAGGCCAGGTATGACACACGGGCTCAGACTCTCTTGGATGAACCCCTTCTGAAGGAGCTCATTGACTTGCGAGTCAACTCAGTGTGCTCAATCGGATTCAACCTGTACTAGGGCAGGTTCGGTAAGGTAGATTGGGAACCAAGTCTATTACGTGTTTGGATATCATGCAGGGGAGGGAGTACGTTGGGTCAGTCTTCCGGGAAGACATCCGTAAATTCTTTCAAAATTGGCTCAACCTCCTTGGGACACTCGCTCACTGACTCGGGAGCACTCTCGACGGTGACAACTACGTACACCACACTCTTATCTATCGATGCTTTCTCGAACTCAGAAGGGCTCATAATATTAATGGCTTTAGAAGACTCACCCTTAGTTTCGACTTTATTGGTCGATGGTGTTTTGGGAGGCAAAGTGTGTAAAGTGATCTTTATGCCCTTATGCATGAACGTGCATATGTTTGATCGACCAGAAAGAGTCACGTCCATGTCATAGAGCCACGACCATCCCAAAATGACATGACCCACATCTATCGGCACCACATCACGCCATAAGGTGTCCGAATAAGAACCTAATTGAATCGGTATACGACACCTTTTCGACACGGGAATGGATGAAGAGTTGACCCATGCGACTTTATAAGGTCTCGGGTGGGCTTCAGGTGTAAGCCCTAGGCGGCGTACCACATGAGTTGATACTACGTTAGTGCAACTACTGCTATCCACGAAGACCCTACAACTCTTTTCGCCTAATCTGGCAAAGGTGTGAAAGATGTTCTCCCTTCGCCAGTCATCCTTTTCATCCCGTTGAGGCTGTGCAAGGGCACACCTCACAACTAAAGCATGACTAATAGCATCACCCTCCTCATCGCTGGGTGTGCTAACCAGCTCAAATACTTCTTCAACCACTATCTCATCATTATCCTCCTCTTCCTCAATGAAGAGAGTCTTTTGGGGGTCTTTCGTAGGGCATTGGGTGGCAAAGTGTCCCATCCCATGACATTTATAGCATTTGAGAGTTGCCCCTTGAGGATTCTCCAACTATACCTTTTCCCTTTTCAAACTTCGTATTGGTAGGGATAAGTTGTGTAGGCTTGGGAGGAGGATTAAACCGTCCCTCACCGGATCGTTGACCACTATATTGTGGCTCGGTTCTCTTCACCACCGTAGTTTTTAAATATCGTTCAAGATCTTGCATAACGGCATAGCATCTTTCAAATGTTTCCACGGGGTGGGAAATCAATTCTTTTTGCAAATCAAGTCGCAATTCGGTGCGGAATCTAGATAGAGTAATTTCAGTGTCTTCCGATACCTTGGCCCTCAACATGAACTCTTCGAATTTGGCAATGTAATCGGTCATGGGCATACTACCTTGGCATAAGTTTTGCCACTGGTCGAGAAGGCGTTGGTAGTATGATAAAGGAACATACTTCTCAGTAAGTCGTTCCTTCATATCGTCCCAACGAGTAATGGGATTGAACCAGAAAAGTCGAGTCTGACCAACTAATTTCATTTTAGCGAGTCTAACACAACGGTCGTCATTCATGGCATACCAATCAAAGTGTTGGTCCATGTCCGAAAGCCAATCGAGGAAGACGGTAGGGTCCATTCTTCCGTCGAAAGTCGGAATCTCAACTCGGACATTCTTGAGGAGTTGAATTTCAGGGTCATAGTCATCTCTATGGTGATCCCTACGGTTTCGGTTCCGATTGTCTTGGCGACCATCGCGTTCAAAGTGAGGACCTTTACGCTCTTGGCGTTGATCCTGGAGTTCATCTTCTGCTTCTAATTGGTTGATTCGATTACGCAATCGACCATTAGAAATCCCTAAGGATGTTTGGGCCTGCTTTATGGTGTTTAATCGCGCATTGATCGCGCCCAATTCTTCTCGCATAGCTCGAAGAGTATCGAGAACCTCATCCGAAGTCATGGTGATCACAAAGGTCTATTAGCATTCTAATATGGACTCAAAATGATAAACAATGCAATAAATTAAATATGACAAGCAAAAATGCCCTAAACTAGAGAACCGAGCTTTGATACCAAAACCGACGTGGGACGGGAACCCTAAAATGCGTGAATATAATTTTTAATGCGATTTGCCGAAATTAAATAAAATTAATTCAAGAGTAATCTCAAAACTATCACGATACCTTCGGGTTTGTAGAATTTCGGTAGGTAAATCACGCGAGATCCGAATAGGGTGTCAAATCCGATGCGCAAGTCCCGTTAGATTTGAGGCGGGATCTGGCCTAGAGATAGGACTCTAGCTTTTTCAGGCTTGGGCGTTCGTCTGCGATCCGATGTAGATTCACGGGTTCGAACTAGGGTCGTAGAATTGGTTAGGTTTGATGGCTCGTATGAAAACTAGGGTTTTTGATGGAAATAGGTTTTGGGTTTTGGATTAGGGATTCAATATGGGTAATGGATTATAGGAGAAAACAGAGAAAATATAGAATAAAGACAAAAAAAGATCAAAGAGAATAGATGAGAATCACTCTCTTAGTCTCACACCAAACCCATCTCGGGAAGAAGAGCATTCAAGCATAAAACATTCAAAATATTCAATTAACTAATTAAAAAGTGTTTATAAGCCTCTATATATAGGCCACCAATAATTAATTCGAAATAGAAAAAAGAGTCTTAAAAGAAATAACACTAAAATGGCAGTTTTCGCATAAAAATAAAAAATCTGTGCTAGATGTCGTCGTCCACGGCGTGCTGCCGCGCTATGACAGTGCGCTGCTGTGACAGCGCGCTGCGCTGCTGTGACAGCACGCTGCGGCGACTATGACAGCGCGCTGCGGAGCTGTTCTCCTGGCGGTTTTAGTCTCCTTTTCCCTTGAAGCTACGGTACTCGGACTTCCCCTACGTTTCTTTCGACGCTCGTAAAACTGATGTGGTCTGAATCCGATGTCCATGTATGTGGTGTCCCCGTCAGTATGTTGCTTCAAGGTTGTACAGCTTTGTTGATTGAAATCTTGGCCATACTTGGAGCTGATGTGTGGTGTTGGAGAGGACCAAAATTATTAAGGCTGAAATTAGTGTTACTGATGCTGTTTATGGACTGCACAATAGCTGTTTGTCAAAATGTCTATTTGAAGGCTAATATTGTGAGTGTGTGCTGCCCTAAAATCTGTTAAGACTGCTGTTGCCCAGACAATGCCTTTTCATTTGTGAGTGTGCTTTGCCCTACAATTCATGAAGAGTGCTGGTTGCCAGAAATCCGTGCTGCCCATAAATCTGTGTTGTTAAGGGACTGATGTGGATGGCTGCCGATTTGATCTAGATGACTGGACTCTTGTGCGTTGTAATCCCCAATTGTCTACAAGTGTTATAAAAGGCTCAAGTTTATCTTGGAACACCCCTAGATTGTATGTAAGTCATGATATCGGCTTTGTAGCCCTGTAATGGTGCCAAGAACAACGGTTGTCAAAAGTAGTAAGCCTACGATGGTCTGTAGAGAGAGAGAGACCATGACCATGTGAGTGATGTGTAGCAGCCCAAAAAAGGTGAAACTAGCCTATAGTTGGACCATAGTGAGTACCACATGATCGCTTGTGTGTGGTGGTGCACCAAAACGTTAGGTGTCCATAGTAGGTACCACATAACCACTTGTTGTATCTTGGGAACCTAGTTAAGACCGTATGTGTTGTAAGGGGGAGTTGATAATGTAAAGCCTTTAATGTATTAGCGGGCAAGTTGGACTTCCATATCATGGAAGATCCAACTTGAGGGGGAGTGTTGGAGATAGTAGTTTGTGTGTGGTGTGTAGGAAGTAGTAGTGTTAAGTGTGGTGTGTAGTGTCCACATGTTAAGTGGGTGTCATTAGTAATGCATGGTGTGTCCTTATATAAGGAGAGTTTCTCCTCTATATAAGGAGCATATCTCATGTAACTTTGATAACACATTAGTAAAAATATAGTCTTTTTGTTCCTACTCCCTCTCTTTCTCGTCTCTCCCTCTTCTTCTCTCTCTCTCTCTCTCTTTCTCTCCCATACATCCTAAATTGATATTTCTAATCTCTTTAGTTTATTATCCTTGTCAGATTGGTAGTATATCTATGTTGGTGCTTATAAGCTCCCACACTCAAATACGGATTTTGCTTCGAGTGTAGAATTTTTTTGGTTAGGAAAATTTTTGCCCCCGAGATTGATCAAGTAATTAATGTTTCAATTGAATTTAGGATAATAGAAGAAAAAACCATAAAATACATAAATGACAGGCGGTAAAGCCCAAGAGGATTGCTAATAGTTATAGAAGTTGGATCGAGAATACGATGCAATTCTGTTGGGAGGAAAAATGTACAAAAGTAACGATGAAAGAACAATGGAGGAGGTACTATCTTGATTTTTAATCAAATTTTGAACAAATTAATTATTTTTTGTAAAAAAGGAATAGACTTGATTAACCACTTCGATAGGATGTTGGGAAAATCTCTTCCAAGTCTTCTACAACAGGTAGTATATATTAGTTCTTGTTTCCTTTGTGTCAATCCTCAATGGATCATATAGACTTCCCCACATTTAGTAGAGTGTTCAGGCCACAACACTTTACCCTTTCGTTTAGTATAATCTCTTTTGCCAATTGAGAGTTTCCCTGTCAAAATTTTCTGAAAATGGGCTTCGTGACACTTTCTAGAAAAACAGACTACAACTCACTGCGTTTGAAAATTCTGTCATTCACTCCCCTATGAGAACATAATCCTTGCTCCAGTTAGAATCCTCTTCACAAAATCCACATGATAGACTCTTTGGGCTGATGCTCTCTGCTTATCTTTATCTTTAATCTGTAATATCCCCTTTGGAGGTGTTTTCTTTAGCAGTTCATTGTCGATATGATCAACCTATAGATTTTAATTTCCTCTATGTTGAGTAGAAATTTGAAATGTTGATAGTTGGTGTGAAGAAACCATCACTTCATCTGTGGGAGGATAACAATGGCTGTGGTGAGCCTTCTTTGTGGCTTTGTTTTATTTATTTCTTTATTTATAAAACTAATGATTAAGGGGTTCATATTTGTCCCAATGAAGCATGGATATAACTATAAGTAAAACAACGTATGGAAATATACAATTATAGATTATTGATTGCAACAAACGTAAAATGGTTAAGACGTAATCATACCGTGGAGTTGGATATACAGCATAACCTACATAAAAATGCAAGCTTTTGTGGGTGTTAGGCACTAATCTAATACTACAGTATGACATGACGATGATGAAATCATGCTTCCTTTATAGAAAAAAAACTGCAGTGGAATTTTTGTGTGAATAGAGAGGTTTTTCTATGGGAAATGGAGTGGAAATTTTTGTCGCTGTCTCCCGGTTTTATTCCTAAAGGGAAGGAAGGTCAAGTATACACCAAGAAATAAGAATAGCTATCTATGGTCTGAAGTAGTCACTGCGAGCTTGGTTCTGAAAGTTCAGTGATGCGATCATGAAATTTGGATATGAAAGAAGTTTGTATGATCACACCTTGTTCACGAAGAAGGGACAAAAGCTGACAACTCTTATAGTGTATGTCAATGATATCATCGCCACTAGGGATAACCATGAAGATATGATAAAGCTCAAATATTATCTTAGTCAAGTGTTTGACATAAAAGACTTGGGCCCCCTTCGATATTTTCCAAGAATCGAAGTGGCTAAATCACAAAATGGTACTGCTCTATTACAGAGAAAGTATGCGTTAGACTTACTTAAATAGGTTGGGATTCTTGTGTGTAAGCCTATAGATCCTATGAATCAGCTATAGGATCTACACTCAAGAAGGGGATCCTCTCAAGGATGTACAACAGTACCGAAGACTTGTTGGAAAGTTGATTGATGGGGACATCACGATCAAGAGCATTGGATTCGGGCCGAGATATTGTCCAATCGCAGAAGAAACAGAAGAGCAGGAAAGAAAAAGAAGAATGTGAAACTGGTTAAGAGCTCAAATTTGAAGGACTGAAGAATTTTCGTTACTTTCTGCGCAACCATCGGCAAAGTGGTCATAAGTTTATCAATATGTGTCGGAATTGTGTGATTCTTGTCTTGTTGGAAAGCTACTTCGATAAGCTTTCAAATAAGACCAATTTCACGTTAATCGGACGCCGTTTGACCCTTCAAAAGTGGCCGTGTAATAAAAAGACGGGATTTAGTTTTTCAGGGCAAACTTGTCTTTTAGTATTTATTTGTTTTAGGGTTTTTTTTTTGTGGCCTACTATATAAGGTCTTTATAACATTGTAATAGGTAGTTGATTATTGAATGAAAATTGAGAGCTTGCTTTTGTGCAAACCCTAGAAGACTTGTGCAGACTTTTTGATCGAAGGAGCGAATCTTTCGAAAATTGAGGAGTGATTATCATTTCTCGTGCAACTTGGTGAGAAGCCGACGTACAACCCTTGGTGTGAAGCCTTGGATCTATCCTTCTATTTTATCTTTTCTCTATTTATTATCTGGTAATATCTTTCTTTGTTTTGATAAATTCCAAAACCCCAAAATATTGTCAGTTATATTTTTTGATCTATCCCTTTTGATTACTTCAATCCCTTGAGCCTTCGTTTTCTCCAAGCCTTTGAGGAGTCAAGAGATGACACCATAATTGTCGCGTGATGCCCTAAACTAGATTGAAACTCGAATCTTTCATTGGATCCGTTTTTCTAGATCGGGAATATCAATGCATGTGAGCGCTAAAATTGAATTAACCCAGTTGTTTTATTGAATTCATAAAGCTAATTTAAAAGTTGGGTGATTTTGAATGTTTTTGTCATTTAATTTAATCTGTTGTGAATCCCAAACTGGCATAATTAGGGTTGTAGCATTTGTCTCGCATCACTGATCTAGCTAACTATGACCAGGCCGGACAAAGTATGTGTTGTTCATGTTGTGAGTCAACACATTCACTCTCCTAGACACCTCATTTGAATGTTTTGTATCGAATCTTGAAGTACTTGAAGTCCAGTCTTGGTAGAGGTCTTCCATACAAAGACAATGGTCATCGTGATGGTGGGTTCATAAGTAATAGACGATCTACTTCTGGATACGTCACTTTCCTCTGAGTAAATCGAGTTATGTGGAAACGAACAAAAAAAAGCTGTTGTCTCTAATTCAAGTGTGAAGCTGAATATAGGGCCATGCCTCACAAAGCTCGAGAAGGGATATGGTTATGTTTCATTCTTTTTTATCTTGGCATCCAGGTTCATCTTCCTATGACTCTGTATGGTGATAATGAGGTTTCTTACACATAGCAGAGAATCCTGTCTTCCATGAACGAACAAAACATATGAAAGTTGACTGCCACTTTATAATGGAGAAGGTCTGTTCGTCCTAAAAATTTTGACCGTTGATTGATCGCCTGCCATCATTAGATCAATGAGAGAGTGTTGTGAGGCTAGTGATCAACTTGAGCCAATATATTCTCTCAAACCATCTCTTTCCATGATTTCCACCTTCGGATCCTTGTACACCATTGTGTTTTCCACCTATCAAATAGGTCCATCAACCCCATTATATAGATCGTTCCGATTTGCCCATGAATGCTCAAGGAGAAACGGTCCTCATTAATCACGCAATGGACGGTGATTAATCATCCAATTAACCATCAATGTAATGGCTAATATTTATAGGGCTTTAATCATTTATTGATGAGGCATCATGGCCACATGTTCCAACAAGGTCGAAGCTTAAGAGTTTTGTATTCCTCAGATCGCCTCAAAAACCAACTTACCGATATTCTCACTAAAGTAGTTGTAGCTGGGAGAATATGGTTAAAAGCTGTTACCTCCAAGTTGTGCATGACTGACATCTGTGCACCAACTTGAGGGGTAATGTTGGAGTGTGTGCATAATTGGGTGTCAATCATGGGTTAAAATATTGGGTTACCGATACGTATCGTCTGAGCTCTAAAACGATACGTATCGGTACCGGTCTGTATCAGACGATACATTGAATGTATCGTTCGATACATTCAATACATTTGAATGTATCGTTCGATACATTCAATGTATCGTTTGAGTCCAATATCGATACGTATCGTCCGATACGTATTGGTATCGGACGATATTTTGATCCATGGTGTCAATAGCAACAGTGGGTGTGTCAGGTTAGTTTTTTCTTGTTCTCTTATTTTAGTTGCTTCGATATATGTGTTATGTAAGTGACACAATATATACTAATAAGAGAAAGGATTTGGTTAAGGAATTCAGCCCTAAACTTCATCCCCTCTCATCTTCCTCCTCCTTTCTAACCCTAACTTGATACATCCATCAATCACAGTTACATCATACACAAACGTTCAGAATTACAACATATTTCCAACAAATACTACATTGTAGATGTAGGATATCCTAATATAAACGGTTTCATTGCTTCGTACGGTGGTTGTCAATACCACTTGAATGATTGTATTGGTATAATTAATAACTTCACAAACTGTAATTATATAACCATCATCTTTCATCATAGTGCAATGTGGTGAAACATACATTGTATGTGTTGAAAGCACATTTTCCCATCCTCAAATTCAACCATGCTACCATTTAAACGCAAGAGAAGATACTTGTGGCTACTTGTATATCACACAACTTCAGCCAAGTAAACCATGGGCAAGACTAGTTGAGGATTGTACACTTAGATGAAGAGACTGATTTAGTATGCAGATGATTGATTGTAATGTGGCTATTGTGTTACGAGTTGATGCTTTGGGTTTGTTGAATGCTTGTTTTCAATTGTTAATATATTTTTGATGATGTTGTTTGAGAACTTGAACGTTTGATGATGATGCTTTATGTACTTATTTTACTTTTGGTTCCATCCAATGTCCTAGTAAATAAGATGGTATTATTAATCTTACCAATATCTTAAGTTTTCATTTAATACAAATTGAGTAATAATGTTGTCATTTGTTATAGGATCACTTGCGCGATATACGGCTAGAGAAAATTTTTGTTTTGTGTTCGTAGGTGGACGACCGGTGTTTATTGTACTTGAGAAGCTTGCTATAAACGGGTCAACAAATATAAATAAAGTTCTCATTGTTCATTTTGTACTTTATGAGAAGTAGAACAATCTTTCTGAATTCAGTGAGAGTATGGTGCAAGCCAATAGTTTCTCACATATGAGACATGCACGAAGATAGGCTTGGCGCTCATTTTTATTTTATTTTTAGCTTACATAATTGGCTATTTGAAACCATGTTTATCCATAGTTGGTTGGATGTATGAATTTGTATGGTATCATTGGGTAACATGGCCCCAGTTATTTTATGGTTTGAACTGTCTAGAGGGTGGATTCCTTTGGTTGAAGACAAGGATTTAAATCTCAGTTTTGGAAATGGACTTGGCGCAGACCGAAATCGAGTGGATTCAGGATTGAGTCGGCTGACTTGGTTGAGTCATACTTGACATTCAATGTCGGTCATCACTTGGTGATGCCTTCCTCTTGAAAGCGAGGGGTCATCATTCTCTTTGAGAAAATTACTTACTCTAAGGTCTGTAAGGATTGACTTGGATGATTAGAGCGTCTTCGGAAAAGGGGCGGAGCACTTGGAACAGCTCAAGGAGTGCTTCGGCATCTGTCAAGCGAAGATGAGTTAACTTGGTCAAGTTTTTTAAGCGTGGTTGGAGAAGTGCTAATTGCAAGAATAAACGAGTATCTTATTTGTGACCTGAGAATCCATTGCTATATTTTGGGTTGATGACTAAACAGAACCTTAACATCCTTGGGTTGCAATCATGGATCAAAATCTCGGTGCCAGCTCCTATCGAAACGAAAATTACCCAAATTTCGGGTAGGGGTCGAAAAATTGAAATTATCGGCCTAAGAGTCAATTTATCGGCTGATACTTTCAATTTTGGAATGTCACTTTAATTTATTATTATTATTATTATTATTATTTTTTAAATGGTCTTTTGCTTCGAATTTTTTTGGGTTCCCATACATATACTCGAGTTTCATCCCTTTACACTTAGTTTATTTTTTATTTTTCTCCTCTCCTTCCATAGCTTGGCGAAAGTTCGCTGGATATTGTCGGATCTTGACGAAATCTCGTTGTATCGTACCGTAACTTACTGAATCTTGTCAGATTTCACCAAAAGTTTCCGGATTTTGATGGATTCTCGTTGTATCGTAACTTACCAAATATCGTCGGGTTTCACCCATGGATCAAAATTTCGTCCGATACCGATACGTATCGGACGATACGTATCGGCATCGGACCCTAACGATACGGTACATTAAATGTATCATATCGTTCATTTGTATGGCTGATACTGGACGATACATTCAATGTATTGTCCGGTACATTACTATTCCGGTACGTATCGTTTGATACGTACCGGTTTTTTGCTCGGACGATACGTACCGGTTTTCCGGCATTTTGATCCATGGTTTCACCTATCTAGTCATAGCTCGCTGAATCTTCCCAGATTTAGCCAGATCTTGTCGGATTTCGTCAAATATTGTCGATATCTTGCCACCGGATTTAGTCTCAATAGTTCAAATACGTCTTCTAATAATGTTGAAGAGTTAAAAAAATAAAGTTCGGCAAAGTTCAGAGCAAATTTTCGAAAATTTGACCCAAATTTGACCAATTTACGGTTCGGGTGGTGAACGAAACCGAGATTTTGATCCATGGTTGCAATAGTTGCTTTTTCAGAAAATAAATTTGATTTATGTAATAAGAAATACAGATTGGGTTAGGTAAGTATAATAAGAAAAAAAATATGAAAACGAATGAGCATGATCTAAAACTCCGATAATATTGAGTAGAACACAAAATAAAAAATAAAAGATGTGTGGCACATGAAGGTACATCATGGTCCGCTAGTCTAAAAATTAACATAATATGGCTAATGTGATCCTAAATGTGCAGTTCATCAAATGCCACATTTGATACATGATATTGCTAGGTGACAGCTAACTGACATTATTTATTTATTTTCTTTTTGGATACATGTTGATGCAGCAACATCTTTTTTCAATTTTTTTTTTTTTTTTTGCATGCACTAAGCAACCTGATGGGTACATCCGATTCAAGCAGTCGCCCGTAACCTATCGAAGGTGAAAGAAGAATGTAAAAGTGGTTCGAAAGAAGACTTGCGCAGATTCGCGGAATTGTAGAGTGTTTTAGTTGATCGATCAGTCCTAGACATCCGATCGATCGATTGGGGACAGAGGACAGAGTCTTTTGGGCGAAGTTATTCTTCTCAGTCGATCGATCAATTCCAAGTTTTCTATCGATCGATTGTGGACAGAGCCTTCGGGTGAATAACTTATTTATTAGTCGATCGATCGACTCTAGAATCGATTGATCGATCGATCACACAAGATATGACGGGATTTTGATTTTCTCTAGCAAAACTTGCCATTTTAGTGTTTAAGTTTTTAGGACTCTTTTATTCCGAGTTATGGTTTGCTTTGCCAATTTGAAGGCTTGTAAAAGCAATTTAATTATTGATCGTTAATGAAATTATTGCTTTTGCAAAGTTTGAGAGTTTTTATTGAACTTTCTGTGAGGGTGTGATTTTCTCAATCGAAGAGCGATTCTTCGTCCCGCGTGTGGTTTGGTGCGAGGCCAACTTTTCTCTCATATCTATCGTCTTTGATCTATGAGCTACGTAAGTATCTACCCCTAATCTATCCATTCCACCATTAAAACTAATCTTAGCCTTTCTTTTTGCACGGTATCGAAAGAACCCGCTTGTGTGTTCGTTCGAAGCCCTAAAACTGTCGGAGATCTAGTTGTTCACTAAGAACCCTAATCTTCTAGATCTGATAGGGAACGTACACAAAGGTAACACTATTTCGGGCTAGACCTAAAAGTATCTAATAGAATATCTTCGTAGTTTTTGTGATAAATTGTTTAGGAATTTGGTATTTTAATTATTTGCATTAAATTTTATATTAATCTCAGCCCTCACATTGCATGTGTTAGTTTTCGCATCAGATTTGGTATCAGAGATTTGCCAGTTTAGGGTTGTCGGCGTTCATATAGGTTATAGGGTCAATTTTTTTAAATTTTGTCTTGCATAGTCATGAATCCTAGTAAGATAGAAGCCCTCATCAAGGAACTTGCATCTAAGTTGACCGCGAGTCAAGCCGATCTTCAAGCCCAAATGGTTGATCACCACAATCAATTGCAAAACCAGTTGCGTGATTAAAAAGCCCGACATGAGGCTTTGGTGGCCTGTGTTGAAGAGATGAATGAGGTCATCACGGAAAATCATTATCGAGCCCACATTAATGACTGTAAGAGAGATGGTCCTCCCCAACGTGATATCCAAACCAATTAGGACGACAGAATCATGAGGTTTGTGAAAATGAACGCTCCTACTTTTGACGGGAGAAGACAACCTAAAGTCTATCTTGAGTGGGTGACTAGCATGGGTCAAAATATCGTCCGATACTGATACGTATCGGACGATACGTATCGGTATTGGACTAGGACGATACGATACATTCAATGTATTGTATCGTCCTGTTTGTATGGGGAGCCCCGGACGATACATTCAATGTATCGTTCGGTACATTGAATTTCCGATACGTATCGTCCGATACGTATCGTTTTGGAGCTCGGACGATACGTATCGGTAGAGCGAAATTTTAACCCATGGTGACTAGCATGGAAAATTACTTCGAATGGTATGCCATGTCTAAGGAGCGTAAAGTCCTGTTTGCCAAGGTCAAACTTATGGGTCAAGCTAGGCTTTACTAGATGAGATTAGAATGTTGTAGGTAGTCCTAGGGTCTTCTTCCCATTTTCACTTGGGATGATATGAAGATCCAACTGTACGAGAAGTATGTTCCTCTTTCCTATGATGAACGTATTCTTGATCAGTGGCAATCATTGCGCCAAGGGAACTCACCGGTCACAGAGTACATTGACAAATTTGAAGACCTAATGTCCCGGGCCAATATGGATGAGCTGAAAAGAGTTACCTTATCCCTATTTCGAATGGGACTTTGCCCAGAACTGTAAAAGGAACTCATTCCATACCTCGTCACAGACCTAGATGAATGTTTTTCTAGAGTTGAAGAGTTAGAACAGTACCTCAAGGCCCTTCAAACCAAACGTTTCGACACTAGTGGGTCCGGTTATAGGTCTAACTACCCTGAGTCACAACCCAACATCAATGCCTTTTCGGCTAGGCGTATCTCAGTTGCTACACCAGTATCCAGAGTTGATAAGGGTAAGGGTTCAATGCTTGAAGGCCCCAAGAGTGGTGGTCAAAACAAGTGTTACAACTGTCATGGCTTCGGACATTTTGCAGCACAATGTCCGCCTCAAAACTTTCTAATAGCCGAGGACCCTGAGAATGAGCACGATGAGGGAGAAGAAGTCTACGAGCCTGAATCGTTCCCAAGTGATGAGGAAGATTTTGCAGGGGAACGAATTGTGGCTTGTGTTAGGGAAATCTCCTATCCCGTTGATGAGGATAATACCTCGCGGGCTCTAGTGGTTAGATGTGCTCTAGCCCATTCTATGGAGAGTGATGATTGGCCGTAGGATAACATCTTTTATACCGTAGCCCAGTGTGGTGAGAAAGCTTGTCGAATCATCGTCGATAGTGGAAGCTGTACCAATTTTGTTTTCGAAAGTACAGTTTCTCGCTTAGGGCTTGCACCCGTAGGTCACCCACGATCCTATAAAATTGCTTGGGTCGACTCATCATCAATCCCCGTTTCACAAAGGTGTCAGGTTTCTATACAATTCGGCTGGTATAAGGACACTTTGTGGTGCGATGTTGTGCTTATGGATGTGGGGCATATCATCCTTGGGAGGCCGTAGTTGTATGATATTGACGTTACATTGTTCGGGAGATCGAACGTGTGTTCTTTCACGCACAATGGAAATAAAATAAAGATAAATCCTTTACCTCCTAGAGTACCTACTGTGAAAGCGAACAAGTCAAATGATAAAGGCCCAATAGAGAGACAAGACATCTAAGGCCGCTTACATTGTTAGCCCTTTAGAGTTTGAACAAGGTGCTAAGACAGAGGACATTGTCTATGTCCTTGTTATAGTTTAAACACTCAAAGAGTCAAGTGTTGAATGTTCAAAAGAGGTTGAACCGATAATGAGTGAGTTTCGAGATGCCTTTCCCAAAGTCCTTCCGGATGAATTACCACCTTTACGGGACATCCAACACGCTATTGATTTGGTTCCCGGATCTTTTTTACCTAACTTGCCCCATTATCGCATGAATCTATCCGAACACTCGGAGTTAAAAAGGCAAGTTGATGAACTTCTCCAGAAGGGATTCATTAAGGAAAATATGAGTCCATGTGTCGTGTCAGCACTGTTCACACCTAAGAAAGATGGAACTTGGAGAATGTGTGTCGATAGTCGCTCTATTAATAAAATCACGGTTAAGTATCGGTTCCTTATATTGAGATTGGACATGTTGGACATGATGGCCGGTGTCACTATATTTTCGAAGATCGATTTGAAGATTGGATACCATCAAATCCGAGTTTGTCCCTGGGATTAATGGAAGATTGCCTTTAAAACCAAAGATGGTTTATATAAGTGGTTTGTCATGCCTTTCGGGTTCTCAAATGCTCCGAGCACATTTATGCGAATCATGACACAGATGTTGAGGCCTTTCATATGCAAGTTCCTTGTGGTTTATTTCGATGACATCCTCATTTATACCCACAACAAGAAACAACACTTAAACCACCTAAGGCAAGTTTGTATGACTCTCAGAGGAGAAAAGTTATACGCGAATCTAAAGAAGTGCACTTTCATGTCACAGAACATTGTCTTCTTAGGGTTTGTCGTAACCTCTAACGGAATGACTGCAGTTCTAGAAAAGGTCAAGGCTATTGTGGAATGGTCTGAACCTCGAAACATTCACGAAGTTCATAGCTTCCATGGGTTAGCCACTTTTTACAGGCGGTTCATCTATAACTTCAGTACAATAACATCCCCTATCACCGATTGCATCGAAAAGGGGGAGTTTAAATGGACACCTGTTGCGGCAAAAGTTTTTAAGAAGATTAAGTCCCGAATGACTGAAGCTCCTGTCATGCGCCTTCCTGACTTTTCTAAGGTCTTTAAGGTAGCGTGTGATGTGTCAGGCGTTAGTATTGGGGGAGTGTTAGAGGGCCATCCGATAGCTTATTTTAGTGAGAAGCTAAATGAGGCCAGACAGAAATTCTCTACCTACGACAAAGAATTCTATGCGGTAGTGCAATCTCTCAAATATTGGAAACACAATTTGCTACCATATGAATTTGTCTTGTTCTCTGATCATGAAACACTTAGATTTTTGAGTTCCTCAAAAGAAGTTAAACTCGCGACATGCGAATTGGGTTGAACAACTTCAAGGGTTCACCTTTGTGCTGAAACATAGGGCTGGAGTAGAGTTTTTGGTTGCTGACGTGCTTAGCTGTAGAGTGGCAACGTTGCACTCATTGAGTGCTGAGGTGATTGGACTTGATCGCTTTGTAGATGATTATCCTGTGTCCAGATTTTGGAGGAGTACACCTCACTTTTGAGTGAACAGTCTGCGAGAGAAAGTATACCCTATAGGACGGGTATTTAATCCTAAAACACCTCGTGTATTCCACGCACTTCTCTACGAGATTTTCTTGTCTATAAATTACACGCTGGAAGGGTTGCTGGCCACTTTGGTCACAACAAGACGGTTACTTTGGTTTAAGACCGATTTTATTGGCCCAATCTCACTCGAGATGTTGTCAAAATCATCTAGTGTCGTGTTTACCAAATGACAAAACAAAAGAGGCAAAACACAGGGTTATACACACCTTTACCTGTGCCACACGCCCCGTGGCAAGATCTTTCTATGAACTGTGTTAGGCCTTCTTAAGACCCTCTGCAAGCACGATTCGGTGTTTGTCGTCGTTGACTGTTTTTCGAAAATGACCCATTTTATCACTTGTTCGAAGACCTTAGATGCAAGTAACACTGCTACACTTTTCTTTACTGAGGTTATTCGTCTGCATGGTTTGCCTAAAACTATAGTATTTGATCGTGATGTCAAGTTTGTCAGTTACTTTTGGAAGACACTGTGGCACAAAATGAGGACTAGGCTTCAATTTTCTTCTGCAGATCACCCCCAAACTGATGTGCAAACCAAGGTTGTAAATCAAAGTTTAGGTAATTTGTTACGATGTCTAGTAGGTGAGCATATTCGGGGTTGGGATTCCATCCTACCTATAGCGGAGTTTACATACAGTAATTCAATTAATAGAACCACATGTATGAGTCCATTTCAAATCGCTCATGGTTATAAACCTAGGACACCCATGGACCTAATCTCGATGTCGGTCCATCAAAGGTCGTTAGAGTTTGCATCTCCAATTGCATATCGCATTCATGAATTAGATGCTGAGATTAAAAGAAGAATTAATGTGAACAATGAAAGATACAAAATTTCTATAGATTCTCATAGAAGGTTCAAAGAATTTAAGGAGGATGATTTTGTGATGGTTCGGAATAGACTTGAGCGATTCCCACAAGGGATTGCTAAGAAGTTACAAGCTCGTGGTGCTAGACCTTATAGGATTCTGAAGCGTACCGGTTCTAATGCTTACATCCTAGATTTACCGCCAGAACTGGGGATTAGCATGACTTTAAACGTGGAGGATCTCGTTCCATTCCACGGCCATTCAAACATCCCACCCAACTTATTTGAACCTTTCACACCCGATGTTACCCCTATTTCCCTACTCATCCCATTACCTCCACCCACACGACCATCTCGTGAGATCATTGAAGATATTTTGGAGGATCAGATTGTGTCCACCAGCCAAGGGGGACTTCAAAAGTACCTGATGAAGTAAAGAACAAAGTCGATTCAGAGAATACGTGGATCACAAGGGAAGAATTTTAACAGATCAATTCGGATCTCCTCGAACTCTCACAACCAATATGCATCGGGGATGAATCCTTCTAACCTGGTGAGAATTGATGGAAACATGCGATTCAAGCAGCCGCCAGTAACCTATCGAAGGCGAAAGAAGAATGTGAAAGTGGTCCAAAAGAAGACCTACGCAGATTCGCGAAACTGTAGAGTGTTTTAGTGATCGATCGATCCTAGACATTTGATCGATCGATTGGGGACAGAGGACAAAGTCTTTTAGGCGAACTTATTCTTCTCAGTCAATCGATCAATTCCAAGTTTTCGATCGATCGATTGTGGACAAAGCCTTCGAGCGAATTAGTTATTTATTAGTCAATCGATCGACTCTAGAAACGATCGATCGATCGATTGTGCGAGATATGATGGGATTTTGGTTTTCTCTGACAAAACTTGTCGTTTTAGTATTTTAAGTTTTTAGGATTCTTTTATTTCGAGTTAGGGTTTGCTTTGCCTATTTAAATGCTTGTAAAAATAATTTAATTATTGATGGTTAATAAAATTATTGCTTTTGCAAAGTTTGAGTGTTTTTATTGAACTTTCTGTGAGGGTGTGATTCTCTCAACCGAAGAGCGATTCTTCGTCCTGCATGCGGTTTGGTGCAAGGCCAACTTTTCTCTCCTATCTCTCTTCTCTAATCTATGAGCTACGTAAGTTTCTAATCCTAATCTATCCATCCCACCATTAAAACTAATCTTAGCCTTTCTTTTCGCACGGTATCGAAAGAATTCGGTTGCGATTTCGTTTGAAGCCCTAAAATTGTCGAAGATCTAGTCGTTCGCTAAGAACCCTAATCTTTTAGATCCGATAGGGAACGTACGCGAAAGTACACTATTCCTGGCTGGACCTAAAATTATTTAATAGAATATCTTTGTATTTTCTGTGATAAACTGTTTAAGAATTTGGTATTTTAATTATTTGCATTAAATTTTATATTAATCTCAGCCCTAGCATTGCATGTGTTAGTTTCCGCATCACAGCCCTAATTTATGATGTTGAATAAATGATGAGATTTTCCTGTAGAGAAATCTTTAGGGTTGAAGACTAGCCAGCCTCGGGACAACATATTCTCTGCAATGGCCACCAATTTGGTAATCTTCTGATGACTCTGTTTGCAATCCATAATTTGGCAAAAAAATATTTCTTTTTATATTGAAATAGAAGCAATCTCTTTCTTATTTGTGTTTTTTTCTTCTAATTTTCCAGCCTACTTCCTTGGCTGGAGATTGTAAAAAGCCACTATCTAGTGTACTCGCTGCTACTAGAGGCAGCTCGTGTGTTCCGTTGGGAGAAGTTGTACCTGCCAATCGGTCAATTCTTGATTTTGGCAAATCCAATAAACCCCTTGCATTAAATCAGTCAAGAGAAGCATTTTCCCATCGGAGTAGATCACAGACTAGCAAAGGTGAAAGAGAGGATTTTCGACATCGAGAATGTGAAGTGGTTGATTTGACTAGTGATTCTCCTTTGAATGAGCTTCAAGACACAGAAGAAATTATTGTTTCTTGTTCTTCGAAAAAACAGAAAGTACCAAAGACAGATTCTTGCACAATCCAACAGTCTGAAAATTATTTCTCCTGTGAAAAGTTGTCTACTGTCGGAGTAGCCGACTTCCCGAGCAACTCTTCTCTCATGAACAATTCACAGAAATTTCATAAACAGACATTTCAAGTTTCTCCACATGGACTGGCTGATATTTTTGACAATAATACAAGCACACAACATGCTCAAGGTAGATCAGGGACCACACAGAAGATTGTTGGATGTCCACAAAAAAATGAGGAGCCTTCTATTTCTATACCTTGTGGAGATGAGGAAACAAGAGGATCTGCTTTTCTGATTCAGGTATAGTTCTTTGTTTCTTCATCTATATAGTGACATTTTGGTATTCGTAAAATTATAGTGACATATTGTTAATGGATGTTGGGTTCAAATTTTCTGAATGCATGGAACATAAGATACCTTACTCCTTTTTTCCTTTTCATATCAATGGTTTTCTCTCGAATTACTTTTCTGTTTGCAAATCTCTGTTATTATTTAGAAAATTTATGACATGATTGTCTTGAACTGTTGATAGTATCTTATATGCAAAGCCATTTGTTTGGAAATATTGTGTGTAGCCTTACATCCTTAATTGACTCGACTATGGACGGTGATGATTTGTTAAATTTAGACCCGTTTTATGTGCAACTCACCTTTCTGGTAACATGCCAGAAACTTGATCTAATACTGAAGAACTTTTCAAGTTTTTATTGACGTATCTTGTTTCTATTGAGCCCATGGAATTCTCTATTGCATCTCTACTATATAAATGATCTAAAACCATTTTTTCATTCTCGATTTCCTCTCAGTTACTAGAACTGAGGGGAAGCACATGGTAGATTGGTAGTGAGACTCTCATTGAAAAACTAGGAATTAAGCTATTTATGACCATAAGAGGAACCAAATTAGTGGATGATAAAGAACGTATCAGGAGCAGAAGTAAAATCAGCCTTGGGAACAATGCAGAAAAGGGATTGCATTGGGATGAGATAGAATACCTGCAGAAGATTGGATTGTGATGGGTGAGAAGGGATTGTACTGGTTGATCAAATTGTTCAATAAGATACTGAACACAGGGAAAATGCCTAAGAAATGGACGAACAACGTTGTGGTGGCCTTTTATTGGAACAAAGGAGACATTTTAAGCTTTGTCAACTATCGATGCATTAAAATTGTGAGCCAGACAATGAAACTCTTGGAGAGAATAGTGGAGTGAGATGTCATGGGATTTTACCTCGTTGCACACCTCATGCGGGGAGGTAAAACTGCGACCTTGTGACAGTATCAGAGCTAGGGTTCGATCCTAGGACTTGGAAGTTGTGAGCCCACCACGCTTCTGTTGCGTCCATGTTACGAGGCCGCTGTTTTACTTCATTGCACTCCTCGTGCTGTGCCTCAATACTTTCGTACAAACGCCAACCAGCCCTCTTTAAGTTGGTATAGTTGGAAGTGTTTCTTAGTTTATATTTGTTTATTGACATTTTAATGTATGTGAATTTGTACCTGCACTATATAGCTAAATGGCCTTCTTATACGTAGATGCATGTCACAATTACAGAGGACTCAGTTCTACGTCGTATTTGTTGGTCGTGTGCCTGGCATATACCGAACTTGGGAAGAAGCAAGAGAACAAGTAGATGAATTTTCTGAAGCTTGCCACGTGGCCATCAACACACTTGAAGAGGCCGTTGAGCGCTTCAATAGATTTCATGAGATACAAAACACAGAAGCAATGAATGCAGAAGCTAATGTGCCAATTTCATGCCTATCTGCAGTCTTCATGCGACTCGTACTCTTTTATATGATAGTATTTACTTTTTATAATGTAATTTGGAAGATGTAAAGGTAATGAAGGAACTTGAAATTATGTGCCATGCTAAATGATTAGTTGTAATTTGAAATGAGCAATTGTGATGCAACCTTTTATATTTCTCATTTTTATATTTTTCCGTTTTTGCTGATTGTGTAAAAAATTGGATCCTGATTCTGTTAGTATACTCCCCATTTATCCCTTTATTGTGCCATTTCAAAAATATTATGCATGCAGGGATGACCGACAATGCCTTCTTATAGGCCTCAATGCTGAAACGTACATAGCGTTTTCATCAATGCCACCTAGGGAACAACACAAGGAGTTAGTGGAGATACTCAACTCAGACGAGGAACGACAGGTTGTGCAAGAGGATGGAGAGGGAGCAGTTGAGGATGTTAGAGTATTGGAAGAAGATTCTGCAACCATGGGAGATGTTGGAGAAGGAGATGACAATGCGGGAGAAGAAGATGATGGTGAAGAAGAGGACGATGCTGATGAGGATGAAGACTGGAAAATATATGAGAAACAGTGACAATGATTCGTCCTTTGATTTGATTACTCTCTATCAATCCGTCAATGCAACGATGGACACTCCATATCTATGTTATGTCCCATGTCAGGCAGTAGGCCTTCACAGTATGTATGCATTTAGTTTATTTGCCAATATGTAGGAGGAATATAAAGTAAGGACCTTAAAATCTATGAAATGTAAGTTTGATGCCGCGTTTCTAAAGTTGGTATCCAATTTGGCACCCCTAATAGTCATTCAATGTATATATATATATATATATATATATATATATATATATATATATATATATATATATATATATATATATATTTTGCACCAATGTTCATGATGATGAATCATTAAAATCTAAATGGTAGGAATGATGAGGGTGGGATAGATGAGGTCCTCTTAAATTTAATGCAATTTTGACGTGCATGTAGTAGCTGATGGTCAGACTAACCACACGTTGATATGTGTCAAAATAAATTACCTGACCCTTTTATTACTTATCCCATTCACTTCGGTCTATAATCAATAGGCTGCATAAAGTCAACATTACACATAATTTCCAGTGAAAAGAATGTCAACATTACGCCAAGAAAGTGAACTTTACATGTAATAATTTCAAAGTTTATTGCATGCAAAGTGAACTTTACATGTGTTCACATTACGTTGAAGTGAGCGTACCCTCAGTATGAGATGCATCGTGAATTTATATATTAAGATCATCCAAGACATGTATGAAAGGCCAATAACTAGTTTAAGAACTACGTGTGGAGTGACGAATGAGTTCCTTATTGGAGTTGGGTTGCATCTAGGATTTGCCGTGAGTCCTTATTTGTTTTGCCTTGATCATGAATGCATCAACAATAGACATACAAGACGAGATTCCATGGGGCATGTTATTTGGGGTTCAAAACAAAGACAATTAAATGATAAGATGGAATTATGGAGAAAGATCTTAGTCAAGAGAGGCTTGAAGATTGGTAGAACCATGACAATATATTGTGTGCAACTTTAGTGAACATGGAGGAGGATTCAGGTAGAATAGAAAAACATATACTGCCACATTGCAATAGATTTTCATGTTTAGGCTCTACTTTGCAATTAGATGGTGGATTTGATGAGAACATCTCAAGTAGGATTAATGCAAGTTACACAAAATGAAAATGTTAAAGAATTGGACTTCAATTAAAAGGATTTTTGGTAAGACTGCAGTATGCCTGCCATACTACATCATGCAGAATTTTCGGCTACGAAAAAGCGACAAGAAGATAGTGTCTAAGGCTGACATGCATACGCTAACATTGATAAGTGGAGTACCAGGAAAAGATAAAATAGGAACAAATATTGATGGGGACATCACACAAAGCAAGGAAGATAAAAGCATAAAGAGGAAGCCAAAGAGAAGGTTACATGAGTCATAGTCAGCAAGATGCCGCCACAAGAGCGTCAGGATAATCGCCAAAGACACGATCACAACAAAGGCGCCGTGACAACTGCTGTAGCACGCCACCGTCGATGACTTCATACGGATTTTTTTTTTTACCTTTTTAGTCTTTTATTATTTTAGGATTCTTTTATTGCAAGCTTTATGTCGTTTAGGGCTTTTTTACCCTATATAAAGGCATTGTAAATACTTTATTAATGAGTTTTGATTATTGAATGAAAAGAGAGTTGCTTTTGTGCAAACCCTAGAGAGAGTTTTCAACCGAGGGAGTGAATCCTTCAAATCTTGAGGAGTGAGCAATCGTTTCTCGTACGACTTGGTGCGAAGCCGACGTACAGTCGTGGTGTGAAGCTTTGGAAAATCTTGGTGTGAAGCCTTGGAATCTATCATTTTATTTGGTCTTTTTTCTAGTCGTCAGGTGTTATTTTTCTTTCTTTCCATTGATAAAAGAACAAAAATCCCAAAAGAATCGTATTCCATGATATCATTAAGCTCCCCTTATTGAACTATTTATTCAAGTTTCATCTCCTTCAAAATCCCTGAGGAATCAATTCTGATATTGCAATTATCGCTTGATGCCCTAAACTAGAACGAATTTCGAGTTCCTTCATCGGAGCCGTTTTTCTAGATCGGGAAATTTTACGCATGCGACGCTAAAATGGATTAATCTAGTTGTTTTATTAATTTCATTGAATTAATTTTATGTGTTGCTTGATTTTGAACATTTCTGCTATTCAATTCATTCTAAAAGTTAATCCCAAATTCTTATATTAGGATTTTAGCGTTTGTTCCGCGTCAAATACATAAGAGGAAATTGAGTCACATGTGAAGGAAAAAATTACGGAATGTTATTTGAGATGGTTTGGACATGGTCACCAAAGGTCAGAAAATAGACCATATACGAAGGATTGAGACATTACAAGCAGAAGGTAGTAGGAGAAGAGGATGACTTATGAAGAATTGGAGGGAAGCAGTGAGAAGTGACATGAAGGACTGTGGACCCATGGGGAGCTTAGCGCTAAACAAAAATGAGTGGAGAAATAGGACTTGCAAAGTATACCTCAAATTGATGGGATAAGACTATGATGATGATGATGATGTGACTAGAGAAGGGAGTGTGAGTGAGATTCCGGAAATAGAGCATCACTTTGGTTAGAAGGTTCCTGCTACCAAGGGTTTACCGTCTTCCTCTTCTAGTCTTAGTTCTCGGCAATCCAAAGGACTACAAAAGTAGAATATGCTGCAAGCATTTCTCCTGATTGTTACTAATTGGGTGATGCCGATTTACCAGGTGCTAGATCTAGTCAAACCAAGATTAGTAAATTAAAAATTACAAAGGGAGATATGGGAAATGAGTATTTCAGTATTACCATAAAATTATCTCACAACGAGCTTTGAGTCATTGACTACTGTTCCTTACCACCAATTGGCCTACAAATAATTCCTTTTCTTATAAAACCTTCCTGTCAAGTGCATGGGTTCGTGGGGTTGGAATGGTTTCCCAAATCATGTGAAATGGAGATCTCAGTGTTGAGGGAGAACTAGTGATACTGGAAGAAACTACCTTTGCTAGCTGAATGTACTAGAGTCCAATTTGTCAGGACAAGACACTGTTGGACCATAATATATTCAAGTGGGGAATCAAAATCGACCGAATAATAAAAAATTGTTGTTGAATTCCCCCCTACACCCTGATGGCCAAACAAGGCTATTGCTAAAAAAGAACAAGTAATATGTATCATCAGCCATTAGAAGCACTTCATGCTAATAAGAATACTAGAAATCTATGTTATGGCTAATTGGGCCCTACTCTTAGAGGGTTGTGTATTGTTGCATGTCGACTTGGACTCATGCTTAGCCATTGGAAACACTTCATGCTAATATGAATTACTAGGGATCTATGATACAGTTTAAGTGGCCCTACTATAGGAGAGTTGTGTGTTGTTGCATGTCTACTTGAACTACCATGTTAACACATGCTTGCACCCATTTTTTTCATTACTAAGAAGAAATAAGGTTTTGTCCAATGCATTTAGAGAGTGACATGGCCAGTTCTAATTTTTTTGTGTTTGCAATCAAATAGCCGTATTTGTGTCGATGCTGGTGTCCGTATCAACAAATCATGCCTTGAGGGACAGTTGAAATGAGGGTTTGGATGATGGATTAATGTATCTGATTTCAAACAGGGGGAAACGATGATCAGCATCTAATAATTCAAGTAAAATGCAGGTTTCAGAGTATAGTGATATTTGTATACGTACAACAATATCGGTGAATAAAGCTCAATGATTATATTCCTTTAATAAGATCGTGTCATCTACCAAAACTAATCTCTAGATTTCTCTATGATCAGTTTTCAATGCAACAAATGAAATGATCTAATGAAGTGCCACTAACGTTAGGCGAAACGAACAATCACTGAATCACTCCTAATCTCCTTCAATCAATCATATAATCTGATCCATGGTGGCTAAATAGTATAAAAAATGAAATAAATATCAGGATAAAGTAAGGGAGCCATTACTTGCACTCGGAATGATGGCCCTTGCACCGAATTTAAAAAAAGGAGTTGAAAGTTTGGTGACCGCTGCTATGTGAAAACTCCATCTAAACTATTTGATTTGAAGGCCATGACTTAAAGATATTAGGTGAAAAAGATTAGCACGAACTATGATCTTTATAGTGTGATTAAATGTAGTCAAAGGCTATTATCTGATTCAACAGTTGACTACAATAGATCATATGATAAACATCGTATTTTGCTCCAATCATATGAACTGGAGATCTTTAGATCACGAACTTTAAATCAGACGGCACAGATTGTGTTTTTACATGTCCCATGAAATACCTAGTCTTTCTTTAAATTCGGTGCAAGGGCCAACTTTCCGAGTGCAAGTAATGGCTCCCTAAAGTAATCAGTGAATGATAAAATAAATGGACAACATGAGACCAAGGTAGTGTCCCTGGTCGAGCCCGATTACTGGAAAATGGACAAAGCTGTTGTGGCTGTCCAATCGACAATGCCAAGGTGGATTGGTGGGCTGCGGAAGCCGTGTTGGAAAGTCAACGGTGGACAACTACTGTCAATATTTGTGTACCTTATGGTGAAAGCAAAATAAATGAAGTGAAGAGAGTAAAAAGTGGTTGTTTAATGCATATCTGAAGTGATTCTTATTAGAGAAGAAATTATAGAAGATGAGAGTATTGCTAGTAGGAGAAGTGCTTCAAAACCCTAGATGATACCTCAATCAAGGGCATTTCAATCGAAGTTCTTGATTCCTCTTAAAGTTTGTTGATAATGTCTGCTGCAATTATTGCTCATGAGCTTTTATTCATTATTCTTTAAGGTGGAAGGTTAATGTAATAAATATAGATTGGAGAATAAATGAGGACGGAGAATAATGAAGAATATTGGAGGAAAGTGCCTAATCTACCTAGTATGATGTTCTAATTAAATATGACTAGATTTCATGGTTTCTTAATATCAACTTAGTTGGAATCCAGAGGTGCCTTTGCACTTCTCAATTGTAGTCCAGAGACTTAATGCAATGTTTTTTCTATGAATGGTGGTATATCCACTCAAGGGGTTATATGTAAGTTTAGCTTCAATTGCTTTTTTTTTTTTTCCCTTGCTTAGTTGGTTTCCCAAGGATACTATTGCAAGTTAAAATTTTCACTTGAGCATCATTTTTTCTTTGCTTGTATCTGTCTTTTTCCCCTTCTAGTACTCATACTGCTACAAGTAAAATTCAGTAGGTTTCATTAAAGAACATCCTTTTGTATTTTGTGAACCTTATAGGTTCAAGAAACACTTTCCACAGCAGAATACAGAGACTTTGTGGGTTTCATGAAGGCGTTGAAGTCCAAAACAATGAAGATAATCCCTGTGCTGGAGTCAATCACAAAGTTATTCTCGGGTCCAGAAAGGCTTGCTCTTCTTAAAAGGTATTAAATGTATATTTATTTTTAATTGCATTTGCATTGAAGAATGGCTAAAATAAAGCCTAAAGTTGGTCAAGTCCATCATGGATTTGGTTATTGTTGGCCCTTATATTGTTCCTAATACGAATGACATTTGGGCTTTCGCTCGGATACAAGAGTTCCTTTCCTTTAGTTACAGATACGATGCATAAGAACTCTTATTCCTTAAGCAGAAACAAACACATTTCTTATACAGTTTTTGAAGAGAAGACCATTGAAAAACAAGTTCTTGGTTGCTGCTGAAATTAAGGCACTCAATGAAACATAATTTAGTTGCTACTGAGACCCAGAAAAGAAGATAGTTTTGTGAGGTTAAAACCTAGTACACTAATTTTGTTTGCATCTTTGATAAAAGTGAACTGGCATTTAGGGAATAGGAAAATTGGTTTATTATTGCAGACTAGTAAGCAGAATCTGATCTGTTCGTTTTTGTTTAATATGTGAAATAGGCACACATGCCAAGGAGGTGCCAGTAGATGCTATATGATGATGATTGCATAAGAAAACTTTTCTACCATAATTACAGATAGGTGGACAGTAGTTATATTTTTCCTGAAAATACAGTACCTATTGCCAGTTTTCTATGAGGATTGCTTCACCATTGATGTATAATCCTGATGCCAAGATTAAACACGGAGATAAAAATATGCTAACAGTTTTATTTATCACATTTATAATAGAATACGATATATGTATATATATATGTGTGTGTTTGTGGCAGACGTGCATGTGTGCATGTGGGTGTGTTTGCGTGCATGAATGTGCGAGTGTGTGTATACATGTGTGCGCGCATTTGGGTGCGGGTGTGTGTGTGTGTATGCGCGAGCCTGACCTTGTACTCGGTGCATGCGTGCATGTGCATATCTTTTATATATATATATATATATATATATATATATATATATATATATATATATATATATATATATATATATATATACACGATATTTGTGCGCGTGCATGTGTGTGTGCGTGCGTGTGCATGAGCATGAGTGAACCTCTACTTGGTGTGTGTGTGACCCTGTAATCGGCCAAAATGAAATGAATCCACATACTCTCAAGGGCTGTTGGGACATGACCCTGTACTCACCATCTGCACTTTAGTTAGATACCACATGTTGTTTCCTTCTTTTCCAACTAAGTTTGCGTGCTTGCGTGCGCGAGTGACCCTGTACTCGGCCAAAATGAAATGAATCCACATACCCTTACGGGCCGCCCTTGGGACATGACCATGTACTCACCTTTTGCACTTGAGTTAGATACCACATGTTGTTTCTTACTTCTCCAACTAAGTTACCTCCAACTACTGTGTCACTCTGAACCATCTCAGTCAGCATTGATAAAACACTTCAACAATCGAGGATTTAGACTTCTAAGTAGCTGAGGATCTTATAAACTGCCTCCAGAGTCCAAATGACATAGTGGAGAATGCATATGTTGACTAACAACACTGACTACATATGCTATGTTTGGACGGGTGATGGTGCGATATATGAGCTTTCCTACGAGGTGTTGATGATGTTAGCATTATTAGTATTGATGTACATGGGTTTTATTAGTTATTGTGATATGTTACATAATATTGGGTGTGCATGTAGTAGTATAAAAATTAATGTAAAGGCTAATGAGGAGAATTTCTTCATTAAGTCATTTTCCTCTAATCTTTCTTTCTCTCTTCTCTAACTCTAATCCTAAATCCGAAATACTCCCCAAATCCTAACTTTCATCTACCTAATCAAATGTAACCTTAAAAAATTCAAACCTATCCCTAATCTTCTTCTCCAACTTGGTATCAGAGCCAGGACCCATCGATCCTCGTCATTGTTGTTGAGTCGGCATGATGTCATGCTGACGTTAGTGAGGCCTACCTTTTTTACACCAGGTTGACCGGAATCCTAATTTGATTAATTTTTTTTCATTGAGACATTTTTGTGGAGTCTTGAGTGGTTTTTTAAAGCACCTGAAGATTGTGTGTTTTTAGAGTTTTTTTCTCGTGGAATCTTGGGAAGATAGGAAACAGATATGAAAGAATATACATATGATATGGTTTTGCTGAACGAATGAGATGTATCCTTGATTTTGCGTAGCCTTTGACCTAACAATGGCGAATGCCTTATTTACGAAGAGAGAGAGAGAGAGAGAACATCTTATGACTTTCAAGAGTAGGGAAAATAATTCTCAAATAAATTATTTTTTATTAATGCGAAGAGAGTGGGCAAACTATAATGATTGCAAGGTCATCCCAAGAGAGAGCCTTAAAACATAACGTATATTGATAGTATCAAATGTTCTCATCATGAGCCAAGTGGCTCAAAAGATGGCAAAGGATCACCTAAAAGTCTAATGTTGGGAATTAAAAAGCAAAATAACCTCCTTAAAATGGACAATAGTGAATGAGAAGTATGATGTGTTGAAGTTTTATCCCACATTGGGTAAATTATAGCGTTGCCTCTCCCCTTATAATATCCGGGGCCCCTCAACGCATTGCCAATTGGTTTTGAGTTGGATGTATAGATTTATCATGCTATTAGAGCCGACATTTCTCTGCTCCACGCCACTCGTTCTTGTCCATGTGATTTGGCTTGGCTCCATCCCTCTAATAGTGTAGGACGTGTTGGATTTGTCCAACATCGACTGTGTATTCAACGAGTTTATAGCCTTGGCCAACAGGCCCGGGTAATCTTCGAAAATTTCATCGTGATGTGGGACAAATCCAACATGATGGTGTGAAAGGGGATCTAAATGAGATGTGGGAACAAATGACGCTTAAGAGTTGGTAAGGAGTTGCTTGGGGGATCTAATGGAAAAAGAAATGGTATACAAAAGGAACATGGTGGTGGATTTTAGATATTCAAAAGACAATTGTCGAGAAGAAGTGTTTCAAGTAATAGTAAAGAACAAGAACCATAAATGATCTTGAAAGATAAAATCTGGCTACAAAATATTCTAAAAGTTGTAGTAAAGTTAAGTATGAATCGTATGACTATTTATTCACTAGGATGAGAACAAAAGGAAAGAAATTTAACAACTTGCCAAGATTAGAGAAAATAAAACTAGAGATCTCGGCCAGGTAAATTGCATTAGAGTTGACGATCAAAGGGTCTTGGTAAAAGAGGATGAGATAAAGAATAGATGGAAAGAGCACTTTAAAGATATATTAAACACAAAATATGTCAGGGAAGTAAATTAAGAAGAGGAACCAAATCAATAGATGATTAGCGAAATATCGGAAGCTAAGGTAAAATAATCTTTAACAATGATGAAGAACAAAACATTAGAATTGGATGAAATATCTATAGAAGTTTGGATTGTGATTGGAGAGACTGGTTCAAACTAATTGATTAAATTGGTCAAACTCATATAAAAGGGTTAAAAATATTTCTCGGTCAAACTGGTCAAACTTTTTTTTGATCAGTAATAGAAGATTATATAGAAAACCAGCAAGGCGCTGAAACAGTATACAATCAAACGACATAGATCAAAAAAGGAGAACACCAACTAAGGACAACAAGCACTACCCACTCCCATATCGCTCCGCCAAACAGGCCCCCTTAGCCCGGCTCCCAAGGGAAATTAACGGTGCGGTCTCCTTGACCACCACGGACTCCCTAAAAGGTAACGAGGTCGAAGATCGCCCTAATAGCCATTCCAACAGGTTTGGTTTGACCTTCGAAGATTCTGCGATTCCTCTCACACCAAATACACCAGAAAGCGGCGAAGAGCGCAACCATCCAAGCTCCCCTAATGTCTCCCTTCACCGTTGCCACCTCCCAGCTCAACATGAAAGCATACGGGGACTGAGGCATGCCCCAGGAAACCCCAAAGGCTCTAAGAATAGCTCCCCAGACCTCAAAAGCCACACGGCAATGAAGGAAGAGATGAGCAGTAGACTCCATCCCATCAGAACACATAGCACATGCCATAGGGACATCAATTTTCCCTCCGAATTAGCTGGTCCCTAGTAAGAATTTTGTCCTTACAAACCGTCCAAATGAAAAATCTGATCTTGAGAGGAAAAGGTTCCTTCCATAACCATCTGCCCTCGAAGCTGATAAGTGGGCGCCGTGATAGCCATCGGTATAAGGCTTTGACACTGAACTTCTCCAAACTGGTCAAACTTATACAAAACATTCCGGAATTATTTTATGGTCAAACTTATATGAAACAATCATATACTACATTTCACGTTCAAACTGCTACTAAAAATGAAGAAAAATGAATAAAATACCGAGGAATGGAGGAAGAACATTGTGCTTCCTTTTCATAAGAACATATGAGAGATTCAAAATTGTGCCAACTATAGAGACATTAAACTTGTCAGCTTGACTATAAAACTCTAGGAAAGATCAATAATTTCGAATGATAGTTTGAATTTATGCCAGGAAAATAAGTTCCATTGAGGCAACTTATGGAGAAGTTTAGAGAGAAGGAAAAACCTTCATGTGATTTTTATTGATTTGGAGAAAACTTATAATAGAGTGGCGAGACGAATAATTTGGTGGACATTGAGGAAGAGATATATCCCGACCTTATATATGAGATTATCCAATACATGTATGAAATGGCAGTAACTAGTGTGAGAATGTTAACCATAGACATACAAGAAGAAATTCCATGATGCATGTTATTTGTGGATGTTGTGATACTGCTTGTGCTATTAAGCAAGAAATAGTTAATGAAAAACTGGAATTATGTTGAAAAGCCACGAAGTCAAAAGGATTGATAATTAATAGAACAAAGACAAAATACATGGAGTGCAAATTTAGTGTACATGAAAGCCTGGAGGATTTAATTAAAATAAAAAATCATCTAGTGCCACATCATCATAGATTTCATTATTTAGGCTCTACTTTACGATTAAATTGTGGATTTGAAGAGATTGTCTCAAATAGGATTAATGCAGGTTGGATGAAATGGAGACAAGAAAGCGGTGTATTTTTGCAACCCAAGAGTTTCACTTAGATTGAAGCATCTTTTTATAGATGATGGTTAGACCTGCCATATTATATGGTGTAAAATGTTGGGCTCGAAAAAACGACAAGAAGATAGAGTACATGTTACTAAGATGCATATGTTAAGATGGGTGTGTGGAGTAACAAGAAATGAGGAACGACTACATGAGAGGAAATTTGAGAGCGACGCCTATAGAGGAAAAATATTTTGAAATGTCGCTTGAGATGGTTTGGATATGTACATCGGAGGCCAGAAGCAGACCATGTCCGAAGGATTGAGACACTACAAGCACAAAGAAGTACGAGAAGAGGAAGACCAATGAATACTTGGAGGGAAGCAGTGGGAAGGGACATGAAGGATTGCTATGTTAGAGAGAGCTTAGCGCTAGTCAGAAACGAATGAAAAAATTGGACTTGCAAAGTCCCCGAGTAGATGGGAATGATGATGGTGATGACAATGATGAAGGGTAAGGTGTTTTATTTTAGCCATTTTTTTGTCATTGTATTTCATAAATCACCTCATTCTTTCATATTAAGACAAATATAATCCTCATAAAGGCAAAAATCTACTTTTCAAGGCCCATTCAATATCAACTAAATTAGGGGATTGTACTAATGTCCTATTGGAGTGTCGGATGTTTGTTTTTATTTCTCTCTCTCTCTCTCTCTCGCTCTCTCTCTCTCTCTCTCTCTATATATATATATATATATATATATATATATATAGTCGAAGTAAAGACTGACAAGTGGTGTGTTGTATGATTGATGAGTGTCGATTCTATTAATAAGGTGTTCTTTTAAGGTGACAATATGACCTACATTATTATATGGTGTATAGTGTCCGACAATAACCAAACATAAAAAAAGAGTAGATGCAGTTGGGATGCATACACTAAGGTTGATGTGGGGAGTAACAAGAAAGGGTAGAGTTGAAACGAGTATCTAATAGAACATTTAGGTAACTCTAATTAAAGAGAATATCAAGATATACCATTTGAGATGAGTTAGGGTGGCACGTCCGTTGGAGACCTAAGACGCCCCTTGCTGAAAGATTGTTGCGATACAAGCAAAGGAAATAAGAGAAAGGGACAACAAAAAGATTTGGAGTGATGTTATAGAAGTGACATGAAAGATTGTGAAGTAACAAAGAGTTCAGCTCTAAGCAGAAGTGAGTGGAGAAGTAGGACTTGCAAAGTAGACTCTAGATCAAGGAAGCGCAGATACTCCATATTTGGTAGCGTATCTGTATCGCATCCGTATCGAATACTGATACTTGAGGGATACGACTGCATGCATATCTTGGGTGATCCTAAAAAAAAAATTAAAAGAAGAAATCAGACTGTGAGTTTTGGATTTAGGGTTTTTTGGAAAAGAAGAAGAAATCGAAGGAGCTTTCTTGGGAGCCTACCAACATGCAGGCTACCCATTCGAAACCAGTTTTTGTAAGTATTTTTTTTGTTTCTTTTTCGGTTTCTTCTTCTTCTCTTCTTTTTCTTACGTTTACAAACCTAAAATATACCTAAAAATATATTAAAAATAATTTTTAAATACACGTATCACCCCGTATCATAACTTGATTTTTTTGAAAATTGTTGTATCGTCGTACCTGTATCATATTGTACCCGTATCCGTATCCGTGCTTCTTGGCTCTAGATAGATGGACCAAATTGATGATGCATAAATATATCAACATGCTTTTCTCGGATCCTGGTCTTTGACGCCTGTCTGTTTCTAGCAGAATACAAACTTTATATAGATCAACTTCCAACAGGAAGTTATAATATTAGCAGGTTTATATGATTCCACGTATAGTCATCATTGGTAGTAGATCCATGCTTCTTAGCTCTAGATAGATGGACCAAATTGATGATGCATAAATATATCAACATGTTTTTCTAGGATCCTTGTCTTTGACACCTGACCGTTTCTAGCAGAATACGAACTTTATATAGACCAACTTCCAACGGGAAGTTATAATATTAGCAAGTTTATATGATTCCACGTATAGTTATCATTGGTAGTAGATAGTTATTCTTACATGGGTGATAAAAATATCCACGAATCTTATTATAGCGTAACTAATGTGTAATACCAATGATTTTCTTATTACTTGGAATTAATCACTACTATCGTCAAGCAGTTTGCTATGTCAATGATTATTTTATGTTTTTTTCCCCTGTTGCCATGCTTAATGGAACAAACGGAGGTGAGTAAAATGAATTAATTGTTGGCATTGTGCATCATCCAAATCAACAGGTGGGCTTTTTGGAAAGTTTAATTTTCCTTTTTAAGCAGAAACTTTGCATCAGTTAATGGTCTTTTGGCCATTTTTTGTATGGTTTGGGGGTAAAAACTTCTGTTGTTATTCTGCACATCTTTTATGTGTTGCCTATTATCTCTTTCATTATGCATAAAATTTTTCCCTCTAGAAATTTTAATCAATCATGGATGGATAGTGCAAAATATACTCACAGGATTACATTTTGTCATTAACAGGTTCAAGGATTATGTCCCTGCAAAATACCACCTCATTTACGACCAGCATATTAGAAGAGCACACGACAAAATAGTAGCCAACAATGGTAAGAATTTATTCTTTCGTCAATCCTGTTATCTGTAATTATGTATTGACTATTGTATTATTTATCTCCTTTTCGCTTGTTATGCTGTTGTTTGTATTCTTGCTTTTTCCTCGCAACATTCAAATGTCTTGAATATTTCTCAGCCCTCTTCGGTCTATAGTTAATATTTTATGGAAATAACAAGTAAACAAACATTTTTGATAAATTATTTTGTCTAGATAGCTAGAATTTTCAATTGAATGTAAGATTAAAATAATGGGAAACCATAAACAATTTTGTGAGACGAACATATTATACATTGATAAATTGATAAATTTGGGCATCCATCCCAAAACCAATTGGCTATAAGTGGAGGGGTCCAAGATCTTATAAGAGGAGAGACAAGGCTATGAATACCCAATGTGGGACTAAACTTCAACATGCCCCCGCACGCGTTTGCCGGACTGAGCCAAATCACTTGGACAATTGAACTAGGTTACGTGGAGTGGAGAAAGGCCTGCTTTGATACCATGATGAATTTGGGTACCCATCTTAAAACCAATTGACAATGAGTGGAGGGGCCCAGGATATTATAAGAGTAGAGACAATGCTATGAATACCTGATGTGGGACTAAACTTCAACTCGTTTTGTTCGCTCATGATGAACCGAGTCTTAAGCAATGTCAATAGCTGCCTGGTTATCACAATGGACGGCATAGGAAGGGATGGAGGAAAACCACGTTTAGTAAGCAGAGAACGTAACCAAAAGAAGCTCATTAGTCCCATGGGCCACCTTTCAATACTCAGATTCAACACTAGACTTGATTACAACATCTTGCAGCTACTTCCCAACCCGATACCCAGCAACTTGATTCTCTAACGAAAAAAAAAACCCATGGTTCTTCTTCCTCTTGAATCAGAGTTGCAATTACAATTGTTATAACTATTTGCAATCGTGGGTTGTCTTCTAAAAGTTCTCTATTTGCAACCTAGCCATTCCTTCTTTGATTCCAGTTTGTTTATTTTATTATTATTATTGTTATTATTATTATTATTATTATTATTTGTATATGACCTTTATTATGTGGTTCTGGGGTAGCATAGTGGATGATCTTTCCCACTAAGTCTCGTAGATATTTTTTATATTGTTGATTTGTGATTTGATTATGGATGTTCTTTCCCACAATGGAGCTGAAATATATAGTTTCCCTTGGATCTTTCAATTCTCATCCTTGCCATGGAATTACCTGCGTGAAATTGAATGGTCAAAATTTTCTTCCATGATCACGAGCCGTAAAATTATATTTAAGGAACTGTGGAAAATTAGGGCATATTATTGTCTCTCTTGCTTGACCGCCAATCATTTATGCTACATTTTCCCAGTGGGAGATTGACTATTAGACCATATTGGGCTGGCTGTTTGTCTCTATGGAGGTGTCTATCTACACTATGTTCATGTCCACGAGACAACACATCTTTGGAAGGCATTAACACAGTTGTATTCCCACTCAAAAAATGATACTTGTATCTATCAGATCTTCATAGTGGTTGCTCAGCAGATATATTTTTCTTGATGGGCCTTCGACCTGAGTTTGAGCAGCTTCGAGCATAGATTCCTTTTTCTGATCCTCTTCCACCTCTTCAGACTGTCTATGAGACTATTGATGGCGATGAGCGACATTGGGCTCCTTCTCTCTCTCTCTCTCTCTCTCTCTCTCTCTCTTTCTTCTCATTCTACTCCTACAGAGCATTCTGTTCTTGCGTCAAATATAGAGGGTAGGGGGAGTGGTGATCGTGGAGGCTGATGTGGACGTTGTGGTCCTCGTACCGGTGGCCGTGGTGGTGATCCCCTCACTGTGTGTTCTTTCTGCTCTCGAGCGGGAGATGATCGCTCAAAATGCTTCAAGCTTCATGGTTTCCCTCATTAGGGACTCTCTATCGCTCATATTGTTGATGCTACCGGGGTTTTTGGATCCAGATTGTCTGATGCTACTCCATCCAGTGATAATTCTGCGAAGCCTGCATATGATTTATCTGCTCTACATGTCGAGCTTGCCGTTCTGCATGGGCATCTTCAAGTTTTACAGCTTACTCTTCCTCCTGAGCCAGGTACCTCATCCGCCTACTCTGCAGCTATGTCCATGTCATCTTCATCCATATATCCTTGAACCATTGATTCGAGAGCATCTGATCATATGACTAATGAGTCCCATTTATTTTCTTTGTTTTTCCATTATCTACTCTTAGGTAGGTGCGCATAGTTGACGATCCTGTTACATCTATCACTAGTTAGGGTGATGTTCTTCTATTAGCTAATTTATCTCTTCCAAATATAATGCGTGTATCTGTCAATAGTCTTACCAAGTCTTTGAATTGCTCAATAACTTTTTTCCCTACTCATTGCACTCTACAAGACCTAACTACGAGGAAGATTTTTGGTATGGGGTCTGAGTGTGATGGCTTAGATTTCTTTGGCATGGGGTTTGAGTTGCTTCTGCTTTGTCTTCTTTCTCTGTTACTCCTAGTAGTAGAACTCTAGATCTTTGGCTAGTGGCTACGACATGCCAACTCGCAAAGTTTGTATCTACTTTTTTCAAAATTTAAAAATGTTTCTAATGGTTTTAAATTTTAATGTCAAACTTGTCAACTTTCAAAGCATAGTAGATCATCTTTTATCTTTGATACCATGATAAATTTGAGTATCCATCACAACCAATTGGCAATGAGTGGGCGGGCCCAAGATCTTACAAGAGGAGAGACAAGGCTCTAAATACCCGATGTGGGACTAAACTTCAACACGCCCCCGCACGTGTTGGCCGGACTGAGCCAAATCACGTGGACAATTGAACTGGTAATGTGGAGTTGAGAAAGGCTTGCTCTAATACCATGATAAATTTGGGCATTCGTCACAAAACCAATTGGCAATGAGTGGAGGGGACCAGAATCTTATAAGAGGAGAGACAAGGCTTGAATACGCGATGTAGGACTAAACTTCAACATACATTACTTAAATATCGATTTTTTTAGAAAATTGGCAATAAACCTTTGAACAATATTTCATTGTTAAGGACATGTTATGTATTACCAACATGATTGAAAATCGCTCTTTCTTTGTTTGAAAGCTTGATCGTTGCTAAAGGAGATCAAAGCGTTATATGAAGCTTGAAGATTGATTTTGATTTATCTTAGATTATTAGTATTAGAAAGTTGCATATGAATATATGAGTAGAGAAACTTTTTATTTTTGGACAATTGAGATGAAGCAAAGTGAACATATGGCTTTGTTCATTTATGAGTGATAAGAAATTTTCACCAATCATTATGATTTAAAGTTTGATCCTTAAGTTTAGTACATAGAGTTTACCTATTTTAGCATAAGGTTTTTACTAAGCAGAAATATTAAAAAACTAGTCCTTATAGTTTCTTGTATCTAGTTTAAAGACATGTAGGCAAATGACCTGTGTCACAAGATTTTCATAAAATCTTTCAAAATTTCAAACATATTTTTGAAATAGATGGTCTGCTGAACTTTCTCCAATTACTCGGCCCAGTTGGCGATTCACTGAAGTTTTTAGAATTTCTCAGTTCCTTTCTCAATTTAGCGAATTTTAATGATTGTGATACATGCTTTAATAATGCTTTTTATTGTTTTTGTGAATGTGAATCTGTAATATGTATGGATTATGTAGTGCACCTATTTTATTACTTAAAAACATCATTTTTCACTTCAAATAGGTTAAGATATGTTTTTAATAATTTATTATTGTTTTTAACAAACCCCAAATTTTTCTTGAATTTTTCCACATTTTCCCTGAATTTATCCAATATAAGCATATAACTGAACGGTTCCTCACTGGATTGTTTTTGGATCTGAACTTGGTTATTATGCTAGGTGACCTTCAAATCAGAGAAAATTGGAAACATTGAATCTGCAGGTCCCAAATGAATTGGTTTACTTGAAAATGCCTTGTTCTTTGGGACATTATCTTGTTTTTAGCATTTCTACTTCTTTAGAGCTTCAAATTATTCTCTCATAAGTCCTCTTCATCTTCCTCTTGCTCATCATCATCCGAATGTGTTGTTCATCGGGACATTATCTCAAGTTTATGTTGGTGATTTTATATTAGATTTAGTGGTGTATAGACCCATTGGTGGTGGCTAGGTAAGGCTGTGTTTGGGATTGAGCTGCTCTTTGCCTTGTAAAGGGTGGTCTTTCATAGAGCTCTCTTAGAAATTTTTTTGTTTGGTAACAACGTTCAAAGAACAGTTTAAGAGCTGCTCTTACAAAAGGTATTGTTTAGTAAAAATAACTCTTATATAATAGCATGTGATTAATTGGCCAAAATACCCTTATGATTTTGGGAATCCATTTATAAAGTTTAAGGTGGTTCTATTTGCACCCACCAAATTTCTTGGGGCACCTACGCCCAAACCCATAAAATGGTTTGAATCAAATGGGATATCGTTTCTAGATGATGGATTTGACATCAGACGGTCAAAATTTTGATTCCGCATAGCACAAATCTTTGAAAAAAAATCCTAAAAATCATCTTTGAGCGTGATGGTTTTTTAATCACTTTTTCAGGATCTGTGCCATGTGAAATCAAAACTTGACTATTTGAATTACACATTGGCAATATAAAAATAAATACATTCATCAAAATAAAGTGAAATATCATTTTGATATATTTCAAAACAAAATAAATCTCCAGCTTACAAGTGCCTGTTGCCAAAGGTGTTTACAAAATTTCTATCAGTTTTCTAAACTAAATCCTAGCCTACAAGGTTCTCTAGGCTGAAACTAGAGGTTTCTGTCTGGAACAACACCATGTACTACACAAATTTGTCTTCTTGCTCGACATGATCCCCAACCATGCTTGAGTCCCTCTGTGCCTGCACCTTCATGTTGGTTGTCCACCCGTAACCACCTGTCACCACTCAGAAGCCTTTTAACTCTTACAGTCCACATATATCTCAAAATCTGCACCATACCTGCCACCAAACAGCTTGGATCAGAAGCTTTTAACTCTTAAAGTCCACATATATCTCAAAATCTGCACCATTCATGAGGCGAACTATTATGTATGACATTGCATGCATGTCGGGCACCGAATACAAACTTAATACAAATAATAAGGAAATAAACAAATGAGAACTGTTGCATACACGCTTCCATGTACATGAGATATCTGAAGCATACACTCCATCTTGAAGCATACACGAGATATTTACACCACACACTCCAAATTAATAATATCTCAAAAGGAACTTCGGTGATGAAAGGTCGAAAGGCACTTAACTACACTTATAGAATATCTTACCCAAGATGATGGGCTGTGTGATCTTGATACTAATACCAGCTCATAGCTGGTGTAGGGTACCTAATGACAAATAACTTTAAATTTTGGTAAGATAGTCACAAAGAAAAGTATATAATTGGTTATAAAAAATACAAAAAAATCACCATCACATGGATTATACATTCAAATGGTCTCCCCATGTTTGTGGAACAATCTACAATTCCGATTGATGTTCTAGCTGAAATAATACCGTAAAAATAGAAAATCAAGGTCTGTGATTAGAGCTACGAAAGGAACCTGTAAGTATCCCAAATTTAATAGAGAATTTAGTTATGTAAAAGCACAATTCAACTAAACCATATGGCTTCAGAAAGAGAAAACCAATAGAATATTTGTTCCCAATCAATCCATATGCATATATAAGCCTATAGGCGATATAAGAAGAAACTAAAATAGTTTGTTTATTTTAAAATCATGATTTTCGCCAGCACATATGTTTTTGAAACTTAATTATGCGTGAGGGTTGTAATGAGTTGGTCATGCGAGGTCGTATCATAACCTGCGAACAATCATACGGTCAGTATGAAAGGACATTATGGATTTAGAAACTCATAGAAGGTTGTTCAAGGGAATTACATTATTGACGGAGACACTGAATCAATCTCAAACCATGCGGCGCATCTTTTTGAGAGACTGAATCAATCTCAAACCATAGAGGTCAATAACCAGCTTGCTTAAAAATATGAAAATTTAAAAGCTCGATAAACTGCTCTTATATGAAAATCAAAGCTTGATAACCAATTTGCTTAACTATCAATCATTTATCAAGATATTGTAGTCTCCTTCAAATTCCTAGAAAATCACAATCTAGTCCCCTCATACACTAAAAACCACTTCATTTTAACTCAAACAGATTCCCCAGCACAAGAACATGTTGCTTTGTTTCCATCTCCTTTATCATAAGGAAAAATGTCAAACTGCATTAAAAAAAAAAATGGTAGTGGAAATAAATATAAAATTTTATACCTTCAAGGAGAAGTTGCATAATTTTATACCTTCGGACGGACGTCCGTGATTTAGACACCATTCTTTTTTGTGCACATCGTTGAGGACGGACGTCCATGACCTTCGGATGGACATTAGTGAGTCTTGTCCGCAAATTGGCTGCTAGACGAGTTTTGAGGCAAAACTTGTCATTTTAGAGTTTTAGTTTTTTAGGACTTTCTTATTTCGAACTTTATGTTTAATTAGAGTTTATTTGCCTATATAAAAGCATTATAATATAATTTTAGTTAGTGAATGGTTAATGAATATTGCTTTTGTAAATTGAGAGCTTTTATCATAGTTTTCGATACTTCCATTGCTTGATATAATTTTATCATTAATTTCATGCAACTTGAACGGTAACTCACAATGCAATGCAGAATGTGACTCAAGACTTGATTCACAACACGACTCAGAACGTGAATCAATATGTAACTCATGAGATGACTCAAAATGCAACTCAAGAATGTGAGGTGTACGTGCATTTACATACTCTATATCCCCATGTGTAGGTGACATTACTGGCACTAACGACTCATGTGTAAGTGACTCGAGTGATTCATATGTGATCAACACGGAACTGTCATTCATAACGGAAATAGAGGTTTCTTCAACACAAATTAGGCTGGTTTCTATCTCTTCTATGTCCTCCTCACTCATCATGGTATTAGGGTTATACGCTTCCTTTTCTACTTTCTATTTTTCCTTCTTTTCTTCCTCTTTAATGAATAAACTTTGAACTGGAATTTTGTGGGACATTGATAGGCAAAATGTCCGAACCCTTGACACTTAGAGTAATCAGGATACTTATCCGTCTTGGTTTTTAAACCCTGTAGAAGGTGATGGTGTGTTAAAGGAACATACTTTTCAATAAGTCTCACCTTCATGTTCTCCTATGCGGAGATGAGTTTACTCCGAAGAGATTCAATACGACATTTTATATGTTACCAAAAGGTTTTGGCGTTGCCCTCAAGCTTTATTTTAACTAACCTAGTTTTGTACTCATCCGGTACGCCATACCAATCAAAGTACTCCTCTACACTAGACAACCACTCCACAAAAGTTTTAGGGTTCATCCATCCTCCAAAATTTGGAGCCTCATCCCGAATAAAATTTAGAAACTTCTAGCCAAGGTCGTACTCTGGTTCACGATGATGAAGGTATCCCTTAACTCTATTTCCATTCAAACACCCTTGGAAGTCCGACTATGATTTTGAGTATGACGGATTTTTAAAGCCTCATGCTGAGTTTGCATCTGAGCTTGTAGTTCGGTTTGAATCGTGGTCAACTTGGTTTTTAAAGCTTCATTAACAACACTAACTAATATGCGACCAATGAATGTGGAAACTAGATCCTAATATGAATGCAAACAAAATAAAATTCCTAATGCAAACACCCTAAACTAGAACTGCTCTCTGATACCAATTTGATACAGTAAAAATGTTAAAACCCTAGCTATGCAATTTTAAAATCAATTTGAGATTTAATTGAGCAGCGGAGATATAAAAATTAATCCCAAAGCACATAAAATATTTAATAACTTTATTAGGACAATTTAATTGATTATATTTAACGTTCGTTAGCATATGAACTTCCCGATCTAGAAAATAGATTTGAAGATAGACTCTAGTTTCGATCTAGTTTAGGGCACCAAGCGACAAAATCGATGTTGTCTCTTGACTCCTTACTAGGATTTGAATAATTTAAAGCCTGAAGGGTTTAAGTTGTTCAAAGGGAATCAACTAATTAGGGTTAGAAATTTAGAAACAAAATCCCATCAACGATATAAAAAGGAAAATATTTTGGGTTTATGGGTTTTCAATAGAAGAAACAAATTAGATAAATTACCTAACAACAAGAATAGATAAACAGAAAATATAGAAGATCTAAGGAATCGCTTCAACGAAGATAGTTGGCCTCTCACCAAACCGCATGCGAAAAAAAGAATCGCTCTTCCAAGTTATGAGAGAATCGCATCTTCAAAGAAAACTTTGATGGGAGCTCTCAATTTGCAACAATAATATTCATTAACCATTAACTAACTAAAATTATATTTACAATGCCTTTATATAGGCAAATAAATCCTAACTATAACATAAAGTTCGAAATAAGAAAGTCCTAAAACTCAAACGATAAGTTTTGCCTCAAAACTTCTCTAACCACCAATTTGTGAACGAGACTTGCGGATATCCGTCCGAAGGTCACGGACATTTGTCTTCAATGATGTGCACAAAACAGAACGGTGTCTAAATCACAAATGTCTGTCCGAAGTCACAGACGTCCTTGGGCACATATGTCCTTGGTCACATGCATCCTTGGGCATGAATGTCCTTGCCTTAATTTTCAGAACATCTTCATTCTTTATTTTGGAACCTTCGGGATGTTTTCGCACTATTTTTTGCCTCCGATAGACCATAGGCCGCTCTTTGAATCAAATGTCCCCATCAAATGGCCATCAAGATACTTTTCAATTATATTGAGATTTGAACTATGCCCACTAATTTGATCTCATTTGTCTCCTTGTTTTGTTGCATTTTTTATTATAGGATTTGGTAGTGGAAAGATGAATTACTATAATACTCCTTTCGTTCTTTGATATTGATGGGGACGCCGACATTGTAGACATCTGATATAGACCGTTTCGCGTGTACCGACGTCGAAAGAAACAGAACGAAAATCAGGATCAGGCGTAAAGGACGAAAATTTCAGAACCAGGCGTAAAGGGCGAAGATGAAATTTTCGTTCGATCGAATACTAATTTCGATCGAATGAAATTTTTGTTCGATCAAACACTTATTTCGATCGAACGAAAATTCGTTTGATCGAACAAAATCTCGCGAGGATGGATTTCTTTTAGAATCCGAGCTTAATTTTTAGGGTCAAATTTGTCTTTTTATTATGTTTATTTTCGTTTTAGGGTTTTATTTTAAGACCTCCCATATAAGGTCTCTCCATAAACAATGTAATTAGTTTTTAATTAATGAAAAGAGAGTTGCTTTTGTGCAAACCCTAGAGAGCTTGTGAAAAGTTTTCAATCGAGGGAGTGAATCCTTCAAACCTTGATGAGTGAGCAATCGTTTCTCGTGCGACTTGGTGCGAAGCCGATGTACAGCCGTGGTGTGAAGCTTCGGAAAACCCTTTGTGGGAAGCCTTGAAATCTATCCTTTTAGTTTGTCTTTTCTCTAGTTATTGTCACGTGTTATCTTTCTTTATTCCCATTGATAAAAGAACAAAAATCCCAAAAGAAATCTTATTCCATAATATCTTTAATTTCCCCCTTTGAACTATTTATTCAAGTTTTATTTCATTCAAAATCCGCGAGGAATCAAAAGACGATATTGCAATTATCACTTGATGCCCTAAACTAGAGCGAAACTCGAGTTCCTTCATCGGAGTCATTTTTCTAGATCGGGAAATCTTCATGCATGCGAATACTAGAATGAATTAATCTAATTGTTTTATTAATTTCATTGAATTATTTTATGTGTTGATTGATTTCGACTATTTTCGTTGTTTAATTCATTCTAAAGTTAATCCCAAAGTTGCATATTAGGGTTTTAGCGTTTTTGTCTTGCGTCAGGTATTCATTATATTAAGTAGCTCGTGAGCTACCATATAAGTCCATTCACGATGATGAACTGTATTAACGTTCAGGCTGATTTAATGAAGATAAATGTTGCTCTTTTATAATGGCCTTCAAATTATACAGCTCAGTTGGGGTTACATGCGGCACTGATCCCAAAAATTTCTAGTCTTTTTTTTTTAAATCATGTGCCACGATGCAAATCTCAGGGTGCAAATTGTAGCTCCCTTTTTTCCAACCAGGTACTATGTCGCCCAAATCATTATGGCGCGATCAATTTGATAGATGTATTATCATCTAAAGATCTCTAGTGTTGAAGATCGAGTAAAAAATTGATCTACATTGATCAAAATAATCAAACTCCATCTAATTAATTTAATGGAATGCATTTCCAGTCTTTGACACTACATATCTTTATGGATTATGGCCATACTTAACAGACAATGATTTCGGAGCAAGGCCCGAAATTTCATTGAAATTTTCGTCCAATCCTGTTTCGGTGAATTTTTGAGAAATTTTGAAAATTTTCGGAGAAATTTGTCACTGTACCGCCATCCAAAACCAAATTCGAACTGTGGTTGGTACGGTTTTGTTTTCGAATCGGTTTCCGATTCGAACCAGTTCGGTGTCACCTGTTTTTAGATCCTATTCGCATTTCTGGTCAAAACTTGCAGTCCCTCTATGGAATTGAAATTGCAATACCCAGACAACAGATGGAGAACAAAACCTAAGATGTATGATGAAAATTGCATATATAAAATTAAAAATCTCACGTCAACAGGGCAGCAAAGACCAAAACAGAAGAAAAAAACAAGATCAAAACACCACCATAGCAAAACCCTATCCCACAAATCAGGAAAAAAAGAAAAAGAAGAAGCACTTGTAGTATAAGAAATCCTGTAGAAATCGCCGCTCCGTAGCAGAAATCACATCTCGATAACAACAATTGCCACTTCGTAAAGAGGAGAAGAGACTCTGATGGCTCTCGTCCTCGTTCGAACCCTAAAACGCTAGATAGAAAACACAACTTGATTTAGGTTCGATTCTCGAAGGGGTATTTTTGGTATCTGGATAAAAGCGTGGGGATATTTTAGTCCCCGCGACAATGAAATCACCATTAAGTGTTCCCTACTAGAGCTCAACACCGCCCACTTAAAAGAGTAGCTAAAATTTAGTCTTTTAAAGAGACCTAAAAGCAGCTCTTTCACTGTCTAGAAGAGCAGAGAGCACTTACAACCAAACACACTCCTATGTTAAACTGCTCTATAAAAGAGCAGAGAGCTGCTCTTTGCTTCAAAAGAGCAAAATCCCAAACACAGCCTAAGTAGTTCCTTTATGTAAATATGGGTGTGTTAGTATAATACGAGGTGCCCATAACACTTTATAAGTTATATATATGAATGATAAATGGGTATGAAGTACCTAACTCATAATCCTATTTTTCTACTTCTATTTTCATTTTCTTCTCTCTTCTTTCTCTTCTTCCTCTTCAAACCGTAACCCTAATTTCCTAAAAATTAACCTAGTAATAGAGCAACAAGATCCCTTAAATTACACTTGTGCTGACATCATCATTTGTTGTGCTGATGTCATCACAGTCAAACCCTTGACCTTCAATGATGATTTTTCTTATGGGATTTTGATCGGTACAACTTCCCCGGTATTTCTCTCTTCTGAAGCAATTGGATCTGAAGCCTCTATCGTCGTGTATGAAAGGTTCCTTGGATAAAAATATCGAATCCCCATATTCATGGACTTCGAGGATCAGAGCCCCAATAGCTTTTGGAATCACACCCTTCTGGACAGGATTTCACCTTCTTTGACACATACATACCCCTCGGTAAGACCGAGTAACTCTAATAAGGTGCCTATGTTTGTGCTTAACAACTCCATTTTGTTGAGGAGTGTAGGGACATAAAAATTGATGCATGAACCTATGATATTAAATTATTGTGTAAATGAATGAGAACTGTACTCCCCCATTATTAGAATAAAAAGCTTTAATACAGGCATCATTAAGTTTGAATCGTAGAGTGAAACTCTTGAAATTTAAAGAATACTTTATCCTTAGATTCATGAGATGAACCCATGTAACACGGGTGTTGTCATCAATGAAGCCAATATAATTAAGTTTGAATCGTAGAGTGAAACTCCTGAAATTTGAAGAATACTTTAACCTTAGATTTCATGAGATGAACCCACGTAACATGGGTGTTGTCATCAATGAAGCCAATATAATAGCGAAAGAGTAGTCTACAATGAGTGTTCACCTATCATGAGTGGACACAGCAGGCCACACGTCTGTGTGACTGCATGCCACACACGGACCTCCAATGCATGGAATTCTGTGCACGTCATGCAGTCACACAGATGTGTGGACTGCTTTAATGCACATAGCGAAATCCTTCAAGAGACATAACATGATAGGGACCCTATACCTCAATGTGAATCAACTAAAAAAGCGAATTGCATACACGAGGGATAAACATTTGTAACTTGTTTCAAAAGGGTGGAAATCTTGCATTGAAACATGCAAACAGTCTTAAAAGATGGGATTAATAAGCATAAAGTTTTAAGGAAAAAGTCATACATTGATTGATTTCAATGGTCTAAATTTTAAGGCTAAACAAATGAAGGAGATGAGTTTTTGAAATATATTTTTTGTAAAGATTAATCTAAACAAAACAACCTTGCTCCACATGACACCAAAACAATGTTTTGGGTGCCCCGTTGAAAATTGGGATATACTCACCGTGCCCCGTTGGGGTATGTAACCGCCATCCTAATATAAAATATTTTAATATATTTCAAGTTAGAAATAAGAATAATTTTATTGAACAAAAACTACAAATAAGCATGATTCATAAATATGTATGATTATTCATTTATGAATTAGGAGCGAATGATCAAATTGTTAAGTGTAACCATATAAAGCCCTCTATAAAAGGTTACATTTATTTTTATACTTGACCATATAAAAATAAAAATATTTTCATGATTCATTCATCATTTCATTTTCATCATACATCTTAGTTAAAAACGTATAATATCGAAGTATCAAACCCATACTTTAAAAAAAAGCACACACACCTCACCCCACCCCAAAATATAATGACAATAAATTTCAATTGTTCAATTTTCATCAACCACAGGTGTATAGGCGATGTCTTGTTGGGTTGTTGAATGAGAAGGCAAAAGAGAGAGATAGGTGTTAACTTAAAGAGAGAAACTATTAAAAAATAATAATAATGATCACAAAATTCTACATACTATTGATTCATTGAATTTTTCATTTTTTCCAATAAATTGGGTTATTGTGACAATGACTCAAAGAACCCGACAACCGTGTCATCTAAGTCTATGTTTCCTAATGAATCCAAAGTTATTTCACATTTAACATCTGTCTATATGGATATATAGTTCTTTGTTATGTCGGATTACAGATCTAACAAATGTTTTTTCCTTTCAAACTTTGTATATAGATTTGCAAATTAATTTATCACTTTCCTCTACTATTACCAGAACTGTACAATTATAAATCTGCTGGTACACTCAACAACTCAACACTGCTTGCCTTATATGTAAATCATTGTTTATTATGGCTACCTTGTTATCTTCTTTATTGAGTGGTTAATTTATTTTTTTTGCAGAAGGATCAAATCTGAGAGCCTAATGTCATAAAATGTTCGTGAGTTTCAATACATATTCTTTGGCAAGCTTGGGTCAGCTTCAGTTGCACACAATATTGATCAAATATGTCAGGACCAAATTTTGCAAAAGAACATGAAAATCCATATGGTTTACCCATTCTTGGATGATCAGAGGGAGTATGTTGAAGAACTTGGATTGCCATGATCACTCGGTATCGCTTGCTGAGAATGTGACCCAATATGTATAAAGTGGATGTATGTGTTAGTCTTCTTTAAAATGTCACAATAATTTAATCTTTTTAGTATAAGTTTCATTTTTTTATTTATAATTTTGAAGAGTACCTGCTTCCTTGATCCTGGCAAATTTATTTATTTATTTATTCAATTTTGTGTTCTTTATCGCAAATTATGATCTGTTACAAGTGGGTGTCAAAGCTTTTGATATTGAAATGGTTGTTCATGCAGGATTTTGGATATGGGGGATTGGACGATTCGGGCCGTAAAATCATTCTAGCTACGGGAACAAAATAAAAACCATGATATTTTAGTCCCGGCTGCAATCGTAATTGTATAGCCGAGGGCATAGCCATGGTTGCCTTCTAGAATGAGCTACCGATGGTTTACAGATTTTTATAGTTTTATGATACTTTTATGAAAAAACAATGATAATATAGAAGAGACAATGAAAAATAAAAGAAATTTTGCAATATATAGGTAAGATTGGCTGCGACACTCTAATTTTGGGGGCTTGCACATAGAAGAAGGCCCAGAATTAGCCTACCATATAAATTTGTCAAGGTTATATGAGGGTCATAGCTCCCATACTGCTCTCTCTCTCTCTCTCTCTCTCTCTCTCTCTCTCTCTATATATATATAGCTGGTTAGGACTGTCCTTCAAGATACACGTGGCATTCAAATCACATTTTGAAGAATGGATGCGTTGTTTAGATCAATTTAAAAAATTAGTTTCAAAAGAATATTTTTAAAGTACAAGTTAAGCTCGGACTAGTTTTAACAGTGCAAATTTTATTGCTAGAGGATTTTATGGTAAAGATGAGTTTTTAAAAAAACTTCGAAGATGATCTAAGCAATGCACTTGTGCTCTATGTGGCATCTAAGTAGTGTTACTAGTGTCACATTGTAAAGACCCGTATTTTGAACCCGAGTTAGACTGACCCTGTGTGTGTATTCGGCTCGGCAACCGACGTCACCATTTGTTTTGGATTTTTATCTAGATGTGATTGTGCGGACAGATTTTAATTTAGAGCTCATTTGGACCCTCGTGCGAAAGTTGTGCACCGACCTCGGTGTAGCCGCTCAACACCGGACTTGAGTTTTAAAATTAGAAGTGTATAATACATAAGATGTGTGTGTGTGTTTTACTTTGTGAGCAATCCTATTATAAGAAGGAATTGCATTCCCGTATTATACAAGGTTTTGTTAAGAGAGGATAGTTATCCAACTGTGTGAAACTCCTTCTTCTCTCTTCTTCAATCATCGTAGGAGATCGGTTTAGAAAACCTCATTCTCTAGAACCCTCTTTGTTGAAAACACTTAAACCTTAGAAAGAACTTGAATCAACCTTGGATTCGTAGTTGGCTATTGGGAAAGGTTGAGATCATTGGGGGCGTGTTGGAGTTGTCTCTGTGAACTCGTGGGATCGATTGCGGCGCGAATCGTTGAGGAAACCCGTCGGTTTTTATCATCGCTCGAGCAAGGTATCATCGAACTCCGACATTACCTTAGTATTTTAGTCATAACGTTTTATCCCGAACTCTGATTAAGACGATTCTTTTTGCGTTGGAAAGCTAATAGAAAAATCTACAACTTTCATGTTTTGACCAATTCATGAATCAATCGTCTTGATGGTAAAAAAAATATGAGAATGTTACGTCAAATCGCTCGAGCGAGCTATTATCATCGCTCGAGCGAGGTATCACCGAACTCCGGCATTGCCTTAGTATTTTAGTCATAACTTTTTATCTCGAACTCCGATTAAGACGATTCTTTTTGCGTTGGAAAGCTAATATAAAAATCTACAACTTTCATGTTTTGACCAACACATGAATCAATCGTCTTGATAGTAAAAAAAATATGAGAATGTTACGTCAAATTCTAGGATTGGCGCAACTTGCCTGTTTTGACTTGTTTTTGAGGAAACGCTTAAATAGGTCTATATTATTAGTAATTAAAATTTATCTTAATGCATTAACGTATATTGTGATGTAGATTGAGGGCGAGAGGCCATCAATAGGACCTTGCTTGACTTCGCATAACTCCGAGTTTTAGGTAGGAGAATCTCATCTTTACAGTATTTTATTTTAATTCGCATGAATATTTTGAATTAAAATCTTTGAACTTGCATATGCCATTGAAATCACATCTGTAAATTAAAATTGATATGAATGACTAAAAATCTAAATCTACCTGAATCCTGAAGCCTGAATCTGCTTAAGCTCTGAAGATCTGAAATCAAGAACACTATGTATAAGAGACTTCCATCCGATTATATTAGTATCGCATTTGTTTTATGATTGACCGAAACGACCCTCAAAAATTTCTGAACAACTTCCTGGCACAAGTTTCCCTCATTACGCAGGGGCTTGTTGCATCCTGAAAAAGGGTTCATGAACGACGATGGTAGGTAGGGGTTCCCATAGGCTATATTCCTGCTCTCGAGATATAGTTTACTTGGGAGGTATTTTAAGTTGAGGATTAAGTCATGAATTACTGAACTTTGCATATAGAAGTTAGAGAAATTAAGACACCTTTGAAAACCTTTTTTAGAAATAAATCTTACATATGATTTCCGCACCTAAATTCAGTTTATTATCTGCTTATATGTTTGACAAGCTATATTCCGATATTTGTTTTGAAACCATAAAATGCCGTAGATGTCTTTCTTCTACTGAGCTTTGTTGGTTAGCTCACTCCGACTATACGTCACAGGTTCAGGTATTGACGTAGCTATTCGTATCGTGAGATCGATCCTCGAACGGTTCCGAGGAAGAGCTTGAGGTTCCTCTGAGGAGTTTTTCTCGATAGAACTTACTGATTTTCTTATTTGTGGTGAGAGTTAGACTTGAATTTGTGGGCCCATTTTAGTTGGATACCATAGTTTTATATTTGACGTTGATTTCTGTTATGAGCCATGTTTCGATGATGGTCGGCCATCATCGGTGGTTCTTTACTTTTAATTGCTTCCGTATTTATTTTAGCTATGGATATTTATTGCGCTTTACTCTGATATGTGCCCTGTTTGTCCGACTTATCGTTTATTCGATAGGTTGGCGAACCGGCCTTTCCTATACCTGAGGGATTGGAAAAGTCGGGTCGTCAGAGTTGGTATCAGAGCTATGGTTTTTTTAGATTCTCTAAGGACCCATGAGAACCAATCGTGACCCGGTACAGTTCGCATCAGAGTCATGTCGTTAGGTCCAGAATCACTAGTACTGTTTGTGATTGTCTTTACAATCAATGTTGACTGATGTTGTGGTGTTCACAATGATGTGTCAAGATGGCCCCAAGATTTAGAGGCAGAGGCAGAGGTAGGACGGTGCCTTTAGAGGACATTCCTGAAGGTGTCGGTACATCAAGGGGAGTTGCCTTCACATCCGGTTCTAATGCAGTCCCTATAGGAGCCGGAGTTGATAGAGGTCAGGGTGAAAGAATGGAACAAGTGTTGGAAAGTCTGGGCACCAACATTGCTCAGCAGACCGCATCTATGGCTCAAGATCGCTATCGCCGAAGAGCTGATTTTCTTTGGACAACAACAACAATCATCGATTTGCAATTCGGGAGGATGAGACCTCCAAATTTTCTCGACGACCCAAGGCGATGGAAGTCAAGGTTGGTTGGATGAGATGGAAAAGATCTTCGAGGTGCTTCAGTGCACCGATGTCGAGAAGGTTAGATGGGCAACCTTCAAACTAGATGGACAGGCTGGACCATGGTGGAAGTCCGTGGCTAGACACCGGGAGCAGGAGTTTCCCAATACTACTTGGACATGGGCTGAGTTTATCGAGGCGTTCAACGATCAGTACTTTCCCAAGATAGTTAGGAATCGGATGGAAGTTCGTTCATCGATGGGAGGACAATGTCAGTGCGTGAGTATGGAGATGAGTTCACGCGACTTTCAAGGTTTGTACCTCAACTTGTGGCCACCGATATGATGAAGGCCAGAAAATTTCAGCTGGGTCTTAGGCCGAGTATACGGGAGAGCGTGGCTATGTGGGAAATGGAAACATATGGAGGAGTACTGTCAAAGGCTCTCATAGCAGAGGAAGAAATTCAAAAGCGATTTTTGAGAAGCAGTCAGCCGAACAAGGACAGGGTTGTACAAGGGCAGTCAGGTACTTATGAAAATAAGAGGGCCAAGTTTACAAAGCCGCCAGTGAACCTTACTCAACCTGTATTTTCTAGACCAACATTTTCTTCTGGACCGACCCCTTATCAGAGATTGGCAGCATCATCACCTGTGCAATCCGTACGACCAGCGGGTTCTAATGCTAGTAGAGCTTCAGTGGGACAGGGATCCTCTCGTGCACCATCTTTTGTTTCAGTCACTATGTGCCTAAGGTGCGGGAAACCACACAAGACCGAGGATTGTAGGAGGAACACTGGAGCGTGTTTTCGGTGTGGCGTAATCGGACACATGGTTAAGGATTGTCCTCAGGAGGACAAGGGAAGAACTAGTTCGGCTTCTACTCAAAGATCGACCCGACCTACTGTTCAAGGTCGAGCTTATGCCGTGATGGCTCAAGAAGCCGAAACGTCGAACGACGTGATCCAAGGTATTATTAAAAGTTGAGATGTCTTCTTATTTTGTGTGTTATATATAATTGCTTGATATTTAATAAATTTTGTTAATAAGTTATGGATGAATACACATGCTTAGAAACTTTTAATTGAAACGCTTGTCTAAACTAAGGTACCCTTTTTATGCATCGGGGGAGCGATGTAAGCAAAACCGAAGCGTGAGTGTTGATAGACCCTGGGTCTACACATTCTTTTGTTACTCCATTGTTCGCTGAGAAGTTGGGAATCATTCCCAAGGCCCTTGATTTTATCTTGGCAGTGTCAATTCCTACGGGCAACTCAGTGAGCACCGATACCATGTGTCAATCAGTGATTGTGATGATCGAAGACCACGAGGCGGGTTGATTTGATCATTTTGAGCATGGAAGGGTTCGACGTGATACTAGGGATGGATTGGTTATCTACTTACCATGCGGCGTGGATTGTCTTCAAAGATTGTAACATTCACTACCAAGAGAAAATCTTTTCGATTTTATGAGTCAAATCTTGTGTGATACCGCTTATCTCCGCCATTCGAGCGGCATCGTATGATGAGGAACGGTGTTATGGTTATCCGCCTACTTGCAAGATCATAAGGAGGAGAAGAAAAATATTACGAGATATTACGATTGCTATGAGTATTCGGGATGTTTTTCACGAAGATCTACGGATTACCACCTAACAGGAGATTGAGTTTGCGATTGAGTTAGTGCCGCATCGAACCATAAAAACTCCGTCGAATGGCGCTCGCAATTGAAAGAGTTGAAGGAGCAAAGAACCGCTAGATAAGGGCTTTATTAGACCGAGTGTGTCACCACAGGGAGCACCGGTTCTATTTGTAGAAGAAGAAAGACGGTTCAATGCGGCTTTGCATCGATTACCGCTAGCTAAATAAGTTGACAATTAAGAATCATATCCACTTCCAAGAATTGGTGATCTGTTCGATCAGTTACAAGGAGAAAGGTTCTTCTCGAAGATCGGCTTGAGGTCAGGCTACCATCAGTTGAAAGTTAAGTCAAGACATTCAGGAAGAGCGGCGTTGAACCCGATATGGGCACTGAGTTCTTGGTCATACCCTTTGGCTTGACAAATGCACCGGCGTCATTTAGGGGCTTGATGAATGGGATAGTCAAGTCACATTTGGCCAAGTCTGTAGTAGTTTTTGTAGATGACATCCTCATCTATTCAAAGACGCGAGAAGAACATGAGCAACATCTGCGAGTGGCTCTACAAACCCTTAGAGACCATCAGTTATATGCAAAACTTAGTAAGTGTGAGTTTTGGCTTGAGCAGGTCAGTTTCCTAGGCCATGTTATCTCTGAGACCGGTATTACAGTTGACCCAGCCAAGATTGAGTCAGTGATGAATTGGGAACCAAAGACCGTTCTGAGGTTCGTAGTTTCCTCGGTTTGGCAGGATACTACAGAAGGTTTGCGGAGGGCTTCTCCAAGATATCAGGTCCTCTTACACAACTTACGAAGAAGAATACTAAATTTGATTGGACAGAGCAGTGTGAGCAAAGTTTTCAGGAACTCAAGAAACGATTGACTACTGCGCCAGTACTTGCTATACCATCAGGCAGGGGAGGCTTTGCAATATACAGTGATGCATCATATGGGGGTTTAGGCTGTGTGCTTAACCAGAATGAGAGAGTCATTGCTTATGGGTCTAGACAGCTGAAAGACCATGAGAAGAATTACCCGACGCATGATCTTGAGTTGGCAGCAGTGATTTTTGCTCTGAAGATCTGGAGGCATGACCTTTATGGGGAGACCTTCGATATATTTATCGATCATAAGAGCCTCAAGTATCTCTTCTCACAAAAGGAGTTGAATATGAGACAGCGTCGATGGATGGAGTTCTTGAAAGATTATGATTGTACCATCCAGTACCACCCCGGGAAAGCAAACGTAGTGGCAGATGCGTTAAGTCGAAAGTTCTCTGCTCAGTTATCACATCTCACCACAAGGGTGCGACGATGGCATCTTTTGGAAGATATGGCTCTAAGTAGCATGAGATTTGACGTAAAAGGTTCAGGTGCATTAATGGCTACGCTGGTGATTCGTTCGACCCTCTATGAGAACATTCGCAGACTTCAGATGACGGATGATGAACTTATGGCTATCAGACGGGATGTGATTGGGGGAAGCAAAATAGATTTTTCTATCAAAGATGATGGCACTTTGTTGTTTAGAAATCGGGTATGCGTACCAACTAGTAATCTTGAGCTTGGGACACTATTTTGGAAGAGGCTCATAAGTCTATGTACGCTATTCACCCTGGCAGTATCAAGATGTACCAAGACTTAAAGAAAAGCTTCTGGTGGAGAGGTTTAAAGAAAGATGTCGCTGTGTATGTCTCGAGATGTCTTGTGTGTCAACAAGTAAAGGTGGATCATCGAAATCCGGCAGATCACAACCACTACCGATACCGAGTGGAAATGGAGGCTATTTCTATGGACTTTATTTTGGGATTGCAAGAACATTAAGAAAATACAAGGCCATCTGGGTCATTGTGGATTGATTGACTAAGTCCGCACACTTCCTTCCTTATAATACGTCGTATACCGCCAACAAGCTCGCAGAATTATACATCAAGGAGATAGTTAGGTTGCATGGTATACCGGTCAGTATCGTCTCCGATAGAGACCCGATGTACACATCTCAGTTTTGGCAACGATTTCAAGAAGGAATGGGCTCTAGGCTCGAGTATAGTACAGTATTCCATCCTCGGACGATGGGCGGTGAGGGTGAATCAGATTATAGAAGATATGCTACGTGCTTGCATGTTGGATTTTCAGGGGTCATGGGACCAACATTTACCGCTGATCGAGTTCGCCTACAATAACAGTTACCAGGCTAGCATCGGCATGACACCCTCGAGCTTTATGCAGACGTGATGCGGTCTCCGCTTAATTGGGAAGAAGTGGGTGAGAAACTCATTTTAGGTCTCGAGATCGTGGAGAATACAACCAAGACAATTCGGTTAATCCGTGAGAGACTACGAATTGCTCAAAGTCGTCAGAAGAGCTACGCTGATCTGAAAAGAAACCATGTTGAGTTTAAGGTGGGAGATAACGTATTTGTCAAAATCTCTCCTACAAAAGGCGTGATGCGTTTTGGGAAGCGTGGGAAGCTGAGTCCGCGCTATGTTGGACCTTTCGAGGTATTGGGCCGAGTCGGCGAGGTTGCCTATCGAGTAGCCTTGCCACCGCAGCTATCGGAAATGCACAACGTGTTTCATGTGTCCATGTTACGAAGATATGTTAAGGACCCGACTCACGTATTGGACTACTAACCCGTTGCGCTCCAAGAAGTCCTATCCTTGGTTGGGGAACCGTTACGAATCTTGGATCGTAAAGAACAAATCTTACGAACAAAGAACATTCCCTTAGTACTCGTGAAGTGGCGGAACCATTCTTCAGAGGAAGCCACATGGGAGCGTGAAGCGGAGATTCGCGAGCAATTTCCACAACTTTTCGAGTGAAGGTATATTGTAAACTATAGTTATGTAAGAAAACCATACGTACCTTTAAATTCTTGAATTTGCTTCTAAAAAAAAAAAAAGGAGAATTTTTTCAAATTCTTCAATGTTAAATTGGTTCATAACATCGATGCTTTACATATATATCTATAACGATCACACAATAAAATCTTAAATGTCATATTTATTCATTCTCTAGAACCAGTATGTCCATTGGAACCCGTGTCATCGGTTAGAACATGTTACCAGCACGTGATAATGCTTTTGAATAAGTGTTCGATTCTCGACATCCAAATTTCTGCTCAAATAATTACCAAAAGGGTGAGGTAGGTGTGTGCTAGGTTTGTGTCATGGTGAAGTATATTTCCAGGCACGTGACACTTGGGAAGGTATGCATCCATGTACGGATGCAATCCTCTATGGCAGTATGGGATGCCACACGCAGACATCCGAGTTACTACGGATCCGACCCTTGAAAGCATGCTTGGTGAAGCCTACCGCATCGCGACCAAAGTTCTTTGACTTTAGACTGCTTTTGATTTTGCTTTATCTTGGTGTTAGGATAAGGACTTACCGTTGATTCGGTTTAGCTATCCGTATATTTTAGGGACGAAATTCCTAAGGAGGTAGAATGTAAAGACCGTATTTTGAACCCGAGTTAGACCGACCTGTGTGTGTATTCGGCAACCGACGTCACCATTTGTTTTGGATTTTTATCTAGATGTGATTGTGCGGACAAATTTTAATTTAGAGCTCATTTGGACCCTCGTGCGAAAGTTGTGCACCGACCTCGGTGTAGCCGCTCAACACCGGACTTGAGTTTTAAAATTAGAAGTGTATAATACATAAGATGTGTGTGTGTGTTTTACTTTGTGAGCAATCCTATTATAAGAAGGAATTGCATTCCCGTATTATACTAGGTTTTGTTAAGAGAGGATAGTTACCCAACCGTGTGAAACTCCTTCTTCTCTCTTCTTCAATCATCGTAGGAGATCGGTTTAGAAAACCTCATTCTCTAGAACCCTCTTTGTTGAAAACACTTAAACCTTAGAAAGAACTTGAATCAACCTTGGATTCGTAGTTGGCTATTGGGAGAGGTTGAGATCATTGGGGGCGTGTTGGAGTTGTCTCTGTGAACTCGTGGGATCGATCGCGGCGCGAATCGTTGAGGAAACCCGTCGGTTTTTATCATCGCTCGAGCAAGGTATCACCGAACTCCGACATTACCTTAGTATTTTAGTCATAACGTTTTATCCCGAACTCCGATTAAGACGATTCTTTTTGCGTTGGAAAGCTAATAGAAAAATCTACAACTTTCATGTTTTGACCAACTCATGAATCAATCGTCTTGATGGTAAAAAAAATATGAGAATGTTACGTCAAATCGCTCGAGCGAGCTATTATCATCGCTCGAGCGAGGTATCACCGAACTCCGGCATTGCTTTAGTATTTTAGTCATAACTTTTTATCTCGAACTCCGATTAAGACGATTCTTTTTGCGTTGGAAAGCTAATATAAAAATCTACAACTTTTATGTTTTGACCAACACATGAATCAATCGTCTTGATAGTCAAAAAAATATGAGAATGTTACGTCAAATTCTAGGATTGGCGCAACTTGCCTGTTTTGACTTGTTTTTGAGGAAACGCTTAAATAGGTCTATATTATTAGTAATTAGAGTTTATCTTAATGCATGAACGTATATTGTGATGTAGATTGAGGGCGAGAGGCCATCAATAGGACCTTGCTTGACTTCGCATAACTCCGAGTTTTAGGTAGGAGAATATCATTTTTACAGTATTTTATTTTAATTCGCATGGATATTTTGAATTAAAATCTTTGAACTTGCATATGCCATTGAAATCACATCTGTAAATTGAAATTGATATGAATGACTAAAAATCTAAATCTACCTGAATCCTGAAGCCTGAATCTGCTTAAGCTCTGAAGATCTGAAATCAAGAACCTGAACTATGTATAAGAGACTTCCATCTGATTATATTAGTATCTGCATTTGTTTTATGATTGACCTGAACGACCCCTCAAAAATTTCTGAACAACTTCCTGGCACAAGTTTCCCTCATTACGCAGGGGCTTGTTGCATCCTGAAAAAGGGTTCATGAACGACGATGGTAGGTAGGGGTTCCCATAGGCTATATTCCTGCTCTCGAGATATAGTTTACTTGGGAGGTATTTTAAGTTGAGGATTAAGTCATGAATTACTGAACTTTGCATATAGAAGTTAGAGAAATTAAGACATCAAACACCGTGATCTGTTTCTTGCTTTAAATAAATCTTACATATGATTTCCGCACCTAAATTGATTTATTATCTGCTTATATGTTTGACAAGCTATATTCGATATTTGTTTTGAAACCATGTTAGTTAAAGTAAAATGCCGTAGATGTCTTTCTTCTCGAGCTTTGTTGGTTAGCTCACTCGACTATACGTCACGCGTGTTCGTGTATTGACGTGGTTATTGAGTATGAGGTGATCCTGGCTACGTGCCTGAGGAAGAGCTTGAGGTTCCTCCTGAGGAGTTTTTCCCAGTATAGAATTTACTGATTTTCTTATTTGTGGTGAGAGTTAGACTTGAATTTGTGGGCCCATTTTAGTTGGATACCATAGTTTTATATTTAACGTTGATTTCTGTTATGAGCTATGTTTCGATGATGGTCGGCCATCATCGGTGGTTCTTTACTTTTAATTGCTTCCGCATTTATTTTAGCTATGGATATTTATTGCGCTTTACTCTGATATGTGCCCTGTTTGTCCGACTTATCGTTTATTCGATAGGTTGGCGAACCGGCCTTTCCTATACCTGAGGGATTGGAAAAGTCGGATCGTCACACACATGGAGTTCTATGTAGGAAACTCACCGTCCTCCGCTGGGGACGGAATCCTTTTCATATATATACACACCTTGGTGAAATGCTTTGGGTGCCACATGGATCTGTATGTGGACTTTGGTAATACTGCAACGTTAGTGCACTTAAGTTTGATACAATACTAACATAATTAAATGATGTAATCGCTGCAATGAGTTAGTCTTAGCTACCCAACTCGGCCACAGTAGGTATTCCTGTCAATCTAGTGCCAAAATGTAAAATTCCTGGGAAGGGCATAGCTGTTTAGGAGCGTGCAAATCTGTGAAAGGTAGGCCTTTTGACTTTCACGGATTTAGAGTGGAACCGGATTGATCTGTTCTCCGATTTTACCCTCCTCTCTACTGAGAGTTAGTAGAGAGTAGAGAGGTTAGTGTTAGAGCAAGTAAATTGTTATTTGCAGGGAATTAGAAAAGAGAATGAGAACAAACTAAAGTAGGTGAATTCTGTTGAGCAGGAGCTAGCATAGAGCTATCCCATACACAACCAAAAGCACTGTGATAGCTTCTTAGGATGCATGCTATGTGAAACTACTATGTGATTCTACGATTTGATGCTCATTTGTCTAAGGTGTAAGGTCATTATCTTAAAAACTATGCTTGAACAGAGAGCACAAAAATACTCTACAATTGATCAATAGATACCAATGTTAACTTGCTCGCCAGTTTGCTTGGTTTGGATTTGGGGGATTTGGCGAGTTTTGAGGTTTTAATGTTCAAAAGGGTGACATTATTTTCACCCATTAAACTTGTGCGGAACACATGGATTTCCATCATAAGAAATTGTTGATTGCTTTGATTCAAATGATGAAAATTATTTTTCATTCCAATCTTTCACATAATTGATCTTGAGATCATGGCGAACCTATCCGACAGTCATATCTTGATTCCATGTGGCACACAACCCCAAAAGTGGCTGTTTGATAGGTATGCTCATGATCAGTCAGTTTTGGGGATGTGTGCTATGTGAAATCAACATGTGATCGTCTGATAGGTGCATTGTAATCTCAAGATCTAATTTGTTGAAGATTGGGACGAAAAACAATCTCCATTGCCCAATTCAAGGAAGTCCAATGGTTTTTTGTGTTGGGAAACCTGCACTGGTTTAACGGGTGCAAATAACGCCACCCTATTCGAAAGGGTGGCGTTGTTTGCACCCGTTAAACTTGTGAAGAACCCATGCTTTCCCTCATAAAAACTTATTGGCTGACTTGAGTAAGACAACAAAGATAAGTTTTGCATCCCAATTTTCCATACAATATATCTTGAGATTATGGACCACCCATCAGACGGTCAGATCTTGATTTAAGTGTCACACATCCCCAAAATTGACTTAAGAACCCATTTCTCATGGTACGCCCATGATCACGATCAATTTTGGGGGTATGTGCCATACAAAATCAACATGTAATCATCTCATAGGCGCGCCATGATGTCAAAAGTTGTATGATATATTGGAATGAAAAACGATCTCCATCGTCTGATTCAAGACAGTCATATTTTTATCGTGGGAAAGCCTGTGTTCTTTACAGGTTTAACAGGTGCAAATAACACCACCCTATTCAAAATTGTAACAGTTGGTTGCCCATGTGCCAAAAAAAAAATTGGACAAGGCTTGAAACCTCAAGCCGTCTGGACAAATTCTCAGGTTTGCCAACCAGCTCCAAACTGGAGTGAACCGAACCATAAACTTGGTTCGGGGCTGCCAACTTGGGTAAGTTGTAGCATATGACCCAAGGTCAATTAGTTACCATCTAAAAAAAAATGTTTTTCTCTCTAATAAATTTTGCTGCAGTAGAACCATATTTGGGCAATGATTTGAAGGACCAAAAAATTTTGACCTATGATTTGGAGGACAAAAAAATAAAAAATAAAATCTATAAAATTTAGTGGACTAGCTGAACCAAAATATAACTCGCAATCACGTGGCAAGTGATTCAAATGCACGGCTCATTGAATGCATTGTCTCATTTTCCAAAGTAGTACCACTAAGATAACAATTCCATTATATTAGAATTGATCAAGAGGAACAGTAAAACAGCCCACAAACTTTGAGGTTACCTGGTTCACTCCAAGTGGTTCTTAACCACGGAACAGTTTGGGCTTCAGTGCGGTCCAAGTAGGCGAACCGGCCATTTAACCTGATTTTTTTTCCAAATAAGTACCTAAAAAGAATTGAAAAAGACTCGAAACACCTGACCTATTACTTCAAATTCAAACTCAAATGAGCCATCCAACAGCACCCATAGCTTTTCAAAATAAATAAATAATCAAACATTTAACTAAAAACTCATCCTACCCGCCGCGAACCACGAATCGTGAACCTGAATTCGAACCTAGCCAGATAACACTGCTTTGAACTACACTTATAACATGTTCGTTTGAGCAATATAGGAAAATTACATGTAACTTGGGTAAGTTGTAGCAATATAGGAAAATTACATGTATGGGAAAAAAGCAACGGCTATAAAAACGGCTCCTTTTTTACAGGCTTTCTGCCCTCTTGAAAAACGTAGCAATATTCTTTTCAAAAAGTCCTTTTAACTGGAGCAGTAAAGCCTATTTTTATTGCAGCAATGTTCACAGACAATCAATTTCTTCTCTGTAAATTCAACATCCCTCTCAATGCGATTCCCTCAAGAGCACTTCAAGTGCAGCTATAATATTTTTTAAAATAGGTTTCTAGCTATAGATATATGTGATCAATATGGCCTATTGAAAATACCCTTTTTTCGATATTTTCTCAAGTTAAGATTGCAATCTAATGAAAATAGAATAAGATTGAAATCTTATTCTCTTATGAGAGACTCCTTAGAGATTGAAATATGAGAAGTAATTAAAAAATTCATCTTTTTTATGTGGGTATTTTTTATCAGGTGTGCTGGTCATGGAGATAGAAAGAATTAGAGATGGGATTTGGTTTTTCAAAATTTTGGTGTTAGAGATGAGATGATGATGATGATGGTGGAGCAGGTGACGGTTGTAGATGGTGTTGAATGAGTGAGGGCTACGATGGCTTCAAATTATTATCCTACTCGTTTTCTGCATGGAAAGAAAGATGGAAGGAAAGAGAGCGAGAGCGCACTGTGGCCGTTACAGGCAGGCAAGGCCTCATTTTTTTGTAGGCATTGAATCACATGATTTTTTTTTTTTAAAGGCATTGAAGCACGTACATGAAGTTGGAGGCCTTCTATTTTATTTATTATTATTTTTTAGTGTAAATGTCATGAAAAAAAAAAATTGTATTCGGATGATTAAATACTAGAGCCGAAATAGCAAGATGGGCTTTCAATCGGTAACTTGTTTTAGTTTCCAATTTGGTTGGGTTTCCAATTGGGAAATTGTTTTAGTATAGTTTCCAATTTGGCCGGGTGTTCAATCAGAGCCGAAGCATTCTCCCGCATGGGTTTTAATTCGTTATACTCACAATTCAGTCTCAAACTAGCATCGATTAGCGCCCAAGTTGAACATTTGAAGTACCCACAAAAATATTACATGACTTGTTCTTTTCGTTGTAATATAAAATAGCATTAAAAAAGTGTTTTTACGGTGAATGGAACGTTCATTTTATGGCAAAATATTACATGAAAAGTGAATTTTGCATGTAATCCGGTCAACATTTTTTTACATGTAATATGCCTTTTAGGAGGGAAAGATTACCATGAAACACCCGTGCCCAGCTCAGTAGTGTTTGCCCAGTTGAACAAGAGATCTAAACACAAGTGTGATTCTCCATTCCCTGCCCATTTATCACAATGGAAATAGTTAGGTCCAACTTGTTGAACCTTACATGATATTCAAACAAATCTAGAACCCTTTGATGGAGGAGAATCTTGACATATTGTGTACATTCCGTGCCAAAATGCCTTCATCATAATGAGAGCCTTCAAGCTCACCATTTATAGAAAAGGAGTTGGCCCGGGGTTTGTGATTCCAGAATGGTTTGAGCTTTGTTGGCCATTGAACCTGACTGATTTCAACCCTATTCTTCTCAAGTCGTTTAATCATGTCATCTGCCACACTAATCGCATTACGATCAACATGCAATATAGGAAAATGGTAGCTTGATTAACACCCACAAGAGCACCTATGCCAGAAAAACATTGACTACTTTGAATCAGACGATGGAGATCGTTTTTCACCTCTAACCTTTCACACAAGGGATCTTGAGACCATGAGCGTACCATCAGATGGCCACTTTTTTATTCCATGTGCCACATATTCCAAAAAAAAATATCCCTAAAATCACATGGCAAACATCACACTCATATGTGATTTTAGGGCTTTTTTTGGGATGACATGGAATAAAAAACAGACAGTCTTATGGTACGCCCATGATCTCAAGATCACTTGTGTGGAAGATTGGGGGTGAAAAAACAATCTCCATCATCTCATTCAAAACATTCAATGGTTTTTGGAGTAGGTGCCCTCCAAGATTCCGCGAATATTAACAAAACTACAGAAAAAGAAATACATAGTCAATCTCAAGAACTTGGAAGCATTTGTTTAAGAACATCTGAAAACCAAAAAAGATAAAACAAATTTCCCTTTCATTAACCGGAAACTGTCCCTAAATTCCAAAAACAGTAGCTAACGCAGATATGAAGAAGGAAGGGCCGCACCATAGTCATGTCCACCATAGCTAGCTGCTCCCCCGTACGATGCACCACTATAAGGTTGAGTGATCGTGGCAGGACTTGGGCCAGGGGCACCACCGCCAAATGCTGGTATCGCCTGAGTAGAATAATCGTACGATCCAGGATAATCAGCAGCCAGGTTCTGTTGTGCAGCGGCTGGATTGTGCCGGATCGAAGAGCCAAATCTACCAACTTTTGAAGGACGGAAAGCAGAGGCACTGCCTACATGAGACCCGCGAGCTCGTTTATTCTGAGGCTTGTTGGCATTCGCATTCCTCTTCCTATCCACCTTGGCTCTCTCCAATTGGGCCATACGATTTTTATGGCTTTCGAGAGAGAACTCAGATTCGAGCTTGTGTTCTTCGACACACTTGATGATGGCTTTAAGGGAGTTCAACTCTGATGTCCCGGCCTCCTCCTGCAGAAAACGGACAGTCAGATCATGGCCGATGTGAATTGGCATAAATATGCAATGCACATAGCATAATAGCAGTCGCCTATGCATTATTTCGAGAGTGCAAGAGAGAGATGATTCTCGTAAAAATCTGACGTTGGATGATTCTCAGTGACATTTGCCTGCTATAAAGAAAATGACTCTCCACAGAGGCTTCATCACGACTCAGGCATCTTCCAGCCAACAAATCCAATGAAAGCCAATTTTCCATGGGCTTAATGCCCTCAAAATCTGTAAGAACTAACTTTCCACGAAATTGGAGGTTGTCGCATTTGTCCAGGATGAAACCTCTAATGCCTATTGATTCCTAATAAATTTGTGACCTGTTTGATCAACAGTAAATTAAAATCCAACGGTAAATGAGGCAGTCCAATTTTTTGCAGGCTGACATTGCATCAGTGGTAGGGTTCACCATTAAATCTTATACAGCAGGGTTACAACTGTCATTACCACAGTATGATGAAGTTGTCAAAATAAAATAAAAAAATCCTCACAAATGAGTGGCTGGACAGAAACATGTACCACAGCCAAATAATACATGCTCCAGCATACATATGAACGAATATATCTATACTGATCCAACAAAAAAAACATGCAAGTGTGTTCAACAATTGTGAAAAGATGCTCTGTTTGCACAAATTAAACAAATGCATGCAAGAATGCTAGAATGTCAAGTACAAATTTTTCTCTTTCTAGAATGGAGAATTTCAGTTTTGCAGAGCAACAGAGGAACAACTTTTTATTTTTATTTCTGATAGGTAAGCCTGGCTGAACCTGAACCAGAAGGAGGAGGAGGACGAGGAGAATTGGGCAACTTCACAAACGTCCTGAACCAGAAGGAGGAGGAGGAGGAGGAGGAGGAGAGACAGTGATTTGGCCAATTAATCGGCGACACAGTCGGGATGACTGTAAGTTGCTGATTTTTCCTGCTTATTTGAAAAAGTCAGACTTTTGTGATTATATATAGAACAAAGTCATCTCCATTATGAGTTGTACATATCTAAAGAAGAGACTAAAGCTAACACCCCTTCGACGAAGGATCAAAAGGTGTGATATACAAAGCAATAATTAAACTGTTGGATGTCAACATACCGTAGCAGCAGGGGAGTGATGCCCGTTTTTCAAGATAGTAGTTGCATTTTTCCTAGCATTCTTCAGAGAAGCCTTAAGCAAAGGGACAGGAGGAAACCGCTCTGTCAAACCGGACTCATACGCAAAATATATGGCATCAAGCTCCTTTCCACTCTTGACCAATTCATCAATTATATCTGCAAGATACAAACAACAGCAATAGACGGTTTTAAATAAAGGGAGCAAATAAAGGAACAAGAGAAATGCATTCAACAAAGCGACATTTTAGTCTCTGCTTAAGGGGTATACATATATATGGAAAATGATCATATGACTCGAGTTATGAGACATAAACCCATGACTCAAGCTCCTATTGGTTGCATGTCACATCAGGTGACTTAAAAAGTCAACCTGATGTGACATGCAGCCAATGGTTGCTAGAGTCATGAAATATAGATCGTTGCCCTATATATATATATATATATATATATATATATATATATATATATATATATATATATATATATATATATCAGTGTTGTCATATGCGATTGCATATGCAATAATGGCATATGCGAGTATGCCATCGCATATAGTGTATGCCATGGCATACTTCTCCAACATTTTTTTTTTTTTTTGCTTTTTAGGCCTCCCCAAGCCATATAAGTAGGGGGCTTATCTTCCTAATGCATACCACAGCTCTCAAAGGTATGCTTTGGGTCTCTTTCCTTCTCTTTCGTATGGTCCACTTTATTTTTATACTATTTTGACTTATTTTTTAATAAGATTTATATTTTTCCTTACACCTTATGGGATTTATTCTACTCATTCTACAATATAGAACACAAAATTAATAAAAATATTGTGGTTTTTTATATTCGTAATTTTGGGATTTATTTTGTATTTTTTTGACTTTTTGGGAAAAATAAAAATAAATAATTATGAGACATGGTATATATATATATATATATATGAGAATTGGGGAAATGCAACCGGGTAGAGAATTCCAAGGCTACACCGGATGCCAAATCACATGCCAGGAGGCATGATCAACCCAAAACAATACCCATGTTGGGTTGACCAGCAATGGACCATGTGATTTAAAAAAAATGACTTTTTTGCCCTCCGTTTGATGGGTAAGAGTTAAGGTAATGCCTAACCAACTAGGTGCATATATTTTAGACATCTTTGACCATATTTTTAACAGTGAAGGTGCATCGGATAGAGCCCAAATTTTTTGGGTGATACCAGATTGTTATTATCCAAGTTGCCGTCGCACCCGATCCTCATGATTGGTGCCACATGGTGCCCAAATGGTCTGGGTGTAGCCCTAAATGCTGGGTGTATAGTCCCAGCCCTCTATATGTATATAAAAGAAGGTCATCTATCTGGGGAACGTCTAAATAAAATAAATTAGAATCATAACTTAATACAACACATTAGCCTTGTCTAATTATTACAAAAGTCTAACAATTAAAATATTTATTAAAGAAACAAAAATCTAATCAAATCACTAACACTATACCCTAAAAAAAATTATGCTACAAGAAATCTAAACTAATGTACAGAGATGTAGCTCTATGCAAGTAGATATTCCAGATACCCATAATAGGGAAATAGACAGTTAAACACCTTGTTGCAAAGATACGCTCTCTTAAAGGTTAGTGTATAATTTGTTTGAAAGTTGTTTCATCCAAAAAAATAAAAGCATGAGTGTGTGAATGATTTATTAGTGCAAAAGATGGACATGCATTCCAATATTAACGATCTCTAACCAAAATTGACAAGTTGACCATGAGTTAAGTAATTCTTCTATACTTTATATCTATGTTAAGTCCCATTGGCCTATATATATATATATATATATATATATATATATATATATATATATATATATATATATATGCACTGATAAAAGAACTTTTTGATAATCGAAAGAGACCTCAAAGTTCATGGAAAAATGAAATCACCTCCAATTTTGTCCCCAAAGCCTAATTTCATTGCAATCTTTGGCATATCCCTTCTAGATGCATACTCCAACACCAACCCCTTCATCCAACTCTCATCAAACCTACTCCAAATACCAAACCCTCCCACCATCTGCAACAGCATCTGCGCCTCCGCAGGCCCCGCCTCACCGACCATCTTCTCCTTCCATTTCTCCACGATCTCAGCCGCTCTATTCAACATCTTCGCAGTAAAAACTCCGGGCCGTGGCGAATCTGCAGGCAGAATCTCTCTGATCAGCATCCCACAAGCCCACCGCTGGTCGGAAACCCCGCGGCCATCCCCGGATTTCCGGCATACAAAATCCTCCACTGCGTCCAATAGCAGACACGTAGAGTCCACAGATTGATCAAGGATCGCCGGAGCGACTTCCGGTTTCAAAGAAGCCATATCTTTTCTTTTTGACACCAGGAACTTCCATAACGCTCCGGAATCCATTTTCCGGCAAATTGAACGGAGAGATTCCGACAACGTGAGATTTTTATCAGGTGGATTCTCGAGTTCGGCAACGGCGGCATCTCGGAGCTTTTCGATGAGGGAAATTGCAGCGAATTCACGGTCGGAGATGGATTTTTCTCGTTCGTCTAGGGTTTCTAGGGTTTTTTTGGATTGGGAATCGAGTGTTTGAAGCTTCGAATCTAGGGCTTTTGATTTCGAATCTAGGGTTTGTTGGAGTGAAGAGAAGTGGGTAGAGAGGGTTTGGTATAGGTTAGTGCAGTTGGTTAATAGGGTTTTTTGGGATTCCAGTGCGTTGAAGATGTTCGAAACTCGATCTACTTTGGTCTCCATTAAAGCTGGTGAGAAGAGCTCTTGCAGTGAAGATGAAAAAAACCCTAACCCTAACCCTAAAACCTAAATCACAACTGGGAAATGGGTGTCTTGGAGAAGACTAGTAGAGGGAACTTGAGTGTAGGGTGTGAATGGGTCGAGTCGGGTCGGGTTAGGCCAAAATTTTTGTTGTCCGGTAGACAGGGCTGTTACTGTTGGTGAGCCGAGCAGCTCTACGGCTGGCTTAGCTCGGTTCGAGATAAAAGGGTTGGAAAGTCTTTTTACCTGAGCTGAAAAAGGAAAGCTTACTTCACATCAAGCCAAGCTCAGCGAGGAGTTCGGCTGGTTCGACTCGCTTTATAAGTGCTAAAGGTAGCTTGGTATCATTGCTCACTTAACTTATCTGGTCCCACACTAATTTGCTACTATTAGTATTGATGCATGAATTGGAGCAACATGATGATCACAATCATTCTATATCAATTGCACATAGAACGAATGTAAAATCACATTTGATTTTTTTTAAAATAATTATAATCATCGAGACGATTCTATACGTGAACTTGAACATAACATTGGGTCACGTGACTTTCTACATTCCTATGGTACCTATCTGATACCATGTAGAAGATCAAATTAGCTTGTAAGGTGAGGATTGTCCAAGTCATATATAGCATATGGCTTTCAACCCATAGGTAATGTAGGACCATTATTTACGAAGTTTAAGATTGAGAGTAAGATTTTAAGATAAGTTTGTTAAGATTAAGACTTGATCAAATTATGTTTATCTTCATTTTGTGTAAACAAAGTCTATATATGGATACACAAAATTAATGAAATTACGTTAAAATTTTCACAATGTAGTCTCTTGTGGAGGAGACTCTTCTCTTCATCATCTTCTTCTTATTTCTTCTTTATCATTTTATCATTCGGCTTTATGCCCGGACGGGCTAGACCTAAATAATGTTGCAGCATTAGCTCTAACAAACTTAAATTCAAAGGAGTTTAATTCTTCCTTGGCTACCACAAAATAAATTCTCAAGCAAAATTTACAACTTCTTAATAATGTCATAAGTAATAAGTCTAGCAACAACATTCTATGGATGGATGTGATTGGTTATTAGTGCAGGTCTTGGGTTTTTTTTTTTTTTTTTCCGCACACAGATAAATGTGACAATTGCAAAGCAACACCAACAAGAAGCGTGGAGACTTGATCCCACGACCTTCACCCCTACAATGGGGGGAGCATATCAACTGAGCTAACGCCTCTTAAAACTCGTTCTTTTTAGTGCCTATTCCTTGTTGATGTATGGATGTGAGAAACATGAGTAATTATTCACTCCTTAATTTTTTTTAGCATCGGTTAGCATTCAAGAAATTATTTAGGTCATGGGAAAAGTAGCTTGGTACCAAGTATCAGGTAACTTATTTGGTCTCACATTAGTTTGCTGCAATGCGACACTTAATCACATGATCGGGTGTCACATAAGTGGGTGAACTTCAAGATTCGATGGGTGTATTCAAAGGTACTCAAACAAATTTTACCAAATTACATCACTGTTCGTAATACTTCGTATATTAAAAGGAATTTTGGAGGAAACAAAATGCCCAGCTCTTAATGGTTAAAAAATTGCCAACATACAGATTCCATAAAAAGATCATGGATTGCCCAAACACTAAAATATACTTCAGACTGTAGGTTAGTTCACACATGAAGTACCAAGGCTCCTATTTAGGCTGGCATCATCCTAATTTTATATTACTACAAAAAGGGAAATAAAGTAGGGGAGAATTGAAAAGCTCTTAGAGAGGATATTGCACAATCTCATTCATTGAAAGTTCTAAAGCGGATATTTAACAAAGGAATGTCTAGAAATGCTTCAATGAGTGTTGCTTAATTTTAGTAAAATTTTGACGTTACTAATTAACAAATAATAATAATAATAATAATAATAATAATAATAATAAGAAAGAAATCAAACAAAGAAAAGGCTTTGCAAAAATATGGCCGAATACAACTTAAAAAGAGATGCTCATTAAAAAACTAAGTAAAATCTCTGTTTCTAGATAGTATCAAACTCTAGGTTCCTTTACCATGTCTAATACGATAAGAGAAAGGATTAAACATAAGAAGAAAGAAAGAGCCTTTCGACTTACTCAATGCAAATGCCTTAACCTCCCCATATAAATGATTTATTATTAAAAGGAAAACATTTTAATAGTCATTATGTTAGCTAATTCTAATAATTCAGAAGATTTATGTAAAAACTAGCTCTCTTATGTGTTATATTCTCTTCTTACCTATTTTAGAGACCAGCTTTCGGATTGTTAGAGCCTGCAACCATGACTTCCATGCCATATGGAGCTGAAAAGGCCATTCTGGGTTGTAGAGAAACTGGCGAAGATCAAATCTGTTATCCTCTACCGTCTCTGTAAATACCAAAAAGCTTGGTGTAAGGCTTTATTATGTGAAAGAAGAAAACATACACTAAAACAAAAGAGTGGGAGAACCTACCACCATTTACTGAAGGACCCGACTCTCATGACCGTCATTTAAACACCAATTTTAGTGTTTAAATGATCTTACACCATCAATGATTTAAGATATGGGTGATCTGTATAATCAAACTCATAGACCATAGATTGAAGTGAAATAACCCTAAAATTGGTGTTTTAGGGAAAGTTCACTCATCCCATTTATAGACTATAAAATCAACCATTGGTTTTACTTTTAACAGTTGATATTAAAGTTCATCAATCGAATGGTTCACATCCACTTATAGACATGTCTCTTTGGGCTGAGACATGTTTCAATAATAGATTGCCCTTTGAACAATTTGGATTGATCAAAGATGTGCACTATATGACATAATAATTAGTACATCACACTTTAATGGAGTGAGATAAAAAGTCTAATTTTAATGATATAAAATTATTTAAACACCATTTTAGTATTGAGATGTGGGGCAGGAACCGTTATGCCTTTACCAAATGATAGTGGTGCGAAAATGATAAACATATATTGTTTACTAGTGTTTCAGCTCTTACAAGTAGGTCTCGCAAACTAGTGAAGTTTTAAACCAAAATACCCTTTGCACTTTTGTTCATCCATTATTGTAAATGAGGTTACCCCTTCAATGGAATCACATTTTCTACATGCTATAAGCGGAAAGTTGAATACCTCCCGATAATAAGATGAAGGTAACAACGCATTCTTATCATGCCGAGGTATTCAACTTTATGCGTATAGCATCTAGAAAATGTGATATTGAAGGGGGAAAACCTCATTCACAATAAGGTTGTATTTGGGGACATAGATTTGGATTTGGATCTCCTAAATCTAAATTTACCGTTTGGCTCTATCTTTTTGTGTTTAAATTTGGTAAAGCCGCTGGAATTTAAAAATTCATATCTGTATTGTAAAAAAGTGGATTTGTAAATAACACCTCTTAGGTTTTATTTGAAAATTCAAATCTTACACCAACGTATAATTGGTTATGTTTAGTGAATAAAAAGTTGTTACTCAGTGCTATTATACGTATGATTCGACCTGATACTAAACCCGCCTGAGCCGAATAGTTTTAACCTTGATTGATTTGATTGGGCTGGGCATGAGGCATTCCAAACTTAAGTTACTGCAGCAGCTAGAAAACCATCTGGTGCAACCCACTTTTGTATAGTGCATCCTAGGTGCAACCAAGAAATTGCTTGTTGCACCCATTTAAAAATTTTTCCCTTTTTTTGTTAATGAACCCAAACAGAAGCGTACATCAAAAAATTCGGTTTCGGTTCGGGAACAATTTGTGTTGGGGGAATTCGGTGTACCGAAACTGAATTTTTTGATGTTTGGTTCGGTTTGCTTTGGTTTGGGTTTGAAAAAAAAAATGTTGGTTGTACTCATTTTCAATTTTTTTTTTCTTTTTTCTGAACTGAACATCGAAAAATTCGGTTTCAGTCTAGGAACGGTTTGTGTTGGAGGAATTCGGTGTTCGGTTCGGTTTGAATTCAAAAAAAAAAAATTGCTGGTTGCACCCATTAATTAATTTTTTTTTTTTTTCCACTAAACTCAAATTGAACCGAATCGAACACCGAAAAATTTGGTTTCGATTCGGGAATGGTTTATGTGTTGGAGGAATTCGGTGTACCAAAATCGAAAACAATATATTTCAATTCGGTTTCGATTTGTGGTGTACTGAACCGAAAATGGAAAAAATCGGATTCGGTTCTTTTCGGTACACCGAACTTGCATTCCTACTTACATCGAATATATGAAAGAAACCAACGAAATGTAAATTCTTTTTATAAAAAAAATAGACAAATGAAATATATAAATCATTTGGGCCAAATTTTAAGGCAATGTTTAAACATTCAAATAAGAGATTTGCAAATTCAAATATTTTAAATTCTGAATTTGAATTACTTAAATTTGAAATCCCCAAATTCAAATCCAAATCCACGTTTCCAAACGCAGCCTAAGATATAACCAATCACGAAAAAATACAAGATATATTTTGGTTAAAAACATTACAAGTTTGCTAGACTTAGTTAGAAAAGCTGAAAAACCGGTAAACAATATGTGATCTTGTTTTTCATTTCTCACCACTATCATTTAACAAAGGCATAAAGATATTTAAATGCTAAAATGATATTTCGGTTTGTCATTTTTTCACCAATATCATTTAAACGCTAAAATGATATTTAAATGATTTTATACCATTAAAATTAAACTTTTCATCCCACAACATTGAAGTGTAATATATCATTATGCAACATGGTGCACATCGTTGATCAATTGAAATTATCAACTGACAATCTATTATTGAAACGTGTATCAGTCTAAAGAATCATGCCTATAAGTGGATGTGAATCATTTGATTGATGAACTTTAATATCAACCATTAAAATCACTCACGTCTTAAATTAGAGCGAGGAAAGAAAGAGAGATACAATGATAGAGAGAGAGAAAATGGTGCACAAAGGGAGGGTTAGAAATTTTGATACCGTCAACAAGTTAAGAACAGCCTTAGCCTAATCTCTATCTTTAGAAATTCAGATGCTGTAATCCATAAAGGATAGAAACTTGTTGCATATTCGTGTTTATCCAACGCCTCACATCTGCTGAGATATGTTTTTCCAATTTATAAATGCAATAAAGCAACACCTGGAAAAAACAGCGTAGAGAAGGGATACTTTGCCTTGGCTCTATTTTTCATTTCTAGGCCTAAGAATTTAATATTAGAGTAGATTACTATTGAAATCACATCTAGGATTAGAAAATCCTTTAATAGCCTCATTTGATTCAGCTTATGCAAAAAGTAAGGAGATAGAGGGCAGCCCTGCCTCAGACCCCTAGTGGCTAGAAAAAAGTAACAGGCTTTTCCGTTTAGGATGACAGAAAAGTGAGTACTGACTAGGCATCCGTGGATACATGATCTTCATTTATCCTCGAACCTCATTTTTATCAACATCCAAAGTAGGTAGTCCCAATGACTTAATTGTACGCCTTCTCCATCTCAACTTTAATAAGAAACTTTTCTTTTTTAAGACAATTTCGAATGAATCTATTCTTGTGCAATGGCGATGAGGTTTAGGATTTGCTTCCTTTCAATGAACGCACCTTGGGATTTTCATATAATCGAGCTGATAACTCCCTTCAAATGGTTGGCAAGAAATTTGGCTATGATTTTTGTATAGACTGGAGCTGAGGGATATTGGTTTGAACTTCTTGATGTTGGAAGCACCTCTTTCTTTTGGGGATTAGGACGAAAAGTGGCATTTATAAACTTGTAAGTGTGCTCACTTTCTAGAATTTGTCAACCATTTGGATCACGTCATCTTGGACAACCGACCAAAATTTTTGAAAGAAGCCTAGAGTGAAGCCGTCGGGTTAGGGGCACGTTCAGCGTTGCAGTTTTTAATGGCTTCCCATATCTCATTAGCATGAAATCACCTCTCAATATCGGCTGCCTCTTGATGAGTAATCATCGTTGGATGTATGTGATGATATCAACCATTGTTTTTAGTTTTTAATAGCTGATGTTGAAGTGCATCAATGGAATGGTTCACATAAGCATTTTCCTTTGGGCTGAGACATGTTACAATGATAGATTGTGACTTGGACAATTTACATTGATACACATGGCATTATGACAAATCATATATCAATGGTGTGAGATAAAAACTCTATTTTTAATGGTATAAGATCGCTAGTCATGCCTATCAAATTATTAAGGGTGCCTACAATAAAAATCATTGATTGTTTTGAGTCAGACGATCAAGTTCGTTTTGATCCTAATCTTTCAGGGACAGTAGCTCTTGACCAACATTTAGACACCATCGAAGTGTGATTTACCTTTGTGCCATGTGGCACACATCTATGATCAATCCAAGGTGTCAATATCGGTATCGGGAGCGGGTATCGATTCATGAAGGACCGATATGTATCGGCCGATACCCATATGCATTGGTGACTCTGTGTCCAGCTGTTCGCCGCGTCCAATCGGCGCTCCCAAGTTGAAAACCGACCGTTCACGCCAATACATGGAGCGGTGGAGGAACGTGTCAGTTAGATTGATAGCGTAAGTGTCCAGGTTTGACAGCTAATAAATGACACTAATTAATCCTGCCACTACCATTCCCCCTCTTTTCAAAATGTTGAATTTGTTTGGGTACCTCTGTTTGAACTCACCTCTTCATTGAAACCACTCACGTCCCAGACCCATTGAAAGCTATTGATTGCGTTAGATGGATCAGATGATGTTAGTCGTGTCTCATCCCTATCTTTCATAAAATTGATCTTTAGATCATGACCCACATATTAGACAATTAGTTTTTATTTAAACCTATCAAAGATTACCTAAAAATGGCTTCTAAATCACGTTTCAGCGTGATGTGTGTGCCACATGATTCACAGGCTATATTTTCGGGATCTGTAACACATAAAATCAAAATATGATCGTCTGATAGGTTATCCATGATCTTAAAATCTATTGTGTAGAAGATCGGGGTAAAATATGACCTATATCATTTGATCCGACCACTACATGAAAAAGCCAAAAAAATCACTACCTTAAACAGTAATTTTTTCCAAAAACCGCCATCTTTGACAGTGATTTTTTTTTAAAAAAATCACTACCCTAACCAAGTATAAAAAAAGCAATGATGGCACTGGTTTATAAACTTCAACAACGACTGCTCTTAACAGTCATAGAAAAAATACCACTACTTTTAACAGTAATTTTTTATGCAAATTTAATATATATATTATGCTTTTTTTTAATGCAACTTTTTTATACTTTTTTTAATGCAATTTTTTTAATACTTTTTTTTAATGCTTTAAGCAAAATTATATAAAGAAAAAAAACTATTAATCTTATATTTCAATACATCCATTCAACTCAAATGCAAATCATTCAATGCTATTAATAAAAAAAATAGATGTCTAATTCTTTTCTTCAAACAAAAGGATGCATCTCAACGTATGATCCAACCTTTCAAATCAGTCAAACATTTTAAACTTTACATGCCTAATCCTTCTATTCAAACAAAAAGAAAAGAAAGAGAGTTAACAATCTAAGGATCCCATGACCCATTTTCAACATAAAAGAAAAAAAAAATTAAATTTGTTTCGCCTCTCCTGTCAAGTGTCTCCGTCCCCTAGTGATCCGTTTGAGGTGAGCTTCAAATCGGAAAGTTTCGCCTAAAATCAAAATGAGAACATCATTAAACTAAGATATTGATGACTTCGATCTAAGGAGTCCCCATCTAATAGGCCGGTTGAAAATATTGACCTGTTATATAAATAGGTTGTATTCAAGTTAGCCCAAACCTAACCCAAACCGAACCTGATACCTGTTTGCTACACAATATGTAGGTATATCATTTTTTTAACAGATCCAGGTTAGGTCCAAAAGTGGATAGCAGGTCGTGGTCCAAAAATCTGAGCACTTTAATGTGGACCCTATATTAGATATGAGCAACTATCCATCTGAAAAAGTTGAGATTGCACAGATGGAATTCGCTAATCTCTAATATAATAAAAAAATAAAAAATAAAAAAACTAACCACATAGAGTGCTGTGATTGGCTCCTTGGGCAGAAAAACGCCCTAGAGTACTACTCCATCAGGAAACTGGATCCGAATAATAGTGGCTTTATACCTCTTTCTGGCAGCCTTTGCCTGCTTCTCCTTGAAGGACTTATGATCAAAAGATGATTGTTGGATCTGAGTCAGTTTCAATAGGATGCACAGATTTATCACATACTACATACAAAAGATTTTATGATTCTCCAATATTAAAATATAATAATTGTTGCCCTGATCACAACTTGTTGGATCTGAGTCAGATCTAATAGGCTTGAGAGCTAGTCCATAACTTAGATCTAGCATGTTCGGTTGACTCAGTTGAGTCAAGCTAGAAACCCAAAAACTAGACAGTCATTGAACAATGCAAATTATAGAGGATTGGGTGGATTGCCTAACACACCTGGCTTCCAAGTTGGTCAACGAAGCTGTGATCAGCCAAGGGTTTCTCAAAGAGGCCCATTGTGAATTTGACTCTCAAAATCCTTCTCATCACTGCATCATCGATCCGGCTCATGGGAACTACTTTGTTCTTGATTTTTCGGACAGACCATCGAAAACTTGATTTGTTGGAGGGAGACTATGATAGCAGCCCCAGCCATGAATCCAACCAGAGTGGCCTTTAAGAGAAAATCTATGATAAATCCTAGCCTGCAAAACCAGAATCAACATGCTGAAGAAGATGGAGAAGAATGGTGGTTTTTATCAGCTACCCACTTTGGAAATCTCTGCGGAAAAAGCTTATATTGATGAACAGAAATTAATGGATAATACTTACAAAGGCCTATCTATAGGAGATAGAAAAATTAATGAACAAAACTTACAAAGGATAAAATATTGATATAAACATGTAAATGAGGCTTAAATTCTTTGGAAATGTGTTTAAAAGTGTGCTTTTGATCTTTCAATAATTTTTAGTCAAATATATATACATGCTTTTCCCGAAACTAGTGAAGGGAGATTGACCTAAGCACTGTTGGTGGCGTGCTCGAGCAACATACCTAATCTAAAGCCTTTAAACATATAGCAAGAGCGATTTTTTTTTAAGGGATTGGACTCTATACTATAACCAAATTATGAACTATTTATTATGAATCAATCAATGATTTTCTACATGTGGCACTCAAGGGATGATCACAGATCAATGACAGCCATAGGAATGAATCAAAAAAACTTTCTCACATGTGCTAGCTTAAGGAAAAAGGAAAAAAAAAAATGAATGACTAAAGCGAATTTGGACAAACTATAGTAGTCGTTCATTTACTGAGACTCGTAAACTTTTGATAAGATGATAAGATCGATCCTGTCAAAAGCTGACTTCTACAGTATTTGGAGCCAGTGAAATCTATGAAACTGAGCTTTTGACAGTATTGGATGGCTGAAAGTCTATTCATAATTTGATTATGGGCCCGACTCTCCTAACTGCCATTTAAACACCAAAATCTTGCACCATCAATGGTTTAAGATGTGGATGATATGTGCCATAAAAGTGATAGATCATAGATTAAAGTGCAACAGTCCCAAAAATGGTGTTTTAGGGAGATTTAAACCATCCGATCTGTGGAGTATAATATCAACCGTTGTTTTTAGCTTTAATGGGTGATATTAAAGTTCATCATCGGATGATTTACATCCACTTATAGTCATATTTCTTTGGGCAATGACATGTTCCAATGATAGACCATTTGGACACTTTAGATTGATCACAGATGTATGCCACATGGCATAATGATAAATCACACTTCAATGGTTGGAGACAATTATAAAGGTGTATGGATCAAACAATTAAACTAACCACGTAAACACACACAATAACAGCAACAGTTAATTGAATTAGAACGGCATGTTCTGATCATCTGATCATTCCCTATAAACAAACAGTCATAAATCTGCATTGAAACCCACCCCAAACAGAGATTTTGTTTTAATGGATAAGGTGGGCTCGAACTTGCGATCAAATAGGGAACATTTTACGGGTAGAATATTATTCCATGAGTTAATTAGGATCATAGTGAAAGTGAAACACACCTATAACTATATTACATTCACTAAAACAAAGGAAAAAGGGAATAGTAAGGTATCTAATCGTCATCTAGAATGAAACATCTTGTGATAATTGAATCTCACAAAATTCTACTGTCAGATTTTGGGAGCCTAATAATTTGTGGAAACTATGTTCTTTTTTCACGAATTTGCTGGGTAAAAGGGCTTAAGATCCCACGACGAAGCCTCTGGCAGCCATATGAGAGTCCCCAGAAAAGATTTCAAAGTGCAAATAAGCAAAAACATTCTCTAAGAACAATTACACTAATCAGATTAATGGGGTTTCACCGGCATCCTAAGCTCATGAAGCACCTTATGTTGACCAAATCCAATCAAAACCAGAATATTGTAGAATTTAGGGGTCTTGATATCAGCAGATGCCAGATTTCAAAGGCCATTCATAAACTTGATAACCTTATGATGGCATTGAGGAGAGTAGAGTCAACCTCTCATTAACCAGGAAAACTGTCCTTCATATTTTGCATGAACCAAAATAAGTTGGGTGCACCATTTTAATACTTCCCTCCAATTTGTAGCAATAGGCAAAGAAAGATCAACAATAGGTGAGGGAGGAATAGTAATGGGTGAAGAAGATGCAATAATAGGTGAAGGAATATACCTGGTGGAGAGGTAGATATAACTGAAGTGCCTATGTCTATAGGGTCTGACCCAATGGTTGGAATGGGAGCTGACTTGCTTCAGCGTTGATATGAGTGTCTGATAGGAAGCCCACCATGGGTAGACGTAGGAGCTGGAGAAATACCTGCAGGAGGAGAAGACACTGGAGTAGGATAGACCGCAAGTTCTTTTGGAAGAGAAGATAGAATAGTCGGTTGCATATAAGGACAACAGAGAAATATGGAACATCCTCAAGAAATGCTACATCCATTGAAATAAACATTCGTCTAGTTTTAGGATCATAGCATCTATATCCTTAAACACTTTTTCAGGTTACATTTAGGCGAGGGCTTCAATCAAGGTTTAAGGTATTAATCAGGTGATGGTTAAGCATTGTTTTCACTTGTTAATGCGAGAAAATAGAAGAAGATATGTTGTGTGCCTCTTTTCCTCTCTACAACACTAAGATCTTTCCTATTTATAGCAACCACGTATAACTGGAGTTTGCATCAGTTAAAACATTGTGAATGTCTTTCTTCATGGAGACTTGAAGAAAGAAATAAACATGATACTTCAGAAACCTTATGATTTTGGTGTTGATGGAAATCGGCATTTGATTTTTCATCCTAGGAAAAATTCTACAGAACAAAACAAGCACCTCGAGCTGATTTGCAAATTTTAATCAAACATGTGAAAAAGACAGGTTAAAACATCAACAGATTATCTTCTTTAATTCTCTTTCCACTCTATTGTTACATACATATCATTACAAGTAGCGATGATGCTCAGAACTGTTTTAACTTCTAACTCTAAAAGCTAATATGGAAGAAAAATGCAACATCAAAGATTTAGAAAATGAAAAATTGCATTGTCGGCAGTAGTGGAATTATATTAATAGGATATATTCATTAGATGTTTTGTCAAAAAGTGGCACGACAAAAAAAACACACATTAAAATGAGATATATCAGTATGGGTTCAATAAAAATGGTCAACTGTAATGAATTACTAAATTAATGATAAAAGAAAAATTAAAAATCAAAAGAAGAAGAATAATAACAATATAAAAAAATTCAAAGCTTCCTATGCACTTCATGAGGCATTCAAATTTTGAGTTTATGGCTGCATGGAGCAAGAGGATAAGAGCTGTGGTACCAATAACCTATCAGTTTGACTCAGTTCAGAAACTAGTGGAAGTACAACTTGCTTGAACAATGAGACCTTGGAAACTCTTCCATATTATTTTTAGAATATTTAATTACTCACCAAAGCACCTGCTTCTGTAGCCAGGGCTGAGCTGCTCCTCACTCCCTTTAGAGTATCTACGTTTGGCTCTACTATAGCTGCAAATTACACAAACACTTCAGGATACTAATAATAATGTACCAAGATAACAAAAATGGCAAAGTTAAATAGACCAAAGTCACCAAACTGAAGAACGTCTGCACTCTGAATTCTGTGGAATACTATTCCGTAATACCTACAACCCCCCCGAAAAAACCAAACTAAAATGTTTGCTTCTTTTGAAATGATGCTGGAGCAGTGTAAGACTGCTTATCATGGTTTGTAATCTTGATGCCGGATATGTCTCAGTCTGCTCCAATGATGAAATGAAACATGTTTCCACCATCCGATACATACAGAATCTCGGTATCAGGATATCTTTTCATCAAATTCAATTCCAAGATGATAAATATTGGTCTTGTCTAATACAAGCCTTTATTGGATGATGGAACCCAACAAAACACACTCATATTGGTTTGTATCACCTGACTCATACCAACATCTCTCTGCCAACTAGGGTAACAAGAAATATGACTCAATTAATCTTTAATATAATACCAGCCAGATTTACCCATATCATCCACCATCCTTAACAAAGTCCTAATAGGTGGCCATTTAGTATAACCAAATGATCCACCTATCCTTGACCAAACTCTAGGAAGTGGGGATTAGGATCCTCCCAAAAGGTCATCAAAGCATGAAATTTCCACTCGAGCTCTGAGTGTAAACTTGAAAAAAAAATGGGATTTAGTCTAATGATACATTTTCCTTTTGAAGCCAAGTTAGAACCAGGTCAAGGCATGCTTTGATCATTTGTGGGGATACCAAAAGGGCCCAATCTTGGACCTATCTCTATTCAAGAACGGAAGGCTTTACAATTGTTTCTCAATTCTGGTAAATCTCCTTTTCGTTAAATTTTTAAGCTTATTTTGCATTTATGGTGTGTATCAACTATCACGTCATCATTATCCCAGCTATTTGAAGGTGGCTTTATGAATCTTAATTCTCCATTCCTTCATATTCAAGGCTAAATATGAGATATGGCTTTATGAATCTTAATTCTCTATATGGGCCCAACCCGATAAATATGAGATATGGCTGATATTCAAAACCATGTTTGTAAGTAAATAAAGCATCTGTTATGTTCATAATAAATCATTGTCCAAAGACAATTAAATCGTTTCTTAAAAGTTTAAGTAAAGTTATATTCCACTTTAAAGTGGAGGATGATATTACAGGAGCATATAGAAAGACATTTGACGATGATGAATTCATTAGTATAGAATGTTGTTTGTATTCCCTACAAATAAAAATCTCTGTCGCTTCTCTCAAAAAAAAAATCTCTATGTCTCTCTATCTGAGGATGATATTACAGAGGCATCTATATAGAAGACATTTGATAGTGATGGATTCATAAGTATAGAATGCCGTATTATTCCCTACAAATAAAAATCTCTCTCTCTCTCTCTCTCTCTCAAAACACATTGAAATTCAGTCCGCAGGAGAAACAAATTTAAAATTCGTATGATCCAAATCGTAGGATCGTATGATCCTATGCGAGTTACAATCCAAATTAAGGATTGAATCACATAGGCTACAAATTTGACATGAATCATAAGATTCAAATTGTGTATTGTGCGATTCTAATAAATTGATTTTAATTTCTTAAAATAAGGATTTCGGTAACTTTTTTAAGGAATCCTATCTAAAAATACATGTGATAAAATGGAGGATAGATTTGGCTGAAAACGCATATAAATTCAATGGTGTTTGAACAATCGCTTACCAGAGCGGAACGGCGAGAGATAATCACAAATGTCGCGATGGGGGAGCCGCAAGAAGAGGTTAGGGGTTGGTGATTGGAATTAGGGAACGGTGAGAGACGATCACAGAGCGAGGGCTCCAAATATCGATTTCCATCAGCCAAATGGTTAAACGACGGCTCGCAAATTCGATCTCGATCAAAAGAAAACCTTCAACGCCGATCTTTGCTTCAATGGCGTCGTCTCCAACCTTCAACACAAATCTCCTTTGAGATTCTGCAATTTAAATCTCTAGCTAGGGTTTGGAAGAGGGAGATGGAGGCTAGGGTTTCGAAGAGGGAGATGAAGCGAGAGGGAGAGGGAGACGGCTGTTTTGTTAGCAAGATAACGAAAGAAAAAAGAGTTGCTAAAATAAAGGGAGAATTATGGTCCCGATAGTTTTGCACGTGATGAGAAGATGGAGTGCACGTGATACGAGAGTTAGGGAATTAAACCACTGTTTAACATAATAAACAATTGATTTTAGCAGTGGATTATTATACCACTGCTTCGGTAGTAGTTCTTTTTTAAATTGCAAAAGTGGTTTTTTTATCAAATTGATGTAGTGATACTTAAACCCAAAGAAAAGAAAAAATCATGTACATTTTCTTAACAAGCAAAGCAGCCATTAATAGCCATCACCAAAAAAAAATTAACTGTAAACAAATCATGGATCAAAATATCGTCCGATACCGATACGTATCGGACGATACGTATCGGTATTGGACTCGAACGATACATTGAATGTATCGTTCGATACATTCAAATGTATTGAATGTATCGAACGATACATTCAATGTATCGTCCGATACAGACCGGTACCGATACGTATCGTCCGATACGTATCGTTTTGGAGCTCGGACGATACGTATCGGTAACCCGATATTTTAACCCATGAAACAAATATAGTAAATAGGCATTATTTTAGAGCAAATGAATTTTAGGGAGAAGGCACGTTGACCAAAGAGCCATTCTATAGACCATAGGATTATATCACATGCCGAGCAATCAAGGCCCTCCCAACCTTTGGTATCTCTTGGATGGGCCACTATTGATAACAACTAATTTTTCCATATTGGGCTTCTATTGATAAATCATTCTAGACACTCAACTGTTGGGAAGGCAAATCGAAGATTAATAAGCTTCTTCAATGTACACAAGTCTTCCACAAAATCTACACATTTGTCCCACATCAGATCAATTGGGCGTGGAGAGAACCAAATGTTCAATTCTTTTGATAGAGAAAGCCTTGTTAATACCCCATGTGGAATAGCAGTTTGTCCTTCATTATTCCTTCACTTCTTAGTACCACTTTCAAACGCCCAATGAGTCAATTCCCCATTTTCAGTAGGCAGATAATTAATCCCACCAAACTCACTGGCAAACCATTAATCACAGCAAAATGTCTCTCTAATAAAACATCTAAATGCTCCTCCTTCAGACAGTCTAAATTAAGGACCTCGAGTCTCTTGAGTGCTCCTATCTGGGATGGAAGACCCACTAACCTACTACAATCATTAAGATATAATGCAACAAGGTTAACCAAGTTGCAAATGGATGGTGGTAAGCATTTTAGACGAGTAAAGAATCTGACATTTAAAGCTTTGGAGTTGTAGCCTTGGGAATTGCATGTGGGAGAAGGATGGTAGAAAATGATGAAGAGGAAGATAAGGTGGAATTAGTGAAGTGGGTTTGGGAGCTTTATGGGAAAGGGGAACTTCTTGGGGCTGTAGATAAGAGATTGGATAACAATTATAATGTGAAACAAATGGAAGGTGTGATGGTTGTTGGGTTATTGTGTGCTCACCCTGATCAAAGTCTAAGGCCTTCCATGAAGCAAGTGATTAAACTTCTTAATTTTGAGGTCTTGTTACCAAATCTACCCAACGTGATGAATTATCCTACAAATCAAGTATTGCCGCTACCAGAGCATAGCATGGGAAGCTCAATAACAAATAAAGAGTGGTTAATTTTTAATCTTAGAATGTTCTATTATTTCAAGGTGTCTGATTTGCTTTAGATTAAGGAGCCTCTCAGTTCAGTTCAGGCCGTCTTATGTATTTAGGCTTTAGATTTCCATTTTAATGGCGTAAGATCAGTCACTTATTTTAATGGTGTAAGATCGTTTCGAAAGCAATTTCCATTTCACTTCGTATCACCGAGACGTCTCGGTCTTGGAGGGGTCCGAGATTTCAAGCCATCGACATCAAGCACATCCACATTTTCTCAAAAATATAAAAACAAACACATGATAGACACATATCAAAGTAAAAATAAATCTATATACACTAAACCCATATCCTTTCATTTCAACTCACAGAAACATAAAAGTGCGTGATTGGCATAACAAAACTCAACGAAAACGAAAGCAAATTCAAAACCCATTTCATTTCAACTCATTGCAAATGTATACCAACATAAAAATTGCAGAAAAAAAACTCACTATTTTTCTTCTCTCCGGATGACAACAGGGTCGTCCTTTTCGTAGTATGTTATGAGGGGACCATAAGAGTTGGTACAAACAACAAAAATCTAGGTCCAAAACTACCAAAATACAAAATTAAACCCAAATTTACCTTTGATGAGAAATTGGCCAGAGAAGTAGAGAAATCGGCTGGAGCTGATGATCTTCGCCCGAGAAGATGAGGTTAACTTCGTCCGATATGAGAGATTCGTTCCCTCCAAATGTGGACGAAACACAATTCGTTCCCGCGCTCACGATATTTGGCGCATAATTTTTTTTAGATATTAAAATTGCCGTGATATTTTTTAAACAGAAACAGAGCAAAACATGAAGAACCATGCCTCTAAAAGAGAAATCTCCATTAGAGAACCCCAAGGAAGCTCCATCTAATGTAAATTGCATTATATCCCTTAGGCAGATTGATAAAATACCTTAGCCTATTTAGATCGAGCAGGGAGAATGCGAGAACTTGGCTGCCAAATCGATTGAATCGGACGACGTTTTGAAGATCGGATAAGAGACGAATGGGATACAGCGAGATATCGTATCTCTAATCAACGCGGCTTGGTCAGACGTGAGCTTGTTGTAGTGGACGATCCCGACGCTGCCGAGGGAAGATCTGACGCGTTTGGAGATGCGTGAGGAACACTGATGAGTGGATCGCGATGATCTCTAATGCGTGAAGAACAGTTAGGGTTTTGGAGAGAGAGATCTGTGTTTGCAGAGATTTGACCAGCTTCCAATCATCTCAAATCCTCATCTCCACGATCAAAACCATAAAACCATAAAACATACCTAGATCTTCAAAACGGCTCCCGATCAGCATTTACGGAGAAAGAAGGAAGGATTAAAACTCACGATCAACATTCATAGATCAGCATTCACCGGCTCCTAATCTCCCGATCCATCTCAAATCGTCTAGGGTTTGTCCAGACTCCAAAGAGCAACAGAGAAGAGAGAGGCTAGCATTTCCAGACAAAGAGCGGCGCTCTTGTTGCATAGATATATATATATATAAAGAGAAAAGAGAGAGGCTTCCGTCATGCACGTAACGAGAGGATGATTAAAAAAAACCACTGCTTTTAACTTAAAAAAAACTCTTTTATGCAGTGGTACACCACTAATGGGTTATTTTATTTTGCTAGTAATCAACGGCTACCAAAGGGTCTGGGCTGGGACGTAAGCGCTTTAAGTAGATAGGTGGGCGCGAACAGAGTTAGCCCTGATGCTCTCCAGCTGGCCCACCAATATTTATCAACCTGCCTCGAGATGGGCTGTAACCCGTTACACAACCGATTCTTCCGATCACCTCCAAGCCCTTTTAAACAAAAAAAAAAAAAAAAAAGCAAAAATCTCTACTTTTATCATATATCTATTTTTTAAATATTGCCTAGAAGAAAAATAAAGCCCAAAAACGACAATGCACTGGAGTAGCTCGTGCAGAATATTGCGGTGGATGCCCGATATATATCGGAACTTATATGTATCGGTTGTTTAGAAACCGATACGTATCGGTATCGGCCGATATTTGATACCTTGGATCAATCTAAATTACTCACGTGGCAATCTATCGTTGAAATATGTCCAAGTCAAAGTATAATGCCTATAAGTGGATGTAAATCATTTGATTGGTGAACTTTAATATTAGCTATCAAAATTAAAAACAACCAATGATATTAAAGTGCATAGATCAGATGATTCGAATCTTCTAAAAAGTGTAATTATTGTTACCTATAGCTCTTCAATTGATGATGTATCATTTTGATGGTATAAATTTCTAAGATCAAAAGCCAATAAATGGTGTAACATCGATTAAACACCATTTGGTCCTTAAATGACAATCAAGATATTCAGTCCATTTAATAAATTACTACTTCTATGTGGAGGATCCTTTATTAAGCATTTACTCAGGAAATTCTACAATTCATCTAACTCTATTCTAATTTTAACATATTTTGTATTTTTAATAAAATATTAAATCTTAAATATTAATACAGATCCTAATTTTAATTGTTTCTCATATAATTACATATTACTTTGAAACCTAAGGCGCAATTGGTTATAAAAAATATTAAACGAGCACCATATTAACTCATGTTTATTCTTCATTTTCTCAAAGAGATTGAGAAGAAATCAAGAAAATAGAGTATTAATTCTAGTTCGTAATATTGATATTTGGTATTTTTTTATGAAAGTGAGCTACATATCATTATTATTCACTCCATTAGAGTGAAAATGCAGCTTGAATGGTGAAGCTACGTTATCTAATGGGTCCCGAGATTCCCCATCATTAAGAAAAAAAATCTTAAACCCCCCTTTAAAGAGAGTTTTTATGGGCAACGGTCTTCAAGAGGGATCCCCAAAATAACGAAAAATACTATTATTTTTAAAAATCTAATACTAATCAAATTACTTTATTTACAATCATAGTATAAAGAAAAAATCTCATATTACAAATAATGTTATCCATTATTAAAAATTTCGTACTCTTTTTTTCGATCCCACAATTCTCTTTTGTGAGAATACGGGTGAGGGTACTACCACACCACTTTATAATATAGTCACCTCTCATGTTTGATGGTTCATTCGCACGAGAAATAAACATTTAACCGTTTGATGGTAGACTCATGAACCCAAGATCTATCATAGGGAAGATTAGAGCGAATAACAATCTACATATTCAAAATAATCAACAAATTTTTTCTTTGTTTAAATGAGTTGGTTGTAAAATAAAGTGCAAAGCCTATTGCCTAAGATTTTTTTTTTTAATGGGTCACATTTTAGTCCTCATTTATTTATTTGGCCTATGAGAGTATGACAAAACTAATAATATTTAACACAAAAGAAAAACCAATTTACTCCTTTTGAATCTAATGATAAAGATTATTTTTTGTCAACTTTCATATAAAGATCTTGAGATTATGGGCCACGGTAAGATATTGAGTCAAAAGTGAACGTGAAACATTTACCTATTTGATGGTAGACTCATTAGGGCCAAAAACAATCTCTATAATCAGATTTAAAATAATTAACAAATTTTTCCTTCGTTTAAGTGAGGTGGTTCTAAAATAAAGTGCAGAGCTTGTTGCCTAAGAATATTTTTTTTTTTAAGAGTCACGTTTTAGTTCTCATTTATTAATTTAGCCTATAAAAATGAGCATGACAAACTGTCATGGACCCCATCACAAAAAACTTGCCTCCGCCACTGGGCTTGATACACTAATATATTTTGACTAGTATGTTAAGCACACTATCACTTGAAACATTTAACATCTAAAACAACCTTAAAATTTCCTATAACCCTTTAACAATAACACGTTACCTTATATATTTGAAAAATGAATTTGCGATTATAAAAAATAGGAAAATTTGTACTTTCGGTCCTATAAGTTTGTGTATTTGCAGAAACGATCCTATAGTTTCAAACTTTGCATAACATACCAGCTCCAAGCCAAGCCTGTTCCACGTATATATATATATATACTTATTTTCCTTTTTTATCACTTTTTCTTGTATTGCGATTCCCAAATTCGACTACAGTTGGTAGCCCAGTGAACTGCAATCGGCTAGGTAAGATATTGACTACATTTTTTTTCTTAAGATATCGATTACATTTTTTTTTTTAAGATACAGCTGGTAGCCCAGTTTCGACTACATTATTCTTCTTAAGATATCAACCGCTATCTTATAATAGTGATTGATATCTTAAGGTGGCGACCGACATCTTAAGGTAGCGGGCGCTATCTTATGATATTGGCCGCTAACTTATGGTATCGACCGCTATCATAGGATGGCGGCCGATATCATAGGATGGCGGCCGATATCATAGATAGTGTCCGCTACCTTAAGTTGTCAGTCGATGTCTTATGATATCGGTCGCTATCTTATGATAGCGGGCTGCCGACATTTATACTGTAAGTCAAACATGACATTTTTAATCAATCAATTCTCATTTTTAAAATATTATAGGTTGAAATGGATGTTCCCATTCTTTGTCATTTTGATTTCGTCTGTGTGGGCGATAATACTTACAACGGAGGATATCGGAGGATTGTCATTATCACAGAGAACATTTGATCAGTTTATACATAAAATGTATAAGGTCAGTAGGACTCGACCGGAAGAATATTCTATTACACTAACGGTTTCATTACATATAGGGAATGAGCTGGTGTTTGCCGAATTGTTGGACCTCGATGATCTTACAAACTTATTCAGAGCATATCATATTAGTGATGATGATAAGTGATATCTCATATTCTTCATTTGAAATTGATATAATTGTATTCATAAAAGCTGTAGGAATTATATTAGTCATATTTGTGGGTCATTTGTTAAGTTATATCTCACATCGTTGCTATTTAAAATTTTCAAAGACCGGACCTTGTGGTTCAAGAGCTGCTTTTCAGGAATAGACCAAAAAAGATTTGTGGTATTACTTTTGGTAGGAGTTATTTAATTTGGGAATGTAATAAATATAACTTTGAATTCTAGTTAATGAGAATGGACCGTTGTGTTCGGGGTGTGATAGTTAAGGTCCGATCCAGGGCAAAAGATTGGGGGTCAACCCGCAAAGATTCAAGAAACCTAAAACTTTTCCATTTTTCCTCTTGAAAAACAATACCGATTTCTTCATCCGTACATCTATTTTCAATCAAAACCTCCCAAAACCACCTCTTTGCCAAAAAAACCCATCACCAATCTGCCTCTTTTCCTATCAAAACCTCCCAAAACAATGCAGATTTCTTCATCCGTACATCTATTTTCAATCAAAGCCTCCCAAAACCACCTCTTTTCCAAAAAACTCATCACCAATCTGCCTTTTTTCCTATCATTTTCAGTAAGACCCTCTTCTTTTTCCTCAATTTCCATCTAAAGCCTCATCACCATCCCCCCATTGTCTCTCCAATCTTTCTTGTACTATGGCCGTACCCTATCCCCTCTCCAGCTCCAATTCAAAATCAAAGAAAACAAAGTCGAATGTTGCATTTCTCATGCCTAGGTTCATGGGTATCTCGGCCAAGATGAAAAGGTATTTTTCGAGGTTGATTCTGATTCGATGCTCAAGGACCATGCCGCCCTCCTCGTTGGGGGGCCTCTCCGATTACTCGGCGCCAGATTTCATCAGGTTGCTTGGTCTCCAACTGTCACGCCCCGAAATCCGATACATGATCCATTTCGGCACATGAATGTATTCAATAGTCAAAATTCAAATAAAGGAAACATAACGGTCCATTCTCATACAAAATTCAAATTACAGTTATTTCAATTACAACGTTTAAACACTTCCTAACCAAGGCTAAACCAACAAATCTTCTAGGGTCTTCTCCCGAGGAGCAGCTTCCGAACCACGAGGTCTGATTTTTGAAATTAAATAGCAACGGGGTGAGATAAACTCAACAAGTAACTCCCAATAATAATATAACTTCTTTTGTCACTTTTATCAGCTTTAAATTGAGAATTTCATATCAATAGAATTAACATCAGCTACACCATCTAATGGTTTAATATAAAGAAAAATAACTTAATTTACAATTGTACCTCATATATTGTACGATTGTTAATCAATAGCACCGATCTAAGTGCATTTGCATTCACATCATCATTCATCATTCATCATTCATCATTCATCATGGATAGCAGTCACAAGGAGGGCTCCATTCTTTCATTAATCCCATTGTCAATCGTGCCGATCCGGTTTGACGGGTTTACTTCGTATTACGGAAGTACAAAAATGGATCCGTTCATCTAATACTACCATGCGGCCCCATGGGGATCTTAATCAAAATCATATCATAATCATCTTTACAATATTCATCATTTCTACAGTCATTTATATAAATTTCTTTGACAACTTTCCAACCTGCTTTATAAATTCTCATAGTATGATATTTCAAGCTGATTAGATCATATGAGAAATAAATTGGCTATACAATGCTTACGACATTTATATTTTTCTAACATTAATCAAAATGAAATAATCATGACTGAATAAGACAAGTCTAACATTATACATGCTATCAATAACCATTCAATCATCTACTTATTATTTTTATTGTATATACTATGTAAAACAAATGCATAATTACTAATCAGGTACGTATTAAAAACATGCTATGGGATAGGCTACTTGCCTCAGATGTCAGATTCAAAGGTCTTGTGAAGGTGGTGAGAAGTTTCACGGTTTCAAGTAGTTATCTGGCACAAGGGAAACTTGGTCAAGAATAAAATCGAACTAGGGTAGGTTATCAGTGTAAAGTTGGATTCTAACTAGATTTTTCAAATCCTTATTTTGAAAAATATTAAATATTTAAAATTCTTAATTTAAACAACTTTAATAATCAGTTTTAAAACCCATAATATTAAACAATTACTTAAATCCTTTTTAATATCGGAATATAGTTATATTTTACTATAAAACTAGCATATAAACACAGACTATATAAAGTTAGATTATAAAAATAGAATATAAAGTCAGAGTATAATTTAAAATAGAAACCGAACAGAATATAAAATCAGATTATATAGTAAAATAAAATCATATTTATACAAGTTATAAAACAGATTATAAATTCAGATTTGTAAAACAGACTATATATAAAATCAGATTTATACAAATCAGATTTGTAAAACAGATTGTATAAAAATTAGATTTTTAAAGCAGCTTATAAAAATCAGGTTATAAAATCATATTTGTAAAATAGGTTATGATAACCTATTTGTAAAATAGATTATGAAATTAAATTAAATACAGAATATAATTCCAGAATATATATAAAAACACAGAATATAAATCAGAATATAATTTCAAATTGAAATATATTTTCAGAAGTTTAATGTGTAAAATCAGTGTTTAAAAATACAATATTAGGATAAAAATCAGAATAAAAACTAGAAGTTCCTGTTTTAAAATTATAATACCAGAATATCAGCTTAAAAAACCAGATTTAAAATATCAAAATATAAAACCAAAATATAAAATATTCATATATAAATCCAAATCTTTAAATATAAAGTTAGAATATAGAATTCAGAATATAAAATTTTTAGTTTATAAAATCAGAATATTAAATATTAAAATATAACACCAATCTTCTAATATATATAAAGTGGGAAAATCAGAATATAAAATTTTATAAAACCAGAATTGTGACGACCCGACTTTTCCAATCCCTAAGGTATAGGAAAGGCCGGTTCATCAACTTATTGATTTCTCAATAAGCCGTAACAAACAGAAGCCGGTAACATAAACAAAGGTCTAAAGACAGAGGCAACATTGTTAATCCAAAAACAAAAGCTTCATATAACAAAATTAGATATATCACTGTGAGGAACCAAAAGGAACCACCGGTGATGGCCAATTCGATCACCTAAAATAGAGGTTCACAATAATGGTTCCTCGAGTGATATCAAAAGATAAAAAATAATAGCCTAAGGCTCATCATCCAAAATAATATCCAGACAAATACCAAAAATAGAAAATCTAAGATCACGGGAAGAACTCCTCAGCTGGTATATCCAAATCCTCCTCGGGAATATAATCGGAGTCCTCCGGATCCTCGGCCTCAAAGACCAGACGATAGTCGAGGGTGAGCTAAACCAAGCTCAATAAGGAAGACAGATCTATTTGCATTTCTTATAAGTAAAAGTTTTCAAAAGACTAATCGGATCAAATATGGTTTTTCAATGATGCTTTTCAAATTAAATCTCGATTCTAATCCCGAGTCAAAAGCGATCATAAAATCTAAAGTGTTCAAAATGTTCACGATTTAGCATGCTTCTTGTCTTAAATTTATAACTTAATTTTATCTCCCAAATTTCCTATAGCATGAGAGCTCACGTGACCGATGGGAAGACCCTACGACCATCGTGTTCATGAACCCATTTCGAAAATGCAACAAGCCCCTACGCTATGAGGGAAACTATGCTAAAGTTTCACGTCAACACGGTTGGTGGAATCTAGGTCATCGTACTTATGAACCCAAAATCAAATGCAAATGCTAACACATATCCAAGCTTATTATTCATATCATATACTGATTTTTCAAAGTTCTGATTCGAAGTTCTGATTCAAAAATTAACTGAGGTTCTGATTCAAATTTAGCTGAGGTTCTGATTTCCAATGATTCTTATTTATGACAAGGTTTGCAAATTTTCGGATTGTATCATATGTTCAAAGTTTTAATTTTACTGTGTGTAATGAATTTTCTATATTTCATGCTTCTAAAAATAACCTGATTTATGACAGTTTATGCTTATAATTTATGCAAATAATAATTAGGATTCCCCTACCTTAACCAAGCAAAATCAAAAGCATGAACAAGCAGTCCTCTCCAAGGACTCCCATTTGACCAAACCTACATATATTAACACCCTTAGTGTTAATATACAACTCAAAAATTAATCCAAAGGCTCACAAAACAAAAAATCCAATCAAATATTTAAAAGCCAGAAATTGGACAGAATTCGACCATTGATTTCTAATTCGATGGTCGATTCTAAAATCGACCATCGAATTTCAGAACTCTGTTACAAGCTTAAAAATTCATTTTCGACTGTCGATTTCCAATTCGACAGTCGATTTCCAATTTCGACAGTCGATTTTGAAATCGACAGTCGAATTTCTCAGGCTCTGTGGCTATAAATTTTAACATGCTCAGATTCTTTTTCATATTTTCTACACAGCCATTCCATCGTTTCTATTGAATCCAAAACTTAATTTCTTAACAAAAAAAATCAAACAAATTTGCATAAGGAGGTTTCAAGGCATACCTCTTGTAGCTAACTCTGTTGATCCCTTGTACCGATTCACACACCGGAACAAGCTTCTATGATTGAAGGTTTTAAAAGCTTCAAGTCAATTACAACCCTTCTTCCATTGCGAGATCCTATCAACATAGTGATGTCCTCTCCTCTAACCTTCTCTTCCAATATCTCAAATTGATCCAATTCCAAATATCACATAAACCAATGGTTGAGATGGGAAGAGGAGCTCTCTCTATCTCAAGATCTAAAGATCACAAGCAGTCCAAAAAGGTTTGCAATTTGTTTTCAACCGAAAGAGAGAATTGTAAATTCTCTCAAATCTCTCTCTCTTTATAATATAAAAGTTGTAAATAAAAATCTAGATATTTTTATTTACAACTTATCCATTATTCTTGCAAAACATCCGGTGTTAAACACAAATACCAACGTTAATGTGTACGTTGTTGATTTCCTGACTTGTACACACCTCATAACTAAATCCTTTGGTCATGTCCCTCATCATAACCAAAACTAACTAAAAAGCTCATAAAATATCATAATTATTTTTGGGCACGCTTATCGAGGTAAACGAAAATAGGTTTAAAATATCAGGGATATTACAGGATAGAATTTTAGGTAAAATATCTTGATATTTTGAGAGGAGAATTTAGCTTATAAGAGAGGTGTGAAGGAGAGTTTGATCATTCTCCCTCACGTATGATCTGGAATTTGAAGCCCTTGTAACACTACACTGTTTGATCTTAGATCCCTTGTGTTTTAGAAACCCTCTCCCCATCTCAACCATTAAAAAGTTTTGTATTTTTATTTATGATCGATTTAAGCTATTAAGAGAGAAGGATAGGAGAGAGAGGATAATTCTGAGGGTGGGTGTGGGTCTATTGCTCTTGAAGTAAGGTGGTGTTGGGCTGACTTAGAAGTCCGAGCCTACTAGACCTCAAGGTTTCGTTACGGTGCTTGAAATTGGCGCAATGGGACCCGAAGGATTAACTTCAAAGAGGTAGGCTTTTAAACCCCTTTGAGTTAAATAATTTGATCCTTGCTTAGAGTAGAATTGTGACAGCCCGGATTTTCGTGCCCAGAAATCCATGCCATCATGATCATGCTCTGGATGATCCCCAGGACAAATCATAGAGTGTCTGCTCGTTTAGCGGAAATCAGAGCAGACACTGTCCAGTAGTGGCAAATCGAGTCATTTTATAAAGCTTTAAAAGAGAAGAATTTGGTAATACATATATATATAAAAACAAAAGAAAATAAAGTATCTACAAAGTTTTAAGTACAAAACAGTGGCCACCATAACCACAATAATCCAAAACATATACAGATCCCCAAAATATTCAGTCTAATCAAATACCCTAGCTACGGGTGGTGCTCGTCAGCAGGGGTATTGGTATTCTCCTCATCAACCTCAGCCTCCGGATCAGGCAGGTAGTCAGGGTTGCTCTCAGTGCGGGGAGCAAGGGCCTCAGAACCTAAAATATATTTATATACAGGGTGAGCTAACCATCTAAGCACAGTAGAAGAATTTCAATTAATTTGCATCAATTTCATAAAACATGACTTCCAGAACATTATGCAGAACAGATGATAAATTCAATTATTGCAGATAAAGATTTTCATATAACAGATGCTGAATTTTAAAACGAACAAAATAGATACAAAATGTCAAACAGATGTACTTTCAGAGTAGTCAGAACAGATGCTATGTGTAATATAATTAGTGACTTAAATCATGCATATCTCTAACTTAAGTAACTCCCGTGAATATATAGCACGTGGTAGTCAGATGTGTGCCGATAGGAAATCCCAACCAATCGTCGTTCAATGAACAATTTCAGGAAATGCAACAATGCCTCATCTAAGGAGCGCAATTGTGCCGATAATTTTTAAAGCAGATGCACAATTGTGCCAGTCACGGATATACCGCCGAGTCGGTGGGGATCGTTTGAATTCAAACTTAAAATCAAATACACACATATGACCTCAAGAATCAGATATCAGAGCAAATGGCAGAAAGCAGAAACAGGCATCAGAATGCATGAATCAGATATGTAAGTATCAGAATACAAGAATCAGAGTTTCACTGAGCTTGATGTATATGCAGACATGCTTTTTAAAACCAGAGCCAGAATACAAATGTTAAGATATCATGCAGTTAAAATTAGATGCATTTTAAGTTGAATTTTCCCTACCTTAACAGATCTTTTCAAGCAATTCCAACGCCGTTCTAAAGCAGTCCAAAAGTTCTTATCCACAGCCTCCACTCTTAGTCTACATCACACACATAATGATGTATAAAAATTGATCCTAATTATTAATAATATTGACGTATTTAAGTGTTTTCTCAAAATCGAGACAGAAATGGATAATTTCGTGTTGACTTGAAACTTAACCCAACTTCCCACTTTATTTTGATACTCAAAACATTTGATTAAAGAATTAGTTAATTCATAAACAAGTTAGATCTCGTCGTACTCTTTCCAACGCATCAAGAATCGCGTCAATCGGAGTTTGGGACAAAGAGTTATGGCCAAAATACCGAAGCTATATCGATACTTTAGTCAAAACGTGCTAACTTAGAACTTGGCCAAACTTCCAAATCAATTTTGATCATCAAAAAAATTTACTAATCAGTTAGTTAATTCATAAAAGTTGTAGATTTAGTTATCCTCTTTCCAATGCCGTAAGAATCGCATCAATCAGAGTTCGGAGTAAAAAGTTATGGCCAAGACACTGAAGCAGTATCGACAAAGTCAAATTGATCGATCAATTTCACCATTGATCGATCAACCATCACATTGATCGATCAATTTCACCATTGATCGATCAACACATTACAGTGATCGATCAATCTTCCCATTGATCGATCAATGCTGTCGGGAATGAACTTCCAGCAACCAAACTTGCTATTTTTCTAATTGTATATATAATTTGATCGATCAATCAATACCAAATTTGATCGATAAATACCCAATTTTGATCGATCAATCACCCAATTGATCGATCAAAACCTTCAGAAATGCACAGCCATAAGGTTTTGTCATTTTTGACCTATTTTCATCCAAATCTTCTACGATCTTCATCAAATCACACACACATCCACACTAAACTAAAACAATGATTTATTCTATAATCTAAACCATTAAAATCAAATAAAAACTAACCTTTCTTCGATCGATTTCGCTCCTTTAAGGATCGTTGTCCAAAAGGGTTTTGAAATGAGTCTTCCGAATTTCTACTGCGATTTCACCACGATTGATCACCACGAATTCAAGATGAAGTCGTCAATGATCAACGCATCGATCTTAACCTCTTCAACGCTTGATTAGCGATCACGAGGTGGAGCGTTTCTTGAAAAATGGGGTTTCTAAGGAAATGGGGTTTGAATGATCGAAATTCACCAAATGCGGGATTCAAGCGTTGATTGGCATCGAGTTCTTCATGAATAATGCAAATATTGCGGCGCGATCACGATCTCATCGTCGAAATCTCAAGAAGGGCGGAAGTTTTCTCTTCTTTTTCTCTCTAAAAATCCAAACTCCAAAGCTTTGCAACCGGGTGAAGCTTCTTTGAGAAGCTTTGTCTTTTAATTAGCTATAGGGCTTCGTTTCGATGCGAAGCAATAACACTGCAAAAGTGTGTTAGGCTTATCCACTTGAAATAGAGTTTGGTTTCGGTGTGGAGCGGCACACGGTAAGTCGGTGCATGGCTTTCACACTAAAGGCCCAAACACACATTTAAACCATAATCCGTCTGCACAAAGTTATCCTAATATTATTTAAATATTTATTATTATATAAAAATTTATGATGACATCAGTTTTTGTGTCGACCACACACACGAGGTGAGTTGAGTTCGGGTCTAATTTTACGAGTTATTACAAGAATTATGGTGAATGATGTGAAGATAAACAAACTGTGGTTGAATGAGCAAACAGTCAAGAATCCATTTTAAACAAACACAGACCAGGAGAAATTCGATGGTCGAATTTCAATTCGAGGGTCAAATTTGGAATTCGACCATCGAATTGAAAATTGAGGGTCGAATTTGGGCTTTTATAGCCTGTTGTTTAGAATAATCCATTAAATTTTGGGCCCTAGGCCATTATTTTGTCTTTTTGGATATCACTTGAGGAACCATCATTAGGAACCACTATTTTAGGTGTTGGATTGGCCATCACCAGTGGTTCTTCCTGGTTCCTCAGGGTGATATATATTATTTTGTATGAACTTTTGTCTTTGCTTTTGACCTATGTTTATATTTTTTTGACCTATGTTTATGCTGCTGGCTTCTATTTGAGATATGGCTTAGTGAGAAACCCATAAGTTGATGAACAGATCTTTCCTATGCCGAGAGGATTGGAAAAGTCGGGTCGTCACAAACGAAGAATAACCTCTGTGTATTTCGATAGCGTTCATGGGAGGTCTAGCGGGCAGAAATTCACCTGGCCACTACAAAAAAAAAGAAAAAGAAAAAGACTACCATCTAGAGTATTTTATGTAAAAAACTGATGCTCCCAAATTTTTTTTTTTTTGGTTAATAGCTGTCGGGGAGTTGCAACTCTCTTTTTTTTTTTTTTTTTAATGGTTGCGAACATAGTGTACCATTTACTACAATAAAACTTCACATTTTACTATAGGAGGAACGGGACTGAAAACAGAATTTGGGTAAAAAACCATTTTCCCCAATAAATCCCCTTTGCGCCTAAGTGAAGGTACTCTAAATATTTAAATAACCTGAAGATTGTATATTAATTCTACTTTTTTCGTAATATTGATGTTTAGTATTTATTTTATTTTTTTTGATAAAAGTGAACTAATTAAATATCATTATTATCCACTCGATTAGAATGGAAATGCAGTTTCATACAATTATTTTTCAAGCAAATTATCACTTTAAACATCTAAACAATCCTAATGATTCTCTATGTCCCTCTTACAATAATATTTACTTTGTATACTTGAAAAAATAATTTGGGATTCTAAAAAATATGAACCCTTCATCTTATCATGCACCTTATTCAACTCATGTTCATTTTCTCAAACAATAAACAACTAAACAAAGATATCTTTCAATTTTCGCAGGAATTATATATAAGTAATTTTATACATCAAAAAAAATAAATTGATTCTCTTTACATAGAAATAAAAAAAAATGTCTACCATCAAGCCGCTAGTTGACTATTGAGATCGGCAATATTTGTGATAAATCGAACACACGAAAACTAAAAGCACTCGTTGGAGACATTAGACGTGCATCATCAACATCTATATCTGACGTACTAGAACCTCTCCATTTTCCTCTTTAATAAAAGGATGATTTAAAGTATCTCATCCATCTCTCGTAGGTTCCTCACCAAACATTTGTTCAAGAAATCCCATAACCCATCCGACAACTCCTATGAACCTCGCAGTTCCTCGCAAACCCAATCTGAAATAGAAGTTCACCTATCTCTGTATCCTTTCCAACCTTCCATAACGGCTTCCCATCACCATCTCATGTTAGAAATTCCTATTTTGGTGGCCATCACTATGGTCAAACCCGTTGACCGGTGAATGGTATAAGATCAACCTTAAGATGTACAATTGCTATTCTGGTGAGTTTAAAGAGAATAGACAACTGCTTATTGAGTCTTTCAGTTAAAGTATGATTGTGATTTCTAATCACACTATAATTAGCAATTTCAGTCCTTAATGGGATAGGACTCTTTGGCTATAAATATAAGGGGTGCCTGGTCCCAACGATAGCTCGACATAATTCAATCCTCCCTATTGGCGAGAGCATCCCCATTGTGCTAGGAGATATTGAACGCCATCAATGGCTAATGCTCAAGGTGTGCATATTTATAGATAATATATTTATTATTTTTTATTGATCGTGCGCCTAGATCTTTAGGCTTAATTTTGGATGGTCGGATCGTTAGATCCATTTAGATTCCATCATCTCAACTACAACACACCCAAGTGACCATATATCAGAAGATGCATTGTATTCGCTCCAGGCCACAGATTCTGTAGCCATGTATAGAGGTGTGCCCTCAAGAAAATTCCATCTCCTCATCCGCCTTCTTCACTTGTTATGGATGAGAGAGGTGCAGACTTAACTGCCATTAACGGAGGATACACACCTGGTTTAAGTGCAGCCAAATTCACACTACCAAAGCTTCCTTTACCCAATAACTCTCCTCTATGCCGCTCTATTTTATTTTTTCTATTTCTTAATCTTCAGCGATTACAAATACTGTTCTTATTTATCTGTTTATATAAAAATGGTCTCTAAGGCAAATTGTGAAACTAATTTAAGTGTTTTGAGGCTATCTTGGACTCTAAGTAGAAGTATAAAAATGTTCTCTAGAAAGTTTAGTTATATTATAAAAGAAAATTTTAGTGTAAACATGTAATAACCGAAAGCAGCTGGTAGATTGCTAAAATGAGCCGAGTTTAGTGTAAGTGATCCACCTGTTTTAAGTAGAAGTAGAAGTAGACGATACTATAATTGGAAAGTTTAGTGTAAACATGTAATAACCGAAAACAAGCAGCTGGGACCTTAATTTCAACCGCCGGGGTATCTTATATTTTTTGGGAAATTTACCTTATCGGCCCTGTCAGATACACCTTTTATAACAGAGGCCCTCTATTTTCACCTTTATCCAAACCGACCAGCTTTTAGTCTAGCCGACTCTAAGGATAACAAAAAGTCCAAATTACCCCCTTTCTTTAATGCACAAAAACATCATCTTCTTTCTTATTTTAATCTAGTAGAGTTTTTAAAAGTCAAAGGTGGCGAAGGTGACGGCGTCTTTTCCTCAATCCAAACTATTCCGATCTGTTATTTGGATCGACCCAAATACACCTTTTTCGTCAGAGACTGTAGCAGATTAGAATGACGAAGAAGAGGATACACCTATATAATTTAAAATTTTAAATATTTGCATTTTTCTATATTTACGCGATGTGAAACGAGATCTATTCCGATCCAAATTATACCGATCTACTATTTGGATCGACCCAGATATTCCTTTTTGATCAAAGACTGTAGCAGATTAGAATGAGGAAGAAGAGAATACGCCTATATAATTTAAAATTTTAAATATTTGCATTTTTCTATATTTACACGATATGAAACGAAATCTATGCCGTCTGATTTGAAGGCCATAATATAAAGTCGATAGTGCCAAAGATAGATATGAAAAAAAGGCGATATCGACTCTGTACACAGTTGATACCGACCATTTTAAGAGTCGCCATCGACTCTATACAAAGTCGCCATTGACTTTGTACAGAGTCGATGGCGACTGGGTACAGAGTCGTCATCGATTATATAAAAAAAAAAAAAAAAATTTATATAATTTTTTTTTTTATATATAATCGATGGCGACTCTGTACAGAGTCGATGACGACTCTTAAAATGATCGATACCAATTGTGTAACGAGTCGCCATAGATTGTTAATTTTTTTTTTTTTAAAGAGGCGATATTGCCTTTTTTCATGTCTATCTTTGGCGCCATCTATTTTATTATGTGGCTTTCAAATCAGACGGCATAGATCCGATTTTTACATTGCGTAAATATAGAAAAATATAAATATTTAAAATTTTAAATCATGTAGAAACGAAAAAAAGTGTAAGAAGGGTATTTCGGACTTTATGTGCTAGCTGAAAATGGCTTGGCTAAAAGCTGATCGGTTTGGGTAAAAGTGAAAATACAGGGCCTCTAAACGTAAAACGTGTAGACTTTTGGGGTGGGTTCCCGAAATGGAAGGAGGTGTCGCTATTGGCTAATTGCCCACTTTGTAGCGAGACTTTCTTATTTTAACCACTTTGTAGTGAAAGTTTCTTATTTTAAGATCTTCCACGTAGACTCTAAGATGTTATAAATAGAAACCTCTTTTTTAACGACTTCTACTTAGACTCTAAGATACGCTTAAATTAGTTTTAAACCGTGTTTTCTATATAGCAGACACATTTTATTATAAAACGATCATAACTGAAAAGGTTTTAAAATATTTGTAATCCCAAGATTAAGAAATAGAAAAAATGGAGTGGTTTAGAGGAGAATTATTGGGTAAAGGAAGCTTTGGTAGTGTGAATTTGGCTGCACCTAAACCAGGCGTGTATCCGCCGTTAATGGCAGTTAAGTCTGCACCTCTCTCTCACTCTTCTTCTCTACAGAATGAGTCGAAGATTATGAAAATTTTCAACAACTGCCCCCAAATACTTCATTACTTCGGCTCTGATATTACGGCAGAAAACGGTGAAGAATCATACAATATGTTCGTCGAATACGTCTCTGGAGGCACTCTCGCCGGCTTACTGAAGAAGAGCAAATGTCGCATGTTAGAGTTTGATGTGAAACGCTACTCAACGTCGATTTTACGAGGCCTACGATACATCCATAACAAGGGTTACGTGCACTGCGATATTAAGCCTGAAAACATCCTTGTTTGTTCTCCTTGGGATTTCAATTCCTACGAGCAGAAAGATGTTATTAAAATCGCCGACTTCGGGTTGGCGAAGAAGGCCGACGAGGAGACTGAAGATGGGATTTTCTTGAGGGGCACACCTCTATACATGGCTCCAGAATCTGTGTCATCGAGTGAATTCAGTGCATCTTCTGATATATGGTCACTTGGGTGTGTTGTAGCTGAGATGGTGATGGGGAAGCCGTTATGGAACGTTGGAAAGGATACAGAGATAGGTGAACTTCTATTTCAGATTGGGTTTGGGAAGGAATTGCCAGAGATTCCATGGGAGGTGTCGGATGGGTTGTGGGATTTCTTGAACAAATGTTTGGTGAGGGAACCTACAAAGAGATGGACGGCTGAGATGCTCTTAAATCATCCCTTTATTAAAGAGGAAAATGGAGAGGTTCAATCAAATATGGGAAGTAAGTCAGATATAGATCTAGATGTTGATGATACACGTCTAATGTCTCCAACCAGTGCTTTTAGCTTTCGTCCGTTCGATTTATCACAAATATTGCCGATCTCAATCGTCAACTAGTGCCTTGATGGTCATTAGACATTTTTTTTTGTTTCTTTGTATAGAGAATTAATCTTTCATTTTTTTTCGATGTACCCAATTACTTATATATAATTCTTGTGGAAATGGAAAGATATCATTTTTTATTGATTGAGAAATTGAGACAACATGAGTTGAGTTGGCTGCCACATCAAACTCTAAAAGAAATTTACTATTCTTCAGTTTGCTGACAAGAGTGCCTCCTGATACGTACTCGACGAATATATTAAATGATTCTTCTACATTTTTTATCCTAATAATGGAGTCGAAGCAGTAAAGTATCCATTTTATTTCTTCTATTTCTTCATCTTCAGCGATTACAAATATTTTTTTTTTGGTTGCTATCTTTTATATAAAAATGTTGTCTGATATCGTTATAAAAGGAAATTTTAGTCTAAAACATGTAATAACCGCAAACAAATGCTAGATCAGGCGCAACTAACAGTCGATCAATTTTTTAAATCAGGCGCAACTAACAGTCGATCAATTTTTTTATTCCTTGTATCAAATATCCCAAAAAAATAACGCTTGAATCATATGGCACGCATGACACTCAAACGTGATTTTAGGGGCATGTTTTGGGATCTGTGACATGTGTAATCATAAACCGATCATCTGATAATTGCGCCATGATCTCAAGATCCATTGTGTGGAAGATCGGGATGAAACACGACCTCCACCATTTGATCATATGCAATCAATAGTGTTCAAGGGGTCTAGGTCGTAACGGTTTCAATAAAGAGGTGGGGGCCAACAAAGGTTCCAAAGAATTAAATTATCCAATTTTTTTGTGGTTCGCTTTCTAAACCCAGAAGATGGGACCAGATTTCTGTGTAGGGTTTTAATGGGCCAGGATCAGCTAGAATCCTGTCCAGCTCGGTTCCAATATGGGTTTGAAATAAAACTCCCGAACATAAATGGGCTCGGGCCTAGCGCATTTATCCTCAAAGCTTGGGCCTGCCATGAAAAAGCTTGGGCCTGCCATGGAATCTCTGGCACTTCCTTTCCAAACCCAATCTGAAATAGAAGTTCACCTATCTGTTGATCCTTTCTAACGTTCCATAACGGCTTCCCATCACTATATCAGCTACAAAACACCACCCAAGTGACCATATATCCGAAGATGCACTGTATTCACTTCAAGAAAATCCCATCTTCACATTTTAAACATTTAAACACCATCTATTAAAGTGTCACTTTTTATCTCATACCATTAAAGTGTGATTTATCATTGTGCCATGCGGCAAACATTTATGATCAATATAAATTGCGCAATCCATCGTTGGAAGGGTTTAGGGTTCAGACCATATAGTGTTTGTTTACGCCGTGAAAGGGTTTAGGGTTTTCAAAGTATTTCTTATCCATCCTCAATTATTGTTGTAATGCAAAGATATATTTCACTATTTCAAGTCCAAATTAGATTCACAAGGAATATTAGAGTATTAGAGTACACCTTATTTGACAAGTATCACGCCTGAGTTATCTAAACCAATTGGAATAGATATCACCGCGTGATAATTATCAAATAAGGTGTACTCTAATAAATACTTTGAAAAAGCAAATTACAATTAGTTATAAAAAATATGAGCCCTTGACTAATAAATACTGGTAAACAAGCACCATATTGACTCATGTTTTTTCTTCCTTTTCTCGAGAGATTTAAAAGAAATCATAAAACAGAGTATTAATTCAAGTTCTTTGTAATATTTATGTTTGGTATTTTTTTTTTATGAAAGTGAACTAAATATTATTATTATACCCCATTAGAATGGAAATGCAGCTAATATGTTAATTATCACTTTAAACATCTAATATCTAAACAACCCTAAACATTCTCTATTATCGTCTTACAATAACATATTTCTTTGTATGCTTGAAAAATGAATTTGCTGTTATAAAGAATATTAACCCTTCATCTTACCATCCACCATATTCAACTTATGTTCATCTTGTCCATCAATAAACAACATATTTTTCAATTTTCGAAAAAATTATATACATGTAATTAGGCACATCAAAATAATAAATAAATTGATTCTCTAAACATAAAAATTTAAAAATATATAAAAGAAAATAAAAAATAAAAAAATGTCTAATGACCATCAAGCCGCTAGTTGATTATTGAGATCGGCAATATTTGTGATAAATCGAATGGACGAAAACTAAAAGCACTGGTGTAGACATTAGACGTGCATCATCAACATCTATACCTGGCATACTTCCCATATTTGATAGAACCTCTTCATTTTCCTCTTTAATAAAGGAATGATTTAATAGAATCTCAGCTGTCCATCTCTGTCTAGGTTCCCTCGGCAAACATTTGTTCAAGAAATCCCACACCCATCCGATAACTCGGAACCTCTGGCAATTCCTTCCCAAGCCCAATCTGAAATAGAAGTTCACCTATCTTTGTATCCTTTCCAAACTTCCATAACGGCTTCCCCATCACCATCTCAGCTACAACACACCCAAGTGACCATATATCAGAAAATGCACTGTATTTATTCAAGGCCACAGATTCTGTAGCCATATAGAGGCGTGCCCCTCAAGAAAATTTCCATCTTCGCTCTCCTCATTCGCCTTCTTCGCGAACCCGAAGTCGGCGATCTTAATAACATCTTTCTGCTCGTAGGAATAATTGTTTTCAGACTTTATATTGCAGTGTACGTAACCCTTGTTATGGATGTGGATTGTGGCGTAGGTCTCGTAAAATCGACGTTGTTTAGCGTTTCACATCAGACTGTAACATGTAACATTTACTATTCTTCAATGATTCTTCTCGATTTTCTTTCGTAATATCGGAGCCGACACTGGTTTAATTGCAGCCAAATTAATACTATGTTATAATAGGAAAGTTTAGTCATATTATATAAGAAAATTTTAGTCTAAACATGTAATAACTGAAACAGCTGGTAGATTGCTAAAATGAGCCGAGCTTAGTGTCAGTGATAAGCGGATTGGGTGCCTTTGCTGGCGCTCACCTATTTACTGAAAAGGCCCATATCCCAAACTCCTTAGAAAATCAATTATTATGTCTGATCAGATGATGGAGGACTTGTTGCACCCTGATCTTCTACCCAATAAATCTTTAGATGATGACGCATGTATCAGATAATCAATTTTTTATTTTATGTCAAAGATCCCTAAAAAATGCGCTTGAATCATATGGCTCACATGACTCTCAAACATGACTTTAGGGTCATTTCTTTGGGATCTATTATATGTGTAATCATAAATCGATCGTCTGATAGGTGAATCATGATCTCAGTATCTATTGTGTAAAATATTGAGATGTAACACGACCTCCATCATCTGATCCGATGCAATCAAAGGTTTTCAAGGGGTCTGAGTCGTGAGTGCTTTCAGTAAATAGGTTAGAGCAAACAGAGGTACCAAAGGGATTAAACTATCCAATTTTTTTTTGTGGTTTGCTTTCCAAACCCAAAAGATGGGACCAAATTTCTGCGTAGGGATTTTAATGGGTTCGGCTCAGTCAGAATCTTGTCCAGCTCGATTCCAATTTAGGTTTAAAAATAAAAAGCAGAAGAATGTGCAATTATGTATCCAGGATTTATTCAAGCATCTCTTTAGAATAATTGGGCTCCTCAAAGCTCGGTCCTGCCCTGAAAACTAAAGGCCAATTATGTTAAAGGAAAAAGTCAAGCGGGCCCAAGCCCAATACCGTTAAGGTTCGGGCTTTAAATAAAAGGGATGGCTCCTGGCGGACATTTAAATGATCTTACACCGTTAAAATGAGATTTTTTTCATCTTGCACCATCGAAGTGTGATTTACCATCATGTCATGTGGTGCTTATGCATGCGTGATCAATCTAAATTGTTTGACTCTTTATCATTGGAATATGCCTCAGCCCAAAGAAACATGCATTTAAGTGGATGTAAACCATATGAGTGTTGAACTTTAATATCATTCATTAAAACTAAAAACAATGGTTGATATTGTAATTCACAGATTAGATGGTTTAAATCTCCTTAAAATACCACTTTTTGCCTCTTGCAGTTCAATCCATGATCCATTACTTTGATGGCACAGATCACTCACATCTTAACCCAGAAAGGTAATTTAAACACCATTTTGGTGTTTAAATGACGCTCAGGAGAGTCGGATTCTAGATCAAATGCTTGGGCGCAAGCCCAAGCTGTCCTTATGTTTAAGAGTTGAAAATAATCAAGCCGATCAAAAAAGCCCGGCCCAAACCTGTCTCAGCCCAGCACCTTATAAAAATAAGGTGTATTAGCGGCACTTGCTGTTAAGAAAATTTTTGGTAGCGGCCAGACTAATAGCGGCAGTTTTTGGTAGCGACAGGACTAATAGCAATAGTTTTTTGTTAAAAAAACTGCCGCTACTAGTCTTATTTTTTGTAGAATTAAATAATGGGGTATCTATATTCACGCCCGCCATATTACCAAGGGAGCCTACATCTGAGAACCCTTAATTGAATCAAATCAAACCATGGAGATCATTTTTCACCCCAACCTTTAACATTTTGAAAGCTTTTTTATTCCACGTGGCATAAAATATTTAAAAATTGGCCCTATAATCATGTGGTTACATCACCCTCAAATGTAATTTAGAGCTACATTTTGGGATCTATTTCACTTGGGATAAAAATTGTCCCGATGGTATGCTCATGTTCTCAAGATTTATTGTGTGAAAGATTGGGTAAAAAACAATCTCAAGCATATGATTCTAAGCAATCAATGATGTCAGGCGTTGGCACCCTCCGGAATCCAATAGGAGTGAAGAGAGGTACTCTAAATAATACATATGTGAGGGAGCAACTACTTGCACATGATATTTGGGTCGTTGGACATAGTTCAAAACCCATCATCTTGTTCAATGGTTGATTGTGTTGAATCAGACGATAGAGATCATTTATCGTACCAATACCATTTGGAGAGGTTGTTTGAAATTGGCACGTTAAGGTCTTCAAAAACCTTAAGTGCTTGTAGGGGTAGAAGTTTGATATACCGAACCGAAACAATATTTTCAATTTCGGTGTCGGTTTGGCCAAAACCAAATTGAATTTATCAGTTTCAATTAACCAAAATCTGTAATGTGTGTAACTGAAATCGAACCAAACCGATCCAATTTCAGTTTCGGTCGGTTCGGTTTGTTTTTCAATTTTTTATATATTTTTGTCTTTTGAGAGATTTTTTTTCGGTTTTTCGTTGGTTTTCTCTCCCTATTCAACCAGTTTTCAGTACCCAAAATTGAAACCGAACCCATCCAAATCAGATTCCGTTTTTGTTTGGTTTCGGTTCGGTTTCATCGGTTTTTCATTTTTTGGATTTTTTTTTTTCACCCATAAGTACAAGGGTATACGAGCCTGTAACCTCGTACTCAGTTCTTTGTTTCCGAATTACAAAAAGGCGTTTAGCGTGTTTACGGGTGCAAATGGGTCCGGTTGACCTGGCAAGTTTTCAAGACCCGACCTACTTCAAGTTGTGTTTGGTGGTAGATTCACCCACTATTTTGTGTTAATGTAAATTTTATTTTTCCGATAATAAATCCTCTTACCGAGTGTTTTGGTAGTTATTCACCAGAGATTAACAGATTTGATCTTCGCCAATTTATCTACATTTATTTCGGCTGTGTTTGGGTAAGCTCTTATAAGAGTAGAAGCAGCTTTTTGCCTGCTCTCTCTCAGAGCAAATAAAATCTACTCTGGGATAGAGCAGGCATACAACAATTTTATCTCTTAAAGCAGTTCTCCGCCAAAGCAAATGAGGCGAGGAGCTGTATTACCAAATGTAAAAGTAGTTCTCCGCCGGAGCCAAAAATGGAAAGAGTTGCTCTCTGCCCCAAAAGCGCTAACCCAAAAGCAGCCTAAAACATTTATTTCGAATATAATAGCCTAAAACATTTTCAAATGAAGCCCCTTTTTCTAAAGTCCCTATAAAGTAACACCTGAAAAAGGGAAACTTTGCCTTGGCCATTTTGATTTCTTTGGGCCGCAGAATTTAATATTGGAGTAGATTAATATTGAAATCACATCTAGGATTAAAAATCTCTAAGAGCCCCATGATTCAACTTGTTGGAATAGGAGGGCACGGCCTTCAATTGCGATATGCCTTCTCCATATCAACTATAATAAGAACCCTGTCTTCTTTTAAAGACAATTTCGAATGAATGCGCTCTTGTAATAACGGTGAGGTCTAAGATTTGCTTCCCTTCAATGAACACACCTTTGGATTTTTCATATAACCGAACCCGATTAACTCCCTTCAAATGGTTGGCAATAAATTTGGCTATGATTTTTTTATAGACCAGAGCTGAGGAATATTGGTCTAAACTTCTTGATGTCGTAAGCACCTCTTTCTCAGGGGATTAGGACGATGAAAGCGGCACTATAGACTTGTGAATGTACCCATCCTCCCAGGATTTGTCAACCATTCGGGTCACATCATCTTTGACCATCAACCAAAATTTTTAAAAGAAGCCACGGGCCCGGGGAACACATTCGGCATTATAGTACTTTCAATGGCTTCCCATATCTCATCAGCATGAAATCTCCCCTCAATATCGGTTGCTTCTTGATGAGTAATCATCTTTGGATGTACGTGATGATATCAACTGTTGTTTTTAATTTTTAATGGCTGATATTGAAGTGCATCAATAGGATGGTTCACTTAGGCATGTTTCTTTGGGCTAAAACATGTTAAAATAATAGATTGTCACTTGGACAATATAAATTGATAGACATGGCATTATGATAAATCATATCTCCATGGTGTGAGATAAAAAGTCTATTTTTGATGGTGTAAGATTACTAGTCATGCCTATCAAATCATTAAGGGCGCCTATGATAAAAATCAGTGATTGTTTTGAGTGAGACAATCAAGTTCGTTTTGATCCTAATCTTCCGGGGATAATGGCTCTTGACCGACATTTAAATACCATTAAAGTTAAACTTTTAATCTCACACTATTAAAGTGTGATTTTCATTATGACAGGTGGTGAACATCGATTATCAAACTAAAATGTCCAGTGGCAATCTATCATTGGAATATGTCTTAGCCCAAAAAATTATGTTTATAAGTGAACGTAAACCATCCAATTAGTGAACTTTAATATTAACTATTAAAACTGAAAACAACCGTTGAGGTTAAACTCTACAGATCTAATGGTTTAAATATCCCTACACCCGTCTCATTGCATACCATGAAACAGTTTTAATGGGTGCAAATAATGGTACCCAATTGCTAGTACCACGCACCATATTCCCGCTCATCATGTTTATTTCTATTACCACTCATATCAGATTTGATTCTCATATGGAATTTTGGGGAAATTGAGATTTGAGAGGGCTGGTTAGAGACATCATATACTTCCCAGACTGATAACACCTCTTCATTTATGTATTTAACAAAGGGAAAATGGTATGATACCTCTATTAGAGCCACGCAATCTGTGAAAGCGCCCACTTCGGAAACCCCTTCAAAATAATTAATTACTTTGAATCAGATGATGGAGACTGTGTTTCACCCCAATCTTCCATAAAGGAATCTCGAGATCTTGCCACACCTATCAGCATGCCCGTTATTTATTTCACATATCATAGATCCCCAAAAAGGCCTTAAAATCTCGTTGAGAGTGATGTGTGCAATAGGATTGAAGGGGAATTTTTTTGGGTATCTGTGACGTGTGGAATAAACAAATGACCGTTTGATAGGTGCAATATAATCTCAAGATCCATTCTGTGGAAGATAGGGTTAAAAATTGATCTCCGTCTCTGATCCAAAGCAATCAATGATTTTTAAGGGTGCACACATGGGAACTTTCAGAGATTTCGCGGTTGCTAATAAGGTACCCTAATGGTATTATATTTTATAAAAAAAATAGAGGAATAATGGATCTGACCGTTTTCTTCCATTAAAGTGTCACTTTTTATCTCACACCATTGAAGTGTGAACCATTGTGCCATGTTGCACACATCTATGGCCAATCTAAATTGCCCAAGTGGCAATCCATAGTTGAAACATGTCCTAGCCAAAGGATCATGCTTATAAGTCGATGTAAATCATCCGATCGGTGAATTTTAATATTTGCCATCAAAATTAAGAACAACCATTGATATTAGAGTGTACAGATCAGATCGTTTGAATCTTCTAAAAAGTGTGATTTTTTTACCCATAGCCCTTCAATTGATGATATATAACTTTTGCGGTATGGATTTCCAAGATCACAAGCCAATAAATGGTGTAAGATTGTTTAAACACCATTTGATGCTTAAATGACGGTCAAGATACTCAATCCATTTAATAAATCACTACATCTATTCTAATTTTAACATATTTTATATTTTTAATAAAATCTTAAATATTAATATCCTAATTTTAATTATTTGGGACAAGGGTTTTTCACCTCTCTAATGCCTCGTGTACTTCATGGTAACATGATTATGGTAAAATCTCCCTTTGCAGGTAAAATGGAATACAAATAATGCGGTAATATCAAATTTTGCCCTGTAAAATAAGGTGTTCACTTCAGTGCATTTTTGCTACGTAAAAATTACTTTTTGACTTGAAATTTAATATACTGCCAAGTGAACAATAATGTAAAATGGTTGTAAAATTGTTTTGGGCTGCTAATCATCGTAGTCGTTCCTTTTGTAATCATCACATCCCTTATTGGGAAGCGCCCAAATTTGATGAAATTATTACACGACATCATCTACGCTATTATGATCAACCCTACTTGTTTGTATTCCGAGGATTAAAATTTTTTTACCATTGATTACACAATCGAATCTATGGATGAGTTGTACTATATCTTCCAATGACCACGTTTGGCTTATACATTGAGGATTGCGAATCATTGTTTGAGGGCACCAAAGGCACCATGTAGAATCAATGAAGAGTGGAGAAGTTTCTATAGAGAATTATAGAACTTTACCAATCGTTGGATGTCCAATTGAGACACATGTCCCAATCTCACACCATCCCTTATATACTTTGTAGTTTATAAATAATGTAGAGTTTGACTAGAAGTGTTAGGGATTTGAGTATAATGAGTGCTAAACTATATATCAAAATAAAGGCTACAGCCCTTGTTGTCGCAGATTTGAGGAAAAGTTTGCATTTATAGGGAAAAAGTGCTCAAATATGAACAATAAATCCTTATTTTTTTCAACCATTTTTGAAATCAAATCCTATAAGTAAATCAAATCATGCAAGTAAAATACGAGATTTGCATAAGTAAATCAAATCATGCAAGTAAAGCACGAAATTCGCATTACCATTCTCCAATGAAGAATAATCACTAATGAAAAGGGGGTTTGAGCATAATGAGTACTAAACTATAGATCAAAAGAAAGGCTACAACCATTGTTTAAAATATGCATACCTCGTTGTCACAGATTTGAGGGCAAGTTTGCATGAAAAAACGCTCAAATATAAACAATAAAATCCCTATCAAATCCTATAAGTAAATTAAATCATGCAAATAAAGCACGAGATTCGCATCACCATTTTCCAACGATGTAATATCCCTAATACTTTAGACCTGATTTCGGTTACCTCGGTAAGCATGTCTGAAAAATTTACGAGACGAACCTGATTGATTTTGGTAAGTTAGAGTATGATGAGTGATAGGAGCAAAGAATTTTTGTTTTGAACTTGTGTAAGTCATATTTTAGATGATATATGCATTAAGTAATGTGTGAGCGCTTAACACCGAAAACATTTGCAAGTTAAGTGAATAGAATTTTAGGTAAAATATCTTGATATTTTGAGAGGAGAATTTAGCTTATAAGAGAGAGGTGTGACAGAGAGTTTGATCCTTCTCTCTCACGTATGATCTGGAATTTGAAGCCCTTGTAACACTACACTGCTTGATCTTAGATCTCTTGTGTTTTAGAAACCCTCTCCCCATCTCAACCATTAAAAAGTTTTGTATTTTTATTTATAATCAGTTTAAGCTATTAAGAGAGAAGGATAGGGGAGAGGATAATTCTGAGGATGGGTTGGGTTTATTGCTCTTGAAGCAAGGTGGTGTTGGATTGACTTAGAAGTCCGAGCCTACTAGACCTCAAGGTTTCGTTATGGTGCTTGAAATTTGTGCAACGGGACCCGAAGGATTAACTTCAAGAGGTAGGCTTTTAAACCCCTTTGAGTTAAATAATTTGATCCTTGCTTAGAGTAGAATTATGGTGAATGATGTAAAGATAAACAAACTGTGGTTGAATGAGCAAACAGGTTAGAAGAATCCATTTTGAACAAACACAGACCTGGAGAAATTCGATGGTCAAATTTCAATTCGAGGGTCGAATTTGAAATTCGACCATCGAATTGAAAATTGAGGGTCGATTTTGGGCTTTTATAGCCTGTTGTTTAGAATAATTCATTAAATATTGGGCCCTAGGCCATTATTTTGTCTTTTTGAATATCACTTGAGGAACCATCATTAGGAACCACTATTTTAGGTGTTGGATTGGCCATCACCGGTGGTTCTTCTTGGTTCCTCAGGGTGATATACATTATTTTGTATGAACTTTTATCCTTGCTTTTGAGCTATGTTTCTATTTTTTTGACTTATGCCGGCTTCTGTTTGAGATATGGCTTATTGAGAAATCAATAAGTTGATAAACAGGCTTTTCCTATACCGAGAGGATTGGAAAAGTCGGGTCGTCACAAGCGAAAAATAACTTCTATGTATTTCGATAGCGTTCACGGGAGGGCTAACGGGCAGAAATTCGCATGGCCACTACAAAAAAAAAGAAAAAAGACTACTATCTATAGTATTTTCTGTAAAAAACTGATGCTCTCAAGATTTTTTTTGTTGTTAATAGCTGTCGGGGAGTTGCAACTCTCCTTTTTTTTTTAATGGTTGCGAACATAGTGTACCATTTACTGCAACAAAACTTCACATTTTACTACGGGAGGAACGGACTCAAAACAGAATTTGGGTAAAAAACCATTTTCCCCAATAAATGCCCTTTGCACCTAAGTGAACGCACTCTAAATATTTAAATAACCTGAAGATTGTATACTAATTCTACTTTTTTCGTAATATTGATGTTTGGTATTTATTTTATTTTATTTTTATAAAAGTGAACTAAATATCATTATTATCCACTCGATTAGAATGGAAATGCAGCTTGATACAATTATTTTTTAAGCAAATTATCCCTTTAAACATCTAAACAATCCTAATGATTCTCTATTACCCTCTTACAATAATATTTACTTTGTATACTTGAAAAAATAATTTGGGATTATAAAAAATATGAACCCTTCATCTTATCATGCACCTTATTCAACTCATGTTCATTTTCTCAAACAATAAACAACTAAACAAAGATATCTTTCAATTTTCGCAAGAATTATATATAAGTAATTTGATACATCAAAAAAAATAAATTGATTCTCTTTACATAGAAATAAAAAAAAAAGTCTACCATCAAGCCGCTAGTTGACGATTGAGATCGGCAATATTTGTGATAAATAGAACGCACGAAAACTAAAAGCACTCGTTGGAGACATTAGATGTGCATCATCAACATCTATATCTGACGTACTAGAACCTCTCCATTTTCCTCTTTAATAAAGGGATGATTTAAGAGTATCTCAGCCGTCCATCTCTGTGTTGGTTCCTCAACAAACATTTGTTTAAGAAATCCCATAACCCATCCGACAACTCCTATGAACCTCTGGAAATTCCTCCCAAACCCAATCTGAAATAGAACTTCAGCTATCTCTGTATCCTTTCCAACCTTCCATAACGGCTTCCCCATCACCATCTCAACTACAACACACCCAAGTGACCATATATCACAAGATGCATTGTATTCACTCCAGGCCACAGATTCTGTAGCCATGTATAGAGGTGTGCGCTCAAGAAAATTCCATCTTCGCTCTCCTCATCCGCCTTCTTCGCTTGTTATGGATGTGGCGTAGGCCTCGTAAAATTGACGTTTCACATCAAACTCTAACATGCCACATTTACTGTTCTTCACTGTTAAGTTTTTCATAATCTTCGACTCGTTCCGTAGGGAAGAAGAGTGGGAGAGAGTTTCAGACTTAACTGCCATTAACGGAGGATACACACCTGGTTTAAGTGCAGCCAAATTCACATTACCAAAGCTTCCTTTACCCAATAACTCTCCTCTATGCCACTCTATTTTATTTTTTCTATTTCTTAATCTTCAGCGATTACAAATACTGTTCTCTAGGGTAAATTGTGAAACTAATTTAAGTGTTTTGAGGCTATCTAAGTAGAAGTATAAAAATGTTCTCTAAAAATTTAGTTATATTATAAAAGAAAATTTTAGTCTAAACATGTAATAATCGAAAACAGCTGGTAGATTGCCGAGTTTAGTGTAAGTGATCCACCTGTTTAAGTAGAAGTAGAAGTAGAAGATATTATAATTGGAAAGTTTAGTGCAAACATGTAAAACCGAAAACATGCAGCTGCTAGATTGCTAAAATAAGCCGCGTTTAGTGTATGTGAGAGATGGATTAGGTAACTCTGTTCGCGGAAAGCGCCACATCCCAAACCCCTTGTAAGCCATTGATTGCATCTGATCAGATGATGAAAGATGTTTTTCACCCCGATCTTCTATACAATAGATCTTTAGTTGATGGCGCACCTATCAGACGTTAAGTTTCTTATTTCATGTATCAAAGATCCCTAAAAAGTAGCCCTTGAATCATATGGCACACATGAGGCTCAAACGTGACTTTAAGGCCATGCTTTGGGATCTGTGACACACGGAATCATAAACCAACCGTCTGATAGTTGCACCAAAATTTCAAGATCCATTGTGTGGAAGATAGAAATGAAACACCACCTCAATCATCTGATCCTATGCAATCAATGGTGTTCAAAGGGTCTGAGTTGTTGGCGCTTTCATTAAACATGTGGGGGCGAAGAGAGGTTCTAAAGGGATTACATTATCCAATTTTTTTGCGGTTTGCTTTCCAAACCTAAAAGAGGGACCAAATTTCTGGGTAGGGGTTTTAATGGGTCGGGCTCGGTTAGAATCTTTGTCATTTCGGTTCCAATTTGGGTTTAAAATATAAAGCCCGAACATAAATGCGCTCGGGCCGACCATGGCCCAATTTTGTATCCAGGCCGTATTCAAGCCCCTCTTTAGAATAATTGGGCTCCTCAGAGCTTAGGCCTACCCTAAAAAGCCCAATTATCTTAAAGGTAAATCAAACCAGCTCGAACCTAAGCCCAATACCGTTTAAATAAAACGGATAGCTCCTGACGGACATTTAAATGATCTTACACCATTAAAATGAGATTCTTTCATCTTGCACCATTGAAGTGTGATTTATTATCATGTCATGTGGTGCTTATCTATGATCAATCTAAATTGTCTGGCATTCTATCATTGGAACATGCCTCAGGCCAAAGAACATGCATACAAGTGGATGTAAATCATCCGAGTGTTGAACCTTAATGTCAGCCATTAAAACTAAAAACAATGGTTAATATTATAATCCACAGATTAGATAGTTTAAATCGCCTTAAAATATCACTTTTTGACTCTTGCATTTCAATCCATGATCCATTACTTTGACAGTAAAGATCACTCACATCTTGCAATATGCTCATCGATGCTTTGATCGATCATAGGCCAATCCACACTCCGATACCAATTGTTGGATCTTATCGATCGGACCACCCAAAAATTTGTCCTAGGATTTAGGCGTATGATCAATCAAAACAATAAATCAATATCTCATTAATTAAAATATATATGTGTACCTTATCGCGAAGATCGTAACCGTCGCTTTAGCTTTAATCCGCTGTATCAATCTCGAAGCCTTTCCTACAAGGAAGAAGAAGAAGAAGGTGGCTCTACCCGCCTCTCTTGCTACACTCTCTTAATAGGAAGAGTACCGTCCATCAAGGTATTCTAATAGGAATGAGAGTCACATGTAAATTAAGAAACCTTGAAGTTTCCTTCAATTTCCAATAATGTCCTTTATTATTTCAAGCAACTGCAATCTAGGATTTTATAAAATCCTAGTGTGTGGGCCACACAAAATAAGAATTTTAGTTTCCATAAAAAATTCCAACAAGGAAACGGTCACCAAGGAGGAAACTGGAATAACCGAGAAAAAAAAACTTACATAACCTTAGACTCCTAAAACCAAAAAATAAAACAAATTGAGCATAAACCTTAAAGCTCATAAATACATTTTAGAAGCAAGCTAGACTGAAACTCCAGGATATTGAAGCATTCAGTGTCGGCAGATCCGCCAACCACGGCCCATCAGCACAAGGAAATGATGCAGTCTTTGATGATTTCCTCTTCATTAAAACCCACTCCATCACACCTAATTTTATTTCGTCATCTCCATACGTTCCAAAGCACTAAAATTTGAAAATAAGTTCAAAATAAATTTTTTATCCTAGCGAATCCGACAAATATTTCTTTCTCACATTAAAGAAAACACTCTTAATTAAATCCAACGTCTTAGATGTTATTTGGTTAACACAGCTTCTCTCCCATTATTTCACTTCAAACAGCTCCCTGCAAACACTATTAATGTTGAAAATGAAAAAAAAGCTGGAAGCATCCAAACCCAGCTTCCGGCTGTTCTAAGTGGAAGCAAGTCAAGGCACGCCAAACAGAGTCTTGGTGAAAATATTAACAATAAAGAAAACACTCTCAAATCACCTCAAATAAATTGCCCAAATATCACAACTGTAACTGACAACCAATCGATGCCTCGCCTTTGGAAGATCAATAAAAAATGTGTGTTGCATTGCTAGGAAAAGTTCATCAATCGATGGTTACTATTTACCATCCATGCAATTTCTAAACTATGTCCCATCAAATAAGTCCCATCTTGTTTGGACGGTCCAGATCATTAGACACACACATCTCCATGATGGCCTCCCTTCAGATCTCCGGTTGCGTATTTGTTCTAGCTGCTGATTTGTCCCTTGGCACTCGAATCCCATATATTGGTGCTCAAGTTCATATCTAAAAGAGATTATATGAAACGGATGGTCATGATTTTATCAAAAGGTGAGGCAGACCTTCTAGATTATATGAAACGGATGGTCATGATTTTATCAACTTTTCCTTGCTGCATGCTTATTTGGTCAATCAATCACCGCATTTGACTTGTGCAGTGGCTCTCAGATTTCACCTGTTAAAAAATTAAATTAAACCCACCATAAATCAACAAAACCAAATAAAATGGGAGCAAAATGAATCAGAAAATGAAATGAAAAAACAAAATAATAAATCAAAATTCCTTAAAAAGAAAAATCAACAAAACCAAATAAAAAAATTCACAGCAGATCTAACCACGTTTACTTAGAAACAGTACATCCAAAAGCTTGATCTATTGTAGACGATAAAAAAAATCAGATTGAAGCAAAAAACCAAAAGGATGATGGAATCTAAATGGATCTGACGATCCGACCATCCAAAATTAAGCCTAAAGATCTAGGCGCACGATCAATCAAAAACAATAAATATATAAACTATAAATATGCGCACCTTGAGCGTTAGCCATCGATGGTTGATTGCCGATCTTCAACGATGTTCTCGCGTTCAATGTCTCTTAGCACAATGGGGATGCTCTCGCCAATAGGGAGGATTGAATTATATCGAGCTATCGTTGGGACCAGGCACCCCTTATATTTATAGCCAAAGAGTCCTATCCCATTAAGGACTGAAATTGCTAATTGTAGTGTGATTAGAAATCACAATCATACCTTAACTGAAAGACTCAACAATCAGTTGCCTATTCTCTTCAAACTCACCAGAATAGCAATTGTACATCTTAAGGTTGATCTTATATCATTCATCGGTCAACGGGTTTGACCATAGTGATGGCCACCAAAATAGGAACGTCTAACAGTTTCCCACTTGGCCAAACTATGTCAATAAACTCCGATTACCCAATGTTAGCTAACGTTCGTGGAATGGTAAGTCACAATCAATCTCAATCAAAGTCTTTATTATCAGTCCGGTCCAGTGAGAATTTCAACACAGAATCAATGTAGTCAATATATCATATCATCGATATATGACCGCTCATTAGTCACTGTATTGGAAGTCATCACCGACATGGATTCCAACTAGTATGATTTCATATAGATTGTAAGTTTACAAACTGAATGGTGATTACATGTAAACTCAATCTAATATTGGTCCTTCTTTATTGCCATCTACTGGCACCATATGTTCCAAGGAGTTATTTGCATAAAAATGGAAAAGCAAATAAATAAATTTTATTTCTGAATCAATTAAACAAATGTATTCACTCTCAAAGGCTATCAAAATTATTTGTTAACCCCATGCGCGCAACATGCTCCAAAAGGAGCTTGGGAGGTAAACCTTTTGTGAGAGGGTCAGCCAACATGAGTGTCGTACTTATCTTTTCAATGTATACAATTTGATTCGAACTTTCTCACGACAACAAGATATTTTATATCAATATATTTGGAACCCCCACTAATCTTGTTGTTATTGGAGATAGCAATCGCAGCGGAATTGTCACAAAAGATTCTCAGTGGCTTTGAAATAGTATCAACAACTCGAAGCCCTGAGATAAAATTCCTCAACCATATCGCCTCACATGTTGCCTCAAAACATGCAATGAATTCTGCTTCCATAGTGGACGACGTAGTCAGCGTTTGTTTAACGCTCTTCCAAGATATAGGTCCACCTGCAAGCATAAAAATATAACCCGATGTAGACCTACGAGTGTCTTGACACCCAACATAGTCAGCATCGGAATAACCAATAACTTCAAGGTTATTCAACCTTTTGTATGTGAGCATGTGTCCTTTAGTCCCTTGTAAATAGCGAAAAACCTTCTTAGCTGCTTTCCAATGATCCAAACCAGGATTACATTAGTACCTGCCAAGCATGCCAACTATATACGCTATATCTGGACGAGTACAAACTTGTGCATACATGAGACTCCCAACTGCCGATGCATAGGGAATTGTCTCCATCTGTTTTCTCTCCAGATCGATCCTGGGACTTTGAAGTAGACTAAATTTATCACCCTTAATGACAGGGGCAACAGTAGCAGAACAATTGTGCATGTTAAACCTTTTAAGAACTTTATCAATATAAGCTCTTTGAGACAATCCCAATATGCCACGGGCTCTATCTCGATGAATCTCAATTCCTATCACGTAGGAAGCTTCACCAAGATCTTTCATATCAAAACTTTTTGATAAAAAGTTCTTTGTCTCATATAACATGCCCAAATTGCTACTCGCAAGTAAGATATCATCAACGTATAAAACAAGGATGATAAACTTACTCCCACTAATTTTAAGATATATGCATTGATCCACAGTATTTTCTTTAAAACCAAAATTTGAAATGACTTCGTGAAATTTTAAGTACCATTGTCGAGATGCCTGCTTTAAACCATATAGAGACCTTTTGAGTCTACAAACTAAATGACTCTCCCCCTCAACCTGAAAACCTTCAGGTTGTGTCATAAAGATATCTTCATGCAAGTCGTCATTCAGAAAAGCAGTTTTAACATCCATTTGATGCAATTCTAAGTCAAAATGAGCTACTAATGCCATGACTACCCGAAAAGATTCCTTTCTAGAGACAGGAGAAAATGTCTCTTTATAGTCTATTCCCTCTTTTTGAGTGAAACCTTTAGCGACTAACCTGGCCTTGTATCTTTCTATATTACCTTTGCAGTCTTGCTTGGTTTTAAATACCCATTTACGACCTCTGAGCTTGACTCCATTAGGTAACTCACAAAGATCCTGCATCGAAGTTATGTTTCATTGATTCCAACTCATCTTTCATGGCTTCGAGCCATTGAGTGGATTTGTCGCTCTTCATGGCTTGGCTAAAGGAAATAGGATCTGATTCCTTTCCAAAATCAAACTCACTCTCATTTAGGTAAACTATATAGTCATCAGAAATGGCAGGCTTCTCTGCTCTCTCTGATCATAATGGTAGATCATTGGGTCGCCATGGGAGCAAGACCCTCCTCAATGTGGGTGTGTCAATAGGTATAGCCACAGTGCATCAACACTGGCTTGAATAACTGGTGTTGGTGCCACTTTTTCTTGGATAAAAGGGATAGGAATTATAACCCGATTCTCCTCAAAGGTGATTTTCCTAAGCTCTATACTCCCACTGATCTCACGATCCTCAAAGAATTTTGCATGTCTAGTCTCAACAATCCGGGTACTATGAGTGGGGCAATAAAATCGATAGCCTTTTGATCTATTAGGGTAACCAATGAAATGACAACTTATAGTTTTAGGGTCCAAATTTCCTAATTGTGGGTTGTACACCTTTGCTTCAGCCAAACAGCCTCAAATGTGTAAATATCCTAAAGTCGGTTTTCTGCCTACCCATAGCTCATAAGGAGTTTTGGGAACTGCCTTACTAGGAACTCGATTGAGGATATGCACCGCTGTTTTCAAGGCTTCTCCCCACAAGAACGTAGGCAACGTAGAGTTGCATAACATGCTTCTCACCATATCCATAAGAGTACGATTTCGTCGTTCAGCTACACCGTTCTGTTCAGGTGTTCCCGGCATGGTGTATTGAGCGACAATGCCATGCTCTTGTAGATACAGGGCGAAGGGTCCTGGATTGCGACCTGTTTCAGAGTATCTACCATAGTACTCTCCGCCTCTATCAGATCTCACAATTTTAATCTTCGAATTGAGTTGTAACTCAACTTCGGCTTTATAGATTTTAAACATATCCAGGGCCTCAGATTTCTCGTGAATGAGAAATATATAACCAAAACGAGAATAATCATCAGTGAAGGTAATAAAATACTTTTGACCACCAATAGCGGGAGTTGGAAACGGTCCACAAATATCAGTGTGAACTATTTCCGAAACTCAGTTTCCGAGAGCCCCTTTCTTATTAGTCTTTGTGAGTTTCCCTTTAACGCAATTAACACAAGTATTGAAATCAGAGAAATCGAGCGCATCGATTATATCATCTTTAATTAACCTCTCCATTCTATCCTTAGATATATGGCCTAAACGTTTATGCCATAAAATGGAGGAGTTATCGAGTGCTCGTTTTCGTTTCTTACTTATTTTATCATTCACATGCATAGAAACTAAAGATTGGGCGTAAGATGAATCCAAGTTCAACTGATAATGATTGCCCACTAATGAGCAATATCAGAATTAAATAATAGAGTAAACATATTATGTCCAAATTTAAATTCAAAACCTAATGAATCCAATTTAGAAATTGAGATAAGGGTTCTAGTGATACTGGGAACATAAATAGTATCAACTAAATCCAAAATGAAACCACTATCTAAAATGAGACGGAGAGTCCCAATGGCCTCCACGTCTGCTTCTACTCCATTCCCGAGCTTGATGGTACGTTCGCCTTTACTTAGCTTCCTCGGATCGAAATCCCTTGAATTACTTATGTGAATAGTTGCACCGTAATCTATCCACCAAGTATTCGTGGAGCATCAACATAAAGTGATTCAAACACACAAAAAAAGGTCATTACCTTTCTTAACTAGCCAATCTCTATTTCTGACAATTCTTCTTAATGTGTCCCTTCTTCTTACAGAAGTGACACTTGATGCTAGAAGTAGATGTGCTAGCTTCTCCTTGTTTGATTTCCGGTGGAGGAGCTTTCACGTTCTTTCCTTTATATTGTCTCGATTTTCGCTTGAAATTTCGTTTCGATGGGCCAAGAGCGGCGTAATGGGCACTTTCAGGTTTTTCAAATCTTCTTCTTGGACACAGTGAGCAATTAGCTCGTTCATCTTCCACTTCTCTTTCTGCGTGTTATAATAGATTTTGAACGGGCCAAATTGTGCAGGAAGAGAAGTCATAATGAAGTGAACAAGATAACCCTCAGAAAAACCCATGTCCAGTTCTTTCAATTGAGTTACCATGCCACTCATTTTCATAATGTGCTCCCGGACGCCGCTATGACCATCATATTTCATGGTTCCCATTTTAACAATTAGACTACTGGCAAGGGCTTTAGAAGTCCCTTGAAATTGTTCCTTAATGGCTTGCATGTATTCCTTTGCAGTGTACGAGTCAGGAATACCTCCCCGAATCGCATCAGCAATGGAACTCTTGATGATCATGAGGCTCATACGATTTGATCTATCCCATTTTTCTAAATCCGTATGGTTCACTGCCAGATCCTCAGCCGAGGCATCAGCGGTGAGCACCTTGGGTTTATCAGATCGTATAGCATAGTCAAGATCCATGCAGCCTAGAACAATTGCAACTTGTTCCTTCCATTTCTTATAATTTGATCCACTCAAAAGTTCAATTCCACCAATCATACTGGTTATGATAGATGGGTTCAATGCTGCATAATAATTAAGGGCTTTATTATGTCCACATACAATCGAAATAACTATCAATTCTACAAGGTTATAATTATAGTATGTGACACAAAAATTAAAATATGTCAAGGAATATAAAAATTAAAACCAATGTGATTTTATTGAGAAACGATTTGTGTCATTATAACCCTCCGTTGGGTCGAGCCATAACACACTAGTCGCTTCCTCAATCTATATTAATGATTGTGGTACTAATTGCGTCGTTATGACCCTCCGTTGGGTCGAGTCACAACACGCTAGCAGTACCCACACACACAAACTAATGAATAGTAAAACACAACCATCATATACTATTAAGGGATTCATCACCGTTGGGCAGAAGAACCGCTTATGTTGTGACGTCAACGTTCACTACACACTATCATGGAATTTGTAACACGGTCTTGGACAAAATTAAACCTCACTATGAAAACCACGACACTAGGAAGGATCATCACCGTTGGGCAGAAGAATCTTTCCAAGTCATGTTGTCATATTAGGTTTGATAATATTTTAGAAGATCACAAAACGTGTTATGAGGAGGTGTCAAAATAGATAATAAACGAACATTATAATGTGTAAGTACCAGCCATGGTGGTGGAGCACAACCTCCACTACCCAATTCTAATGAATGATACTAAAAAAAATTGATTACACAATTAAAAAATGGAAAAAATAACATCAGGTCATGAAAATATCATAATAGAGAGCTCATTGTCAAAAATAGACCTCCAAAACGGATCCGAAATGTCCGAGATAGTCAAAATGCATATATAATGTCCGAAAATCAAACCTATAAATAGCCCAGAAATTGCCCGAGAAGATTAAGAAATACAAAGGGCATAATGGGCCAAGTACCGGGCCGGGCCAGGGGCCACGTGCCCAGCGGGTCGAGCTCGGACCATGGGCCTGAGTGGCAGAGAAGGCCTCAGCCAGTGGGCCGGGTATCGGGCTGTGGGTCAGGCTATGGTCCAAATGAGCCAGTTGGGTCAAGAAGGGGGCCAAAGGGCCAGGCGGGTCGGGTCAGGCGGGCCAGAAGGGCCAGCCAGGCCATGTGGGCCAAGTAGGCCCAAGCGGGTCGGGCCAAAAGCCAAAAGGGGCCAGGCGGGTCAGGTGGGTCAGGCCAAACCAGGCGAGTCGGGTGGGCCACAAGGGCCAGGCTGGTCGGGCAGTGGGCCGGCAGCGAACCCGCCCCATCCCCCTTTCTTCTTCCTCTTCATCTTCTTCAGAAATTTTTTTTTTTTTTTGAAGTTACAACAGCCGCCCCTGGGGCTTAATCACACCCCCTCACCGTGCTTGCAGGCAGATCCGGCCCCGTCGGCCCGGTCTTGGGGCGTCGGCCGTCTCCGTCCGAAAAAAAACTATCGGCGCCGGACCAACGGCCCAAAGTGAATTTTCTTTTTTTTTTTTTTTTTTTTTTTTGTTACAGACACCCTTTCGGGCTTACCCGCGCCCCATCTAGTGACCGGCGCCGACGGTCGATGGCGGCCTTGGCCCCGGAAGTTGGCCAATGCGGTCCGGTGGCCGGAAACCGTCTGCGTGGCCGGATCCGTCGATGAACCAAAATTTTTTTTTTTTTTTTTTTTTGACTTGAGCTGCAACAGCAGCCCTCCTTCCCTCTATGGTCACCAGACCCCAGGGTCCGGTCAACCATCCGGTCGGCCCCGGTACCGGCCGGTGCCAGTCTGGTGGCCGGAGAACCCCCACCGGCGGCCAAACTTTTTTTTTTTTTTTTTTTATTGTAAAACAGTCATTAAAAAAAAAAAAAATTCATTTTAAAGCTTTGACCGATCATAACGCCAATCATGGCTCTGATACCAATTGATGGAATCTAAATGGATCTGACGATCCGACCATCCAAAATTAAGCCTAAAGATCTAGGCGCACGATCAATCAAAAACAATAAATATATAAACTATAAATATGCGCACCTTGAGCGTTAGCCATCGATGGTTGGTTGCCGATCTTCAACGATCTAGTTTCAGTGTCGGTCGGTTCGGTTGGCTTCTTAAGTTTTTATATATTTTTTCTTTTTAGAGAGATTTTTTCATCGGTTTTCTCTCCCTATTCAACCGGTTTTTGGTACCCAAAACCATAACCGAACCCATCCAAACCGGTTTCCATTTTTGTTCGGTTTCAGATTGATTTTCTCGATTCAATTACATCGATTTTTTTCTCCACCTATAAGTATATGGGTATTCGAGCCTCTAACCTCGTACTCGGTTCTTTATTTCCTTTTTAATTGTATGAATAATTACTTTATTTGAATAAAAGGAAGCAAGAGAAGACTGTAAAAACAAAGTTTATATTGCACTCAGACCTGGAAAATCCGATCCTACCCTATCCGACCACTCTATGGGTTAAATTGCAATGGCCGATATTGATACATATTCGTTTTTCGGGAAACCGATAAGTATCAGCACCGATACGTATTAGGTATCAACTCGGGTATCAATATTAGAAAATACGGGCCTGTATCGATCGATATGTATCAGGTATCGACCAACATATATCTTTATGTTCGTTAATTTTTTTTTATTTAAAAAAAGGTTCTGATATTACTGGGCCAAAAAGTTGATATCGACCAATTGTTGATTCTTAGATGACTTTTGGGGAAATTGAGAGCACTGGTTAGAGACATCATATACTTGGGAGACTTAAACGCCTCTCTATTTATGTATTTAACAAAGGAATAATGGTACGGTACCTCTATTAGCGCCCACGTAATCTCTGAAAGCGTCCACTTCAGAAACCCCTTCAAAACAATCGATTATTACTTCGGATCAAATGATGGAGATCGTATTTACCCAGATCTTCCATAAAATGGATCTCCAGCAACTTATCAGATCTTACCCTTTGGAATCCAATAGGAGCGAACAGAGGTACCCTAAATAATACATATGTAAGGGAGCAACTACTTGCACATGATATTTGGGCCGTTGGATATAGTTCAAAAGAAAGGCTTGTTAATTTTAGGATGTGGACCATCTTAGCCTTCTGATTTGAAGGCCATGATGTAAGATCCTTAGGACCAAAGGTTGGCATGAAACACGATCTCTATCATTAGATTCAAGACAATCAAAACCCATCATCTTGTTCAATGCTTGAATGTGTTGAAAGAAACGATAGAGATCATTTTTAATACCAGTATTTGTAGAAGTTCGATATACGGAACCGAAACCAAATTTTCACTTTCGGTGTCGATTTGGCCAAAACCAAACCGAAACTGAATTTATTAGTTTCGATTAATCGAAATCTGTAATGTGTGCAACTGAAACCGAACCAAACCGATCCAATTTCAATTTCGGTTGGTTTGGTTCGCTTTTAGATTTTTTTATATATTTTTTATTTTTAGAGAGATTTTTCGATTTTCCGTCAGTTTTCTCTCCCTATTCAACCGGTTTTCAGTACCCAAAACCAAAATTGTACCCATCCAAATCGGTTTCCGTTTTTGTTTGGTTTTGTAATTTGCTAAGAACAAGACTAACCTCACACGTGCCACATATTAGGATCTCACATATCTTAGAACTCCTAATTTCCGTAAAACCATTTTATCAAAAACATTTATTTTGAGTATAATAGCCTAAAACATTTTCTAATGGAGCCCCTTTTTCTACAGTCCCAATAAAGCAGCACCTGAAAAAAGAAGGGAAACTTTGCCATGGCCATTTTGATTTCTTGGGCCTCAGAATTTAATACTGGAGTAGATTAATATTGAAATCACATGTAGGATTAAAAACCTCTAAGAGCCCCATGATTCAACTTGTTGGAATAGGAGGGCAAGGCCATCACTTGCGATATTGAATAGGTAAGGAGATGGACGGCAGCCCTGCCTCAGACCCTTAGTGGCTAAAAAAAAGCCACTGGCTTTTTCACTTATGATAGGAAAGTAAGCACTGACTAAGCATCCGTAGATCCAAAGTAGGTACTCCCAACAGAATCAATCGCATGCCTTCTCCATATCAACTATAATAAGAACCTCGTCTTCTTTTTAAGACAATTTGGAATGAATACACTCTTGTGTAATAACGGTGAGGTCTAGGAGTTGCTGCCCTTCAATGAACGCACCTTTGGATTTTCATATAACCGAGCCGATAACTCCTTTCAAATGGTTGGCAATAAATTTGGCTATGATTTTTTTATAGACTGGAGCTCAAGAATATTGGTCTAAACTTCTTGATGTCGAAAGCACCTCTTTCTTTGGGGATTAGGACGATGAAGGCGGTATTTATAGACTTGTGAATGTGCCCATCCTCCCAGGATTTGTCAACCATTCAGGTCACAACATCTTTGACAACCAACCAAAAATTGAAAAAGAAGCCTCGAGTGAAGCCACGGGACCGAGGGGCACATTCGGCATTGTAGTTTTTAATGGCTTCCCATATCTCATCAGCATGAAATCTCCTCTCAATATCGGTTGCTTCTTGATGAGTAATCTCCTCTCAATGCATCCTGTTGATCGATCAATGAAGGCATTGATCGATCAATCTGTATAGGCAGATAATGTGAACAGAAGAGGGGGAGAAATTTGAAAATGGGCTAGTGATCGATCAATGAGGGCATTGATCGATCAACAGGATGCATTGATCGATAAACCCAAGTGGTGATCGATCAATTTAAGCTGTGTTAAATGTGAGTAGAAGAGAGGTTATTGATCGATCAATGAGTGTATTGATCGATCAATGATGATAGGTGATCGATCAATAAGGTGTATTGATCGATCAATTGGCTTGTTGCAGAAAGAGAGCTAAAAGGGTGGTGATCGATCAATGAGAGGTCTTGATCGATCAACAAGGGGTATTGATCGATCAATAAGAGTGGTGACCGATCAATCACTCCTGTTTTGTTGTGTTTTGGTTTTATGGGTTAAACACCACGGGACATTGTGCCGGTTAACTTTATGACATCCCTAACACTTAAAGTACTATGTTTATGATCTAGGATCAAACCCTGACACTTTGAAAAGGCTTTGGATTTGCTTAGAAGATAAAGTGACCTGAGGTAGGAGAAAACCAACTTAAACTGCTTTTGAGTATGATTCCATGTTTATTTCATATCTATGCCCTGATTTCTGTGTTTACCAAGCATGTATGCATATCATGATTCTTGCTATTACGATTTACATTCTGATTCGTAGAAGCATGTATGTGATTTGATGATTTAAACCAGATGATCCCCACCGACCCGGCGGTATATCCGATGCCTGGCACACTTGTGCACCTGCTTTCAATCCTCGGCACAATTGCACTCCATAGATGAGGCATTGCTGCACTTTCAAAATTGTTCGTGTGAACGAAGATTGGTTGGGGTTTCCTATCGGACATTCCTGTTTACTCCGTGCTATATAGTCACGGGAGTTTCTTAAGTTAAATACACACAATTTAAGTACTTTGATAATATACTTGCATAACATCTGATTTCTTGCATAAAATCTCAGCTTTTAGTTCGATTCGTCATGATTATACGTTCCTGATTTGATTTCTGTTATGAGATAGCATGATCTGCATATTCAATTAGTTTAGTTGGCATTCTTCTATTGAGCTATGATGTAGCTCACCACCTTTCTAAATCAATTTTAGGTTACGAAATTTGTAGCTCGACGCAGTGGCCCAGACTACCACTGACCAGTGAGGCCGAGAGGACGAGGAGAGAGACATTGATAGACGAGTTCTGTCAACTTTGAGTCTGTGTGTCCGATGTACTGTATTTTTGTCCTTTTGGATTATTGTGTACCTGGTGGCCACTTTTGTACATATTTTAGTAGGATTACTTATTGTATTATTTATTCATTCTATTGAACCACTATCGGAACCATTGTCTGGGTGATGGATGTCCATCACCAATGGTTCTTCTTGGTTCCTTTTTGAGAATGTGTATTCTTTTGATTTTATATAGAATTAACTGTTCTATCATTATTGTTCTTTATGAGAAATGCGTTCATAGATGACTGACTCGATCTACCACTGCTGGATAGTGTCTGCTTGGCTTCCGCTATACGAGCAGACACTCGTGATTGTCCCGGGGGTCATCGAGTATGATCCTGATGGCAGATTTACGGATCACGTAAATTTGATCTACAATTAATATCCTAATTTTAATTATTTCGGACGAGGGTTTTTCACCTCTCTAATGCCTCGTTTACTTTATGGTAACATGATTATGGGAAAATCTCCATTTGCTAGTAAAATGGAATACAAATAATGCGATAATATCAAATTTTGCCCTGTAAAATAAGGTGTTCACTTCAGTGCATTTTTGCTACGTAAAAATTACTTTTTGACTTGAAATTTAATATACTGCCAAGTGAACAAGTAATGTAAAATGGTAAAATTATTTTGGGTTGCTAATCATCGTAGTCGTTCCTTTTGTAATCATCACATCCCCTATTGGGAAGCGCCTGAATTTAATGAAATTATTACACGACATCATCTACGCTATTATGATCAACCCTACTTGTTTGTATTATGATGATTGAAATTTTTTTACCATTAATTACACAATCGAATTTATGGATGAGTTGTACTATATCTTCCAATGACCACGTTTAGCTTATACATTGAGGATTGGGAACCATTGTTTGAGGCCACTAAAAGGCACCATGTAGAATCAATGAAGAGTGGAGAAGTTTCTATAGAGAACTATAGAACTTTATCAATCATTGTAAGCTCGATTGAGACACATGTCCCAATTTCACACCATCCCTTGTATACTTTGTAGTTTATAAATAGTGTAGAGTTTGAATAGAAGTGTTAGGGATTTGAGTATAATGAGTGCTAAACTATATATCAAAATAAAGGCTACAACCCTTGTTGTCGCAGATTTGAGGATAAGTTTGCATTTATAGGGAAAAAGCGCTCAAATATGAACAATAAATTCCTATTTTTTTCAACCATTTTGGAAATCAAATCCTATAAGTAAATCAAATCATGCAAGTAAAATACGATATTTGCATAAGTAAATCAAATCATGCAAGTAAAGCACGAAATTCGCATCGCCATTCTCCAATGAAGAATAATCACTAATGAAAAGGGGATTTGAGCATAATGAATACAAAACTATAGATCAAAAGAAAGGCTACAGCCCCTGTTTAAAATATGCATACCTCGTTGTCGCAGATTTGAGGGCAAGTTTGTATGAAAAAACGCTCAAATATAAACAATAAAATCCCTATCAAATCCTATAAGTAAATTAAATCATGCAAATAAAGCACGAGATTCGCATCAATATTTTCCAGCGATGTAATATCCCTGATATTTTAGACCTGATTTCGATTACCTCGGTAAGCATGTTCGAAAATTTTACGAGACGAACCTGATTGATTTTGGTAACTTAGAGTATGATGAGTGATGTGACCAAAAGATTTTTGTTTTGAACTTGTGTAAGTTATATTTTAGATGATATATACATTAAGTAATGTGTGAGTGCTTAACACCGAAAACATTTGCAAGTTAAGTGGATAGAATTTTAGGTAAAATATCTTGATATTTTGAGAGGAGAATTTAGCTTATAAGAGAGGTGTGAAGAAGAGTTTGATCATTCTCCCTCACGTATGATCTGGAATTTGAAGCCCTTGTAACACTACACTGTTTGATCTTAGATCCCTTGTGTTTTAGAAACCCTCTCCCCATCTCAACCATTAAAAAGTTTTGTATTTTTATTTATGATCGATTTAAGCTATTAAGAGAGAAGGATAGGAGAGAGAGGATAATTCTGAGGGTGGGTGTGGGTCTATTGCTCTTGAAGTAAGGTGGTGTTGGGCTGACTTAGAAGTCCGAGCCTACTAGACCTCAAGGTTTAGATTCTGATTGCTTGAAATTGGCGCAATGGGACCCGAAGGATTAACTTCAAGAGGTAGGCTTTTAAACCCCTTTGAGTTAAATAATTTGATCCTTGCTTAGAGTAGAATTGTGACAACCCGAATTTTCGTGCCCAGAAATCCGTGCCATCATGATCATGCTCTGGATGATCCCCAGGACAAATCACAGAGTGTTACGCCGTTTAAGCGGAAATCGAGCGATCAGTCATCTTATAAAGCTTTAAAAGAGAAGAATTTGGTAATACATATATATATATATATAAAAACAAAAAAAAATAAAGTATCTACAAAGTTTTAAGTACAAAAAAGTGGCCACCATAACCACAATAATCCAAAACATATCTAGATCCCCAAAATATTCAGTCTAATCAAATACCCTAGCTACGGGTGGTGCTCGTCAGCAGGGGTATTGGTATTCTCCTCATCAACCTCAGCCTCCGGATCAGGCAGGTAGTCAGGGTTGCTCTCAGTGCCGGGAGCAAGGGCCTCAGAACCTAAAATATATTTATATACAGGGTGAGCTAACCATCTAAGCACAGTAGAAGAATTTCAATTAATTTGCATCAATTTCATAAAACATGACTTCCAGAACATTATGCAGAACAGATGATAAATTCAATTATTGCAGATAAAGATTTTCATATAACAGATGCTGAATTTTAAAACGAACAAAACAGATATAAAATGTCAGACAGATGTACTTTCAGAGTAGTCAGAACAGATGCTATGTGTAATATAATTAGTGACTTAAATCATGCATATCTCTAACTTAAGTAACTCCCATGAATATATAGCACGTAGTAGTCAGATGTGTGCCGATAGGAAATCCCAACCAATCGTCGTTCAATGAACAATTTCAGGAAATGCAACAATGCCTCATCTAAGGAGCGCAATTGTGCCGATAATTTTCAAAGCAGATGCACAATTGTGCCAGTCACGGATATACCGCCGAGTCGGTGGGGATCGTCTGAATTCAAACTTAAAATCAAATACACACATATGACCTCAAGAATCAGATATCAGAGCAAATGGCAGAAAGCAGAAACAGGCATCAGAATACATGAATCAGATATGTAGGTATCAGAATACAAGAATCAGAGTTTCACTGAGCTTGATGTATATGCAGACATGCTTTTTAAAACCAGAGCCAAAATACAAATGTTAAGATATCATGCAGTTAAAATTAGATGCATTTTAAGTTGAATTTTCCCTACCTTAACAGATCTTTCCAAGCAATTCCAACGCCGTTCTAAAGCAGTCCAAAAGTTCTTATCCACGGCCTCCACTCTTAGTCTACATCACACACATAATGATGTATAAAAATTGATCCTAATTATTAATAATATTGACGATTTAAGTGTTTTCTCAAAACCGAGATGAAATGGATAATTTCGTGTTGACTTGAAACTTAACCCAACTTCCACTTTATTTTGATACTCAAAACATTTGATTAAAGAATTAGTTAATTCATAAACGAGTTAGATCTCGTCGTACACTTTCCAACGCATCAAGAATCGCGTCAATCGGAGTTCGGGACAGAGTTATGGCCAAAATACCGAAGCTATATCGATACTTCAGTCAAAACGTGCTAACTTAGAACTTGGCCAAACTTCCAAATCAATTTTGATCATCAAAAAAATTTACTAATCAGTTAGTTAGTTCATAAAAGTTGTAGATTTAGTTATCCTCTTTCCAATGCCGTAAGAATCGCATAAATCGGAGTTCGAAGTAAAAAGTTATGGCCAAAACACTGAAGCAGTATCGACAAAGTCAAATTGATCGATCAATTTCACCATTGATCGATCAACCATCACATTGATCGATCAATTTCACCATTGATCGATCAACACATTACATTGATCGATCAATCTTCCCATTGATCGATCAATGCTGTCGGGAATGAACTTCCAGCAACCAAACTTGCTATTTTTCTAATTGTATATATAATTTGATCGATCAATCACTTACATTGGTCGATCAATACCAAATTTGATCGATAAATATCCAATTTTGATCGATCAATCACCCAATTGATCGATCAAAACTTTCAGAAATGCACAGCCATAAGGTTTTGTCATTTTTGACCTATTTTCATCCAAATCTTCTACGATCTTCATCAAATCACACACACATCCACACTAAACTAAAACAATGATTTATTCTATAATCTAAACCATTAAAATCAAATAAAAACTAACCTTTCTTCGATCGATTTCGCTCCTTTAAGGATCGTTGTCCAAAAGGGTTTTGAAACGAATCTTACGAATTTCTACTGCGATTTCACCACGATTGATCACCACGAATTCAAGATGAAGTCGTCAATGATCCACGCATCGATCTTAACCTCTTCAACGCTTGATTAGCGATCACGAGGTGGAGCGTTTCTTGAAAAATGGGGTTTCTAAGGAAATGGGGTTTGAACGATCGAAATTCACCAAATGCGGGATTCAAGCGTTGATTGGCATCGAGTTCTTCATGAATAATGCAAATATTGCGGCGCGATCACGATCTCATCGTCGAAATCTCAAGAAGGGCGGAAGTTTTCTCTTCTTTTTCTCTCTAAAAATCCAAACTCCAAAGCTTTGCAACCGGGTGAAGCTTCTTTGAGAAGCTTTGTCTTTTAATTAGCTAAAGGGCTTCGTTTCGATGCGAAGCAATAACACTGCAAAAGTGTGTTAGGCTTATCCACTTGAAATAGAGTTTGGTTTCGGTGTGGAGCGGCACACGGTAAGTCGGTGCATGGCTTTCACACTAAAGGCCCAAACACACATTTAAACCATAATTCGTCCGCACAAAGTTATCCTAATATTATTTAAATATTTATTATTATATAAAAATTTATGATGACATCAGTTTTTGTGTCGACCACACACACGAGGTGAGTTGAGTTCGGGTCTAATTTTACGAGTTATTACAAGAATTATGGTGAATGATGTGAAGATAAACAAACTGTGGTTGAATGAGCAAACAGGTCAGAAGAATCCATTTTAAACAAACACAGACCAGGAGAAATTCGATGGTCGAATTTCAATTCGAGGGTCAAATTTGGAATTCGACCATCGAATTGAAAATTGAGGGTCGAATTTGGGCTTTTATAGCCTGTTGTTTAGAATAATTCATTAAATTTTGGGCCCTAGGCCATTATTTTGTCTTTTTGGATATCACTTGAGGAACCATCATTAGGAACCACTATTTTAGGTGTTGGATTGGCCATCACCAGTGGTTCCTCCTGGTTCCTCAGGGTGATATATATTATTTTGTATGAACTTTTGTCCTTGCTTTTGACCTATGTTTATATTTTTTTGACCTATGTTTATGCTGCTGGCTTCTATTTGAGATATGGCTTAGTGAGAAACCCATAAGTTGATGAACAGATCTTTCCTATGCCGAGAGGATTGGAAAAGTCGGGTCGTCACAAACGAAGAATAACCTCTGTGTATTTCGATAGCGTTCATGGGAGGTCTAGCGGGCAGAAATTCACCTGGCCACTACAAAAAAAAAGAAAAAGAAAAAGACTACCATCTAGAGTATTTTATGTAAAAAACTGATGCTCCCAAGATTTTTTTTTTTTGGTTAATAGCTATCGGGGAGTTGCAACTCTCTTTTTTTTTTTTTTAAATGGTTGCGAACATAGTGTACCATTTACTGCAATAAAACTTCACATTTTACTATGGGAGGAACGGGACTGAAAACAGAATTTGGGTAAAAAACCATTTTCCCCAATAAATCCCCTTTGCGCCTAAGTGAACGTACTCTAAATATTTAAATAACCTGAAGATTGTATATTAATTCTACTTTTTTCGTAATATTGATGTTTAGTATTTATTTTATTTTTTTTGATAAAAGTGAACTAATTAAATATCATTATTATCCACTCGATTAGAATGGAAATGCAGTTTGATACAATTATTTTTCAAGCAAATTATCACTTTAAACATCTAAACAATCCTAATGATTCTCTATGTCCCTCTTACAATAATATTTACTTTGTATACTTGAAAAAATAATTTGGGATTCTAAAAAATATGAACCCTTCATCTTATCATGCACCTTATTCAACTCATGTTCATTTTCTCAAACAATAAACAACTAAACAAAGATATCTTTCAATTTTCGCAGGAATTATATATAAGTAATTTTATACATCAAAAAAAATAAATTGATTCTCTTTACATAGAAATAAAAAAAAATGTCTACCATCAAGCCGCTAGTTGACTATTGAGATCGGCAATATTTGTGATAAATCGAACACACGAAAACTAAAAGCACTCGTTGGAGACATTAGACGTGCATCATCAACATCTATATCTGACGTACTAGAACCTCTCCATTTTCCTCTTTAATAAAAGGATGATTTAAGAGTATCTCAGCCGTCCATCTCTGTGTAGGTTCCCTCACCAAACATTTGTTCAAGAAATCCCATAACCCATCCGACAACTCCTATGAACCTCTGGCAATTCCTCCCAAACCCAATCTGAAATAGAAGTTCACCTATCTCTGTATCCTTTCCAACCTTCCATAACGGCTTCCCATCACCATCTCATGTTAGAAATTCCTATTTTGGTGGCCATCACTATGGTCAAACCCGTTGACCGGTGAATGGTATAAGATCAACCTTAAGATGTACAATTGCTATTCTGGTGAGTTTGAAGAGAATAGGCAACTGCTTATTGAGTCTTTCAGTTAAAGTATGATTGTGATTTCTAATCACACTATAATTAGCAATTTCAGTCCTTAATGGGATAGGACTCTTTGGCTATAAATATAAGGGGTGCTTGGTCCCAACGATAGCTAATTCAATCCTCCCTATTGGAGCATCCCCATTGTGCTAGGAGATATTGAAGCGAGAAGATCGTTGAGGATCGGCAACCATCAATGGCTAATGCTCAAGGTGCATATTTATAGATTATATATTTATTATTTTTTATTGATCGTGCGCCTAGATCTTTAGGCTTAATTTTGGATGGTCGGATCGTTAGATCCATTTAGATTCCATCATCTCAACTACAACACACCCAAGTGACCATATATCAAAAGATGCATTGTATTCGCTCCAGGCCACAGATTCTGTAGCCATGTATAGAGGTGTGCCCTCAAGAAAATTCCATCTCCTCATCCGCCTTCTTCACTTGTTATGGATGAGAGAGGTGCAGACTTAACTGCCATTAACGGAGGATACACACCTGGTTTAAGTGCAGCCAAATTCACACTACCAAAGCTTCCTTTACCCAATAACTCTCCTCTATGCCGCTCTATTTTATTTTTTCTATTTCTTAATCTTCAGCGATTACAAATACTGTTCTTATTTATCTGTTTATATAAAAATGGTCTCTAAGGCAAATTGTGAAACTAATTTAAGTGTTTTGAGGCTATCTTGGACTCTAAGTAGAAGTATAAAAATGTTCTCTAGAAAGTTTAGTTATATTATAAAAGAAAATTTTAGTGTAAACATGTAATAACCGAAAGCAGCTGGTAGATTGCTAAAATGAGCCGAGTTTAGTGTAAGCGATCCACCTGTTTAAGTAGAAGTAGAAGTAGACGATACTATAATTGGAAAGTTTAGTGTAAACATGTAATAACCGAAAACATGCAGCTGGGACCTTAATTTCAACCGCCGGCGTATCTTATATTTTTTGGGAAATTTACCTTATCGGCCCTGTCAGATACACCTTTTACATCAGAGGCCCTGTATTTTCACCTTTATCCAAATCGACCAGCTTTTAGCCTAGCCGACTCTAAGGATAACAAAAAGTCCAAATTACCCCCTTTCTTTAATGCACAAAAACATCATCTTCTTTCTTATTTTAATCTAGTAGAGTTTTTAAAAGTCAAAGGTGGCGAAGGTGACGGCGTCTTTTCCTCAATCCAAACTATTCCGATCTGTTATTTGGATCGACCCAAATACACCTTTTTCGTCAGAGACTGTAGCAGATTAGAATGACGAAGAAGAGGATACACCTATATAATTTAAAATTTTAAATCTTTGTTTTTTTCTATTTTTACGCGATGTGAAACGAGATCTATTCCGATCCAAATTATACCGATCTACTATTTGGATCGACCCAGATATTCCTTTTTGATCAAAGACTGTAGCAGATTAGAATGAGGAAGAAGAGAATACGCCTATATAATTTAAAATTTTAAATATTTGCATTTTTCTATATTTACACGATATGAGACGAAATCTATAAAATCGATTTGAAGGCCATAATATAAAGTCGATAGTGCCAAAGATAGATATGAAAAGATATCGACAGACACATTTGATATGACCATTTTAAGAGTCGCCATCGACTCTATACAAAGTCGCCATTGACTTTATGCTAGTCGATGGCGGTGAAATCTGATGAGTCGCATCGATTATATAAAAAAAAAAAAAAAAATTTATATAATTTTTTTTTTTATATATAATCGATGGCGACTCTGTACAGAGTCGATGACGACTCTTAAAATGATCGATACCAATTGTGTAACGAGTCGCCATAGATTGTTAATTTTTTTTTTTTTAAAGAGGCGATATTGCCTTTTTTCATGTCTATCTTTGGCGCCATCTATTTTATTATGTGGCTTTCAAATCAGACGGCATAGATCCGATTTTTACATTGCGTAAATATAGAAAAATATAAATATTTAAAATTTTAAATCATGTAGAAACGAAAAAAAGTGTAAGAAGGGTATTTCGGACTTTATGTGCTAGCTGAAAATGGCTTGGCTAAAAGCTGATCGGTTTGGGTAAAAGTGAAAATACAGGGCCTCTAAACGTAAAACGTGTATCTGACAGGGCCGGTTAAGTAAATTTCCCATATTTTTTTGTAGTGCGATTCCCAGAATGGAAGGAACCTAAGAGAGTTTTGGGGTGGGTTCCCGAAATGGAAGGAGGTGTCGCTATTGGCTAATTGCCCACTTTGTAGCGAGACTTTCTTATTTTAACCACTTTGTAGTGAAAGTTTCTTATTTTAAGATCTTCCACGTAGACTCTAAGATGTTATAAATAGAAACCTCTTTTTTAACGACTTCTACTTAGACTCTAAGATACGCTTAAATTAGTTTTAAACCGTGTTTTCTATATAGCAGACACATTTTATTATAAAACGATCATAACTGAAAAGGTTTTAAAATATTTGTAATCCCAAGATTAAGAAATAGAAAAAATGGAGTGGTTTAGAGGAGAATTATTGGGTAAAGGAAGCTTTGGTAGTGTGAATTTGGCTGCACCTAAACCAGGCGTGTATCCGCCGTTAATGGCAGTTAAGTCTGCACCTCTCTCTCACTCTTCTTCTCTACAGAATGAGTCGAAGATTATGAAAATTTTCAACAACTGCCCCCAAATACTTCATTACTTCGGCTCTGATATTACGGCAGAAAACGGTGAAGAATCATACAATATGTTCGTCGAATACGTCTCTGGAGGCACTCTCGCCGGCTTACTGAAGAAGAGCAAATGTCGCATGTTAGAGTTTGATGTGAAACGCTACTCAACGTCGATTTTACGAGGCCTACGATACATCCATAACAAGGGTTACGTGCACTGCGATATTAAGCCTGAAAACATCCTTGTTTGTTCTCCTTGGGATTTCAATTCCTACGAGCAGAAAGATGTTATTAAAATCGCCGACTTCGGGTTGGCGAAGAAGGCCGACGAGGAGACTGAAGATGGGATTTTCTTGAGGCACACCTCTATACATGGCTCCAGAATCTGTGTCATCGAGTGAATTCAGTGCATCTTCTGATATATGGTCACTTGGGTGTGTTGTAGCTGAGATGGTGATGGGGAAGCCGTTATGGAACGTTGGAAAGGATACAGAGATAGGTGAACTTCTATTTCAGATTGGGTTTGGGAAGGAATTGCCAGAGATTCCATGGGAGGTGTCGGATGGGTTGTGGGATTTCTTGAACAAATGTTTGGTGAGGGAACCTACAAAGAGATGGACGGCTGAGATGCTCTTAAATCATCCCTTTATTAAAGAGGAAAATGAGAGGTTCAATCAAATATGGGAAGTAAGTCAGATATAGATCTAGATGTTGATGATACACGTCTAATGTCTCCAACCAGTGCTTTTAGCTTTCGTCCGTTCGATTTATCACAAATATTGCCGATCTCAATCGTCAACTAGTGCCTTGATGGTCATTAGACATTTTTTTTTGTTTCTTTGTATAGAGAATTAATCTTTCATTTTTTTTCGATGTACCCAATTACTTATATATAATTCTTGTGGAAATGGAAAGATATCATTTTTTATTGATTGAGAAATTGAGACAACATGAGTTGAGTTGGCTGCCACATCAAACTCTAAAAGAAATTTACTATTCTTCAGTTTGCTGACAAGAGTGCCTCCTGATACGTACTCGACGAATATATTAAATGATTCTTCTACATTTTTTATCCTAATAATGGAGTCGAAGCAGTAAAGTATCCATTTTATTTCTTCTATTTCTTCATCTTCAGCGATTACAAATATTTTTTTTTTGGTTGCTATCTTTTATATAAAAATGTTGTCTGATATCGTTATAAAAGGAAATTTTAGTCTAAAACATGTAATAACCGCAAACAAATGCTAGATCAGGCGCAACTAACAGTCGATCAATTTTTTAAATCAGGCGCAACTAACAGTCGATCAATTTTTTTATTCCTTGTATCAAATATCCCAAAAAAATAACGCTTGAATCATATGGCACGCATGACACTCAAACGTGATTTTAGGGGCATGTTTTGGGATCTGTGACATGTGTAATCATAAACCGATCATCTGATAATTGCGCCATGATCTCAAGATCCATTGTGTGGAAGATCGGGATGAAACACGACCTCCACCATTTGATCATATGCAATCAATAGTGTTCAAGGGGTCTAGGTCGTAACGGTTTCAATAAAGAGGTGGGGGCCAACAAAGGTTCCAAAGAATTAAATTATCCAATTTTTTTGTGGTTCGCTTTCTAAACCCAGAAGATGGGACCAGATTTCTGTGTAGGGTTTTTAATGGGCCAGGATCAGCTAGAATCCTGTCCAGCTCGGTTCCAATATGGGTTTGAAATAAAACTCCCGAACATAAATGGGCTCGGGCCTAGCGCATTTATCCTCAAAGCTTGGGCCTGCCATGAAAAGCTTGGGCCTGCCATGGAATCTCTGGCACTTCCTTTCCAAACCCAATCTGAAATAGAAGTTCACCTATCTGTTGATCCTTTCTAACGTTCCATAACGGCTTCCCATCACTATATCAGCTACAAAACACCACCCAAGTGACCATATATCCGAAGATGCACTGTATTCACTTCAAGAAAATCCCATCTTCACATTTTAAACATTTAAACACCATCTATTAAAGTGTCACTTTTTATCTCATACCATTAAAGTGTGATTTATCATTGTGCCACGCGGCAAACATTTATGATCAATATAAATTATGATCCATCGTTGGAAGGGTTTAGGTTCGAACCATATAGTGTTTGTTTACGCCGTGAAAGGGTTTAGGGTTTTCAAAGTATTTCTTATCCATCCTCAATTATTGTTGTAATGCAAAGATATATTTCACTATTTCAAGTCCAAATTAGATTCACAAGGAATATTAGAGTATTAGAGTACACCTTATTTGACAAGTATCACCCCTGAGTTATCTAAACCAAGTGGAATAGATATCACCCCGTGATAATTATCAAATAAGGTGTACTCTAATAAATACTTTGAAAAAGCAAATTACAATTAGTTATAAAAAATATGAGCCCTTGACTAATAAATACTGGTAAACAAGCACCATATTGACTCATGTTTTTTCTTCCTTTTCTCGAGAGATTTAAAAGAAATCCATAAAACAGAGTATTAATTCAAGTTCTTTGTAATATTTATGTTTGGTATTTTTTTTTTATGAAAGTGAACTAAATATTATTATTATACCCCATTAGAATGGAAATGCAGCTAATATGTTAATTATCACTTTAAACATCTAATATCTAAACAACCCTAAACATTCTCTATTATCGTCTTACAATAACATATTTCTTTGTATGCTTGAAAAATGAATTTGCTGTTATAAAGAATATTAACCCTTCATCTTACCATCCACCATATTCAACTTATGTTCATCTTGTCCATCAATAAACAACATATTTTTCAATTTTCGAAAAAATTATATACATGTAATTAGGCACATCAAAATAATAAATAAATTGATTCTCTAAACATAAAAATTTAAAAATATATAAAAGAAAATAAAAAATAAAAAAATGTCTAATGACCATCAAGCCGCTAGTTGATTATTGAGATCGGCAATATTTGTGATAAATCGAATGGACGAAAACTAAAAGCACTGGTGTAGACATTAGACGTGCATCATCAACATCTATACCTGGCATACTTCCCATATTTGATAGAACCTCTTCATTTTCCTCTTTAATAAAGGAATGATTTAATAGAATCTCAGCTGTCCATCTCTGACTAGGTTTCCTCCGCAAAGAGTTGTTCAAGAAATCCCACACCCATCCGATAACTCGGAACCTCTGGCAATTCCTTCCCAAGCCCAATCTGAAATAGAAGTTCACCTATCTTTGTATCCTTTCCAAACTTCCATAACGGCTTCCCCATCACCATCTCAGCTACAACACACCCAAGTGACCATATATCAGAAAATGCACTGTATTTATTCAAGGCCACAGATTCTGTAGCCATATAGAGGCGTGCCCTCAAGAAAATTTCCATCTTCGCTCTCCTCATTCGCCTTCTTCGCGAACCCGAAGTCGGCGATCTTAATAACATCTTTCTGCTCGTAGGAATAATTGTTTTCAGACTTTATATTGCAGTGTACGTAACCCTTGTTATGGATGTGGATTGTGGCGTAGGTCTCGTAAAATCGACGTTGTTTAGCGTTTCACATCAGACTGTAACATGTAACATTTACTATTCTTCAATGATTCTTCTCGATTTTCTTTCGTAATATCGGAGCCGACACTGGTTTAATTGCAGCCAAATTAATACTATGTTATAATAGGAAAGTTTAGTCATATTATATAAGAAAATTTTAGTCTAAACATGTAATAACTGAAACAGCTGGTAGATTGCTAAAATGAGCCGAGCTTAGTGTCAGTGATAAGCGGATTGGGTGCCTTTGCTGGCGCTCACCTATTTACTGAAAAGGCCCATATCCCAAACTCCTTAGAAAATCAATTATTATGTCTGATCAGATGATGGAGGACTTGTTGCACCCTGATCTTCTACCCAATAAATCTTTAGATGATGACGCATGTATCAGATAATCAATTTTTTATTTTATGTCAAAGATCCCTAAAAAATGCGCTTGAATCATATGGCTCACATGACTCTCAAACATGACTTTAGGGTCATTTCTTTGGGATCTATTATATGTGTAATCATAAATCGATCGTCTGATAGGTGAATCATGATCTCAGTATCTATTGTGTAAAATATTGAGATGTAACACGACCTCCATCATCTGATCCGATGCAATCAAAGGTTTTCAAGGGGTCTGAGTCGTGAGTGCTTTCAGTAAATAGGTTAGAGCAAACAGAGGTACCAAAGGGATTAAACTATCCAATTTTTTTTTGTGGTTTGCTTTCCAAACCCAAAAGATGGGACCAAATTTCTGCGTAGGGATTTTAATGGGTTCGGCTCAGTCAGAATCTTGTCCAGCTCGATTCCAATTTAGGTTTAAAAATAAAAAGCCCGAACAGAAATGTGCTCAGGCCGAGCATGGCCCAATTATGTATCCAGGACGCATTCAAGCATCTCTTTAGAATAATTGGGCTCCTCAAAGCTCGGTCCTGCCCTGAAAACTAAAGGCCAATTATGTTAAAGGAAAAAGTCAAGCGGGCCCAAGCCCAATACCGTTAAGGTTCGGGCTTTAAATAAAAGGGATGGCTCCTGGCGGACATTTAAATGATCTTACACCGTTAAAATGAGATTTTTTTCATCTTGCACCATCGAAGTGTGATTTACCATCATGTCATGTGGTGCTTATGCATGCGTGATCAATCTAAATTGTTTGACTCTTTATCATTGGAATATGCCTCAGCCCAAAGAAACATGCATTTAAGTGGATGTAAACCATATGAGTGTTGAACTTTAATATCATTCATTAAAACTAAAAACAATGGTTGATATTGTAATTCACAGATTAGATGGTTTAAATCTCCTTAAAATACCACTTTTTGCCTCTTGCAGTTCAATCCATGATCCATTACTTTGATGGCACAGATCACTCACATCTTAACCCAGAAAGGTAATTTAAACACCATTTTGGTGTTTAAATGACGCTCAGGAGAGTCGGATTCTAGATCAAATGCTTGGGCGCAAGCCCAAGCTGTCCTTATGTTTAAGAGTTGAAAATAATCAAGCCGATCAAAAAAGCCCGGCCCAAACCTGTCTCAGCCCAGCACCTTATAAAAATAAGGTGTATTAGCGGCACTTGCTGTTAAGAAAATTTTTGGTAGCGGCCAGACTAATAGCGGCAGTTTTTGGTAGCGACAGGACTAATAGCAATAGTTTTTTGTTAAAAAAACTGCCGCTACTAGTCTTATTTTTTGTAGAATTAAATAATGGGGTATCTATATTCACGCCATATTACCAAGGAGCCTACATCGAGAACCCTTAATTGAATCAAATCAAACCATGGAGATCATTTTTCACCCCAACCTTTAACATTTTGAAAGCTTTTTTATTCCACGTGGCATAAAATATTTAAAAATTGGCCCTATAATCATGTGGTTACATCACCCTCAAATGTAATTTAGAGCTACATTTTGGGATCTATTTCACTTGGGATAAAAAATTGTCCTGTCTGATGGTATGCTCATGTTCTCAAGATTTATTGTGTGAAAGATTGGGTAAAAAACAATCTCAAGCATATGATTCTAAGCAATCAATGATGTCGCGTTGGCACCCTCAAGGAATCCAATAGGAGTGAAGAGAGGTACTCTAAATAATACATATGTGAGGGAGCAACTACTTGCACATGATATTTGGGTCGTTGGACATAGTTCAAAACCCATCATCTTGTTCAATGGTTGATTGTGTTGAATCGGAGATGAGATCATTTATCGTACCAATACCATTTGGAGAGGTTGTTTGAAATTGGCACGTTAAGGTCTTCAAAAACCTTAAGTGCTTGTAGGGGTAGAAGTTTGATATACCGAACCGAAACAATATTTTCAATTTCGGTGTCGGTTTGGCCAAAACCAAATTGAATTTATCAGTTTCAATTAACCAAAATCTGTAATGTGTGTAACTGAAATCGAACCAAACCGATCCAATTTCAGTTTCGGTCGGTTCGGTTTGTTTTTCAATTTTTTATATATTTTTGTCTTTTGAGAGATTTTTTTCGTTTTCGTTGGTTTCTCTCCTATTCAACCAGTTTTCAGTACCCAATTGAAACCAACCCATCCAAATCAGATTCCGTTTTGTTTGGTTTTGATTCGGTTTCATCGGTTTTCATTTTGGATTTTTTTTCACCCATAAGTACAAGGGTATACGAGCTGTAACCTCGTACTCAGTTCTTTGTTTCCGAATTACAAAAAGGCGTTTAGCGTGTTTACGGGTGCAAATGGGTCCGGTTGACCTGGCAAGTTTTCAAGACCCGACCTACTTCAAGTTGTGTTTGGTGGTAGATTCACCCACTATTTTGTGTTAATGTAAATTTTATTTTTCCGTATAATAAATCCTCTTACCGAGTGTTTTGGTAGTTATTCACCAGAGATTAACAGATTTGATCTTCGCCAATTTATCTACATTTATTTCGGCTGTGTTTGGGTAAGCTCTTATAAGAGTAGAAGCAGCTTTTTGCCTGCTCTCTCTCAGAGCAAATAAAATCTACTCTGGGATAGAGCAGGCATACAACAATTTTATCTCTTAAAGCAGTTCTCCGCCAAAGCAAATGAGGCGAGGAGCTGTATTACCAAATGTAAAAGTAGTTCTCCGCCGGAGCCAAAAATGGAAAGAGTTGCTCTCTGCCCCAAAAGCGCTAACCCAAAAGCAGCCTAAAACATTTATTTCGAATATAATAGCCTAAAACATTTTCAAATGAAGCCCCTTTTTCTAAAGTCCCTATAAAGTAACACCTGAAAAAGGGAAACTTTGCCTTGGCCATTTTGATTTCTTTGGGCCGCAGAATTTAATATTGGAGTAGATTAATATTGAAATCACATCTAGGATTAAAAATCTCTAAGAGCCCCATGATTCAACTTGTTGGAATAGGAGGGCACGCCCTTCAATTGCGATATGCCTTCTCCATATCAACTATAATAAGAACCCTGTCTTCTTTTAAAGACAATTTCGAATGAATGCGCTCTTGTAATAACGGTGAGGTCTAAGATTTGCTTCCCTTCAATGAACACACCTTTGGATTTTTCATATAACCGAACCCGATTAACTCCCTTCAAATGGTTGGCAATAAATTTGGCTATGATTTTTTTATAGACCAGAGCTGAGGAATATTGGTCTAAACTTCTTGATGTCGTAAGCACCTCTTTCTCAGGGGATTAGGACGATGAAAGCGGCACTATAGACTTGTGAATGTACCCATCCTCCCAGGATTTGTCAACCATTCGGGTCACATCATCTTTGACCATCAACCAAAATTTTTAAAAGAAGCCACGGGCCCGGGGAACACATTCGGCATTATAGTACTTTCAATGGCTTCCCATATCTCATCAGCATGAAATCTCCCCTCAATATCGGTTGCTTCTTGATGAGTAATCATCTTTGGATGTACGTGATGATATCAACTGTTGTTTTTAATTTTTAATGGCTGATATTGAAGTGCATCAATAGGATGGTTCACTTAGGCATGTTTCTTTGGGCTAAAACATGTTAAAATAATAGATTGTCACTTGGACAATATAAATTGATAGACATGGCATTATGATAAATCATATCTCCATGGTGTGAGATAAAAAGTCTATTTTTGATGGTGTAAGATTACTAGTCATGCCTATCAAATCATTAAGGGCGCCTATGATAAAAATCAGTGATTGTTTTGAGTGAGACAATCAAGTTCGTTTTGATCCTAATCTTCCGGGGATAATGGCTCTTGACCGACATTTAAATACCATTAAAGTTAAACTTTTAATCTCACACTATTAAAGTGTGATTTTCATTATGACAGGTGGTGAACATCGATTATCAAACTAAAATGTCCAGTGGCAATCTATCATTGGAATATGTCTTAGCCCAAAAAATTATGTTTATAAGTGAACGTAAACCATCCAATTAGTGAACTTTAATATTAACTATTAAAACTGAAAACAACCGTTGAGGTTAAACTCTACAGATCTAATGGTTTAAATATCCCTACACCCGTCTCATTGCATACCATGAAACAGTTTTAATGGGTGCAAATAATGGTACCCAATTGCTAGTACCACGCACCATATTCCCGCTCATCATGTTTATTTCTATTACCACTCATATCAGATTTGATTCTCATATGGAATTTTGGGGAAATTGAGATTTGAGAGGGCTGGTTAGAGACATCATATACTTCCCAGACTGATAACACCTCTTCATTTATGTATTTAACAAAGGGAAAATGGTATGATACCTCTATTAGAGCCACGCAATCTGTGAAAGCGCCCACTTCGGAAACCCTTCAAAATAATTAATTACTTTGAATCAGATGATGGAGACTGTGTTTCACCCCAATCTTCCATAAAGGAATCTCGAGATCTTGCCACACCTATCAGCATGCCCGTTATTTATTTCACATATCATAGATCCCCAAAAAGGCCTTAAAATCTCGTTGAGAGTGATGTGTGCAATAGGATTGAAGGGGAATTTTTTTGGGTATCTGTGACGTGTGGAATAAACAAATGACCGTTTGATAGGTGCAATATAATCTCAAGATCCATTCTGTGGAAGATAGGGTTAAAAATTGATCTCCGTCTCTGATCCAAAGCAATCAATGATTTTTAAGGGTGCACACATGGGAACTTTCAGAGATTTCGCGGTTGCTAATAAGGTACCCTAATGGTATTATATTTTATAAAAAAAATAGAGGAATAATGGATCTGACCGTTTTCTTCCATTAAAGTGTCACTTTTTATCTCACACCATTGAAGTGTGAACCATTGTGCCATGTTGCACACATCTATGGCCAATCTAAATTGCCCAAGTGGCAATCCATAGTTGAAACATGTCCTAGCCAAAGGATCATGCTTATAAGTCGATGTAAATCATCCGATCGGTGAATTTTAATATTTGCCATCAAAATTAAGAACAACCATTGATATTAGAGTGTACAGATCAGATCGTTTGAATCTTCTAAAAAGTGTGATTTTTTTACCCATAGCCCTTCAATTGATGATATATAACTTTTGCGGTATGGATTTCCAAGATCACAAGCCAATAAATGGTGTAAGATTGTTTAAACACCATTTGATGCTTAAATGACGGTCAAGATACTCAATCCATTTAATAAATCACTACATCTATTCTAATTTTAACATATTTTATATTTTTAATAAAATCTTAAATATTAATATCCTAATTTTAATTATTTGGGACAAGGGTTTTTCACCTCTCTAATGCCTCGTACTTCATGGTAACATGATTATGGTAAAATCTCCTTTGCGTAAAATGGAATACAAATAATGCGGTAATATCAAATTTTGCCCTCAGTAAAATAAGGTGTTCACTTGATTGCATTTTTGCTACGTAAAATTACTTTTTGACGAAATTTAATATCTTGCCAAGTGAACAATAATGTAAAATGGTTGTAAAATTGTTTTGGTGCTAATCATCGTAGTCGTTCCTTTTGTAATCATCACATCCCTTATTGGGAAGCCCAAATTTGATGAAATTATTACACGACATCATCTACGCTATTATGATCAACCCTACTTGTTTGTATTCGAGGATTAAAATTTTTTACCATTGATTACACAATCGAATCTATGGATGAGTTGTACTATATCTTCCAATGACCACGTTTGGCTTATACATTGAGGATTGCGAATCATTGTTTGAGGGCACCAAAGGCACCATGTAGAATCAATGAAGAGTGGAGAAGTTTCTATAGAGAATTATAGAACTTTACCAATCGTTGGATGTCCAATTGAGACACATGTCCCAATCTCACACCATCCCTTATATACTCTGTAGTTTATAAATAATGTAGAGTTTGACTAGAAGTGTTAGGGATTTGAGTATAATGAGTGCTAAACTATATATCAAAATAAAGGCTACACTGACCCTTGTTGTCGCATGATTTGAGGAAAAGTTTGCATTTATAGGAAAAAGTGCTCAAATATGAACAATAAATCCTTATTTTTTTCAACCATTTTTGAAATCAAATCCTATAAGTAAATCAAATCATGCAAGTAAAATACGAGATTTGCATAAGTAAATCAAATCATGCAAGTAAAGCACGAAATTCGCATTACCATTCTCCAATGAAGAATAATCACTAATGAAAAGGGGGTTTGAGCATAATGAGTACTAAACTATAGATCAAAAGAAAGGCTACAACCATTGTTTAAAATATGCATACCTCGTTGTCACAGATTTGAGGGCAAGTTTGCATGAAAAAACGCTCAAATATAAACAATAAAATCCCTATCAAATCCTATAAGTAAATTAAATCATGCAAATAAAAGCAGATTCGCATCACCATTTTCCAACGATGTAATATCCCTAATACTTTAGACCTGATTTCGGTTACCTCGGTAAGCATGTCTGAAAAATTTACGAGACGAACCTGATTGATTTTGGTAAGTTAGAGTATGATGAGTGATAGGAGCAAAGAATTTTTGTTTTGAACTTGTGTAAGTCATATTTTAGATGATATATGCATTAAGTAATGTGTGAGCGCTTAACACCGAAAACATTTGCAAGTTAAGTGAATAGAATTTTAGGTAAAATATCTTGATATTTTGAGAGGAGAATTTAGCTTATAAGAGAGAGGTGTGACAGAGAGTTTGATCCTTCTCTCACGTATGATCCTGAATTTGAAGCCCTTGTAACACTACGCTTGATCTTAGATCTCTTGTGTTTTAGAAACCCTCTCCCCATCTCAACCATTAAAAGTTTTGTATTTTTATTTATAATCAGTTTAAGCTATTAAGAGAGAAGGATAGGGGAGAGGATAATTCTGAGGATGGGTTGGGTTTATTGCTCTTGAAGCAAGGTGGTGTTGGATTGACTTAGAAGTCCGAGCCTACTAGACCTCAAGGTTTCGTTATGGTGCTTGAAATTTGTGCAACGGGACCCGAAGGATTAACTTCAAGAGGTAGGCTTTTAAACCCCTTTGAGTTAAATAATTTGATCCTTGCTTAGAGTAGAATTATGGTGAATGATGTAAAGATAAACAAACTGTGGTTGAATGAGCAAACAGGTTAGAAGAATCCATTTTGAACAAACACAGACCTGGAGAAATTCGATGGTCAAATTTCAATTCGAGGGTCGAATTTGAAATTCGACCATCGAATTGAAAATTGAGGGTCGATTTTGGGCTTTTATAGCCTGTTGTTTAGAATAATTCATTAAATATTGGGCCCTAGGCCATTATTTTGTCTTTTTGAATATCACTTGAGGAACCATCATTAGGAACCACTATTTTAGGTGTTGGATTGGCCATCACCGGTGGTTCTTCTTGGTTCCTCAGGGTGATATACATTATTTTGTATGAACTTTTATCCTTGCTTTTGAGCTATGTTTCTATTTTTTTGACTTATGCCGGCTTCTGTTTGAGATATGGCTTATTGAGAAATCAATAAGTTGATAAACAGGCTTTTCCTATACCGAGAGGATTGGAAAAGTCGGGTCGTCACAAGCGAAAAATAACTTCTATGTATTTCGATAGCGTTCACGGGAGGGCTAACGGGCAGAAATTCGCATGGCCACTACAAAAAAAAAGAAAAAAGACTACTATCTATAGTATTTTCTGTAAAAAACTGATGCTCTCAAGATTTTTTTTGTTGTTAATAGCTGTCGGGGAGTTGCAACTCTCCTTTTTTTTTTAATGGTTGCGAACATAGTGTACCATTTACTGCAACAAAACTTCACATTTTACTACGGGAGGAACGGACTCAAAACAGAATTTGGGTAAAAAACCATTTTCCCCAATAAATGCCCTTTGCACCTAAGTGAACGCACTCTAAATATTTAAATAACCTGAAGATTGTATACTAATTCTACTTTTTTCGTAATATTGATGTTTGGTATTTATTTTATTTTATTTTTATAAAAGTGAACTAAATATCATTATTATCCACTCGATTAGAATGGAAATGCAGCTTGATACAATTATTTTTTAAGCAAATTATCCCTTTAAACATCTAAACAATCCTAATGATTCTCTATTACCCTCTTACAATAATATTTACTTTGTATACTTGAAAAAATAATTTGGGATTATAAAAAATATGAACCCTTCATCTTATCATGCACCTTATTCAACTCATGTTCATTTTCTCAAACAATAAACAACTAAACAAAGATATCTTTCAATTTTCGCAAGAATTATATATAAGTAATTTGATACATCAAAAAAAATAAATTGATTCTCTTTACATAGAAATAAAAAAAAAAGTCTACCATCAAGCCGCTAGTTGACGATTGAGATCGGCAATATTTGTGATAAATAGAACGCACGAAAACTAAAAGCACTCGTTGGAGACATTAGATGTGCATCATCAACATCTATATCTGACGTACTAGAACCTCTCCATTTTCCTCTTTAATAAAGGGATGATTTAAGAGTATCTCAGCCGTCCATCTCTGTGTAGGTTCCCTCAACAAACATTTGTTTAAGAAATCCCATAACCCATCCGACAACTCCTATGAACCTCTGGAAATTCCTCCCAAACCCAATCTGAAATAGAACTTCAGCTATCTCTGTATCCTTTCCAACCTTCCATAACGGCTTCCCCATCACCATCTCAACTACAACACACCCAAGTGACCATATATCACAAGATGCATTGTATTCACTCCAGGCCACAGATTCTGTAGCCATGTATAGAGGTGTGCGCTCAAGAAAATTCCATCTTCGCTCTCCTCATCCGCCTTCTTCGCTTGTTATGGATGTGGCGTAGGCCTCGTAAAATTGACGTTTCACATCAAACTCTAACATGCCACATTTACTGTTCTTCACTGTTAAGTTTTTCATAATCTTCGACTCGTTCCGTAGGGAAGAAGAGTGGGAGAGAGTTTCAGACTTAACTGCCATTAACGGAGGATACACACCTGGTTTAAGTGCAGCCAAATTCACATTACCAAAGCTTCCTTTACCCAATAACTCTCCTCTATGCCACTCTATTTTATTTTTTCTATTTCTTAATCTTCAGCGATTACAAATACTGTTCTCTAGGGTAAATTGTGAAACTAATTTAAGTGTTTTGAGGCTATCTAAGTAGAAGTATAAAAATGTTCTCTAAAAATTTAGTTATATTATAAAAGAAAATTTTAGTCTAAACATGTAATAATCGAAAACAGCTGGTAGATTGCCGAGTTTAGTGTAAGTGATCCACCTGTTTAAGTAGAAGTAGAAGTAGAAGATATTATAATTGGAAAGTTTAGTGCAAACATGTAAAACCGAAAACATGCAGCTGCTAGATTGCTAAAATAAGCCGCGTTTAGTGTATGTGAGAGATGGATTAGGTAACTCTGTTCGCGGAAAGCGCCACATCCCAAACCCCTTGTAAGCCATTGATTGCATCTGATCAGATGATGAAAGATGTTTTTCACCCCGATCTTCTATACAATAGATCTTTAGTTGATGGCGCACCTATCAGACGTTAAGTTTCTTATTTCATGTATCAAAGATCCCTAAAAAGTAGCCCTTGAATCATATGGCACACATGAGGCTCAAACGTGACTTTAAGGCCATGCTTTGGGATCTGTGACACACGGAATCATAAACCAACCGTCTGATAGTTGCACCAAAATTTCAAGATCCATTGTGTGGAAGATAGAAATGAAACACCACCTCAATCATCTGATCCTATGCAATCAATGGTGTTCAAAGGGTCTGAGTTGTTACGCTTTCATTAAACATGTGGGGCGAAGAGAGGTTCTAAAGGATTACATTATCCAATTTTTTTGCGGTTTGCTTTCCAAACCTAAAAGAGGGACCAAATTTCTGGGTAGGGGTTTTAATGGGTCGGGCTCAGCGCCAGAATGCTGTCCAGCTCGGTTCCAATTTGGGTTTAAAATATAAAGCCCGAACATAAATGCGCTGGCCACCATGGCCCAATTTTGTATCCAGTATTCAAGCCCCTCTTTAGAATAATTGGGCTCCTCAGAGCTTAGGCCTACCCTAAAAAGCCCAATTATCTTAAAGGTAAATCAAACCAGTTCGAACCTAAGCCCAATACCGTTTAAATAAAACGGATAGCTCCTGACGGACATTTAAATGATCTTACACCATTAAAATGAGATTCTTTCATCTTGCACCATTGAAGTGTGATTTATTATCATGTCATGTGGTGCTTATCTATGATCAATCTAAATTGTCTGGCATTCTATCATTGGAACATGCCTCAGGCCAAAGAACATGCATACAAGTGGATGTAAATCATCCGAGTGTTGAACCTTAATGTCAGCCATTAAAACTAAAAACAATGGTTAATATTATAATCCACAGATTAGATAGTTTAAATCGCCTTAAAATATCACTTTTTGACTCTTGCATTTCAATCCATGATCCATTACTTTGACAGTAAAGATCACTCACATCTTGCAATATGCTCATCGATGCTTTGATCGATCATAGGCCAATCCACACTCCGATACCAATTGTTGGATCTTATCGATCGGACCACCCAAAAATTTGTCCTAGGATTTAGGCGTATGATCAATCAAAACAATAAATCAATATCTCATTAATTAAAATATATATGTGTACCTTATCGCGAAGATCGTAACCGTCGCTTTAGCTTTAATCAGCTTTAGCTTTAATCATATCAATCTAAGCCTTTCCTACAAGGAAGAAGAAGAAGAAGGTGGCTCTACCGCCTCTCTTGCTACACTCTCTTAATAGGAAGAGTACCGATTCTAATAGGAATGAGAGTCACATGTAAATTAAGAAACCTTGAAGTTTCCTTCAATTTCCAATAATGTCCTTTATTATTTCAAGCAACTGCAATCTAGGATTTTATAAAATCCTAGTGTGTGTGGGCCACACAAAATAAGAATTTTAGTTTCCATAAAAAATTCCAACAAGGAAAACGGTCACCAAGGAGGAAACTGGAATAACCGAGAAAAAACTTACGGGGGCAGAGACATAACCTTAGACTCCCTAAAAACCAAAAAATAAAACAAATTGAGCATAAACCTTAAAGCTCATAAATACATTTTAGAAGCAAGCTAGACTGAAACTCCAGGATATTGAAGCATTCAGTGTCGGCAGATCCGCCAACCACGGCCCATCAGCACAAGGAAATGATGCAGTCTTTGATGATTTCCTCTTCATTAAAACCCACTCCATCACACCTAATTTTATTTCGTCATCTCCATACGTTCCAAAGCACTAAAATTTGAAAATAAGTTCAAAATAAATTTTTTATCCTAGCGAATCCGACAAATATTTCTTTCTCACATTAAAGAAAACACTCTTAATTAAATCCAACGTCTTAGATGTTATTTGGTTAACACAGCTTCTCTCCCATTATTTCACTTCAAACAGCTCCCTGCAAACACTATTAATGTTGAAAATGAAAAAAAAGCTGGAAGCATCCAAACCCGACTTAATTTGTTCTAAGTGGAAGCCGAAGTCAAGGCACGCCAAACAGAGTCTTGGTGAAAATATTAACAATAAAGAAAACACTCTCAAATCACCTCAAATAAATTGCCCAAATATCACAACTGTAACTGACAACCAATCGATGCCTCGCCTTTGGAAGATCAATAAAAAATGTGTGTTGCATTGCTAGGAAAAGTTCATCAATCGATGGTTACTATTTACCATCCATGCAATTTCTAAACTATGTCCCATCAAATAAGTCCCATCTTGTTTGGACGGTCCAGATCATTAGACACACACATCTCCACGATGGCCTCCCTTCAGATCTCCGGTTGCGTATTTGTTCTAGCTGCTGATTTGTCCCTTGGCACTCGAATCCCATATATTGGTGCTCAAGTTCATATCTAAAAGAGATTATATGAAACGGATGGTCATGATTTTATCAACTTTTCCTTGCTGCATGCTTATTTGGTCAATCAATCACCGCATTTGACTTGTGCAGTGGCTCTCAGATTTCACCTGTTAAAAAATTAAATTAAACCCACCATAAATCAACAAAACCAAATAAAATGAGAGCAAAATGAATCAGAAAATGAAATGAAAAAACAAAATAATAAATCAAAATTCCTTAAAAAGAAAAATCAACAAAACCAAATAAAAAAATTCACAGCAGATCTAACCACGTTTACTTAGAAACAGTACATCCAAAAGCTTGATCTATTGTAGACGATAAAAAAAATCAGATTGAAGCAAAAAACCAAAAGGATGATGGAATCTAAATGGATCTGACGATCCGACCATCCAAAATTAAGCCTAAAGATCTAGGCGCACGATCAATCAAAAACAATAAATATATAAACTATAAATATGCGCACCTTGAGCGTTAGCCATCGATGGTTGATTGCCGATCTTCAACGATGTTCTCGCGTTCAATGTCTCTTAGCACAATGGGGATGCTCTCGCCAATAGGGAGGATTGAATTATATCGAGCTATCGTTGGGACCAGGCACCCCTTATATTTATAGCCAAAGAGTCCTATCCCATTAAGGACTGAAATTGCTAATTGTAGTGTGATTAGAAATCACAATCATACCTTAACTGAAAGACTCAACAATCAGTTGCCTATTTTCTTCAAACTCACCAGAATAGCAATTGTACATCTTAAGGTTGATCTTATACCATTCATCGGTCAATGGGTTTGACCATAGTGATGGCCACCAAAATAGGAACGTCTAACAGTCTCCCACTTGGCCAAACTATGTCAATAAACTCCGATTACCCAATGTTAGCTAACGTTCGTGGAATGGTAAGTCACAATCAATCTCAATCAAAGTCTTTATTGTCAGTCCGGTCCAATGAGAATTTCAACACAGAATCAATGTAGTCAATATATCATATCATCGATATATGACCGCTCATTAGTCACTGTATTGGAAGTCATCACCGACATGGATTCCAACTAGTATGATTTCACATAGATTGTAAGTTTACAAATTGAATGGTGATTACATGTAAACTCAATCTAATATTGGTCCTTCTTTATTGCCATCTACTGGCACCATATGTTCCAAGGAGTTATTTGCATAAAAATGGAAAAGCAAATAAATAAATTTTATTTCTGAATCAATTAAACAAATGTATTCACTCTCAAAGGCTATCAAAATTATTTGTTAACCCCATGCGCGCAACATGCTCCAAAAGGAGCTTGGGAGGTAAACATTTTGTGAGAGGGTCAGCCAACATGAGTGTCGTAGTTATCTTTTCAACAGATACAATTTGATTCTGAACTTTCTCCCTGACAACAAGATATTTTATATCAATATATTTGGAACCCCCACTAATCTTGTTGTTATTGGAGATAGCAATCGCAGCGGAATTGTCACAAAAGATTCTCAGTGGCTTTGAAATAGTATCAACAACTCGAAGCCCTGAGATAAAATTCCTCAACCATATCGCCTCACATGTTGCCTCAAAACATGCTTCCATAGTGGACGACGTAGTCAGCGTTTGTTTAACGCTCTTCCAAGATATAGGTCCACCTGCAAGCATAAAAATATAACCCGATGTAGACCTACGAGTGTCTTGACACCCAACATAGTCAGCATCGGAATAACCAATAACTTCAAGGTTATTCAACCTTTTGTATGTGAGCATGTGTCCTTTAGTCCCTTGTAAATAGCGAAAAACCTTCTTAGCTGCTTTCCAATGATCCAAACCAGGATTACATTAGTACCTGCCAAGCATGCCAACTATATACGCTATATCTGGACGAGTACAAACTTGTGCATACATGAGACTCCCAACTGCCGATGCATAGGGAATTGTCTCCATCTGTTTTCTCTCCAGATCGATCCTGGGACTTTGAAGTAGACTAAATTTATCACCCTTAATGACAGGGGCAACAGTAGCAGAACAATTGTGCATGTTAAACCTTTTAAGAACTTTATCAATATAAGCTCTTTGAGACAATCCCAATATGCCACGGGCTCTATCTCGATGAATCTCAATTCCTATCACGTAGGAAGCTTCACCAAGATCTTTCATATCAAAACTCTTTGATAAAAAGTTCTTTGTCTCATATAACATGCCCAAATTGCTACTCGCAAGTAAGATATCATCAACGTATAAAACAAGGATGATAAACTTACTCCCACTGATTTTAAGATATATGCATTGATCCACAGTATTTTCTTTAAAACCAAAATTTGAAATGACTTCGTGAAATTTTAAGTACCATTGTCGAGATGCCTGCTTTAAACCATATAGAGACCTTTTGAGTCTACAAACTAAATGACTCTCCCCCTCAACCTGAAAACCTTCAGGTTGTGTCATAAAGATATCTTCATGCAAGTCGTCATTCAGAAAAGCAGTTTTAACATCCATTTGATGCAATTCTAAGTCAAAATGAGCTACTAATGCCATGACTACCCGAAAAGATTCCTTTCTAGAGACAGGAGAAAATGTCTCTTTATAGTCTATTCCCTCTTTTTGAGTGAAACCTTTAGCGACTAACCTGGCCTTGTATCTTTCTATATTACCTTGCCTTGCTTGGTTTTAAATACCCATTTACGTACTGGGCTTGACTCCATTAGGTAACTCACAAAGATCCCAGACCGAGTTATGTTTCATTGATTCCAACTCATCTTTCATGGCTTCGAGCCATTGAGTGGATTTGTCGCTCTTCATGGCTTGGCTAAAGGAAATAGGATCTGATTCCTTTCCAAAATCAAACTCACTCTCATTTAGGTAAACTATATAGTCATCAGAAATGGCAGGCTTCTTTGCTCTCTCTGATCTACGCAATGGTAGATCATTGGCAGTCGCCATGGGAGCAAGACCCTCCTCAATGTGGGGTGTGTCAATAGGTATAGCCACAGGTGCATCAACACTGGCTTGAATAACTGGTGTTGGTGCCACTTTTTCTTGGATAAAAGGGATAGGAATTATAACCCGATTCTCCTCAAAGGTGATTTTCCTAAGCTCTATACTCCCACTGATCTCACGATCCTCAAAGAATTTTGCATGTCTAGTCTCAACAATCCGGGTACTATGAGTGGGGCAATAAAATCGATAGCCTTTTGATCTATTAGGGTAACCAATGAAATGACAACTTATAGTTTTAGGGTCCAAATTTCCTAATTGTGGGTTGTACACCTTTGCTTCAGCCAAACAGCCTCAAATGTGTAAATATCCTAAAGTCGGTTTTCTGCCTACCCATAGCTCATAAGGAGTTTTGGGAACTGCCTTACTAGGAACTCGATTGAGGATATGCACTGCTATTTTCAAGGCTTCTCCCCACAAGAACGTAGGCAACGTAGAGTTGCATAACATGCTTCTCACCATATCCATAAGAGTACGATTTCGTCGTTCAGTTACACCGTTCTATTCAGGTGTTCCCGGCATGGTGTATTGAGCGACAATGCCATGCTCTTGTAGATACAGGGCGAAGGGTCCTGGATTGCGACCTGTTTCAGAGTATCTACCATAGTACTCTCCGCCTCTATCAGATCTCACAATTTTAATCTTCGAATTGAGTTGTAACTCAACTTCGGCTTTATAGATTTTAAACATATCCAGGGCCTCAGATTTCTCGTGAATGAGAAATATATAACCAAAACGAGAATAATCATCAGTGAAGGTAATAAAATACTTTTGACCACCAATAGCGGGAGTTGGAAACGGTCCACAAATATCAGTGTGAACTATTTCCAGCAAACTCGTGCTTCTGAGAGCCCCTTTCTTATTAGTCTTTGTGAGTTTCCCTTTAACGCAATTAACACAAGTATTGAAATCAGAGAAATCGAGCGCATCGATTATATCATCTTTAATTAACCTCTCCATTCTATCCTTAGATATATGGCCTAAACGTTTATGCCATAAAATGGAGGAGTTATCGAGTGCTCGTTTTCATTTCTTACTTATTTTATCATTCACATGCATAGAAACTAAAGATTGGGCGTAAGATGAATCCAAGTTCAACTGATAATGATTGCCCACTAATGAGCAATATCAGAATTAAATAATAGAGTAAACATATTATGTCCAAATTTAAATTCAAAACCTAATGAATCCAATTTAGAAATTGAGATAAGGGTTCTAGTGATACTGGGAACATAAATAGTATCAACTAAATCCAAAATGAAACCACTATCTAAAATGAGACGGAGAGTCCCAATGGCCTCCACGTCTGCTTCTACTCCATTCCCGAGCTTGATGGTACGTTCGCCTTTACTTAGCTTCCTGCTGGATCGAAATCCCTGCCTTGAATTACTTATGTGAATAGTTGCACCAGAATCTATCCACCAAGTATTCGTGGAGCATCAACATAAAGTGATTCAAAACACACAAAAGTAAGGTCATTACCTTTCTTAACTAGCCAATCTCTGTATTTCTGACAATTCTTCTTAATGTGTCCCTTCTTCTTACAGAAGTGACACTTGATGCTAGAAGTAGATGTGCTAGCTTCTCCTTGTTTGATTTCCGGTGGAGGAGCTTTCACGTTCTTTCCTTTATATTGTCTCGATTTTCGCTTGAAATTTCGTTTCGATGGGCCAAGAGCGGCGTAATGGGCACTTTCAGGTTTTTCAGCCCGAAGTCGTTCTTCTTCTTGGACACAGTGAGCAATTAGCTCGTTCATCTTCCACTTCTCTTTCTGCGTGTTATAATAGATTTTGAACGGGCCAAATTGTGCAGGAAGAGAAGTCATAATGAAGTGAACAAGATAACCCTCAGAAAAACCCATGTCCAGTTCTTTCAATTGAGTTACCATGCCACTCATTTTCATAATGTGCTCCCGGACGCCGCTATGACCATCATATTTCATGGTTCCCATTTTAACAATTAGACTACTGGCAAGGGCTTTAGAAGTCCCTTGAAATTGTTCCTTAATGGCTTGCATGTATTCCTTTGCAGTGTACGAGTCAGGAATACCTCCCCGAATCGCATCAGCAATGGAACTCTTGATGATCATGAGGCTCATACGATTTGATCTATCCCATTTTTCTAAATCCGTATGGTTCACTGCCAGATCCTCAGCCGAGGCATCAGCGGTGAGCACCTTGGGTTTATCGGATCGTATAGCATAGTCAAGATCCATGCAAATTTAGAACAATTGCAACTTGTTCCTTCCATTTCTTATAATTTGATCCACTCAAAAGTTCAATTCCACCAATCATACTGGTTATGATAGATGGGTTCAATGCTGCATAATAATTAAGGGCTTTATTATGTCCACATACAATCGAAATAACTATCAATTCTACAAGGTTATAATTATAGTATGTGACACGAAAATTAAAATATGTCAAGGAATATAAAAATTAAAACCAATGTGATTTTATTGAGAAACGATTTGTGTCATTATAACCCTCCGTTGGGTCGAGCCATAACACACTTGTAATATCCCTGATATTTTTGACCTATTTTCGTTTACCTCGGGAAGCGTGCCCGGAGAAAATCGGTATAATATTTTTGGACTTTTAGTAAGATAAGGCTATGATAAGACTAGTGGTAGAGGTTTTGTCAAGCGATGTGTGCAAGTCATATAGCGATGACTTACACCATAACGTAGGTGTTTGTGGTTAGCGTCGGACACTTTTCTATTTTAGGAGATAAGTTACAAAAATATAATATCTAGATATTAATTTGTTTAGTTTTTGTTATAAGAGAGAGTGCAGAGAAGATTAATCTCTATCTCTCGTTGGAAATTTAAGCCTTAAAGGCCTTGCTTCATTGATCTTAGATCTTGTAAGATTTAGAACTCCTCTTCACATCTCAACCATTAATTAACCTTAGATTTGTATTGGATCATTTTGATCTATAGAAGAGAAGAGTGATGTGGAGAGTGAGAACCTCTGTGATTTGGTTGGTGATGAAATGGTCACCTTATTGGATGGACTGAAGTGAAAATTTGAACTGCTGAGCTTTGAGATGTTTTCCGATGCGTGATTGGTGCAACGGAAACAACTAAATATACGTCAAAAGGTAGGTTTTTAAAAACCTGTTAGTTAAACATGTTATGTTGTATTTTGTTTAGTTTATAAAGGTAATTATTGGCTAAACAATCTGTGGCGAAAAAAAAAAAAAAAAAGGAAAAAATTTAGAAAAAGGAACAAGATCCAAATTTTTACAAAATTTAATGTCTGAGAAAATCGACTGTCGATTTTCAAATCGAGGGTCGAATTTCAGAATCGACCATCGAATTGAAAATCGAGTGTCGATTTTCAATTATGTCGAATTCTTTTGTTGGATTTTGATCCGCAATCTCTTAGTTTGATTTTTGGTTTTTATATTAACGAGTGTTAATATATATGAGTTTTGTTAGGAGTCCTTGGTGAGGATTTTTTTGCTTGATTGGAGCTCTTTGTTAAGGTAGGGAACCTTGTATTTTATTTGCATTAAATTGTAAGTAAAGGTTTCTTTGTTAAATTAAGAAGTATGAATTTGGAAATTGATTTGCACACATGAATAAAACTCGATTATATGACACAAATGAAAATTTGGAAACTTTGTTATAACTAAGAACTTTGCAAATTGAACCTCGGAACCTCGATTAAATCTTGAATCAAAACTTTTGAATCGAGAACTTAGAAAATCATTATGTTATGAATATAAGTATTGAAATCGTTAGCATTTGCATTTGATTTGAGTGCGTCGAACGATGCCCTAGATTCTACCAACCGTGTTGTGGTATAACTTTACGCAAGTTTCCCTCATAGCGTAGGGGCTTGTTGCATTCGGAAAAAGGGTTCATGAGCAGCGATGGTCGATGGGGTTTTCCCATCGGTAATGCACCTTGCTCTCATGCTATAGGAAATTTGAGAGATAAAATTAAGTTATAAATTTAATATAAGAAGCATGCTCGGTCGGAAAATTTTGAACACATCGATTTATGTATTGATTTTAACTCGATTAGGCGAGATTTCGTTGCAAAGCATCATTTGAAAACCATATATGAAACGAATTCAGTCTATTGAAAAACCTTTACTAATAAAGAAATGCAAATAGATCTGTTTCCTCTAAAGGGCTTTGTTGTTAGCTCACCCTCGACTATCGTCACGGTCTTTGAGGCCGATTTGGGATCGGAGGATTTGGAGGATTCGACTATATTCACGAGGAGGAATTAGATTTACTGTTGAGGAGTTCTTCCTTGATCTCTAGATCCTATATTTTTGGTATCTTGTTTGAATATTGTTTTGAATATTGGGCCCTAGGCCTTATTTTGTTCTTTTGATATCACTTGAGGAACCATCATCGTGAACCATTAGTTTAGGTGTTGGATTGGCCATCACCGGTGGTTCCTTTTGGTTCCTCATAGTGATAGATTTGTTATATCAAGCTTTTGATTTATGGTTTATCTCTACTTTGCCTCTCTGTTTTAGATCATTGTTATGTGTGCTTAAACATTTGAATCTGACTTATTGAAAATCAATAAGTTGATGAACCGGCCTTTCCTATACCGTAAGGATTGGAAAAGTCGTCACAGTTGGTATCGAGCCATGCTCTAGGTTGAGTCTTAGGACTAGGATGGGTGTCTTGACAATCTTCTTGATCAATTGTTATTGTTTTTCAACAATACAGATCGTATGCCTCCATGATTTAGGGGCGAGGCCGAGGTATAGAGGGACCTCGTGGCTCGTATTGAGGAGATAGATGAGGCGTAGGCACCTCACATGGCGGAAGGACGAGTTTCGCCCTAATCGAGCCTTTGGGAGCTGCTAGGCAAGACAGAGGGAATTTAGACCAGGTATTGGCAGCCTTGGCAACTAACATGGCCCAGATGACCATTGATAGGCAGAGAGAGATCTTGTGACGGACATCGGCCGGGAGGATTCGCGAGTTCGGAGGATGAGACCTCCTACATTCTCGAGACAGACGGATCCTATGGAAGCCGAGGCGTGGCTTGATGAGATAGAAGATATTTGAAGTCTTTGCGGTGTCTGAGATGTTGAGAAAGTCTGTGGGCATCCTTCAAACTTTGGGAGAGGCCGGTCCGTGGTGGAAGTCTGTTCTAGGATGAGAGAGCGGGACTACCCTAATACTCCATGGACTTGGGCGAGTTTGTGGAGGCGTTCAACGATCAATATTTTCCTAAGATCGTGCGTCATCGGTGGGAAGTCCAGTTCATCGGTAACAGATGAGATATGCTGTAGCGCATGCGGAGTTTGATAGACTCTCGGTTGCACCCTTGCGTGGCCCGAGGCGATGAGAGCTCGAAATTTGAGAGGATTGAGGCGAACATTGGAGAGAGGTGTCTATGTGGGAGATGGAGGCGTATCTTTGGCGTCATGACAAAGGCCCTCATAGCGAGAGGAGGACATTCAAAAACAATACTTGAGGCGAGAGCGAAATAAAAATCGGTTTGGCGAGGGCGGAGTGCTTGAGGCGGTGTGAACAAAAGCCGAGGTTCTCTAGACCTCCTCCCTACCCTAGTCAGCCATCATACTCTAGACCACATTTGTTTGGGACCGGCGTCTTCATATCGAGACCGCGAGTTCGTCACCGGGACAACCATTGGAGCTGGGAGCACTACTGCGAGTGGAGCTTCTGTGGCTCAAGGTTCAACGAAGGGATCAGCTGTTACTCCTGTTTCTACTCCACTGTGTGCAAGATGTGGGAAAACACATAAAACAGAGGATTGCAGACGGAACACTGGAGCATGCTTCAGGTGTGGACAGGTTGGTCATATGATCAAGGATTGTCCTATTGTTGAGAAAGGACGGACTACGACAGTCTCTACGCAAAAGTCGACGCGACCTACAGTTCAAGGTCGAGTCTATGCGGTGACTGCGCAAAATGCCCAAACGTCGAATGACGTGGTCCAAGGTATTTTTTAAAGTTCAGATTTTACTTTTAGTATTAAATTTTATTGATTGAATTATATACTCCTTGTCAATACATTGAAAATACAATAACATCATTGCATATAAGCATACATAATTAATGACAAACTTTTTAATTAAGGTACACTTATGATGAGTTGTGGAAGCGACTCAAGTAAAATTGAAGCACGAGTATTAATAGACCCTGGGTCTAGTCACTCGTTCATTACTCCTCTTTTCTCCGAGAAGATGAGCATTGTACCCAAACCCCTTGCGTTTGTCTTCGATGTGAAGGTTCTCTACAGAAGCTCGCGATGTGCAAGTCTGATGATAGTGGATGACCACGAGACAATGACCGACATGATTACGCTGAAAATGGCAGGGTTCGACGTGATTCTCGGGATGGATTGGTTGTCTGCATACCATGCGAATGTGGACTGTTTACGGAAGATCGTAACCTTCCGACCACCGAAGATGAAATCATTTCGATTTTGCGGAGTCAAATCGAACGTTGCACCTATCATTTCCGCCATCCGAAATTTGGCGTATGATGAGGAACGGATGTTGTGGATATCTTGCTTACTTGCAAGATAGTAAGGAGAAAGATCGGGACATTGCACTTTTTACAGTAGTTAGTGAGTTTCCCGATGTTTTTCCTGATGACTTGCCTGGATTGCCACCGGATCGAGAGATTGAGTTTGCGATCGACTTAGCTCCGGGTACAGAACCATTGTCCAAGGCTCCTTATCGAATGGCGCCTGCTGAGTTGAAGGAGCTCAAGGAAAGTGTTAGACAAAGGCTTTATTCGACCGAGTGTTTCTCCTTGGGGTGCACCGGTTCTGTTTGTGAAAAAGAAGGATGGATCGATGCGTCTGTGTATCGATTATAGGCAACTCAACAAGATGACGATTAAGAATCGTTATCCTCTTCCGCGGATAGATGACTTGTTTGATCAATTGCAAGGTGCCAAATTCTTTTCAAAGATTGATCTGAGGTCAGGCTATCACCAACTCAAGATCAAGGTGGAAGATGTATCCAAAACTGCGTTTCGGACGCGTTATGGCCACTATGAGTTTCTAGTGATGCCATTTGGATTGACAAATGCGCCTGCATCTTTCATGGATCTGATGAACAGGGTGTTCAAACCACACCTTGATAAATCTGTGGTTGTTTTCGTAGATGACATCCTCATCTATTCGAAAACCAGAGAGGAGCATGTGCAACATCTAAGGATGGCTCTTCAAACACTCAGGGACCATCAATTATATGCCAAACTCAGCAAGTGTGAGTTTTGGCTCGATCAGGTCAGTTTCTTAGGCCACGTTGTCTCTGAGTCAGGCATTTCAGTGGATCCTACAAAGATCGATTCTGTGGTGAACTGGGAACAGCCTACGACAGTTACAGAAGTCCGGAGTTTCCTTGGTTTGGCAGGGTACTATCGGCGATTTGTCGAAGGTTTCTCGAAATTATCCGTCCGCTTACGACTTACGAAAGAATGCAAAGTTCGATTGGGCGAGGTGAGCGAGTTTTGAGTTGAAGCGTCTGACTGACCCAGTACTTGCTATACCTTGAGCGTGGAGGCTTCGCGCGGTCTGATGATGCTTCTTATGGCGGATTAGGTCGTGCTTAATCAACACGGCGGGTTATTGCTTATGGTTCTAGGCGGTTGAAGGACCATGAGAGAAATTATCCGGCCATGATCTCGAGTTAGCGGCGATTATATTCGCTCTCAAGATCTGAGAACATTACCTCTCGGTGAAATATTTGATATATTCACCGATCACAAGAGTCTCAAGTACTGTTCACTCGGAAGGACTTGAACATGAGGCGGCGTGACGATGGATGGAGTTTTGAAAGACTATGATTGCTCGATTGATACCATCCGGGAAAGGCAAATGTCTCGTTCTTGATGCTCTCGATGAAAGGTCTCTGACCGTTATCACATCTTGTGAGCGGATTCGATGGAAGCTTTTGGAGGATATGGCTTTGGGCAGCTCACGGTTCGATGTAGGCGGCTCGGGAGCATTGATGGCTACTCTTGTACTTTCGCCCTCGCTCTTGAGAATATTAGAAAGCAGATGACCGATGATGAGCTAATGGCGATTGACGAGATGTCGAGTGTGGCGGAAGAAGGATTTCTCCATTCGGCGGATGGAACCTTGTTGTTTAGTGGCCGTGTATGTGTAGACAAGCTCGAGCTTGAGGACACTATTCTAGAAGAGGCTCACAAATCCATGTATGCCATACATCTGGTAGCACCAAGATGTATCGGACTTGATGAAAAGTTTTTGGTGGCGAGGTTTGAAAGCGGCGTCATTGAGTAAATGTCGCGGTGCCTAGTTTGTCGGCAGTTAAGGTTGACCATCGAGAATCCAACAGGTTATTACGGCCTTTACGTGCACGAATGGAAATGGGAAGCCATTTCGATGGACTTCATTCTAGGTTTGCGAAAACGAGGAAGAACAATGCCATTTGGGTCATTGTCGATCGCTAACCAAATCGCTCATTTCCTACCATACAATACCTCGTATACTGACTAGTAGACTTGCGAGTTATACCTCAAGGAGATTGTTAGGCGCATGGGATACTGGCTAGTATTGTGTCGACGAGGACCCGTTGTTTACTTCACACTTTTGGCGAAATTTCGGAAGGAATGGGTTCTCGTCTTGACTTTAGTTACGCATTTCACCCACAGACACGGCGGTGGCGAGTGAATCAGATCATTGAGGACATGCTGAGAGCTTGCATGTTGGATTTTCACGGGTCATGGGACCAACACTTGCCTCTGATCGAGTTCGCCTACAACAATAGCTTTCAGGCTAGCATCGGTATGGCTCCGTTCGAGGCTTTATATGACGGCATTGTCGATCGCCGTTGAACTGGGAAGAAGTGGGTGAGAAGCTCATTATTGGACCTGAGATAGTTGAGCGCACGACCGAGACGGTTCGGTTGATACGCGAGCGACTACGAGTAGCTCAGAGTCGTCAGAAGAGCTACGCCGATCTCAAGAGGCGACACGTGGATTTTGAGGTAATTTAACTGCCTTAAAATGCATTTTGCACTTGGTATTTAGTCCATGTGATGCTTGACACTAATAATAAATTTTTCAGGTTGGCGAGAATGTCTTTGTTCGGATTTCGCCTACGAAAGGCGTTATGAGGTTCGGAAAGCGAGGGAAGTTGAGTCCTCGGTACGTTGGGCCTTTTGAGATATTAGGCCGAGTCGGAGAGGTTGCTTATCGAGTGGCGCTACCGCCACAATTGTCTAGCATGCACAACGTCTTCCATGTGTCGATGCTTCGTCGATACATACGTGACCCGACTCACGTGCTTGATTACCAACCCATTGAGCTTCAGGATGGTTTGACGGTGATTGAGGACCCGATTCAGATTTTGGATCGCAAGGAGCAGATCCTACGCACTAAAACGATTCCTTTGGTTCTTGTACAATGGAGGAATCATACACCGGAGGAAGCCACTTGGGAGCGTGAAGCTGAGCTCCGGGACCAATTTCCGAGCCTTTTTGCTTAAAATTTTTTTTTTTGATTTCTCACTTTGTGTAGACTGAGTAATAATTTGACATTTATGTGTACCTATTGGTTTTATATATACATATAAATATTTCTGTGAGAAATTTTGGAGGATCAAGGTATTTTTACTGAGTGGGTCTATATCGAAATCCCTACATTATAGAAATCGGAAAAATTTTTGGGCCTTAGACCCAATTCTGGTATGCTACTCACTATAGGTCTAGTGACCTAAATTCGGTCTATGGTCACTTACCTATTTGGACATTTACTGAACCATTTGGCCTTGACATGTCATGGTCATGGTCCAAAATATGCTCATTTTGTAACTCTTTCACAGTTTTTCCTTGCTGAACAAACCAGAAAAAAAAAAAAATTACGAGTCCAATCAGACCCGGACTTGCTATTTTCCATCACAACAAATTTTTAAGTTTATTTTCGTAAAACTTTTTAGCCCAAATTGGACTGAAATATAGCTATTATCTCATGGTCGTTGTTTTGCATGAAATGGACACACAAATGGTCCATTTGGACCAGTGGTAATGCCTTAAAAATGTCAAAATTTGAAATTTTGAAGACCTCGGACACTTGAAAAATCGGATTTACGAAATCGAGGGTCGATTTTTTTGCATTGTTATAGGCATTTTAAGGCCAAATTTAGGCTGAGAAATTTTCACAAAATCGAGTGTCGATTTTTGAATCGACTGATCAATTCAAATTGACCCACAATTTGAAATCGAGGGATTTTCTCGATTTAAGTGGGGCTCCTATTTTGAGCTCTGTTATTTTGGTTGCTTTTACATGGGTTTTGAGCTAGGGTTTGGAGCGATTGGCGATTTGGAACTTCTCGAGTATTTTGAGCTGCAAATCCAAGGAGAGTGCCCCACATTGTCAAGGGATTCAAAATTTTCCTTGCAAAACCCGATTTGGGGCTTTTCACAAGGTAACTCCTCCACGCCCCAATTTATTTGCAATTTGTGCATTTTTGGGTTTTGTTACATTTTTGTTCATTGTTCAAATGGGGCCTAAGAAGGCCACCCTTATTATAACCCCACCTCCAAGAGGCGGCTTGAAAGTGGTTCCTCTAGCCGCCCTACACAGACATTACCACCCCAGGAACCACCTCGGTTGGTTCCACCACCTTCTCGACCCACACCATCTGTGCCCCCTCAATGCACAAGCAGCCCAATGAATTTTGGAGCATCAAGGGCTTCATTTATGAGTATGTTTTTCACCGGAGTTGTTTGACCAACAAACTACCACACAGGCGAGTGAATACCTTGAAAAAAGCCACCGGTGACCTTCACCAGCCTTTGAATTTAGTGACCATTTTATCCTCGTTTAGTGCTTTGTTTTACCAACATATGCGCCAGGACGGAAGAAAATTTACACCTAAATTGATGGGCGAGATTATACTTTGACTTAGATGACATGGTGGGTGGCACTACGTTGCCCGTTGAAATACTCTAAAACCATGGGATTAGGTCCTCCCTTTTCCAAACCAGTCCCTTCTCACGAGGTAATGGCTCAAATGACGCAAGGACGTCACGGGTCTGGTAGGTCCATTGTTCGCTTTACATATGCGTAATCTATGTGGATTTTGGATAAAATTTTAAGACTACCCTTTACCCTCTTGGACATAAATGGCGCACCGTCCCCTCCAATGATTTTATTCTTTGCTTTTAAAGAGCGATGGTTTAGTGCTCTGAGGTACTTTTAAAGGGCTTATTAAGGCACGTGAGCGGGAAACAAATAAAACGCAAGAAGGGCATTCCCTATGCCCGTTTAATTTCTATCATGATTGAAAATTATCGAGCGGGCCCCGAATATGACATTTCTCCTACCGCACTCAAGTCTACTGCTGGTACAAACCTGTATAAACTGGTCAATTGGGGTCAAACCTACAGTCGCCTTGTGGCACCTCCTAAAGAACCAGCAGTTCCTGATGCGGATGCACGTGATGCCGATGTGGATCTGCTCATGTTGCCCTGCAGGCGATATCCTTACGCTCTCGAGTTCACAGACGGATGAGCGCGATGAGCCACGGATCCACGAGCTCACCACGGCATGCGGCTCTATGTCGTCGGAGTTGGATGTGCATGGCGCTCTTTCTTATCCGATGCGACGCGTTCCCCGATGATTACACCACATACGCTGACTTACGGCTTGGTCTATCGCCCTTGACGTCGGGGTTACGATATTCCTTCTGACCGGCGCGGATCGGGTGGCGATGTTGGTCGCGGTGATGATGCGGATCGGCGGACACATCTCGTGTGGGGATTTAGTATTCCATGGTGGGGGGGGGATCTGTTTTTGTTTTTGTGGGCATGTATTATTTTCTACAGCCTGGATTATTTAGGGCCTGGTGGTCCTTATATCTTTTGTTATCTCTTATATACTTTTTGTCGTGCATCGGATATTCTGTTATTTTGCTTTGACATGCCACGTGCGCCTATTTTCATATCCATTCCTTCTTGCCACGCTACTTGTTCTACTGTGGATATGTTTCGATTTCTGTTGGACTCCATATGTGGGGTCTTTATGCGTTGGGCTTGGTCTCGGCTTTGTACTCTCCTGCGTACCTCCGCCTGTTCCTTGTATTTGTTTGTTTATGTCTGTGTTTGCTCTGGTTCTGCTCTGTGTGTGTGGGTGTGACGGTTTCCCGGCACGTGACTCTTGGGGTGGGGATCCATGTACGGATGCAACCCACTATGGCCCTTCCGGTGCCACATGTAGTGCATCCACGTTACTCTGGATTTCATCCTTGACTTGCGTGCCTGTGAGACCATCGCCATGCACCCCGTTATTTTCTCGTTTCCTTTTTGTGGTATATGTTGTCTTCAATTTTCGAGGACGAAAATTCCTAAGGAGGAGAATGTAATATCACGATATTTTGACCTATTTTCGTTTACCTCGGAGCGTGCAGGAAAATACTGGTATAATATTTTGGACTTTAGTAAGATAAGGCTATGATAAGACTAGTGGTAAGAGGGTTTTGTCAAACGATGTGTGCAAGTCATGTAAGCGATGACTTACACCAAAACGTAGGGGTTTGTGGTTAGCGTCGGGCACTTTTTCTATTTTAGGAAATAAGTTACAAAATATAATATCTAGATATTAATTTGTTTAGTTTTGGTTATAGAGAGAGAGTGCAAGAGAAGATTAATCTCTATCTCTCGTTGGAAATTTAAGCCTTAAAGGCCTTGCTTCATTGATCTTAGATCTTGTAAGATTTAGAACTCCTCTTCACATCTCAACCATTAATTAACCTTAGATTTGTATTCGGATCATTTTGATCTATAGAAAGAGAAGAGTGATGTGGAGAGTGAGAACCTCAGTGATTTGGTTGTTGATGAGGTCGTGGTCACCTTATTGGATGGATGAAGTGAAAATTTGAATCATTGAAGCTTTGAGATGTTTTCCGATGCGTGATTGGTGCAAGAAACAACTAAATATACGTCAAAAGGTAGGTTTTTAAAACATGTTATGTTGTATTTTGTTTAGTTTATAAAGGTAATTATTGGCTAAACAATGCATGTAAAAAAAAAAAAGGAAAAAATTTAGAAAAGGAACAAGATCCAAATTTTACAAAATTTAATGTATGAGAAAATCGTCGATTTTCAAATCGAGTCGAATTTCGGAATCGACCATCGAATTGAAAATCGAGTGTCTATTTTCAATTTTATGTCCTGGTAATTGAAATTGAGGGTCGAATTTAGAATCCACCATCAATTCTCGCCTGCTTCGCATTCAAATCTTTTGTTGGATTTTTGATCCGCAACTTTAGTTTGATTTTTGGTTTTTATATTAACACCGAGAGTGTTAATATATGTAGGTTTTGACCGGAGTCCTTGGTGAGGATTTTTTGTGCTTGATTGGGAGCTCTTTGTTAAGGTAGGGGAACCTTGTATTTTATTTGCATTAAATTGTAAGTAAAGACTGCTTTTATCGTTAAATTAAGAAGTATGAATTTGGAAATTCAATTGCACACAAGATGAATAAAACTCGATTATATGACACAAATCAAAATTTGGAAACTTTGTTATAACTAAGAACTTTGCAAATTGAACCTCGTAACCTCGCTAAATCTTGAATCAAAACTTTTGAATCGTAACTTCCAAAATCAAGATATGTTATGAATATAAGTATTGAAATACGTTAGCATTTGCATTTGATTTGAGGTACGTAACGATGCCCTAGATTCTACCAACCGTGTTGACGGTATAACTTTATGCAAGTTTCCCTCATAGCGAGGGGCTTGTTGCATTCGTAAAAGGGTTCATGAACCATTTATGGTCATGAGGGTTTTCCCATCGGTAATGCACCTTGCTCTCATGCTATAGGAAATTTGAGAGATAAAATTAAGTTATAAATTTAATATAAGAAGCATGCTCAGTCAGAAAATTTCGAACACATCAGATTTATGTATTCGCTTAACTCAGGATTAGAATCGAGATTTCGCTTGGTAAAGCATCATTTGAAAACCATATTTGATTCAATTCGCCTTTTGAAAACCTTTACTTATAATGAAATGCAAATAGATCTGCTTCCTCTATTGGGCTTTGTTGCGACTATCGTCACGCCAGTCTTTGACCCGATTTGGGATCGGAGGATTTGGAGGATTCTGACTATATTCCTGAGGAGGAATTAGATTTACCTGCTGAGGAGTTCTTCCCTTGATCTCTAGATCCTATATTTTTGGTATCTTGTTTGAATATTGTTTTGAATATTGGGCCCTAGGCCTTATTTTGTTCTTTTGATATCACTTGAGGAACCATCATCGTGAACCATTAGTTTAGGTGTTGGATTGGCCATCACCGGTGGTTCCTTTTGGTTCCTCATAGTGATAGATTTGTTATATCAAGCTTTTGATTTATGGTTTATCTCTACTTTGCCTCTGTTTTAGATCATTGTTATGTGCCGGCTTCTGTTTGAATACGGCTTATTGAGAAATCAATAAGTTGATGAACCGGCCTTTCCTATACCGTAAGGATTGGAAAAGTCGGGTCGTCACACACTAGTCGCTTCCTCAATCTATATTAATGATTGTGGTACTAATTGCGTCGTTATGACCCTCCGTTGGGTCGAGTCACAACACGCTAGCAGTACCCACACACACAAACTAATGAATAGTAAAACACAACCATCATATACTATTAAGGGATTCATCACCGTTGGGCAGAAGAACCGCTTATGTTGTGACGTCAACGTTCACTACACACTATCATGGAATTTGTAACACGGTCTTGGACAAAATTAAACCTCACTATGAAAACCACGACACTAGGAAGGATCATCACCGTTGGGCAGAAGAATCTTTCCAAGTCATGTTGTCATATTAGGTTTGATAATATTTTAGAAGATCACAAAACATGTTATGAGGAGGTGTCAAAATAGATAATAAACGAACATTATAATGTGTAAGTACCAGCCATGGTGGTGGAGCACAACCTCCACTACCCAATTCTAATGAATGATACTAAAAAAAATTGATTACACAATTAAAAAATGGAAAAAATAACATCAGGTCATGAAAATATCATAATAGAGAGCTCATTGTCAAAAATAGACCTCCAAAACGGATCCGAAATGTCCGAGATAGTCAAAATGCATATATAATGTCCGAAAATCAAACCTATAAATAGCCCAGAAATTGCCCGAGAAGATTAAGAAATACAAAGGGCATAATGGGTTGGCCAAGGCCGGGCAGCCACGTGCTCTGGTCGAGCTCGGACCATGGGCCCGAGTGGCGAGAAGGCCTCACCAAGGGCCGGGTATCGGGTCAGGGTCGCTATGGTCCAAATGAGCCGCATTGTCAAGAAGGGGCCAAGGCCAAAGGGTGGTCGGGTCAGCGGGCGAGAAGGGCCAGCCAGTATAATAAGTAGGCCCAAGCGTGGTCGGGCCAAAAGCCAAAGGCCAAAGGGTCGTGGGTCAGCCAAACCAAAGCGAGTCGGTGGGCCACAAGGGTCAGTGGTGGGCGGTCGTAACCCGCCCCATCCCCCTTTCTTCTTCCTCTTCATCTTCTTCAGAAATTTTTTTTTTTTTTTGAAGTTACAACATTACCGGGCTTAATCACACCCTCACCAGAATCGACCGACGGGTCCGGCAGACCGCCGATCGCCCCGGTCTTGACGTCGGCGTCATCGTCCCAGTAGAAAAAAAACTATTTGGCCACGACCAACGGCCCAAAGTGAATTTTCTTTTTTTTTTTTTTTTTTTTTTTTGTTACAGACACCCTTTCGGGCTTACCCGCGCCCCATCTAGTGACCGGCGCCGACGGTCCGGTGGCGACGGCCCCGACGGAAGTTGGCTAATGCCACCGGTACGGAGAAACTGTGAGACCGCCGGACTCGGCCGATCGCTGAACCAAAATTTTTTTTTTTTGACTTGAGTCGCAGAGCCTCCTTCCTTCTATGGTCACCAGACCCCAGGGTCCGGTCAGCCATCCGGTTGGCCCCGGTACCGGCCTTCGGCCGGTGCCAGTCCGGTGGCCGGAGAACCCCCACCGGCGGCCAAATTTTTTTTTTTTTTTTTTGTAAAACAGCCATTAAAAAAAAAAAATTCATTTTAAAGCTTTGACCGATCATAACGCCAATCATGGCTCTGATACCAATTGATGGAATCTAAATGGATCTGACGATCCGACCATCCAAAATTAAGCCTAAAGATCTAGGCGCACGATCAATCAAAAACAATAAATATATAAACTATAAATATGCGCACCTTGAGCGTTAGCCATCGATGGTTGGTTGCCGATCTTCAACGATCTAGTTTCAAAGGTTTTCGTTGGCTTCTTAAGTTTTTATATATTTTTTCTTTTTAGAGAGATTTTTTCATCGGTTTTCTCTCCCTATTCAACCGGTTTTTGGTACCCAAAACCATAACCGAACCCATCCAAACCGGTTTCCATTTTTGTTCGGTTTCAGATTGATTTTCTCGATTCAATTACATCGATTTTTTTCTCCACCTATAAGTATATGGGTATTCGAGCCTCTAACCTCGTACTCGGTTCTTTATTTCCTTTTTAATTGTATGAATAATTACTTTATTTGAATAAAAGGAAGCAAGAGAAGACTGTAAAAACAAAGTTTATATTGCACTCAGACCTGGAAAATCCGATCCTACCCTATCCGACCACTCTATGGGTTAAATTGCAATGGCCGATATTGATACATATTCGTTTTTCGGGAAACCGATAAGTATCAGCACCGATACGTATTAGGTATCAACTCGGGTATCAATATTAGAAAATACGGGCCTGTATCGATCGATATGTATCAGGTATCGACCAACATATATCTTTATGTTCGTTAATTTTTTTTTATTTAAAAAAAGGTTCTGATATTACTGGGCCAAAAAGTTGATATCGACCAATTGTTGATTCTTAGATGACTTTTGGGGAAATTGAGAGCACTGGTTAGAGACATCATATACTTGGGAGACTTAAACGCCTCTCTATTTATGTATTTAACAAAGGAATAATGGTACGGTACCTCTATTAGCGCCCACGTAATCTCTGAAAGCGTCCACTTCAGAAACCCCTTCAAAACAATCGATTATTACTTCGGATCAAATGATGGAGATCGTATTTACCCAGATCTTCCATAAAATGGATCTCCAGCAACTTATCAGATCTTACCCTTTGGAATCCAATAGGAGCGAACAGAGGTACCCTAAATAATACATATGTAAGGGAGCAACTACTTGCACATGATATTTGGGCCGTTGGATATAGTTCAAAAGAAAGGCTTGTTAATTTTAGGATGTGGACCATCTTAGCCTTCTGATTTGAAGGCCATGATGTAAGATCCTTAGGACCAAAGGTTGGCATGAAACACGATCTCTATCATTAGATTCAAGACAATCAAAACCCATCATCTTGTTCAATGCTTGAATGTGTTGAAAGAAACGATAGAGATCATTTTTAATACCAGTATTTGTAGAAGTTCGATATACGGAACCGAAACCAAATTTTCACTTTCGGTGTCGATTTGGCCAAAACCAAACCGAAACTGAATTTATTAGTTTCGATTAATCGAAATCTGTAATGTGTGCAACTGAAACCGAACCAAACCGATCCAATTTCAATTTCGGTTGGTTTGGTTCGCTTTTAGATTTTTTTATATATTTTTTATTTTTAGAGAGATTTTTCGATTTTCCGTCAGTTTTCTCTCCCTATTCAACCGGTTTTCAGTACCCAAAACCAAAATTGTACCCATCCAAATCGGTTTCCGTTTTTGTTTGGTTTTGTAATTTGCTAAGAACAAGACTAACCTCACACGTGCCACATATTAGGATCTCACATATCTTAGAACTCCTAATTTCCAGAAACCATTTTATCAAAAACATTTATTTTGAGTATAATAGCCTAAAACATTTTCTAATGGAGCCCCTTTTTCTACAGTCCCAATAAAGCAGCACCTGAAAAAAGAAGGGAAACTTTGCCATGGCCATTTTGATTTCTTGGGCCTCAGAATTTAATACTGGAGTAGATTAATATTGAAATCACATGTAGGATTAAAAACCTCTAAGAGCCCCATGATTCAACTTGTTGGAATAGGAGGGCAAGGCCATCACTTGCGATATTGAATAGGTAAGGAGATGGACGGCAGCCCTGCCTCAGACCCTTAGTGGCTAAAAAAAAGCCACTGGCTTTTTCACTTATGATAGGAAAGTAAGCACTGACTAAGCATCCGTAGATCCAAAGTAGGTACTCCCAACAGAATCAATCGCATGCCTTCTCCATATCAACTATAATAAGAACCTCGTCTTCTTTTTAAGACAATTTGGAATGAATACACTCTTGTGTAATAACGGTGAGGTCTAGGAGTTGCTGCCCTTCAATGAACGCACCTTTGGATTTTCATATAACCGAGCCGATAACTCCTTTCAAATGGTTGGCAATAAATTTGGCTATGATTTTTTTATAGACTGGAGCTCAAGAATATTGGTCTAAACTTCTTGATGTCGAAAGCACCTCTTTCTTTGGGGATTAGGACGATGAAGGCGGTATTTATAGACTTGTGAATGTGCCCATCCTCCCAGGATTTGTCAACCATTCAGGTCACAACATCTTTGACAACCAACCAAAAATTGAAAAAGAAGCCTCGAGTGAAGCCACGGGACCGAGGGGCACATTCGGCATTGTAGTTTTTAATGGCTTCCCATATCTCATCAGCATGAAATCTCCTCTCAATATCGGTTGCTTCTTGATGAGTAATCTCCTCTCAATGCATCCTGTTGATCGATCAATGAAGGCATTGATCGATCAATCTGTATAGGCAGATAATGTGAACAGAAGAGGGGGAGAAATTTGAAAATGGGCTAGTGATCGATCAATGAGGGCATTGATCGATCAACAGGATGCATTGATCGATAAACCCAAGTGGTGATCGATCAATTTAAGCTGTGTTAAATGTGAGTAGAAGAGAGGTTATTGATCGATCAATGAGTGTATTGATCGATCAATGATGATAGGTGATCGATCAATAAGGTGTATTGATCGATCAATTGGCTATTGCGTAAAAGAGAGCTAAAGGGTGGTGATTGATCAATGAGAGGTCTTGATCGATCAACAAGGGGTATTGATCGATCAATAAGAGTGGTGACCGATCAATCACTCCTGTTTTGTTGTGTTTTGGTTTTATGGGTTAAACACCACGGGACATTGTGCCGGTTAACTTTATGACATCCCTAACACTTAAAGTACTATGTTTATGATCTAGGATCAAACCCTGACACTTTGAAAAGGCTTTGGATTTGCTTAGAAGATAAAGTGACCTGAGGTAGGAGAAAACCAACTTAAACTGCTTTTGAGTATGATTCCATGTTTATTTCATATCTATGCCCTGATTTCTGTGTTTACCAAGCATGTATGCATATCATGATTCTTGCTATTACGATTTACATTCTGATTTTGAAAACGCCCGATGTACATTATCGATCATGAGGTATATATGTATGTGATTTGATGATTTAAACGGATGATCCCCACGACCGTGGTATATCCGATGCCTGGCACACTTGTGCACCTGCTTTCAATCCTCGGCACAATTGCACTCCATAGATGAGGCATTGCTGCACTTTCAAAATTGTTCGTGTGAACGAAGATTGGTTGGGGTTTCCTATCGGACATTCCTGTTTACTCCGTGCTATATAGTCACGGGAGTTTCTTAAGTTAAATACACACAATTTAAGTACTTTGATAATATACTTGCATAACATCTGATTTCTTGCATAAAATCTCAGCTTTTAGTTCGATTCGTCATGATTATACGTTCCTGATTTGATTTCTGTTATGAGATAGCATGATCTGCATATTCAATTAGTTTAGTTGGAATTCTTCTATTGAGCTATGATGTAGCTCACCCTGCTTTCTAAATCAATTTTAGGTTCTGAGGCTGTAGCTCCCGGCACAGAGAGTGGCCCAGACTACCAGCCTGACCCAGAGGCTGAGGCCGAGGACGAGGAGAGAGACATTCAGGCGGACGAGTTCTATCCGTAGCCTGGGTACTGGTGTCCGATGTACTGTATTTTTGTCCTTTTGGATTATTGTGTGCCTGGTGGCCACTTTTGTACATATTTTAGTAGGATTACTTATTGTATTATTTATTCATTCTATTCGGAACCACTATCGGGAACCATTGTTTGGGTGATGGATGTCCATCACCAATGGTTCTTCTTGGTTCCTTTTTGAGAATGTGTATTCTTTTGATTTTATATAGAATTAACTGTTCTATCATTATTGTTCTTTATGAGAAATGCGTTCATAGATGACTGACTCGATCTACCACTGCTGGATAGTGTCTGCTTGGCTTCCGCTATACGAGCAGACACTCGTGATTGTCCCGGGGATCATCCAGAGTATGATCCTGATGGCACGGATTTCTGGATACAGAAATTTGGGCTGTCACAATTAATATCCTAATTTTAATTATTTCGGACGAGGGTTTTTCACCTCTCTAATGCCTCGTTTACTTTATGGTAACATGATTATGGGAAAATCTCCATTTGCTAGTAAAATGGAATACAAATAATGCGATAATATCAAATTTTGCCCTGTAAAATAAGGTGTTCACTTCAGTGCATTTTTGCTACGTAAAAATTACTTTTTGACTTGAAATTTAATATACTGCCAAGTGAACAAGTAATGTAAAATGGTCGTAAAATTATTTTGGGTTGCTAATCATCGTAGTCGTTCCTTTTGTAATCATCACATCCCCTATTGGGAAGCGCCTGAATTTAATGAAATTATTACACGACATCATCTACGCTATTATGATCAACCCTACTTGTTTGTATTATGATGATTGAAATTTTTTTACCATTAATTACACAATCGAATTTATGGATGAGTTGTACTATATCTTCCAATGACCACGTTTAGCTTATACATTGAGGATTGGGAACCATTGTTTGAGGCCACTAAAGGCACCATGTAGAATCAATGAAGAGTGGAGAAGTTTCTATAGAGAACTATAGAACTTTACCAATCATTGGATGTTCGATTGAGACACATGTCCCAATTTCACACCATCCCTTGTATACTTTGTAGTTTATAAATAGTGTAGAGTTTGAATAGAAGTGTTAGGGATTTGAGTATAATGAGTGCTAAACTATATATCAAAATAAAGGCTACAACCCTTGTTGTCGCAGATTTGAGGATAAGTTTGCATTTATAGGGAAAAAGCGCTCAAATATGAACAATAAATTCCTATTTTTTTCAACCATTTTGGAAATCAAATCCTATAAGTAAATCAAATCATGCAAGTAAAATACGATATTTGCATAAGTAAATCAAATCATGCAAGTAAAGCACGAAATTCGCATCGCCATTCTCCAATGAAGAATAATCACTAATGAAAAGGGGATTTGAGCATAATGAATACAAAACTATAGATCAAAAGAAAGGCTACAGCCCCTGTTTAAAATATGCATACCTCGTTGTCGCAGATTTGAGGGCAAGTTTGTATGAAAAAACGCTCAAATATAAACAATAAAATCCCTATCAAATCCTATAAGTAAATTAAATCATGCAAATAAAGCACGAGATTCGCATCAATATTTTCCAGCGATGTAATATCCCTGATATTTTAGACCTGATTTCGATTACCTCGGTAAGCATGTTCGAAAATTTTACGAGACGAACCTGATTGATTTTGGTAACTTAGAGTATGATGAGTGATGTGACCAAAAGATTTTTGTTTTGAACTTGTGTAAGTTATATTTTAGATGATATATACATTAAGTAATGTGTGAGTGCTTAACACCGAAAACATTTGCAAGTTAAGTGGATAGAATTTTAGGTAAAATATCTTGATATTTTGAGAGGAGAATTTAGCTTATAAGAGAGGTGTGAAGAAGAGTTTGATCATTCTCCCTCACGTATGATCTGGAATTTGAAGCCCTTGTAACACTACACTGTTTGATCTTAGATCCCTTGTGTTTTAGAAACCCTCTCCCCATCTCAACCATTAAAAAGTTTTGTATTTTTATTTATGATCGATTTAAGCTATTAAGAGAGAAGGATAGGAGAGAGAGGATAATTCTGAGGGTGGGTGTGGGTCTATTGCTCTTGAAGTAAGGTGGTGTTGGGCTGACTTAGAAGTCCGAGCCTACTAGACCTCAAGGTTTCGTTACGGTGCTTGAAATTGGCGCAATGGGACCCGAAGGATTAACTTCAAGAGGTAGGCTTTTAAACCCCTTTGAGTTAAATAATTTGATCCTTGCTTAGAGTAGAATTGTGACAACCCGAATTTTCGTGCCCAGAAATCCGTGCCATCATGATCATGCTCTGGATGATCCCCAGGACAAATCACAGTGTCTCGTTTAAGCGGAAATCGGCGATCCATCGATGGTGGCAAATCGAGTCATCTTATAAAGCTTTAAAAGAGAAGAATTTGGTAATACATATATATATATATATATAAAAACAAAAAAAAATAAAGTATCTACAAAGTTTTAAGTACAAAAAAGTGGCCACCATAACCACAATAATCCAAAACATATCTAGATCCCCAAAATATTCAGTCTAATCAAATACCCTAGCTACGGGTGGTGCTCGTCAGCAGGGGTATTGGTATTCTCCTCATCAACCTCAGCCTCCGGATCAGGCAGGTAGTCAGGGTTGCTCTCAGTGCCGGGAGCAAGGGCCTCAGAACCTAAAATATATTTATATACAGGGTGAGCTAACCATCTAAGCACAGTAGAAGAATTTCAATTAATTTGCATCAATTTCATAAAACATGACTTCCAGAACATTATGCAGAACAGATGATAAATTCAATTATTGCAGATAAAGATTTTCATATAACAGATGCTGAATTTTAAAACGAACAAAACAGATACAAAATGTCAGACAGATGTACTTTCAGAGTAGTCAGAACAGATGCTATGTGTAATATAATTAGTGACTTAAATCATGCATATCTCTAACTTAAGTAACTCCCATGAATATATAGCACGTAGTAGTCAGATGTGTGCCGATAGGAAATCCCAACCAATCGTCGTTCAATGAACAATTTCAGGAAATGCAACAATGCCTCATCTAAGGAGCGCAATTGTGCCGATAATTTTCAAAGCAGATGCACAATTGTGCCAGTCACGGATATACCGCCGAGTCGGTGGGGATCGTCTGAATTCAAACTTAAAATCAAATACACACATATGACCTCAAGAATCAGATATCAGAGCAAATGGCAGAAAGCAGAAACAGGCATCAGAATACATGAATCAGATATGTAGGTATCAGAATACAAGAATCAGAGTTTCACTGAGCTTGATGTATATGCAGACATGCTTTTTAAAACCAGAGCCAAAATACAAATGTTAAGATATCATGCAGTTAAAATTAGATGCATTTTAAGTTGAATTTTCCCTACCTTAACAGATCTTTCCAAGCAATTCCAACGCCGTTCTAAAGCAGTCCAAAAGTTCTTATCCACGGCCTCCACTCTTAGTCTACATCACACACATAATGATGTATAAAAATTGATCCTAATTATTAATAATATTGACGTATTTAAGTGTTTTCTCAAAACCGAGACAGAAATGGATAATTTCGTGTTGACTTGAAACTTAACCCAACTTCCCACTTTATTTTGATACTCAAAACATTTGATTAAAGAATTAGTTAATTCATAAACGAGTTAGATCTCGTCGTACACTTTCCAACGCATCAAGAATCGCGTCAATCGGAGTTCGGGACAGAGTTATGGCCAAAATACCGAAGCTATATCGATACTTCAGTCAAAACGTGCTAACTTAGAACTTGGCCAAACTTCCAAATCAATTTTGATCATCAAAAAAATTTACTAATCAGTTAGTTAGTTCATAAAAGTTGTAGATTTAGTTATCCTCTTTCCAATGCCGTAAGAATCGCATAAATCGGAGTTCGAAGTAAAAAGTTATGGCCAAAACACTGAAGCAGTATCGACAAAGTCAAATTGATCGATCAATTTCACCATTGATCGATCAACCATCACATTGATCGATCAATTTCACCATTGATCGATCAACACATTACATTGATCGATCAATCTTCCCATTGATCGATCAATGCTGTCGGGAATGAACTTCCAGCAACCAAACTTGCTATTTTTCTAATTGTATATATAATTTGATCGATCAATCACTTACATTGGTCGATCAATACCAAATTTGATCGATAAATATCCAATTTTGATCGATCAATCACCCAATTGATCGATCAAAACTTTCAGAAATGCACAGCCATAAGGTTTTGTCATTTTTACGCTATTTTCATCCAAATCTTCTACGATCTTCATCAAATCACACACACATCCACACTAAACTAAAACAATGATTTATTCTATAATCTAAACCATTAAAATCAAATAAAAACTAACCTTTCTTCGATCGATTTCGCTCCTTTAAGGATCGTTGTCCAAAAGGGTTTTGAAACGAATCTTACGAATTTCTACTGCGATTTCACCACGATTGATCACCACGAATTCAAGATGAAGTCGTCAATGATCCACGCATCGATCTTAACCTCTTCAACGCTTGATTAGCGATCACGAGGTGGAGCGTTTCTTGAAAAATGGGGTTTCTAAGGAAATGGGGTTTGAACGATCGAAATTCACCAAATGCGGGATTCAAGCGTTGATTGGCATCGAGTTCTTCATGAATAATGCAAATATTGCGGCGCGATCACGATCTCATCGTCGAAATCTCAAGAAGGGCGGAAGTTTTCTCTTCTTTTTCTCTCTAAAAATCCAAACTCCAAAGCTTTGCAACCGGGTGAAGCTTCTTTGAGAAGCTTTGTCTTTTAATTAGCTAAAGGGCTTCGTTTCGATGCGAAGCAATAACACTGCAAAAGTGTGTTAGGCTTATCCACTTGAAATAGAGTTTGGTTTCGGTGTGGAGCGGCACACGGTAAGTCGGTGCATGGCTTTCACACTAAAGGCCCAAACACACATTTAAACCATAATTCGTCCGCACAAAGTTATCCTAATATTATTTAAATATTTATTATTATATAAAAATTTATGATGACATCGGTTTTCGTGTCGACCACACACACGAGGTGAGTTGAGTTCGGGTCTAATTTTACGGGTTATTACAAGAATTATGGTGAATGATGTGAAGATAAACAAACTGTGGTTGAATGAGCAAACAGGTCAGAAGAATCCATTTTAAACAAACACAGACCAGGAGAAATTCGATGGTCGAATTTCAATTCGAGGGTCAAATTTGGAATTCGACCATCGAATTGAAAATTGAGGGTCGAATTTGGGCTTTTATAGCCTGTTGTTTAGAATAATTCATTAAATTTTGGGCCCTAGGCCATTATTTTGTCTTTTTGGATATCACTTGAGGAACCATCATTAGGAACCACTATTTTAGGTGTTGGATTGGCCATCACCAGTGGTTCCTCCTGGTTCCTCAGGGTGATATATATTATTTTGTATGAACTTTTGTCCTTGCTTTTGACCTATGTTTATATTTTTTTGACCTATGTTTATGCTGCTGGCTTCTATTTGAGATATGGCTTAGTAGAAACCCATAAGTTGATGAATGATCTTTCCTATCTTGAGAGAGGATTGGAAAAGTCGGGTCGTCACAAAGAATAACCTCGTGTATTTCGATAGCGTTCATGGGAGGTCTAGCGGCGAAATTCCCGCCACTACAAAAAAAAAGAAAAAGAAAAAGACTACCATCTAGAGTATTTTATGTAAAAAACTGATGCTCCCAAGATTTTTTTTTTTTGGTTAATAGCTATCGGGGAGTTGCAACTCTCTTTTTTTTTTTTTTAAATGGTTGCGAACATAGTGTACCATTTACTGCAATAAAACTTCACATTTTACTATGGGAGGAACGGGACTGAAAACAGAATTTGGGTAAAAAACCATTTTCCCCAATAAATCCCCTTTGCGCCTAAGTGAACGTACTCTAAATATTTAAATAACCTGAAGATTGTATATTAATTCTACTTTTTTCGTAATATTGATGTTTAGTATTTATTTTATTTTTTTTGATAAAAGTGAACTAATTAAATATCATTATTATCCACTCGATTAGAATGGAAATGCAGTTTGATACAATTATTTTTCAAGCAAATTATCACTTTAAACATCTAAACAATCCTAATGATTCTCTATGTCCCTCTTACAATAATATTTACTTTGTATACTTGAAAAAATAATTTGGGATTCTAAAAAATATGAACCCTTCATCTTATCATGCACCTTATTCAACTCATGTTCATTTTCTCAAACAATAAACAACTAAACAAAGATATCTTTCAATTTTCGCAGGAATTATATATAAGTAATTTTATACATCAAAAAAAATAAATTGATTCTCTTTACATAGAAATAAAAAAAAATGTCTACCATCAAGCCGCTAGTTGACTATTGAGATCGGCAATATTTGTGATAAATCGAACACACGAAAACTAAAAGCACTCGTTGGAGACATTAGACGTGCATCATCAACATCTATATCTGACGTACTAGAACCTCTCCATTTTCCTCTTTAATAAAAGGATGATTTAAGAGTATCTCAGCCGTCCATCTACGTAGGTTCCCTCACCAAACATTTGTTCAAGAAACCCCATAACCCATCCGACAACTCCTATGAACCTCTGGCAATTCCTCCCAAACCCAATCTGAAATAGAAGTTCACCTATCTCTGTATCCTTTCCAACCTTCCATAACGGCTTCCCATCACCATCTCATGTTAGAAATTCCTATTTTGGTGGCCATCACTATGGTCAAACCCGTTGACCGGTGAATGGTATAAGATCAACCTTAAGATGTACAATTGCTATTCTGGTGAGTTTGAAGAGAATAGGCAACTGCTTATTGAGTCTTTCAGTTAAAGTATGATTGTGATTTCTAATCACACTATAATTAGCAATTTCAGTCCTTAATGGGATAGGACTCTTTGGCTATAAATATAAGGGGTGCTTGGTCCCAACGATAGCTCGACATAATTCAATCCTCCCTATTGGCGAGAGCATCCCATTGTGCTAGGAGATATTGAGCGAGAAGATCGTTGAGGATCGGCAACCATCAATGGCTAATGCTCAAGGTGCATATTTATAGACTATATATTTATTATTTTTTATTGATCGTGCGCCTAGATCTTTAGGCTTAATTTTGGATGGTCGGATCGTTAGATCCATTTAGATTCCATCATCTCAACTACAACACACCCAAGTGACCATATATCAAAAGATGCATTGTATTCGCTGTGCCACGATTCTCAGAGCCATGTATAGAGGTGTGCCCTCAAGAAAATTCCATCTCCTCATCCGCCTTCTTCACTTGTTATGGATGAGAGAGGTGCAGACTTAACTGCCATTAACGGAGGATACACACCTGGTTTAAGTGCAGCCAAATTCACACTACCAAAGCTTCCTTTACCCAATAACTCTCCTCTATGCCGCTCTATTTTATTTTTTCTATTTCTTAATCTTCAGCGATTACAAATACTGTTCTTATTTATCTGTTTATATAAAAATGGTCTCTAAGGCAAATTGTGAAACTAATTTAAGTGTTTTGAGGCTATCTTGGACTCTAAGTAGAAGTATAAAAATGTTCTCTAGAAAGTTTAGTTATATTATAAAAGAAAATTTTAGTGTAAACATGTAATAACCGAAAGCAGCTGGTAGATTGCTAAAATGAGCCGAGTTTAGTGTAAGCGATCCACCTGTTTAAGTAGAAGTAGAAGTAGACGATACTATAATTGGAAAGTTTAGTGTAAACATGTAATAACCGAAAACATGCAGCTGGGACCTTAATTTCAACCGCCGGCGTATCTTATATTTTTTGGGAAATTTACCTTATCGGCCCTGTCAGATACACCTTTTACATCAGAGGCCCTGTATTTTCACCTTTATCCAAATCGACCAGCTTTTAGCCTAGCCGACTCTAAGGATAACAAAAAGTCCAAATTACCCCCTTTCTTTAATGCACAAAAACATCATCTTCTTTCTTATTTTAATCTAGTAGAGTTTTTAAAAGTCAAAGGTGGCGAAGGTGACGGCGTCTTTTCCTCAATCCAAACTATTCCGATCTGTTATTTGGATCGACCCAAATACACCTTTTTCGTCAGAGACTGTAGCAGATTAGAATGACGAAGAAGAGGATACACCTATATAATTTAAAATTTTAAATATTTGCATTTTTCTATATTTACGCGATGTGAAACGAGATCTATTCCGATCCAAATTATACCGATCTACTATTTGGATCGACCCAGATATTCCTTTTTGATCAAAGACTGTAGCAGATTAGAATGAGGAAGAAGAGAATACGCCTATATAATTTAAAATTTTAAATATTTGCATTTTTCTATATTTACAATGAAGCGAAATCTATAAAATCCGATTTGAAGGCCATAATATAAAGTCGATAGTGCCAAAGATAGATATGAAAAAAAGGCGATATCGACTCTGTACACAGTTGATACCGACCATTTTAAGAGTCGCCATCGACTCTATACAAAGTCGCCATTGACTTTGTACAGAGTCGATGGCGACTGGGTACAGAGTCGTCATCGATTATATAAAAAAAAAAAAAAAAATTTATATAATTTTTTTTTTTATATATAATCGATGGCGACTCTGTACAGAGTCGATGACGACTCTTAAAATGATCGATACCAATTGTGTAACGAGTCGCCATAGATTGTTAATTTTTTTTTTTTTAAAGAGGCGATATTGCCTTTTTTCATGTCTATCTTTGGCGCCATCTATTTTATTATGTGGCTTTCAAATCAGACGGCATAGATCCGATTTTTACATTGCGTAAATATAGAAAAATATAAATATTTAAAATTTTAAATCATGTAGAAACGAAAAAAAGTGTAAGAAGGGTATTTCGGACTTTATGTGCTAGCTGAAAATGGCTTGGCTAAAAGCTGATCGGTTTGGGTAAAAGTGAAAATACAGGGCCTCTAAACGTAAAACGTGTATCTGACAGGGCCGGTTAAGTAAATTTCCCATATTTTTTTGTAGTGCGATTCCCAGAATGGAAGGAACCTAAGAGAGTTTTGGGGTGGGTTCCCGAAATGGAAGGAGGTGTCGCTATTGGCTAATTGCCCACTTTGTAGCGAGACTTTCTTATTTTAACCACTTTGTAGTGAAAGTTTCTTATTTTAAGATCTTCCACGTAGACTCTAAGATGTTATAAATAGAAACCTCTTTTTTAACGACTTCTACTTAGACTCTAAGATACGCTTAAATTAGTTTTAAACCGTGTTTTCTATATAGCAGACACATTTTATTATAAAACGATCATAACTGAAAAGGTTTTAAAATATTTGTAATCCCAAGATTAAGAAATAGAAAAAATGGAGTGGTTTAGAGGAGAATTATTGGGTAAAGGAAGCTTTGGTAGTGTGAATTTGGCTGCACCTAAACCAGGCGTGTATCCGCCGTTAATGGCAGTTAAGTCTGCACCTCTCTCTCACTCTTCTTCTCTACAGAATGAGTCGAAGATTATGAAAATTTTCAACAACTGCCCCCAAATACTTCATTACTTCGGCTCTGATATTACGGCAGAAAACGGTGAAGAATCATACAATATGTTCGTCGAATACGTCTCTGGAGGCACTCTCGCCGGCTTACTGAAGAAGAGCAAATGTCGCATGTTAGAGTTTGATGTGAAACGCTACTCAACGTCGATTTTACGAGGCCTACGATACATCCATAACAAGGGTTACGTGCACTGCGATATTAAGCCTGAAAACATCCTTGTTTGTTCTCCTTGGGATTTCAATTCCTACGAGCAGAAAGATGTTATTAAAATCGCCGACTTCGGGTTGGCGAAGAAGGCCGACGAGGAGACTGAAGATGGGATTTTCTTGAGGGGCACACCTCTATACATGGCTCCAGAATCTGTGTCATCGAGTGAATTCAGTGCATCTTCTGATATATGGTCACTTGGGTGTGTTGTAGCTGAGATGGTGATGGGGAAGCCGTTATGGAACGTTGGAAAGGATACAGAGATAGGTGAACTTCTATTTCAGATTGGGTTTGGGAAGGAATTGCCAGAGATTCCATGGGAGGTGTCGGATGGGTTGTGGGATTTCTTGAACAAATGTTTGGTGAGGGAACCTACAAAGAGATGGACGGCTGAGATGCTCTTAAATCATCCCTTTATTAAAGAGGAAAATGGAGAGGTTCAATCAAATATGGGAAGTAAGTCAGATATAGATCTAGATGTTGATGATACACGTCTAATGTCTCCAACCAGTGCTTTTAGCTTTCGTCCGTTCGATTTATCACAAATATTGCCGATCTCAATCGTCAACTAGTGCCTTGATGGTCATTAGACATTTTTTTTTGTTTCTTTGTATAGAGAATTAATCTTTCATTTTTTTTCGATGTACCCAATTACTTATATATAATTCTTGTGGAAATGGAAAGATATCATTTTTTATTGATTGAGAAATTGAGACAACATGAGTTGAGTTGGCTGCCACATCAAACTCTAAAAGAAATTTACTATTCTTCAGTTTGCTGACAAGAGTGCCTCCTGATACGTACTCGACGAATATATTAAATGATTCTTCTACATTTTTTATCCTAATAATGGAGTCGAAGCAGTAAAGTATCCATTTTATTTCTTCTATTTCTTCATCTTCAGCGATTACAAATATTTTTTTTTTGGTTGCTATCTTTTATATAAAAATGTTGTCTGATATCGTTATAAAAGGAAATTTTAGTCTAAAACATGTAATAACCGCAAACAAATGCTAGATCAGGCGCAACTAACAGTCGATCAATTTTTTAAATCAGGCGCAACTAACAGTCGATCAATTTTTTTATTCCTTGTATCAAATATCCCAAAAAAATAACGCTTGAATCATATGGCACGCATGACACTCAAACGTGATTTTAGGGGCATGTTTTGGGATCTGTGACATGTGTAATCATAAACCGATCATCTGATAATTGCGCCATGATCTCAAGATCCATTGTGTGGAAGATCGGGATGAAACACGACCTCCACCATTTGATCATATGCAATCAATAGTGTTCAAGGGGTCTAGGTCGTAACGGTTTCAATAAAGAGGTGGGGGCCAACAAAGGTTCCAAAGAATTAAATTATCCAATTTTTTTGTGGTTCGCTTTCTAAACCCAGAAGATGGGACCAGATTTCTGTGTAGGGTTTTTAATGGGCCAGGATCAGCTAGAATCCTGTCCAGCTCGGTTCCAATATGGGTTTGAAATAAAACTCCCGAACATAAATGGGCTCGGGCCTAGCGCATTTATCCTCAAAGCTTGGGCCTGCCATGAAAAAGCTTGGGCCTGCCATGGAATCTCTGGCACTTCCTTTCCAAACCCAATCTGAAATAGAAGTTCACCTATCTGTTGATCCTTTCTAACGTTCCATAACGGCTTCCCATCACTATATCAGCTACAAAACACCACCCAAGTGACCATATATCCGAAGATGCACTGTATTCACTTCAAGAAAATCCCATCTTCACATTTTAAACATTTAAACACCATCTATTAAAGTGTCACTTTTTATCTCATACCATTAAAGTGTGATTTATCATTGTGCCATGCGGCAAACATTTATGATCAATATAAATTGCGCAATCCATCGTTGGAAGGGTTTAGGGTTCAGACCATATAGTGTTTGTTTACGCCGTGAAAGGGTTTAGGGTTTTCAAAGTATTTCTTATCCATCCTCAATTATTGTTGTAATGCAAAGATATATTTCACTATTTCAAGTCCAAATTAGATTCACAAGGAATATTAGAGTATTAGAGTACACCTTATTTGACAAGTATCACGCCTGAGTTATCTAAACCAATTGGAATAGATATCACCGCGTGATAATTATCAAATAAGGTGTACTCTAATAAATACTTTGAAAAAGCAAATTACAATTAGTTATAAAAAATATGAGCCCTTGACTAATAAATACTGGTAAACAAGCACCATATTGACTCATGTTTTTTCTTCCTTTTCTCGAGAGATTTAAAAGAAATCCATAAAACAGAGTATTAATTCAAGTTCTTTGTAATATTTATGTTTGGTATTTTTTTTTTATGAAAGTGAACTAAATATTATTATTATACCCCATTAGAATGGAAATGCAGCTAATATGTTAATTATCACTTTAAACATCTAATATCTAAACAACCCTAAACATTCTCTATTATCGTCTTACAATAACATATTTCTTTGTATGCTTGAAAAATGAATTTGCTGTTATAAAGAATATTAACCCTTCATCTTACCATCCACCATATTCAACTTATGTTCATCTTGTCCATCAATAAACAACATATTTTTCAATTTTCGAAAAAATTATATACATGTAATTAGGCACATCAAAATAATAAATAAATTGATTCTCTAAACATAAAAATTTAAAAATATATAAAAGAAAATAAAAAATAAAAAAATGTCTAATGACCATCAAGCCGCTAGTTGATTATTGAGATCGGCAATATTTGTGATAAATCGAATGGACGAAAACTAAAAGCACTGGTGTAGACATTAGACGTGCATCATCAACATCTATACCTGGCATACTTCCCATATTTGATAGAACCTCTTCATTTTCCTCTTTAATAAAGGAATGATTTAATAGAATCTCAGCTGTCCATCTCTGTCTAGGTTCCCTCGGCAAACATTTGTTCAAGAAATCCGACACCCATCCGATAACTCGGAACCTCTGGCAATTCCTTCCCAAGCCCAATCTGAAATAGAAGTTCACCTATCTTTGTATCCTTTCCAAACTTCCATAACGGCTTCCCCATCACCATCTCAGCTACAACACACCCAAGTGACCATATATCAGAAAATGCACTGTATTTATTCAAGGCCACAGATTCTGTAGCCATATAGAGGCGTGCCCCTCAAGAAAATTTCCATCTTCGCTCTCCTCATTCGCCTTCTTCGCGAACCCGAAGTCGGCGATCTTAATAACATCTTTCTGCTCGTAGGAATAATTGTTTTCAGACTTTATATTGCAGTGTACGTAACCCTTGTTATGGATGTGGATTGTGGCGTAGGTCTCGTAAAATCGACGTTGTTTAGCGTTTCACATCAGACTGTAACATGTAACATTTACTATTCTTCAATGATTCTTCTCGATTTTCTTTCGTAATATCGGAGCCGACACTGGTTTAATTGCAGCCAAATTAATACTATGTTATAATAGGAAAGTTTAGTCATATTATATAAGAAAATTTTAGTCTAAACATGTAATAACTGAAACAGCTGGTAGATTGCTAAAATGAGCCGAGCTTAGTGTCAGTGATAAGCGGATTGGGTGCCTTTGCTGGCGCTCACCTATTTACTGAAAAGGCCCATATCCCAAACTCCTTAGAAAATCAATTATTATGTCTGATCAGATGATGGAGGACTTGTTGCACCCTGATCTTCTACCCAATAAATCTTTAGATGATGACGCATGTATCAGATAATCAATTTTTTATTTTATGTCAAAGATCCCTAAAAAATGCGCTTGAATCATATGGCTCACATGACTCTCAAACATGACTTTAGGGTCATTTCTTTGGGATCTATTATATGTAATCATAAATCGATCCTCTGATAGGTGAATCATGATCTCAGTATCTATTGTGTAAAATATTGAGATGTAACACGACCTCCATCATCTGATCCGATGCAATCAAAGGTTTTCAAGGGGTCTGAGTCGTGAGTGCTTTCAGTAAATAGGTTAGAGCAAACAGAGGTACCAAAGGGATTAAACTATCCAATTTTTTTTTGTGGTTTGCTTTCCAAACCCAAAAGATGGGACCAAATTTCTGCGTAGGGATTTTAATGGGTTCGGCTCAGTCAGAATCTTGTCCAGCTCGATTCCAATTTAGGTTTAAAAATAAAAAGCCCGAACAGAAATGTGCTCAGGCCGAGCATGGCCCAATTATGTATCCAGGACGCATTCAAGCATCTCTTTAGAATAATTGGGCTCCTCAAAGCTCGGTCCTGCCCTGAAAACTAAAGGCCAATTATGTTAAAGGAAAAAGTCAAGCGGGCCCAAGCCCAATACCGTTAAGGTTCGGGCTTTAAATAAAAGGGATGGCTCCTGGCGGACATTTAAATGATCTTACACCGTTAAAATGAGATTTTTTTCATCTTGCACCATCGAAGTGTGATTTACCATCATGTCATGTGGTGCTTATGCATGCGTGATCAATCTAAATTGTTTGACTCTTTATCATTGGAATATGCCTCAGCCCAAAGAAACATGCATTTAAGTGGATGTAAACCATATGAGTGTTGAACTTTAATATCATTCATTAAAACTAAAAACAATGGTTGATATTGTAATTCACAGATTAGATGGTTTAAATCTCCTTAAAATACCACTTTTTGCCTCTTGCAGTTCAATCCATGATCCATTACTTTGATGGCACAGATCACTCACATCTTAACCCAGAAAGGTAATTTAAACACCATTTTGGTGTTTAAATGACGCTCAGGAGAGTCGGATTCTAGATCAAATGCTTGGGCGCAAGCCCAAGCTGTCCTTATGTTTAAGAGTTGAAAATAATCCGATCAAAAAGCCCCCAAACACTCAAATTGACCAAAGACCTTATAAAAATAAGGTGTATTAGCGGCACTTGCTGTTAAGAAAATTTTTGGTAGCGGCCAGACTAATAGCGGCAGTTTTTGGTAGCGACAGGACTAATAGCAATAGTTTTTTGTTAAAAAAACTGCCGCTACTAGTCTTATTTTTTGTAGAATTAAATAATGGGGTATCTATATTCACGCCCGCCATATTACCAAGGGAGCCTACATCTGAGAACCCTTAATTGAATCAAATCAAACCATGGAGATCATTTTTCACCCCAACCTTTAACATTTTGAAAGCTTTTTTATTCCACGTGGCATAAAATATTTAAAAATTGGCCCTATAATCATGTGGTTACATCACCCTCAAATGTAATTTAGAGCTACATTTTGGGATCTATTTCACTTGGGATAAAAAATTGTCCTGTCTGATGGTATGCTCATGTTCTCAAGATTTATTGTGTGAAAGATTGGGTAAAAAACAATCTCAAGCATATGATTCTAAGCAATCAATGATGTCAGGCGTTGGCACCCTCCGGAATCCAATAGGAGTGAAGAGAGGTACTCTAAATAATACATATGTGAGGGAGCAACTACTTGCACATGATATTTGGGTCGTTGGACATAGTTCAAAACCCATCATCTTGTTCAATGGTTGATTGTGTTGAATCAGACGATAGAGATCATTTATCGTACCAATACCATTTGGAGAGGTTGTTTGAAATTGGCACGTTAAGGTCTTCAAAAACCTTAAGTGCTTGTAGGGGTAGAAGTTTGATATACCGAACCGAAACAATATTTTCAATTTCGGTGTCGGTTTGGCCAAAACCAAATTGAATTTATCAGTTTCAATTAACCAAAATCTGTAATGTGTGTAACTGAAATCGAACCAAACCGATCCAATTTCAGTTTCGGTCGGTTCGGTTTGTTTTTCAATTTTTTATATATTTTTGTCTTTTGAGAGATTTTTTTTCGGTTTTTCGTTGGTTTTCTCTCCCTATTCAACCAGTTTTCAGTACCCAAAATTGAAACCGAACCCATCCAAATCAGATTCCGTTTTTGTTTGGTTTCGGTTCGGTTTCATCGGTTTTTCATTTTTTGGATTTTTTTTTTTCACCCATAAGTACAAGGGTATACGAGCCTGTAACCTCGTACTCAGTTCTTTGTTTCCGAATTACAAAAAGGCGTTTAGCGTGTTTACGGGTGCAAATGGGTCCGGTTGACCTGGCAAGTTTTCAAGACCCGACCTACTTCAAGTTGTGTTTGGTGGTAGATTCACCCACTATTTTGTGTTAATGTAAATTTTATTTTTCCGTATAATAAATCCTCTTACCGAGTGTTTTGGTAGTTATTCACCAGAGATTAACAGATTTGATCTTCGCCAATTTATCTACATTTATTTCGGCTGTGTTTGGGTAAGCTCTTATAAGAGTAGAAGCAGCTTTTTGCCTGCTCTCTCTCAGAGCAAATAAAATCTACTCTGGGATAGAGCAGGCATACAACAATTTTATCTCTTAAAGCAGTTCTCCGCCAAAGCAAATGAGGCGAGGAGCTGTATTACCAAATGTAAAAGTAGTTCTCCGCCGGAGCCAAAAATGGAAAGAGTTGCTCTCTGCCCCAAAAGCGCTAACCCAAAAGCAGCCTAAAACATTTATTTCGAATATAATAGCCTAAAACATTTTCAAATGAAGCCCCTTTTTCTAAAGTCCCTATAAAGTAACACCTGAAAAAGGGAAACTTTGCCTTGGCCATTTTGATTTCTTTGGGCCGCAGAATTTAATATTGGAGTAGATTAATATTGAAATCACATCTAGGATTAAAAATCTCTAAGAGCCCCATGATTCAACTTGTTGGAATAGGAGGGCACGGCCTTCAATTGCGATATGCCTTCTCCATATCAACTATAATAAGAACCCTGTCTTCTTTTAAAGACAATTTCGAATGAATGCGCTCTTGTAATAACGGTGAGGTCTAAGATTTGCTTCCCTTCAATGAACACACCTTTGGATTTTTCATATAACCGAACCCGATTAACTCCCTTCAAATGGTTGGCAATAAATTTGGCTATGATTTTTTTATAGACCAGAGCTGAGGAATATTGGTCTAAACTTCTTGATGTCGAAGCACCTCTTTCTCGTGGATTAGGACGATGAAAGCGCACTATAGACTTGTGAATGTACCCATCCTCCCAGGATTTGTCAACCATTCGGGTCACATCATCTTTGACCATCAACCAAAATTTTTAAAAGAAGCCACGGGCCCGGGGAACACATTCGGCATTATAGTACTTTCAATGGCTTCCCATATCTCATCAGCATGAAATCTCCCCTCAATATCGGTTGCTTCTTGATGAGTAATCATCTTTGGATGTACGTGATGATATCAACTGTTGTTTTTAATTTTTAATGGCTGATATTGAAGTGCATCAATAGGATGGTTCACTTAGGCATGTTTCTTTGGGCTAAAACATGTTAAAATAATAGATTGTCACTTGGACAATATAAATTGATAGACATGGCATTATGATAAATCATATCTCCATGGTGTGAGATAAAAAGTCTATTTTTGATGGTGTAAGATTACTAGTCATGCCTATCAAATCATTAAGGGCGCCTATGATAAAAATCAGTGATTGTTTTGAGTGAGACAATCAAGTTCGTTTTGATCCTAATCTTCCGGGGATAATGGCTCTTGACCGACATTTAAATACCATTAAAGTTAAACTTTTAATCTCACACTATTAAAGTGTGATTTTCATTATGACAGGTGGTGAACATCGATTATCAAACTAAAATGTCCAAAGGGCAATCTATCATTGGAATATGTCTTAGCCCAAAAAATTATGTTTATAAGTGAACGTAAACCATCCAATTAGTGAACTTTAATATTAACTATTAAAACTGAAAACAACCGTTGAGGTTAAACTCTACAGATCTAATGGTTTAAATATCCCTACACCCGTCTCATTGCATACCATGAAACAGTTTTAATGGGTGCAAATAATGGTACCCAATTGCTAGTACCACGCACCATATTCCCGCTCATCATGTTTATTTCTATTACCACTCATATCAGATTTGATTCTCATATGGAATTTTGGGGAAATTGAGATTTGAGAGGGCTGGTTAGAGACATCATATACTTCCCAGACTGATAACACCTCTTCATTTATGTATTTAACAAAGGGAAAATGGTATGATACCTCTATTAGAGCCACGCAATCTGTGAAAGCGCCCACTTCGGAAACCCCTTCAAAATAATTAATTACTTTGAATCAGATGATGGAGACTGTGTTTCACCCCAATCTTCCATAAAGGAATCTCGAGATCTTGCCACACCTATCAGCATGCCCGTTATTTATTTCACATATCATAGATCCCCAAAAAGGCCTTAAAATCTCGTTGAGAGTGATGTGTGCAATAGGATTGAAGGGGAATTTTTTTGGGTATCTGTGACGTGTGGAATAAACAAATGACCGTTTGATAGGTGCAATATAATCTCAAGATCCATTCTGTGGAAGATAGGGTTAAAAATTGATCTCCGTCTCTGATCCAAAGCAATCAATGATTTTTAAGGGTGCACACATGGGAACTTTCAGAGATTTCGCGGTTGCTAATAAGGTACCCTAATGGTATTATATTTTATAAAAAAAATAGAGGAATAATGGATCTGACCGTTTTCTTCCATTAAAGTGTCACTTTTTATCTCACACCATTGAAGTGTGAACCATTGTGCCATGTTGCACACATCTATGGCCAATCTAAATTGCCCAAGTGGCAATCCATAGTTGAAACATGTCCTAGCCAAAGGATCATGCTTATAAGTCGATGTAAATCATCCGATCGGTGAATTTTAATATTTGCCATCAAAATTAAGAACAACCATTGATATTAGAGTGTACAGATCAGATCGTTTGAATCTTCTAAAAAGTGTGATTTTTTTACCCATAGCCCTTCAATTGATGATATATAACTTTTGCGGTATGGATTTCCAAGATCACAAGCCAATAAATGGTGTAAGATTGTTTAAACACCATTTGATGCTTAAATGATCAAGATACTCAATCCATTTAATAAATCACTACATCTATTCTAATTTTAACATATTTTATATTTTAATAAAATCTTAAATATTAATATCCTAATTTTAATTATTTGGGACAAGGGTTTTCACCTCTCTAATGCCTCGTACTTCATGGTAACATGATTATGGTAAAATCTCCTTTGCGTAAAATGGAATACAAATAATGCGGTAATATCAAATTTTGCTCAGAAATAAGGTGTTCACTTGATGCATTTTTGCTACGTAAAATTACTTTTGACTTGAAATTTAATATCGCCAAGTGAACAATAATGTAAAATGGTTGTAAAATTGTTTTGGGCTGCTAATCATCGTAGTCGTTCCTTTTGTAATCATCACATCCCTTATTGGGAAGCGCCCAAATTTGATGAAATTATTACACGACATCATCTACGCTATTATGATCAACCCTACTTGTTTGTATTCCGAGGATTAAAATTTTTTTACCATTGATTACACAATCGAATCTATGGATGAGTTGTACTATATCTTCCAATGACCACGTTTGGCTTATACATTGAGGATTGCGAATCATTGTTTGAGGGCACCAAAGGCACCATGTAGAATCAATGAAGAGTGGAGAAGTTTCTATAGAGAATTATAGAACTTTACCAATCGTTGGATGTCCAATTGAGACACATGTCCCAATCTCACACCATCCCTTATATACTTTGTAGTTTATAAATAATGTAGAGTTTGACTAGAAGTGTTAGGGATTTGAGTATAATGAGTGCTAAACTATATATCAAAATAAAGGCTACAGCCCTTGTTGTCGCAGATTTGAGGAAAAGTTTGCATTTATAGGAAAAAGTGCTCAAATATGAACAATAAATCCTTATTTTTTCAACCATTTTGAAATCAAATCCTAGATTTGCATAAGTAAATCAAATCATGCAAGTAAAGCACGAAATTCGCATTACCATTCTCCAATGAAGAATAATCACTAATGAAAAGGGGGTTTGAGCATAATGAGTACTAAACTATAGATCAAAAGAAAGGCTACAACCATTGTTTAAAATATGCATACCTCGTTGTCACAGATTTGAGGGCAAGTTTGCATGAAAAAACGCTCAAATATAAACAATAAAATCCCTATCAAATCCTATAAGTAAATTAAATCATGCAAATAAAGCACGAGATTCGCATCACCATTTTCCAACGATGTAATATCCCTAATACTTTAGACCTGATTTCGGTTACCTCGGTAAGCATGTCTGAAAAATTTACGAGACGAACCTGATTGATTTTGGTAAGTTAGAGTATGATGAGTGATAGGAGCAAAGAATTTTTGTTTTGAACTTGTGTAAGTCATATTTTAGATGATATATGCATTAAGTAATGTGTGAGCGCTTAACAAAAAACATTTGCAAGTTAAGTGAATAGAATTTTAGGTAAAATATCTTGATATTTTGAGAGGAGAATTTAGCTTATAAGAGAGAGGTGTGACAGAGAGTTTGATCCTTCTCTCTCACGTATGATCTGGAATTTGAAGCCCTTGTAACACTACACTGCTTGATCTTAGATCTCTTGTGTTTTAGATACCCTCTCCCCATCTCAACCATTAATAGGTTTTGTATTTTTATTTATAATCAGTTTAAGCTATTAAGAGAGAAGGATAGGGGAGAGGATAATTCTGAGGATGGGTTGGGTTTATTGCTCTTGAAGCAAGGTGGTGTTGGATTGACTTAGAAGTCCGAGCCTACTAGACCTCAAGGTTTCGTTATGGTGCTTGAAATTTGTGCAACGGGACCCGAAGGATTAACTTCAAGAGGTAGGCTTTTAAACCCCTTTGAGTTAAATAATTTGATCCTTGCTTAGAGTAGAATTATGGTGAATGATGTAAAGATAAACAAACTGTGGTTGAATGAGCAAACAGGTTAGAAGAATCCATTTTGAACAAACACAGACCTGGAGAAATTCGATGGTCAAATTTCAATTCGAGGGTCGAATTTGAAATTCGACCATCGAATTGAAAATTGAGGGTCGATTTTGGGCTTTTATAGCCTGTTGTTTAGAATAATTCATTAAATATTGGGCCCTAGGCCATTATTTTGTCTTTTTGAATATCACTTGAGGAACCATCATTAGGAACCACTATTTTAGGTGTTGGATTGGCCATCACCGGTGGTTCTTCTTGGTTCCTCAGGGTGATATACATTATTTTGTATGAACTTTTATCCTTGCTTTTGAGCTATGTTTCTATTTTTTTGACTTATGCCGGCTTCTGTTTGAGATATGGCTTATTGAGAAATCAATAAGTTGATAAACAGGCTTTTCCTATACCGAGAGGATTGGAAAAGTCGGGTCGTCACAAGCGAAAAATAACTTCTATGTATTTCGATAGCGTTCACGGGAGGGCTAACGGGCAGAAATTCGCATGGCCACTACAAAAAAAAAGAAAAAAGACTACTATCTATAGTATTTTCTGTAAAAAACTGATGCTCTCAAGATTTTTTTTGTTGTTAATAGCTGTCGGGGAGTTGCAACTCTCCTTTTTTTTTTAATGGTTGCGAACATAGTGTACCATTTACTGCAACAAAACTTCACATTTTACTACGGGAGGAACGGACTCAAAACAGAATTTGGGTAAAAAACCATTTTCCCCAATAAATGCCCTTTGCACCTAAGTGAACGCACTCTAAATATTTAAATAACCTGAAGATTGTATACTAATTCTACTTTTTTCGTAATATTGATGTTTGGTATTTATTTTATTTTATTTTTATAAAAGTGAACTAAATATCATTATTATCCACTCGATTAGAATGGAAATGCAGCTTGATACAATTATTTTTTAAGCAAATTATCCCTTTAAACATCTAAACAATCCTAATGATTCTCTATTACCCTCTTACAATAATATTTACTTTGTATACTTGAAAAAATAATTTGGGATTATAAAAAATATGAACCCTTCATCTTATCATGCACCTTATTCAACTCATGTTCATTTTCTCAAACAATAAACAACTAAACAAAGATATCTTTCAATTTTCGCAAGAATTATATATAAGTAATTTGATACATCAAAAAAAATAAATTGATTCTCTTTACATAGAAATAAAAAAAAAAGTCTACCATCAAGCCGCTAGTTGACGATTGAGATCGGCAATATTTGTGATAAATAGAACGCACGAAAACTAAAAGCACTCGTTGGAGACATTAGATGTGCATCATCAACATCTATATCTGACGTACTAGAACCTCTCCATTTTCCTCTTTAATAAAGGGATGATTTAAGAGTATCTCAGCCGTCCATCTCTGTGTAGGTTCCCTCAACAAACATTTGTTTAAGAAATCCCATAACCCATCCGACAACTCCTATGAACCTCTGGAAATTCCTCCCAAACCCAATCTGAAATAGAACTTCAGCTATCTCTGTATCCTTTCCAACCTTCCATAACGGCTTCCCCATCACCATCTCAACTACAACACACCCAAGTGACCATATATCACAAGATGCATTGTATTCACTCCAGGCCACAGATTCTGTAGCCATGTATAGAGGTGTGCGCTCAAGAAAATTCCATCTTCGCTCTCCTCATCCGCCTTCTTCGCTTGTTATGGATGTGGCGTAGGCCTCGTAAAATTGACGTTTCACATCAAACTCTAACATGCCACATTTACTGTTCTTCACTGTTAAGGTTTTTATAATCTTCGACTCGTTCCGTAGGGAAGAAGAGTGGGAGAGAGTTTCAGACTTAACTGCCATTAACGGAGGATACACACCTGGTTTAAGTGCAGCCAAATTCACATTACCAAAGCTTCCTTTACCCAATAACTCTCCTCTATGCCACTCTATTTTATTTTTTCTATTTCTTAATCTTCAGCGATTACAAATACTGTTCTCTAGGGTAAATTGTGAAACTAATTTAAGTGTTTTGAGGCTATCTAAGTAGAAGTATAAAAATGTTCTCTAAAAATTTAGTTATATTATAAAAGAAAATTTTAGTCTAAACATGTAATAATCGAAAACAGCTGGTAGATTGCCGAGTTTAGTGTAAGTGATCCACCTGTTTAAGTAGAAGTAGAAGTAGAAGATATTATAATTGGAAAGTTTAGTGCAAACATGTAAAACCGAAAACATGCAGCTGCTAGATTGCTAAAATAAGCCGCGTTTAGTGTATGTGAGAGATGGATTAGGTAACTCTGTTCGCGGAAAGCGCCACATCCCAAACCCCTTGTAAGCCATTGATTGCATCTGATCAGATGATGAAAGATGTTTTTCACCCCGATCTTCTATACAATAGATCTTTAGTTGATGGCGCACCTATCAGACGTTAAGTTTCTTATTTCATGTATCAAAGATCCCTAAAAAGTAGCCCTTGAATCATATGGCACACATGAGGCTCAAACGTGACTTTAAGGCCATGCTTTGGGATCTGTGACACACGGAATCATAAACCAACCGTCTGATAGTTGCACCAAAATTTCAAGATCCATTGTGTGGAAGATAGAAATGAAACACCACCTCAATCATCTGATCCTATGCAATCAATGGTGTTCAAAGGGTCTGAGTTGTTGGCGCTTTCATTAAACATGTGGGGGCGAAGAGAGGTTCTAAAGGGATTACATTATCCAATTTTTTTGCGGTTTGCTTTCCAAACCTAAAAGAGGGACCAAATTTCTGGGTAGGGGTTTTAATGGGTCGGGCTCAGCGCCAGAATGCTGTCCAGCTCGGTTCCAATTTGGGTTTAAAATATAAAGCCCGAACATAAATGCGCTCGGGCCGACCATGGCCCAATTTTGTATCCAGGCCGTATTCAAGCCCCTCTTTAGAATAATTGGGCTCCTCAGAGCTTAGGCCTACCCTAAAAAGCCCAATTATCTTAAAGGTAAATCAAACCAGCTCGAACCTAAGCCCAATACCGTTTAAATAAAACGGATAGCTCCTGACGGACATTTAAATGATCTTACACCATTAAAATGAGATTCTTTCATCTTGCACCATTGAAGTGTGATTTATTATCATGTCATGTGGTGCTTATCTATGATCAATCTAAATTGTCTGGCATTCTATCATTGGAACATGCCTCAGGCCAAAGAACATGCATACAAGTGGATGTAAATCATCCGAGTGTTGAACCTTAATGTCAGCCATTAAAACTAAAAACAATGGTTAATATTATAATCCACAGATTAGATAGTTTAAATCGCCTTAAAATATCACTTTTTGACTCTTGCATTTCAATCCATGATCCATTACTTTGACAGTAAAGATCACTCACATCTTGCAATATGCTCATCGATGCTTTGATCGATCATAGGCCAATCCACACTCCGATACCAATTGTTGGATCTTATCGATCGGACCACCCAAAAATTTGTCCTAGGATTTAGGCGTATGATCAATCAAAACAATAAATCAATATCTCATTAATTAAAATATATATGTGTACCTTATCGCGAAGATCGTAACCGTCGCTTTAGCTTTAATCCGCTGTATCAATCTCGAAGCCTTTCCTACAAGGAAGAAGAAGAAGAAGGTGGCTCTACCCGCCTCTCTTGCTACACTCTCTTAATAGGAAGAGTACCGTCCATCAAGGTATTCTAATAGGAATGAGAGTCACATGTAAATTAAGAAACCTTGAAGTTTCCTTCAATTTCCAATAATGTCCTTTATTATTTCAAGCAACTGCAATCTAGGATTTTATAAAATCCTAGTGTGTGTGGGCCACACAAAATAAGAATTTTAGTTTCCATAAAAAATTCCAACAAGGAAAACGGTCACCAAGGAGGAAACTGGAATAACCGAGAAAAAACTTACGGGGGCAGAGACATAACCTTAGACTCCCTAAAAACCAAAAAATAAAACAAATTGAGCATAAACCTTAAAGCTCATAAATACATTTTAGAAGCAAGCTAGACTGAAACTCCAGGATATTGAAGCATTCAGTGTCGGCAGATCCGCCAACCACGGCCCATCAGCACAAGGAAATGATGCAGTCTTTGATGATTTCCTCTTCATTAAAACCCACTCCATCACACCTAATTTTATTTCGTCATCTCCATACGTTCCAAAGCACTAAAATTTGAAAATAAGTTCAAAATAAATTTTTTATCCTAGCGAATCCGACAAATATTTCTTTCTCACATTAAAGAAAACACTCTTAATTAAATCCAACGTCTTAGATGTTATTTGGTTAACACAGCTTCTCTCCCATTATTTCACTTCAAACAGCTCCCTGCAAACACTATTAATGTTGAAAATGAAAAAAAAGCTGGAAGCATCCAAACCCAGCTTCCGGCTGTTCTAAGTGGAAGCCGGAAGCTGAAGGCACGCCAAACAGAGTCTTGGTGAAAATATTAACAATAAAGAAAACACTCTCAAATCACCTCAAATAAATTGCCCAAATATCACAACTGTAACTGACAACCAATCGATGCCTCGCCTTTGGAAGATCAATAAAAAATGTGTGTTGCATTGCTAGGAAAAGTTCATCAATCGATGGTTACTATTTACCATCCATGCAATTTCTAAACTATGTCCCATCAAATAAGTCCCATCTTGTTTGGACGGTCCAGATCATTAGACACACACATCTCCACGATGGCCTCCCTTCAGATCTCCGGTTGCGTATTTGTTCTAGCTGCTGATTTGTCCCTTGGCACTCGAATCCCATATATTGGTGCTCAAGTTCATATCTAAAAGAGATTATATGAAACGGATGGTCATGATTTTATCAACTTTTCCTTGCTGCATGCTTATTTGGTCAATCAATCACCGCATTTGACTTGTGCAGTGGCTCTCAGATTTCACCTGTTAAAAAATTAAATTAAACCCACCATAAATCAACAAAACCAAATAAAACGAGAGCAAAATGAATCAGAAAATGAAATGAAAAAACAAAATAATAAATCAAAATTCCTTAAAAAGAAAAATCAACAAAACCAAATAAAAAAATTCACAGCAGATCTAACCACGTTTACTTAGAAACAGTACATCCAAAAGCTTGATCTATTGTAGACGATAAAAAAAATCAGATTGAAGCAAAAAACCAAAAGGATGATGGAATCTAAATGGATCTGACGATCCGACCATCCAAAATTAAGCCTAAAGATCTAGGCGCACGATCAATCAAAACAATAAATATATAAACTATAAATATCGCACTTTTGAGCGTTAGCCATCGATGGTTGATTGCCGATCTTCAACGATGTTCTCGCGTTCAATGTCTCTTAGCACAATGGGGATGCTCTCGCCAATAGGGAGGATTGAATTATATCGAGCTATCGTTGGGACCAGGCACCCCTTATATTTATAGCCAAAGAGTCCTATCCCATTAAGGACTGAAATTGCTAATTGTAGTGTGATTAGAAATCACAATCATACCTTAACTGAAAGACTCAACAATCAGTTGCCTATTTTCTTCAAACTCACCAGAATAGCAATTGTACATCTTAAGGTTGATCTTATACCATTCATCGGTCAATGGGTTTGACCATAGTGATGGCCACCAAAATAGGAACGTCTAACAGTCTCCCACTTGGCCAAACTATGTCAATAAACTCCGATTACCCAATGTTAGCTAACGTTCGTGGAATGGTAAGTCACAATCAATCTCAATCAAAGTCTTTATTGTCAGTCCGGTCCAATGAGAATTTCAACACAGAATCAATGTAGTCAATATATCATATCATCGATATATGACCGCTCATTAGTCACTGTATTGGAAGTCATCACCGACATGGATTCCAACTAGTATGATTTCACATAGATTGTAAGTTTACAAATTGAATGGTGATTACATGTAAACTCAATCTAATATTGGTCCTTCTTTATTGCCATCTACTGGCACCATATGTTCCAAGGAGTTATTTGCATAAAAATGGAAAAGCAAATAAATAAATTTTATTTCTGAATCAATTAAACAAATGTATTCACTCTCAAAGGCTATCAAAATTATTTGTTAACCCCATGCGCGCAACATGCTCCAAAAGGAGCTTGGGAGGTAAACATTTTGTGAGAGGGTCAGCCAACATGAGTGTCGTAGTTATCTTTTCAACAGATACAATTTGATTCTGAACTTTCTCCCTGACAACAAGATATTTTATATCAATATATTTGGAACCCCCACTAATCTTGTTGTTATTGGAGATAGCAATCGCAGCGGAATTGTCACAAAAGATTCTCAGTGGCTTTGAAATAGTATCAACAACTCGAAGCCCTGAGATAAAATTCCTCAACCATATCGCCTCACATGTTGCCTCAAAACATGCAATGAATTCTGCTTCCATAGTGGACGACGTAGTCAGCGTTTGTTTAACGCTCTTCCAAGATATAGGTCCACCTGCAAGCATAAAAATATAACCCGATGTAGACCTACGAGTGTCTTGACACCCAACATAGTCAGCATCGGAATAACCAATAACTTCAAGGTTATTCAACCTTTTGTATGTGAGCATGTGTCCTTTAGTCCCTTGTAAATAGCGAAAAACCTTCTTAGCTGCTTTCCAATGATCCAAACCAGGATTACATTAGTACCTGCCAAGCATGCCAACTATATACGCTATATCTGGACGAGTACAAACTTGTGCATACATGAGACTCCCAACTGCCGATGCATAGGGAATTGTCTCCATCTGTTTTCTCTCCAGATCGATCCTGGGACTTTGAAGTAGACTAAATTTATCACCCTTAATGACAGGGGCAACAGTAGCAGAACAATTGTGCATGTTAAACCTTTTAAGAACTTTATCAATATAAGCTCTTTGAGACAATCCCAATATGCCACGGGCTCTATCTCGATGAATCTCAATTCCTATCACGTAGGAAGCTTCACCAAGATCTTTCATATCAAAACTCTTTGATAAAAAGTTCTTTCTCATATAGCATGCCCAAATTGCTACTCGCAAGTAAGATATCATCAACGTATAAAACAAGGATGATAAACTTACTCCCACTGATTTTAAGATATATGCATTGATCCACAGTATTTTCTTTAAAACCAAAATTTGAAATGACTTCGTGAAATTTTAAGTACCATTGTCGAGATGCCTGCTTTAAACCATATAGAGACCTTTTGAGTCTACAAACTAAATGACTCTCCCCCTCAACCTGAAAACCTTCAGGTTGTGTCATAAAGATATCTTCATGCAAGTCGTCATTCAGAAAAGCAGTTTTAACATCCATTTGATGCAATTCTAAGTCAAAATGAGCTACTAATGCCATGACTACCCGAAAAGATTCCTTTCTAGAGACAGGAGAAAATGTCTCTTTATAGTCTATTCCCTCTTTTTGAGTGAAACCTTTAGCGACTAACCTGGCCTTGTATCTTTCTATATTACCTTTGCAGTCTTGCTTGGTTTTAAATACCCATTTACAGCCTACAGGCTTGACTCCATTAGGTAACTCACAAAGATCCCAGACCGAGTTATGTTTCATTGATTCCAACTCATCTTTCATGGCTTCGAGCCATTGAGTGGATTTGTCGCTCTTCATGGCTTGGCTAAAGGAAATAGGATCTGATTCCTTTCCAAAATCAAACTCACTCTCATTTAGGTAAACTATATAGTCATCAGAAATGGCAGGCTTCTTTGCTCTCTCTGATCTACGCAATGGTAGATCATTGGCAGTCGCCATGGGAGCAAGACCCTCCTCAATGTGGGGTGTGTCAATAGGTATAGCCACAGGTGCATCAACACTGGCTTGAATAACTGGTGTTGGTGCCACTTTTTCTTGGATAAAAGGGATAGGAATTATAACCCGATTCTCCTCAAAGGTGATTTTCCTAAGCTCTATACTCCCACTGATCTCACGATCCTCAAAGAATTTTGCATGTCTAGTCTCAACAATCCGGGTACTATGAGTGGGGCAATAAAATCGATAGCCTTTTGATCTATTAGGGTAACCAATGAAATGACAACTTATAGTTTTAGGGTCCAATTTTCCTAATTGTGGGTTGTACACCTTTGCTTCAGCCAAACAGCCTCAAATGTGTAAATATCCTAAAGTCGGTTTTCTGCCTACCCATAGCTCATAAGGAGTTTTGGGAACTGCCTTACTAGGAACTCGATTGAGGATATGCACTGCTATTTTCAAGGCTTCTCCCCACAAGAACGTAGGCAACGTAGAGTTGCATAACATGCTTCTCACCATATCCATAAGAGTACGATTTCGTCGTTCAGTTACACCGTTCTATTCAGGTGTTCCCGGCATGGTGTATTGAGCGACAATGCCATGCTCTTGTAGATACAGGGCGAAGGGTCCTGGATTGCGACCATAGTACTCTCGCCTCTATCAGATCTCACAATTTTAATCTTCGAATTGAGTTGTAACTCAACTTCGGCTTTATAGATTTTAAACATATCCAGGGCCTCAGATTTCTCGTGAATGAGAAATATATAACCAAAACGAGAATAATCATCAGTGAAGGTAATAAAATACTTTTGACCACCAATAGCGGGAGTTGGAAACGGTCCACAAATATCAGTGTGAACTATTTCCAGCAAACTCGTGCTTCTGAGAGCCCCTTTCTTATTAGTCTTTGTGAGTTTCCCTTTAACGCAATTAACACAAGTATTGAAATCAGAGAAATCGAGCGCATCGATTATATCATCTTTAATTAACCTCTCCATTCTATCCTTAGATATATGGCCTAAACGTTTATGCCATAAAATGGAGGAGTTATCGAGTGCTCGTTTTCATTTCTTACTTATTTTATCATTCACATGCATAGAAACTAAAGATTGGGCGTAAGATGAATCCAAGTTCAACTGATAATGATTGCCCACTAATGAGCAATATCAGAATTAAATAATAGAGTAAACATATTATGTCCAAATTTAAATTCAAAACCTAATGAATCCAATTTAGAAATTGAGATAAGGGTTCTAGTGATACTGGGAACATAAATAGTATCAACTAAATCCAAAATGAAACCACTATCTAAAATGAGACGGAGAGTCCCAATGGCCTCCACGTCTGCTTCTACTCCATTCCCGAGCTTGATGGTACGTTCGCCTTTACTTAGCTTCCTGCTGGATCGAAATCCCTGCCTTGAATTACTTATGTGAATAGTTGCACCAGAATCTATCCACCAAGTATTCGTGGAGCATCAACATAAAGTGATTCAAAACACACAAAAGCAAGGTCATTACCTTTCTTAACTAGCCAATCTCTGTATTTCTGACAATTCTTCTTAATGTGTCCCTTCTTCTTACAGAAGTGACACTTGATGCCAGAAGTAGATGTGCTAGCTTCTCCTTGTTTGATTTCCGGTGGAGGAGCTTTCACGTTCTTTCCTTTATATTGTCTCGATTTTCGCTTGAAATTTCGTTTCGATGGGCCAAGAGCGGCGTAATGGGCACTTTCAGGTTTTTCAGCCCGAAGTCGTTCTTCTTCTTGGACACAGTGAGCAATTAGCTCGTTCATCTTCCACTTCTCTTTCTGCGTGTTATAATAGATTTTGAACGGGCCAAATTGTGCAGGAAGAGAAGTCATAATGAAGTGAACAAGATAACCCTCAGAAAAACCCATGTCCAGTTCTTTCAATTGAGTTGCCATGCCACTCATTTTCATAATGTGCTCCCGGACGCCGCTATGACCATCATATTTCATGGTTCCCATTTTAACAATTAGACTACTGGCAAGGGCTTTAGAAGTCCCTTGAAATTGTTCCTTAATGGCTTGCATGTATTCCTTTGCAGTGTGCGAGTCAGGAATACCTCCCCGAATCGCATCAGCAATGGAACTCTTGATGATCATGAGGCTCATACGATTTGATCTATCCCATTTTTCTAAATCCGTATGGTTCACTGCCAGATCCTCAGCCGAGGCATCAGCGGTGAGCACCTTGGGTTTATCAGATCGTATAGCATAGTCAAGATCCATGCAGCCTAGAACAATTGCAACTTGTTCCTTCCATTTCTTATAATTTGATCCACTCAAAAGTTCAATTCCACCAATCATACTGGTTATGATAGATGGGTTCAATGCTGCATAATAATTAAGGGCTTTATTATGTCCACATACAATCGAAATAACTATCAATTCTACAAGGTTATAATTATAGTATGTGACACGAAAATTAAAATATGTCAAGGAATATAAAAATTAAAACCAATGTGATTTTATTGAGAAACGATTTGTGTCATTATAACCCTCCGTTGGGTCGAGCCATAACACACTTGTAATATCCCTGATATTTTTGACCTATTTTCGTTTACCTCGGGAAGCGTGCCCGGAAAATACGGTATAATATTTTTGGACTTTTAGTAAGATAAGGCTATGATAAGACTAGTGGTAAGAGGTTTTTGTCAAACGATGTGTGCAAGTCATGTAAGCGATGACTTACACCATAACGTAGGTGTTTGTGGTTAGCGTCGGACACTTTTTCTATTTTAGGAGATAAGTTACAAAAATATAATATCTAGATATTAATTTGTTTAGTTTTCGGTTATAAGAGAGAGAGTGCAAGAGAAGATTAATCTCTATCTCTCGTTGGAAATTTAAGCCTTAAAGGCCTTGCTTCATTGATCTTAGATCTTGTAAGATTTAGAACTCCTCTTCACATCTCAACCATTAATTAACCTTAGATTTGTATTCGGATCATTTTGATCTATAGAAAGAGAAGAGTGATGTGGAGAGTGAGAACCTCTGTGTGATTTGGTTGATTGATGAGGTCATGGTCACCTTATTGGATGGTGAAGTGAAAATTTGAATCTGAGCTTTGAGATGTTTTCCGTGCGTGATTGGTGCAAACGGAAACAACTAAATATACGCCAAAAGGTAGGTTTTAAAACACATTAGTTAAACATGTTATGTTGTATTTTGTTTAGTTTATAAAGGTAATTATTGGCTAAACAATGCTAAAAAAAAAAAAAGGAAAAATTTAGAAAAGGAACAAGATCCAAATTTTACAAAATTTAATGTCCGAGAAAATCGATCACGATTTTCAAATCGAGGGTCGAATTTCGAATCGACCATCGAATTGAAAATCGAGTGTCGATTTTCAATTTTATGTCTGAAGTGTAAATTCGAAATTCGAGGGTCGAATTTAGAATCGACCATCGAATTCTGTCCTGTTTCTGGCATTCAAATCTTTTGTTGGATTTTTGATCCGCAATCTCTTAGTTTGATTTTTGGTTTTATATTAACAGAGTGTTAATATATGTAGGTTTTATTTGTTAGGAGTCCTTGGTGAGGATTTTTGTGCTTGATTGGGAGCTCTTTGTTAAGGTAGGGAACCTTGTATTTTATTTGCATTAAATTGTAAGTAAAGACGGTTTCTATGTTAAATTAAGAAGTATGAATTTGGAAATTCAGATTGCACACGGATGAATAAAACTCTGATTATATGACACAAATCTGAAAATTTGGAAACTTTGTTATAACTAAGAACTTTGCAAATTGAACCTCAGAACCTCAGTTAAATCTTGAATCAAAACTTTTGAATCGTAACTTAGAAAATCAAGATTATGTTATGAATATAAGTATTGAAATCGTTAGCATTTGCATTTGATTTGAGGTGCGTCGACGATGCCCTAGATTCTACCAACCGTGTTGGCGGTATAACTTTTGCAAGTTCCCTCATAAGCGTAGGGGCTTGTTGCATTCGAAAAAGGGTTCATGAACGTCGATGGTCAGTAGAGTTTTCCCATCGGTAATGCACCTTGCTCTCATGCTATAGGAAATTTGAGAGATAAAATTAAGTTATAAATTTAATATAAGAAGCATGCTCAGTCAGAAAATTTCGAACACATCAGATTTATGTATTCAGTTTTAACTCAGGATTAGAACTGGAGATTTCGTTTGCAAAGCATCATTTGAAAACCATATTTGATTCGAATTCTGTCTTTTGAAAAACCTTTACTTATAATGAAATGCAAATAGATCTGGTTCCTCTATTGGGCTTTGGTGTTCGCTCACCCTCACTATACGTCACGTGTCTTGACTGATTTGGGATCGGAGGATTTGGAGGATTCTGACTATATTCCTGAGGAGGAATTAGATTTACCTGCTGAGGAGTTCTTCCCTTGATCTCTAGATCCTATATTTTTGGTATCTTGTTTGAATATTGTTTTGAATATTGGGCCCTAGGCCTTATTTTGTTCTTTTGATATCACTTGAGGAACCATCATCGTGAACCATTAGTTTAGGTGTTGGATTGGCCATCACCGGTGGTTCCTTTTGGTTCCTCATAGTGATAGATTTGTTATATCAAGCTTTTGATTTATGGTTTATCTCTACTTTGCCTCTGTTTTAGATCATTGTTATGTGCCGGCTTCTGTTTGAATACGGCTTATTGAGAAATCAATAAGTTGATGAACCGGCCTTTCCTATACCGTAAGGATTGGAAAAGTCGTGTCACAGCGAGCCATGCTCTAGGTTCAGAGTCTTAGGACTAGGGATAGATTGTCTTGACAATCTTACTGATCAATTGTTATTGTTTTTCAACAATGACAGATCAGCATGCCTCCGCGGTTTAGAGGCAGAGGCCGAGGTATAGAGGGACCTCGTACAGCTCGTATTGAGGAGATAGATGAGGGCGTAGGCACCTCACATGGCAGAGGACGAGTTGCTTGGCCCTAATGCAGCCTTTGGGAGCGCTAGGCAAGAGAGGAATGTAGACGAGGTATTGGCGCCTTGGCTACTAACATGGCCCAACTGATGACCATTGATAGCAGGAGAATCTTGTGACGGACACGGGAGGATTCGGAGGATGAGACCTCCTACATTCTCAGGACAGACGGATCCTATGGAAGCCGAGGCGTGGCTTGATGAGATAGAGAAGATATTTGAAGTGCTGCAGTGTACAGATGTTGAGAAAGTACGCTGGGCATCCTTCAAACTTTTGGGAGAGGCCAGTCCGTGGTGGAAGTCTGTTCTAGGATGAGAGAGCGGACTACCCTAATACTCCATGGACTTGGGCGAGTTTGTGGAGCGTTCAACGATCAATATTTTCCTAAGATCGAGCGTCATCAGTGGGAAGTCCAGTTCATCGAGCTGAAACAGGATGAGATGTCTGCTTGGCGAAAGTCGGCTGAGTTTGATAGACTCTCGGTTGCACCCTTGCGTGGCCCGGTGATGAGAGCTCGAGAAATTTGAGAGGATTGAGGCCGAACATTCAGGAGAGGGTGTCTATGTGGGAGATGGAGACGTATGCTGGCGTCATGACAAAGGCCCTCATAGCAGAGGAGGACATTCAAAAACAATACTTGAGGCGAGAGCAGGGAAATAAAAATCGGTTTGGCCAGGGACAGCAGAGTGCTTCAGGGCAGGTGAACAAAAAGCCGAGGTTCTCTAGACCTCCTCCCTACCCTAGTCGCCATCATACTCTAGACCAGTTGCTTGGGACCGATGGCGTCTTCATATCGAGACGCAGAGTTCGTCACACGGGACAACCATTGGTGGGAGCACTCTGCGAGTGGAGCTTCGTGGCTCAAGGTTCAACGAAGGATCATTTACTCTGTTTCTACTCCTTTGTGTGCAAGATGTGGGAAAACACATAAAAGCAGAGGATTGCAGACGGAACCGAGCATGCTTGGTGTGGGCTATGATCAAGGATTGTCCTATTGTTGAGAAAGGACGGACTACGACAGTCTCTACGCAAAAGTCGACGCGACCTACAGTTCAAGGTTGAGTCTATGCGGTGACTGCGCAAAATGCCCAAACAACGAATGACGTGGTCCAAGGTATTTTTAAAGTTCGATTTTACTTTTAGTATTAAATTTTATTGATTGAATTATATATTCCTTGTCAATACATTGAAAATACAATAACATCATTGCATATAAGCATACATAATTAATGACAAACTTTTTAATTAAGGTACACTTATGATGAGTTGTAGCGACTCAAGTAAAATTGAAGCACGAGTATTAATAGACCACAGGTCTAGTCACTTCATTACTCCTCTTTTCTCCAGAAGATGAGCATTGTACCCAAACCCCTTGCGTTTGTCTTGGATGTGAAGGTTCCTACAGAAGCTCGCCAAAGACTGATGCAAAGCTGTGATCGTGATAGTGGATGACCACGAGACAATGACCGCATGATTACGAAAATGGCGGGGTTCGGACGTGATTCTCGGGATGGATTGGTTGTCGCATACCATGCGAATGTGGATTTACGGAAGATCGTAACCTTCCGACCACCGAAGATGAAATCATTTCGATTTTATGAGTCAAATCGAACGTTGCACTATCATTTCCGCCATCCGAGCCGGCGTATGATGAGGAACGGATGTTGTGGATATCTTGCTTACTTGCAAGATAGTAAGGAGAAAGATCGGGACATTGCACTTTTACGATGGTTAGTGAGTTTCCGATGTTTTTCGATGACTTGCCCTGGATTGCCACGGATCGAGAGATTGAGTTTGCGATCGACTTAGCTCGTCTGGAACCATTGTCCAAGGCTCCTTATCGAATGGTGCCTGCTGAGTTGAAGGAGCTCAAGGAATAGCTTCAGGAGTTGTTAGACAAAGGCTTTATTCGACCGAGTGTTTCTCCTTGGGGTGCACCGGTTACATTTGTGAAAAGAAGGATGGATCGATGCGTCGTGTATCGATTATAGGCAACTCAACAAGATGACGATTAAGAATCGTTATCCTCTTCCATGGATAGATGACTTGTTTGATCAATTGCAAGGTGCCAAATTCTTTTCAAAGATTGATCGAGGTCGCTATCACCAACTCAAGATCAAGGTGGAAGATGTATCCAAAAGCTGCGTTTGGACGTTATGGCCACTATGAGTTTCTAGTGATGCCATTTGGATTGACAAATGCTTTGCATCTTTCATGGATCGATGAGCAGGTGTTCAAACCACACCTTGATAAATCTGTGGTTGTTTTTAGATGACATCCTCATCTATTCGAAAACCAGAGAGCATGTGCAACATCTAAGGATGGCTCTTCAAACACTCGGGGACCATCAATTATATGCCAAACTCAAAGAAGTGTGAGTTTTGGCTCGATCAGTCGATTTCTTAGGCCACGTTGTCTCCGAGTCGGGCATTTCGATTGGATCCTACAAAGATCGATTACATGGTGGTGAATCGGGAACACCTCTGACGATTCTAGTTTCCTTGGTTTGGCGGTACTATCGGCGATTTGTCGAAGGTTTCTCGAAATTATCTCGTCCGCTTACACGACTTACGAAAGAATGCAAAGTTCGATTGGGCCAGAGCGGTGTGAGCGAGTTTTTGAGTTGAAGCGTACTTGACTGACCGACTTGCTATACCTTGAGCGTAAAGGAGGCTTCGATGTCTGATGATGCTTCTTATGGCGGATTAAGTGCGTGCTTAATCAACACGGCGGGTTATTGCTTATGGTTCTAGGCGGTTGAAGGACCATGAGAGAAATTATCCGACGATGATCTCGAAGTTAGCGGCGATTATATTCGCTCTCAAGATCTGAGACATTACCTCTACGGTGAAATATTTGATATATTCACCGATCACAAGAGTCTCAAGTACACATTCACTCGTAAGGACTTGAACATGAGGCGGCGATGGATGGAGTTTTGAAAGACTATGATTGCTCGATTCAAGATTACCATCCAGAAAGGCAAATGTCGTTCTTGATGCTCTCGATGAAGGTCTCTGACCGACAGTTATCACATCTTGTGAGCCGGATTCAGCGATGGAAGCTTTTGGAGGATATGGCTTTGGGCAGCTCACGGTTCGATGTAGACGGCTCGGGAGCATTGATGGCTACTCTTGTACTACGCCCTACGCTCTTCGAGAATATTAGAAAGCTTCAGATGACCGATGATGAGCTGATGGCGATTCGACGAGATGTCGAGTGTGGCAGCAAGAAGGATTTCTCCATTCGAGCAGATGGAACCTTGTTGTTTCGTGACCGTGTATGTGTACCGACAAGCTCAGAGCTTCGGGACACTATTCTAGAAGAGGCTCACAAATCCATGTATGCCATACATCCTGGTAGCACCAAGATGTATCAGGACTTGATGAAAAGTTTTTGGTGGCGAGGTTTGAAACGCGACGTCGCTGAGTACGTATCGCGGTGCCTAGTTTGTCAGCAGGTTAAGGTTGACCATCAGAATCCAACAGGGTTATTCTGACCTTTACCACGCTCGAATGGAAATGGGAAGCCATTTCGATGGACTTCATTCTAGGTTTGGAAAACCGAGGAAGAATAATGCCATTTGGGTCATTGTCGATCGGCTAACCAAGTCTGCTCATTTCCTGCCATACAATACCATGTATACAGCTAGTAGACTTGCAGAGTTATACCTCAAGGAGATTGTTAGACTGCATGGGATACCGGCTAGTATTGTGTCAGACAGGGACCCATTGTTTACTTCACACTTTTGGCAGAAATTTCAGGAAGGAATGGGTTCTCGTCTTGACTTTAGTTCTGCATTTCACCCACAGACGGACGGCCAGACTGAGCGAGTGAATCAGATCGTAATACTATCAATATTGTAGTGCATGTTGGATTTTCACGGGTCATGGGACCAACACTTGCCTCTGATCGAGTTCGCCTACAACAATAGCTTTCAGGCTAGCATCGGTATGGCTCCGTTCGAGGCTTTATATGGACGACGGTGTCGATCGCCGTTGAACTGGGAAGAAGTGGGTGAGAAGCTCATTATTGGACCTGAGATAGTTGAGCGCACGACCGAGACGGTTCGGTTGATACGCGAGCGACTACGAGTAGCTCAGAGTCGTCAGAAGAGCTACGCCGATCTCAAGAGGCGACACGTGGATTTTGAGGTAATTTAACTGCCTTAAAATGCATTTTGCACTTGGTATTTAGTCCATGTGATGCTTGACACTAATAATAAATTTTTCAGGTTGGCGAGAATGTCTTTGTTCGGATTTCGCCTACGAAAGGCGTTATGAGGTTAGCGAGCGAAGTTGAGTCCTCGATGCGTTGGGCCTTTGAGATATTAGGAGTCGGAGGTTGCTTATCGAGTGGCGCTACCGCCACAATTGTCTAGCATGCTGCGCGTCTTCCATGTGTCGATGCTTTGATCGATACATCGTGACCAACCCATTGAGCTTCGAGGATGGTTTGACGGTGATTGAGGACCCGATTCAGATTTTGGATGCGCAAGGAGCGGATCCTACGCACTAAAACGATTCCTTTGGTTCTTGTACAATGGAGGAATCATACACCGGAGGAAGCCACTTGGGAGCGTGAAGCTGAGCTCCGGGACCAATTTCCGAGCCTTTTTGCTTAAAATTTTTTTTTGATTTCTCACTTTGTGTAGACTGAGTAATAATTTGACATTTATGTGTACCTATTGGTTTTATATATACATATAATTATTTCTGTGAGAAATTTTGGAGGATCAAGGTATTTTTACTGAGTGGGTCTATATCGAAATCCCCACATTATAGAAATCGGAAAAATTTTTTGGGCCTTAGACCCAATTCGTATGCTACTCACTATAGGTCTAGTGACCTAAATTGGTCTATGGTCACTTACCTATTTGGACATTCTTGAACCATTTGGCCTTGACATGTCATGGTCATGGTCCAAAATATGCTCATTTTGTAACTCTTTCACAGCTTTTTCCTTCGAACAAACCGTAAAAAAAAAATTACGAGTCCAATCGTAATCTTTGACTTGCTATTTTCCATCACAACAAATTTTTAAGTTTATTTTCAGAAACTTTTTAGCCCAAATTGACCAAATATAGCTATTATCTGAATCGAGTTGTTTTGCATGAAATGGACACACAAATGGTCCATTTGGACTGTGGTAATGCCTTAAAATGTCAAAAATTTGAAATTTTGAAGACCTCAGACACTTGAAAAATCGAGGGTCGATTTTTGAAATCGAGGGTCGATTTTTTTTGCATTGTTATAGGCATTTTAAGGCCAAATTTAGGCCTGAGAAATTTTCACAAAAAAATCGAGTGTCGATTTTTGAATCGACGGTCGAATTCAAATTCGACCCACGAATTTGAAATCGAGGGTCGATTTTCTCGATTTAAGTGGGGCTCCTATTTCGGGCTCTGTTATTTTCGGTTGCTTTTCTGTGGGTTTTGAGCTAGGGTTTGGAGCGATTGGCGATTTGGAACTTCTCAGAGTATTTTGAGCTGCAAATCCAAGGGAGAGTGCCCCACATTGTCAAGGGGATTCGAAAATTTTCCTTGCAAAACCCGATTTGGGGCTTTTCACAAGGTAACTCCTCCCACGCCCCAATTTATTTGCAATTTGTGCATTTTCTGTGGGTTTTTGTTACATTTTTTGTTCATTGTTCAAATGGGGCCTAAGAAGGCCACCCCTATTCTAACCCCACCTCCAAGAGGCCGCAAAGTCGGGTTCCTCTAGCCGCCCTACACAGACAGCCCCACAGCCCCGGGAACCACCTCAGTCGGTTCCACCACCTTCTCAGCCCACACCATCTGTGCCCCCTCCAATGCCTGAGCAGCCCAATGAATTTTGGAGCATCAAGGGCTTCGCCTATGAGTATGTTTTTCACCCGGAGTTGTTTGACCAACAAACTTCCACACAGTGGGCGAGTGAATACCTTGAAAAAGCCCACCTGACCTTCCTGTGCACTGAATTTAGTGACCATTTTATCCTCGTTTAGTGCTTTGTTTACCAACATATGCTGAAGGACGGAAGAAAATTTACACTGAAATTGATGGGTAGATTATACTTTTGACTTAGATGACATGGTCATGGCACTCGCTGCGTTGAAATACTCTAAAACCATGGGATTAGGTCCTCCTTTCCCAAACCAGCCCTTCTCACGAGGTAATGGCTCAAATGACGCAAGGACGTCACGGGTCTGGTAGGTCCATTGTTCGCACACATATGCCAGAATCTATGTGGATTTTGGATAAAAATTTTAAGACTACCCTTTACCCTCTTGGACATAAATCTGAGCGCACCGGTCCCCTCCAACAGATTTTATTTGCTGCTTTTAAAGAGCGATGGTTTAGTGCTCCTGAGGTACTTTTAAAGGGGCTTATTAAGGCACGTGAGAAACTGGGGAAACAAATAAAAACGCCGAAGAAGGGCATTCCCTATGCCCGTTTAATTTCTATCATGATTGAAAATTATCGAGAGGGTCCCCAATATGACATTTCTCCTACGAACTCAAGTCTACTGCTGGTAGAAAGATGTATAAACTGGTCAATTGGGGTCAAACCTACAGTCGCCTTGTGAAACCTCCTAAAGAACCAGCAGTTCCTGATGCGGATGCACGTGATGCCGATGAGGATCCTGCTCATGTTGCCCCTGCTCAGCCCCCACAGAGCGATATCCTTACGCTCTCAGAGTTCACACGACAGATGACCGCGATGAGCCACCAGATCCACGAGCTCACACAGCATGCCAGCTCTATGCGTCAGGAGTTGGATGTGCATGGCGGCGCTCTTTCTTATCTGATGCAGCACGCGTTCCCTGATGATTACACCACATACCTGGCTGACTTACGCGCTTCGGTCTATCGCCCTTCGACGTCGGTATTGGTTACGATATTCCTTCTGTACAAGCCGATGGTCACGGGTGATCGGCGATGTTCGTGTGGGGATTTGAGTATTCCATGGTGGGGGATCTTTTGTTTTTGTGGGCATGTATTATTTTCTACAGCCTGGATTATTTAGGGCCTGGTGGTCCTTATATCTTTTGTTATCTCTTATATACTTTTTGACGTGCATTGGATATTCTGTTATTTTGGTTTGACATGCTACGTGCGTCTATTTTCATATCCATTCCTTCTTGGCACGGTACTTGTTCTATTGTGGATATGTTTCGATTTCTGTTGCACTCCATATGTGGGGTTTTTATGCAGGTTGGGCTTGGTCTCTGGCTTTGTACTCTCCTGCGTACCTCCGCTCTGTTTCCTTGTATTTGCTTGTTTATGTCTGTTTTTGCTCTGGTTTTGCTCTGTGTGTGTGGGTGTGACGGTTTCCCGGCACGTGACACTTGGGGTGGGCATCCATGTACGGATGCAACCCACTATGGCCCTTCCGTGGCATCCACGTTACTACGGATTTCATCCCTTGACTTGCGTGCCCTGTGAGACCATCGCACTGTGCACCCTGTTATTTTCTCGTTTCCTTTTTTGTGGTATATGTTGTCTTCAATTTTCGAGGACGAAAATTCCTAAGGAGGGGAGAATGTAATATCCCTGATATTTTTGACCTATTTTCGTTTACCTCGGGAAGCGTGCCCGGAAAATACGGTATAATATTTTTGGACTTTTAGTAAGATAAGGCTATGATAAGACTAGTGGTAAGAGGTTTTTGTCAAACGATGTGTGCAAGTCATGTAAGCGATGACTTACACCATAACGTAGGTGTTTGTGGTTAGCGTCGGACACTTTTTCTATTTTAGGAGATAAGTTACAAAAATATTGTAATATCCCTAATATTTTCGGTATATTTTCGTTTATCTCGGTAAGTGTGCCCGGAAAATGCTGTAGAATATTTTTGGACTTTTGGTAAGCTAAGGCTTTGGTAAGACTAATGGCAAAAGGAAATTGTCGGAAGATGTGTGTAAGTCACGTAACCAATGACTTACACAATAAGGTTTGTGTTTGTGTTTAGTACCGGATAGGTTTTCAACTCTTGTGGATAAGTTAAAAGTATAAAAATCTAGATATTTTTATTACTAGCTTTTGGTTATAAGAGAGAGTGAAAGAGAAATTTCACTTCTCTCACTCGTTAGAAATTTAAGCTCTAAGGCTTTGCCTCATTTGATCCTTGATCTAGAGAGTTTTAGAACCCCTCTTCACATCTCAACCATTAATTAACCTTAGATTTGTATTCGGATCATTTTGATCTATAGAAAGGGAAGAGTGATGTGGAGAGTGAGAACCTCTGTGTGATTTGGTTGACTGATGAGGTCATGGTCACCTTATTGGATGGATCGATTTGAAGATCTGAACCATTGAGTCGAGATTGGTTCCTGTGTGAATCGGTGCAATGGGATCAACGTTTAGAGCTACAAGAGGTAGGTCGTTGAAACCTCCATGTGTAAATTTAATTATGTTTTGTTTAGAGTAACATATATGTGTGAAATAAAGAAGAGGTTTAGTGTGAAAAGATCGGAAAAAAAAAAGTGAATGTCAAAGTGCATACCACGTAACAGAAATTGATCGATTTCAAAATCGACTGTCGAAATTGGAATTCGACAGTCGATTTGAAAATCGACTGTCGAATTGATGAATTAAGGCCTGATGCAGAATTTGGGAATTCGATGGTCGATTTTAGATTCGACCATCGAATTTCAAAATTCGACCATTTAATTTGAATTCGAGGGTCAATTCATCTGTTCACGCATTCAAATTTTAGTTGGATTTTTGATCCGCAATCTCGTAGTTTGATTTTTTGGTTTTATATTAACACTGAGAGTGTTAATATATGTAGGTTTTGACTGTTGGGAGTCCTTGGTGAGGATTTGGTTTTGTGCTTGATTGGAAGCTCTTTGATAAGGTAGGGAACCTTGTATTTTATTTGCATTAAATTGTAAGTAAAGACTGTTTCTTTGTATAAGAAGTATAATTTGGAAATTCAGTTGCACAAAGATGAATGAAACTCGATTTTATGACACAAATGAAAATTTGGAAACCTTGTTATAACTAAGAACTTTGCAAATTGAACCTCGTAACCTCGCTAAATCTTGAATCGAACTTTTGAATCGTAACTTCAAAATCAAGATGTTATGTTATGAATATAAGTATTGAATTACGTTAGCATTTGCATTTGATTTGAGGTACGCGTCGAACGATGCCCTAGATTCTACAAACCGTGTTGACGGTATAACTTTGGCGCAAGTTTTTCCTCATAGCGAGGGGCTTGTTGCATTCGTAAAATGGGTTCATGAACCACATGGTCGAGGGTTTTCCCATCGGTAATGCACCTTGCCTCATGCTATAGGAAATTTGAGAGATAAAATTAAGTTATAAATTTAATATAAGAAGCATGCTAAATGTAAAATTTCAACACATCGATTATGTATCGCTTGAACTCGTGATTAGAATCGAGATTTCGTTTGAAAGCATCATTTGAAACCATATTTGATCCGAATTTCCTTTTTGAAAACCTTTACTTATAATGAAATGCAAATAGATCTGCTTCTCTATTGGGTTTTGTTGTTAGCTCACCTCGACTATACGCCACAGTGCCGAGACCGATTTGGGATCGAGGATTTGGAGGATTCTGACTATATTCCTGAGGAGGAATTAGATTTACCTGCTGAGGAGTTCTTCCCTTGATCTCTAGATCCTATATTTTTGGTATTTTGTTTGAATATTGTTTTGAATATTGGGCCCTAGGCCTTATTTTTGTTCTTTTGATATCACTTGAGGAACCATCATCGTGAACCATTAGTTTAGGTGTTGGATTGGCCATCACCGGTGGTTCCTTTTGGTTCCTCATAGTGATAGATTTGTTATATAAAGCTTTTGATGTATGGTTTATCTCTACTTTGCCTCTGCTTTTAGATCATTGTTATGTGTCATTGCTTGAATACGGCTTATTGAGCAATCAATAAGTTGATGAACCGGCCTTTCCTATACCGTAAGGATTGGAAAAGTCGGGTCGTCACAGTTGGTATCAGAGCCATGCTCTAGGTTCAGAGTCTTAGGACTAGGGATGGATTGTCTTGACAATCTTACTGATCAATTGTTATTGTTTTTCAACAATGACAGATCAGCATGCCTCCGCGGTTCAGAGGCAGAGGCCGAGGTAGAGAGGGACCATGGCTCACCTTGAGGAGATCGGTGAGGGTGTAGGTACCTCACGTGGCGAGGAAGAGTTGCCACAAAGTAATGCAGAGGCCCTGGAGCTGGTAGGCCAGGAGGAAATGTGACAGTGGCAGCCTTGGCTACTAACATGGCTCAACAGATCGCAGCCATTGATAGACGAGAGATGTCGGCCAGTGACATCACCAGAGGATTCAGAGTTCAGGAGGATGAGACCTCCTACATTCTCGTAAGACGGATCCTATGGAAGCCGAGGCATGGTGGATGAGATCGAGAAGATATTTGAATGTACATGTTGAGAAAGTATCTGGGCATCTTTCAAACTTTTGGGAGAGGCTAGCCCATGGTGGAAATCTGCTTTCTAGGATGAGAGAGCGACTACCCTAATACTCCATGGACTTGGGCAGAGTTAGGAGACGTTCAACGATCAATATTTTCCTAAGATCGTATCATCAAGGAAGTCCACCATCGAATTGAAACAGATGAGATGTCTGGCGCCGAGTATGGCGCAGAATTTGATAGACTTTCCCGATTTGCACCTTGATGTGGCCACCGAAATGATGAGAGCTCGTAAATTTCGAGAGGTTTGAGGCCAACATTCTGTGAAAGGGTGTCGATGTGGGAAATGGAGACGATGCTTGGCGTTATGTCCAAGGCCCTCATTGCAGAGGAAGATATTCAAAACAAGATTGAGGCGAGAGCAGAGTAATAAAATGAGAGTGCTTCAGTAAGGTGTGAACAAAAAGCCGAGGTTCTCTAGACCTCCTCCCTACCCTAGTCAGCCATCATACTCTAGACCAGCTGTTGCTTCAGGACCAGTGACGTCTTCATATCAGAGACCGCAGAGTTCGTCACCGTGACAACCATTCGTGAGCCGGGAGCCATCGCGAGTGGAGCTTCGTGGCTCAAGGTTCAACGAAGGGATCACCGTTACTCCTGCTTTACCCACTGTGCAAGATGTGGGAAAACACATAAAACAGAGGATTGCGACAACACCGGAGCATGCTTCGTGTGTGGACAGTTGGTCATATGATCAAGGATTGTCCGTTGTTGAGAAAGGACGACCACGACGTCTACGCAGAAGTCGAACCTACGGTTCAAGGCTGGTCGGACTTATGCGGATCGCACAGATGCCCAAACGCCGTAATGACGCCATTCAAGGTATCATTAAAGTTGAGATGTCATTTATGCATTGATTCAATTATTATTGTTTAAAATTTGAATTCAAGTCAATTATGTTGAACCACATAGAAATCATTGCATATAATTAACCAAACTTTTTAACTAAAGGTACCCTTATGATGTGTAGTCGAGATGACATGGATAAAATTGAAGCACAGTACTTATAGACTGGTCTACACACTCGCTTATTACTCCTTCTTTCTCGAGAAGTTGGGAATTACTCCGAACCCCTTGCTTTCATTCTAGATGTCAAGATTCCTAAGTTTGTGCATCGTCGACATGTCACGGTCCATTGTGATGAGTGTTGAGCACGAGACATTGACCGACATGACTACGATGAGCATGGAAGGGTTCGACGTCATTCACGGAATGGATTGGTTGGCGTACTTATCACGCTGAAAGTGGATCGCCTTCTAAGATAGTGACCTTCCGACCGCCAAAGCGAAAGTCCTTCCGATTCTGTGGAGTCAAATCCAAGGTTGCGCTGGTTTCAAATTTAAAGTCGAAAGCGATGATGAAGAATGGTTGCGGTGGGGTATCCGCCTATTTGCAAGATTCTACCGAGAAGAAGAACGACTTGGCTCTTATCAAGGTGGTTTGCGATTATCCTGATGTCTTTCCAGAGGACTTACCTGGATTACCACCTGACCGAGAGATTGAGTTCGCGATTGAGCTAGCGCCGGGTACAGAACCGTTATCTAAAGCTCCATATCGAATGGCGCCTGCTGAGTTGACAGAGCTCAAGGAATGTTCAGAGTCGTTAGACAAAGGCTTTATACTGAAAAGTGTTTCTCCTTGGGGTGCACCATTCTATTTGTGAAAAAGAAGGATGGATCGATGCGTCTGTGTATCGATTATAGGCAGCTCAACAAGATGACGATTAAGAATCGTTATCCTCTTCCGCGGATAGACGACTTGTTTGATCAATTGCAGGGTGCAAGGTTCTTTTCAAAGATTGATCTGAGGTCAGGCTATCACCAACTCAAGATCAAGGCGGAAGATATATCCAAGACTGCGTTTCGGACACGTTATGGCCACTATGAGTTTCTAGTGATGCCATTTGGATTGACGAATGCTCGCATCTTTCATGGACTGATGAAGGTGTTCAAACCACATCTTGGTAAGTCTGTGATAGTTTTCGTAGATGACATGCTCATCTAATCAAAAACCAGAGAGGAGCATGTACAACATCCAAGATAGCTCTTCAAACACTCGTGGGACCATCATTGTATGCCAAACTCGAAGTGTGAGTTTTGGCTTGAGCAGGTTAGTTTCTTGGGACACGTAGTCTCTGAAGCGGGTATCTCAGTGGATCCTACAAAGATAGATTCTGTGGTGACATGGGAACAACCTACGACAGTTACAGAGGTCCGAAGTTTCCTTGGTTTGGCAGGGTACTATCGGCGATTTGTCGAGGGTTTTTCAAAGATATCAGGTCCACTTACATGTACTCACAAGAAAGAAATGTATCAAAGTGTGAGCAAGAGTTTTCTGGAGTTAAAGCGTCCGCTTGACTACGACCGCTGCTTGCTATACCTTGAGGAGGTTTTGCAAGATATAGTGATGCTTCCTATGGCGGACTTAGGTCAGTACTTAATCAACACGGCGGGTCATTGCTTATGGTTCTAGGCTTGAAGGACCATGAAAGAAACTATCCGACGATGACTTAGAGCTAGCGTTAGCTTATATTCGCCTTGAAGACCTGGCGACATTACCTCTACGGTGAAGTTTTTGATATATTCACCGATCATAAGAGACTCAAGTACCTCTTCACTCAAAAGGACTTGAATATGCGGCAGCGACGATGGATGGAGTTCTTGAAGGACTACGATTGCTCGATTCAAGACCATCCGAAAGGCAAATGTCGCGCCGATGCTCTCGATGAGAAGGTCTTCACTTCGGTTATCACATCTTGTGAGCCGGATTCAAATGATGGAAGCTATTGGAAGATATGGCTTTGGGCTCACGGTTTGATGTAAAAGGCTGGAGCATTGATGGCTACTCTTGTACTACGCCCACGCTCTTGAGAATATTAGAAAGCTTCAGATGACCGATGATGAGCTCATGTCAATCAGACGAGATGTCGAGAAAGGCAGTAAGAAAGACTGCTCTAGACGATCAGATGAAACCTTATTATTTCACGACCGTCTATGTGAACCGTCGAGTATCGAGCCGGACACCATTCGAAGAGGCTCACAAATCCATGTATGCCATACATCCCGGTAGCACCAAGATGTATCGACTTGATGAAGAGTTTCGGTGGCGAGGTTTGAAACGCGACGTCGAGCGTGTCGCGGTGTTTGGTTTGTCAACAAAGTTAAGGTTGATCATCGTAATCCTGCAGTCTATTGCGCCTTTACGGCTCGAGTGGAAATGGGAAGCCATTTCGATGGATTTTATACTCGGATTGCCGAAGACACTGAGAAAGAACAATGCCATCTGGGTCATTGTAGATCGACTAACCAAGTCTGCTCATTTCTTGCCATATAATACCACCTATACAGCCAGTAGACTTGCAGAGTTATACTTAAAGGAGATTGTTAGATCGCATGGGATACCGCCAAGATAGTGTCTCGATCGAGACCCGTTGTTTACTTCACATTTTTGGCAAAGATTTCGAGGAAGGCATAGGTTCTCGCCTTGATTTTAGTTCGGCGTTTCACCCACAGACGGATGGCCAGACCGAGCGCGTGAACCAGATCATTGAGGACATGTTGAGAGCATGTATGTTGGATTTTCACGGGTCATGGGACCAACACTTGCCTCTGATAGAGTTCGCCTACAATAATAGCTTTCAGGCTAGCATTGGTATGGCTCCGTTCGAGGCTTTATATGGACGACGGTGTCGATCGCCGTTGAACTGGGAAGAAGTGGGTGAGAAGCTCATTATTGGACTGAGAGACGGTTCGGTTGATACGCGAGCGACTACGAGTAGCTCAGAGTCGTCAGAAGAGCTACGCCGATCTCAAGAGGCGACACGTGGATTTTGAGGTTGGCGAGAATGTCTTTGTTCGGATTTCGCCTACGAAAGGCGTTATGAGGTTCGGAAAGCGAGGGAAGTTGAGTCCTCGGTACGTTGGGCCTTTTGAGATATTAGGCCGAGTCGGAGAGGTTGCTTATCGAGTGGCGCTACCGCCACAATTGTCTAGCATGCACAACGTCTTCCATGTGTCGATGCTTCGTCGATACATACGTGACCCGACTCACGTGCTTGATTACCAACCCATTGAGCTTCAGGAGGGTTTGACGGTGATTGAGGACCCGATTCAGATTTTGGATCGCAAGGAGCAGATCCTACGCACTAAAACGATTCCTTTGGTTCTTGTACAATGGAGGAATCATACACCGGAGGAAGCCACTTGGGAGCGTGAAGCTGAGCTCCGGGACCAATTTCCGAGCCTTTTTGCTTAAAATTTTATATTTCTCACTTTGTGTAGACTGTGTAATAATTTGACATTTATGTGTACCTATTGGTTTTATATATACATATAAATATTTCTGTGAGAAATTTTGGAGGATCAAGGTATTTTTACTGAGTGGGTCTATATCGAAATCCCTACATTATAGAAATCGGAAAACTTTTTGGGCCTTAGACCCACTCGGTATGCTACTCACTATAGGTCTAGTGACCTAAATTCGGTCTATGGTCACTTACCTATTTGGACATTTACTGAACCATTTGGCCTTGACATGTCATGGTCATGGTCCAAAATATGCTCAGTTTGTAACTTTTTCACGAGTCCAATCGCATCTTGGACTTGCTATTTTCCTTCACAACAAATTTTAAGTTTATTTTCAGAAACTTTTTAGTCCAAATTGACCGACATATAGCTATTATCAGAATCGAAATTGTTTTGCATGAAATGGACACACAAATGATCCATTTGGACCCAAGGTAATGCTTTAAAAATGTCAAAATTTTGAAATTTTGAAGACCTCAGACACTTGAAAAAAATCGAGGGTCGATTTATGAAATCGAGGGTCGATTTTTCTGCATTGATTATAGGCATTTTAAGGCCAAATTTAGGCCTGAGCAATTTTCAAAAAAAAATCGAGTGTCGATTTTTAAATCGACGGTCGAATTAAAATTCGACCCACGAATTTGAAATCGAGGGTCGATTTTCTCGATTTAAGTGAGGGTTGAAACCCTCTGTTGCCATTCGGGTTTTAACATTTTTGGGGATTTTTGAGCTAGGGTTTGGAGCGATTTGCCGATTTGGGGCTCTCTTTGTATTTTGGCTGCAAATCTAAGGAGGAGTGCACTACATTGTCAAGGGGATTCGAATTCCTTCATTGCAAACCCGATTTGGGGCTTTTCCTCAGGTAAATACCTCCCTCATCTCAAGATTTCGTGGGTTTTTGCATCTGTTTGGAGGGTTTTTCTTGCATTTTTTGTTGTTTTATTTGCAATGGGGCCTAAGAAGCAGACCCCTATTCGCAACCCCACCTCCAAGAGGCCGGCTTGAAGTCGGTTCCTCTAGCCCTACACAAAGCCCCCCGGAACCACCTCGGTCAGGTTCCACCACCTTCTCACCCACACCATCTGCCCCTCCAATGCCCGAGCAGCAATGAGTTTGGGAGCACCAAGGGCTGCGCCAATGAGTATGTTTTTCACCCTGAATCATTTGACCAACAAGTGAATACCTTGAAAAAGCCCAAATTAACCTTCACAGTGAATTTAGTGCCCATTTTATCCTCGTTTAGTGCTTTGTTTTTACCAACATATGCGCCGCGAGGGACGAAGAAAAATTTACACTAAAATTGATGGGCGAGATTATATTTTTGACTTAGATGACATGGTGGGCAGTGCACTCGTTGGTTGAAATACTCTAAAACCATGGGATTAGGTCCTCCTTTCCCAAACCAAATTCCTTCTCACGAGGTAATGACTCAAATGACGCAAGGACGTCATGGGTCTGGTAGGTCCATTGTTCGCACACATATGCCAGAATCTATGTGGATTTTGGATAAAATTTTTAAGACTACCCTTTACCCTCTTGGACATAAATCTGAGCGCACCGGTCCCCTCCAACAGATTTTATTTGCTGCTTTTAAAGAGCGATGGTTTAGTGCTCCTGAGGTACTTTTAAAGGGGCTTATCAAGGCACGTGAGAAAATGGGAAAGCAAATCAAAACGCCGAAGAAGGGCATTCCCTATGCCCGTTTAATTTCTATCATGATTGCGGGTCCCGAATATGACATTTCTCCTACCGAACTCAAGTCTCATCAGGTAGAAAGATGTATAAGCCGGTCAATTGGGGTCAAACCCACGTTGTAGAACCTCTTAAGAACAGTTCAGTTCTGATGCGGATGCAGTGATGCATGAGGATCCTGCTCATGTTGCCCCCTGCTCAAGGCGATATCCTTACGCTCTCGAGTTCACCTGACGAGATGACCGCGATGAGCCATCAGTTCAAGAGCTCACCCACCACACGCTCTGTCGTCGGGAGTTGGATGTCCATGGCGCTCTCTCTTACCTCATGCGGCATGCCTTTCCGATGACTACACCACGTATATGGCGATATCCGAGCTTGATATATCGCCCTTCGACATCGGTACGATACTAGTATTCCTCCTTGACCACCTCTTGATGCGGGTGATGATCTTTGGTTGTGATGATGGTGTTTGGATCGGCGGGTCCATCTGATTAGGGGATTCTTAGTATGCTTAGTAGAGGGTTCTTGATTTATTTTTTCACTATCGATGTACTTATTATATCTGACTTGGATTATTAGGACTGGTGGTCCTTCTTTTATTTACTCTGGATTATTAGGACTGGTGGTCCTTCTTTTTATTATCCTTTATTTTTACGTCTTTGCGTGGTTTTAGATCCTTGTTTAGCCTTGTTTGTATATATGGATTATTCATGAGTTTACTTTTGCATATATTTTGGTAAATATTTCTTTTAGACACTTGTGTGGGTTTATACATCCCTCGATTCTACATGTTGGTTTTGATACATTTTGATCTCTTTATGGCTTCATGCGTCACTGTGCATCGGTCTCCCGGCACGTGACACTTGGGGTGTGGGCCTCCATGTACGGGTGCCATCCACCAAGGCTTTTTCATGCCACATGCAGTACATCCATGTTACTGGATCCCATCCCTTGGCTTACGTGCCACAAGGATCGTACCACAGTGCCCATGTTTTCTATTCTTTTATTGTCTGTGTATCATGTTCAATTTTCATGACGAAAATTCCTAAGGAGGGTGAATGTAATATCCCTAATATTTTTTAAATATTTTCGTTTATCTCGTAAGTGTGCGGAAAATCTTTGTAGAATATTTTTGGACTTTTGGTAGCTAAGGCTTTGGTAAGACTAATGGCAAAAGGAAATTGTCGGAAGATGTGTGTAAGTCACGTAATCAATGACTTACACAATAAGGTTTGTGTTTGTGTTTAGTACCGGATAGGTTTTCAACTCTTGTGGATAAGTTAAAAGTATAAAAATCTAGATATTTTTATTACTAGCTTTTGGTTATAAGAGAGAGTGAAAGAGAAATTTCACTTCTCTCACTCGTTAGAAATTTAAGCTCTAAGGCTTTGCCTCATTTGATCTTGATCTAGAGAGTTTTAGAACCCCTCTTCACATCCGAACCATTAATTAACCTTAGATTTGTATTCGGATCATTTTGATCTATAGAAAGGGAAGAGTGATGTGGAGAGTGAGAACCTCTGTGTGATTTGGTTGACTGATGAGGCTGTGGTCACCTTATTGGATGGACTGATTTGAAGATCTGAACCATTGAGCTGGAGATTGGTTCCGTGTGTGAATCGGTGCAATGGGATCAACGGTTTAAGCTACAAGAGGTAGGTCGTTGAAACCTCCATGTAAATTTAATTATGTTTTGTTTAGAGTAACATATATATGTGAAATAAAGAAGAGGTTTAGCCGTGAAAAGATCGGAAAAAGAACGTGAATGTCAAAGTGCGACCACGAACAGAAATTGACCGTCGATTTCAAAATCATCGTCGAATTGATACGATCGATTTGAAAATCGAAATTGATGAATTAAGGCTATTCGATGGTCGATTTTAGATTCGACCATCGAATTTCAAAATTCGACCATTAATTTGAATTCGGTAATCTGTTATTTTTGTTGGATTTTGATCCGCAATCTCTTAGTTTGATTTTTTGGTTTTATATTAACACGAGAGTGTTAATATAGTAGGTTTGTTGTTAGGAGTCCTTGGTGAGGATTTGTTTTGTGCTTGATTGGAAGCTCTTTGATAAGGTAGGGAACCTTGTATTTTATTTGCATTAAATTGTAAGTAAAAGAGTTTCTTGTTAAAATAAGAAGTATAATTTGGAAATTGATTTACTGACATGAATGAAACTCGATTTTATGACACAAATCGAAAATTTGGAAACCTTGTTATAACTAAGAACTTTGCAAATTGAACCTCGAACCTCGATTAAATCTTGAATCAAAACTTTTGAATCGAACTTAAAATCGGTATTATGTTATGAATATAAGTATTGAAATACGTTAGCATTTGCATTTGATTTGAGGTCGTCGAGCGATGCCCTAGATTCTACAAACCGTGTTGACGGTATAACTTTGGCAAGTTTCCCTCATAGCGTAGGGGCTTGTTGCATTCGTAAAAAGGGTTCATGAGCGGCGATGGTCGTAGGGTTTTCCCATCGGTAATACACCTTGCTCTCATGCTATAGGAAATTTGAGAGATAAAATTAAGTTATAAATTTAATATAAGAAGCATGCTTTCGATAAAATTTGAACACATCGATTATGTATCGGTTTGAACTCGAGATTAGAAGCGGAGATTTCGTTTGCAAGCATCATTTGAAAACCATATTTGATCCGAATTACATCTTTTGAAAAACCTTTACTTATAATGAAATGCAAATAGATCTGTTTCCTCTATTGGGCTTTGTTGTTAGCTCACCCTCGACTATCGTCCACGAGTCTTTGAGGCGATTTGGGATCGGAAGATTTGGAGGATTACTATATTCACGAGGAGGAATTAGATTTACGAGGAGTTCTTCCTTGATCTCTAGATCCTATATTTTTGGTATTTTGTTTGAATATTGTTTTGAATATTGGGCCCTAGGCCTTATTTTTATTCTTTGATATCACTTGAGGAACCATCATCGTGAACCATTAGTTTAGGTGTTGGATTGGCCATCACCGGTGGTTCCTTTTGGTTCCTCATAGTGATAGATTTGTTATATAAAGCTTTTGATGTATGGTTTATCTCTACTTTGCCTCTGTTTTAGATCATTGTTATGTAAACATTTGAATACGACATTGAAAAATCAATAAGTTGATGAACCGGCCTTTCCTATCTAGTAAGGATTGGAAAAATCGGTAAATCACAGTTAGTATCGAGCCATGCTCTAGGTTGAGTCTTAGGACTAGGGATGGATTGTCTTGACAATCTTCTTGATCAATTGTTATTGTTTTCAACAATGACAGATCGGCCATGCCTCCATGATTTAGAGGCGAGGCCGTAGAGAGGACCACGCATGGCTCACCTTGAGGAGATCGGTGAGGTGTAGGTACCTCACGTGGCGGGAAGGAAGAGTTGCCACAGTGCGAATCTGGCGAGCCACAGGAGCTGGTAGGCCACGGAGGAAATGTGGACCAGTGCTTGGCCACTAACATGGCTCAACAGATTGCAGCCATTGATAGGCAGACGAGATCTTGGCGGCGGACATCGGCCGGGAGGATTCGAGTTCGGGAGGATGAGACCTCCTACATTCTCGAGCGACGGATCCTATGGAAGCCGGCGCATGGCTGGATGAGATCGAGAAGATATTTGAAGTGTTCTGCGGTGTCTAGATGTTGAGAAAGTATCTGGGCATCTTTCAAACTTTTGGGAGAGAGGCCCATGGTGGAAATCTGTTTCTAGGATGAGAGAGCGGGACTACCCTAATACTCCATGGACTTGGGCGAGTTTGTGGAGAGCGTTCAGCGATCAATATTTTCCTAAGATCGTGCGTCATCGTGGGAAGTCCAGTTCATCGGTAAAGCAGGATGAGATATGCATGCTTGTGCAGTATGGTAGCGAATTTGATAGACTTTCGATTTGCACCCTTGCATGTGGCCACTGAGCTGATGAGAGCTCAGAAATTTCAGAGAGGTTTGAGGCCGAACATTCAGGAAAGGGTGTCGATGTGGGAAATGGAGACGTATGCCGGCGTTATGTCCAAGGCCCTCATTGCAGAGGAAGATATTCAAAAACAGTACTTGAGGCGAGAGCAGAGTAATAAAAATAGGTTTGGCGAGGGCGAGTGCTTCAGGGCAGGTGAACAAAAAGCCGAGGTTCTCTAGACCTCCTCCCTACCCTAGTCAGCCATCATACTCTAGACCAGCTGTTGCTTCAGGACCAGTGACGTCTTCATATCAGAGACCGCAGAGTTCGTCACCAGGACAACCATTCAGAGCTGGGAGCACTACTGCGAGTGGAGCTTCTGTGGCTCAAGGTGCAACGAAGGGATCATTGTTACTCTGTTTCTACTCCACTGTGCAAGATGTGGGAAAACACATAAAAGCAGAGGATTGCAGCGGAACACCTTTGGAGCATGCTTGAGTGTGGACAGTTGGTCATATGATCAAGGATTGTCCTATTGTTGAGAAAGGACGGACTCTGACGGTCTCTCATAAAAGTCGACGACCTAGTTCAAGGTCGGACTTATGCATGATCGCAATGCCCAAACATCGAATATCATTAAAGTTGAGATGTCATTTATGCATTGATTCAATTATTATTGTTTAAAATTTGAATTCAAGTCAATTATGTTGAACCACATAGAAATCATTGCATATAATTAACAAAACTTTTTAACTAAAGGTACCCTTAGGATGAGTAGTCGAGATGACATGGATAAAATTGAACACAGTACTTATAGACCACAGGTCTACACACTCGTTTATTACTCCTTCTTTCTCGGAGAAGTTGGGAATTACTCCCAAACCCCTTGCTTTCATTCTAGATGTCAAGATTCCTACTGAGTTCGGTGTGCGTCTGACATGTCGATCATCATTGTGATGATTGATGAGCACGAGACATTGACCGACATGATTCGTTGAGCATGGAAGGGTTGACGTCATTCTCGGGAATGGATTGGTTGGCGCATCACCATGCGAATGTGTCTTCGGAAGATAGTGACCTTCCGACCGAAAGCGAAAGTCCTTCGATTTTGTGAGTCAAATCCAAGGTTGCACCTATCATTTCGCCTTTAAAGTGGCGTATGATGAAGAATGGTTGCGTGGTATCTTGCTTACTTGCAAGATTTTAGGAGAAGAAGAACGACTTGGCTCTTATCAAGGTGGTTTGATTATCCGATGTCTTTCGAGGACTTACGGATTACCACGGATGAGATTGAGTTCGCGATTGAGCTAGCGCTCGTCTGAACCGTTATCAAAGCTCCATATCGAATGGCGCTGCTTTGAGTTGAGCTCAAGGCGACTTCAAGAGTTGTTAGACAAAGGCTTTATCGACCAAGTGTTTCTCCTTGGGTGCACCAGTTCTATTTGTGAAAAGAAGGATGGATCGATGCGTCGTGTATCGATTATAGGCAACTCAACAAGATGGCGATTAAGAATCGTTATCCTCTTCGCGGATAGATGACTTGTTTGATCAATTGCGGTGCAATTCTTTTCAAAGATTGATCTCGAGGTCGCTATCACCAACTCAAGATCAAGGCTGGAAGATATATCCAAGAAGCTGCGTTTGGACGCGTTATGGCCACTATGAGTTTCTAGTGATGCCATTTGGATTGACAAATCTTTGCATCTTTCATGGACCGATGAGCAGGTGTTCAAACCACATCTTGATAAATTTGGTAGTTTTCAGATGATATCCTCATCTATTCGAAAACCGAGAGGAGCATGTACAACATCCTAAGATAGCTCTTCAAACACTCGAGGGACCATCAATTGTATGCCAAACTCGTAAGTGTGAGTTTTGGCTTGAGCAGTTAGTTTCTTTCGTTGTCTACGAGTCGGGGTATCTCAAAGGATCCTACAAAGATAGATTACGTGGTGACATGGGAACAACCTCGGCGATTCTGAGAGGTCCAAGTTTCCTTGGTTTGGCGGTACTATCGGCGATTTGTCGAGAGGTTTTTCAAAGATATCAGTCCACTTACACAACTCACAAGAAAGAATGCTAAGTTCGATTTGGGCGTGTGAGCGAGTTTTGGAGTTAAGCGTCGCTTGACTACGACACCGATGCTTGCTATACCTTGAGCGGTGGAGGTTTTGCGGTGTATAGTGATGCTTCCTATGGCGGACTGTGTACTTAATCAACACGCGGGTCATTGCTTATGGTTCTAGGCGGTTGAAGGACCATGAAAAGAAATTATCCGACGCATGACTTAGAGCTAGCGGCGATTATATTAGCTCTGAAGATCTGGCGACATTACCTCTCGGTGAAGTTTTGATATATTCACCGATCATAAGAGTCTCAAGTACCTCTTCACTCAAAAGGACTTGAATATGCGGCGTGACGGTGGATGGAGTTCTTGAAGGACTACGATTGCTCGATTGATACCATCCGGAAAGGCAAATGTCGTTCGATGCTCTCGATGAAAGGTCTTCACCGGTTATCACATCTTGTGAGCGGATTCGTGATGGAAGCTATTGGAAGATATGGCTTTGGGCAGCTCACGGTTTGATGTAAAGGCTGGAGCATTGATGGCTACTCTTGTACTCGCCCTCGCTCTTGAGAATATTAGAAAGCGGATGACCGATGATGAGCTCATGGCAATCGAGACGAGATGTCGAGAATGGCGATAGAAAGACTTCTCTATCGGCGAGATGGAACCTTATTATTTCCGACCGTGTATGTGTCGTCGAATATCGAGCTTGGGACACCATTCGGAAGAGGCTCACAAATCCATGTATGCCATACATCTGGTAGCACCAAGATGTATCGGGACTTGATGAAGAGTTTGGTGGCGAGGTTTGAAAGCGACGTCTGAGTAATGCGTGTCGCGGTTTTGGTTTGTCAAGAGTTAAGGTTGATCATCGAGAATCCACTGCGGGTCTATTCGCCTTTACCGTGCACGAATGGAAATGGGAAGCCATTTCGATGGATTCATTATCGGATTGCGAAGACATCGAGAAAGAACAATGCCATTTGGGTCATTGTAGATCGACTTGCCATATAATACCACCTATAGAGACTTGCAGAGTTATACTTAAAGGAGATTGTTAGACCGCATGGGATACCGCCAAGACAGGTCTCGACCGTTGTTTACTTCACATTTTGGCAAAGATTTCGGAAGGCATAGGTTCTCGTCTTGATTTTAGTTACATTTCACCCAGACGGATGGCGGCGGTGAGCGTGAATCGGATCATTGAGGACATGTTGAGAGCATGTATGTTGGATTTTCACGGGTCATGGGACCAACACTTGCCTCGATAGAGTTCGCCACAATAATAGCTTTCGTGCTAGCATTGGTATGGCTCCGTTCGAGGCTTTATATGGACGACGGTGTCGATCGCCGCTGAACCGGGAAGAAGTGGGTGAGAAGCTCATTATTGGACTGAGATAGTTGAACGCATCGACCGAGACGGTTGGTTGATACGCGACGACTACGAGTAGCTCGTAGTCGTCGAAGAGCTACGCCGATCTCAAGAGGCGACACGTGGATTTTGAGGTTGGCGAGAATGTCTTTGTTGGATTTCGCCTACGAAAGCGCGTTATGAGGTTGGAAGCGAGGAAGCTGAGTCCTCGGTACGTTGGGCCTTTTGAGATATTAGGCTGAGTCGGAGAGGTTGCATACCAAGTGGCTCTACCTCCGTAATTGTCCAGCATGCACAACGTCTTCCATGTGTCGATGCTGCGTCGATACATACGTGACCCGACTCACGTGCTTGATTTCCAACCCATCGAGCTTCAGGATGGTTTGACGTTGATTGAGGACCCGACTCAAATTTTGGATTGTAAGGAGTAGATCCTACGACCTAAAACGATTCCTTTGGTTCTTGTACAATGGAGGAATCATACAGGAGGAAGCCACTTGGGAGCGTGAAGTGAGCTCGGGACCAATTCCGAAAGCCTTTTGCTTAAAATTTTATATTTCTCACTTTGTGTAGACTGTAATAATTTGACATTTATGTGTACCTATTGGTTTTATATATACATATAAATATTTACGTGAGAAATTTTGGAGGATCAAGGTATTTTCTTGAGTGGGTCTATATCGAAATCCCTACATTATAGAAATCGGAAAACTTTTTGGGCCTTAGACCCAATTCTGGTATGCTACTCACTATAGGTCTAGTGACCTAAATTCGGTCTATGGTCACTTACCTATTTGGACATTCTTGAACCATTTGGCCTTGACATGTCATGGTCATGGTCCAAAATATGCTCTTTGTAACTTTTCACGAGTCCAATCGAGGACTTGCTATTTTCCTTCACAACAAATTTTTAAGTTTATTTTCGTAAAACTTTTTAGTCCAAATTGGACTGACATATAGCTATTATCTGTAACTGAGCTGTTTTGCATGAAATGGACACACAAATGATCCATTTGGACCCAAGGTAATGCTTTAAAAATGTCAAAATTTTGAAATTTTGAAGACCTCAGACACTTGAAAAATCGAGGGTCGATTTATGAAATCGAGGGTCGATTTTTCTGCATTGATTATAGGCATTTTAAGGCCAAATTTAGGCCTGAGCAATTTTCAAAAAAAAATCGAGTGTCGATTTTAAATCGATCAATTAAAATTGACCCAATTTTTGAAATCGAGGGTCGATTTTCTCGATTTAAGTGAGGTTGAAACCCTCTGTTATTTTCGGTTTTAACATTTTTGGGGATTTTTGAGCTAGGGTTTGGAGCGATTTGCCGATTTGGGGCTCTCTTTGTATTTTGGCTGCAAATCTAAGGAGGAGTGCACTACATTGTCAAGGGGATTCGAATTCCTTCATTGCAAACCCGATTTGGGGCTTTTCCTCAGGTAAATACCTCCCTCATCTCAAGATTTCGTGGGTTTTGCATCATTTGGAGGGTTTTTCTTGCATTTTTGTTGTTTTATTTGTTCAAATGGGGCCTAAGAAGGCCACCCTATTATAACCCCACCTCCAAGAGGCCGGCTTCGAAAGCTGGTTCCTCTAGCCGCCCTACACAGACAGCCCCACAGCCCCGGGAACCACCTCAGTCGGTTCCACCACCTTCTCAGCCCACACCATCTGTGCCCCCTCCAATGCCTGAGCAGCCCAATGAATTTTGGAGCATCAAGGGCTTCGCCAATGAGTATGTTTTTCACCCTAATTATTTGACCAACAAACTACCACACGATTGGTAGTGAATACCTTGAAAAAGCCCAGCTAACCTTCCCGTGCACTGGCTTTAGTGCCCATTTTTATCCTCGTTTAGTGCGCCTGTTTTACCAACATATGCGCCGCGAGGACGAGAAGAAAATTTACACTAAAATTGATGGGCGAGATTATATTTTTGACTTAGATGACATGGCTGTGGCACTACGTTGCCCGTTGAAATACTCTAAAACCATGGGATTAGGTCCTCCCTTTCCCAAACCAAATTCCCTTCTCACGAGGTAATGACTCAAATGACGCAAGGACGTCACGGGTCTGGTAGGTCCATTGTTCGCACACATATGCCAGAATCTATGTGGATTTTGGATAAAATTTTTAAGACTACCCTTTACCCTCTTGGACATAAATCTGCGCCGGTCCCTCCAATGATTTTTATTTTTGCTTTTAAAGAGCGATGGTTTAGTGCTCTGAGGTACTTTTAAAGGGGCTTATCAAGGCACGTGAGAAAATGGGAAAGCAAATCAAAAGCGCCGAAGAAGGGCATTCCCTATGCCCGTTTAATTTCTATCATGATTGAAAATTATCAAGCGGGTCCCGAATATGACATTTCTCCTACCGAACTCAAGTCTACTGCTGGTAGAAAGATGTATAAACTGGTCAATTGGGGTCAAACCTACAGTCGCCTTGTGAAACCTCTTAAAGAACCAGCAGTTCCTGATGCGGATGCACGTGATGCCGATGAGGATCCTGCTCATGTTGCCCCTGCTCAGCCCCCACAGAGCGATATCCTTACGCTCTCAGAGTTCACACGACAGATGACCGCGATGAGCCATCCATTCAAGAGCTCACCCACCACACGCTCTGTCGTCGAGTTGGATGTCCATGGCGGCGCTCTTTCTTACCTCATGCAAGCATGCCTTTCCGATGACTACAATACGTATATGGCGATATCCGAGCCAGATATCGCCCTTCGACATCGGGCGCTGATACTAGTATTCCTCCTTCGGCCACTACTGATGCGGGTGATGATGCTGCTGTTGACGGTGATGGTGTTTCGGATCGGGCGGGTCCATCTACAGTTGGGGATTCTTAGTATGCTTAGGAGAGGGGTTACTGATTTATTTTTGTCACTATCGGTCTGTACTTATTATACAGCTTGGATTATTAGGACCTGGTGGTCCTTCTTTTATTTTTACATTACGGATTATTAGGACCTGGTGGTCCTTCTTTTGTTATCCTTTATTTTTCTGTCTTTGCGTGATTTTAGATCCCTTGTTTAGCCTATATGGATTATTCAGCATGAGTTTACTTTTGCATATATTTTGGTAAATATTTCTTTTAGACACTTGTGTGGGTTTGCTTCTGTCCCTCTGATTCTACGTGTTAGTTTTGATACATTTTGATCTCTTTGTGACTTCATGCGTCACTGTGCATCGGTCTCCCGGCACGTGACACTTGGGGTGTGGGCATCCATGTACGGATGCAATCCACTATGGCTTTTTCATGCCACATGCAGTACATCCATGTTACTACGGATCCCATCCTTGGCTTACGTGCCACTGTGGGATCGTCATCAGTGCCCATGTTTTCTATTCTTTTATTGTCCTGTGTATCATGTTCAATTTTCATGACGAAAATTCCTAAGGAGGGTGAATGTAATATCCTAATATTTTTTGATATTTTCGTTTATCTCGGTAAGTGTGCCGGAAAATCGTAGAATATTTTTGGACTTTTAGTAAGCTAAGGCTTTGGTAAGACTAATGGCAAAAGGAAATTGTTTGTCAAGATGTGTGCAAGTCACGTAAGATGACTTACACAATAAGGTTTGTGTTTGTGTTTAGGGATAGGTTTTCAACTCTTGTGGATAAGTTAAAAGTATAAAATCTAGATATTTTTATTACTAGCTTTTGGTTATAAGAGAGAGTGAAGAGAAATTTCACTTCTCTCACTCGTTAGAAATTTAAGCTCTAAGGCTTTGCCTCATTTGATCCTTGATCTAGAGAGTTTTAGAACCCCTCTTCACATCTCAACCATTAATTAACCTTAGATTTGTATTCGGATCATTTTGATCTATAGAAAGGGAAGAGTGATGTGAGTGAGAACCTCTGTGTGATTTGGTTGGTTGATGAGGGTGGTCACCTTATTGGATGGTGATTTGAAGATCTTGAACCATTGAGCTGAGATTGGTTGGTGTGTGAATCGGTGCAATGGGATCAACGGTTTAAGCTACAAGAGGTAGGTCGTTGAAACCTCCATGTGTAAATTTAATTATGTTTTGTTTAGAGTAACATATATGTGAAATAAAGAAGAGGTTTAGGTGAAAAGATCGGAAAAAGAAAGTGAATGTCAAAGTGCACGACGAACACGAATTAATGTCGATTTCAAAATCGATCGAATCGAGTCGATCGATTTGAAAATCATTGTCGAATTGATGAATTAAGGCTCGATGCAATTTGGGAATTCGATGGTCATTTTAGATTCGAAATTTCAAATTCGATTTTTGTTGGATTTTGATCCGCAATCTCTTAGTTTGATTTTTGGTTTTATATTAACACCGAGAGTGTTAATATAGGTAGGTTTTGTTGGGAGTCCTTGGTGAGGATTTGTTTTTGCTTGATTGGAAGCTCTTTGATAAGGTAGGGAACCTTGTATTTTATTTGCATTAAATTGTAAGTAAAGACGGTTTCTTTGTTAAAATTAAGAAGTATAATTTGGAAATTCATTATTGCACAGATGAATGAAACTCGATTTTATGACACAAATCGAAAATTTGGAAACCTTTGTTATAACTAAGAACTTTGCAAATTGAACCTCGTAACCTCGGTTAAATCTTGAATCAAACTTTTGAATCGAACTTCCAAAATCAGTATTATGTTATGAATATAAGTATTGAATTACGTTAGCATTTGCATTTGATTTGAGGCACGTCGAGCGATGCCTAGATTCTACAAACCGTGTTGACGGTATAACTTTTGGCGCAAGTTTCCCTCATAGCGTAGGGGCTTGTTGCATTCGAAAAAGGGTTCATGAGCAGCGATGGTCGTTAGGGTTTTCCCATCGGTAATACACCTTGCTCTCATGCTATAGGAAATTTGAGAGATAAAATTAAGTTATAAATTTAATATAAGAAGCATGCTCGATCGAAAATTTGAACACATCGATTTATGTATCGGTTTGAACTCGAGATTAGAACTGAGATTTCGTTTAAAGCATCATTTGAAAACCATATTTGATTGAATTCGTCTTTTGAAAAAACCTTTACTTATAATGAAATGCAAATAGATCTGTTTCCTCTATTGGGCTTTGTTGTTAGCTCACCCTCGACTATCGTCACAGTCTTTGAGGCCGATTTGGGATCGGAGATTTGGAGGATTCTGACTATATTCCTGAGGAGGAATTAGATTTACCTGCTGAGGAGTTCTTCCCTTGATCTCTAGATCCTATATTTTTGGTATTTTGTTTGAATATTGTTTTGAATATTGGGCCCTAGGCCTTATTTTTGTTCTTTTGATATCACTTGAGGAACCATCATCGTGAACCATTAGTTTAGGTGTTGGATTGGCCATCACCGGTGGTTCCTTTTGGTTCCTCATAGTGATAGATTTGTTATATAAAGCTTTTGATGTATGGTTTATCTCTACTTTGCCTCTGTTTTAGATCATTGTTATGTGCCGGCTTCTGTTTGAATACGGCTTATTGAGCAATCAATAAGTTGATGAACCGGCCTTTCCTATACCGTAAGGATTGGAAAAGTCGGGTCGTCACAAATATAATATCTAGATATTAATTTGTTTAGTTTTCGGTTATAAGAGAGAGAGTGCAAGAGAAGATTAATCTCTATCTCTCGTTGGAAATTTAAGCCTTAAAGGCCTTGCTTCATTGATCTTAGATCTTGTAAGATTTAGAACTCCTCTTCACATCTCAACCATTAATTAACCTTAGATTTGTATTCGGATCATTTTGATCTATAGAAAGAGAAGAGTGATGTGGAGAGTGAGAACCTCTGTGTGATTTGGTTGACTGATGAGGCTGTGGTCACCTTATTGGATGGACTGAAGTGAAAATTTGAACTGCTGAGCTTTGAGATGTTTTCCGATGCGTGATTGGTGCAACGGAAACAACTAAATATACGTCAAAAGGTAGGTTTTTAAAAACCTGTTAGTTAAACATGTTATGTTGTATTTTGTTTAGTTTATAAAGGTAATTATTGGCTAAACAATCTGTGGCGAAAAAAAAAAAAAAAAAGGAAAAAATTTAGAAAAAGGAACAAGATCCAAATTTTTACAAAATTTAATGTCTGAGAAAATCGACTGTCGATTTTCAAATCGAGGGTCGAATTTCAGAATCGACCATCGAATTGAAAATCGAGTGTCGATTTTCAATTTTATGTCTGAAGTGTAAATTCGAAATTCGAGGGTCGAATTTAGAATCGACCATCGAATTCTGTCCTGTTTCTGGCATTCAAATCTTTTGTTGGATTTTTGATCCGCAATCTCTTAGTTTGATTTTTTGGTTTTTATATTAACACTGAGAGTGTTAATATATGTAGGTTTTGACTGTTGGGAGTCCTTGGTGAGGATTTTTTTGTGCTTGATTGGGAGCTCTTTGTTAAGGTAGGGGAACCTTGTATTTTATTTGCATTAAATTGTAAGTAAAGACGGTTTTACTGTTAAATTAAGAAGTATGAATTTGGAAATTCAGTTGCACACAGCATGAATAAAACTCTGATTATATGACACAAATCTGAAAATTTGGAAACTTTGTTATAACTAAGAACTTTGCAAATTGAACCTCAGAACCTCAGTTAAATCTTGAATCAAAACTTTTGAATCAGAACTTCCGAAAATCAGTATTATGTTATGAATATAAGTATTGAAATACGTTAGCATTTGCATTTGATTTGAGGTACGTCAGAACGATGCCCTAGATTCTACCAACCGTGTTGACGGTATAACTTTGGCGCAAGTTTCCCTCATAGCGTAGGGGCTTGTTGCATTCAGAAAAAGGGTTCATGAACGACGATGGTCAGTAGGGTTTTCCCATCGGTAATGCACCTTGCTCTCATGCTATAGGAAATTTGAGAGATAAAATTAAGTTATAAATTTAATATAAGAAGCATGCTCAATGTAAAATTTGAACACATCGATTTATGTATTCGCTTAACTCAGATTAGAATCGGAGATTTCGTTTAAAGCATCATTTGAAAACCATATTTGATTCGAATTCTGTCTTTTGAAAAACCTTTACTTATAATGAAATGCAAATAGATCTGTTTCCTCTATTGGGCTTTGTTGTTAGCTCACCCTCGACTATACGTCACAGGTGCTGAGACTGATTTGGGATCGGAGGATTTGGAGGATTCTGACTATATTCCTGAGGAGGAATTAGATTTACCTGCTGAGGAGTTCTTCCCTTGATCTCTAGATCCTATATTTTTGGTATCTTGTTTGAATATTGTTTTGAATATTGGGCCCTAGGCCTTATTTTGTTCTTTTGATATCACTTGAGGAACCATCATCGTGAACCATTAGTTTAGGTGTTGGATTGGCCATCACCGGTGGTTCCTTTTGGTTCCTCATAGTGATAGATTTGTTATATCAAGCTTTTGATTTATGGTTTATCTCTACTTTTGCCTCTGTTTTAGATCATTGTTATGTGCCGGCTTCTGTTTGAATACGGCTTATTGAGAAATCAATAAGTTGATGAACCGGCCTTTCCTATACCGTAAGGATTGGAAAAGTCGGGTCGTCACACACTAGTCGCTTCCTCAATCTATATTAATGATTGTGGTACTAATTGCGTCGTTATGACCCTCCGTTGGGTCGAGTCACAACACGCTAGCAGTACCCACACACACAAACTAATGAATAGTAAAACACAACCATCATATACTATTAAGGGATTCATCACCGTTGGGCAGAAGAACCGCTTATGTTGTGACGTCAACGTTCACTACACACTATCATGGAATTTGTAACACGGTCTTGGACAAAATTAAACCTCACTATGAAAACCACGACACTAGGAAGGATCATCACCGTTGGGCAGAAGAATCTTTCCAAGTCATGTTGTCATATTAGGTTTGATAATATTTAGAAGATCACAAAACATGTTATGAGGAGGTGTCAAAATAGATAATAAAACGAACATTATAATGTGTAAGTACTAGCCATGGTGGTGGAGCACAACCTCCACTACCCAATTCTAATGAATGATACTAAAAAAATTGATTACACAATTAAAAAATGGAAAAAATAACATCAGGTCATGAAAATATCATAATAGAGAGCTCATTGTCAAAAATAGACCTCCAAAACGGATCCGAAATGTCCGAGATAGTCAAAATGCATATATAATGTCCGAAAATCAAACCTATAAATAGCCCGAAATTGCGAGAAGATTAAGAAATACAAAGGGCATAATGGGCCAAGTACCGGGCCAGGCCTGGGGCCACGTGCCCAGCGGGTCGAGCCCGGACCATGGGCCTGAGGGGCAGAGAAGGCCTCACCAAGGGCCGGTATCGGGTCTGGGTCGTGCTATGGTCCAAATGAGCCGTTGGGTCAAGAAGGGGCCAAAAGGCCAAAGGGTCGGGTCAGGCGGGCAGAAGGGCACCAGCCATGTGGGACAAGTAGGCCCAAGCGGTCGGGCCAAAGCCAAAAGGCCAAAGGGTCGTGGGTCGGCCAAACCAAAGGAGTCGGGTGGGCCACAAGGCCAGTCTGGGCAAGGCGGGCTGAACCCGCCCATCCCCTTTCTTCTTCCTCTTCATCTTCTTCAGAAATTTTTTTTTTGAAGTTACAACAAACTGGGCTTAATCACACCCTCACCGGAATCGACCGACGGCCCAGGTGCCGACGATCGGCCCGGTGCAGACGTCGGCGTCTGCGTCCCAGAGTCAAAAAAACTATCGGCACGGACCAACGCCCAAAGTGAATTTTTTTTTTTTTTTTTTTTGTTACAGACAGCCCTTAGGGGCTTACCCGCGCCCCATCCAGTGACCGCACGACGGTCCCAGAGGGCGGACGGTCGGCCCGACGCGAAGTTGGCCAATGCCACCGTGGTGAGAAATCAGACGCCACGGCCACCGTCTGAACCAAAATTTTTTTTTTTGACTTGAGTCAACAAGCCTCCTTCCCTCTATGGTCACCAGACCCCAGGGTCCGGCAGCCATCCGGTGGCCCCTGCATCGGCCGGTGTGGTGGCCGAGAACCCCACGTGCCAAACTTTTTTATTTTTTATTGTAAAACAGTCATTAAAAAAAAAAAAAATTCATTTTAAAGCTTTGACCGATCATAATGCCAATCATGGCTCTGATACCAATTGATGGAATCTAAATGGATCTGACGATCCGACCATCCAAAATTAAGCCTAAAGATCTAGGCGCACGATCAATCAAAAACAATAAATATATAAACTATAAATATGCGCACCTTGAGCGTTAGCCATCGATGGTTGGTTGCCGATCTTCAACGATCTAGTTTCAGTGTCGGTCGGTTCGGTTGGCTTCTTAAGTTTTTATATATTTTTTCTTTTTAGAGAGATTTTTTCATCGGTTTTCTCTCCCTATTCAACCGGTTTTTGGTACCCAAAACCATAACCGAACCCATCCAAACCGGTTTCCATTTTTGTTCTAGGTTTTGATTGATTTTCTCGATTCAATTACATCGATTTTTTTCTCCACCTATAAGTATATGGGTATTCGAGCCTCTAACCTCGTACTCGGTTCTTTATTTCCTTTTTAATTGTATGAATAATTACTTTATTTGAATAAAAGGAAGCAAGAGAAGACTGTAAAAACAAAGTTTATATTGCACTCAGACCTGGAAAATCCGATCCTACCCTATCCGACCACTCTATGGGTTAAATTGCAATGGCCGATATTGATACATATTCGTTTTTCGGGAAACCGATAAGTATCAGCACCGATACGTATTAGGTATCAACTCGGGTATCAATATTAGAAAATACGGGCCTGTATCGATCGATATGTATCAGGTATCGACCAACATATATCTTTATGTTCGTTAATTTTTTTTTATTTAAAAAAAGGTTCTGATATTACTGGGCCAAAAAGTTGATATCGACCAATTGTTGATTCTTAGATGACTTTTGGGGAAATTGAGAGCACTGGTTAGAGACATCATATACTTGGGAGACTTAAACGCCTCTCTATTTATGTATTTAACAAAGGAATAATGGTACGGTACCTCTATTAGCGCCCACGTAATCTCTGAAAGCGTCCACTTCAGAAACCCCTTCAAAACAATCGATTATTACTTCGGATCAAATGATGGAGATCGTATTTACCCAGATCTTCCATAAAATGGATCTCCAGCAACTTATCAGATCTTACCCTTTGGAATCCAATAGGAGCGAAACGTACCCTAAATAATACATATGTAAGGGAGCAACTACTTGCACATGATATTTGGGCCGTTGGATATAGTTCAAAAGAAAGGCTTGTTAATTTTAGGATGTGGACCATCTTAGCCTTCTGATTTGAAGGCCATGATGTAAGATCCTTAGGACCAAAGGTTGGCATGAAACACGATCTCTATCATTAGATTCAAGACAATCAAAACCCATCATCTTGTTCAATGCTTGAATGTGTTGAAAGAAACGATAGAGATCATTTTTAATACCAGTATTTGTAGAAGTTCGATATACGGAACCGAAACCAAATTTTCACTTTCGGTGTCGATTTGGCCAAAACCAAACCGAAACTGAATTTATTAGTTTCGATTAATCGAAATCTGTAATGTGTGCAACTGAAACCGAACCAAACCGATCCAATTTCAATTTCGGTTGGTTTGGTTCGCTTTTAGATTTATTTATATTTTTATTTTAGAGAGATTTTTCGATTTTCCGCTTTCTCTCCCTATTCAACCGGTTTTAAACCAAAATTGTACCCATCCAAATCGGTTTCCGTTTTTGTTTGGTTTTGTAATTTGCTAAGAACAAGACTAACCTCACACGTGCCACATATTAGGATCTCACATATCTTAGAACTCCTAATTTCCGTAAAACCATTTTATCAAAAACATTTATTTTGAGTATAATAGCCTAAAACATTTTCTAATGGAGCCCCTTTTTCTACAGTCCCAATAAAGCAGCACCTGAAAAAAGAAGGGAAACTTTGCCATGGCCATTTTGATTTCTTGGGCCTCAGAATTTAATACTGGAGTAGATTAATATTGAAATCACATGTAGGATTAAAAACCTCTAAGAGCCCCATGATTCAACTTGTTGGAATAGGAGGGCAAGGCCATCACTTGCGATATTGAATAGGTAAGGAGATGGGACAGCCCTCCTCGCACCCTTAGTGGCTAAAAAAGCCCTTTGGCTTTTCACTTATGATAGGAAAGTAAGCACTAAGCATCCGTAGATCCAAAGTAGGTACTCCCAACAGAATCAATCGCATGCCTTCTCCATATCAACTATAATAAGAACCTCGTCTTCTTTTTAAGACAATTTGGAATGAATACACTCTTGTGTAATAACGGTGAGGTCTAGGAGTTGCTGCCCTTCAATGAACGCACCTTTGGATTTTCATATAACCGAGCCGATAACTCCTTTCAAATGGTTGGCAATAAATTTGGCTATGATTTTTTTATAGACTGGAGCTCAAGAATATTGGTCTAAACTTCTTGATGTCGAAAGCACCTCTTTCTTTGGGGATTAGGACGATGAAGGCGGTATTTATAGACTTGTGAATGTGCCCATCCTCCCAGGATTTGTCAACCATTCAGGTCACAACATCTTTGACAACCAACCAAAAATTGAAAAAGAAGCCTCGAGTGAAGCCACGGGACCGAGGGGCACATTCATTGTAGTTTTTAATGGCTTCCCATATCTCATCGATGAAATCTCCTCTCAATATTGCTTCTTGATGAGTAATCTCCTCTCAATGCATAATGAAGGCATTGATCGATCAATCTGTATAGGCAGATAATGTGAACAGAAGAGGGGGAGAAATTTGAAAATGGGCTAGTGATCGATCAATGAGGGCATTGATCGATCAACAGGATGCATTGATCGATAAACCCAAGTGGTGATCGATCAATTTAAGCTGTGTTAAATGTGAGTAGAAGAGAGGTTATTGATCGATCAATGAGTGTATTGATCGATCAATGATGATAGGTGATCGATCAATAAGGTGTATTGATCGATCAATTGGCTTGTTGCAGAAAGAGAGCTAAAAGGGTGGTGATCGATCAATGAGAGGTCTTGATCGATCAACAAGGGGTATTGATCGATCAATAAGAGTGGTGACCGATCAATCACTCCTGTTTTGTTGTGTTTTGGTTTTATGGGTTAAACACCACGGGACATTGTGCCGGTTAACTTTATGACATCCCTAACACTTAAAGTACTATGTTTATGATCTAGGATCAAACCCTGACACTTTGAAAAGGCTTTGGATTTGCTTAGAAGATAAAGTGACCTGAGGTAGGAGAAAACCAACTTAAACTGCTTTTGAGTATGATTCCATGTTTATTTCATATCTATGCCCTGATTTCTGTGTTTACCAAGCATGTATGCATATCATGATTCTTGCTATTCTGATTTCTGTTCCTGATTCGTATTCTGAAACCGGCTTCTGATGTCTGTTATCTGATCTGTGAGGTATATATGTATGTGATTTGATGATTTAAACCAGATGATCCCCACCGACCCGGCGGTATATCCGATGCCTGGCACACTTGTGCACCTGCTTTCAATCCTCGGCACAATTGCACTCCATAGATGAGGCATTGCTGCACTTTCAAAATTGTTCGTGTGAACGAAGATTGGTTGGGGTTTCCTATCGGACATTCCTGTTTACTCCGTGCTATATAGTCACGGGAGTTTCTTAAGTTAAATACACACAATTTAAGTACTTTGATAATATACTTGCATAACATCTGATTTCTTGCATAAAATCTCAGCTTTTAGTTCGATTCGTCATGATTATACGTTCCTGATTTGATTTCTGTTATGAGATAGCATGATCTGCATATTCAATTAGTTTAGTTGGAATTCTTCTATTGAGCTATGATGTAGCTCACCCTGCTTTCTAAATCAATTTTAGGTTACGAGTAGCTCTCAAGATGCAGTGGCCCGGACTACCGGCTGACCAGGAGGTGAGGCCGAGGACGAGAGAGAGACATTGGTGACGAGAGTTCTATCCAGTAATCAAGTCGTGTCCATGTCGTATTTTTGTCCTTTTGGATTATTGTGTGCCTGGTGGCCACTTTTGTACATATTTTAGTAGGATTACTTATTGTATTATTTATTCATTCTATTCGGAACCACTATCGGGAACCATTGTTTGGGTGATGGATGTCCATCACCAATGGTTCTTCTTGGTTCCTTTTTGAGAATGTGTATTCTTTTGATTTTATATAGAATTAACTGTTCTATCATTATTGTTCTTTATGAGAAATGCGTTCATAGATGACCATTTCGATCTACCCTTCTTGGATAGTGTGCAGCTTCCGCCATATGACGAGACACTCGTGATTGTCCCGGGGATCATCCAGAGTATGATCCTGATGGCACGGATTTCTGGATACAGAAATTTGGGCTGTCACAATTAATATCCTAATTTTAATTATTTCGGACGAGGGTTTTTCACCTCTCTAATGCCTCGTTTACTTTATGGTAACATGATTATGGGAAAATCTCCATTTGCTAGTAAAATGGAATACAAATAATGCGATAATATCAAATTTTGCCCTGTAAAATAAGGTGTTCACTTCAGTGCATTTTTGCTACGTAAAAATTACTTTTTGACTTGAAATTTAATATACTGCCAAGTGAACAAGTAATGTAAAATGGTCGTAAAATTATTTTGGGTTGCTAATCATCGTAGTCGTTCCTTTTGTAATCATCACATCCCCTATTGGGAAGCGCCTGAATTTAATGAAATTATTACACGACATCATCTACGCTATTATGATCAACCCTACTTGTTTGTATTATGATGATTGAAATTTTTTTACCATTAATTACACAATCGAATTTATGGATGAGTTGTACTATATCTTCCAATGACCACGTTTAGCTTATACATTGAGGATTGGGAACCATTGTTTGAGGCCACTAAAGGCACCATGTAGAATCAATGAAGAGTGGAGAAGTTTCTATAGAGAACTATAGAACTTTACCAATCATTGGATGTTCGATTGAGACACATGTCCCAATTTCACACCATCCCTTGTATACTTTGTAGTTTATAAATAGTGTAGAGTTTGAATAGAAGTGTTAGGGATTTGAGTATAATGAGTGCTAAACTATATATCAAAATAAAGGCTACAACCCTTGTTGCAGATTTGAGGATAAGTTTGCATTTATAGGGAAAAAGCGCTCAAATATGAACAATAAATTCCTATTTTTTTCAACCATTTTGGAAATCAAATCCTATAAGTAAATCAAATCATGCAAGTAAAATACGATATTTGCATAAGTAAATCAAATCATGCAAGTAAAGCACGAAATTCGCATCGCCATTCTCCAATGAAGAATAATCACTAATGAAAAGGGGATTTGAGCATAATGAATACAAAACTATAGATCAAAAGAAAGGCTACAGCCCCTGTTTAAAATATGCATACCTCGTTGTCGCAGATTTGAGGGCAAGTTTGTATGAAAAAACGCTCAAATATATAAACAATAAAATCCTATCAAATCCTATAAGTAAATTAAATCATGCAAATAAAGCAGATTCAAGATCAATATTTTCCAGCGATGTAATATCCCTGATATTTTAGACCTGATTTCGATTACCTCGGTAAGCATGTTCGAAAATTTTACGAGACGAACCTGATTGATTTTGGTAACTTAGAGTATGATGAGTGATGTGACCAAAAGATTTTTGTTTTGAACTTGTGTAAGTTATATTTTAGATGATATATACATTAAGTAATGTGTGAGTGCTTAACACCGAAAACATTTGCAAGTTAAGTGGATAGAATTTTAGGTAAAATATCTTGATATTTTGAGAGGAGAATTTAGCTTATAAGAGAGGTGTGAAGAAGAGTTTGATCATTCTCCCTCACGTATGATCTGGAATTTGAAGCCCTTGTAACACTACACTGTTTGATCTTAGATCCCTTGTGTTTTAGAAACCCTCTCCCCATCTCAACCATTAAAAAGTTTTGTATTTTTATTTATGATCGATTTAAGCTATTAAGAGAGAAGGATAGGAGAGAGAGGATAATTCTGAGGGTGGGTGTGGGTCTATTGCTCTTGAAGTAAGGTGGTGTTGGGCTGACTTAGAAGTCCGAGCCTACTAGACCTCAAGGTTTTAATTGCTTGAAATTGGCGCAATGGGACCCGAAGGATTAACTTCAAGAGGTAGGCTTTTAAACCCCTTTGAGTTAAATAATTTGATCCTTGCTTAGAGTAGAATTGTGACAACCCGAATTTTCGTGCCCAGAAATCCGTGCCATCATGATCATGCTCTGGATGATCCCCAGGACAAATCACAGAGTGTCTGCTCGTTTAGCGGAAATCTGAGCAGTCACTGTCCAGTAGTGGCAAATCGAGTCATCTTATAAAGCTTTAAAAGAGAAGAATTTGGTAATACATATATATATATATATATAAAAACAAAAAAAAATAAAGTATCTACAAAGTTTTAAGTACAAAAAAGTGGCCACCATAACCACAATAATCCAAAACATATCTAGATCCCCAAAATATTCAGTCTAATCAAATACCCTAGCTACGGGTGGTGCTCGTCAGCAGGGGTATTGGTATTCTCCTCATCAACCTCAGCCTCCGGATCAGGCAGGTAGTCAGGGTTGCTCTCAGTGCCGGGAGCAAGGGCCTCAGAACCTAAAATATATTTATATACAGGGTGAGCTAACCATCTAAGCACAGTAGAAGAATTTCAATTAATTTGCATCAATTTCATAAAACATGACTTCCAGAACATTATGCAGAACAGATGATAAATTCAATTATTGCAGATAAAGATTTTCATATAACAGATGCTGAATTTTAAAACGAACAAAACAGATACAAAATGTCGAGGATGTACTTTCAGAGTAGTGTAATATAATTAGTGACTTAAATCATGCATATCTCTAACTTAAGTAACTCCTATGAATATCCAGCACCTAGTACTCAGATGTGTGCCGATAGGAAATCCCAACCAATCGTCGTTCAATGAACAATTTCAGGAAATGCAACAATGCCTCATCTAAGGAGCGCAATTGTGCCGATAATTTTCAAAGCAGATGCACAATTGTGCCAGTCACGGATATACCGCCGAGTCGGTGGGGATCTGCAATTCAAACTTAAAATCAAATACACACATATGACCTCAAGAATCGATATCGAGCAAATGGCGTAAAGCGTAACAGCATCGTATACATGAATCAGATATGTAGGTATCAGAATACAAGAATCAGAGTTTCACTGAGCTTGATGTATATGCAGACATGCTTTTTAAAACCAGAGCCAAAATACAAATGTTAAGATATCATGCAGTTAAAATTAGATGCATTTTAAGTTGAATTTTCCCTACCTTAACAGATCTTTCCAAGCAATTCCAACGCCGTTCTAAAGCAGTCCAAAAGTTCTTATCCACGGCCTCCACTCTTAGTCTACATCACACACATAATGATGTATAAAAATTGATCCTAATTATTAATAATATTGACGTATTTAAGTGTTTTCTCAAAACCGAGACAGAAATGGATAATTTCGTGTTGACTTGAAACTTAACCCAACTTCCCACTTTATTTTGATACTCAAAACATTTGATTAAAGAATTAGTTAATTCATAAACGAGTTAGATCTCGTCGTACACTTTCCAACGCATCAAGAATCGCGTCAATCGGAGTTCGGGACAGAGTTATGGCCAAAATACCGAAGCTATATCGATACTTCAGTCAAAACGTGCTAACTTAGAACTTGGCCAAACTTCCAAATCAATTTTGATCATCAAAAAAATTTACTAATCAGTTAGTTAGTTCATAAAAGTTGTAGATTTAGTTATCCTCTTTCCAATGCCGTAAGAATCGCATAAATCGGAGTTCGAAGTAAAAAGTTATGGCCAAAACACTGAAGCAGTATCGACAAAGTCAAATTGATCGATCAATTTCACCATTGATCGATCAACCATCACATTGATCGATCAATTTCACCATTGATCGATCAACACATTACATTGATCGATCAATCTTCCCATTGATCGATCAATGCTGTCGGGAATGAACTTCCAGCAACCAAACTTGCTATTTTTCTAATTGTATATATAATTTGATCGATCAATCACTTACATTGGTCGATCAATACCAAATTTGATCGATAAATATCCAATTTTGATCGATCAATCACCCAATTGATCGATCAAAACTTTCAGAAATGCACGACCATAAGGTTTTGTCATTTTGACCTATTTTCATCCAAATCTTCTCATCTTCATCAAATCACACACATCCACACTAAACTAAAACAATGATTTATTCTATAATCTAAACCATTAAAATCAAATAAAAACTAACCTTTCTTCGATCGATTTCGCTCCTTTAAGGATCGTTGTCCAAAAGGGTTTTGAAACGAATCTTACGAATTTCTACTGCGATTTCACCACGATTGATCACCACGAATTCAAGATGAAGTCGTCAATGATCCACGCATCGATCTTAACCTCTTCAACGCTTGATTAGCGATCACGAGGTGGAGCGTTTCTTGAAAAATGGGGTTTCTAAGGAAATGGGGTTTGAACGATCGAAATTCACCAAATGCGGATTCAAGCGTTGATTGGCATCGAGTTCTTCATGAATAATGCAAATATTGCGGTAGATCACGATCTCATCGTCGAAATCTCAAGAAGGGCGGAAGTTTTCTCTTCTTTTTCTCTCTAAAAATCCAAACTCCAAAGCTTTGCAACCGGGTGAAGCTTCTTTGAGAAGCTTTGTCTTTTAATTAGCTAAAGGGCTTCGTTTCGATGCGAAGCAATAACACTGCAAAAGTGTGTTAGGCTTATCCACTTGAAATAGAGTTTGGTTTCGGTGTGGAGCGGCACACGGTAAGTCGGTGCATGGCTTTCACACTAAAGGCCCAAACACACATTTAAACCATAATTCGTCCGCACAAAGTTATCCTAATATTATTTAAATATTTATTATTATATAAAAATTTATGATGACATCGGTTTTCGTGTCGACCACACACACGAGGTGAGTTGAGTTCGGGTCTAATTTTACGGGTTATTACAAGAATTATGGTGAATGATGTGAAGATAAACAAACTGTGGTTGAATGAGCAAACAGGTCAGAAGAATCCATTTTAAACAAACACAGACCAGGAGAAATTCGATGGTCGAATTTCAATTCGAGGGTCAAATTTGGAATTCGACCATCGAATTGAAAATTGAGGGTCGAATTTGGGCTTTTATAGCCTGTTGTTTAGAATAATTCATTAAATTTTGGGCCCTAGGCCATTATTTTGTCTTTTTGGATATCACTTGAGGAACCATCATTAGGAACCACTATTTTAGGTGTTGGATTGGCCATCACCAGTGGTTCCTCCTGGTTCCTCAGGGTGATATATATTATTTTGTATGAACTTTTGTCCTTGCTTTTGACCTATGTTTATATTTTTTTGACCTATGTTTATGCTGCTGGCTTCTATTTGAGATATGGCTTAGTGAGAAACCCATAAGTTGATGAACAGATCTTTCCTATGCCGAGAGGATTGGAAAAGTCGGGCCGTCACAAACGAAGAATAACCTCTGTGTATTTCGATAGCGTTCATGGGAGGTCTAGCGGGCAGAAATTCACCTGGCCACTACAAAAAAAAAGAAAAAGAAAAAGACTACCATCTAGAGTATTTTATGTAAAAAACTGATGCTCCCAAGATTTTTTTTTTTTGGTTAATAGCTATCGGGGAGTTGCAACTCTCTTTTTTTTTTTTTTAAATGGTTGCGAACATAGTGTACCATTTACTGCAATAAAACTTCACATTTTACTATGGGAGGAACGGGACTGAAAACAGAATTTGGGTAAAAAACCATTTTCCCCAATAAATCCCCTTTGCGCCTAAGTGAACGTACTCTAAATATTTAAATAACCTGAAGATTGTATATTAATTCTACTTTTTTCGTAATATTGATGTTTAGTATTTATTTTATTTTTTTTGATAAAAGTGAACTAATTAAATATCATTATTATCCACTCGATTAGAATGGAAATGCAGTTTGATACAATTATTTTTCAAGCAAATTATCACTTTAAACATCTAAACAATCCTAATGATTCTCTATGTCCCTCTTACAATAATATTTACTTTGTATACTTGAAAAAATAATTTGGGATTCTAAAAAATATGAACCCTTCATCTTATCATGCACCTTATTCAACTCATGTTCATTTTCTCAAACAATAAACAACTAAACAAAGATATCTTTCAATTTTCGCAGGAATTATATATAAGTAATTTTATACATCAAAAAAAATAAATTGATTCTCTTTACATAGAAATAAAAAAAAATGTCTACCATCAAGCCGCTAGTTGACTATTGAGATCGGCAATATTTGTGATAAATCGAACACACGAAAACTAAAAGCACTCGTTGGAGACATTAGACGTGCATCATCAACATCTATATCTGACGTACTAGAACCTCTCCATTTTCCTCTTTAATAAAAGGATGATTTAAGAGTATCTCAGCCGTCCATCTCTGTGTAGGTTCCCTCACCAAACATTTGTTCAAGAAATCCCATAACCCATCCGACAACTCCTATGAACCTCTGGCAATTCCTCCCAAACCCAATCTGAAATAGAAGTTCACCTATCTCTGTATCCTTTCCAACCTTCCATAACGGCTTCCCATCACCATCTCATGTTAGAAATTCCTATTTTGGTGGCCATCACTATGGTCAAACCCGTTGACCGGTGAATGGTATAAGATCAACCTTAAGATGTACAATTGCTATTCTGGTGAGTTTGAAGAGAATAGGCAACTGCTTATTGAGTCTTTCAGTTAAAGTATGATTGTGATTTCTAATCACACTATAATTAGCAATTTCAGTCCTTAATGGGATAGGACTCTTTGGCTATAAATATAAGGGGTGCTTGGTCCCAACGATAGCTCGACATAATTCAATCCTCCCTATTGGCGAGAGCATCCCCATTGTGCTAGGAGATATTGAACGCGAGAAGATCGTTGAGGATCGGCAACCATCAATGGCTAATGCTCAAGGTGCGCATATTTATAGATTATATATTTATTATTTTTTATTGATCGTGCGCCTAGATCTTTAGGCTTAATTTTGGATGGTCGGATCGTTAGATCCATTTAGATTCCATCATCTCAACTACAACACACCCAAGTGACCATATATCAAAAGATGCATTGTATTCGCTCCAGGCCACAGATTCTGTAGCCATGTATAGAGGTGTGCCCTCAAGAAAATTCCATCTCCTCATCCGCCTTCTTCACTTGTTATGGATGAGAGAGGTGCAGACTTAACTGCCATTAACGGAGGATACACACCTGGTTTAAGTGCAGCCAAATTCACACTACCAAAGCTTCCTTTACCCAATAACTCTCCTCTATGCCGCTCTATTTTATTTTTTCTATTTCTTAATCTTCAGCGATTACAAATACTGTTCTTATTTATCTGTTTATATAAAAATGGTCTCTAAGGCAAATTGTGAAACTAATTTAAGTGTTTTGAGGCTATCTTGGACTCTAAGTAGAAGTATAAAAATGTTCTCTAGAAAGTTTAGTTATATTATAAAAGAAAATTTTAGTGTAAACATGTAATAACCGAAAGCAGCTGGTAGATTGCTAAAATGAGCCGAGTTTAGTGTAAGCGATCCAATTGCTTAAGTAGAAGTAGAAGTAGACGATACTATAATTGGAAAGTTTAGTGTAAACATGTAATAACCGAAAACATGCAGCTGGGACCTTAATTTCAACCGCCGGCGTATCTTATATTTTTTGGGAAATTTACCTTATCGGCCCTGTCAGATACACCTTTTACATCAGAGGCCCTGTATTTTCACCTTTATCCAAATCGACCAGCTTTTAGCCTAGCCGACTCTAAGGATAACAAAAAGTCCAAATTACCCCCTTTCTTTAATGCACAAAAACATCATCTTCTTTCTTATTTTAATCTAGTAGAGTTTTTAAAAGTCAAAGGTGGCGAAGGTGACGGCGTCTTTTCCTCAATCCAAACTATTCCGATCTGTTATTTGGATCGACCCAAATACACCTTTTTCGTCAGAGACTGTAGCAGATTAGAATGACGAAGAAGAGGATACACCTATATAATTTAAAATTTTAAATATTTGCATTTTTCTATATTTACGCGATGTGAAACGAGATCTATTCCGATCCAAATTATACCGATCTACTATTTGGATCGACCCAGATATTCCTTTTTGATCAAAGACTGTAGCAGATTAGAATGAGGAAGAAGAGAATACGCCTATATAATTTAAAATTTTAAATATTTGCATTTTTCTATATTTACACGATATGAAACGAAATCTATGCCGTCTGATTTGAAGGCCATAATATAAAGTCGATAGTGCCAAAGATAGATATGAAAAAAAGGCGGTATCGACTTATCTGTGATTGATAATTTTAAGAGTCGCCATCGACTCTATACAAAGTCGCCATTGACTTTGTATGCAGTCGATAAGATAAAAAATATAAAATTTTTATAATTTTTTTTTTTATATATAATGGATGGCGACTCTGTACAGAGTCGATGACGACTCTTAAAATGATCGATACCAATTGTGTAACGAGTCGCCATAGATTGTTAATTTTTTTTTTTTTAAAGAGGCGATATTGCCTTTTTTCATGTCTATCTTTGGCGCCATCTATTTTATTATGTGGCTTTCAAATCGCATTTCAAGATAGATCCGATTTTTTTACATTGCGTAAATATAGAAAAATATAAATATTTAAAATTTTAAATCATGTAGAAACGAAAAAAAGTGTAAGAAGGGTATTTCGGACTTTATGTGCTAGCTGAAAATGGCTTGGCTAAAAGCTGATCGGTTTGGGTAAAAGTGAAAATACAGGGCCTCTAAACGTAAAACGTGTATCTGACAGGGCCGGTTAAGTAAATTTCCCATATTTTTTTGTAGTGCGATTCCCAGAATGGAAGGAACCTAAGAGAGTTTTGGGGTGGGTTCCCGAAATGGAAGGAGGTGTCGCTATTGGCTAATTGCCCACTTTGTAGCGAGACTTTCTTATTTTAACCACTTTGTAGTGAAAGTTTCTTATTTTAAGATCTTCCACGTAGACTCTAAGATGTTATAAATAGAAACCTCTTTTTTAACGACTTCTACTTAGACTCTAAGATACGCTTAAATTAGTTTTAAACCGTGTTTTCTATATAGCAGACACATTTTATTATAAAACGATCATAACTGAAAAGGTTTTAAAATATTTGTAATCCCAAGATTAAGAAATAGAAAAAATGGAGTGGTTTAGAGGAGAATTATTGGGTAAAGGAAGCTTTGGTAGTGTGAATTTGGCTGCACCTAAACCAGGCGTGTATCCGCCGTTAATGGCAGTTAAGTCTGCACCTCTCTCTCACTCTTCTTCTCTACAGAATGAGTCGAAGATTATGAAAATTTTCAACAACTGCCCCCAAATACTTCATTACTTCGGCTCTGATATTACGGCAGAAAACGGTGAAGAATCATACAATATGTTCGTCGAATACGTCTCTGGAGGCACTCTCGCCGGCTTACTGAAGAAGAGCAAATGTCGCATGTTAGAGTTTGATGTGAAACGCTACTCAACGTCGATTTTACGAGGCCTACGATACATCCATAACAAGGGTTACGTGCACTGCGATATTAAGCCTGAAAACATCCTTGTTTGTTCTCCTTGGGATTTCAATTCCTACGAGCAGAAAGATGTTATTAAAATCGCCGACTTCGGGTTGGCGAAGAAGGCCGACGAGGAGACTGAAGATGGGATTTTCTTGAGGGGCACACCTCTATACATGGCTCCAGAATCTGTGTCATCGAGTGAATTCAGTGCATCTTCTGATATATGGTCACTTGGGTGTGTTGTAGCTGAGATGGTGATGGGGAAGCCGTTATGGAACGTTGGAAAGGATACAGAGATAGGTGAACTTCTATTTCAGATTGGGTTTGGGAAGGAATTGCCAGAGATTCCATGGGAGGTGTCGGATGGGTTGGATTTCTTGAACAAATGTTTGGTGAGGGAACCTACAAAGAGATGGACGGCTGAGATGCTCTTAAATCATCCCTTTATTAAAGAGGAAAATGGAGAGGTTCAATCAAATATGGAAGTAAGTCAGATATAGATCTAGATGTTGATGATACACGTCTAATGTCTCCAACCAGTGCTTTTAGCTTTCGTCCGTTCGATTTATCACAAATATTGCCGATCTCAATCGTCAACTAGTGCCTTGATGGTCATTAGACATTTTTTTTTGTTTCTTTGTATAGAGAATTAATCTTTCATTTTTTTTCGATGTACCCAATTACTTATATATAATTCTTGTGGAAATGGAAAGATATCATTTTTATTGATTGAGAAATTGAGACAACATGAGTTGAGTTGGCTGCCACATCAAACTCTAAAAGAAATTTACTATTCTTCAGTTTGCTGACAAGAGTGCCTCCTGATACGTACTCGACGAATATATTAAATGATTCTTCTACATTTTTTATCCTAATAATGGAGTCGAAGCAGTAAAGTATCCATTTTATTTCTTCTATTTCTTCATCTTCAGCGATTACAAATATTTTTTTTGGTTGCTATCTTTTATATAAAAATGTTGTCTGATATCGTTATAAAAGGAAATTTTAGTCTAAAACATGTAATAACCGCAAACAAATGCTAGATCAGGCGCAACTAACAGTCGATCAATTTTTTAAATCAGGCGCAACTAACAGTCGATCAATTTTTTTATTCCTTGTATCAAATATCCCAAAAAAATAACGCTTGAATCATATGGCACGCATGACACTCAAACGTGATTTTAGGGGCATGTTTTGGGATCTGTGACATGTGTAATCATAAACCGATCATCTGATAATTGCGCCATGATCTCAAGATCCATTGTGTGGAAGATCGGGATGAAACACGACCTCCACCATTTGATCATATGCAATCAATAGTGTTCAAGGGGTCTAGGTCGTAACGGTTTCAATAAAGAGGTGGGGGCCAACAAAGGTTCCAAAGAATTAAATTATCCAATTTTTTTGTGGTTCGCTTTCTAAACCCAGAAGATGGGACCAGATTTCTGTGTAGGGTTTTAATGGGCCAGGATCAGCTAGAATCCTGTCCAGCTCGGTTCCAATATGGGTTTGAAATAAAACTCCCGAACATAAATGGGCTCGGGCCTAGCGCATTTATCCTCAAAGCTTGGGCCTGCCATGAAAAAGCTTGGGCCTGCCATGGAATCTCTGGCACTTCCTTTCCAAACCCAATCTGAAATAGAAGTTCACCTATCTGTTGATCCTTTCTAACGTTCCATAACGGCTTCCCATCACTATATCAGCTACAAAACACCACCCAAGTGACCATATATCCGAAGATGCACTGTATTCACTTCAAGAAAATCCCATCTTCACATTTTAAACATTTAAACACCATCTATTAAAGTGTCACTTTTTATCTCATACCATTAAAGTGTGATTTATCATTGTGCCATGCGGCAAACATTTATGATCAATATAAATTGCGCAATCCATCGTTGGAAGGGTTTAGGGTTCAGACCATATAGTGTTTGTTTACGCCGTGAAAGGGTTTAGGGTTTTCAAAGTATTTCTTATCCATCCTCAATTATTGTTGTAATGCAAAGATATATTTCACTATTTCAAGTCCAAATTAGATTCACAAGGAATATTAGAGTATTAGAGTACACCTTATTTGACAAGTATCACGCCTGAGTTATCTAAACCAATTGGAATAGATATCACCGCGTGATAATTATCAAATAAGGTGTACTCTAATAAATACTTTGAAAAAGCAAATTACAATTAGTTATAAAAAATATGAGCCCTTGACTAATAAATACTGGTAAACAAGCACCATATTGACTCATGTTTTTTCTTCCTTTTCTCGAGAGATTTAAAAGAAATCCATAAAACAGAGTATTAATTCAAGTTCTTTGTAATATTTATGTTTGGTATTTTTTTTTTATGAAAGTGAACTAAATATTATTATTATACCCCATTAGAATGGAAATGCAGCTAATATGTTAATTATCACTTTAAACATCTAATATCTAAACAACCCTAAACATTCTCTATTATCGTCTTACAATAACATATTTCTTTGTATGCTTGAAAAATGAATTTGCTGTTATAAAGAATATTAACCCTTCATCTTACCATCCACCATATTCAACTTATGTTCATCTTGTCCATCAATAAACAACATATTTTTCAATTTTCGAAAAAATTATATACATGTAATTAGGCACATCAAAATAATAAATAAATTGATTCTCTAAACATAAAATTTAAAAATATATAAAGAAAATAAAAAATAAAAAAATGTCTAATGACCATCAAGCCGCTAGTTGATTATTGAGATCGGCAATATTTGTGATAAATCGAATGGACGAAAACTAAAAGCACTGGTGTAGACATTAGACGTGCATCATCAACATCTATACCTGGCATACTTCCCATATTTGATAGAACCTCTTCATTTTCCTCTTTAATAAAGGAATGATTTAATAGAATCTCAGCTGTCCATCTCTGTCTAGGTTCCCTCGGCAAACATTTGTTCAAGAAATCCCACACCCATCCGATAACTCGGAACCTCTGGCAATTCCTTCCCAAGCCCAATCTGAAATAGAAGTTCACCTATCTTTGTATCCTTTCCAAACTTCCATAACGGCTTCCCCATCACCATCTCAGCTACAACACACCCAAGTGACCATATATCAGAAAATGCACTGTATTTATTCAAGGCCACAGATTCTGTAGCCATATAGAGGCGTGCCCCTCAAGAAAATTCCATCTTCGTTCTCCTCATTCGCCTTCTTCGCGAACCCGAAGTCGGCGATCTTAATAACATCTTTCTGCTCGTAGGAATAATTGAAATCCCAAGGAGAGCAAACAAGGATGTTTTCAGACTTTATATTGCAGTGTACGTAACCCTTGTTATGGATGTGGATTGTGGCGTAGGTCTCGTAAAATCGACGTTGTTTAGCATTTCACATCAGACTGTAACATGTAACATTTACTATTCTTCAATGATTCTTCTCGATTTTCTTTCGTAATATCGGAGCCGACACTGGTTTAATTGCAGCCAAATTAATACTATGTTATAATAGGAAAGTTTAGTCATATTATATAAGAAAATTTTAGTCTAAACATGTAAAAACTGAAACAGCTGGTAGATTGCTAAAATGAGTCGAGCTTAGTGTCAGTGATAAGCGGATTGGGTGCCTCTGCTGGCGCTCACCTATTTACTGAAAAGGCCCATATCCCAAACTCCTTAGAAAATCAATTATTATGTCTGGTGATATGATGGAGGACTTGTTGCACCCTGATCTTCTACCCAATAAATCTTTAGATGATGACGCATGTATCAGATAATCAGTTTTTTATTTTATGTCAAAGATCCCTAAAAAATGGGCTTGAATCATAGGGCTCACATGACCCTCAAACATGACTTTAGGGTCATTTCTTTGGGATCTGTTATATGTGAAATCATAAATTGATCATCTGATAGGTGAATCATGATCTCAGTATCTATTGTGTAGAATATTGAGATGTAACACAACCTCCATCATCTGATCCGATGCAATCAAAGGTTTTCAAGGGGTCTAACTCGTGGGTGCTTTCAGTAAATAGGTTGGAGCAAACAGAGGTACCAAAGGGATTAAACTATCCAATTTTTTTTTGTGGTTTGCTTTCCAAACCCAAAAGATGGGACCAAATTTCTGCGTAGGGATTTTAATGGGTTCGGCTCAGTCAGAATCTTGTCCAGCTCGATTCCAATTTAGGTTTAAAAATGAAAAGCCCGAACAGAAATGTGCTCAGGCCGAGCATGGCCCAATTATGTATCCAGGACGCATTCAAGCATCTCTTTAGAATAATTGGGCTCCTCAAAGCTCGGTCCTGCCCTGAAAACTAAAGGCCAATTATGTTAAAGGAAAAAGTCAAGCGGGCCCAAACCTGCTCGGGCCCAAGCCCAATACCGTTAAGGTTCGGGCTTTAAATAAAAGGGATGGCTCCTAGCGGACATTTAAATGATCTTACACCGTTAAAATGAGTTTTTTTTCATCTTATACCATCGAAGTGTGATTTACCATCATGTCATGTGGTGCTTATGCATGCGTGATCAATCTAAATTGTTTGACACTTTATCATTGGAATATGCCTCAGCCCAAAGAAACATGCATTTAAGTGGATGTAAACCATATGAGTGTTGAACTTTAAAATCATTCATTAAAACTAAAAACAATGGTTGATATTGTAATTCACAGATTAGATGATTTAAATCTCCTTAAAATACCACTTTTTGCCTCTTGCAGTTCAATCCATGATCCATTACTTTGATGGCACAGATCACTCACATCTTAACCCAGAAAGGTAATTTAAACACCATTTTGGTGTTTAAATGACGCTCAGGAGAGTCGGATTCTAGATCAAATGCTTGGGCTTGCGCCCAAGCAGTCCTTATGTTTAAGAGTTGAAAATAATCAAGCCAATCAAAAAAGCCCGGCCCAAACCTGTCTCAGCCCAGCACCTTATAAAAATAAGGTGTATTAGCGGCACTTGCTGTTAAGAAAATTTTTGGTAGCGGCCAGACTAATAGCGGCAGTTTTTGGTAGCGACAGGACTAATAGCAATAGGTTTTTGTTAAAAAAACTGTCACTACTAGTCTTATTTTTTGTAGAATTAAATAATGGGGTACCTATATTCACGCCTGCCATATTACCAAGGGAGCCTACATCTGAGAACCCTTAATTGAATCAAATCAAACCATGGAGATCATTTTTCACCCCAACCTTTAACATATTGAAAGCTTTTTTATTCCACGTGGCATAAAATATTTAAAAATTGGCCCTATAATCATGTGGTTACATCACCCTCAAATGTAATCTTAGAGCTACATTTTGGGATCTATTTCACTTGGGATAAAAAATTGTCCTGTCTGATGGTATGTTCATGTTCTCAAGATTTATTGTGTGAAAGATTGGGTAAAAAACAATCTCAAGCATATGATTCTAAGCAATCAATGATGTCAGGCATTGGCACCCTCCGGAATCCAATAGGAGTGAAGAGAGGTACTCTAAATAATACATATGTGAGGGAGCAACTACTTGCACATGATATTTGGGTCGTTGGACATAGTTCAAAACCCATCATCTTGTTCAATGGTTGATTGTGTTGAATCAGACGATAGAGATCATTTATCGTACCAATACTATTTGGAGAGGTTGTTTGAAATTGGCACGTTAAGGTCTTCAAAAACCTTAAGTGCTTGTAGGGGTAGAAGTTTGATATACCTAATCGAAACAATATTTTCAATTTCGGTGTCGGTTTGGCCAAAACCAAATTGAATTTATCAGTTTCAATTAACCAAAATCTGTAATGTGTGTAACTGAAATCGAACCAAACCGATCCAATTTCAGTTTCGGTCGGTTCGGTTTGTTTTTCAATTTTTTATATATTTTTGTCTTTTGAGAGATTTTTTTTCGGTTTTTCATTGGTTTTCTCTAGGAATAATTTATTAATTGTGATGATTGTGTATTGTCACAAATCGCGTGCTTGTTTACCTTATTTTGAGATCGATTTCATCCTTCGTAGCTACAATTTTTACCCTTTTTTCGCATTGTCTTTCAAATATGTGCTTGGAGACCCGAATATGGTACTTTAGGATATTGCATCTCTAATATTTTAGCCGTAGTAGAGGGAAAATTAACCACTCACAGTACCAATAAAGAGAATCTTTTCGTTCAGTTTTTTCTTTCAATTTACCCTTTTTTCGAATTGATTTTTGTTCATTTTTTCTTTCAATTTTCCAAACCGAATTCTGGTGCCTTAAGCCTTGAGCACATCAGAGAGCTCTTTATCTCTCTTCTCTGTTTGTTATCATGCCAACAGAAATCTATAAGTATTTTGGTCATTCAATTGCAACTTTGATGTATATGGACATCATCAAATTTGTGTGGGCTATGTTGGAGAGCCATAATTTGGCCATTTTTGGATTTTGTTTTTCAGTTTTTTGTTATGTAAGTGACGTGCTCTGTCCATGGCTGATTGGGCAATGATCATATAAGAGAGAGATTTTGCCTTCTCTGCTCTGTTTGTGACATAACAGTAGGTCACAGAATACAAGAGAGTGGGGATAATTATTGGCCAAACTGATGCTGATTATAAAGAAAATATTTTGTTTCCTATGATTTTTTCAAGTCCTTTGTACTTGTACTTCAATATTATTTGAGGATACCAGTTCATGTCGTAAACTGCTACTCTAACTGGACCTTTTGTATGCCCTTTTTTGGGTTTGATGGGATCATCAAATACTTCGCTGGACTCGGATTTTGACACCACCTCAGGTAAAACAAAAAAACCACTCTATTTATGAACCAATTTTATTAAATTTTAGGTTATAAATAATGAAGAAACTGAGTTTTCTTTTGCACTAAGCAGGAATGAATCAAAGGTGCTCAGCCAAAGGTGTCAAGCAATATGGGACATTAAAATCCTTGGTAGATCAAGCACCATTTGGGGCTGTTTCATCCCAAGTGAGTTTCAGGTATTAGAATTTGGATTTTGGATGTCGTTACCTGTTTACAAAATCTGGTTTTCTGATTTTCAGCAACACTGTGCTATGAGATTCTGTTTGTGGATTAAAGTAGTTCCCAAGTTAGTTGTGGCTTTTTTGCCTCCGCCGGCCGCTTGGCCCTATTTTTTTTCATTTTTTCTTTTCCGCTTGATAGCTTAGCTTTGAATTAATGGTACCCATTAATTTTAGATGACATTTGATAGCTTAGCTTTGAATCAAATGGTGGAGATTTTGTCTTAATCTTTTACACCAAAGAACTTTAGTTTGTGATGCTCCTGTCATATGGTACATATTAATTCCACATGACACATCCCAAAAGTTTGATGATTACCAACTCAGCTAGGGCTCATTCCACTTCCATAACAGTAACTCATTTTCTTTGTCGTCCTTATCCTGCCCCTCATGAAAGTAAATCCCGGCAATGCCTCTGCTTGTTGATATTAGTTGGCATTGGGCCTCCCAACCTGGCGCATGGGATGCATGTCCTACACCCATTGACGAATAAATCCTCAGATGATTTTTTTCGTGGCATATTGAAAGTGAATTTTTTTTTGTTGAGAAATTTGTGAATTTTATTGGATGAAATAAAACTAAAAACAAAGTTGCCAGCAACTAGGGGATCTCACAAGGTAGGAGTCCCCCACCCAGAAAACACAAAGCCGAGGTCCAACACAACTTACACCCCATGGGCCAAATCCCACAACCCAACAGGGGCCAAATGAGACCTAGATCAGCCCCTCACAACAAAGAGGTGGAGCTAACAAAGGAATAAACAGAACGAAAAAAATGACCCTCAAGGACCGATCACCAGAATTGAACATAGACACCCCTTACATGTAACAACCCTGAAAAATCTAGAACACGAACCAACTGTTTCGATCTACGTGCCCGGCACGGAAATCGAGGCTGACTTAAAACTTTAAAATTAATATTAATTAAGATAAGGTTGCACTGTGATTAGATGAGTTCACACGTGCGTTTTCGTTCAAGTCTGAGTTGTGTAAAGGGTCAATGTGACACATTGCGCAGTAGCGACTGTATTTGTGCTCCACACCGGAACATAAGCTAGGGGCAAATAGAAATATCTATTTAGTAACAAGAGAGTGAAGGAAAGAAGACTTAGAGAGAGAGAGACCCCTTCTTCTTCTTCTTCTTCTTCCTTCCCATGACCTAGTTGCTCCAGTAGCTAAAGGATCTGTAGCTAGGTTAGTTTCAAGAGGTTGTGGAGAGAAAATAGGGTTAACAAGAGTGAGATGATGAGTTTCCTAAGCTAGGGTAGGTCGAGTTCAAAGAGATGAGCTTAGGTATGGTCTAAAGCTAAAGGGTTGCTCGTCGGACTCGGATCGGTGATGAACTCGAGCTAGATCAAAAACCCTCATTGTCGATTTGCGAAACCCGTAAGGGCCCAAACAAAGGTGAGTACGTGTGTTTTAAATAGGGCAAATGAGATGCCCAGGTATGAGCATTGATGTTGTGATAATGGTTGTTGAGAACCATTAAAGAGAAATAGGAAAAAAGGGTTGGAGATGAACTCCATTAATGACAGAGTTCCTGTCATTATTGATCGATCAATGACAAGTGGTGATCGATCAATGAAGACCATTGATCGATCAATCAATCAGATAGAGAATGGGGGAACAGAAGCCCCAAAATGCTGGAAGTTCAATGCCCGAAGGGCATTGATCGATCAATTTGGGCATTGATCGATCAACAAGAGAGTGATCGATCAATGACATTTGGTGATCGATCAACATAGGTATTGATCGATCACTGTAGGGTGTTGATCGATCAATGAAGACATTGATCGATCAATCTGTATAAATAATTAATGAGAACAGAAGGTGGGAATTTTTGAAAAAGGGTTGGTGATCGATCAATGAGGGCATTGATCGATCAGAGCGATTGATCGATCAACCCAAGTGGTGATCGATCAATTTAAACTATGTTAAATGTGAGTAGAAGAGTTATTGATCGATCATCAATGAGTGTATTGATCGATCAATAATGATAGTGATCGATCAATAAGGTGTATTGATTGATCAATACATATTGCGAAGGAGAGCTAAAAGGGGTGATCGATCAATGAGAGGTATTGATCGATCAACAAGGGTATTGATCGATCAATAAGAGTGGTGATCGATCAATCATTATCATGATACATTTTGGTTTGTGGGTTAAACACCACTAGACATTGTCTTAGGTTAACTTTCGACTTCCCAACATACTTAAAGGATGTTTATGATCTGCTGGGTCAAACCCGATACCTTGAAAAGCTTTGGATTTGCTTAGAAGATAAAGTGACTGAGGTGAGGAAAATCAACCTAAAGCATTTGTTTTTTGTATGATTTCATGTTTATTTTATATTTTGATTTGTTTTTTTAACAAGCATGTATGCATATCATAAATTCATCTTTGATTTATCACGGTTTGTGATACGAAACTTGCGATTACGCTATCTGTCATAGTATATATACATATGTGATTTGATGATTTAAACGAGATGATCCCATACCCGGTATATCAGATGCTGGCACACTTGATTGCTTTTTCAATCCTCGGCACAATTACTTTCGATGGATGAGGCATTGTTGCACTTTCAAAATTTATTCATGTGAGCGACGATTGGTTGGGGTTTCCTATCGGACATTCACATATGTTTACTCGTGCTATATAGTCACGGGGTTTCTTAAGTTAAATACACACAATTTAAGTACTTTACGATAATATTTGCATAACATAATTCTTGCATAAAATAATAAACTCTATTTTAGTTTGAAATGTCATGATTATCGTTGGAACTGATTTGATTTACATTGGTAATGAGATAGCATGATCAACGATGGTTCAATAGTGGTTAGTTGGAATTCTTATTGAGCTATGATGTAGCTCACCACATTTTCTAAATAAATTTTAGGTTACGACACAATAGTTCAGAACCAGAAAGTGACGGACACTAGGGCGATAGAAGGCGAGGAGCAGGACATTCGAGACGACTTTTATCCTTAGTCACAGGTAGTCTGATGCACTATTTTGGAATTTTGTGTAAACCTTTGGATTATTGTGTACTGGTGGCCACTTTTGTATATAGTTTAGTAGGATTACTTATTTTATTATTTATGCATTCTATTGAACCACTATAGGGAACCATTGTTTGGGTGATGGATGTCCAAATCACCAATGGTTCTTCTTAGTTCTTTCGACGTATTCTTTTAGTTTATATAAATTAATTGCTTTATAATTATTGTTCTTTATGTTAAGTGCATTCATAGATGAGCTCGATCTATTGGTTATATTTGGCTTAAGCTTTACAAGCGGACACTTATGATAGCACGGGATCATCCGAGTATGATCCGATAGGAAACAACCAATCGTCGCTCATGAACAATTTTGAAAGTGCAACAATGCCTCATCTATGGAGTGCAATCCGAGGATTATGTGTCACAAGCGTGCCAGCAGACATACCACGGGTCGGTGGGGATCATCCGTTTAATCATCAAATCACACTATATACCTCATGACATAATTATAAATAAACTCAATTTTAAACAAAGAAAATGCATTCTCAGAAAGGAACTAAGAAGAACCATTGGTTGGACATCCATGATATGTTTGGTAAAAATGTACACAAAGTGGCATGTAGATCATGAGATAAACATGGAATCATACTAAAAACAGCTGTTGATTTTCCTCCTCAGTCAATGCGGATATCTTCTAAGCAAATCCAAAGCCTTTTCAAGGTGTCAGGTTTGAATCTAACTCATAAAATCAAGCAAGAATTTAATGTTAGATGTCAGTTATGTCATACAACGTCCGTGGTGTTTAATCCAAAATCAAAAGCGGGACTGAAACGAGGTTATTGATCGATCACCACTCCTGTTGATCGATCAATGCTCCTTGTTGATCGATCAATACCTCTCATTGATCGATCACCTATCATCATTGATCGATCAATACACTCATTGATCGATCAATAACCTCTCTTCTACTCATTTTTAACATAGCTTAAATTGATCGATCACCACTTGGGTTGATCGATCACCTCGTTGATCGATCAATGCCTCTGATCGATCACCAACCTTTTCAAAATTCACCCTTACCTTTCACATTAACTTTTTATATGCATTGATCGATCAATGCCCTCATTGATCGATCAACACCTCTGATCGATCAATACTCGCTGATCGATCACCAACTGTCATTGATCGATCACTCTCTTGTTGATCGATCAATGCCCTCATTGATCGATCAATGCCTAAATTGATCGATCAATGCCCTTCGGGCATTGAACTTCTAACATTTTGGGGCCTCTGTTCTCCCATTCTGTCCTATACAGATTGATCGATCAATGGTCTTCATTGATCGATCGATCACCACTGTCATTGATCGATCACCACTTGTGTTGATCGATCAATAATGACAGAAACTCTGTCATTAATGGAGTTCTTCTCCAACCCTATTTTAACCCTTTTCTCCTTAATGGTTCTCAACAACCATTAACTTGACATCAATGCCCATACCTGGGCATCTCATTTGCCCCTATTTAAACACACAAACTCACCTTTGTTCGGGCCCTTATGGGGTTTCGGCAAATCGACTCGAATGAGGGTTTCGGATCTAGCTTTCGGAGTTCATCGTCGCTACGGCTCGGATAAGTCGATGCCCAGTTCCCCTTCAATCCTCAAGACCGTACACACTCTTAAACTAGTGTGGAGTGTCCTAGTTCATCTCTCCATCCTCTATCTCGGACAATGTAGGACCCCCGGGTACCGCTAACCCCGTTTTCTCCAATAACACCCTCACAGACTAACCTAGCTACAGATCTCTCAGCTTCTAAAGCAAGGGAAAGAAGGAGAAGAAGAAGAACTCTCTCTCTAGGTCTCCCTTCCTTCTTTTATAAGCAATAAGCAGATATTTCTGTTTTCCCCCCCCCAGTTATGTTCCGGTGTGGAGCACGAACACGGTCGCTACGACGCAACGTGCTACGTTTACACAACTCAGACTTAAACGAAAATACACATGTGAACTCATCTAACCATGGTGTAACTTTATCTCAATTAATATCAATTTTAAATTTTTAAATCGGTCTCGATCTCCGTGCCGGGCACGTAGATCGAAATAGTTGGGTTCGTGTTTTAGATTTCAGGGTCGTTACAGTTACATTACATAACTAGCAACTCCTGCATTTCTAACAATCATAGACACCCCTTTCAATTTATTCCGATGCTGCATATTGATAATGCAGATTTTATAAGGTACTTCTCATACTACTTTTTGTTCAACATTTTCAGCAGCTAAGAAAATTTGAATTTCTACAGTAGTTCCAACTTCTAACTTTTCCCTAAAGATGTGAACTGCATTTTACTAAATTCTGTCTTTGTGAATTTTGTAACTGTTAATGGATTGATGGCTAACCATAGCTAATGATTAATTAAGTAAAACTGTATTGGTGACGGATTTGATTCAAAAGGAAGTATGTGATTTAATGGGGAGATACATTTTAGTTTGTTTTTCTTAATATCTTATAAAATAGTTATAAAATGCATTTAGATATCATTCCCCAAACTCTTAGTTTAATAACCTTCTCTATATGCTTTCTTAACCCGCGAGGACCATTGAACGATTCGATCGCTCACCGTCGTCTGAAAGCCATCAACAGCCTAAACGATTTGATTGTTCATCTCGCTCGCCCTTGGTGATTGCCAATCTCGTTTGCCGGAGAAATCATTTCAGGTGAAGTACAATTTAATACCGTCTTCAATGTTTTATGGAGATTATGGTTAGGGTCTCATTATTTGATTTGATTTGATTTATTTATTCATTCATTATAGATGCTTCATTTGATCTCTCGCTTCTTCACCATGGTTTGTAATTCTTTTCACTAGGGTTTGTTTTCTCCCCTTTTCACTACTTTTTTGTCTGATTTTATATATATATTTAATTTAATTTTTTTAATTTTTTATCTTCTTTTTTTTTTTAATCTTTTAATCTTAGTTATTATATATTTTCTTCACTTTAGGTAGCGTATTTTAGGTCAATCAAAGATGTAGAACTGATAAGAATCAGACGTTAAACTGATAAGATTAGTAAAATGTGTATGTGTGTGTGTCTAATGATCTGGACCGTCCAAACAAGATGGGACCTATTTGATGGGACATAGTTTAGAAATTGCATGGATGGTAAATAGTAACCATCGGTTGATGAATTTTTCCTAGCAATGCAACACACATTTTTTATTGATCTTCCAAAGGCGAGGCATCGATTGGCTGTCAGTTACAGTTGTGATATTTGGGCAATTTATTTGAGGTGATTTGAGAGTGTTTTCTTTATTGTTAATATTTTCACTAAGACTCTGTTTGGCGTGCCTTCAGCTTCCGGCTTCCACTTAGAGCAGATCCCCGCAAACACCAAAACCGGAAGTTGGGTTTGGATGCTTCCAGCTTTTTTTCCATTTTCAACATTAATATTGTTTGGGGAGCTGTTTGAAGTGAAATCAAGGGAGAGAAGCTGTGTTAACCAAATAACATCTAAGACGTTGGATTTAAGAGTGTTTTCTTTAATGTGGGAAAGAAATATTTGTGGGATTCGCTGGGATAAAAAATTTATTCTGAACTTATTTTCAAATTTCAGTGCTTTGGAACGTATGGAGATGACGAAATAAAATTAGGTGTGATCGAGTGGGTTTTAATGAAGAGGAAATCATCAAAGACTGCATCATTTCCTTGTGCCGATAGACCGTGGTTGACGGATCCGCAGACACTGAATGCTTCAATATCCTAGAGTTTCAGTCTAGCTTGCTTCTGAAATGTATTTCTGAGCTTTGAGGTTTATGCTCCATTTGTTTTATTTTTTGGTTTTTAGGGAGTCTGAGGGTATGTCTCTGCCCCCGTAGGTTTTTTCTCGGTTATTCCAGTTTCCTCCTTGGTGACAGTCTTCCTCACTGCTGAGGTTTCCTTCGCCACTCTCTTGACTTGCTCAGTCCGGGAGGTCTGGTTTTTCATGTTTGTTTGAGAGAGCCGTACTCTGATTTTTTCACTCCTTGTGAAAATTTTGGCGTATATGTTTCTTTTGTTAATAAAATTAAACTTTCAAAAAAGATTAAAGATTGAGGCTCAAGAATCAGCGTACGGGTGTAGCTGGCTTGGCTGCACATATGCCTACTTGGTGCCACAAGGCACCCGATCTAAGGAGTGAGTGCCAGGTGCAGATCACCCACATCGTTAACGATTTGATGGTAGAAGATCATTTAAACACCATTTTAATGTTTAAATGATGGTCAAGAGAGTCGGGCCCATATATATATATATATATATATATATATATATATATATATATATATATATATATATATATATATATATATATATATATATATATATATATATATATATGTGTGTGTGTATCAACACATTTTCTCAGGCTGGTGGTTTTAGATTGAGATGAGAGCCCGTAAGATACCCTGTCCCTAAGTCTAACAATAAGTCTGAGGTATCGAAGCAGTTCTCACCATCTGATCAAACAAACTTTTCATGCCTCATAACAACAATTGTTTCATTTTAGACATCAATTATAGATCCAATTGTTAGAAGCATCTGATGAGTGTAGTTTTTGGGGTCTATTGTAGCTAGCATATTAGTGGTCTGAAATGACTGAATTCATGCAATTTAAGCAAGTGCATTGAGATTGATCAAATGGTCCAAAATGACTGAGTCATTGATCTCATGCCATTCAATGGACCAGAATAGCCAATTATAAATTCCATATATTAGCCACTAATACTATATAGTCATTTTCATTAGCGCGTGACATCTAAAATGGTGGGATATTTTCATTTTATTAGCTTTCATCATCTTAAATGGTGGGAAACAGCCATTTGTTGGGTCCCGAAATGAGCCTAAGTGGTTCCATCATTTCCACTCAAAACTTTGAAATTTTGAATTTATTCTCTACTTTTTCAAGTGACATTTGGGGAAGTCTAGGATACAGCTGAGCCATATCTAAACCATTCTGTTATGGTGATTCAATGATGTTAGATACAGTAACATTATTTTATTCTTTCTAAGGAGATGGTGATGTAGAGAAAAGTAATTACTGCATTTTAACATATCACTTGTTTTTCACCTAAGAGGCATTAGCCCAGTTGGTATGCTCTCCCATTGTGGGGGTGAAGGTCGTGGGATCAAGTCTCCAAGCTTGATCCCTCTCTTGTTTTTACAAGGTGTGAGTTTGGTTTGGTCTCGAGCTCAAGTCTCTCTTTTTATTTCAGTGCAAAAGCCAACTTTCACAATGCAAGTCATTACTCCCATGTATAAATATTTTGATAAGTTGGAAATTGTTTATCCTCCATATAGACAATGTTGCCCTTGTTTGCTGGCTTTTCTATTTCTTTTTTTAATAAATATTGATATCATATTTGTTTAGTGCAAAATTGTATTTGAAATATGCGTTGTCATTAATTGATGGCAGATCAATATAATAACAAACTTGGATAAAATTCAAGTTTTTTTTTTCATGTCCTTAAATCTGTTGTCTATTATAATGTGAGTAGAGATGTTCTATATGGCATAGAAGAATAGAAGAAAGCCAAGTGGTGTTGTGAAAAGGTTGATGTATGGTCAGAATTTTTGGATTAATGTTTGTGATTTTAAAAAATAAAGGGTAGTTTTGCTTGAGAAAGATGGTGATCTATATGGCGTGGACGAGGGATGATGGTTCCAATCACCAACCGACCAAATGAGAAATGCCAATATTTGTGAAAATTATAAGACAGTAGGTTTAGTCAATGAAGATGTACATTTGATTTATCTGCCCACTAAATATCGGCCACGTGCCCCCTTCATCTAATTTATAGGTGAGATACCTAGATAGCACCATCGAAGGAAAAAAATCTTCACTATTATAATGTGAGTAGAGGAGTTGTATCTGGTGAGACAAAAGCATTAAATCTGCTATCAATATAATAACAAACTTTACTATTATAATATACATAAATATCTATTTAAGGTAGGTTTTCATGTCCTTAAATCTGTTATTTATTAGTATTAATATATTATACTGCATTTATCCTATCTATAAGTGTTCTCGGTTTATTCTTTCGCATTATTCATACCCACGTTTGAACCCAGGGAAAGCATTAGGTAGGTGCCACGTGCACTAATTGGGTGCCACTTTATGTGCTCAAGTGAAGCCCATTTTTTAAGTTATATTTTTAAGATTTGCTATCATTTTCTATTTATTTATTATTCGTTCTACGTGGTTTTAAGGTTTTCCAGAATATTGAGCTAGGAGGTTTGAGATTGCAAAGTCATTCTTTCACACGATGGATAAGAGTTGGATGCAAAAGTCTAGATATAACATTCTTTAAGAATTAAATATCAGTGTCAATAGTGTTAGTATTGTGTTCTCTCTCGAGTATAACGAAGGCGTGAAAGAGTTTATGAATCTAGCCATAGCCCGTGGAGCATCTGTTGATGGGAGGTTAAATTGGTCGTGCATTAACTGCAACAATATAGAGTATCATGATAAGAACATAGTTGAAGATCATTTGATATGCGAGGGGGTTGTTCAAAACTACACCAGATGGTTTTATCATGGGGAGGAAATAGCTCAGGCAAATTCTACAAGAGGTAATACTCCCGATAGAGGAGTCGATGAGCATCATATAGGTGATGACATAAGTCAAATGTTGCATGATGCATTTGGAGTCCGTATCCCAGAAGTAGCTTCAGATGGTGTGGCAAATGAAACATCTTTCTACTTGTAGGAATTGAAATCTCAAGGAGAGCAAACATGGATGTTTTCAAGCTTAATATCGCAGTGCACGTAACCCTTGTTGTGGCGTAGGCATCGTAACGTTGTGCGGTGTTTCACATCAAACTCTAACATGCGATGTTTCCTATTCTTCAGCAAGCTGGCAAGAGTGCATCCGGAGACGCACTCGACGAATATATTGTATGAACTATTCGCCATTTTCTGTCATAATATCGGAGCCGAAGTAGTGAAGTGTTTGGGGGCAATTGTTAGATCCAGCAAATAAAGGAGGCCTCGTAGTAGATGCATCTTCTCTAGGAAGATCGTGATATCCCGCGTTGGCCATTACACTCGGTTCGTGAGAACCAACCAAGGTGTACTAGCTTTGATACCAATTGAAAATTTGGGGTAATCGATGATATACCTAGGGAATAAATTATGTAGACAAAGCTCGTAGTCGATTAATCACACCCACAAAATTGACACAAACAATTTTTACGTGAAAAACCTTTTCACGGGCAAAAATCATAGAATCTATCTCATATCCAAGGCAAACAATCCACTATGAAAATAAATGCTTATAGTGGTATGAATGAAATTACCTATCACTCAGCTCACCAGTAATGTTCGCGTCTCACAAACGTTCTTTTCACAATGCTAGAAGTCATCACCTTCAACCGACCTCTCACACGAAGGTCCACTCGAGTCACACGCACCTTCAACGATCTTGAATCACACAAGCTCAAACCTCAGAGCAAAGAGGTAAGATTTTCCTTCAGATTTGATCAATTGAGAATTATATTAGATTATCTCAAGGAGCAAGGATGTTGAGGAATTCCGGAGAATTTGATATATTCAACGAAAAATTTCACCAGAAGTTTAGTTTTCGAAACCCTAGCCATCCTTAAATAGCCGATAGGCACGGACGTCCGTGAATCACTCATGAAAGATCGTGACCACAGAAGTTCATGAGGAGGTAACAGACGTCCATCTTGACCGACTTAGCAGAGGATCAGCTCCGTCTAAGATCTAGAATCCAAAATCGGATTTTGACGGAAGTTGCTCTTTCCAGGTGGTTATACTTCACATTCTAACTCATGGGAGCGTACGGTTCAATCACGAATGGTACAATAAAAACTATCACTTGTGAATGGGCATTTCAACGACAAATTAAGATAGCTGGGAGGGAGAGATGGAAGAAGACGCCTGAGAAGATAGACCAAAACCATGATGACGTCCCTCTCTCTAAACATATGAAGAGTAGCTATTTCAGCATTCTCTCTCTCTCTCTGAAAACCCTAATATTTAAGTTTTTATGGTTTCTTGTTGAGAAGATGGGGTAGATGAAGAAGAGAGTTAAGGGACCTCATGGAAGAAGAAAATTCCAAGGTAATTCAATTCTTAGGGTTCTGTTGTTGTTGAAATTCTGAAGCTTGATTAGATAATCAGTAAAGAAAATTTTATAACGGAATTCAAAATTTGTTGTCGCAAATTAGATGGATGTGCTTTGTTAACCTGCTTGTTAGATCAATCTCCTTGTCCTTTACCTGCTTGTTGAGATCAACTTCATCCTTTGCCTTCTTTTTTTTCTGTATTTTCTTCCAACTATGCGTTGGGTAATTAAATATGTTACTATAGAGATGGGGTTCAAGTTTGGGTCAGGGCCGGCCCTGAGATTTTGGGGAACCCAAGGCGAGTTCCTAAAATGGGGCCCCTCTTTCATATTAATCTTTTAAAAAAAAATTGTCATAGTTTTTTTTTTGACAAATAAAATAATACTCATTGCTTTTAGATTACAAATATCTTCATATTCCATCTATTGTTTATAATTTGAAAATGCAACTAACAAATTAACGAAAGTCTATATTAAAAAAAAATACAACACAAAAAGAGAAAAACTAAATGGTAGAACGCAAGATATTAACGAAAGTCTATATTAACAAATTAACGAAATGTCAAAATTTCGGCCGAACTGTTTTGGTTTCAATCCCCACCAAAACGGAAATGATAACTCAAATTATCGGGATTTTTGTATGGTGTCGAAATTTCGGTTTCGGTCCCCACCGAAACCGAAACAAAATCCGAAATTTGCATCCTTGGTAGAACGTACTCGACAGATTGAGTAACCCAACCAATAGCATTTTAACATTTTTTATTACTTTAACAGCCATTGAATCTTTCACTGTCATTTTTTAGCACTTTAACAGTCTTAAAAAATTCCAAAACTAGGTTCATTGGATAAGTCTAGTTGAATAAAAATTGACAAGTCATTTGCAAAAAATGGAACTGTAACGAGCATGGAATCGCTATTCTAAGTTAGGGTCATTTAATAAGAAAAATTTGTGTATATATATATATATAAGGGTACCTCTAAACGCACCCACATCCTAGACCCCTTGAAAACCATTGAATCCTTAGAATCATATGATGGAGATCGTTTTTCACTCATATCTTTCACTCTATAGATCTTGAGATCATGGTCCACCTATCAAACAGTCGGTTTGTGATTCACCGTGTCATATATCCCAAAAAAATGGCCATAAAATCACATTTGAGCGTGATGTGTGTCATACCATTTTTTGGGGATTGTGACACATGGAATAAAAATTGGCCGTCTGATAGGTGGGCCATGACCTGAAGATCTATTTTGTGAAAGATAGGTCTGATAAGTGATCTCCATCATCTCATTCGAATGGATCAATGATTTTCAAGGGATCTGGGACATGGGCGCTTTTGGAGAATGCATGGGCGCGTTTAGAGGTACCCTATATATAAACGATTTGGTCAAACACATCTAGTGTAGTAAAAAATTGGGCTAGAGAATCTACTAGGTCAATATATATGGCCCAATGACCTGCACCGACCCGGACGAAACCCGATCCATGACCCATTTTAAAAAGAAATGTAAATATGAGGCCTGGGAAGAGTTGAACCCACAACCTGTTGGGTAAAAAGTAAAACAACACCAGTCACTTAACCAACTAAACAATGAGATCGTTTCAATACATTTATTAAAAATTATATTAAGCAACTATATGGTAAAGAGTAAAGACTTCCAAGATTTGGGGCCCCTAAATATTTGGGGGCCCGAGACTGCCGCCTCTTGGGCCTTGGCCCAGGGCCGGCCCTAGTTCGGGTATCCAATTCCAAACTGTAATTTTTGGTTTTCGGTTATGTTCTTCTGGATTGAAAAATGAACTGAAATGAATTGGTTCCGTGTCGGTTTGTTTCTTTTTAATTTTTTTAAACCGAAATCGCACCGAAAAAAATGAACGGTTCGGTTTCAGGTATTTTATTATTTTATTTGTATTTTTTAGCTACTTTCGGTTTTTACAGGTTATGTTTTAATTATTTTTGGTTTTCTGATCCTACATAATTGGTTTTGCCACCCACAACTGACCAGAATAGGTTGGGTTCGGTTCTGTCCGACCGGTTTTCGGACCAATCCGGTTCACTAGTTTTCAGGTCGTGTTCGGGTTTTGGATTAAAACTTGTACCCCTACTTTATAGAGTTCATTTCTAATAATTAACCCCTCAGTGTGCCAACAAAGAGATTCTCTTCATTCTCCATTTATTAAGATTTAGAATGGCTAAATGAGGCTTCGCAGTCTCCGACCTGTAACAGAAAAAATGAATCAACCTCGTTTGCAGAATTTAGCATGAATATTTTTTATTTATCGTTTACTTTCTTAAACAAATATCTCTACAGTGAGGTTCCTTGTGCAGTGCTAGGTACCTAATACCAACCCAATTAGTCATTGTAATATAGGCATTTCATTGAATGCACTCTGAGAGCTGCACTTTGTACATATAAAGTAGACTTTTGAGTTGGCATAGAGTATATGGGCCATGACTCAACTACAGTAAATGAGTCATCAGTTTTATGTGGCACACATGTACTTCAGTTTTACAGGGCCATTGCTTTGTGCATGATAAAAGGATTGAGCTGTTAAGCATGAAAATGCGGTTTCAAGCCCCGCGAGGAGCCACTTTATATATAATATAGTCAGAGGTTAGGTCTGTACATACGTGACCAGCACTTGGTCATGGCCTTCACACATGTACATCAATTTCAGATTGTTAGGTGGCATACCAATATGTGGATGGGAATCAGCCCAAATTTCATAGTATTGGAGGATTTAAGCCATCCAATTGCGGCAGTTTTGTTCATTTAATGTGGACTCGATGTTCGTACATGCTTCATCTGTTCATTTATAGCCTCCTATAGGCTTTTGATCAGAGGTAGGGGCCATGCAATGTTGTTAATTTTGAGTTGTCTCATATAAGAGAGGGTACCTCTATTCGTCCCAACAAGTTTTTTGAAAGCGCGGACGTCCGAAATCCCTTGAAGGCCATTGATTACTTGGAATCAGACGATGCAGGTCTTATACAGACAATCTTATCAAGTGTGCCCTGTGTGTAGAGATCAATGATACATGCACAACATTTATATCCAATTTAGATCTAACTCAAATGACCATTGTGCAATCTACCATCATCTTATTCAGATAGTCTTAGTAGCTATTGCATCTGTTTATTTCCTTTAATTTCTATGAAAAAAATCCTTTGCCAAATTATAGTTGCGAATTAATGGGGGTGACACCTGCATAAATAGATATAAAACTCATTTATTTGGTCATATAGCCCCACATCCTTGATCATCTTGCCCTCTAAGTTGCAAATTATAGTGTGAGCTGATGTTAGCCTAAAATATGTGGCCATTGGAGGATTTTGGCCATATGATCCAAACTTTATTTGACCATCATTCATATGATGAATTTGGTAAGTCCTCTGTGTAGAATTTTAAAATAATGATCAAATGAGACCAACCAAAATACACACACACACACACACACACACACACAGGGGGAAATGATCTCAATCGAGGCATTGGAGACTTGAAACTAGAAACTCGGGAATATAGACTGTATGCTATATTCTTTATTCGGGATACTATAGACTAATGACTCTATCACAATGGAGTACCAAGAAATGTGATCTAAATATTTGGTATTGCTACATAATCAAGACTGCCTCTTGCTGTCACTCGTTCTCCTGCTGGAACTCTTTTCCCTAAGAACCTGTGCAATGTTCAAGCTCTGTTTTTTCAACTGTTTCAGACCCATCATCTGATAGTTGATCATCACCATTAATTTAGGACTTCTCAAGTTGTCTGTGTAGGCATTTTTCTTTTCTTCATCTGACCATGAAAACATTGCCTTTGGAACATTGAGAGTAATAGGGGTTTGCTACGTTTACTTGCTGAAACTGATACCTCCTAATCCAAGTAATGCTGAAAAATAAAATAGATGTAGATGCATCAATGATCTCAGCTTGTTGTCTATTTAAGATAGCTCCCAAATGGCACTACAATGGAGTTTCAACAACTGCATTTAAAGACATGTGCATCGAGATGTGATATGCCCAGATCAATCATGCACCACTAAGCAAGTTAAAAGCTTATATTTACTGATCTAGAAGCGTTTAAATTTGTATGATTCCCGAGGTTGCCTGGTTTAACAGTGTATGATTAACCCAACAGGCCCGGGTACCTAATACCAACTCAGAATTGTGGCATCTCTTAGTTTGAGTTGATTATTATTGACAAAGAAATAGAATCCCTGAAGTGTGCTCCCAATCCAACCACATCCTAGAAAAATTTAGAGGGATCCCTTAAACCATTCAATCAGGGACTTTGCTTCAATTGATCATCCATAATCCGGCACTGATTTCCAATTAACAACATAAAAGTAAAAAATAGAAAGGTGTGTGTGTGCTCTAAGTGGGAAAGAATATTGTCTCATTCCTCACAAGCAAGATGAGCCCTATACTAAAGATTTCTCGATCCAATTATCTTATTAGTACAATTCAATCTCCTAGCAGTTTGTAAAATAAAACGTAAGCATTGTATTGGAGTTGATTTGGAAGAATATATGCTAGCATAAAATCCTAAGCATACGGTCATGACACTTACTCATATGACATATTTATTGGGCTCAAGGCCAACAAGCCTATGAATGTGTAGAGCGACAATAAAATTGCGTCACGTAGTGCCAACAATCTATATTCCGCGAAAGGATCAGGATATTGAAAGAGATTGCCAACAATCTATATTCTATGTTTACTAAGGCACTTAGGCAAAATATGTGGAATCCGATCTTTTCCAAGTTGGGCATCGATGAACTTAAGAACCAGTTGGGCCTATATACTTTGGAGTTAAATTATTGAATAGAGGTAGATAGGCAACAGTAGTTTCATTAATGTCATGTAGGGAATAATTTATCCTTTCTCTTTAATATATATGTGAAATTAGAGACATGCAATCTATTGCATGTCACTCTCTCTTTCTAGGTTCTGATTGCACTTCCCTCAGTTTCTATGCTCTCTCTCTCTCTCTCTCTCTCTCTCTCTCTCTCTCTCTGTCTCTCTCTCTCTCCATTATTTCTTCCTCTTAGTTTCTATATGTCTATTCTTAGTTTCTTCCTCAAAATATGCTAAATCCTAATCTTACATCAATAATTACAATTTTACAGCCCTATTCCCAAAGACTGAATAGGATACATTGTCCCCTCGAGCTGGTCGCTTTTTTTCTTAGGTTATGAGAAAACCTAATATGACCCACGAGCTCGACATTTCAAGAGTTTCTAGGTTTGGGTCTCTTTTTGAGAGTGTTGGAATACATTATTAGTCTACTTTGTCAACATTTGATTTCATATTTGCATCAATTTCTTGAGTCCTGGCACAATATCCGGGGTTTTAATCCCTTTTTGTTCCTAATCATACACCAAGTGACATGCAAGATTTACTCAATTGTCTAAGTCGGTATCTAAAATTGATGATTTTTATGAGCCACGACCTATAGTTGATGAGCCTTCCCTTAATCAAATGAATGTGAGGACATACACCGTTGAATCTCCTCACACGCAATCCGAAACACAGCCTAAATCACTGACTCCATATATAATATTCCTAACTTCTCACATTCTTCTGAAGATTTCAAACTTCTAGCAATATTTATCAGATGTTTTATCTACAGCGTAGAAAGTTTGTAGCACTTATGCATTCATATATCGAGCCTTTTATCAAGAGGTAGCTAGTATTTATGAGTAGCAGCTGGCCACGTCTGAAGAGTTGACAAGTTTACAAAGAACTATGTGGGATTTGGTTCTCTTGCCCAAGGGAAAATTTGCTATTTGTTGTGGACCGTTTTGCAGGGAATAGATTCAGTTGGGTAATGAACTAGAGAATTATAATGCTCAGATGGTAGCGAAGGGCTTTACACAAGCATATGGGTAGATTACAAACAGGCATTTGCCATTAGAGGCAAAGATGGATTTAATTTGGACTTAGATTACCCTGGCTTCCGCAAGAGTGGCCACTGTAATGCTAAGAAAAAATATAGGCGATGATGCATACAACCATGCCAAGAAAATAGAATGTTTCATTGACATATTTGCTTAAACTTTCAACTAGCTTCAGAGACGAAAATGCCTTGACTTATTGATAGATAACACATCAATAAATTTTAATTTTTACTAAAAAGACAAAAATGCCTTGAATTTATCGATGGACGATTCATCGATAAGTTTTAGTTTTTACTATAACGACGAAAATGCCTTGAACACACTGATGGCCAATTCATCGTTAAGTTTAAATTTTTCACTGAAAAGAAGAAAAGACCCTTACTAAACATTTTTTTATGAGAACTTGTGGACAGGCAATTTAGCGACAAGTTAAGATATTGAAGAAGGAGAGATCGAAGAAGATAGACTTGAAGATGACCAAAATGATGATGAGGTCTCCCCCTCTCTCTCTCTCTCTCTCTCTCTCTCTCTCTCTCTCTCTTTGAAGCCCCTAATATTTAAGTTTTTTGATTTCTTGTTGAGAACATGGAGCAAATGAAGAAGAGATTCAAGGGCATGGAAGAAGCGGGAGCACTTGTCAATAAAGATACTCTATTGAGATAAAGGGTAACATGCTCCAACAGTAGGGAAAAAATTGGCTACCAATTGTATGAGACGAATTAGGTGGAGGAAATGATTTCCAGCGAAGTACACTTTTCTTACTCCAAAGCCTGAAATTAATTTCCTATTTGCCTATAGTATAAATAAACTATTTACAAAATACTACAAAATAATTACTTAGGCTTTGGTAGCTATTCTTAATGTTTATTCTATTTATAAATATATAAATTGGTACACACATTTCTAAGGTGCTTACAAACTCTAGGCCGTCAAAAATTACAGCTTGGCTGTTCTTGCCTCAAGCAACTAGATCTGCTGCGAAGACGCCAACCCATAAGTGTATCATGTTTGCCCTTGCTCTGCTCCACATTTTCCTCCAGTATGCAGTTATTTCAATATGCTTGTTCACATATTGTTATTGGATGCTGTTATAGAATCCAATATTTCATTAAAAATGGAATACATTAGATTTATATAGAAGGATTCTTTATTTTGCTCAACAATTAAATTGGGACAGTTGTTGTTGCTTCCATTGCTTCATTGATTACTCAACTTCCTCCAAAAACTTTAATAGTTTCCAGAGGATCTAGAAAACATGGATTGGAATGGTCAATTTCATCCAAGCCATTTAAGATAGCTCCCAAATGGCACTACAATGGAGCTTCAACAACTGTATTCAAAGACCCGTGCATCGAGATGCTATATTATCGACTATAAAATTTGTTGATTAATCATGGCACATCATCTTTTTTTATGGTTTATAATTTTTGTAAGAGTGACGGACAATTCATTATGTAATCCAAGATGTGATATTGTTTATTTGTTTTTAGAGGGAGTTCATATTATTCTAAATTTTGTAACAGTGTGACCTGTGAAAATTTCAATACATAAAACAGGGGTAATAGTGTTACGTATGTTGTCGTCCGTCCGTATTTTGTAGTACTCCTTTGACAAGAGACTATGCTTGAGGACTTAGTATAAGGTACTTGACCTAAGGTCAAAAATGAACTTTTCGTGATTTGAGTACCTATATATAGCTGTGCTGCTCCCGAGGCTTGTCCATTTGGACAAATGGCGATTGACTCGAATGCCACATTGGCATTCAGATCAGGTACATAATACCAGCTCATACCAGATTACAAATGTGTTTTTCCTTGGCAGCTCATACCAGATCAGGTACATAATACCAGCTCATACCAGATTACCTATGTGTTTTTCCTTGGCAGCAATCCAGTGAGCATAGTGGTTGGCTATGTTTTAGTGCACCTCTACCTGATAGTTACAATGACATTAATCAATCAAGGGTTGTGGTAAAAAGTTTATTTTATATGATTTATAACAATTGACATGGTTATCTAGATATTGTGGTGGATAAGATTTCATAAGCTACATGATTACTTGGATACAATGGACAATCGCATGATGACTAGTGAACAGGAGTTATTTAAAGTGATTTGATTCTCCTCACTATCCCATTCCATAGCACTTATAGGCCACATGGTATACATTTTTGACTGATCTACATATTCCAAATTGTTGGCCATTTCAAGATCCATGTGGGGAGAGATTCGGCTTTTACTACTTTTTCGCTGTATATGACACACACTGAATCTGACTGAGCAGTCAACCTTCCAACCTAAGCATAGCCAAGCTGATTAAAAAACAAAACCAGCAAACAAATCTAGACTATTCAAAGCCAACTTCTATTATATGTAGGCACATGCACTTAGTGCACCATAGGCTAAGGACAATGAGCTGGGCTCCCAAACTTCAGACGCAAACCTCTTGCTCATCTGCTGCCATCGACACCAAAATATGGCATAGTTATAGCCGGAGAAGCGTCCGATACAGCCGGAGATTCGACGAAAGTTATGAAGATGAGTTAGACATGGTGAATTTTCCGTCAAAACCGCAAAACACACCGAAGTGGAAACTTCTATGGAGAAAGATAAAGAGAGGAAAGAGAAAGATCTTCAATTCATCGGCTCTGATTCAAGTACCATACAATCCACATATGTATATGCAGAACTTCGATCACGGGTCAGATTCGGAGGGAGCCCAAGAACCTCTCCCTGTCGTTCTCCACGAGGTTCGCCGTTCCGTTGAGTGTCTTTCGAAGAGTAGGGTGATGATAATTCTGTAGTTTCTTTTGATCTGATCAAGGTGACCCATTTGAATTGCTTGTGGTGTTTGTTGATCAATGTTACCCACTTGTAGTTTGTGAGATAAAATGAAGAGTGTATTTTTTAAAAGTTCTTGATAAAAATGGGAAATTTTGATTAATGCTTAGATCTGTTAGAATTATAAGCTAGACCGGCCCATCCGGCCCATTTTGTCTTTTTTGGGTCATTGGCCCATTTGCAATTATATTGGTCAATCTTGGAATTCTTTTTTGTCATAGAAAATTGGTGTAATTAATGTAGTGTCTTGAGAATATTGAAAACTTTGAGAATGTAATTTTCTATCTTTTTCTAGGCTAGGTAGTTGCTTTGGAAATGTATTTTATTTATTCCCGATTTTGTATTTTGGGTTATACATATCACTCATGTATCTTCATGTTATCAAGTCATATGAATGAAATTTGAGAGGTTCTAAGTAGTATATCATTTTAGTCTTCATTTTTGGTATTTTTTCTACACAAGAGAACAACTTTCTTCTCTTTAGAGTGTCATCTTCTTCCAATCCTAGTTGGTGTAATCCAACAAAGTGGTATCAAAGCTTGAGATTCATGGCTTCCAATATGTTGCAACCTCAACTTCCTCGTTTCACCGATAAAAACTACAATCAATGGAGTATTCAAATGAAGGTTCTATATGGGTCTCAAGATTTGTGGGATATTGTTGAGACCGGATATGTAGAACCGGAAGATCAAGCGGCTCTCACACAAGCTCAACTCAATGAGTTGAAAGAAAATCGCAAGAAGGACAAGAAGGCTTTGTTCTTCATCTATCAAGCTGTGGATGAAGTTATTTTTGAAAGAATTTCATCGGTGTCATCGGCAAAGCAAGCATGGGATACTCTCTATGCTTCATACAAAGGCGAAGATAAAGTCAAATTGGTGCGGCTCCAAACTCTTCGAAGTGAGTTTGATTCTATAAGAATGAAAGATTCGGAAGCGGTTGAAGATTATTTCAATCGGGTAATTTCTCTCGTTAATCAATTAAGGATTAATGGTGAAAATCTTCAAGATCAAAGAATTGTAGAAAAAATTCTTAGAAGCTTGACTCGTAAGTTTGAATATATTGTCGTTGCAATTGAAGAATCTAAGGATTTATCTACTTTGTCTTTGGAAAGTTTGTTGGGATCACTTCTATCCCATGAACTTCGCATGAAACAATTTGATTCTTCTCCTCTAGAGCAAGCTTTTCAAACTCAAATTTCTTTTAAAGAAAGCTCTAGAGGTGGAAGAGGAAAGCATTCTAATCGTGGACGAGGAAAGCATAATGGAGGAAGATATCAAACAAAAGAAAAAGATGAAGATGAGTCATCTACTTCATCAAGAGGAAGAGGAAGAGGAAGAGGCCGATCTTCTCTTTCTAATGTTCAATGTTATCATTGTCAAAAATATGGTCACACCATAAAATTTTGTAGAAAAAGATTGGCGGAAGAAGAAAAAAAGGAATCAAATTTTGTTCAAGAGAACATTCAAAGTAAGGAAGATGACACTCTCTTTCTTGCTTGCAATGTTCAAGAAGTTGCATTCAATGAAGATTGGTATCTTGATAGTGGTTGTAGTAACCACATGACGGGAAACAAAGGCGTATTTGTCACTTTGGATGAATCTATTCAAAGTGAAGTAAGGACCGGCGATGATAAACGACTTTCCGTAAAAGGAAAAGGTGATATTCTTGTTCAATCAAAAAAGGCGTCAAACGCATCTCAAATGTTTTCTATGTACCCGGCGTCAAGCACAATCTTTTAAGCATTGGTCAACTCCTTTTGAAAGGACACAATGTTTATTTCAAAGGAGATGCATGTGAAATCAAGGATATGAACAATGCCCTCATTGCCAAAGTAAAGATGACTTCAAACAAGATGTTTCCGCTTAAATTTCAAAATGAAGTTCTTCCTTGCTTCAACTCCATCATCTAAGACAAATCATGGCTATGGCATCTTCGGTATGGCCACTTGAGTTTTAGCTCTTTGACTCTAATGTGTAAAAATCACATGGTGAAAGGCATGGCAAATATTGATCGCAAGGACCAAGTTTGTGAAGGATGCGCACTCGGAAAACATCAAAGAAATTCATTTCCGGTTGGGAAAGCTTGGAGGGCATCAAACCCTCTTGAGCTTGTTCATTCGGACCTATGCGGGCCTATGCACACAACTTCTATTGGCGGTAATCGTTATTTCCTCACTTTTATTGACGATTATAGTCGAAAATCATGGGTTTATTTTCTCAAAGAAAAATCGGAGGTATTCGGTCACTTTAAAATATTTAAGGCCTTAGTTGAAAAGCAAAGTGGTTTCATGTTGAAAACTTTGCGTACCGATCAAGGTGGTGAATATGTTTCTCATGATTTTAAAAATTTCTTAAAAGATAATGGCATTCGGCATCAATTAACCACTCACACACCTCAACAAAATGGTGTTGCCGAAAGGAAAAATAGAACACTTATGGAATTGGCTAGAAGTATGTTAAAAGCCAAAGGGATGCCAAATATATTTATACGTTGCATGTGCCAACTATCTTTTGAATCGTGCCTTATCCAAAAGTGTTGAAGGCATAACACGACAAGAAGCATGGAATGGACACAAACCATGTGTTGCTCATTTGAGGATATTTGGTAGCATTGCATATTCTCATGTGCCGGATGAAAGAAGAAAAAAATTGGATGATAAATCCGAAAAATACATTCTTATTGGTTATAGTGAAACTTCAAAGGCATACAAATTGTTTAATCCCATCACCAAGAAAACTATCATAAGTAGAGATGTAAAATTTAATGAAGAAGAAGCTTGGGATTGGGATTTTCAAGAAAAGACACAAAGTCTATTTGTGTCAATGAAGAAGAATTGAAAGATGTTCAAAATTGTGAGCATGAAGAGGATAGGTCTCTACCCTCCTCTTCATCTTCTTCATCTTCATCATCTTCATCATCATCATCATCATCAACGAGTTCTAATTCTCCTCTAAAGAAGACCAAAAGCATCAATGAAATTTATGAAACATCAAGAAGACTTTGATGAAGATGAGATTAACTTTGCACTATATGCGATGCCGATCCAATTTCTTTTGAAGAAGCATCTCAAGAAGAAAAGTGCAACCATGCAGTGATTCAACAAATTGATTCCTTCAAGAGAAATGAGACTTGGGAGTTAAGGGAACTTCCAAGTGGGCTCAAATCCATTGGTGTAAAGTGGATATATAAAACCAAGTTAAGTGCAAATGGTGAAGTCGGAAGGCACAAGGCGCGGTTAGTGGTGAAAGGCTACAAGCGAAGACATGGCATAGACTTCAATGAAGTTTTTGCTCCCCTCGCTCGGCTTGAGACTATTAGAATGGTCTTAGCATTGGCGGCTCAAAGAAATTGGAAGGTTTATCAAATGGATGTCAAATCGGCATTCTTAAATGGTATTCTTGAAGAAGAAGTTTATGTTGATCAACCTCCCGGTTATGTGGAAAAGGGTAAAGAGCACAAAGTTTGTAGATTGAAGAAAGCACTTTATGGTTTAAAGCAAGCACCAAGGGCGTGGTATAGCCGTATTGATGGGTACTTCATGAAGAATGGTTTCAAAAGGTGTCCTTTTGAACACTCTCTCTACATCAAAGAAAACACCCAAGGTGAGTTCTTAGTTGTTTGTTTATATGTTGATGATTTAATCTTCACCGGCAATAATTCATGCATATGTGATGAATTTAAAAAATTCATGATGCTTGAATTTGAGATGACCGATATGGGTCTCCTACACTTCTTTCTTGGCATTGAAGTAAAGCAAAATGAAAATGAGATTTTTATATCTCAAAAGAAGTATGCAAAAGATTTGTTGAAAAAGTTTAGAATGGAATGTGCCAATCCAATTTGCACTCCAATGGAGGTTGGTTTGAAACTTAGCAAAAATGATAATGATAATGAAAAAAGAGTTAATGAAACTCTTTATCGGAGTCTTGTTGGTAGCCTCATATACTTAACCGCCACAAGACCGGATATTATGTTTACGGTTAGCATGATTAGTCGTTTCATGGAATCACCTAAAAGAAGTCATTGGAATGCCGGAAAGAGAATTTTGCGATATGTATGTGGTACCATTAATGATGGTATACATTACAAAAGGGTTCAAAATTAATGTTTGGTTGGATATTGATAGTGATTGGGGTGGAAGTGTAGATGATGGCAAAAGCACTTCCGGTTACAATTTTAATATTGGTTCGGGTTCAATTTCTTGGACTTCAAAGAAACAACAAGTTGTTGCTCTCTCTACAACCGAAGCGGAGTACATTTCTTTAGCATTGGCGGGTTATCAAGCACTTTGGTTACGATGGGTATTAGAAGAACTTAAGCATCCATCAATTGAAGCTACAAATTTATTTTGTGATAATCGATCCGCCATTGCACTAACCAAGAATCCCGTTTTTCACTACAAAAGCAAGCACATTCGAATTAAGTATCATTTCATCCGTGACTTGATCAATGATGGTGAAATTGATGTGAAACCTTGCAAATCACAAGATCAAATAGCGGATATTTTTACCAAGGCATTGAAGAAAGAAACATTTATCAAGATCAAAGAAAAGCTCGGCGTTCGATCGGTCTAGCTCAAGGGGGGCTGTTAGAATTATAAGCTAGACCGGCCCATTTTGTCTTTTTTGGGTCATTGGCCCGTTTGCAATTATATTAGTCAATGTTGGAATTCTTTTTTGTCATAGAAAATTGGTGTAATTAATGTAGTGTCTTGAGAATATTGAAAACTTTGAGAATGTAATTTTCTATCTTTTTCTAGGCTAGGTAGTTGCTTTGGAAATGTATTTTATTTATTCCCGGTTTTGTATTTTGGGCTATATATATCACTCATGTATCTTCATGTTATCAAGTCATATGAATGAAATTTGAGAGGTTCTAAGTAGTATATCATTTTAGTCTTCATTTTTGGTATTTTTTCTACACAAGAGAACAACTTTCTTCTCTTTAGAGTGTCATCTTCTTCCAATCCTAGTTGGTGTAATCCAACAAGATCATGGGTTTAAATATTGGTCATACCCGTTGGTCTGTCTCAGGTTAGGCCCCATTCGACACAATATGCACCTCCGATTTGATATGGGTCCAGTATCGGGTTAAACAGGTCAAATATCTTACCATTTCAGCTTATATCGGGTTATATCGGCCGATATGTATTTGATATGAATCAGAAAATCTGCCAAAAATTTCCATTTTAGTTATTTTTTTGTAGTTAATTTACGACAAAAATGCCACTTTAATATTGGCCGGTTTGGCCGATACGTATTCGATATATCCAATACGTATCACCCTGCGACCCGACCGATATGTCGATATACACTGGTCTTTAAATTCCTGGTTTAGATTATTTGTTTGGTATTTAATTATCAAATTCTTATTAATAAAAAAATTATTGGATTTTCTTACTAATTCTTTAATCAAGCTTACCATTTACTATTACTTGTAGTCTTGATCAAGCGATCGGATTCCGTCGTTGGCAATAGTGAAAGTGATCGTAAATTTATTATTTTTTTTTTATTTTATCTTGTTTTGTGGATATTTTCGTCATTTTCACACGGTGGTTGGTGAAAAGTTTGACAGTGCAAAAGGCTGGGATATTAGGGTGCAAGTCAGGTGCAATCGGTGACTGAGTGGGTGCAAATCAGTAACTGGTCGGGTGCAAATTGATAACCAAGGGTATTCAAGGGATTAAAGTTTTTGACAGGTAGTTTTGTTGGATATTTACCAAATAAATATTTATTACTTTAATAATATTTATCTATTATTAATTTAATAATGTTTATTTATTTTTAAATGGTTCCTTAAAGTGATTGGTTCTATTTTCTGTCAATCTTTGTGCAATACACTAACAATTTTAAGACAATAATCCTATGACACAAAAGATGATGGAACTCTCCAACACGAAGATCACGAAACTCGAGTGCTTTAATGGCACCAATTTCAAACGATGGCAATCAAAAGTACATTTTTTACTCACAACTTTGAAAGTCGCATACGTTCTCACTATGGACTCACCATCATTGGAGAAAGAAGATGAAACGCTTGAAGAAGGTAGAATCCGTACGAAATGGGAAAGCGACAATTACACATGCAAAGGCTATATTCTCAACGCTCTTGCCGATTCTCTTTTTGACGTCTATCAAATTTATAAAACTGCAAAGGAGATATGGGAGGCTCTTGAACGTAAGTACAAAGTAGAAGAGGTCAAGCGTCTTTATACTTAGTAAGTGAGTTATTTAATTTTAAGATGTATGATTCTAAACCTATTTTAGAGCAAGTGCACCAGATGCAGATTATCTTCAACAATCTTGTGACGGAAGGAAGCACAATAGACGAAGGTTTTCAAGTCTCTGCGGTTATTGCAAAATTACCGTTGGGATGGAAAGATTACCGTAAGAGTTTGAAACATACGAAGGAAGATCGTACTATGGAGGAACTCTTGACTCATCTAGGCATAGAAGAAGAGGCTGGTCTACGTCACAAGGAAGACGAGAAAACTGAACTGGTCTGCAATGCGCACATTGTTGAAGATGCATTCACATCGAAGAAGAACAAAGGGAAGAACTTTAACCAAGCGTTTAATAAGAAGGATTTCAAGAGAGGACAATACAAGGAAAGCAAAGAAGGGTACTTGTTTTTATTGCAATAAACCCGCCATTTCAAACGTGATTGTCGAGAATTTTGAAAATAAAAATCGTGCAAACATTGTGGGTGAAGAAGATCTCATTGCGGTGATCTCCAAGTCAATATGGTAGATGATGGAAATGAATGGTGGCTCGATCGAGCTACTAGGCATGTTACTTCTGATAGGAATAATTTTATATCCTATGAGGAGGCTCATGATGGACATAAATTGTTCATGGGAAATTCCACTTCTGCCAAAGTGGTAGGTCAAGGCAAAGTTGTTCTACACTTTACTTCGGGAAAATCATACTGAATGATGTCCTTCATGTTCCTGAAATCCGAAAAAATCTTGTATCGGCTTGTATTCTGAACAAATATGGATTCAAAATTGTGATCGAATCCGATTCCATTATACTTTCTAAGAAAGGGATGTTTGTAGGCAAGGGGTATGCCTCTTGTGGAATGTTTAAGTTCAATATCAATGAAAAATCTGTTTCTTCGGTTTATATGTGTGACTCAATTTATTTATGGCATAATAGATTAGGGCATTTAAATTTACGTTCTATGGATAATATGATTAAATTAGAACTTCTTCCTAAAATACATATAAATTATGATAAAGATAGATGTAGCATATGCGTCCAATCTAAAATGACTAAAAAACCATTTAAAAGTGTTGAAAGACAATCTAAACTATTAGATTTAATTCATACTGATTTATGTAGTTTAAATAATATTACTACTAGAGGAGGGAAAAGATATTTCATCACTTTTATTGATGATTGCTCTCGATTTACATATGTTTTTCTTCTTCAATTAAAAGATGAAACATTTAGTAAATTTATCTCCTATAAGGCCTTAGTGGAAAATCAATTAGATTTTAAAATTAAGGCATTACGATCGGATAGGGGAGGTGAATACATATCACATGAATTTTCTGAATTTTGTGACAAGTATGAGATTATTCATGAAGTCACCGCTCCATATTCTCCTCAATCAAATGGAATTGCCGAAAGGAAAAATCGGACTCTAGTAGAAATGGTAAATTCTATGTTAACAAATTCTGGTTTGAATTCAAATTTATGGGGAGAAGCATTGCTTACTGCATGTTATATTTTAAATCGGATACCTTTTAAAAAATCTTCTAAAACTCCATATGAAATTTGGAAGAACAAACCTCCCAAATTACACTATTTAAAAGTATGGGGTTGTAGAGCATTAGTTAGGGTACCCGATTATAAACGTACAAAATTAGGTCCTAAAGCCATTGAATGTATTTTTGTGGGATATTCTATTAATAGTCCTATATACAGATTTTTAGTATGTGAGCATAATAATATTTTTGAAAATGATTCAATTTTTGAATCTAGAGATGCAGTATTTTATGAGAATACTTTCTCTACTATTTCTAAACCTCTTGCATCCTCTAAATTAGATGAATCTTCTGATTCTCTTCATCTCTCTAGTAGTGAAGATGAAAAGATGGAACCTAGAAGAAGTAAGAGACCTAGGAAAGCCACCGATTTTGGGTCAGATTTCCATGTGTATCTTATAGAAGGAACCAGAAATGAGAAAACTAAGAAAATGAAGTTTGTTTTTAATATCGATGAAGATCCTCAAACTTTTGATGAAGCTGTTAAGTCTATTGATTCTGCTTTTTGGAAATAAGCTATAAATGATGAAATGAATTCTATCATGTCCAATAATACTTGGGAATTAGTAGACTTACCACAGGGATCTAAACCTATAGGTTGTAAGTGGATATTTAAAAGAAAACTTAATCCTAATGGCACTATAAACAAGTTTAAGGCTAGACTTGTTGCCAAAGGTTTTAGACAAAAGCATGGTATTGATTATTTTGATACCTATGCTCCAGTAGCTAGGATTTCTTCCATAAGGATCTTATTTGCTCTTGCTTCTATATATAAACTTCAAGTTCATTAAATGGATGTTAAGACCGCCTTTTTAAATGGTGAACTTGAAGAGGAAGTATATATGGATCAACCAGAGGGTTTTATCATGCAAGGACATGAAAATAAAGTTTGTAAACTTATTAGGTCCCTATATGGTCTAAAACAGGCTCCTAAACAGTGGCATGAAAAATTTGATAGTATTATTTTATCATATGAATTCAAGATTAATGAATCAGATAAATGCATTTATAGTAAGATATCAAAGGGTAAAGGAATAATTATTTGTCTCTATATGGATGACCTCTTAATTTTTGGTACAGACTTAGAAAGTATTATATATACAAAAAGTTTTTTGACTTCAAAATTTGATATGAAAGACATGGGTGAAGCCGATGTAATTCTTGGAATAAAATTATTTAAGCAAGATAATAATATTATTTTATCTCAGTCACACTATATAGAAAAAGTGCTAAAGAAATTAAAACATAATGGAAAATTAGCACCAACACCTTTTGATCCAAGTATAAAATTAAAACCCAACGATAGTAGAAGTGTATCTCAATTAGACTTTTCTAGAGTAATTGGTAGTTTGATGTATGCTACTCATTGCACTAGACCTGATATTGCTTATGCGGTAGGGAAATTAAGTAGATATACTAGTAATCCTAGTCATGAACATTGGAAAGCAATTAGTAGAGTATTAAGTTATCTTAATAAAATTAAGGATTATGCTTTACATTATGTTGGTTATCCTACTGTACTTGAGGGATACACAGATGCTAGTTGGAACAATGATACAAATGAGTCAAGGTCTACTAGTGGATGGGTATTTACACTTGGAGGTGCCGCAGTTTCTTGGGGATCAAAGAAACAAACATGCATAACACATGCAACTATGGAATCAGAATTTATTGCTCTTGCGGCAGGGAGCAAGGAAGCAGAGTGGTTAAAGAATTTACTATTAGAAATTCCTATTTGGCCAAAGCCTATGCCACCAATCTCTTTATTCTGTGATAGTGAAGCTGCGCTATCTAAAGCTTATAGCAAAATTTATAATGGAAAGTCTAGACATATAAGTTTAAGACACAGTTATGTTAGTCAATTACTCCGTGAATGAGTAATTACTATCAATTCTATACGGACCTTTACAAATTTAGCGGATCCATTTACAAAAGGTCTTGCAAGAGATGTAGTTATTAAAACATCAGAAGGGATGGGTTTAAAGCCTAATAGATTACATCACCTATGATGGTAACCCGACCTATTTTCTAAAGTCCAGAAACTAAAGGTTCAATGGGAAAACAAATCATATGTAGTGATTGCACATTATTAAAAGTGCGAGTTTACAACTCCAACCATCTCAAGTAATAATGTAGAACTTGTAACGTAAAGAAGAGGTTGAGGTATTTCTCTTAATCAGTCTATAACATATAATGTTGAAATGTCTAAGTTACAAGGGCATTTCGAATCGATTATGACCTATATGAGTTAAGTGGCCGCTCAAGAAAGATAAAGGTTTTCTTAAATACAACTCATGAATACCGGGTATAAGCACAAGGCCATAAAACGTCTTTGGTATCGTTAAAATGAAATGAAACTTAGATTACTTATGTGTGATATATCCGGTTGATTATACAAGAAAATTAGTTCAAGAAATTAGATCACTAAAGTTCTTTATCAACTTTGATGTATTCTCACTAAGTGAAGGTTCAATTCATTAGGACACCTTCATTTATGCATCGAGTCAAGAAATGCTCAAATTTCTTTAGTACATATATATACTGCTTTTTTGGATATCAGATTTAAGAATGACTCTCAGTTTCTTTATTTCCAAAATAGGGGAAGATGGATATTTATTTTGTAAATAGGGGAGGAATGTTGGATATTTACCAAATAAATATTTATTACTTTAATAATATTTATCTATTATTAATTTAATAATATTTATTTATTTTTAAATGGTTCCTTAAAGTGATTGGTTCCATATTAAAAGGATGCTTTTAACCTTCAAGTCCAAATTACTTGAATTTTGAATTAATATTGGAGGGAAATTTTTCTCACCATAAGTTTAAAAGTGTTGTAAATGTTTTGTCCCACCTCACTATTTTACAAGAAATATTCATGGCTTATATATGGAAACTTACCTTCCATATTGTTTGGCTTAATAAAGACACGCTGCTGCAAAGGTGCGATGTGAATGGCGCAATTAGGCGCTTTTAAAGGCATGCGACCGCATCGCATCGTCGCGAGGAGCTTGAGGAGCCTTTCCTATTTGAACTGAGATGATCCGATCGGTTGACTTGTTGACCGGGCACGGATTGACTTCGCACGTGTGCACCACATGTGTGCATTAGGCAGTTTCCGACCGTTCAAGGAAACGGTCGGATTTCGGATTCGAACAAACAGTTACGATTTCGAATTCAGACAAATCAGTTGACCAAATGATGTAACTGTTCGGATGTGAACCGTTGGAACAAGTTTGAGGTGGTTAAAAGCAGTTGGGTGAGTGAGCTTGCCAAATTCCAAGCCAGGTAAGGATCTTGCCAATTCTTAAAACTTAGGTGTGGCATCTTACAAAAATCCCCTAAAAGTAAAAGCTGAAACTCATTATATATGGCATACTTCTACAGCTCATTATATACAGCCAATTCTTAAAACTTAGGTGTGTATCTTAATGCTAAAATAATATGAAAATATCAATATTTGGGAGACGGCTAACTATTTGGAGATTAGAAATTTAGATTTGATTGATACATTTAATTTGTACCTATCAGTAAGGGTCTCTTTGGATGTTTTTCAAGAAAATGGTGAAAATGGATTTGAAGATCCCATAGATTTCAGCCCTTTTGAAATCATTAGGAATTTATGGTTTTTTGAAGTTTGGATTGCATAGAAAAAAGGAGAGGACTGTCTGTGGTTGCTCGACTAGACCCGATGGTACACTTGACCCAACTTGACCTGGTAAAGATTCTAATTTTAATTTTATATATATATATATATATATATATATATATATATATATAAAAACTATCAGAAAGTACCCAACCCGGATGTCTCGTGCCCCTCCCCACCCATTGAATGTCGTAAGTTATCCTAGAGAGAGAGAGGAGAAAATTTTGGAGATAGATGAGAGAGAGAGAGAGAGAGTGAGAGGCAGAGATCATGCAAAAAAAGAAAAAAGAGATGGAAGGAGATTTCCTATGAAATCCCTCTATTTTAAAAGGGATTTAGAGTTTTCCGAACAGTAGGAAAACAAAATGTTTTCTGAATATTTTCCGTGGCTCAAATTTGTTGCCAAACAGGAAATTCCATAATTTTTCTTTTCCTTTCCCCCCATTGTCATTCCTTTCCCCCTATCCAAACGCAGCCTAACTGTTTTATAGTAGAATGAGGGTGTAAATTTTAATGAATTCATATAATGATATGACATGTTATAGAGAGAAAATCAAAACATTAAATAACCGATTTTATCTATATGTGAGTTGGGGAGAACTCTAATATCGAGGACACTAAATTGATGACACACGAACATATACCAAATTGATGGCACACAAAACTCTAATATCGAGGACACTAAATTGATGACACACGAACATATACCAAATTGATGGCACACAAACATAGGAGCATTGCTTAGATCATATTTAAAATTTTTCTCTTTTAAAATTCATCTCTACCGTATATTTCTACCATATATATTTTGAGTCTTGAAATTTGAACAGTTGAAATCAATCAAACTTTGATGGAAGCCTTCAAAAAAGCTTCTATATAATTTATAAAGAAATGATCTCAAATGATCAGGCCTGACTTAAACAGGACATTTTTTAATTGGGCTTTTGGGACTAGCTCATAGCAGGCTGACATACTAACTAGGCCGGGCCGGGCTATTTCTATTTAGAGCCTACCTACCTTAGTCCATACCCGGCCCATTTCAAGTCAGGACAGATCATCTCAGTATCAAGCCCGGCCCGTTAAGAACCCTATTGGTATTAATACTACACCGCCTTATGTTACAGCCACCTCACTTATAGCAAGTAAAAATGGTTTGACTGCTTAAAATCAAATGATGACTTTGTTCCTCAACCCGCTTTTTCACATAATAAATCTTGAAACCATAAACATATCATCAGATTGTCAGATATTGATTCCAAGTAACACATCTCAAAAAGTAAACATTTTAGTAAACATGATCACAACTACCACTAAACGTGATTCACATTTATTTTGGGGGATGTGCTTCACCTGGAATCAACATCCGACTATTTGATAGTAGGCTCAAGATCTATTGTATGTAAGATAGGGATGAAAAAAAAATCTTCCATCATATGATTTAAAGCAGCCAATAAATTTCTTTTTCACTTAAGTGTGGTAGTTGTAGCATAATTCGATGTGGTAGTAACAGCAACCAATTCATTGTCTCTTCTAAGGCCAAAGAGGTAGTGAGTAGCTTACAAAATTAGAGTTGCAAATGGACTAGCTCGGTCGGGCCTTGCCAGGTTTAACCTGGTTATTTAAACCATCCTGCTGAACCTGATCTGATCCAATTAGCCAAAACTCCAGTTCAGTCAGGTTGGCATGGGCCATGTGAATATAATTTGATGTAAGGAGTTGACTTATTTAGTAATTGGGTCGGTATCTCTAATTATCATTGTTATCACAAATTCAGTGTGATCTCATCTATTTTGGGTCAATTTTGTGACTTTTAATTTCTCATTGGTTTCTAATGCGCTAACTTCTTTGTAACTTCGCAATCCTTCATATCCCTTATCATAGCTTGCCTCTATATAGTCACCATAGATCAAAATTTTAGTCAAAATATTTCGATTCCAGGCTGGTCGAAACGAAACCAAAATCCAAAATTTCGGTCCATTTTGTATGGGGTCCAAAATTTCGGTCAAAATTTCGGATTGCGGCTTCAGTCATGCCTAAAGCCAAAATTCAACTCGAAAATTTGATCCTTGATATTCTCTAGTCTTCCTCTTCACCTAATTCCTTTAGTACAGGGTCAATTTCGTGCCTCTAATAAATATGTTCAAACGATACACTATAAAAAATAAGACTATTAGAAGCAATCAAAACGGTCGCTAATAGTCTTAATAGTTTTTTTGTTAATAGCGGCAATTTTTGGCTGCCACTAATAGTCTTATTTTTTGTAGTGATATTTAGTAATTTTCCCTTTACAAGTATCACTCTCAAATTTTCTCATATGTACTAACTAACAGGGGGTAGGCATTGTGGCCAGGACCACGCCTCAAGAAATGGAGGCATGGTCCTGAGTTCAAATCCTACTCCTAGTTGGCCACCCACAAGGATTTATCCCTGTGGGTGTATTGCATGTGCCCAGGAACTTAATTGAGTGCTCTAAGAAGCCTGAATACCTCGCATCGAAATTTTTTTCTCTTATGTACTTATTTTGAATTTTCAACTTTCTTGTTACTCCATACATCCATCTCAACATATGCATCTCAGACACATGCGCTCTATATTCTTGTCACTTATTTGTGTCTCAATATTCTACAATATATAATATGGCTGGTGTAAATGTCATCTCCTAAAATTGCCCTTCTATCTAAGTGAAACTCTTGTGCCGCAAACTACTCCACTTGTTTGCCTCTCTTTTCATCTAACCTTCATTATCCTATTTAAGATATTTTTTTCAAATCTACCATTTGATTCAAAAGTAGAGCCTAAATAAATAAAATATGTGACAATGTCGACTAAATAATTTTTTATTTTAATTAAATCCTCCTTCAAGCTACTAATTTTTGTACTCTATGTATTATAATTTTGCTTTGCTAATTTTTAATCCTTTTTACTTCAAAATTTTTCTTTATGATTTCGGTTTATTGTTTACTTTTTTTTGGGGGGGCAATAAATAAAATGCATCATGAAATCTCTTCCTATGAACTTTTAATCTCGGGAGCTAAACGACCCCCCTTAGATTATTATATTGTTTTAGACGGGAAAGCATGTTATTGTTGATTTGGACGAAATTCCCTGAAATAGGGGTCGAATGAAACTTTCAGTGACTTTGTTAAGGGAGCCCTTACTTGCACACGTTTTTCAAGCGATTGCACCAAATTTAAAGCAAGACTTGATATTTTAGGGACATGTGCTATAAAAAAATAAAATATGGGCTGTCTGATTTGAAGCTCATGATCAATAGATCTCTGGTATATAAAATTAGAGTAAAATACGATATTTATCATATGATTTATTGTAGTCAATTGTTGAATTATATAATAGTCTTTGACTCTATTTAATCAACTGATGAAATTTATATTTTATTCTAATCTTTTGCAATTGATATCCTTAAATTATGGGCTTCAACTCAAACGGCTTAGATGGTGTTTCACATGATAGAGGTCGCCAAACTTACAAGTCTTTCTTTTAAATTCGGTGTAATCCAGTGTAATTACTTGAAAAGCGTGTGCAAGTAATGGCTTCCTTTTGTTAATTTTGACATAATTTCGTTAATTTCGAAAAACTTTATTAATTTCAGTTTAATTAACAATTTTTTTAAATACTAAATAATATTTTATAAATATTAAATATATTTTTTTGATTTTTTTCTCGACAAAAATATTGCCGACAATGAGACTAGTTGATGATTGGGGCGTAAAAGGGATTAGCCAATTAGGGATTCTCATATGACATTAATCTTGTTGTTATTTGAAGGGCATTTGAGTAATTTCAGGGTACATTTATTTCCGTATCTACACCAGACCACATTTTGGGGGCTTTGAAAATCGTGGCAATCCATTTTCCTTAAAGCATACCAAAGTGTGTTGCAACAAAAACGGATCTCTCTATGTGCAAATAAGCACACGCACTACATCTGGACTATCTGTATGATATGAAATCTCATTAAAAAAAATTGATTGTTCCAAATCCTTTTTTCCCTAAATTTTCCTTTATTTTTTTTATTTGAAGTGCATAGGTCCTAACTTTTCATTAAAAATAGAGAATTATTCACACCCTTTTTCATTAGGGCCACTCCACTTAAGCAAAACAACAATTATTGATTACTTAAAATAAGATGACAAAGATCGTTGTTGTCTCTATCTTCTCCACAAGATATCTTGAGATTATGGGCCTATCATTAGATGTGGATTCCCATGGCATGTATACCAAAAAGTGAACATGATCATAGCGTATCATCAAATGCCTTTCATGTTTACTTTTTGGGATATGTGCCACGTGGAATCAACATGTGACGGTATGATAGTAGGCATGATCTCAAGGCCTATTTTGTGAAATATTGGGATGAAAAATAATCTCAATCATTTGATTCAAAGCAGTAAAAAGTTTATTCTCCTGAACTGATTTGTGCAGTAGCATTACCCTAAAAATAAAAGAGAAGATTGCAAATATAAATTATAGACCTTCAAAAAGAAGGTGAAAGAAAGATCATAGTCAAGAAATCCGGTTCAACAAGGAGGTTTAGAACTCTATTATCAATCGCAAATTCGATACCATAAGATATATCTCTTTTCGATGACGGGGGTATTTGGGCCTCTTATAACCATACTGACAAATTTCATTTTTGGGAATTTTTCGGTGGGGGTTTCTTTCGGTACATTTTGGATTAATATCGATACCTTTTGGAAAATTTTCGGGAAAGTTTTCGGGATTAAAAAAATATATATTTAATATTTTTTAAATTTTTTAAATATATAAAAGAAATACCAAAATTTTTGTTTGACCCCAATTTCGAGAAATGTCGTCGAAATTCGGCGAAATTTGTCACTATGCTTATAACCCAACTAAATTCCGAGCACATGCAACACCCACACATCACAAGTATCAAAGGGATAAATCCCTACGGCTGACCACTAGGGGGAAGGATTCGAACTCAGAACCTACGCTTCTTGAGGCGTGGTCGGGGCTATTGTGCCAAACCTTTGTTGGTTAATACCATAAGATATAATTAGAGCACTCAATGCGCGTTGTATCCATAGTGACAAATTTTGTTTTCAGCAATATTTTGGTCGGGGTCATTTCGGATAAATTTCTGAAAAATTTGGTGGAAGTTTTGAGAAAATTTTGGGAAGTACAAAAAATTTATACAAAAATTATATTTAATATTTATAAAAAATTCATTTCTTATTTGAAAATGTGTGAAATAAATAAATAAATATATATATATATATATATATATATATATATATATATATTATTCATTAATTTCAGAGAAATTTCATCGAAAGTTTCTTCCGACACTTGTTTCAGTGAATCTCGGAGAAATTTGTCAATATGGTTGTATCATGAATTTTCATGGCGGACCCAGGAAAATTGCAGCGATGGCATTCATTATAATCTCTAAAAACACTTCCAAACCTAACTTTACTGGCAGCCTTCGACCTATCAATGTTCAACTTTTTTTTTTTTTTTTTTTTGTCATGACCATAATAGAGTCTCTAATTTTTAGATTACAGTTCATATAGTTCCTATACTCATCATTATTATGATTAAGTTGGTGATCATCGTCAACTCTTAGCCACACCTGTAACGACCCTGAATCCAGAACACGAACCTGACTGTTTCGATCTACGTGCTCGGTACGGAAATCGAGGCTGACTTAAAACTTTAGAATTAATATTAGTTAAGATAAAGTTGCACTGTGATTAGATGAGTTCACACTTGCGTTTTCGTTTAAGTCCGAGTTGTGTAAAGAGTCAATGAGACACGTTGTGCGTAGCAACCGTGTTCGTGCCCCACACCGGAACATAAAATAGGGGCAAACATAAATATCTGTTTAGTAACTTATAAGAGAAGAAAGGGAGACTTAGAGAGAGATCCCCTTCTTCTTCTTCTTCTTCTTCCCCTTGCCCTAGTAGCTCTAGTAGATAAAGAACCTGTAGCTAGGTGGGTTTTCAAGAGGGCTCTTGGAGAAAAACAGGGTTAGCAAGAGTGAGATGATGAGTTTCCTAAGCTAGGGTAGGTAGAGTTCAATGAAATGAGCTTAGGTATGGTCTAAGGTATGTGTGTGAAGTCTCTGCATGCTGAACCGGAGCTAAAGGGTTGCTCTTCGGACTCGGATTGGTGATGAACTCCGAGAGCTAGATCCGAAACCCTCATTCGAATCGATTTGCCGAAACCCCGAGAGGGCCCAAACAAAGGTGAGTCTGTGTGTTTAAATAGGGGCAAATGAGAAGCCCAAGTATGTGCATTGATGATTGTGTTAATGGTTGTTGGGAACCATTAATGAAAAAATGGGTTAAAATAGGGTTGGAGATGAACTCCATTAATGACAGAGGTTCTGTCATTATTGATCAATCAATGAAGGCATTGATCGATCAATGACAAGTGGTGATCGATCAATGAAGATCATTGATCGATCAATCTGTATAACACAAAAAGGAGAACAGAAGCCCCTAAATCCTGGAAGTTCAATGCCCGAAGGGCATTGATCGATCAATTTGGGCATTGATCGATCAATCCTGGGTATTGATCCATCAACAAGAGAGTGATCGATCAATGACAGTTGGTGATCGATCAACATAGGTATTGATCGATCGCTGTAGGGTGTTGATCGATCAATGAAGGCATTGATTGATCAATCTATATAAATAGTTAATGAGAACAGAAAGTGAGAATTTTTGAAAAAGGGTTTGTGATCGATCAATGAGGGCATTGATCGATCAACAGGAGGCATTGATCGATCAACTCAAGTGGTGATCGATCAATTTAAGCTGTGTTAAATGTGAGTAGAAGAGAGGTTATTGATCAATCAATGAGTGTATTGATCGATCAATGATGATAGGTGATCGATCAATAAGGTGTATTGATCGATCAAATGGCTTGTTGCAGAAGGAGAGCTAAGAGGGTGGTGATCGATCAATGACAGGTATTGATCGATCAACAAGAGGTATTGATCGATCAATAAGAGTGGTGATCGATCAATCACCCCTGTTTTGTTTTGTTTTGGTTTTATGGGTTAAACACCACCGGACATTGTGTCGGTTAACTTTCTGACATTCCTAACACTTAAAAGTACTATGTTTATGATCTAGGATCAAACCCTGATACCTTGAAAAGGCTTTGGATTTGCTTAGAAGATAAAGTGACCTGAGGTAGGAGAAAAACCAACTTAAACTGCTTTTGAGTATGATTCCATGTTTATTTCATATCTATGCCCTGATTTTTGTTTTTACCAAGCATGTATGCATATCATGATTCTTGCTATTCTGATTTACATTCTGATTCAGTATTCAAACACCGCTCGATGTCACATTATCCGATCCGTGAGGTATATATGTATGTGATTTGATGATTTAAACCAGATGATCCCCACCGACCGCAGATATCCGATGCCCGCACACTTGTGCACCGCTTTCAATCCTGCACAATTGCACTCCATAGATGAGGCATTGTTGTACTTTCAAAATTGTTCATGTGAACGCATTTATTGGTTGGGGTTTCCTATCTGACATTCCTGCTTACTCTGCTATATAGTCACGGGAGTTTCTTAAGTTAAATACACACAATTTAAGTACTGATAATATATTTGCATAACATCCGATTTCTTGCATAAAAATCTCGCCTTTAGTTTGATTCGTCATGATTATACGCCTCGATTTGATTTCGCTATGAGATAGCATGATCTCGCATATTCAATTCGCTTAGTTGAATTCTTCTATTGAGCTATGATGTAGCTCACCGCTTTCTAAATCAATTGTGTTCGAGGTCAGCTCCCAAGCAGAGAGTGACCTGCACTACCAATTGACCTGCAGGCCGAGGCCGAGGATGAGGAGATGACATTCAAAGTGACGAAGTTCTATCCGTAGCGGGTACCGTGTCCATGTAATCGTATTTTTGTCCTTTTGGATTATTGTGTGCCTGGTGGCCACTTTTGTATATATTTTAGTAGGATTACTTATTGTATTATTTATGCATTCTATTCGGAACCACTATCGGGAACCATTGTTTGGGTGATGGATGTTCATCACCAATGGTTCTTCTTGGTTCCTTTTTGAGAATGTGTATTCTTTTAGTTTTATATAGAATTAACTGTTCTATCATTATTGTTTTTTATGGGAAATGCGTTCATAGATGACTGACTCGATCTACCACTGCTGGATAGTGTCTGCTTGGCTTCCGTTATACGAGCAGACACTCGTGATTGTCCCGAGGATCATCCAGAGTATGATCCTGATGGCACGGATTTCTGGGTACAGAAATTCAGGCTGTCACAGTTGGTATCAGAGACTAGACGTTAGGTTGAACTACGGGTTCAGGTTGGATTGTTTTCACAATCTATGTACTGATTAATGTTGTTGCTTTCACAATGACAGACCAGTATGAGCCCTAAGTTCAGAGGAGGGCACAGTGGAGGTAGAACAGGTCAGAGAGAGATTCCTCTGAGGGATGTGCCCGAGGTCATAGGCACGTCGAGGGGTTTGGAATTCCTCTCACATGCAAATGCGGTTCCAGTGGGACCAAGAGGAGGTAGAAAAAGAAATGAAGAAAGGATGGAGCAGGTGTTGGAAGCATTAGCTACCAACGTCGCTCAACAGACAGCCGCTTTGGCTCAACAAGCAGCTAGACCACCCCATCAGCCCAGGGGATTTGCGGAGTTTAGGAGAATGAGACCTCCTAACTTCTCGAGTCAAACGGATCCCATAGAGGCAGAAGGGTGGATAGAAGAGATGGAGAAGCTCTTTGAAGTATTACAGTGTAGTGACGTGGAGAAAGTGCGTTGGGCCACTTTCAAATTGGATGGTGACGCCGGACCTTGGTGGAAGTCGGTGTCACAAAATAGACAGAGGGAGTTTCCTCACACTCCTTGGACATGGGAGGAGTTTACGGAGGTATTTTATCACAAATACTTCCCAAAAATTGTGAGGTATCAATGGGAAGTGAAATTCATAGAGTTGAAGCAAGGCGCCATGTCAGTAAGAGACTATGGAGCGGAGTTTGATAGATTGGCTAGGTTTGCACCTCAACATGTAGCCACGGAGTTGACGAGAGCAAGGAAATTCCAACTTGGCACGAGACAAAATTCTGAAGACGCGTTGCCATGTGGGAAATGGAGACTTATGAGGGAGTCATGGCCAAGGCTCTCATAGCTGAAGAGGAGAACCAGAAACAATTCTCTTGGAGGGACAAGCAGGCGAGAGAGAGACCACTCCAAGGGCAACCTCATGATACAGAGCAGAACAAGAGTGCTAGATTTTCCAGACCTCCAAGATACCCTACGCACTCTCGACCGGCGATTTCTTCAGGTCCGAGTTCATATCAGAGAGCAGCAGCGCCTACATCTTTCAGATCATTTCAACCAGCTGGATCTTCTGGTAGCGGGGCCTCAGTGACTCAGGGACCTTCAAGAGTCTCGTCCTTCACTTCGGCCACGATATGTGCAAAGTGTGGGAAACCACACAAGACAGAGGACTGCAGAAGAGAGACAGGGGCATGCTTCAGGTGTGGCAAGATGGGCCACTTGGTTAGGAACTGCCCTGAGGAGAGCAAGGAGCGGTCAGGATCGGTATCTACACAAAGATCATCTCGACCAGTGGTTCACGGTCGAGCTTATGCCGTCACCATGACCGATGCTCTGACATCGAATGATGTCATTCAAGGTATGATTAGAATTCCAGAGATATGGTGTTGTTTAATATGATGAACTGGAAAATTTGAAAATATAGAATTTAATTGATTTATTTTAATTATAATAGTATACATAAACCTACACATCTAAAACGTTAAAGTAATGTTAAAATTGGTGTATAGGTGAGCTGAAACTGTATAGGAGTTGCGACATTTGCTTCCATAGGGCGCGAGCCCTGATAGACCCAGGCTCCACGCATTCTTTCGTACAACCTCAATTTACGAAGGAATTGAGTGCCACTACAGAACAACTAGATTTTATTCTGACAGTGTCAATTCCCACGGGTAGTGCAGTGAATGCACTCACTGTGTGTAAATCAGTGGTAGTGGCAGTAGATGGTCACGAGACACGGGCAGATTTGATTTTGTTGGATATGAAGGGATTCGACATCATTTTGGGAATGGACTGGCTATCTGCTTACCACGCAAGTGTGGATTGTCTTCGGAAGATGGTAGTTTTTCGCCCTCCAAAGGAGCGATCCTTTAGATTCTTCGAAGTGAAGTCTAAGGTAGCTCCGTTGATATCCGCTATTCAGGCGGAGAGGATGATGAAGAGTGGATGCAGTGGATATATAGCCTTTCTACAAGAACAATGGGAGGAGACAAATGTGATATCCAATATTCCTGTTGCATGCGAGTATCCCGATGTATTCCCTGAGGAATTGCCAGGACTACCGCCAGTTCGGGAGATTGAGTTTGCAATCAATTTGGTTCCAAGCACTGAACCAGTATCTAAAGCTCTTTATCGGATAGCTCCAACAGAATTGCAAGAGTTGAAGGAGCAACTACAAGAACTGCTTGACAAAGGGTTTATTCGACCGAGTGTGTCCCCTTGGGGAGCACCAGTATTGTTTGTCAGAAAGAAAGATGGTTCGATGCGTCTATGCATTGACTATCAGCAGTTGAATAAGTTGACGATTAAGAATCGTTACCCACTTCCTAGGATCGATGATCTGTTTGATCAATTATAAGGAGCGAGATTCTTTACGAAGATCGACTTGAGATCAGGTTACCATCAATTACGAGTCAAGAGAAGATGTGGAAGGCGGCGTTCGAGAACGGATATGGGCACTATGAATTCTTAGTTATGCCGTTTGGATTGACGAATGCACCCGCATCGTTTATGAACCTGATGAATCATGTGTTTAAACCACACTTGGACAAGTCAGTGGTTGTTTTTGTAGACGACATCCTTGTCTATTCTAAGACAAAGGAGGAACATGAAGAGCATCTACATATAGTCTTGCGGACCCTCAGAGAACACAAATTATCATAAGCTCGATGAAGTGTGAATTTTGGTTGAACCAAGTGAGTTTCCTGGGCCATATTGTCTCCGCCAAGGGTATAACTGTAGATCCGACAAAGATCGAAGTTGTCGTGAACTGGGAACAGCCTAAAACAGTGACAGAGGTCCATAGTTTTCTTGGTTTGGCAGGATACTACAGGCGATTCGTAGAAGGTTTCTCTAAGCTATCAAGTCCGCTTACTCAGCTCACTAAGAAAAATTCTAAGTTTGATTGGACTGAACAATGCGAGAAAAGTTTTCAGGAATTGAAGACGCGTCTGACTACAGCACCAGTGCTAGCTATACCTTCTGGCAGAGGAGGCTTGGCTATCTACAGTGACGCATCGTATAATGGTTTGGGTTGTGTCCTCAACCAACATAAGAAGGTTATCGCATATGGCTCTAGACAACTTAAGGAACATGAGAGAAACTACCCGACTCATGATCTAGAATTAGCGACGGTGATCTTTGCTTTGAAGATTTGGAGGCACTACTTATACGGCGAAACGTTCGATATCTATACCGACCACAAAAGCCTTAAATATTTGTTTACCCAAAAGGATTTGAATATGCGACAGCGCAGATGGATGGAGTTCTTGAAAGACTACGATTGTTCCATCCAGTATCACCCTGGGAAGGCCAATGTTGTGGCAGATGCTTTGAGCAGAAAGTCTTCAGCTCAGTTGACACATCTTATCACCAAAGAACAAAGGTGGCATCTACTTGAGGACCTGGCCTTATGTGATACGCTGATTGATGTCAGAGGTTCAGGGACACTGATGGCTACCATTGTGATACGCCCCACATTGTTTGACAATGTACGTAAGCTCCAGATGATTGACGATGAGCTTATGGCAATTAGAAGGGATGTTATCAACGGGATCAGACCTGATTTTACCATCAAGGATGATGGCACTTTGCTATTCCGAGATCGAATGTGCATACCGGATACAAAGTACCTAAAAGACACAATTTTGGAGGAAGCTCATAAGTCTACATATGCTATACATCCTGGGAGTACCAAGATGTACCAAGATCTCAAGCGAAGTTTTTGGTGGAGAGGATTAAAGAAGGATGTGGCAGATTATGTTTCTCGGTGTTTGGTCTGTCAGTAGGTGAAAGTGGACCATCGGAATCCAGCGGGTTTGTTGCAACCATTGCCAGTGCCAGAGTGGAAATGGGAAGCCATTTCTATAGACTTTATTCTAGGATTACCGAGCACATTGAGAAAGAACAATGCCATTTGGGTTATTATAGACAGACTGACGAAATCTGCACATTTTCTACCGTATCGGACTACATTCACAGCCAATAAACTAGCCGAGCTGTACATGAAGGAAATAGTTCGATTACATGGCATACCGGTCAGCATCGTGTGTGATAGAGATCCGCTATATACGTCACAATTTTGGCGACGATTCCAAGAAGGCATGGGTACTAAATTGGAGTTCACAATTTCATCCTCGTATGATGGGCGACCGAGAGAGTGAACCAGTCATAGGATATGTTGCGTGCATGTATCTTGGACTTTCATGGTTTATGGGATCAACACTTGCCTCGATCGAGTTCGCCATAATAATAAGTATCATAAGTATTGGGATGGCGCCTTATGAAGCCTTATATGGACGCCGATGCGATCTCCACCGAATTGGGAAGAAGTCGGCGAAGCTTGTCTTGGGACCGAGATCATGGGGATGATCACCAGACTGCAGTTAGGGTGATTCGCGAAAGATTGAGGATAGCCCAAAGCCGTCAATAGAGTTATACGGATCTTCATCGGACGCAAGTGGAGTTTCAGGTTGGAGACAAGGTGTTTGTGAAGATCTCGCCAACCAAGGGTGTCATGCGTTTTGGGAAACGAGGAAAGCTGAGTCCTTGATACATTGGACCATTTGAGGTACTCGGACGAGTTGGTGAAGTGGCTTATCGGATTGCCTTGCCACCACAGTTGGCAAGCATGCATAACGTCTTTCACCTGTCCATGCTACGCCATTACGTACGCGATCCGACTCACGTCTTGGATTTCCAACCAATAGAGCTTCAGGAGGATATGACGGTGATTGAAGAACCGATTGCTATTTTGGATCGTCGTGATCAAGTCTTGCGGACTAAGTTGATTCCACTGGTACTAGTCAAGTGGAGAAATCATTCGGACGCTGAAGCTACTTGGGAACGCGCAACCGAAATCCGCGAACAATATCCACATTTGTTTACCTGATGAGAAAGGTAAATTCTTAATTATTTTCGCTTAAAGGTTCGTCACCATAATTATGTTGTTGTGCGTGAGCATGCATCATTTACTCGATAAATCTCCTTCTATGGGTACTCTGTATGATGTGCATGTATCATTAGTTTCGAAGTTCGGACTATTCGCTGTCGGAAAAGCTGACTGTGTTACAATATAGTCTCACAGATAGCATTGATCGATCAACAGAGGTATTGATCGATCAATTTCATGAGTGATCGATCAACAGAGAGAAGTGATCGATCAATGACAGTGAAGGATTTCACTCAAATGATAGGCTGGTGATCGATCAATAGCAGTATTGATCGAACAATGGTGGTTCAAGTGATCGATCCACAAGGGTTAGTGATCGATCAACTTTGCATTGAAAAGTAATCATTGATCGATCAACATAGGTAGTGATCGATCAATAAGGGTATTAGTGATCGATCAACAAAGGTTGGTGATCGATCAATGCATCGATTTAGGGCTTAAAGATGCTTCATTGATCGATCAACAAAAGCATTGATCGATCAATCCTGGGGTTTAAGTTAAAGTTTGGGGATTTCGAACGGTCATTTGCACGAAGCTTTCGCAGTGATTGATCAAGGGCTTGCACTCCGACCGTTCAATCTCCTTCCCAGCACTTCTCTGGCCATTTCCGTCTGTTCTCCGGCTTGATTCGAGTGGACTTTTCTCCATTCATTCGGTAAATCTCTCGTTCCATTCATTTTGATCTCTATTTTCGTATTTTTGGCCAAGTTTAGACCATGGGACCTCGCACGAAGAACGCCTCGCGTAAGGTACCCACGTCTCAGGCTCGTACACCGGTACCGCCCTCCGTTTCCGTTCCCCTGCCACCCGTGCCACCCATGGCACCGATTTCGACCCTTGTTCCACCCATTCCCCGCACCTGCTCCGCCTCCCCAAATCGTGGTGGGCTTCCAAAACCTTTTTACTCGAATACGTTTTTGCTTCCTCGCTCTACGAGGACCGACCCGAAATGGCTTGGGCCAAGGGTTATATCCAAAAGCTCGGGTTAAAACCCTTGCTTGAACCCTTCCACGACCATTATTGCCCACGCCTCGTGAGGCTTTTCTTCCAAAACCTACGATGGGGTGATAGTCGCCATCGACTTGTCACGACCATCGATGGTTTCGAGTACAAATTTAACCACTTCCATGTCGCGGCGGCACTTCAATGCCCGTCTGCTTATATCGAGACATGTGGCCTTGATGCCCCGTACATCAAGGAAGTCTCATACGCCGATGTGGTAACTAAGAAGACCCAAGGCCAACACGGGAGGGGCCAATCCATATCTAGGGCCCAATTACCCGATCGATTGTGGATGCTTGATACGTATATCAAGTGTGCACTAAACCCCTTTTTACACAAGTCCTCGCGGACTGGAGTAGTGCAACAGGCACTATTCTCGGCCTATGAGAACCGTTGGTTCTCTATGGTAGATTTGGTCATTGAGGGAATCATCAATGTCAATGACCTTATGTCTGAAAAGGTGAAGTCCGGGGTTAAGAAGTAAATCCCATATGCTCGCCTCATCACCAAGTTAGTAGAGCAGTATGCCGCTCTACGTGAGGCATACACCTTGGCTCCTCACGAGCCACGCTTGGTCGACAACACCAAGGTCTTTCAACTGAAAGACTGGACCAAGAGTTACAACCTGTTAGTGCGACGACTTCCTGAGGAGGAGGAGGGCGCCGCCGAGCCCATTCCGCCTACTGTCGCCGAGGGTTCGATTCCTGCCGAGCCTACATCAGGAGAGGGGGAGGCCCCACGTGACCCACCACCTCCATCTGAGGTGTCTGCCCGACCAGCCCCCACTACACCCCACCGACCGATTCGTCACCCCACAGCCCATCCCCCACCATCTTCCTCCGACGACGTGCCGCGATGCTTCGGGAGCTGGTGGAAGGCAACTGCCGTATACACGAGAGGCTGGATGGCATGGAGGCATTCCAGCGACAGATGCATCGTCGTCTGGATTACCATGAGGGGATGCATGAGCTGGTCATGCAGCATCTGTATGCCATGACGTCCACGCCGATGATCGCCCACGCTCATCAGCACGTTATGGACCCGCGCGACTACCGCACACCGCCACCTCGTCCCAGCAGACCTACACCTGACGAGGCCGGTCCATCCGATGTCCTCACAGGTATTACTATACTATTATACGTTATTCCTATGTTACTTATCTGTCTATATCTAAACTGATCTGCTTAGCATATAAATTCTATTTGTAGACCTAATTCTTACTGCATAATATCTCGACTGTCTGATTTTACATTTCAATCTGTTAGTCTTACAACCCATCATTGCCTAACTGCACCTCTTAGACATTTTCGAGGACGAAAATTCCTAAGGGGGGGATAACGTAACGACCCTGAAATCCAGAACACGAACCTGACTGTTTCGATCTATGTGCCCGGAACGAAAATCGAGGTTGACTTAAAACTTTAGAATTAATATTAGTTAAGATAAAGTTGCACTGTGATTAGATGAGTTCACACTTGCGTTTTCGTTTAAGTCCGAGTTGTGTAAAGGGTCAATGTGACACGTTGCGCCGTAGCAACCGTGTTCGTGCCCCACACCGGAACATAAACTAGGGGCAAACAGAAATATCTGTTTAGTAACTTATAAGAGAAGAAAGGGAGACTTAGAGAGAGATCCCCTTCTTCTTCTTCTTCTTCTTCTTCTTCCCCTTGCCCTAGTAGCTCTAGTAGATAAAGAACCTGTAGCTAGGTGGGTTTTCAAGAGGGTTCTTGGAGAAAAATAGGGTTAGCAAGAGTGAGATGATGAGTTTCCTAAGCTAGGGTAGGTAGAGTTCAATGAAATGAGCTTAGGTATGGTCTAAGGTATGTGTGTGAAGTCTCTGCATGCTGAACCGGAGCTAAAGGGTTGCTCGTCGGACTCGGATTGGTGATGAACTCCGAGAGCTAGATCCGAAACCCTCATTCGAATCGATTTGCCGAAACCCCGAGAGGGCCCAAACAAAGGTGAGTCTGTGTGTTTAAATAGGGGCAAATGAGAAGCCCAAGTATGTGCATTGATAATTGTGTTAATAGTTGTTGGGAACCATTAATGAAAAAATGGGTTAAAATAGGGTTGGAGATGAACTCCATTAATGACAGAGGTTCTGTCATTATTGATCGATCAATGAAGGCATCGATCGATCAATGACAAGTGGTGATCGATCAATGAAGATCATTGATCGATCAATCTGTATAACACAAAAAGGGGAACAGAAGCCCCTAAATCCTGGAAGTTCAATGCCCGAAGGGCATTGATCGATCAATCCTGGGTATTGATCGATCAACAAGAGAGTGATCGATCAATGACAGTTGGTGATCGATCAACATAGGTATTGATCGATCACTGTAGAGTGTTGATCGATCAATGAAGGCATTGATCGATCAATCTGTATAAATAGTTAATGAGAACAGAAGGTGGGAATTTTTGAAAAAGGGTTAGTGATCGATCAATGAGGGCATTGATCGATCAACAGGAGGCATTGATCGATCAACCCAAGTGGTGATCGATCAATTTAAGTTGTGTTAAATGTGAGTAAAAGAGAGGTTATTGATCGATCAATGAGTGTATTGATCGATCAATGATGATAGGTGATCGATCAATAAGGTGTATTGATCGATCAAATGGATTGTTGCAGAAGGAGAGCTAAGAGGGTGGTGATCGATCAATGACAGGTATTGATCGATCAACAAGAGGTATTGATCGATCAATAAGAGTGGTGATCGATCAATCACCCCTGTTTTGTTTTGTTTTGGTTTTATGGGTTAAACACCACCAGACATTGTGTCGGTTAACTTTCTGACATCCCTAACACTTAAAGTACTATGTTTATGATCTAGGATCAAACCCTGATACCTTGAAAAGGCTTTGGATTTGCTTAGAAGATAAAGTGACCTGAGGTAGGAGAAAAACCAACTTAAACTGCTTTTGAGTATGATTCCATGTTTATTTCATATCTATGCCCTGATTTTTGTTTTTACCAAGCATGTATGCATATCATGATTCTTGCTATTCTGATTTACATTCTGATTCGTGATCAAACACGCTCGATGTCATTATCTGATCTGTGAGGTATATATGTATGTGATTTGATAATTTAAACCAGATGATCCCCACCGACCCGGCGGTATATCCGATGCCTGGCACACTTGTGCACCTGCTTTCAATCCTCGGCACAATTGCACTCCATAGATGAGGCATTGTTGCACTTTCAAAATTGTTCATGTGAACAACGATTGGTTGGGGTTTCTTATCGGGCATTCCTGTTTACTCCGTGCTATATAGTCACGGGAGTTTCTTAAGTTAAATACACACAATTTAAGTACTCTGATAATATATTTGTATAACATCTGATTTCTTGCATAAAATCTCATCTTTTAGTTTGATTCGTCATGATTATACGTTCCTGATTTGATTTCTGTTATGAGATAGCATGATCTGCATATTCAATTCGTTTAGTTGGAATTCTTCTATTGAGCTATGATGTAGCTCACCCTGCTTTCTAAATCAATTTCGAGTTACGAAATGTAGCTCCGAACGTAGAGTGACCAGGATCTGACTGACCAATTTGGTGGCCGAGGCCGAGATGAGAGAGGACATTGATGAGATGAGTTCTATCAATTTAGATTATTGTGTGCCTGGTGGCCACTTTTATATATATTTTAGTAGGATTACTTATTGTATTATTTATGCATTCTATTCGAAACCACTATCGGGAACCATTGTTTGGGTGATGGATGTTCATCACCAATGGTTCTTCTTGGTTCTTTTTTGAGAATGTGTATTCTTTTGGTTTTATATAGAATTAACTGTTCTATCATTATTGTTCTTTATGGGAAATGCGTTCATAGATGACTGACTCGATCTACCACTGCTGGATAGTGTCTGCTTGGCTTCCGTTATACGAGCAGACACTCGTGATTGTCCCGGGGATCATCCAGAGTATGATCCTGATGGCACGGATTTCTGGGTACAGAAATTCGGGCTGTCACAGTTGGTATCAGAGACTAGACGTTAGGTTGAACTACGGGTTCAAGTTAGATTGTTTTCACAATCTATGTACTGATTAATGTTGTTGTTTTCACAATGACAGACCAGTATGAGCCCTAAGTTCAGAGGAGGGCACAGTGGAGGTAGAACAGGTCAGAGAGAGATTCCTCTGAGGCCAAGGACGAGGAGACAGACATTCAGGCGGACGAGTTCTATCTGTAGCCTGGGTACTGGTGTCCGATGTACTGTATTTTTGTCCTTTTGGATTATTGTGTGCCTGGTGGCCACTTTTGTATATATTTTAGTAGGATTACTTATTGTATTATTTATGCATTCTATTCGAAACCACTATCGGGAACCATTGTTTGGGTGATGAATGTCCATCACCAATGGTTCTTCTTGGTTCCTTTTTAAGAATGTGTATTCTTTTAGTTTTATATAGAATTAACTGTTCTATCATTATTGTTCTTTATGGGAAATGCGTTCATAGATGACTGACTCGATCTACCCTTCTTGGATAGTGTATGCGCTAGCTTTATATCTGACGAACACTGTGATTGTCCGGGGGATCATCCGAGTATGATCTCGATGGCACGGATTGGCATGTAAATCCCTCACAACACCTCTTCTACAATTAGGTTTTAAATGGAAATGGGAGAAAGTTAACTTCATGATGAAAGAAATATTAGTTTAACACCACATTTTAACTGCTTAAGGAGTAGCTCTTTGCTAGCCTCTGTCATAGCATAGTTCATCTGCTTTAATTGGTTATCATTCTCTTTTCTAATTCCCTATAAAGGAGGATTTACCTGCTCTAACAGTAATCTCCCTTCTCTCTACTAACTCTCTATCAGAGCTAATAAAATCTACTCTGTCAAAGAGTGAGTAGAGCGTAAGGTAGAATTGTTGAACAGGTAAGTCTTACATAAAGTCTTGCTATGAAATGAGTTATTAAGGAAACGAGGTACCTGCTAAAACAGGTAGCAGGATGTTAGTAAAAAGGATGGGAACCTGCTAAAGCATGTAGCAGGATGTTAGTAAAAAGGATAGGAACCTGCTAAAGCAGGTGAACTTTGTTATGATAGGGGCTATCAAAGAACCATGCCATACACAGCCTTTATCAATAGTAATTCCTCGTGAACATAATCAATGGTACATGGGCGAATTACCCAAAAGAGTCCAGAACTTCAACTTTTTACCGGAAACCGTCAGAACTATATCTAATTACCTAGCAGGGTCTAAACCCTAAACCTATATTTTTCATACTTATCTAATAGGGTTCAAAAATTCCGACATGTGTTTAAATTCGAATTAAGGGAAAAATGAGTTAGACAAAAATACCGTTAGGTATCATATGAGACTGATCAATTAGTCACATATGAGACCGATCAATCGATCTCATATGGGACCGATTGGTCTTGATAAGTCTCATATAAGACCGACCAATTGGTCCTATAGGAGACCAATTGGTCTCATGAGACCCAAGGATGTATTCGTCTAACTCATTTTTTCACTTAATTAGTTAATTTTGAATTTGAGCACACATCATTATTTTTGAAGATGTCATAAGCGCCTCTTAACACCTCAAAATTGAAAGTGTCTCATACTCTGTCACTATCGACAAATAACATTGGTGCCCAAGAACATCTCAAATTGAAGTTGGAGTTGCTTCTTGAGGTATTATATACGGGTGAGATCATCGCCAGTAATGATTATGTCATCAATATAAAGGTGAGCTGGCCAGGTACCTGCTTCCAAAAGTAGGAGACCTGAGTTCAAATCCTCCCCCCCCCCCCCCGCCCCCCCCCTTTGAGGCCACCTAGAGATTTATATCCTGTGTTGACCCGACATGTGCTGAATTTGGAATGCGCATGTGCCCCTGAAATTAGGCGGGTGCTCTAAGAGGCCCGAATACCCAAATTATCAAATATATATATATATATATATATATATATATATATATATATATATATATATATATATATATATATATATATATATATATATATATATATGCGTTGTCTAGACAAACTTGACAGAGTGATCAACACTTTGATGAAAACCAAGGGTAAGAATGACATAGCTAAATTTCTCAAACCGTTAGAGCCCATCGAAGGCAGCAAACATGGTGTGAGGGACATGGAGGGCGGGAGGAAGTTGCATGTAAACTTCTTCGGTGAAATCACCATTAAGAAAGGCATTTTTGACACCCATCAAAAAAATTTTCCAAAAAAATCTTTTTAAAAATAATCATATTTTTTAAAATATATGATTTTATGTTTTAAATATGATTTTTATGAATTTTTTCTCATTTTTGTCAAAAATTATTTATTTTTTAATATTTTAAAACATTTTCATTACTTCTTTCCAAACGAATCTCAATTATTTATCATATTTTATTGATTTTTCACATTTTTTCATTTTTTTTCCTTGCCAATTTTTTTTTCTGAATTCCGACTTGATAACTATGCTCCTCTCTACTAAATGGGAGTCTTAGTGAGCATTAATTGTGAAATACTCGTGGCATAGTGGGGCACTACAACCTGCAGGAATTATTACGAGCACAAATGGGGATACCTTGTGTATAAGAACAGGGTGCCTCTATTGCCTCCCACGCAATTTTTAAAATCGCCCATGTGTATAACCCCTTCAAAATTATGGATTGCTTCGGATCATATGATGGAGATCGTGTTTCACACAATGGATCTTTAGACCATTTCTCACCTATTAGACGGTCAATTTTTTATTCCTCACAGATCCCAAAACAATGCCCCTTGAATCCTATGGCACACATCACGCTCAAATGTGACTTTAGGGGCATTTTTTGAGGATCTATGACATATGGAATCTAAAATTAATTGTCTGATAGGTGCGAAATGATCTCAAGATTTATTTCATGTAATATTGGGGTGAAATAAGATTTTCATCATTTGATCCGAAGCAATCAATAATTTTAAAGGGGTTTTTGACATGGGCGCTTTTCAAATATTAGGGGGCGCTAATAGAGGTACCCATAAAAAAAAAATTGAGCCCGCATTGAAACGAAAAAAAAAAAAAAAAGTTTAAAAAGCAATGAAGCAACAAGAAAAAATAAAAAATGGGTGCCTTAAAGATTTTAAAATAATAAGTGTGAACCCTGCAAGTTGGTGCTTCCCAAGATTAGGTATGTGCAAATACAGGTAACCTCGGGTAGACAGCAGTGTTACAGTCACACCCATTTATGTTACCGCCACACCACTTAAACATAGGAAATATTATTGACTGCTTTGAATCAACGATGATGATAATTTTCTTCCAGTCTTCCACACAATAGATCTTGAGATCATAGGCCTATCATCAGACGGTCACGTAACCATCTGGGGGTAGGCCCAAGATCTCAAGATCTTTTGTTTAAATGGTGTGGCAATAACAAATATGGTGTGGTAGTAACAATGCTCTTATTAAATTCAAGAAGTTACTTTCTTCTTTGGAGAACACAAGTGATGGAGTGTTGCCAACTGTCTATTCTACCTGAAATTAAAATCATAAACCCCAACTTGCTTTATTATAAGAAATCGCCTAAAGGGGAAAAAGAATGCTGCAAGATTCCTTTCCTTTTATTTGATTGTATCCCACTTTAATAAGGAAAAGTTAAGGCTGGATGAGAAAGAAACAGAGAGAATCTCTTCCTCCTTGAAAACAGAGTTATGTTTGGTTGAGAGTTGAGATCAAAACGTACTAACTATATTATTATTATTTGTTGTTGTACCCAATTCACGATGCCATCCTGGTCAAAGTTCTCACTTGGTCAAACCCTAATAAAACACAAAATTTAAAGAAAGAGAGAAAGAAATTAAGAATTATAATGTATGACGAAAGTTTCCCTCTTTTTTTTTCTTAATTCCATTATGGCATATTTAGCCTCCGACTAAGTCTCCGAGCACATGTAACACCCTCACATCACACATATCAATCGTAGGGATAAATCCATACAATTGATCAATAAAGGGTGAGATTCGAACTTAGAACCTCTGCTTCTTGAGATGTGATCCTGACCCGTAGCGCCAACCCCCTTTATTACTGAAGTCCCTAATTCCTAAGGCATAAGAAAATTTTCTATGCTAGATGCGTAATTTCACCCAACAATTCTACATAGATGATTTGAATTTGCCCATTAATATTCAAAAAGAAACGGTCCTTATTAATCAGTCAATGATTATTTTAATATTAATTATATAATTTAGTCCGAATTAATAGTTTATAATGAAGATTTTATTCTTCTGATAACATAGTCAGTATGAGACACGGTGGGGGATGTACTACCACCAATGGGATGGTGTTAATCATTCAATCATAAGTTTTTCTTATATTATTTTTTTTAAATATATTGACCTTACATAAAAGCCAATTGATAAAACAGCTGTCATGGTTGGACTGATAAGATCTGAAAAGAATATCATATAAATGTTGGATATGATCAATATAAGAGGTGGCCCATTCCACGATCTTGCCGAGAAGATTTGCTTTCTAGGTGCATCTAGGGAAAAGAAGAATGTATTAAGAACGTATTAATGAGCAAATTGGGTGGGCCACTAGCACAAGGAAATTAGAACTATATATATATATATATATATATATATATATATATATATATATATATATGGGTAGTGATCCTTTCACTCAAGTCATGAAATATAATTTCATAACTCTAGTAACTATTGGATTGATGTCACATTAAGTTGACTTTTTATGCACGTGGCATGCAGTCAATAGGAGCTCGATTTATTTTACTTTTTTTGAACCCGAAACCGAAACTGATCCGGTTCAGTTCAGTTAAAATAAACATTCTTATTTTTTCGGTATTTTTTTAGTTTTTTTGGTTTTTTTCTCTATTTTCTTCGATTTACTCACCCTACTCCCTCGGTTTTCAGTTTCAACCCATCCAAACCAAAACCAAACCGAATTAGGATTCGGTTCGGTTTGTGGCGGGTTTCGGTGTGGTTTGGTCCGGTTCGGTTCAGTTTCGGTGTTCGGTTCAAGACTTGCATCCCTACTTAAGTCATCCGATCATTTTCATATATATATATATGCCTATATTTATCGGACATGACCTATTTTTGACTTGTTTAATCCGATATTTGACTCATATCAAATCGGTCGAATGGGGACCCGATACATACCAGCGGGTATGACCGATATTTAAAACCATGATCTAAGCATTAATCAGGTTTTCCCATTTTTATCAAGAACTTTTAAAAAATTCACTCTCCATTTTATCTCACAAACTACAATTTGAAAACATTGTTGATCAACAAACACCACAAGCATTTCAAATGGGTCACCTTGATCAGATCAAAAGAAACTACAGAATTATCATCACCCTACTCTTCCAAACACACTCGACGGAACGGCGAACCTCGCGGAGAACGACCGGGAGAGGTTCTCAGGCTCCTCCGAATCTGACCCGTGATCGAAGTTCTGCATATATGTATACGGATCGTATGGTACTTGTATCGGAGCCGAAGAATCGAAGATCTTTCTCTTTCCTCTCTTTAACTTTCTCCATAGAAGTTTCCACTTTGGTGTGTTCTGCGGTTTCGCCGGAAAATTCACCTTGTCGAACTCATCCTCATAACTTTCGTCGAATCTCCGGCTGTATCGGACGCTTCTCCGGCTATAACTACGCCATATTTTGGCGTCGATGGCAGCAGATGAGCAAGAGGTTTGCGTCTGAAGTTTGGGAGCCCAGCTCATTGTCCTTAGCCTACGGTGCACTAAGTGCATGTGACTATAAATAATAGAAGATGGGTTTGAATAGTTAGATTTGTTTGCTGGTTTTGTTTTTTGAGTCAGCTTCGCTCTGCTTAGGTCGGAAGGTTGACTGCTCTGTCAGATTCAGTGTGAGTCATATACAAAGAAGTTTTAAAATCGTAATTTCTCTCCATCAGACATGCCTTATTTGAGAATACCCACAAAAATGTTCACTAATTTGCATATGACACAATTTGAAATGGTAGGTGTACCATTAGCCGGCCAGATTTTGATTCTATGTTACACACATTCTAAGATCATGATCACTTTTTCGGAGTGTGTCACGTGGAATCAAAATTTGGTCATTCAATGGTATGCTTATAGATCTGTTAAAGATTAGGGAAAAAACCTCTATCGTGCAATTTAAAGTAATCAATGATTTTCAGCATTGGCACCTTCAGAGTTTTGGTGGGTGCAAAAAGTGGTACCTATTTGAGAATTATGGGAAATATCATAAAGGGTGGCGTATTAGACGAGCAGGGAGATGCATCACTTGTGGTGCATGAGCCTTGGAAATGCCCGAAAACCGTTGATGGGCTTCAAATCAGACAATTTAGTTTGGTTTTTACGATAATTTTCAACAAAACAGATCTTGAGACCATAACGTCCCTTTAGCTAAAGAGTCTGTTTTTATTCCACATGTTATATATTCCTAAAAAAAATGCCATCTAAATGATATGTGCCATGTGGAATGATAGTTCTCTATTTTTGGGATTTGTACATTTATGGTCTCAAGATTTCTCAGTGTGGAAGATTGGAGTGAACAACGATCTAGTTCGTCTGATGTGATGCAGTTAACGGGTTTCATGCGATTTTGAATGTAGGCACCCTCAAAGATTGAGTGGGGGCGCGAGCATAGGTACCCTATGCCCTTATCAGATGGTTTGAATTCTATGATGAGCACAATGTTTTGGTTGAGTCTCATCCAAGCAATGACTTGCCACTTGGACCTCTAATATCAACGACTCTATGTGCCACTTGGGCACCATCAATGACCATACAGATGTACTTGGCACATCCACATATTTCCAGCTCATTTTTTCACAATGAGTCAACCAATACGCTTTCACCAATTGGACGGTTAGGATCGATAACCACATTTGTACAAACATCTAATGTTAGATTAGGCACACCCTATCAGATCCCGTTTCTTTAATCAGCAATAAATCCACCGGCTAAAAGCCATTGGGCCAAGCCGATATAAATGGAGACGCACGGATGCGAGCAGTACTCAGATGTGTGCAAGTTATACTGTTTCCACTGCGCACGCCATTATCTACTTTTTCATAGCCTTTTTCGCACACATCAAAAGATTTATGCCAATAAAAATTCTAGTAATATAAATAAGAGTATCTGGCATAAATAAATAATCAAAACGCAAATACCATAAGGAAATATAGTGGGTCTCATAAATCAGACGGATGTTGCCTTGAATCTGGACCGTCAAAAACTATAAAGCAAACCAGTGGATGGGCCACGGCCTGAAAGTCGCACTATTTTAACTTTCGTAGCGGTTATGAGTCTTATGACTTATGATCATCTGGGAGGTGTAATGGGTCGAGTGACCCAACCCGCCATAGGTAAGATTCGAGTCTAAAATCCAATCAGTCAGGTTAGGTTGGGTCGGGTTTAGATATGGTCCTATGTTCTTGCCTCGAGCTAGACCCAACCCAACTCCCTATCAACCGATGAATGCCTGTTTACACATAGCACAGATCCCAAAAAGTAACCCTAAGAGGATATTTGAGGACATGGTTCAAAATTTCAGCCAAAATGTTTCGGTTTCGGTTCCCACCGAAAACCCAAATTTTCGGTATTTATAGTACTGTGGGGAAGATTTCGGCCAAAATTCAAAATTTCGGTTGAATTTTTGTTCAAATTTTCAAAATGAAATTCGATTTTTTTATCCTTGTTTGAGGGTGAGATGTGGGCAATATACTTTTGAGCAACTTTTTGAGATATGTACCACATGGAATAAAAACTGACCTTTGATAAAACGAGGTAGATCGTCTGATCAAAGCACTTTATGGCTTTCAGCAAAGGCACCCTTAGTATTGGGTAAGCTTTTCAGCATAGGCGCCCTCAGTAATTAGGTAGGTGCCCAATAGAGCTACCCTAGTCATAAATTAATATAACTCGGTAAGAATTTTGGGCCGTTGAGGTCATCTTTGAAACCATTTTTCAAACTCAGGATTAGTCACATTTTGTAGGTAAAGAAAGCTAAGCTTAGAATAAATCAAATCATTTTTTTAACAAAGTAGAATCACAATGAGATCAACTTGTGGACTATCAATAATCATTTTGACTCTGTATAAAATGAAAAAGAAGATTAATAATAAAATGCATATTTAAAGAGAGTAGAAGTGATGTGAGAATAAAAAATTAATCACTCAATCCAAGTAGTTCATAATTCATAACAAATATATATGCTTTATGTTCCATCAAAAAATATATATCTATGCTTTGTACAGGGTTTTCAATGGGTTGGGTTGACCCGATGTCCAACATGCTTTTTTAACTGAGTCTGGTACCTAAACTGGACCTGTTGGGTCGGGTTGGGTCAGGTCGGGTCAGGAATAAGTCTAGTAAGGTCTAGATATACCAATGACATATCGAACAGCCAAACTTTTTCCTCGACCCTATTAATATCCATTAAGTCCGGCCAAGCTTGGGCTATAGCTAGCTTGGACAGTTCAAATCCGCTAGGGCCGAGCTTAGACTTAGCCTTTGCCTTTTGGGGGTGGGTAAGACAAAGCCCGGTCCAGCCTAAGTCCAGCCCATTGAAAAATTATTTATTAATTTTTAAATAAAAAAATTAAAAAGTAATCTTAAAAGGGTACTTTTATTTTCAACCCAAGATTATTCCTTCTCAACCCTTGTTTTATGTGCTTAGATTGTTGACCGTTATGACCCAGACGATGGAGATCGTTATTCGTCCTAATCTTCAACACAATAAGATTTGCATATCATGGTCCTACTATACAAACAGATTTTGATTCCACCCAAAACATATCCCTAATCACTATCCAAGAACCATGTGTGATGTCCACCCATGATCATATTCATTTGTTGGGGTGAGTGCCATGTGGAATCAAAATATGAGCATCTGATTGTAGGCCCTTGATCTCAAGATCTATTGTAGTAAAGGTTTTATCCATCATCTGATTCAAAGAAGTCAACAGGTTAAGCATGTAAAATTGGATTTGAGAATAGGGGTTGTCAATGGGTCGGGCTTTCGCATTGTCCTAGCCCTATCCCTAGGTGGGCCTTAGTAGACTTAGTAGACTTAGTAGGCTAGGGCTAGGCTTTGGGCTTTCAAACATGTCTATTTTTATCTTTTTTGTTATTAGTATGCGATAAATATATATATATATATATATTTACTAATTTACTATTACATAATTTCAAATATAAAATATGAAATAAGGGTATCTCTATTTTGAAAACTATCAAATTAACCTTCCATCTATTAAGAATGACCTAAGGATTAGAAAGAAAGATTCATTTGGTAAAATAAAAGCTTAATTCATTTGGCATATATATACATATATATATTTGTATGTGTGTGTATCAAATTAACCTTCCATCCATTAAGAATGATTTAAGGATTAGAAAGAAAGATTCATTTGGTAAAATAAAAGCTTATATATATATATATATATATATATATATATATATATATATATATATATATATATATATATATATATATATGTGTGTGTGTGTGTGTGTGTGTGTGTGTTTGTTTTGGAATCATTTGTCAGGTGACGTGATCTGAGATGTTGACTCATCGTTCCCAATATGGGTTCAATCCATTGTCCCATTTGTCATATATATATATATATATATATATATATATATATATATATTTATATTTATATTTATATATGAAAAATGTTTATATGACTCGAGTCATGAGACAAAAACTCAGATTGGGTGCATGTTACATCAGATTAACTTTTTAAGTAAATCTGATGTGACATGCAATTAATGATTAATAGAGTTATGAAAATATATTTCATGATTAGAGTGAGAAGATCATTACCATATATATATATATATGTGTGTGTGTGTGTGTGTGTGTGGGGGGGGGGGGGGTGTCTTTTCACATCTTAATCAAGCCCTCAAGTTTTAGGATTTTATTTTAAAGGCTCGAGCCATACCTTAGGGTACTCAAAATTTAGTGTTAGACCTAACATTTAGGGGCGGCACGACCTTTTGATAGTCCTAATTAAGAAAACTGAAGAAGAAGGGTAACTTTAATAAGCCCCTTCCCCAAAATTAGACGTTTGAGAGTGTGTTTTCCTCCGTCTAATGTTAGATTCATGAGCTCAAGATTCCTTTACTTGAAGATTGGATGGAGCCAAAGGCTATTTCTTTAGTTAAATTTTTACTTGAAGATTGGAGCCAAAGGTTTCTTTAGTCAAATTTAAGGCAAACAATGATTTTAGGCACACGTGTTTACAAAGATTCCGTAGGTGCTATTAAAACTGCCCTAAGAAGAATTGTGTATTGCAAATAAATGTTCCTACCTTCCAAACATTATTGGACACGTTTTAGGAGTGATGAAATGCTGATCCATGTCAGATGCTCCGTCAATTTTGACTTTAGATTTTGTTAGCCAGATCACCATTAGACTTTGATTGAATTAACTATTACAATCTACTTGAGCTGCTGGTCAATGCTGACTCTGTAAGTGAGCTGGCTACATAAATGGACTCAATTCAAAATCACATCCATCCAATAATCTCTTATTAGATTAGAAGCCTAACGCATGGATGATTTAAGGAGCTAGTAGTTCTATTTGCACCTACCAAATTTTTGAGGGCACTCATGTTGATTTCACATGACACCCATTAACGTACATCTCTGGAGGCCAATTTTTCATTCCACATGGCACACATCCTGAGAGTGACTTAAAAATTAGGTGGCACACGTTACACTCAAACTTGATTTTCAGGTTATCGTTGAGATATGTGCCAAGTGGAATTAAAAAAAAGATCTCATAATCTGATTCAAAGCAATTAATATTTTTCAGTATAGGTGCCCTCGGTAATTCAATATCTATAAATAGAGCTATCCAACAAAATATTAGTAATTATATATGGCTATATCGAAATGTCGGGCCATGCAAAATTTTGGATACCCGACCGGTAAACAACATATGCCCAACCCAACTGACTCGCCGGGTGAAGGGTATATGCCCGATCCAACCCGAAAAATTGACCTGACTTGATGCCCAACTCAAAATTTCGATCCTAGGAGGTAAGAACTCATTACTTTCCTTGATTTTGTATGTAAAAATTTTACCAGAATTTAGATACCCAACGGGTAAAAGGAATATGCTCAACACAACCCGAGTCGACAGGTGGAGGGTATAATCCCGACTCAACCTGAAAAATGGATCCGACTTAATGCCCAACTCAAAAACCTGCTCCTGCCAGGTAAAATTCCATTATTTTCTTTAATCTTTTATTAAAATTTCGGGTGAAATTGGGTCAACGTGGCTCGACCTAAACTATGAGTCGCTCAACCTGAAGGTCGGTTAAGTTGCTTCATGCTCGACCCGAGTACAAAGATCTTTGGTGATCTGGCCTCTATCTAATACCAGCTCTATTGTTTTCGGGCATTAGGAGGCATTATAGATGAACGGTATAATTTTTTTCCTCATTAAATTTTAAACCTATGTTTGGTCAATAAATAAATATATCTATATATATATATATATATATATATATATATATATATATATATATATATATATATATATATATATATATATATATGAGCCATTACTTGCACACACTTTTTAAGTGATTGCGCCAGATTGCAACGAGTTTAAAAGAAAGACGTGCAAGTTTGGCGACCTCTACAAAGTGAAAACACTATCTAAGCCGTTTGATTTGAAGGCCATGATTTAAAGATGTCAATTGCAAAAGATTAGAATAAAATATAATTTTCATCATTTGATTAAATGGAGTCAAAGACTATTATATAATTCAACAATTGACTACAATAGATCATATGACTAGTATCTTGTTTTGCTCCAACTTTACGTATCAGAGATCTATTGATCATGAACTTCAATCAGGCTTAGAGATATCTCTGCACCTAATGATATGGGCGTGCCACGTAACGCCTTTTTGTGCAGTGATTGGTATTGCTTTATAATCATTTACCTACATTTTAACTAGGGTTATCTTTCTTTTCAAAAAAATAGATAATCTTTTTGAAATATCTTGCGCCTGACCACGTGGGTGTCAAAATCCCACCAACCAAGGATCAAAATTTTAGTTTCGGGCATGACCGAAACCGAAATTTTGGCCGAAATTTCGGCCGAAAATTTCAGTACCATACAAAATATGATTGAATTTTCGGTCCAAATTATCGCTTCGGTGAGAACCAAAACCGATAATTTGGACCGAAATTTTGATCATTGCCACCAACCCACCTCTTTTCCACTAAAGATACTAACGTTTTACTACTGAAGTGTCAGCGCTTTGCTACTAGGGTGTCAGCGCGTCACTATCGGAGGTGTCAACGCTCCTCTCCTGGAGAGTCAGCGCTTCGCCTCACTACCGGGGTGTCAGTGTCTCATTATTGAGGTGTCAGACTTCTCTCCTGGGGTATCAGCGCTTCGCTACCGGGGTGTTAGCGCCTCTCTATCAAGGTTTCAGTTCTTCACTACCACGGTGTCAGCGCTTCGATCACTACCGGGTTATCAGCGCTTTGCTATCGAGGTGTCAGTGCTTTGCTATCGGGGGCCCACATTTTTAAGTAAAATAAACTTAAAAAAGTAAGTCTAATATTTTCTTGGAAAAAGGAAGAGAAGAAAGAGACATCTAAAAAAGTCAAATATGACTGTTGAAAGGGAATATAATTTTTAAAATATTTTAAAAGTTTTAATCCTAATTAGTAAAGAGGGTCTTATGCCACATATAGTTCATAGAGCAGTTTGAGCGTAGAGAAATCTCTATGCCCGGGCACATTCATATATATATATATATAGGCATGGGCGTAGAGATATCTCTACGCCAATTGATATGGGCACGATACGTAACGCCTCTTTTTTGAAGTGATGGGTGCCATGGGGACCACTTTACTAACTAGAGTTATATTTCTTTTCAACCCTCATTTTTTACTTTTTTAGAAGTATTTTTAAAGTCTCTTTCTTTTCTCTCACTTCTCTCTCTTTTTCTAAGAAAATATCAAATTTACTTTTGCAAGTGTATTTTACTCAAAAAATATGAGCGCCTGATAGTGAAGCGCTAGCACCTCTGCAGAGAAGCGCCGACACCTTATTTTAGGGGCGTCGACGCTTCGATATATATATATATATATATATATATATATATATATATATATATATATATATAATGGAAGCATTAGCACTCTTAAAACGAAGCGTCGAGGCTTCAGTTAGGGGCGTCTGCTTCAATTATTATTTTTTATGGAAGCGCCAGCGCCCCTAAACAAAGCGTCGGAGTTTCGATAATTTTTATTTTATTTTTTTCGAAGCATAAGCGCTTCGTTTTAGTGGCGTCAATCCTTCATTTTGGGGTGTTGGCACTTCGCTCCCGAGGTGCTAGCGCGCTTCGCTATCGGGCGCCATATTTTTTGAGTAAAATATGCGTGAAAAAGTAAGTGTAACAACCCAAATTTTTTAACTTTATTTTAACGGTGTTAGATGATGTACCACACCATGCATTGTGCTAACGCTCCACACAGGAATCGGAACCCACCCTTTATAATAGAAAATTTTTAATTTTTCCTATATCAAAATTAAACTCATTGTGAAGTGCTCGTCGATACGATTCTAACAATATATAATTTGGTAATTTTTTATAGGAATATAAAAAGTTACGCCCATTTTAAGTAATGAAGCAAGTTAAAGGGTATAACTGTAATTTCGAAAAAGAAAAATCAATTGCTTCGGCGTATGAATTCTTCTTCCGTGTAAAAACTCATATTTTATTAAATCATCTAGTATTAATTAGAGTTGACCTAAAAATTTATACAATTATAAATAAAACTTTAAAAACTCTCTACTCTCTATAATCAAAAATCATTCTCTCTTAAGACTTACACGAACCGACACCTTAAGCATCAACCTTTTCAACTCGAACCATCGCAGATCTATCGTTCACGCTTCAAGAGGTGGGTACTCATCAATCCATCTTGTTCTTCTCAGATCCCATCGCGTAGGATGCGTTCAATCGTCCATCGATGAATTTAAAAATTTTAATATCTTATAAATTAATAAACTTATATGTTTAAATTTATGTTTTCCCTTAAAAGTTGTATATTTTATAAGTTGGGTTTATATGTTATTTCTTTTTTCTTTTCAAGAACTCCTTTATTTAGGTTATTAATATTTTACCTTCTATTAAGTCTACATATTTAATATGTCTACTTCATCTTAAATCTACATATTAATCAAACATGAATATCTTTAAGTATGATAAATCTGTATATTTGGTATTTTATTTTCTACCAAAGTTACATGATTTGTAAGTCGGATTTATATTTTGTTTCTCTTATTAAATAATCCCTTTGTTTGGCTATTTAATATTGTACTTTTCTATTATGTCTTTATATTTAATATTTTGCTCTCTTTTAAATTTATAAAATTAATTAAACTCTAATATTTATAAATCTGATAGATTGACTTAATTGTACTAATACCTTATTGAGCTTAGTTATTTATAAATCTATATAGTTAGAAATTTACTCTTTTATGAAAACTGTAATTTTATATTCATGTTTATCTAAAGGTAATTAAACATTAAAATTTAAATTATATTTTTGTTTATCTAATCCCATTAATGACATCTCGAATATAAAGAAGAAAATAAACAAAACTAATTAAGCCCTAAGATACTATGAATCTGATATATCTATATAATTATAAATTTATCCTTCTATTAAAATTATAATGATATATTATTATTGCAAATCTATATTATTATTTATTAAATCTTAAAACTAAACTATGCTCTTATTTTATTTAAAATAATAATAGATTGTACTATCTTGAAGTTACGGGTCCAAACTCGCGACTACGAACCCCAATTCACGGCCACGAACCTGAGCTCACGGCCATTAATGTACTGGTCCTGATATTTTGGTCATAACTCTTTACTCCGACCTCAAATTTATGCGATTCTTACGGCATTAGAAATAAGACAATAAGATTTACAACTTTGAATGAAATAGCCATTTCACGAATCTAACGTTTTAGAAGTCAAAATAGAGCAATAATTCAGGTTCAATTTTAAATGACCCAAGACTACACAAATTTAGTATTATTCACTTATTATTATGACCAAAGTTCCTATGTATATTATATCTTACTTTAAGTTTTTCGATCGGTCATAATAAATTACAACTTAATAATTATATATATATTATAATTTAATTATTCAATTATTATTATATATATATATATATACATATATCAATTTATCGTTTCAATGCAATCTCTTCGATAACCCAAAAAGTGTTAGAAATTTGATACCTCGTGAAAATTGAACTCTAACCTTTATGTTTTTAAAATCACAATAATAATTACTTTATTTTATATTTGTATTGATGTGAATGTAAATAAATATATGTATAAGCATAACTAAATCTAAATGTAAATCTATGTTGTGTGTATGATAATTTTGTATTTTTATCTTAATCATGTTATACGAGTTATGGACATATTAGGCCATATGTACGTGAGTGTATGAGATCATACCCATGCTTGGGTGTGATGATTCGCCGAGATGGTATCGAAGTGAGAAATACATCATATTTACATGCCTTACAACTCATGGTGGTATGGGACATTATAACGAGTCGGGTGAGTGCGAATTCATTGTAACCTTAGATACGGTGGCATATGCGGTAACCCTATTACCCCGAATTTTAATATGAGAGGATAAGATATGAGTTATTATATGAGATTCAAGCTTTAGGTCTTAGCTATGGTGAGGTTATCTCACTATAGCTCGTCTTAGAATTAAATTGTAAGAATATGTTACAAGTATGAGTACGAGATAAGATATGTTATGAGTACGATAATAAGATACCGCTGTATAGGTCAGCAAAAGATTAAAAACTTAAGTCTCTATAAGACAGATCTCTTGAGAGATTATGAGTATAAGTATGTTTATGAGTTATGTTTGGCCATTATGTCCTCCCATTAGGCTGGGTGGAGAGTATGAGGAGGATAGGGAGGACAATTAGATAGATTATGATATGGTGGTATGATACTATGGTGACCCTCACATGATAGCTTGAGCAGCGACTCTGACACAAGTCGTTAAAGATTTTATAAGTATGTTAATTACGCTTGTGTGATGTACAGGCGTATGTGCGGGAATGATAATAAGATATTGTATGATATGTTATAAGATATGGTAAGGTACGTTAGGATATAAATGTCTAAATCATGATCTTACATTTATGATATGATATGAGTTTTACAATATATAAATAATTTTGCCTTTCTCCTGCTATCTGCTTTGAGATATTATGTTTATCACTCATAAGATGCACCCACAATGCACCTGAGTAGTATGGAGTGGATTAGTGGTGTATCCCACTGATTTTACGTGACTAGGTAAACACATCCCACAACAATCTAACAGTTGTAGGTGATTACACTGATGGAGTAGACGCCGACAATTCAGATCCTACCGACTCCGATTTCGTTGATCCCGCGGGCGTTGAGTACCAGGAGCCTTGGGTGAGCGACACTGCTGAGTATCAGGAGGACTACCGCGTCGATTTCGATCCCAGTGCCGGATATCGACCATTACAGACTCAATATTAGCTTTTGTCTTTATTATTATCATTGACTATATGATGTCATTTATCATATTTGTCTCCAACTCCTTATTTAGATTACTTGTGGATTATCGAAAGTTTATCGCATTTATTCAGTATCTATGACCGCTTTTAGATTTCATATTTATTTGTTGGCTTTCACAGATTTCGTGGAGCTATATTTGCGCAATAACTCTAATTAGGTGTATGTCTGCTTAGCATATTCGGGATATATGCGGGTCATAACTCAGAATTCAAGGCCCTCAGGATGGGGTAGAATTTCGGGATATGACAGTAAGTCTGACAGTTTCTTGAAAAAATAGATAAAAGAAAGAAACTTTAAAAAAGTTAAGAATGACGGTTGAAAGAGTATTTAAGTTTTAAAAGTGTAACCCTAGTTAGTATGGTAGGACCCATGCTACCCATCACTTCCCAAAAAGGGCGCTACATGTCGCACTCATATAATTGGCGTAGAGATATCTCTACGACCGGGCGCATATCCCCGGCCCTCTCTCTCTCTCTCTCTCTCTCTCTCTCTCTCTCTCTCTATATATATATATATATATATATGAAAAGGTGTCCATCCTCCTAGATTGGGGAAACCTCCATTTGGCAGCAGGTTGTCAAATCAATGGCGCACAGAGAATGGGTGCATTGCTTAGATCATATTTAATTTGAAAACTCATGTACACCATTATTTGTTGATCCTTGAAAATCTAAATCATCGAAACCAATCAAACTTCGACGGAAGCTTTAAAAAAAATAAAAATTTGATCTAACCCATCCCCCCATGTACCACGTGGTACCCAAACAGCGCTTTGGGCGCCACGTGGGGATCCACAACGTCATAAAGGACGCAACCGGCTCACATGCTCTGTGTGTCATCAATCTGGCATTCTGTTACAAATTAAAGGTTTTGTCCAATCTTGGAGGATGCTTCCGTCAAAGTTTTCAAATATGATCTAAAGTTTTGCCCAATCTTATACATATGAGAGCTGGTTAGGTCCGTCCTCCAAGATACACGTGGAGCTCCACGTGGCATTCAAAACACATTTTGGGTGCCACATGGAGTACGAGTGCGTTGTTTAGATCAATTTAGAAAAAAAAAATTAATTTCAAAAATTATCTTTAAAACACAACTCAAACTTGGATTAGTTTTAACGGTCCAAATTTTATTTCTAAAGAAATACATAGTAAAGATGAGTTTTCAATTTATTTTATTCCAAAGATTATCTAAGCAACGCACTTGTGCTCCATGTGGCATCAGAATAGTGTTATGAGTGTCACACGGAACTCCATGTAGTATCTTGGAGGACACTCACCATCCTCTGTTGGTGGACAGAACCCTTTTCATATATATATATATATATATATATATATATATATATATATATATATATATATATGAAAAAAGAGTATGTGGGTTGGAGTGCATGGATGAACTCATGCACTAGAATCCTAGATCACATGGCACTTGATCCCAAAACAACACCCTTATGGGGATCATGTGTCATATGGCATGCAATTTATTTAAAAAATAAATTAAAATTAAATTTTTTTGGTGGTCAAAATTGTGACAAAGTTTATGTACCTCCCCACACATTATGGTGCATTGAATTTTTTTTCCTTTGACCACATTTTGGACGGTATATATACATCAGATCATGTCCAAATTTTTATTGTGGCCTCTGATCGTCCTCGGGCAAGTTGTCGTGATACTTAATCCCTTGTATGGATGCCACATGAACCCCACCTGACTCAAATGCATGGATCCACCAATCCATGCATTTGAATGTATGTATATATATACATATATACTAGTGGGCCCTGCACGTGCGAGCAACTTATTTGTAATTATAATTCTTATGACAACGAACTTGACAGAAAATAAAAGAAATGATCTTAAGGACCAGTGTGAATGGTGTAAGATTATTTTATCAAAGATCATTAAAACACCATTTGGCCAACATAAATTGATATGACATTAAATAGTTGATAAATAGGACATTCGTAATGATAGAAATCAATATATTTCTGCTCTAATTTGGATAGCACCAGTAAAATAATATTTGGAATGATAGAATGATATACTGATGATTTTGTTTGTTCATAGTCACTAAATTTTATCCATTTGTAAGGATTCCTTCATCTTCCACTGAAATTTGTTCATCAGCCACATTCCATTCACCTCATAAGTCTTCCTCACAAATAGAAGCTTCACTAAGCTTTTTAACCATCAGTATGAACATTAAAACTTTAACATGTCTCATCAAAAATGGGCTATTAACTAAGAACTCCACCATTGATGCTATGGAAAAGCAGAAGACCTAATTCTCGTAGTGACATTGAAAAAGAAATATGTGGTTATTTTATTATAAATATTTCCCAAAGTAAATCCTCACTAGAAACTCATCAATATTTTACTTAGTGATCGAAAAATAAATTGGTAATCAATTTGAGAGGCCATATAGATATCATTGTGGTATCCCATCGCCACTTTTCAACATCCCTGCACCACCTCGACTTGAACTGCACAATTCATTCAAGAGTTGCCATTGAAAAGAGAAATCAGATTGGAATTGATTATTAACACCAATATTTCAGAGTCCGGCTTATCAATAATATAAAAAAATGGAAAAAAGAACACCAAAATTTCACTCTCAACAGGAAAAATTAGTAGTATTTATTTATATGCTGAAAAGAAAACATTGACCAAATCCTCACTAGAAACTCATCAATATTTTAGTTAGTGATCGAGAAATACATGAGAGCAAGATTCCAAACTCGCCCAAAACTCGGCCAACAAACATATCTAAGATTCAATGTTCCGTAAATTCCCCTACATTATGCCTACATTATGCCTGTAAGACCACAAGAAATATGGAACAAAATCAATGGATGTTATCATAAAACATACCTAATACAAGAATATCATAAAACAGACCTGATACCACTCTGTTTTGGTGCTCTGCTGCACTCAATTGCTGATTAAGATAAGGTGTTGATTCTTTGGAACTTACAAAGTTTACCTTCAAGACGTTATGCAAAGTATAGCAATGCGGTTTTACATATAGAAATCATGGCTAGAATTGATGCATATCCAACAGACAGAAAAAGATCAAAGTGGAAGATTGTGGTGATGCTAATTATGGATAATTCTAGAAATCACAAAATCCATTTGGCATAAAATTTTAAGTTTCCAAAATAAGAGATGCAGCAATAATGACTAATGGAATATGACTATATGACTGCCTATTTCACAGATTGGGCCATGACTAATCTATTTGTCGGCCACATGGCACAAGTGTTGTGTAATAACCCGAAAATTTACGTTAAACAGTGACCTTGAGATTCGTGCCCGACTGGTCATAGGTTTGACTAAATAAAAGTTCACTAGTTGACTTGAGAAGTGATGAACGGATGTGATGTGAATATGATGTAAGTGGGTGGAGTGTAGTGAAGATCTGGAGTCACATACACCTATCTATGTGTATGTGCTCAACACAAAGATAAGAGGGATATAAGGGTTAAAGAACCCTAAGTTCATTGTTTTGAGTTGTTGAAGAGAATTAATAAGAGAGAGAGAGAGAGGGAGAAGTTAGTTAATGCAAGGGAGTTATTGTGGCTTGTTGGAAGGAAGATTGAACAACAAAAGCCGGATTCGACGCGACATGGATCCGTTGTAGCCAAAAGCTGGAACCCTAGCCATTCCAACCTTGAGATCCAAGCAAATGAGATTTGATTGAGTTAAAATTTATGTGAATTAAATGCATAGATCATAGAGGTTTAATTGCAGTCAAAATCACTTAAAATCATACGATAAAGGCCTAGAAAAAGAAAGAAAATTATTTAAGAAGGATTAGGAAGAACGGCCCGAAAAGGGGGCTGAGTCTGGCCAAATCGATTAATCGATTTGGGATTTCGATTAATCGATTTGGTCTGAGAAGTTGAAAAGTCATGAGGGCCCGATTTCGATTAATCGAAATGAATTTTGATTAATCGATTTGGATTTCGATTAGTCGATTTGGAAATTGACTAATCGACTAAGAAGCTTCCACCACTGGAGGAAAGTAACCTGGGGAAATCGACTAATCGAATTAGAATTTTGATTAATCGATTTCGGATTTCGATTAATCGATTAATCGATTTTGTGATTTCGTTCACTCGAATTAAAAATCGACTGCTTTATGTTGGAGACCTCGATTAATCGATTTGGGATCGATTAATCAAATTTGAATCTCGATTAATCGATTTTAGTTTCGATTAATCGATTTTGGGAATCGATTAATCAACTGTGACAATTTTGCTTAAACTCTATAATTGACTTTGAGATTCAGGGAGGGTCTTGGACCTTCTTTGTTACATCTTTAGTGATGAGTTACATGTGTTATGTTGTACCATAGGTGGTACGTATGATCGTGAGCACAAGGAGCCGCGTGGGACCTTGATGCTAGAAGTTTCAAAGACTTAAGGTAGGAAATACCTTGAACATGCACTTTAATTTCAAGAGCATGTATGTAGTGATATAATCATCAAATTGAAGTTGTTTTAAATTGTGAAAAGCTTTGTGAAAATGGGTGCGTGTGTGATACCAAAAATGTGATAAAGGCTTCTATGTGATGTAAGTAACTAAGGACAAGTAATCTAATGAGATTGAGATATATATCCCCAGGGGATGAGGAAGTAATAAAGGCATTAGGTGTGATGCAGGTATGTATACATCCCAGGAATGTATACATAGGACTGAATAATTACTGTTGAGGCCTAACTGATATAAGATAACACACTTATACAGTGAACAACTATATGTAATGCACATGATATTTTTGTTATTTGAGGTTTGGAGGATACCCACATGACGGCGGCAGATATTCATGACCGATGCGACGCTAATTCGTCATACCGACGGAGGTTTATCCGTGATCGTAAGTACATCCCAGGGATGTTGTGTGATATTTAACCCCGCCGCCTAGTGAGAAAGGGGCTTGGGTCGTATTCCCAGGGAATACATATATTTTTTTTACAACTGTCTAATTAGATGACGATGAAGGGTATCTCATCGGGGCTCCATGCTATATTGCTCGGGGATTACTTAAGTTGAAGATTTAAGTTTTACTTTAGGCCTGTTCAGTGTCATTCATGATTAAATCAACAGTAAAGTAATACATGCAACTTACCAGTGAATTGAGTATAAATCATCTATTTTTAAATGGTTTTCTAGCAAATGCATAGATTCATCATGCTTTGAATATCATGGAATATATGTGAGTTTTGACTTATATGTTTATTGTGTTGTTCCCTATTGAGCTAGGATGTAGCTCACCCTTTTGACTATACGTCGCAGGTCCATTGATAGCAGCAGCGGAGGCTTCGAGGGACGTGAATCCGGGTGATTCGGATTACGTACTTGGAGACGAGTTAGAGCCTCCTCCCGAGGACTTCTTCTAGGTGACTCTGCTGAGCACTTTGATAGAGAGTCAATTTTGTGAGCAGATTAGTGCGGCTTGGTATGTCAAGCCTCTATTTTTGAAACAATGTAATTAAACTAGATTATTCTTTTGGCGAACCATCTAGGGTGATCTGATATCACCAATGGTTCGGGTCGGTTCTTTGTTCATGCAGTGGCATGAAAGTAGAGCTGTCTTTTACATATGTCAGTTGGGCATATTAACGTTTTTCTATTTTAATAAGATTAATTGCTTTATTTATTAAATTGTGCTTGTTATACCAATGTTTCGTGCTAAGCTTTGGGGCACGGTCTGGAGGATCGTGCTGATGGCACGGGTTTTGGGGTGTCGAAATCCGGGCTGTTACAGTTGGTATCAGAGCAATTTTCTTTTAGAAACTTTGACAATCATTCTTTTGTCAGAGCATAGGAACTTCTGCTAATGAAAACTTTGTTTTCACGTGCAGACCGTGATGTTACCTAGAGGAAGGGGCCGACCCAGGGGCGGCCATAATAGAAGTTTACGTAGTGGAGATGGGTGCATCTCTCTTATAAATAGAGTACCTATAGGAGATGGAGGGGCTTCTGGTAGTGGTGGCCAAGGAAGCCAAGACCAGGAAGAGAGTCGTGATCGAGATCGTCAGGATCAAGATCAAAGAGAGCAAGAAAGAGTTAGAGAAATAAATGAAGATAGATATGAGCGTCAGAGGATGATGCACACCATGGAGACCATGGCAGCTGATATGGCTCAAGCAAAGATCTTTGGCACTCATACAAATGAGCAAGATCACCATCGATACCTCCAAGAGTTCACATCGCCAAAGATCATCTGCTTTTACTGAGTTTAGGAGGATGAGGCCTCCTAGTTTTTCTGGACAGGGAGAGCCCATAGTGGTAGAGCACTGGCTGAGTGAGATGGAGAAAGTTTTTAGTGTACTGATGTGTAGGGAGAACGAGAGTGTCCGTTGGGCAGCCTATATGTTGGACGGGGAGGCCTTGGTGGAAGTCCGTTTCTAGGACTAGGGCTCAGGAGACCTCAGATATGCCATGGACTTGGGACGAATTCGTTGAGGAATTTAATAAACAGTACTTCCCTGAGGTAGTAAGGAACCAAATAGAAATCCAATTTCTATAGCTTACTCAGGGGAAGATGACAGTGAGAGATTATGGAGTGGAGTTCATGCGACTCGCTCGCTTTGCGCCTGACTACGTCATCACAGAGATGATGAGAGCAAAAAGGTTTCAGCAAGGGTTGAGATCAGACGTGAGGGGAAGAGTAGCACCATTCCAGCTGAGGACCTATGGAGAGGTCATGAGTAAGGCCTTGGTGGTAGAAGAAGAAAATAACAACAAATACCTCCAGAGGAAGCAACAAGGAAGGTGGAACTCTGATCAGAGTAGAACGGGAAATTATGAACCGGTGAACAAAAAGCCGAGGTTCATACCGAACAATCAAAAACCACCGTTTCAAGGAGGCTATGGGAGACCGACGCAACAGAGCAACCAGCAGAGATTTCCATTGCTTGCGTCGGGGAGACCGATACGCTACAAGAGCCCTGCGATTACTACAGGCGCTACAGTCACACAGGGGCTTCTCGAGCAGCTTCTTCCACGCCACGGGAGACTTGTGCCAAGTGTGGCAAGAGTCACAAGAAATCAGACTGTAGGGTAGGCACTCGGGGTTGCTTTCGATGTGGCAAGGTGGGCCACTTGATTAGGGAATGCCCTGAGATGAACAAGGGGAAGACGGTTTCAGCACCTATTTCACGACCTATACAAGCGAGGAAGCCGATCGTCCAAGGGAGAGCCTACGCAGTCACAGCTCAGGAGGCTCAGAATACGAATGATGTCATTCAAGGTGAGCTTTCTTTTAAATAAAAAATTTCAATTCTTGAAATTTTTAGATAGAAAAGGTGCATCTATATTTAGAAAATATAAGAAAAAGCTTGCATGTGATAAAATTCTAGTATAATGATAATAAACAAGATATATATGTGAATGTATAATTAGGTGGATTAAACATCTATAAGAAGGGAAGTGACGTGTCATACGAAGCTCGAGTGTTGATAGACCCGGGGTCTACCCACTCATTTGTTACACCTCATTTCGCGAAGAAGATGAAAGTCGACCCAGAGGAGTTAGACTTCATTTTAATCGTGACGGTTCCTACTGGGAAAGCGGTCGATACCGAGAAGGGTTGCAACTCCGTGATCGTGAGGGTCATGGATGGGAGCGATTTTGAGCTACCCGCGAACCTATTTCTGTTAGATATGCAAGGATTCGACGTGATCCTTGGCATGAATTGGCTATCGACCCACTGTGCGACGGTAGATTGCATGAACAAAATTATCACTTTTAGACCGAATATAAGGAGATCGTTCCGATTTAGAGGAGAAAGAACGACGCACCTACCACTTATCTAGGCAGTCAGGGCCGAGCAATTGATCAGAAAGGGGTGTAGCGGATACTTAGCATTTTTGAAGGAGCAAAAAGAGGAGAAGAATGTGATCTCGGAGATAGCAATTGTGCGAGACTTCGCCGATGTATTTTCAAAGGAGTTACCTGGATTACCTCCAGAGAGAGAAATAGAATTCGCCATCGACTTAGCACCAAGAACGGAGCCTGTGTCTAAAGCACCATACAGAATGGCTCCTGCTGAGTTGAAGGAGTTGAAAGAACAGCTACAAGAGTTAATGGATAAGGGGTTTGTTAGACCGAGCGTGTCTCCATGGGGAGCACTGGTCTTGTTTATAAAGAAGAAGGATAGGTCAATGTGTCTGTGCATTGACTATAGACAGTTGAACAAACTCACTATTAAAAATCGATACCCTTTGCCTAAGATAGATGACTTATTCGATCAACTGCAAGGAGCGAAGTATTTCTCAAAGATCAATCTGAGATCGGGATACCATCAGTTGAGAGTCAAGGCAAAGGATATTCAGAAGTCTGCATTCAGGACTCGATATGGACACTATGAGTTCCTAGTGATGTCGTTTGGGTTGACAAATGCCCCGGCTTTATTCATGGATCTGATGAATAGGGTGTTTAAACTACACCTAGATACTTGTGTCGTAGTATTTATTGACGACATCCTGATCTATTCAAAGTCAGACTCTACCTGAACACCAGTTATATGCCAAGCTCAGCAAATGTGAGTTTTGGTTAGAAGAAGTTAGCTTTTTGAGACATGTCTCAAAGCTTGGTGTCACGGTAGATCCAGCGAAGATCGAAGCAGTAGTAAATTGGGAGCAACCAAAGACTGTGACCGACATCCGCAGTTTCCTTGGATTGGCGGGTTACTACCGACGTTTCATAGAGGGTTTTTGAAAGATATCAGGACCACTCACGAGACTCACACAGAAGAATGCAAGGTTTGAATGGAGTGAGGCATGCGAGAAGAGTTTTCAAAAACTCAAGAAGAGACTCACTTCCGCTCCAGTGTTAGCTATACCTTCAGGCAGTGGAGGGTTTGCAGTGTATAGCGATGCTTCGTATACTGGTTTGGGCTGTGTGCTTAATCAACACAAACAAGTGATAGTTTATGGGTCAAGACAATTGAAAGAGCATGAGAAGAATTATCCGACACATGACCTAGAATTAGCAGCGGCCATATTCGCACTAAAAATTTGGAGACATTACTTGTACGGTGAGACGTTTGAGATTTTCACCGATCACAAGAGCCTCATATATCTGTTTACACAGAAGGAACTAAATATGAGGCAGCGCAAATGGATGGAGTTTCTCAAGGACTATGACTGTTCCATACAGTACCATCAAGGCAAGGCTAATGTAGTAGCTGACGCCTTGAGTCGGAAGAGTTCAGCTCAATTGGCTAGTTTAATTTTAGGTATGCACAGATAAAAACTGTTTGAAGATCTGGCCCTATACAATGTAAACATTGAGTCTCAAGCTACAGTAGCCTTCTTGGCTAATATCTCAGTGAGACCGATGATATTTGAGCATATCCATGAGCTATATAGATGAAAGACCCGGCGCTAACAAAGATTCGTCAAGATGTGACTGAATGCATTACATCTGAGTTTTCAATCAAGGAGGATGGTTCCTTATTGTTCAAGGGCCGCCTCTATATTTCGAATAACGCCGATCCACGACGAACAATTCTTGATGAATCACACAAGTCAAGCTATGCTATCCACCCGGGAAGCACAAAGATGTATCAAGATTTGAAAAAGAACTATTGGTGGAGAGGCTTGAAATAGGATGTGGCAGAGTACGTGTCACGGTGTTTGACGTGCCAACAAGTAAAGATCGATCATAGACATCTCGCAGGTCTATTGCAACCTCTACCTATACCGGAATGGAAGTGGAAATCGATCTCTATGGACTTCATCGTTGGACTCCCGCGTACTGCGAAGAAGTACAATGCCATTTGGGTAGTGGTCGATCAATTGACTAAGTCAACGCACTTTTTGCCTTACAACATGATGTACACGGCGAGAAGACTAGCAGAGCTCTCTATGAAAGAGATTGTCCATTTGCATGGGATTCCGAGTAGCATTGTTTCGGACCGTGACCCATTGTATGCATCAAAGTTCTGGAAGAAATTTCAAGAAGGAATGGGAACGCAACTAGATTTTAGTATGGCATTCCATCCACAAACTGACGGACAGACTGAGAGGGTCAATCAGATCATTGAGGACATGCTTAGGACATGTATGTTAGAGTTACAAGGATCATGGGATCAGCATCTGCCCTTGATTGAGTTTGCATATAACAACAGTTTTCAGACTAGCATTGGGATGGCACCATATGAAGCACTTTACGGACGGCGATGTAGATCGCCCATCAATTGGAAAGAAACGGGTGAGAAATTCATTTTGGGACCCAAAATACTTGAAGATAATGCCACCTATGTTCGTATGATAAGGGCAAAACTCAAAGCGGCTCAGAGCAGACAGAAAAGCTATGCCAATATTAAGCAGACGAGTGTAGACTTCAAGGTGGGTGAACACGTGTTTGTGAAAGTGTCATCTATGAAGGGAGTCATGAGATTTGGAAAGAGAGGGAAGCTAAGTCCCCGCTATCTTGAACCGTTTGAAGTTTTGGGTCGAGTAGGGGAAGTTGCTTACCGCATTGGATTGCCACCGTTATTCGATCCAGTACACAATGTCTTCCACGTATCTATGCTTAGGAAGTACCTTAACGACCCTGACCACGTGTTGAGCGGTCAAGCTTTTGAGATGCATGAAGACATGACCATGATCGAAGAGCCGATAGAGATTTTGGATCGAAAGGAACAAGTGTTGCGAACGAAAGTGATTCCACTAGTACTTGTCCGATGGAAGCATCATTCGGCCAAGGAAGCTACATGGGAGCGAGAGGCCGATGTGAAAGAATAATATCCGGCCTTGTTTCAGACCACTTGAGAGTCAATTGTACCCCCGCAAGCATGTTTGTGGATTTTAACAACACTTGTAATCCAATGTAGATTTTGATCAAAGTATGACATAGAAATAATTTTTATACGCACATGACCATGATGATGTGTTTTGTAGAACCAAGGATCAGTTGGTATAAAAAATTACCAAGATAAATCAAGGAAACAGAGAATTTTGAAAATCTACAAAATCTGATCAAAACCGATTAATCAATTTTCAAATCGATTAATCGATTTGGAAATTCGATTAATCGATTATGTTCGATTAATCGACTGGCATGTGCCAGTGACTGAAAAATTGATGAGGACTCAGAAAATGAAAGAAGGGAAATTTTGACTAATCAATTTGAATTTTGATTAATCGAAAATGGATTTCAATTAATCGATCTGGAGGTTCGATTAATCGAACAACTTAGGGAATTTTGAAGAATTTGAAGAATTTTGTGTGATTTCAATTAATCAAAAAACAATTCGATTAATCGATTTGGAATTTCGATTAATCGAACTGGAGTCCGACTAATCGAGTAACTTAAGGAAATTTGAAAAAATTTGAAAGAAATGCACGATTTCGATTAATCAAAATAAATCGAACTGGAGTCCGACTAATCGAGTAACTTAAGGAAATTTGAAAAATTTTGGAAGAAATGCACGATTTCGATTAATCAAAGTATATTTTGATTAATCGATTTTGGAATTTCGATTAACTAGCTCACGCCAGTGAGCTCTAAAATTTGAAATTTTTAACGGATACGATTTCGATTAATCGAAATGGTTTTGATTAATCGATTTTGACTTTCGACTAATCGATTTTGACTTTCGACTAATCGATTTTGGCTTAACCTAGTTTTGAATATCGATTAATCAACTTTGGATTTCGATTAATCGAGCCGGAGCCTATATATATATAAATTGATGGATTTTTTTTTTCGCCCCATTGGAAATCATTTGAAGTTTTTGCTTTTGTGCGCCTTCTTCTTCCCTCCGACCGACTTGCGGCTAGGGTTTTTGGGCATTTCGGATCGGGATCGCATAACATTGGATCAAAACCTAAGGTAAAACCCTAGTTTTTACTTTCCATTTTAAACCACGAAAAACCCTAATTTTTGTGAAATTTCACCAACCATGTCGCCCAAAACCCGTTTGTCTTCGAAGAAGGCAACCTTTAAGCTTCCGGTACGGCGTAAGAATGCCGCACCGCCACCACCCACCCCATCACCAGTGAGGACTCCATCACCGTCGGCATCGGAGACCACCTCCGGTTCGACGAGCGCGTCTTCACGCGAATCCACACCCATGCCGCCACCACCCACCAATGTGCTTCAACCCAATGAGTGGTGGGAGGCTAAAACCTTTGAGACCGACTACGTCATTGACCAAACCCTATTCACCAACCCCGAGGTACCGGGTGAGACCTAATGGGCTCGCAATTACCTTCAAAATGCCAGCCTCGACAACCTTTTGAAACCAATCCGGGGTTCCTACTACCCTCGGTTGGTTAGACTTTTCTACCAAGGGCTCATGGATGGACCAACCAACGACGTGGTTAAGACCACCATTGAGGGTCGGGAATACACGATCACCCATCGCCACATACACGAGGTACTCGAGTGTTACCTCAATTTCACACCAGAGACCACCCTCTTTCCACCCTTCGAGGAAGAGGTTAAGTTTGAGGAGATCGTCGCCCGTATGACTAACGGGAAGACGGGGTCGGGATCCTCCATTAGGAGGGTCGACCTTCCCCACTATATGTGGATGCTTGATTCAATAATCAAGTGTAACCTCTACCCCATGCGCCGCGACACGGAGCGCGTAGAGAAAGTGCAATAGGCACTTTATGCGGCCTTTTGTGGCCGTTGGTTTGACGCGACCATGCTCATCCTCGAGAGGATGAGATACATTAAGGGTAAGTTGATGAAGGGCAACTTACGGTCCAAGGAGAAGATGTTATATGCTCGGCTCATCTCGAGCATGTTGGAGTGTTATTCCAACGCTCCCGAGTATGTGGTATCGCCCCATGAGGTGAGGGCAACAGACCAAGTGAAGACATTTTCAAAGTCTTCCTGGAGCCGTAGTTACAATTTATTATAGCGGACCCTACCGGCTCCGTGTCCCGTTCCAGCAGCAGCAGCAGCTCCAGTACCACCACCACCCCCACCACCACGTCTGGACCCACCCATGGATGGGGCACACCCGGTTGAGCCACCAGCGGAGGGGGCACCCTCCCATACCACCGCTTCACCTACGCCGCCAGCACAGTCCGCGGCAGCTACGCCTACTTCTTCCTATCGTCGGCGTGCAGCTCACCAGGGACAGACGATCGAGGACGTGTTGGCAAGCATGGAGGCCAACAATGAGCGGATGGACTTCCTTATATTCCATACCCTCCGCTACATTTACCCATTAGACTACCAGCGGCGCCTAGCTCAAGAGGATGAGTGGACCGCCTTCCATTCCGATCTTCCATCGACCACCTGACTACCAAGCGCGATGAGCTCCACCACCAGCCCACCAGGCACCGGCCAGACTTCACGGCCGCGCCGTTACCCGCAGACGGTCGGCACCAGCTCAACAACCCAGCCCCCATACCTCCGCCAGCTCAGATGGAGTAGCCCACCCCTGCATCAGCCCAGCCAGGAGAGGGGACGTCGTGAGACTGAGATGAGGATGTGTGTTTTTTTTTTTTTTTGTATGCCTATTTTTGACACTTTTGATGTCATGAAAACAATGACATTCAAAGTTATAAATTTTGCACATTAATGAAATATAGAAAAAAAAAATTTGTATCTGCGTAAATTAACTGTGTCTAATTACTTTGGTATGTGGGTACGCGCCACCCCAGTGTGCGGGGTACCCAAAGCAACCACCTTTGGGTTATTTTCGAGGACGAAAATTCCTAAGGTGGGGAGGATGTAATAACCCGAAAATTTGCATTAAACAGTGACCTCGGGATTCGTGCCCGACTGGTCATAGGTTTGACTAAATAAGAGTTTACTAGTTGACTTGAGAAGTGATGAACTGATGTGATGTGAATATGATGTAAGTGGGTGGAGTGTAGTGAAGATCTGGAGTCACATACACATATCTATGTGTATGTGCTCAACACAAAGATAAGAGGGATATAAGGGTTAATGTGACAGCCCGGATTTCGACAACCCGAAACCCGTGCCATCAGCACGATCATCTTGACCGTGCCCTTTTTGCTAAGCACGGAACACTGGTATATCAAGCATCAAAAAGTATAATAAACGAAATTGCGGAATTTAAATCTATATTAATTAACTATCCAAAAGACAGTTCTAACCTCATGCCTCTACATGAGTGGAGAACCGATCCGAACCATCGATGATAGCAATCATCACGGATGGTTCGTCCCAAAAGAATGATCCCAACTCTATATATATACATGGTTTAAACAGAATTAAGGCTTGACATACCAAGCCGTACAAAACTCTCTCTAAAATCTCTCAAAGTGGCACAACGGAGTCCTCTAGAAGAAGTCCTCTGGAGGTGGCTCCAACTCTTCGCCGGCCGCAAGGTCCGACTCACCGGGGTCAGCGTCTCCTGAAGCCTCGGCAGCTGCTAGTAGTGGACCTGCGACGTATAGTCTATAGGGTGAGCTACATCCTAGCTCAATAGGGAACAAACACAGTTGAACATATAAATTATGACTCACATATATTCCATGATATGCCATGCACGATGTGTCTATGCAGTTATTGATGAAACAGTTAAAAAGCATTTCGTTTTACTGTTGATTACATATGTTTTCATTTACTCATGAATGATGCTGAAAAGGCCTAAAGCAAAACTTAAACTTTCAACTTAAGTAATCCCCGAGCAATATAGCATCGAGCCCCGATGAGATACCCATCATCGTCATCTATATAGACAGTTTTAACCGTATTCCCTGGGAATACAAATAGTACCCAAGCCCCTTTCCCCTGGAGATTGGTGGCGGGGTTTCACTTGTCTCAATCAACACCCCTGGGGTGTGCTTACTATGTACGGATAAGCCTCCGCACTGGCCTACGGTTTCGCCGCCGTATCGGTCACGGATATCCTGTCGTGTCAGTCGTGGATATCCCGCCACGTCGGTGGGGTACCCTATCAAACCTCAAATAACAAAAATATCGGTGCCTTACATATAGTTATTCACCGTGTAAATGTGTTATCTTATATCAGTTAGGCCCTATCAAACATGATTCAGTCCTTGGATACATCCCTGGGATATATCCATTTACTTGCATCACACCTGATGCTCTTATCTCTTTACTTCTTCATCCCCTGGGGATGGCTCATTATGTTTACTCTTATGAATGTCACACATACACCTTTCACAAATTCTTAAGAAATAATAATTGAATTGAATTCTATATCACTACATACATGCTCTTGTAAAATAAGGTACATGTTCAAGGTGTTCCCTACCTCAAGTCTTCATTTGTTCAATGCATCAAGGTCCCACGTGGCTCCTTGTGTACTAGTCCACACGTACCACCTATGGTACCACATAACGGGTGAAACACATCACAAAGGATGCAATAAAGAAGGTATAAGACCCTCCAAGAATCTTAAAGTCAAACCCAAAAGTCAACACAATTTATCTCAGTCGATTAATCAAATTCCAAAATCGATTAATCGAATCTGATTCGATTAATCGATTTCCAAAATTGATTAATCGAGGGTCAATATCGATTAATCGAAGTAATTTCGATTAATCGAAATTCTCTGTTTCGCAAAGTCGATTCTCAATTCAAGTAGTCGAGTTTTCATTCGATTAATCGAATCCAAATTCGATTAATCGAAATTCTCCTTTTCGCAAAGTCGATTCTCAATTCGAGTAGTCGAGTTTTCATTCGATTAATCGAATCCTAATTCGATTAATCGAAATTCTCCTTTTCGCAAAGTCGATTCTCAATTCGAGTAGTCGAGTTTCTAAAATCGATTAATCGATCCCAAATCGATTAATCGATCCCAAATCGATTAATCGAAAATTGAAATCGATTAATCGAAATACCATTTCGATTAGTCGATTTTCCACAAGTCATTTCCTCCAGCCCCTGGGGTCCACTGGAGGTTCCCAGTCGATTAATCGATTTCCAAAATCGATTAATCGAAATCCAAAGTCGATTAATCGAACTCCAATTCGATTAATCGAAATCGGGTCTTCTGACTTTTCAACTTCCTGGCCAATTTCGATTAATCGAAATTGTCAGATTCAGCCCCTTTCGAGCTGTTCTTCCCAATCTTCTTCCATACTTTTTCCTCTATTTTTCTAAGCCATTATCCTATGATTTAACCCACATTCAACCACAACTTAACCCCTATAATCTATGCATTTTATTTACAAAAATTTTACCTTGAATAGATCTCAAGTTGATTTCAATCCAGTGGTTGGAAGGCTAGGGTTCCAGCTTTGCTTTTAGCGGATCCCTCGCGTCGAATCCGGCGTTTATTGCTCGAATCTCCCTTCCTCAACTAGCATTCACTCCTTGCATTAATCACTCTCTTTACTCTCTCTCTCTTCTTTACTCCTCTCCTTCAACAACATCAAACCCTTACTTTTAGGGTTATTAAACCCTTTTATCCTCTTCCTCACTTGTGTGTTGAGCACATACACCGCGGTAAGTGTATGCGACTACATCCCCACAACACACACCACATAGGCATTCTATTTACCACATCTCATCCGTTCATTACGCCACATACTAACTATTGGACTTCCATTTGGTCAAACCTATGACCGATCGGGCACGGATCCCGAGGTCATAGTTTAGTGTAATTTTTCGGGCTATTACAGTTGAAGAACCCTAAGTTCATTGGTTTGAGTTGTTGAAGAGAATTAATAAGAGAGAGAGAGAGAGGGAGAAGCTAGTTAATGCAAGGGAGTTATTGTGGCTTGTTGGAAGGGAGATTGAACAACAAAAGTTGGATTCGACGCGACAAGGATCCGTTGTAGCCAAAAGCTGGAACCCTAGCCATTCCAACCTTGAGATCTAAGAAAATGAGATTTGATTGAGGTAAAATTTATGTGAATTAAATGTATAGATCATAGAGGTTTAATTGCAGTCAAAATCACTTAAAATCATAGGATAAAGGCCTAGAAAAAGAAAGAAAATTATTTGAGAAGGATTAGGAAGAGCGACCCAAAAAGGGGGTTGAGTCTGGCCAAATCGATTAATCGATTTAGGATTTCAATTAATCGATTTGGTCTGAGAAGTTGAAAAGTCATGAGGGCCCGATTTCGATTAATCGAAATGAATTTCGATTAATCGATTTCGATTTCGATTAGTCGATTTGGAAATCGACTAATCGACTGAGAAGCTTCCGCCACTGGAGGAAAGTAACCTGGAGAAATCGACTAATCGAATTAGAATTTTGATTAATCGATTTCGGATTTCGATTAATCGATTTGGGATCGATTAATTGATTTTGTGATTTCATTCACTCGAATTAAGAATCGACTGCTTTATGTTGGAGACCTCGATTAATCGATTTGTGATCAATTAATCGAGTTTGAATCTCGATTAATCGATTTTGTGATTTGGGATCGATTAATCGATTTTGTGATTTCGATCACTCGAATTAAGAATCGACTGCTTTATGTTGGAGACCTCGATTAATCGATTTTGAGAATCGATTAATCGATTTTGATTTCAATTAATCGATTTTGGGAATCGATGCATTTCAATTAATCGATTTTGGGAATCGATTAATCGACTGTGACAGTTTTGCTTAAACTCTATAGTTGACTTTGAGATTCAGGGAGGGTCTTGGACCTACTTTGTTACATCTTTAGTGATGACTTACACGTGTTATGTTGTACCATAGGTGGTACATATGATCGTGAGCACAAGGAGTCGCGTGGGACCTTGATGCTAGAAGTTTCAAAGACTTGAGGTAGGGAACACCTTGAACATGTACTTTAATTTCAAGAGTATGTATGTAGTGATATAATCATCAAATTGAAGTTATTTTAAATTGTGAAAAGCTTTGTGAAAATGGGTGCGTGTGTGACACCAAAAATGTGATAAAGGCATTTGTGTGATGCAAGTAACTAAGGACAAGTAATCTAATGAGATTGAGACATCCCCACGGGATGAGAAAGTAATAAAGGCATCAGGTGTGATGCAGGTATGTATACATCCCAGGGATGTATACATAGGATTGAATAATTACTGTTGAGGCCTAACTGATATAAGATAGCACACTTACACGGTGAATAACTATATGAATTGCACATGATATTTTTGTTATTTGAGGTTTGGAGGATACCCACGACGACGGCGGATATCCGTGACTGATGTGATAATTCGCATACCAAGACGAAGGTTTATCCGTGACCGTAAGTACATCCCAGGGATATTGTGTGATATTTAACCTCGCCGCCTAGTGAGAAAGGGGCTTGGGTCGTATTCCCAGGGAATACATATTTTTTTTTTTACAACTGTCTAATTAGATGACGATGAAGGGTATCTCATCGGGGCTCCATGCTATATTGCTCGGGGATTACTTAAGTTGAAGATTTAAGTTTTGCTTTAGGCCTGTTCAGTGTCATTCATGATTAAATCAACAGTAAAGTAATACATGTAACTTACCAATGAATTGAGTATAAATCATCTATTTTTAAATGATTTTCTAGCAAATGCATAGATTCATCATGCTTTGAATATCATGGAATATATGTGAGTTTTGACTTATATGTTCATTGTGTTCTTCCCTATTGAGCTAGGATGTAGCTCACCCTTTTGACTATACGTCGCAGGTCCATTGATAGCAGCAGCGGAGGCTTCGGGGGACGTGGATCCGGGTGATTCGGATTACGTACCTGGAGACGAGTTAGAGCCTCCTCCCGAGGACTTCTTCTAAGTGACTCTACTGAGCACTTTGATAGAGAGTCAGTTTTGTGAGCAGATTAGTGCGGCTTGGTATGTCAAGCCTCTATTTTTGAAACAATATAATTAAACTAGATTATTCTTTTGGCGAACCATCTGGGGTGATCTGATATCACCAATGGTTTGGGTCGGTTCTCTGTTCATGCAGTGGCATGAAAGTAAAACTGTCTTTTGCATATGTCAGTTGGGCATATTAACGTTTTTCCATTTTAATGAGATTAATTGCTTTATTTATTAAATTGTGCTTGTTATGCCAATGTTCCGTGCTAAGCTTTAGGGCACGGTCTGGAGGATCGTGCTGATGGCACGGGTTTCGGGGTACCAAAATCTGGGCTGTCACATGCTGGGTAATCCAAGTCATAAAAAAGGTAACTCTTATTGGGAGCTCCTTGGGGCCATAGTAACCAAGTTCGGGGCTTGGGCGTCAGTTGGTTAATTCAAAAAATTTCAGAAGTATTCAGGAAAAATTTTGGGTGCAGAGTAGGTCAGTTTGTATTTTATAGTTTTGGTTCATATATGTAGGTCTGCCCTTACATAAGAATCAAATTTATTGAAAAATATACCTTTAAGGATTTTTTCAGTAAATTAACACTAACTCAGAGACAACTAAACTAATAACCCTTATGTTAAAATAGAACATGGAGTCAACTTATGTAATATGCATACATTTTAGTTACACTATTGCTGAACATAGTCCCTTGCTGAAAATACTTTTGTTGGTCTGATTCTGGTAAATTTTGGATTCCAATCTCAATTGATTTTGATTTACTTTTAATTTGGCATTGGCTGTTCTGTTTTCTATTTTTTCTATTTAATTTTAAGTTATTTGGTAATTTAAAATCTGCTATGGATCAAGGGGAAGGAAAAATCCTGATGCACATTTATGGAAAATTATATACATAAATGGACAAAATTTTTATATATAAAGAGAATAATATTTGCTTTTGTTTCCAATTTTTGTTTTTCAAACAATAGGATTTTTAGGTATGTGATATGTGCTCTGATCACAACAGTTTAGTTATCTGTTCGACATTAAAATTCAACAACACTTTGTAAAATGACTAAAATTTCTGCAAAGATGTCAAAGAGATCCACTAAGGCATTGGCGTCCTTGTTGCCCCACGTAAAAACTGAGGGAGTCTCCCTGCTGGCTTATAAAAAGAAACTAAAATGAACTAAAAAGTCACCTAGAGTGTTCTCTATTCTCCTCATATGGTTTTTCGCCTTCACCATTTAATTCGTGTTCTTCTTTCACCTATTAAGGAAAAAAGATCATATTGATCAATAGGGAACAAGCAACTCAGAATAAATATACAAATAGGAAGAAGACAGATAGTTGTTATAGTTCAACTTATATAAAACTAGGCATAATTAAGTAACCAGGAAATTATGTGAGGGAAGTCCTAGATGCAGTATTTGAGTGAATTTCCATATTATGAATAAATATGGTTATTTTGACAATTAAAGTGATATACTCACAATTTATCATCAACTATATTTACAACTATTTAGAAAGCCAAAAAATTTAGGTAGCACCATCAAAACATCTTGAGTTGCTCCTTGGTCCTCTCTTCGGGAAAAATGAGTAGTTAGAGTAGACCTCATAGAACTGGAGTACATGTCTTTTAGACATAAAATCACTTTCATAGATTTCAAGACAAATCATATAAATTGGTTAGCCTTGAGATCCATGGAAATCCTTTTTTAGAAGAAACTTATTTCCTATAAGTAGATACTCCTTTTATGGAAAAGAGTACAACTCTAGGGAGAGTCAATCCGTCTCTATATCATGGATTCATCTTCAAAATCATAAGATTTCCAAGGTTTTCACTACTCACAATAGCATCCCACCAACAGATAGATACAAAGTTCCAGAGCCAGGAATAAGTAAACTTGTTGCAGGGACCTGGAGGTCCATTGCTACTGCCTGCATCAGTCATCAGTCGATAAATGGATCAAAGATCAAACTTCTGATGTCAATTTACAAATGTATAACACTACACTCATCATAAGATAAATTTCTTATAGCAAAATACCATGCCCAGGAAGCTTCCCAAGAGAAGCACCTTCCTTCCAAGTTTATCCATCAAAAGCATTGCAATTATAGAACCTGCAGACAATATGTGACATGAAAAATGGCGTTCTATAATCCTAAGTAACGTAGGTAGCCTGCTTAAAAATTAAGTTATCTTTACTTAATAAATTTGAAAATCCTACACAAATGTTTGCTACATCTGAAGGTACCCCTGCCCTTTTGAAGATAGTTGAAGAGAAGTAGAACACAACATTTATACCAGATAATTGTTGTAAAGCATATAGGACTGATCCAATATAAACCACTGCAAGAACAAACAACAAATCATAGTTGAACGACAGTGGTGGGATTATATTGAAGCACCCAAAAGAAAGAGTTTGTACAGAGTAGACAACCCATTCATTATTGAGAGTGAACGGAGTATTCATCCTATACACGTGGTATGTGGTGTCATGTGGTGTATGAGGCAATCGCCTAGATCAGATTCTTCGTAAGATTGCATTGAAAAACTATCTGCGCCATTTGATTAAGAGCCACAAAATGAATGCCTACCACGTGATTGCTCAAATCTAGTTTAGGTGTTCAATTTATGGCGCTTGTAACTTCTTAATCACATGGTAAAGATAGTTTTTATGTAGTCTTACAGCTGAACCTGATCTATCTAATGGCTGCATGAATCATATTGCATCACATGCCACCAAAAATGGTGATATATGTAAAGAATCAATGATCCGTTCTCTCAAGAATACATGGGTTGGTTACCTATACCAACCCAAGCATAAGGAAAAGATAACACAGGAACATAAGCATGCATCCAGAATAGGCATAGGTACTTCTGAATGGCGACCATAAAGCAAATCTGAAAATCTTACAAAGTCAAATTCATCCCCTTTTTTTGACCGACATACTTCTATCATTGCAGATTTGACATTTGATCCTCCCAATAGCCTCTCAAATTCGGCTTCAGCTTCCCCAAATCTTCCTCTCTGTACCATGTTAAAGAGTAAGTTCTTTACATTGTAGTCTCTTTATTTGATTATTTATTCTCATATTAATGTTCTATTACTTGTACTTAAAATCAAAAGGTATTAGTATTTTTCGTTCAAATTCACGTATTATTTGGTTAATGAACTCATAGATCTTTGCTTTGGGTCTATTTTAGGTACAAGAGTAAAAAAAATGATTGAAATAATTGGAAAAACATACGAGCAAAATTTTGTTAGATAATACAAGGTAGACAGGGCCGGCCTTGGTCCAAGGCCCAAGAGGGGGCCGCATCGGGCCCCCAAATCCTGAAAGCCTTACCATCTAGTTGCTTAATATAATTTTTAATTTAAAAAAATATTGAATCATTCCAATTATTTAGTTGGTTAAATGACTTTTGTTGTTTTACTTTTTACCAACAGGTTGTGGGTTCAACTCTTCCCAAGTCTCATATTTGCATATTTTTTTTAATGGGTCTCGGCCGGGTCGGTGCTGCCCATTTGTCGGGTCACCGGCCTCATTGGGCTAGGCCGTCCATCTGTATTGGCCCAGATGGGCCTCATTGGTCACCATGGGCATTGCCCGGCCTTAACTAGGCCTGCCACTGCACATATCCCTTTTCACCCATATCTTTCACTCAATGGATCTTGACATCATAGTGCACCTATCAAATTGTCGATTTGTGATTCAACGTGTCATAGATCCCAAAAAAATGGTCATAAAATTACATTTGAGCATGAAGTGTACCATATGATGTAGGGGCATTTTTTGAGGACTTGTGACACTAGGAATAAAAAATTGAGTGTCTCATAGGTGGGCCATGAGTTGAAGATTTGTTTTATGAAAGATATGTATGAAAAACGATCTCCATCATCTCATTCGAAGGAATCAATGGTTTTCAAGGGGGCTTAGGACGTTGGCGCTTTCAAAGAACACATAGCGCATTTAGAGGTACCTTATATATAAAGGATTTGGTCAAACAAATCTGGTCCAATCAAAATTAGACCAGAGACTGGGTCAATATAGATGGTCGGCCTAGCCCAGTGAAGCCAGTGACCCAACCAATGGCCAGCACTGATCCGGCCGAGACCCATTAAAAAAAATATGCAAATATGAGACCTGTGAAGAGTTGAACCAACAACCTGTTGGTAAAAAGTAAAACAACAAAAGTCATTTAACCAACTAAACAAATAGAATGATTCAATATTTTTGTACATTAAAAATTATATTAAGCAACTAAATGGTAAGGCTTTCAGGATTTGGGGGCCGCCTCTTGGGCCTTGGCCCCAAGCCGGCCCTGGTGAAAAGGGTTATGCGCCATATTATTCGAAGGATTCAATGGTTTTCAAAGGGTCCGGGATGTGGGCACGTTTAGAGGTACCCTTATATATATATATATATATATATATATATATATATATATATATATATATATATATATATATATATATATAATTTTCTTATTAAATGACTCTAACTTAAAATAGTGATTTTAGGCTCGTTATAGTTCCATTTTTTGCAAATGACCTGTCAATTTTGATCTATTCGATGAGACTTATCCAATGAACCTATTTTTGAAACTTTTTGAGACTGTTAAAGTACACTAAAATGGCTGTGAAAGATTCAATGGCGGTGAAAGACTAAAAAATGTCCAAATGTTATTGGTTGGGTTACTCGATCTGTCGTATACGTTTTACTATTTAGCTTTTCTCTTTTTGTGTTGCATTTTTTTTTTAATATATACTTTCGTTAATTTGTTAGTTGCATTTTTAAGTTTTAAACAATAAAACGGAATATGGAGATATTTGTAATCTAAAAATAATGAGTATTCTTTATTTGTCAAAAAAGAAAAAAAATTGTGGCATTTTTTTTTTTAAGATTAATACAAAAGAGAGCCCATTTTAGAAACTCGCCTTGGGCCCCCAAAATCTCAGGGCCAGCCCTAAAGGTAGAGAGCTCTCCTAGGTGATTTCCGTTAGAGATTTTACTAATCAAGGTGCTATATTTGCTCTCGTGAATTGAATGATGCTATATCTATATTTGCCGTGTTTGTATTTCACATTGCTAGTTTACTTTCCATTTTTGTTGAACATAACTGGGATTTTGTTTTGCATCTGGGTTGTGGGTGCGGAATGTTTGGTGACATAGAGAAGGGTAGCTCTATTTGCCTACCCAATTAGTGAGGGCACCTAAGCTGAAAAGCCATTGGCGGGATTGAATTAGATGATGGAGATTGGTTTTCATTCCAATCTTACACATGATTGATATTGAGACGATGGGTATACCATCAAACGGCCAGCTTTTTATTTCTGAATTTGGGAAATTTGCCTTGCTAATCCCTGAATTCTATTTTATATTTCTCAATCTCTGTAGTATTGGAGATCAATAATATAAAAAAGAGACAAATAATTTCAAAGAGCAGGTAAATTTTCAGATGCAAAAATCCCAAAAAAATTATAAAAACCCTCAAAAGAACTCATCAAAATCAACCAAAAAAAAAAGCTCATCAAAATTTATAAAAAAATATCATGAAAAAATATCCAAAATAAACCCTAAAAAATTCAAAAAAAACTCATCAAAATTGATTTTTAAAAAAACCACAAAGACCCATCAAAACCGATCAAAAAAAAAAATTAATAAGAAAAAAACCCAGACCAAAAAAACAACCATCCAAATTTTGCAATGAAAAAAAAGAAAAAAAAAATAAGGGTTTTGTGGTGAGCAAAAACAAAGAAATAAAGAAAGAAAAAACCCCATAAAAATTGCATCAAAACAGCAAAACCATAGAAAAGATAAATCAAAATTTGAAGATTTCCAACCCTAAAAAAAATAAATACAAATTTGAAGATTTCCAACACAAAAAAGCCCTAAACATGTCAAAGATCAGAGTTTTCCCGAACGAATCACAAAAAAGCCCTAAAAATCCATAATCTCTGCAATTATGGCTTCTTCTAAATAAAAATTTGAAGATTTTCAGATAATATATATATATATATATACATATATAAAATAAAAATAAAAAAAGCCCTAAATATTCATAATCTACCATGAGGAATCAGAAAAAAAAAATTGAGAGAGGGATTATTACCGTGAGGAATAAGAAGAATAAGAAAGAGAGAGAGAGAGAGAGAGAGAGGTAACCTGATTCAAAGTTTATATATATATATATATAGATAATAAAAATAAAAAAAACCTTAAACATTCATAATCTACCGTGAGGAATAAGAAAAAAAATAATTGAGAGAGGGATTATTACCGTGAGGAATAAGAAGAACAAGAAAGAGAGAGAGAGAGAGAGTGAGAGAGAGAGAGAGAGGCAACCTGATTCGAAGCTTCGGGCGGAGATTGACTTTCTGATTTTTGGCCTATTCGATAGAACAAGGGTCTTTGATAGAATCAAAAGGAGAGAATCGAAGTGTCTTTTAGATGGTACCAAAGGGTTTTTGTATCAAAATAAGAGAAAAGAAGTGTCTTTTACATAGAACCGAAGGGTCTTAACTTGTTTTGCTTTGAAATAGACGATTAAGAGGAATAAGAGTTTTATTTTACTTGTTTTTGCTTTGAAAAACTGTTGGCCTTCTAGTCTTTGTCTTGTAGTGATAGAACTCAAATGTCCGTTCTATCTTGTAGTAATAAAACCCAAAAAACCAAAAGAGAGAATCTGTCTGTTAGTTATGCATTATATATATATATATATATATATATATATATATATATATATATATATATATATATATGTTGGAGATATGCATTTGAATGCATGATTGAACCATGTGTTTGAACCATCTGGGCACCATGAGGGTCGGGCGCCACGGCAACTGGTGCAACTTCAATTAGGTCCATCCAAAAGAATATTAAAAGGGTATTTATCAATCATTTAAAAGTCGGTCATAGGCCAAAAATTTCAATGCACCTAGTTAGTTCATTTGGTGGATGAGAAACTTTGACCTAGGATTTGCAAATAAAAATTGTTTGAAAAAATAATTTTTTTTTCCAAATCCCTATAGGACTGGATGAACCCTTAGATTAAGGGTGTAACTCACTATCATGTGACATGTTGCTTGTGATCTAGCATTTGAATGCATCGTCGTTGTCATGTGGTCGAATGCATATGCCCATTGCTTTATAGTTTTGTTCGATAGGTTATAGTTTTCTTTCATATCATTATTTTTTTTATATCTGATGTTGAGATTGTACCTTGAATTTTGTTGCCGGTACTGATCAACAGATTGGACTGTACACACAGTCACAACTGTGCGTATTTTCGTCATATTCTATATTGGGCGGTTATACTTTGTATTAGATATAAAATCTTATTATATATTAGAGTTATATTGAAGGAAACTCGATTTCACCATTGAGTGAGGTGAGATCTAAAAGATTTGTAATCCCATTTTTCACATTTTAGTAAAGGACTCGGCATCACCGTGGACGTAGGCAATTGCCGAACCACGTTCATCTTGTGTTTGCGTTTTGCTTATTTTGTGTTTTTAATTGCCATATTTTCTACATATAATATGATCGAAACTACACCAAAATAAAAGGAAATGTCAACTTTATGCGACATCTTAGTGGTCCTCCACAAGGTAAGTCATTACTTGCTTTGAGATATAGCTTAGTACGGCTTTCATATAGTGCTCGCAACCTTACGGTGTTCTAGAAAATGTAACTATGCACAATGCAAAATCCGACCACTCAAAATAATTGCCTTAGGATTTAGGCATATGATCAACCAAAACAATAAATTAATAATCCATAAGTTAAAATATACGTGCATATTTTATCACGAAGATCGTAACCGTTGATTCAAGTCGACGCAATGTACACAATCCAAAGCTTTTCCGTGCGAAGAAAGATGAAGGTGGCTCTACCCGCCTGTCTCTCTTGATGGGAAGATGATGTCAAAAGGGTTATGTGTAGTGAGCGGGGGACGTCCACCTATATATATAGCATGAAAAGTCATACCGTGCCTAGAATACCGTCCATTAAGGTATTCTAATAGGAATAAAAATCACATGTAAATAAGGAAATCTTGAAGTTTCCTTCAATTTTCAATAATGCCATTTATTATTTCAAGCAACTGTAATTTAGGGTTTTATAAAATCCTAGTGTGTGTGGGCCACACAAAATAAGAATTTTGAGATTCCATAAAAATTCTAACAGTCTCCCACATGGTCCACACATAGACTACAGTTTTAAAAATGACTCCCACTGGATTAGACAACCAAAACGAGTGCACTCTGAAAACAAAACGTTATTTGAAATAACTTAGGCATTCTTAAACATCTCCCGAATTTAATGAAAATATAGGAATGGACCATGAATGCACATAGTATACTATCTTCTGAAATCGATACTAAAACAGATCTATGGTCACAAATCTATATTAACAATAAATTTGAGAGATGATAACTAATTTAGCATGTGAACTAAATGTACAACCAAAGTGTGCAAATCCATAATGTCCCTCTTCATACTTGTCGTATGTTGTTCTGACATTCAGAAAACTCAGGCTTATGAAATATTTCACATGATCCTCAGAACAAGAAGTTATTAACATAGTGTATAATCACGTTTAGCTGCGAGCAAATCCAAAAGAGTACTAATACTCACTGGCAAGATTAAGGTAAAACCTTATTAGCTCACTCACCAAAGTGTGCCACCCAAAATTGTGAAATACTTCATCCTCAATTTGTGAAAAACTCCACCCACAATATAATTATAGAAAAATTTTACCCGATTTTATAAAAAACTCCACCCAAAATATACATGTATATATAAGACAGATTTTAAAATGCATTAATAATAACTAAAATTTAGAAGTGAGATAACTCTCACTCAAAATGTAAAGTTTTAAGACTTTACGAATCCCTTACGATGACAATCGTGATGTAATAATAAAGCTATATAACCATTAAATAATAAATCATGTTCAAAATATAATAAATAATTTTAAAAGAAAATTTTGATAATAAATTATAATAAAATATAAACGGAGATCCCCACTCCATAATTATTTACAAATATATTCTTTTAACAAATAGTCCTATCGATATATCTATTTTTTAATATTAAAAGTTACATCATAAAATTATGTCACCAATCATAGAATCTACCAAGGATATTCATGATAACATGTCACCCAAAAGTCTAAATGACTAATGTCCACAAAGGACTCTAAAATGACTATAAATCATTAATATCCACCAAGGATATAGACACGATAGCATGTCACCCAAAAGTCTAAAAGACTAATGTCCACAGAAGACTCCAAAATGACTATAAGTCATAAATATCTACTGAGGATAAAACAATTCGTATTAGGAGTATGAACGAATTGATTAGAGTGTTTTATCATGTGCAAATAATTTACTCTTTGGGTATAGATTATGTGCAACATCCAGCATCACCTTTAGACAGAAACGGAGTATACAACTTATCCTCTCACCTAAGGCACAGAAAAATGCGCATAGACCTAATCGTTTATGCTTCTGATTTGATCCCGATGATTCACTACCTTTGGGTAAGAGAATCATCACTATCTCTCATTTACACTTACGACTATTTTACTCACCTCATTTACACAAAATTAATTAATCACCTTTGGGCAGAATTAATAACTTCATACAAACCAGTGCACAAGGAGATCTTAATGAGATAAAATCTCAAAATTTAAGAAACAACAACCTCTATAGAATGATCACCTTTGGACAAATCCAATCATACTTTAATTATAATCTCTCGAACGACCACTTTAGCAGTCTTCCATAACCCCATTGGAAAGACCTAAACCTGATATGTCTATTCTCAAGAGTTTAACTAACTCATCGTAAAGTGTATGTGTAAAATGTAGATAGTCTAGAGTGCCACAAAATAATATTTAAAACAATGAGTGATGTTAAAATTAGCCATAAACATATACACTTAAGCCATAAGATCAAGCTCATGCTCCAAAATATACATGTAGCACCAATATACTAGACACATCATCGGGTCACCAAAAAGAAAGTTTACTCCATGATATACAATTAACTGTTGTAAATAATAAGTTTAAAGCATAGACCTCAATGAGTAGATCAAAATTGACTACTAATGATTCAAAATCGGACTTAAAAAATGGGCCGATATATCCAAACCAAGAATACCTTTTCAATGGGGCTAAATTGGGCCTTATATAATTAACTCAAGCTCAGGTCCCGTTTGAGCCTAGAGATTACCCAAATACCAAGAATGTTCAAAACCATTTATGTATCCACGAGCATAAGATGCAAAAGTCTATAAAATTTGCACAAACCTAAATTAAAGCCTTAAATACGCTTATGAGAATTAGTAAAACAATTTGACAAATAAGGGAGCTCAACCATATGAGTTCCAACACTACAAAAATAAGACTATTAACGGCATTTTTTTATTTTTTTTAAATAAAAAACATTTTCTATTAGTCCTGTCGCTATCAAAAACTGCCTCAACAGCAAGTGCCACAGAAACACCTTATTTTATGTAGTGCAAGCAATGTCATAACCTTGCCCCACCAAAATCATAAAGTGGAGTGGGCAATATATTTGATTTAATAAAGTAACTTGTAAAATTAATTGGGCATTACTCATATAGACTCCAAGAAATCACACAGTCGTGCCCAATCCAAGCCCACAACAAGTAGATCCTTTAAAGAGTTCAAAATGGCCCAATAAAATTTGGATAGTCTAAAATATATTCTTTGCAAGAATCAAGCTCAATACAAGACTTGATCCACTAAGAAAACATACACCATTATAATCCCCCAACTCATGGGAAAATTTGAGATTCATGACATCCCAATATAATGCCTAAATTTGAGATTTATTAACTAGAAGAATTGGGTGCACCGTGCACCAAGACTTCACCCACTCCCAAAATACTTCTTGTAGGAGCAGGAGCAGGAGCAATCACTGTTAACCAGTGATAAGCAAATCAAACGAACCAGCAAGTTCAACATATGTTAAAGGGTTATGAGTCTCCACATGGATTGGAGGTAATTCATGCGTAAATATATCCCAACAACCCAACTGGGTCAAAGTCAATTCTCCAAGTAAAAAGACAAGTTGTTATAGTAAAGAGAATCAAGTAAGGAGCTCATTGATTTGCATATATAATAGAATTAATCAAAACCGCCCAGATAATGAGATCTAGGTAGATAAACTATTTGTTGTAAATAAATAGAGGCATCGAGCACAGTTGAGTTCATCGTGGATGTATATATAGGCTGAAAATTAAAGCCAAACCACGTCTCTCTTCCTTTATTCATATTTTATACCCTTCTCTTCGAGGGCTATTCTCACTCTTACGCCAGGCTCGCCCATAAATCTAACAGAATCACCTCCTCTGCCATTAAAGTATCTATTACAGAGCTTATTTCGACCAAAACGTAATAAGAATAAATTAGTGTGTTTTAATCGATCATACTTCAAAAACTTTACTTTGATACCAATTGTTTGATCTAATGATCCGACCATCTAAAATAGTTGCCCTGGGATCCAGGCGTATAATCAACCAAAATAATAAATTAATAATCCATAAATTAAAATATATGTGCATGCCTTATCGCGAACATCGTAATCGTTGATTCAAGTTGACACAAGGTACGCAATTCAAAGTTTTTCCCTGTGAAGAAAGATGAAGGTGGCTCTACCCGCCTCTCTTGTTACGCTCTTTTGATGGGAAGATGCCAAAAGGCTTGTGTGTAGTGAGTGGGGGACCTCCACCTATATATATAGCATGAAGAGTCATGCCCTGCCTAGAATACCGTCCATCAAGATATTCTAATAGGAATAAGAATCACATATAAATCAGGAAACCTTGAAGTTTCTTTCAATTATCAATAATGTCTTTTATTATTTCAAACAACTGCAATCCAGGATTTTATAAAATCCTAGTGTGTGTCAATCACACAAAATAAAAATTTTGAGATTCCATAAAAATTCTAACACTGTCCACCAGTTGCCAATTCATAGAATATACAAATATAAAATTCATGTTAAAGTGACTAAATTTAAAAGGTCTATCCACTGGACAAAATCTTTTGGCTCAAATCATAGTGACAAATTCTCGGACTTATTGAAAAGTGACGGATAATTCACAATTTTTTGAAAAAATGAATAAAATTATAATTATTCGCCACTTTTTTTGAAAAAGTCATAAAAATTGCCGTTATTAACAAAAAAATGATTAAAGGCTATTAACACTACTAACGGCAAGAGTATTAGCGACAGTTTTTTGTTGCTGCTAATAATCTTATTTTTTGTAGTGACAGAAAATAAAATTTAAATTTAGATGAGGAGAAGATGTTAGGGTTTGGCATGCAATACCTAGAAGGTTGGCTCACAAGATAGACTTAACATCAAGCTATATCATAAAGAAATTAATGGTAGTAATCAACATTGATTGTGATCAATTAAATTTCTTAATCAAAGGTGATTAGTTAGGCTCTCAAATCTTTACTCAGAGTTAATCATATGATTAGCATAACACCCTCAACTTCGACTCATCAACCTTAAATTGCAACACAACATCATGGGCTTCATCTTCTCAGCCTTGCAGCAACTATATCTCTACTAACCACACCTATTCCACTCTCTTTAGGTTACCTAAATATCCATCATATATCTTTAAATTTAACCATTAACCACCAAGGCCCAAAATCTTACATTTATCCAATTCTATTTTAGCTAAGGTAATGATTTGTCCGAATGTTGGCTTTATAGCTCGCGATTTTATTTTATTTTCTTTTCTTTTTTCTCCTTAGATTAATAAACTCATCTCCAATCTTACAAATTTTACTTCTCTCAACACCATATATATTTTCAATCCAAAAATAGCGATGACTTCAAAATTTCCCTAGAAAGATACTCAAGCCGCACAATCCGATGGAAGGCTTTTGGGATAGATGATAACAGTGATGGAATCTAGATATGGATCTATCAATCCATCCATCCAAATTAAGTCGTAGGATCTAGGCGCATGATCAATCAAAAATAATAAATCTATAATCCATGAATTAAATAAATATATGCACCTTGAGTGTGAGCCATTAATGGTTGGTCGCCGATCTTCAACGATCTTCTCGCCTTCAAAATCTTCTAGCACAATGGGGATGCTTTCGCTAATAGGGAGGATTAAATTGTTTCAAGCAGTCCTTTCCCATTAAGGACTAAAAATACTAATTATATTGTGATTAGAAATCACAATCATACCACAACTAAAAGACCTACTTATTAGTTGTTTATTCTCTTCAAACTCACCGGAATAGCAACTACACATCTCAAGACTGATCTTACACCATTCAATGGTCAATGGTTTGACCATAGTGATGGCCACCAAAATAGGAACTTCTAATAGTCTCCCACTTGGTCAAACTATGTCAATAAACTCCGATTATCAAATGTTAGCTAACTTTCTTTAAATGGTAAGTCATAATCAATCTCAATCAAAGTCTTTATAATCAGTCCGGTCCAGTGAGAATTTCAACACAGAATCAATGTAGTTAATATATTATGTCATCGATACATGATCGTTCATTAGTTACCGTATTGGAAGTCATCATCGACATGGATTCCAACTAGTATGATTTCACATAGATTGCAAGTTTACAAACTGAATGGTGAATACATGTAAACTCAATCTATTATTGGTCCTACTTTATTGCTATCTACTGGCACCATATGTTCTAAGGTTTTATTTGCATAAAAATGGAAAAGTAAATAAAGAAACTTTATTTCTGAATCAATTAAATAAATGTATTCACTCTCATATATCCACTCTCAAAAGCTATCAAAATTATTCGTTAACCCCATGCGCGCAACATGCTCCAAAAAGAGCTTGGGAGGTAAGCCTTTAGTGAGAAGGTCAGCCAACATGAATGTCGTACTTATCTTTTGAACAGATACAATTTGATTCTGAACTTTCTCCCTTACAACAAGATATTTTATATCAATATATTTGGAACCCCCACTAATCTTGTTATTATTGGAGATAGATATCGCAACGGCATTGTTACATAAGATTCTCAGTGGCCTCGAAATACTATACATAACTCGAAGTCTTGAGATAAAATTTCTCAACCATATCGCCTCACATGTTGCCTCAAAACATGCAACAAATTTTGCTTCCATAGTAGACAAAGTAGTCAGCGTCTGTTTAACGCTCTTTCAAGATATAGGTCCACCTGCAAGCAAAAAAATATAACCCGATGTGGACCTACGAGTGTCTTAACACTCAGCATAGTCAGCATCTGAATAACCAATAACTTCAAGGTTATTCGACCTTTTGTATGTGAGCATGTGTCCTTTAGTCCCTTGTAAATAGCGAAAAATCATCTTAGCTGCTTTCCAATGATCCAAATCAGGATTAAATTGGTACCTACCAAGCATGCCAACTATATACGCTATGTCTGGACGAGTACAGACTTGTGCATATATGAGACTCCTAACTGTCGTTGCTTAGGGAATTGTCTCCATCTGCTTTCTCTCCAAATCGATCCTAGGACTCTGAAGTAGACTAAATTTATCACCCTTAATGACAGGGGCAACAATAGTGGAATAATTGTGCATGTTAAACCTTTTAAGAACTTTATCAATATAAGCTCTTTGAGACAATCCCAATATGCCACGGGCTCTATTTCGATGAATCTCAATTCCTATCACGTAGGAAGCTTGATCAAGGTCTTTCATATCAAAACTCTTTGATAAAAAGTTCTTTGTCTCATGTAACATGCTCAAATGACTACTCGAAAGCAATATATCATCAACATACAAAACAAGGATGATGAACTTACTCTCACTGATTTTAAGATATATGCATTGATCTACAGTATTTTCTTTAAAACTAAAATTTGAAATAACGTCGTGAAATTTTAGATATCATTGTCGAGATGCCTGCTTTAAACTATATATAGACCTTTTGAGTCTATAAACTAAATGACTCTCCCCCTCAACCTAAAAACCTTCAAATTGTTTCATAAAGACATCTTCATGTAAGTCCCCATTCAAAAAAGCAATTTTAACATCTATTTGATGCAAGTATAAGTCAAACTGAGCTACTAATGTCATGACTATCCAAAAGGATTCCTTTCTAGAGACAGGAGAAAATGTCTCTTTATAGTCTATTCCTTCCTTTTGAATGAAACCTTTTGCGACTAACCTGGCCTTGTATATTTCTAAATTACCTTTAGAGTCTTGCTTAGTTTTATATACTCATTTATAGCCTACAGGCTTAACTCCTTCAGGTAACTCACAAAGATCCCAGACCGAGTTATGTTTCATTGATTCCAACTTATCTTTCATGGCTTCAAGCCATTGAGTGGATTTGTTGCTCTTCATGGCTTGGCTAAAGGAAACAAGATCTGATTCCTTTCTAAAATTAAACTCACTCTCATTGAGGTAAACTATATAGTCATCAGAAATGACTGGCTTCTTTGCTCTCTCTGATCTACGCAATGGTTGATCATTGGCAGTCGCCATGGGAGCAAGAACCTACTCAATGTGGGGTGTTTCATTAGGCATAGCCATAGGTGCATCAATATTTGCTTGAATAACTGGTGTTGGTGCCACTTTTTCTTGGATAAAAGGGATAAAAATTATAACCCGATTTTCCTCCAAAGTGATTTTCCTAGGCTCAACACTCCCACTGTCCTCACGTTCCTCAAAGAATTTGGCATATCTAGTCTCAACAATCCGGGTACTATGAGTGAGAAAATAAAATCGGTAGCCTTTTGACCTATCAGGGTAACCAATGAAATGACAACTTATAATTTTAGGATCTAATTTTCCTAATTATGGGTTGTACGCCTTTGCTTCAGCCAAACAGCCCCAAATGTGTAAATATCCTAAAGTCGATTTTCTTCTTACCCATAGCTCATAAGGAGTTTTGGAAACTGCCTTACCAAGAACTCGATTTAGGATATACACCGCTGTTTTCAAGGCTTCTCCCCACAAGAACATAGGCAGCTTAGAGGTGCACAACATGTTTCTCACCATATCCATAAGAGTACGATTTCGTCGTTCAGCTATATCGCTCTATTCAGGTGTTCCCAGCATGGTGTATTGAGTGACAATGTCATGCTCTTGTAGATATAGGGCGAATGGTCCTGAATTGCGACCTATTTCAGAGTATCGACTATAGTACTATCCGTCTCTATTAGATCTCACAATTTTAATCTTCGAATTGAGTTGTAACTCAACTTCGGCTTTATAGATTTTAAACATCTCCATGACCTCAGATTTCTCATGAATGAGAAATATAGAACCAAAATGAGAATAATCATTAGTGAAGGTAATAAAATACTTTTGATCACCAATAGCGAGAGTTGGAAACGGTCCACAAATATCAGTGTGGACTATTTCTAACAAACTCGTGCTCCTGATAGCTCCTTTCTTATTAGCTTTTGTGAGTTTTCCTTTAACGCAATCTACACAAGTAGTGAAATCAGATAAATCGAGCGCATCAATTATATCATCTTTAATTAACCTCTTCATTTTATCCTTAGATATATGGCCTAAACGTTTATACCATAAAATGGAGGAGTTGTCGATTGCTCATTTTCGTTTCTTATTAATTTTATCATTCACATGCATAGAAACTAAATGTTTGGCATAAGATGAATCCAAGTTCAACTGATAAAGATTGCCTACTAATGAGCCACCACCGACAATATCGGAATCAAATAATATGTCCAAATTAAATTCAAAACCTAATTAATCCAATTTAGAATTTGAGATAAGGTTTCTAGTAATACTTGGAACGTAAATAGTATCATTTAAATCCAAAATGAAACCACTATCTAAAATGAGACGGAGAGTCCCAATGGCTTCCACGTCTGCTTCTACTTCATTTCTGAGTTTGATGGTACGTTCGCCTTTACATAGCTTCCTGCTGGATCGAAATCCCTGTATTGAATTACTTATGTGAATAGTTGCACCGGAATCTATCCACCAAGTATTGCGTGGAGCATCAACATAAAGTGATTCAAAACACATAAAGGCTAGATCATTATCTTTCTTAACTAGCCAATCTCTGTATTTCTGACAATTCTTCTTAATGTATCCCTTCTTCTTACAGAAGTGACACTTGATGTCAGAAGTAGATCTGCTAGTTTCTCCTTATTTGGTTTTCAGTGGAGGAGCTTTCGCGTTCTTTCCTTTATATTGTCCCTTCTTTCCCTTGAAATTTTCTTTCGATGGTCCAAGAGCGGCATAATAGATACTTTCAAGTTTTTCAGCCCGAAGTCTTTCCTCTTATTAGACACAGTGAGCGATTAGCTCATTCATCTTCCATTTCTCTTTCTGCGTGTTATAATTAATCTTAAATGGGTTAAATTGTGCAGGAAGAGAAGTCAAAATGAAGTGAACAAGATAACCCTCAGAAAAACCCATGTCCATTTCTTTCAATTGAGTTGTCATGCCACTCATTCTCATAATGTGCTCTCGTACGCCACTATAACCATCATATTTCATGGTTCCCATTTTAACAATTAGACTACTGGCAAGTGCTTTAAAAGTCCCTTGAAATTATTCCTTAATGGCTTGCATGTATTCCTTTGCATTATGCGAATCAGGAATACCTCTCTGAATCATATTAGTAATGGAACTCTCTATGATCATGAGACTCATACGATTTGATCTCTCCCATTTTTCCAAATTCGTAATGTTCACTGTCAGATCTTCAGCTGAGGCATCAGCGGTGAGCACCTTGAGTTTATCAGATTGTATAGCATAGTCAAGATCCATACAGCCTAGAACAATAGTAACTTGTTCCTCCCATTTACTATAATTTGAGCCACTCAAAATTTCAATTCCACCAATCATATTAGTTATAGAAGACGGGTTCAATGCTGCACAATAATTAAGAACTTTATTATATCCACATATAATTGAAGTAGCTATCAATTCCACAAAGTTATAATTATAGTATGTGACGCAAGAGTTAAAATATGTCAAGGAATATAAGAAAAATTAAAACCAATGTGATTTTATTGAGAAACAGTTTGTGTCATTATAACTCTCCGTTGGGTCGAGTCATAACACACTAGCCGCTTCTTCAATCTATATTAATGATTGTGGTACTAATTGCGTCGTTATGACCCTCCGTTCTATAAAATGAGTAGTACCCACACATAAAATTAATGAATAGTGAAACATAACTATCATACAACATTAAGTGATTCATCACCGTTGGGCAAAAGAATCCCTTATGTTGTGACGCCAACATTCACTACACACTTTCACTGAATTTGTAACACTATTTTAGACAAAATTAAACCTCACTATGAAAACCACGACACTAGGAAGGATCATCACCGTTGGACAAAAGAATCTTTCCAAGTCATGCTGTCAATTTAGGTTTGATAATATTTTAGATGATCACAAAAGTGATATTAAAAAATTAAAATTAAGTCAAGTCCAATTGATGTTATGAGTAAGTGTCAAAATTAATAATAATCAGAGGTAATAATATGGAAGTACTAGACTTGGTGCTAGTGCACAACCTCCAATACTCAACTTTAATTAATGGTACTCAAAAAAATAATGATTACCCAATTAAAAATTGAAAAAATAACATCAAGTCATGAATACTTCACAACACAGAGCTCATTGTCAAAAATAGACCTCAAAAACAGATCCGAAATGCCCAAGAAAATCAAAATTTATAATGTCCGAAAATCGGACCTATAAATAGCCCAGAAATTGCCCGAAAAGAATAAGAAATAGTATTGGCACAATTGGGCCGGGTATCGGGTCGGGCCATGGGCCTTTGTGGCCGAATGGGCTATGGGCCCTGCGGGTCAAGGCCATGGGCCAAAAGGGCTGAGTGGGCCTCAGCTAGTGGGCCATGTATCCGGCTGCGGGTCGGGCCATGGTCCAAATGGGCCAAGTGGACTGGGGCCAAAAGGCCGAGTGGGCCAAAAGCCAAGCGGGTCGGGCTAGGTGGACCAAAAGGCCGAGTGGGCTGGGGCCAAATAGGTCAGGCGGGTCGGGTGACGGGTCGGGCCAGGGGCCACAAGGCCGAGTGGGCCAAAGGCCAAGCGGGTCGGGCCAGGTGGACCAAAAGGCCGAGTGGGCTGGGGCCAAACAGGCCAGACGGGTCTGGTGGCGGGTCGGGCCATGGGCCAAAAGGCCGAGTGGGCAAAGGGCAGTGGGCCAAGAGCGGACCCGACCCGGGCCAAGTCGCCCTAAACCTCCTCCCCTTCACTGTTCTTCTTCTTCAAAAATTTTTTTTTTTTTTTTTTGGAAGTTGCAGCAACCATCAGCCGCAGCCCCTTAGGGGCTTATCCGCACCCTCATAGGTGGCCAGCGACGGTCCGGTCTCTGTCCAATGACGCCGGCGTAGAGAAATTTTTTTTGGGTTTTGTTTAAAGTTGCAGGAACTACAACAGGCAACCCCAAAGGGCTTAACCCAAAAACCGGTGACCAGACCCGACGGTATGGTGCGCCATCCGATTGGCCCCGGCACCAGCCGTCTACCGATGCCAGTCCGGTGGCCGGAGAACCCCACCACCGCCTGTCCGGCGGCCAAATTTATTTTTTTTTTTTTTGAATAACGGCAACAATGGCAGCCCCCATGGAGCTTAACCGCGATGTTTCAATCGACCATGCACCAACATGGCTCTGATACCAATTGATGGAATCTAGATATGGATCTATCGATCCATCCATCCAAATTAAGTCGTAGGATCTAGGCGCATGATCAATCAAAAACAATAAACCTATAATCCATGAATTAAATAAATATGCGCACCTTGAGTGTGAGTCATTAGTGGTTGGTCGCCGATCTTCTCGCCTTCAAAATCTCCTAGTACAATGGGGATGTTTTCGCTAATAGAGAAGATTGAATTATTTCGAACAATCGTTGGGACCAGGCACCCCTTATATTTATAGCCAAAGAGTCCTTTCCCATTAAGGACTGAAAATACTAATTATATTGTGATTAGAAATCACAATCATACCACAATTAAAAGACCTACTTTTTAGTTGCCTATTCTCTTTAAACTCACCGGAATAGCAATTACATATCTGAAGACTGATCTTACACCATTCAATAGCCAACGATTTGACCATAATAATGGTCACCAAAATAGGAACTTCTAACAAACATTATTAATCTTGTGGGCCATTGGATCCAACAAATTCCAGCATGTAGAGATTTTAACAGTAATAAACTTCATAGACAAGTGATGACGAGTAATGGAACAATGGGCATTTTCTTAGTGAGGTCAATCATTTATTTAGAAAGAACAAGGGCTAATAGTAAACATAACCAATCACAAATCCCTTCGTCAAAGAAATATGTATTGCGACAGAGAAGAATGCCTAACTAAATGAGGTTATTAAATTGACTTGCATAAGCTTAAGAATGTTACTAAGCTGAAGGGGTTTGGCGTGTTTGGCCAGGTTCCGCCTCAAGAAGTGGGTGACCTAAGTTTGAATCTCCCCTCGAAGCCATTCTAGGAATTTATATTTTATGCTGAATTAGCATGTTCTAACATGGGGATTACACCTGCCCTCTGGAAATAGTCGAGTCTCTACTAAGAGGCCTCGACACCTAAGTTATAAAATAGGAAATAAAATAAAATTAAAAAAAAAAAAATTGATTATTAGCATTATTTTGTAAAGATATATGTGATAAATCTATGCATCTAACTCAAAATCAATCGGCGATGAATAGAGAGGCCCAGGATATTACAAGGGGAGAGACAAGGATATTATTTACACAGTGTATACCATGATAACTCTGCACATCCAACTCAAAACCATTGGCCATAAGTAGAGGGGCCCACGATTTTATAAGGGAAGTGACGGGGCTTAAAATTTACCCAATGTGTGGAAGTAAACTTCAACAATGTGCAGAGATACGTATCAGAACTAAAAACAACACTAATTCCAATAAGCAAACAATTAACACAAGAAAATGGATTAATAATGTTAATTATAATAACATGAGTGTATGGATAAACTTACTTAACAAATTAGTAAAAAAGATTTAAAAAAATCTTCCACTCAATAAATAATTTTATCATTAAAAAGCAAATAAATGATAAAAGAATGCATTTGTTTTCACATTTCTATAAGAAACTTTTACAAATTCATCTCTTCTTTTTACCTTCACAAACTTCTATTCCACATTTTATCAACAAACGCCACATTATATCATATGGGTCACCATGATCAGCTCACAAAACATAAGCACTACAAAGTTGTGATCTCTTTGATCATCAACCCATTCTCCGAAAGACATTTGACGGACCGGCAAACCTTGCCGAGAACGACCGGGAGAGGTTCTCGGGCTCGGGCAAATCCAATCCATGATCAAAGTTCCGCATGTAAGTGTTCGGATCATATGGAACTTGTATCGGAGCTGAAGAATCAAAGATCTTTCGCTTTCCTCCCTTTATCTTTCTCCATAGAAGTACCCACTTAGGGGTGTTCGGTCGTTTCGCCGGAAAATTCAATGTGTCGTACTCACCATCATATCTTTCATTGAATCTCCGGTTGTATCGAACGCTTCTCCGGCTATAGTTACGCCATATTTTAGCGTCGACGGCAGCAGATGAGCAAGAAGTCTGCTTCTGAAGTTTGGGAGTGCTTATGAAGTTTGGGAGCCAAGCTCTTTCTCTTATGCCTTGTTTGTTAACACGAGTTCGGGCAAAAAAATAGCTGAAATTTCCCACAAAAGTATATTTGCAAGTGTTTTCGCAATGCAGTGGGAATTTTGGTGGCCACCCTTGCAATCCGAATCGTTTTTGTCAATTCGGATATTTAATGCTTAAAATCATTTTGTTGCTTTGGATCAACCGATCGAGATTTTTTTCACAATAATTTTTCATATAATGGATCTTGAGACTATGAGCTTATCATCAAACGCTCAATTTTTTTTTTTATGTGGCACACATGTCAATATCTCTTTCTTCACGCCCACGCGTTCTTTGAAAGCGCCTACATTTTCATACCTATGAAAAAAACATTGATTTTTTCGGATCAGATGATGGAGATCTTTTTTAACAAAGATCTTCCACAAAATAGATCTTGGGTTCATGGTGCATCAATCTGATGGTCAATTTTTGATTTCCTGTATCACCGATACCCAAAATATGACTCTTCAATCATATAGCACACATCATGCTCAAACGTGACTTTAGGGTCATATTTTGGGGACTGGGGACACATGGAATCATAAACTGGCTGTTCGATAGGTGTCACATGATCTTAAGATCCATTTTATGGACGATCGGGGTGAAAAACAATCACCCTCATCTTATCCAAAGCAATCAATAGTCTTCGAGAGTTCTGGGACGTGGGCGCTTTCAGAGAAGCATGGACGCGAATAGAGGTACCCATAAACAACGACGCCAATAAATGTAACCCAACCATCTAAGCCAGTTAATATGAAAGCCGTGATCTAAAGATCATACGTGAAAAGATTGGCACCAAGCATAATCTTTATCATACGACTCAATGCATTCCAAAGCCATTATCCGATTCAACAGTTGACTGTATCGAATTATATGATAGAGATTGAGTTTTGCACCACTCTTTTGCGTCGTAGATCTATAGATTATGGCCTTTATATCAGACGGTTTAAATGCAACTTTACCTCATAATCATACTATTTATTTGCACTGAAAAATCATAACCTCGCCCCATCTCCTCCGGCCAACATGCACTGACTGATTTGAATCTGACAAAGGAGATTGTTTTTTATCCCAATCTTTCAGGTGATGCATCTTGAGATCATAGGTATATCGATTTTTTTATTTCAAGTGATACCCATTCCAAAAAATGACTCGTGATTTGTATATGAGTTTGATGTATGTCTCGCGAGTTTAAAGTTACTGTTTGGAATTTGTACCAAGTACAATAAAAAACTATCTCAGTGTATGCCCATAATCTCAAGACCCATCTTGTAAAAAGTTGAGACAAAAAAAAATTCATGTTCTAATTTAAAGCACTTAATACATTTTGGCCTGATGAGATAGGGTGAGGTTACATGTTCACATGATATAAAAAATGTTGCCTTAAGAAAATAATTTTATACAATGTAGTCAAACAGCCAAAAAAAAATAAAATCAAACTATTATAAAATTTTAAAAATAAAATTTTTCATGAATCCTGTTATTTATAAGCCCATATAAAATAAAAAAAAATAAAAAAAAAACATTTCTATAAGTTTTGTCAAAGAAGGCATTACTAGTGTTTCTAAATTCTAACTACATAGTATATATAATAAAACTACAGAAGGTTGTTGGTTTTGAATAGTCTATAGTCTATAGTGGTGTGCTGGCTGCTTTTTTATTCGGCTTGGCATCGTCTACTAAGGTTGGAAAGTTGGCTATTCAGTCAGATAAATTGTTTGTCATATACAAACAAAAAGATTGTATAAGGTTGACTGTAACGTCTAAGCCATGAGCATTATATGGACAGGTTATCAGTACTATTTGAACACCCTGAAAAGGTAGGTGCACCCATACACCTATTTTGAATTAAATGATGGAGATTGTTTTTCCATCTCAATCTTTTACACAACTAATTTTAACATCATGGGCTTATCATCTGATGGTCACAAAATTTAGGATCATTTTTTAGAGATTTGTGACCCATGAAATAAAAAATTGACTTTTGGTTAGGTGTATCATGATCTCAAAATCTATTGTGGAAGATCCGGGTGAAACATAATCTCCTTTATCTAATTAGAAGGAATCAATGGTTTCTAAGAGGTCTGAGATGTGAGTGCTTTCGAGAATACGGCGCACAGAGGTAAAAATTTAAGTCCACATCAAACTTTGCTATGGACGCATCACTGTATTTGTCTTCTTGAGTCCTGTAGAGGGTGGGCAAGAAGAAAAAGTAGTCTGTTTGCGCCAGCTCTCTTTTTAAGTCAGCTCATATCCAACGGCTAAAAGCCATTGAGCCGAGCCGGGATGAGTATATCCGGCCGTCAATTACATGCGTGCGGTCAAACTCTGAAAGTCCTCACGCCGCACACCATTATCTACTTTTTCACACCCTCCATTCCGTAGTTTTCCAAAGTCAAAGATATATTCCAACAAGGGTGGGTAATTTTATTTGGGTGCCTCTATTCGCGCCTACTGAAGGGTGCCTACACTAAAAACTGTTGACTGCATAGAATCAGACAATTCTGACCCTTTTTCATTCCAATCTTCAACTCAATTAATCTTGACACCATGAGCATACCATCAAACGATCAAATTTTTTATTGCATGTGACATAGATCCCAAAAGGTCGTCTTAAAATCACTTAGCACACATTCTAATTTTCCACAACGGATTTTAGAAGTGGTAATAGCCAAGGTATTAAAATAGGTATCGGTCTCCGATATCAGTTTGCCTGGGGCCAATACGAATCAGCTGATACTGATAGTATCAATCAATTTTGTAAAAACTAATAATAAATAAAATGTCTCGATCGAAACCGAGACGTATCGGCCGATACCCGATACATGTCGGTTTGGCCGAAAACCAATACATATCACCGATATGCATCAATATCGGCCGATTTTTTATACCTTGGTAATAGCATACCTTCCATACCATGAGCTAGAAACAAGTACCAAAATAGAGGACATGTGCACCTTCTACAAATTCCACAATATTAGTACTTCAATTTGAGAGAATGCAAAGTTACATGTTTTAGGACTTCTGATCCAATTTTCTTCAGTTGTCATGTTCAGGAGTTTTTCATACTTGTGAACTGTAATATCTGTTTTCCCTTGTAACAAGCATCTCAGACCATGGATGATCAGAAACCAGTTCATCACCTTTTGCACGATGAACTGCAAACTTTATCAAAAATTCCAAGATAACAAGTTGTTGCAGAGTCAAGGCTATTTTTTCTTTGATTTAACAGAAAGTTTACAAGAACCAACTCTTGGAGCATCGTAACTACAATACGAAACATTTGAAATTTGATGGGTTCAAAGGCTTCTTCGGTTTTCAGGTGGACTGAACCTTTTTGTCTCCGCCAAAGAACGAGCAGTTCTGGAATGCATCTAGACTTGTTGCAATCAAGCCGCTGAGGCTAATATTGTCTCTGCCGATAATCTGTTTAGAGGAAGATATGCCCAAGTCCAAGGGCCCCAAGGAATCAGACTGTATACGAACAAAAACGACAATGTCATTGAAACCTATATAATATGTTGAGGAAAAATAGTTTGAAATGGGGACACAATAGCATGATATCGGTTACTCGGACATCAACAGTATCCCTTTTGGGTTGGACCAAAACAAGGGGTCCTATAACTGAAGCAATGCTTCTTTTGTTGATGTGCATTGCATAGAAATTAGGGCTGCAAACGGTCAGGGTCACCCGTTCTATGATCTATCTCAACCCGAACCTGACCCGACCCAGTTATTCAGACCAATGTTACCTGATTCGTTGGTTGGCTCGTTTCAGATTCTGGTTCGCGCGTCAAGCGAACTCAGTCAGCTAGGGGTAGGAAGAGTGATTCCTTAATTGTTATTGATACATATAAAGATCAATTACATATTAAAAGAAATATTATGGTGTACATCACAAGATGAATGCGGTTGGTTAGCAGGTGTGTTCCTTATGCTAATATCAGTGATTCAAGTCCTCCCCCTTTCGATTTTTCTTTTTTCGTGTACATGGTGTGTGTGTGTGTGTGTGTGTGTGTGTGTGTGTGTGTGTGTACACGCCCTTTCGATTTTTCTTTTTTTGTGTACATGGTGTGTGTGTGTGTGTGTATATACACGCGCGCGCACACACACACATATATATAGGCCAGGGGATGTGCATTCGAATGCATGGATGATCCATGTGTTTGAACTACATGGGCTCCACATGGCACCCATCCAGGGAATTGGGTGTCATGGCAACTTGCCCAATGAGGATCAGGTCCATTTGAATCTGAAAAAAAAAAAAATTAAAAAATGTGTGCATCCAATGTCCAAAATGCGGTCAAAGGTGCAAAATCAATGCACCAAGTTAGGTAGGCAGAAGGAAAACTTTGACCAAGGTTTTGAAGGGTGAAAAAGGCCTCAAACCTTTATTTTTTAGATCACATGCTACATGGCGTGTGATCTACAAAGAGGTGCTGTTTTGGGATCACATGCCACGTGATCTTGGGTTCGAATGCATGCATTCGAAACCATATGCCCTTTTCCATATATATACACACACGCGCATACACACACTTAAAAAACAAGTTGAGTCGTGCAAACCAGAGCAAACCGAACCCAGAATTGGTGGTTCAGTACAAGACATAGCAAGTAGCCCCTATTCAGCCCTCAATTCGAACTCCAACCGACCAAATTAGCAAGAGCTCATGTCAAGTCAGGTTGGGTTATAATATAATATAGGGCATCAGGTCAGGCAAGGTCACCCAAACCTGACCCGTTTAAAAAGCAGGTCGAGATTTCCAACCAGACCCATGGAGGGTCAGGTGACCCAACTCATTTGCAGCCCCTTCAGCAGTACAGCTCAATTTTGTGTTCAGTACAGGGATACATGATAATCAGTATCATGGCATCATTTATCTTTTTACTGCAAATAACGATATAGAAGAGATTCCAAGTACCCAATAGATGTCTGAGATCCCCATATTACTCCCACCATTATCTAGACGCAACACGTGAGGCAGTGAATGAGCTCCTGGTTCTTGAAAAGCATGTTCGTGTGTAAGCCCAGAACGGACATTCGCCTGCGAAGCAAAAAGGTAAACATGATTAAATATTTCCTACCAGGATTAAACAATGCTACAAAATGATGGTGCCAACTGCCAACACCATCTGTTCATCGCCTGGATGGTGTTAGATACTTAGGTTCACCTATATATAAGTACAGATAAAAGTGTTTTACAAGTCTTTCCTTCTCTCCAATCAAGGAAGAATAGGCCTGCAAATGGCTCGGGTTGACCTGCCACGGATGAGCTTCGGGTCCAAAATCCCAATCCATTGTGTCGGGTTGGAATTGAATCCTGGGTTCTTGACTCAAACCTGATCCAACCTAACGAATCGGAAGACCGTCATTTGGTTGACATTGATCCGACCCATTTGCAGCACTAAGGAAGATGCAAGAGGAGCTACTATTTCCTAGTGACAACAAGTTAGCAGAATCAAACCTCAACCAATTCAGGAAATCTACTTGAATTCGACGTAACATTAATCTCAGAAGTAGCATTCTCAGTTGAAGCTGTAACCTCTTCGCTCAAGGGTTTGCTCTTCTGAAACTGAAATGCATGACATGTTTCTTCAGCATCCCAAATGGATGAACTTGAAACTTGGGTGGACGGATCTAATGCTCGAGAGCGATATATATGGGCTGCAATGGCAGCATCAAATGAATCACAGCTGAAAGGAATCTGCTGACTTGAACTACTCTGAATAGGGTCGCATCGCGATAACAATTCTCCAAAGCTTATATTAGAAAGACTATCAGCTGACTTCCCGGATAGCAATGTCATGCCACTGCTAATTTTCAGATTATCCTAAATATAAAATAAATCACATTTCAGACAAGTGAATCATATGTAATACAACCACTGAAGTACCCAAAAAAAACGGTTAATAGGAAATCATTTAACATCAAAAGATATACCACTCAAAAGTGGATTTTTATTCCATGTCACACACACCTTTGACCAATCCAAGTCATCCACGTGGTCGAAAATCATATGAACTGATATTAGGCTACCAAGAATGCCCATCAGAGGTTTATAACCATTAGATCGAAATAATTTAATATAGATTGTTGTTCATACTTAACATAGGGTCCATATTGAAGTTCATGGATTAATGATACAGATAGGCAGAAGGATATGATTTGGGGCCGAAGTGAGGTTCATATGATGTACAACTACTTAGATGAATTGGATTGGCGGAAAAATGGGACAAGTGGTGCCACATTGCCTAATTGTACACTAGGGAGAGTGCCACAGCTATCTATTGATGCAGGTCACCAAATAAGACCTCTAGAAATAAATAAACAGAAAAAGTACCCCAGATTCAACCGTTCTATCTGATGATGTGGAACCCCCCACAATCACATTCGAAGAATTGCTGGTAGGATCTTGTACGGACTTTTGATTGTTTAAGTGGTACGATTGCTCTTCTAGTTCAGTAGACTTCATCATTGTACACCCTTCTTGAATCTCTTTAGATTGTAAAGGATGCTGAAAAGAATGAGATACAAGAGGCTCCTTCCAGGTTACAGAATCTAGATCGGAGAACCAGCCGTACCTTGAAAAAAAAAAAAAGCAGATCTCCAAGTTTAGAAGTTAAGCCAAAAGTAACTTTATGATGCAAGGTATCAAACTCGGTATCAGGTATCAATCCATTTGGGACCAATACGTATCGGCCGATACTGATACGGTATCACCGATACCTCGGCCAACATTTTATTTTATTTTTTGAAAAAAAGCAACAAAAAAAAGAATAGAAAAAAAGTATTTGTACCAGTCGGTATCATCAACCGATACTTATCGGCAGATGGTGACCCGTATCGGTCCGATACTGATACCGATATACATCGATATCACCCCGATACCTGTATCAGGGTGGTATCGGTTCTCGACGAAACTGATACATATCGGTATCGGCCGAGTTTTGATACCATGCTATGGTGTGTGTATGATAGTGTCAACTGAAAAGGTACATCAGAGAGGAAACAGAGATATGAACCTTAGGCGGAATATGGCAGGGCTTCCAACGGCTGCATACACATCAGCTGCAGTGGTATCCGTGTCATCCAACATCCATTTTCTGTAATTGGCTAGATTTTCTTGTTGTATGTCGTTTGGGAAAAGCATAAGCTCCCCCTCAGAGGCTACGCTTGAATTGCCCCACTTGCTAATGAGATGCTTCAATACTGAGGACATCTTCTTTCGAGCACTTAGAGTGAGCTCCAAATGTGGATTATGGTCATCCTACAAGATGCATACACTTATGAGGAGATAACCAGTGTTTGACTCACAAGAACAGATAAATTCGTCGGTGTTTCAGCCTCCACCACCATCGGATTCATGATGAAAGGTGGGTCCATTTCTTTCAAAGTTGAAGATCATAAAATGTTGGAACCTTCACAGTTGATGGATCCTACTGAAGGACCTAGACTTGTTATCGGTAATACAATTCAGCGAGTCCAGTATGATACTAACTGGATTTCGTCTTGATCAATACCATAATTTTTCCTGGTCTTTGTAAAAAATAACTATAAAAAAATAAAACCATAGAAAAATATATTTACACTCTATAACATGCACATAGTTGCAGATATAGATATATACGATATTATCTAATATACACTTACCTAAAAAAGATACGTTACATAATATACATATATCTACAGACTTATAATATATAATCTAACATACAGTAGGGAAGGCCTGAATCACATGTATGTGTAACTCATATCAGCCCCTAATGACACACATGTGCACACACATGGAGCAATGGGCCATCATTGAGATCAGTTTCCACAAATAAATTAATAAATAAATAAGCAATCTCCATTGAGTGATTAAATGATTCTTAGCGTAAAAAAACAGTGACACCAAAAGGTCCCTAGTGACACAGTAGAGATCTCTTTTTAAAAAAAAATTGAAATTGTTTTAGCCATCCATTTTTTGACACTTAGTCTTTAATCATACGGTAGAGATTTTTTTTTTCTTTGAAAATTGATCTGAACGATTGCCCCCATTCCCCACATGGCACCAAAACATGTTTTTAGGGTGCCACATCTCTTATAAACAAAATTATTTCAATTTCTTGATTATACCTTCTCCAATCCTTTACGAATGCCTTCATTTAGGGGGAACAGCTGGAGCTTAAGCTTCGTAAGTGGTTGAAGTGCCAATCTAGGTTCAATCGTAGGGACTTCTGTTGGTATTTTCAATATTTCTGTTCCCACTGATTCACTTTGCTGACATAATGCTTGAGCTGTACGAAATCAAAAAGGTAAAATGACATAAGCAGCAGACATAATATTCAACACCATTACCGTTGGAAAGGGACGAATCATGAGGCAATTCATCAAGATTCATTACTGGTTGTCTTTACGAACTCCTCAGAATTTTCATCAACCACGGATTCCTGGGTCACTGCAGGCTTTTCCCGACACTTGAATGTGGTAGACAATGATTTGTTACATGCTGGATTTCCAATACCAACCCAACGACAAATCAACATTGACATATGAGAATACACTACATGTAAGTATGAGAATAATCAAACTGAAGTCTCAGGCACTCATAACAGCTGAGCACTGAAAATTTGTTCAATTTTATATATAAACTGCAAGAGGATGGGAAGTAGAACTTTGTTCACATGAGGATGTATTCAAATGGAATTTACCCACCGAATCTTTGAGTTCACCCACTTGGGAAACCCATTGACCGCTTTGAATCAGACGGTGGAGATCATTTTTCGTCCCAATCGTTCACATGATGGATCTTGAGATCATGGGCATACCATCAGACGATCAGCTTTTTATTTCATGTGGCAAACATCCCACGAAAGTGACCTTAAAATCGCGTGGAACTCATCACGCTCAAACCTGATTTTAAGGTCACTTTTTTGGATGTTTGCCACATAAAATAACAAAACTGACTGTCTGATGGTACTCTCATGATCTAAAGATCCATCGTGTGAAAGGTTGGGACAAAAAACGATCTTCATCTTCTGATTCATAGCAGTCAATGGCTTTCAGTGTGGGTGAACTTAAAGATTCGGTGGGTGAATTTAAAGGTACTCCTACTCAAAAAACAGGCAACCACATCAAGCCCGGCCAAATGAAAATTTTAGTGATTAAATCGTTCAAACATAATTTTCCAGGGCTACAGTTTCATTTGTAGTTTGGAAGGGCCAGCCAAACAGGCCCCAGCATCAATTTGAGAATGAGATAAAATAAGTGTCTCAAGTATGAAAAGTCAGCCATCACGACAGACCTTAACTCAATGTCCCAATGCAATCATGTTTAAACGAGAACCATTTTGTACGTGTATGAGCCTCCACAGCTGACCAATTTTGAGCAAACACATATAAGCATGGCCCATCATCTACAAAAAGTCATTTACTTTTGCATATGGCAAGCCTTAACTCTCATAACAATCCAACAATAATGCAGGTTCAAATCACAAATAGTTTATACTTGAAGTCCCAGAGAGTTGCCCAATTGAGGCAGAAAAAAGAAGAATCTACCACTTCATGATCAATGTGAGTTTTTTTCAAATACATTAGTATGGCCATAATCTATAGCATTCAAAAGTTACCTTTTTTTGTCCGTCGCTGACCGCCAGTTTTCATAGGAGATGTTTTGGCTTTGATGCAACTAATAACTGTGTTCACATTGCTCTTTCTAGAAGTCCCATCTGTTTTTCTACCTCGGTCCCGAACAGTTTCCATTACAAAGGAATCAGTATTGGTGCAAATAACACCACTAGTCATACTTCTGCTTTCAAAGGGTCCCTTCTTCAAGGTCAAGTCTTAGGGATATCTACGCAATCAATGGGCAGCTCTTCTGCATGACCATAATTTCCAATCAGATCTAAATTGGGAATGATGCTGAAGGGACAAATAATTAAAAACCTACATGTTATTCTTCCCAATCTTTCTGATCTTTTAAGGCTTTTGTGTAATAACTAAGAATAAAATAGATTTCAACGATGCAGAGAGAAAAGATTAATAGATTTGCATCAAGGAAATGCATTGATCTATTACTAAATAAACCAAATATAAATGCATAAATGGGAAAGGTGTCAGAACTTCAACAAAGCACCTCCATTTCCTAAATAAAAGGCCACAATTCACATTACAGGAAAAAAGGATGTAAGGCAATGAAGTTCAAGCAGAAGCAGCTGTATGTAGAAGAAATAACAAGCATTTCACATCTTAGAAGTATACAAGTACGGAACAAGGATGATCCATATTTCAAATTATGGGCATGTGTGGGACACTGCGTGGCAATTGGGACAAAACCATTTTTATCAAAATCCTACAATTTACGATGTGAATTCTACAATTAAATTGAATCGCAAGCTGCAATATGATTTATTGAATTGGACTATAAATTAATATGAATAGTACGATTCATATATATAATTCAAATCTTATGACTCATGTATATTACAATTTGATTCATATGGGTTTCAGAATCATAGATTGACCGTGAGTCCTCTTTCTCGATTGTTTACCCACTTTTTATTTTTTAAATATTTTTTTTTTTTTAAATTGTATAGAAATAAGTTAAAAAACAAAGGCACGCTCTTATAAAGCGTTTCTGAGTTTTGTCTTTATGTTCTTCAAAAGCTTTTGCTTGTTTTTTCCAACATTTTATGATATAAACATGGATTCGGTTTCCATTTATTGTGAAAGTTCTCCTATGTCAAGGGCTATCAAAGGCACAAGTGATTTTGAAGTTTGGAGGTCTCTAGTGGGCAAAACATCCCAACCAATTATTTCAACTTTCCAGTAAAGGACCCATTATTTCATTGATCTTCAATCGAGGATGCTTGGTTTATATTTTATATGGTGTATGAATAAAGTATCATGTTATATAACTGATTATGGACATATTTTTATGCATGGTTGTCAATCTCTTATGATACACAATACTATAGAAAACGATATGTATCTATGATGTGTATCTTTTTATAAATGTATCTTACGATACACATTACTATACATTGCGATACGTTGCGATACACGATAGAAACGAAATATGTGATTTAGATTATAAGTAGATTTTTATTTTAAACCATTATCACTTATGTATCCCAACTCTACTCTCAAAAAAATATAAAAAAAGAACGATAAGAATAAAGAAAGAAGAGGGAGATGTTTACGAGAAGGAAGATAAATAGGAAAAAATCATATTTAACTGCTAACGAAGATGTTGGCATCAATATTGGAGATAGAGATGAAGAATGTAGACTTGTCTTTTTTAAATTTTGGGATTAAAAAACTGACCCCAAAAAAAAAAATGGGATTAAAAACTGTAATGTTAAGAAACAAGCATAGAATTTCTCTGTAGAAGTTTGAAATTGAAAAACATATCATATAAATATATATAAAGTACACAATAGACATTCATACAACACTTATACTTGTGCAGTTATAAAGTTTCTGTTTATATAGTGGAAAATTGAACAATTTATCTCCACCTTATACATCAATCCAATGAGATGTTCTGTTCCATTTATTTGATTTAAAATTATAATTTCTAGTGTGAAAGATGATGAAACGAGTATCTTTGAGATTGTTTATATATATATATATACACTATTTTTTTAGATTTTTTATATATTATGATACACGATACCAAAATACTTGATTACAATACACGATACATGATTTAACAATCTTGTGTCACTGAATTTTTTTTTATTACTGATTTTTTTAAAAGAATTTTTTATAACAAAATTATTATTTAATAAAAAAATTGTTATGAATCTCACGATTAACTTAACAATATGATTTAATTTACAAAATCTAAAATGATATTACAAGATCATTCGATTTTGTCAACATTGAACAAAACAAATATCTTCTTTTATTTTGTTCTATAGTATTATTTTTATGTTGTTTATATAGTTTTAGCACATTTCAACTAATTTGGATAAAATTTTATACATTTATGAATTATATTTGTGTTAACGTATTCTTCCTTATTTATATTCATTTTTTATCCTTTTTGTTACTTTTCAATTATGTTTTAGTAATTTATATAAAATCATATTGTCTATCATCTTTGGATGCATATTGTATCAGACAATACATTTTGGTTTCTAATGTAAGCTAATATGTGCTCTAACCTCAGATATTGTTAACTATTCCTTGAGATATGTTGAGATTTGGCAAGTTAAATTTAGGCTATAAAGTGGAAGATATTGGAAAGATATCTGACGGGGTGGAGTGTTACGTGTAACTTTGCCTATATCTTTTGAATTAGCCAATAAGAAAGAGATGACAAAAGGTTGTTATAAAGTGATGAGGGATATGAGAATAAGAAGTAACGCCCATTTCAAATTTATTTGATTCGCCAAAGAGGTCTGGGATGGTCAAGATGGTTTTTCAAAATGTCCTTTACAGTTTTGACCAAGCAAGGTTCTTCTCCAATAGATTCTTGTGCAATAGGTACTCATCTTCCTTTTATTCTTCCTAAACCCAATTCTTCATCAAGCCTTTCCCTTTCAGTCTTTCAATATTTAATTTCTCCTAAATTTGTTTAAAGTTGGTCTATTTTCTTAACCTCATTATAAAAATATATTTCCTCTTTACTTATTTTGTGAGTTCTCGTCTATTTAAATATTTAAACTCCTGACCATTTATTCAATTTCTTGTAAATCTCTCTTGCATATTAATTCCTCTGGCCTATTCGCTATTTTCAAATCTCTTTTGCCCTTCTTATCTCTAAACTCATACACCATAGATCCTATAAACCAGTTGTTATCATACCTCAACATTTTATCTTCAAAATTTTCTCTCATTTTAACTTTTTAATAGATACATACATCCTCTACTTATCTCTTTCCTTAATTACCAAACATGTATCAATCAAATTTATGGATTCTAAATTCCCATTGTGGAAAATTCAATTCATCCTTCTTCTTGCAGTTAAGGGTTATGTTGATGGTTCCCTTTCTCCAACTCCTAAACTCCCCTTCCTAATGATGGTAGCAAACCTTACAAAACCCTATCTATTCAAAATTAATGAATACATTCCAACTACTTAAGAGTTGGATAAATGCAACTCTCATTGAAGACATCTTATCTTCATTACCAGCTCTAAGGCTTCTCATGCCTTGTAGAAATCCATGGAGATTGCTTTAATCAACAAGCCAAGACTCGTGTATATAATTCAATCATCAACTTCAAACCTTCAAGCAAGGGATATCTATCCTTGAATAAATTTGCAATTTTAAAGGTTTATGATTTTCTAGCTGCTATTGATGAAAACATGGTTATGTGTGCGACATATATGCTTAGACTATGTTTTATTTGTCATTATTGTTATTCCAAGCCTCTAGGCACTTTTAATCGCCCCAAGTATTTCGCTTGCATTACTTCCTTTTTCAATGAACAAACATAATAGCACCGTTTTTTTCTAATATGACTTCAATATAAGTGGATACTCTTCTACTAATGGTGATTGTGGTTGTGATCGTGGTCATGGTAGTCGATGTATGCATTGGCCGTGATGGTTGAACGTCTAATTATTACTTCATCCTCTAATACCAGGAATGGTCATAACCGTGGTATAAGGTGTTGATATAGAATGGTATTAAAAATGGCTCTGAGGCATGTCGTTCAATACGTTGTCTTATAGAAAGTAGATGCTCTCACTCCATAGGATGAACAAAAATGCAAGAGGGTTACTAGCAATCTGTACCTTTAGGATACAATAAGCTTTGTCTTTGATAAAACATGTACGTTCTCTTCTAGATTGCACTTTCTAAAAAGAGAACCTGCCACAGTGATTCTCTTATTAACTTACTCCTTATAAAAAATAAATAAATAAGAGAGAGAGAGAGAGATTATAACACCTTTTATTGGTTTTTTATTCACGACTCGATCCCTATTAGTAGAAAAATACTTGAACCATTATGTTCTTTCAAACGGCAGTTAAGGGGGCAAAAAAAATTCATTTGAAAAACATTTTCGGTATCTTAAAAGACAATTTCAGTCTTTTAGCTGGTGGGACAGCCCTTTCGGTTTAAGAGTTGTTGATGCACCCTCCGAGCTTAAGACCCATTGCCCGTTGGACTTCGAGACATTGAGCCTTTACCCATGTATCTTATGCTTCTCTCTTTCTTTCTCTTCTTTTACATATAAAATATATGTATATATTATTAAAATTTTATTTTTTACTTTAGAGCTTATACAGCCATTAGGGACTCTCAATGATAAGAGAAACTTTGTGTGAGAAGTGTGGAGAAATGAATCTCTATAATTTCTCTCCCCTCTACCAAGCTCAATCCATGTGAAAGGTTTTCCAACAATTCACATGAGGCTAATCTTATTGAAAATATTAACCAATAAGAGCACACTCAACATCATCAATCCGTGTGAAGGTTTAATATCTCAAAAAGCTAACTTTCTGCATAACCAATACTTGTGAAAAGGAAACCAACAAGAAACAAACTAAATGCTTTTACTTTAATTCTAAGTCTTTGCACACAACATTAAAAGTTTTCAAAACTTTGCCATTCTATTCAGATTAGTATATGATAAATATAGAGATGGAAACCATGTTTGGCAAGTTTGTTCGGATATTGGGGAAGGATCTCGGCTCAGTGGAGTGGTGTCTATCCAACAAGTGAAGCCTTTCAAAAGTGGATGAAGTACGAATGAGGAGATGGTAATAGTTTGAACTTCTGGCAAGATGGATGATGGGGACATCAACCTATACAAAGTGTATAAGAAGCGAAGAAACATTACAATCCATCAAGGTCTCTCATAGAACTTTGGGAGGACCATGAAGACTCATGTGCACATGTGCGCCATGCGAGAAGACCTCATTTTGGGAAGATGCGTACGTGAGAAGAAAGTGAAGGCAAGAGAGAATTAAAAGAAACTGTGAAAAGGAAATGGACACCTCTTCTTGCACTGCTAGTTCGCTTCGACTATACGGATATGGCTTTTCCAGGTGTTACGAATGGTAGGATGTCTACCTCGGGGGCATAAGGACTAGATTTAACAGATGGAGAAAGGGTTCTTATGGGGGTATGGAAAGAAAACTCTAGGACTCAGCTCTGATGGTTGCAATGTAGACTATCTGGTTAGGAAGGAATGGTAGAATTTTTTAGAAAAGCGGAGGGAGGTGCAACAGGCGATGAAGAGTGTTGACGGTTTCATGGTGCAAGCGGCTGAGGTTGGGGGAGCTGACGATCAGACTTGGCTACAGCAAGTGAGGGAGTGCTGGGATAAGTTGATATCGACATAGTGATCAGTGGTGAGCAGATTAGAAGGTGGGTTCCAGGCTAAGTTGGGATTGCTGCTATCCTGGGGGCATCGACCCGACCCTTATGGTTCTTTAGGTTTTTGTGTGGTCTAACTTCTTATTGCACGGCATGTATTACCCTTTTTCCCTTTTATTTTAATGAAGTATTTTTTAACTATATATATATATATATATATATATATATATATATATATATATATATACACACACACACACACACACACACACACACACACATATAATTGGAGGACCTCCTGCATTTTCTGATGATATACTTAACTATACATCAAAATCTTCCTCAATTCATATGCCAAGTGCGCAAAATTCCAAGACATATGCACTCAATTGCTGTAACTGCAACCATGTATATCAATATGAACATCTCACTCATGCACCATCTACCATGATATCAACTTTTCATAAACCCAAAATGGCATCCTAATGTTGGGGCTACCTTCCACAAAACTAGATCCATGTAGATATAATCTCATATATAAAACTGTATTATGTTATTGGTTATAATCTCATATATAAAACTGTATTATGTTATTGGTTATAATCTCATATATAAAACTGTATTATGTTGTTGGTTGCATCTTCATTAATAAGGTTCGCTCTGTTCCCATCTCTCACATTGGGCATGTTTCTTTTACCTTCCCAATGAGTTCCAATGAATTGACTATATATTACACATGTTTTAAATGTCCTTGCAAAAACAATATATATATATATCGATGAGTCAATTTACCAAAGATTACATTGACTCATTTTTTTCAGCCCATGGGATTTCCGTGCGAAGGATTTGAACAAAGGGATCATTATTGCAAAAGAGACAAGAGTAAGGGAGAATTACACTTTACCCTGACATTGGTCGCACTCATGGCAGCCTCTCCTCCAACTCCTTCATCTGTCGTAGCCTCTATGTCAACCTAGCATCAGTGTCTATGACATCCATCATGCCAGGCGATTCTCCATCTTCACAATAAACCAGATTTATGCATAGCTACACTCCAAATCATCCGTTTGTAGAGGTTGCCATATGGGGAAATACTGTAAATTACCAATTCAATTGAGTAATAATGAACCTCCTTTTCCTTTACATGGTGTATATTCCAATGTTTGAGTCTCTTATGGCTGGTCTTGGCTAGCATGTCAAGTTCATTGATGACATTAACATATATTGTTGGTTTTGTTCATTAGAAAAGAATATGAGTTTCTTTCCTTTCCAAATTTTCAACTGATGATTTGAAAAATGTTTAACACTAAAATAGAAATGTTTAAGAGCAATAGCATTGGTGTAACTTCTCCCTCCATTTCTCCCTCCATCTTACAGAGCACGGGAGAAGTTGTTAGCTCATTTCTCCACACTCCACAGCAAAATGAAGTCTTTGAAGAAACCATCGATATACCACGATAACCATGATAACCGGTTGATACTTATGTTTCATAGAAACTTCTCCATGCCTTACTATTGAAGCATTTCTTTAAAATGTTTAACCAAATGAGAGGCTATCTAGTATTAGGTAATCAATATTTCATTTTCATCGGATTAGGATCATCTCATGGTATCCGAATAGGAAACCTACAATCGTTTGCTTTGTTGCTGAAGTACGCAGGACAAACGCTAAAACCCTGACAATAAAAATAAATAGATAAAAAAGATGGAAGATCCAAGGAATCGCTCCAAGGAAGATGTTGGCTTCGCACCAAAGAACACGCGGAAGTGAAGAATCACACTTCTTAATTTGCAAGGATCTCTCTTTCAATGAAAACACATCTCAAGTTCTCTCCAATTCGCACAAAGCAAAACTCATAAATTTCATTAATCAAAAACTAATTAAAATTGTCTTTAAAATGCGTTAAATAGGCAAATAAAACCCTAACCTAGCCCTCAACTCGGAAATAGAAAGTCCTATTCTAAATAAACTCTAAAAAGGCAATTTCTCATCATGATCTCGCTCGAGCGAGATTGGGGCTCGCTCGGGCAAGATAGTCAGTGCAGAATTTTGCCCTTGGGTCGAACTCGCTCGAGCGAGATTTGGACTTGCTCGAGCGAGATTGGTGCTCGCTCGAGCGAGATTGGATAGAGAGTTGTGTTCCTATCTTTTCTTGCCTTTCTTCCTTTTCTTTCTTTCTTTCTTTCTTTCTTTCCACGTGCGTGTCTTTCAGAATGGGATCTTCTCACATGGCGCACACTCGCACATGGGTATTCACGGTCTTTCAAAAGGTCCTTATGGCTCACTTTCTCTTCGATCTTCTTTTCCTCTTTATCCAGACACAATCCCATTGCTCGGATCTAAATTCCACATCATTCCCTCCTTTAAAAAAGTTTGACCTCGAACTTTGGTTGAAGTTATCCTTTTGCTCAAAGCAATATTGTGGAAACCTTGATCGGATACAACTCGGGAAATCAATTGGATTTGGCTCGAACAATGCAATCGATCTTGGCTTGAGCACTTCACTCGAAATTATTTTTTGCACTTTGATCGGCTCTTGCTCAAGCATGGATCAAAATATCGTCCGATACCGATACGTATCGGTATTGGAGGTGGACGATACGGTACATTAAATGTACCGTATCGCCCATTTATATGGCTAATACCGGATGATACATTCAATGTATCGTCCGGTATGTTACTGTTCCGGTACGTATCATCCGATACGTACTGGTTTTCGGCCCGGACGATACGTACCGGAAAACCGGCATTTTGATCCATGTGCTCGAGTATAAGATCAATAGGATCAACCTGATCAACAAACACAATCATAACTTCAATGGGCATGGGATTGCTAGGTTCGTCGAGAGTACGAGACATTCAACGGGTTCAAGATTTGTAAGGATGACAATGGGTAGAGGATCTTTAATGGATAGTGGACCTTCATCGACGGGTATTGGGTATGGGCTTAACAACGGTTATATGGTCGAGGAGGACTGTGGATGACACGGGTTCGTTTAGGACAATTGCGGACGGGTACGAGCTAAAGAATGAAGGGAGGAGAAGGTATTGGGTTTACAGGAACACGATCAACAACCCTTGGCTCTAACAGCTTAACCTTCCTCAATCCACCGAACTTCTTATAAAAGGCTTCTTCCAATCCGTAGAACTGAACTTGAAGTTTGTAGAAGAGCGTGGAAATCTCTTCTTTAGTCATGATCGAGCGACTCCACATGCCGAGAGTTGAGCGTACTCTGATACCAATTTGATGCAAGACGGAACGACGCTAATCCTAAAATAGCATAAATCCCGCACGATAGGAATAGAGTTCTCGATTTTCGAACTAAAATTAAATAAAAATAAAGAATAAGGAGATAGGAAAATCTTCGGAATCGCTACAAGAAGTTGTTGGATTCACACCAACGGAGATGAAGAATCACTCTTCAAAGAAGAAAACTCACCACAAATTTTCAAACGAAAGAATCTCTCTTTCAACATTTTCACAAGTAAAATTCTCATTAACTAAAAACAGTCTCGGTAATGTGTTAATAATGCTTTATTTAAAGTTGGAAACCCTAACTAGGTCTAATCCTGCTAAAAATAAAGACTCTTAAGCCAAAAGGCAATTATACACTAACAAAATCGTATAATAAAAGAAACTTGACAGAAAATGAAAATAAATCTAAAATTTTCGCTTAAAATATATTCAGCCGAACTGGAGTCCGCTCAATCTCGCTCAAGTGAGTTTTCTAGAATCAAGATTTGACTCTCTAGTGGATCTCGTTCGAGCGAACCTGAAACTCGCTCAGGCGAGTATGGACATAAACCATAAATTTTGTCTTTTTTCTTTCTCATGTGCACATATTCCCTTTGTGGGATCCTCTTGCTTGTTGCACACGTACAAACGGGTCTTCACGGATCTTTAAAAATTCTTTAAAAACCCATTTATGGGTCCACTTTCTCTTTGATCATCTTTTCTTCTTGATCTGGCCATGATTCTAACATGCGGATCTAAATTTTGCATTCCCCTTCTTTAAAAAAAATCGACCTCAAACTTTAGTCGAACAAAGCCATCTTTCGGTTTGCAGACCAAGGGTGGAAAGTTTGGCATTCTATGGAATATGAATTGAGTACTTCAATGGGATATAATTGGTACTTCCACGAGGTACAATTCGAGCACCTCAACGGAACACAGCTTGATCACTTCAATTGAGCACAGCTTTGGAATCTCAATCAGATTTAGTTTGGAGATTTCAATCATATTTGATTTGGGGGTCTCGATGGGTATGTCTTCAACCATGGGTATCAAGGTATGTGGTATTTCCTCAATCATGTATTCATGTGTATGAGATCTTCAACAGTTTTGGGGTTAACCACGATTATGGGATTTTCTATGGGTAAAGGATCCTCTTCGACGGGTATGGGATCATTAAGGGGTATGGGATCATTGATGGGTATGAGATTCTCATCGGGAATGGGATCTTTAGCTGGTGTAGGTGTTACAATGGTTATAGGGTGAACAACTAATAAGGGATTAAGGAGAATACTAGGTAGGGGATTGATGGGTACGAGTACGGGTTTGTTGAGGTTAACAAGAGGTATGGGTACGGGTACAAGTTTGTTATGAGGATGAGAGGGGTATAATGGGGTTGAACTTACAGGAACGAACTTTGTACTCTTGGAGTTCAGAGCCTGGATCCTCACCGAGATGTCTTTGTATAATTCGTGAATTAAAGCTTTGAGGAATCTCTTAATGCAATTCTCGCGTCATGCATCCACTGTCCGATGCGGCCTTCTCAACCAATAGTGATATCCTCTAATACTGAATCATACTGATCTGTCGATTCCAAATCTCTAAATTCTATCGATCTACCTTTCTCCGTGTACCATACTTTTTTCACCTTATCAACCTTTAGATGTAAAACCTGAATGGACAATTTCCTCCAATTCACGAATGTTTTCATGCTAGTCATCTGATCATTCAACTTGCGAAGGGCTTCTAGAATATGTTCTTTACTCATGATGAAACCAACTCCATGTGCTGAGAGTTGAACAAGGCTCTAATACCAAATTGATACAGGATGAAAACACTAACCCTAAAAATACATATCAAAATTCCGCATCATAAGTGGATCACAGATTTATGGCTTCCACGACAACTGAAGGGACATGACTTCAGTTTTCTCTGCGTGAGCTAAATGGATATTGATCAACATATTACATTACATTGTAATAATTTAGAAATGACCTACGTGAGAGCTAATCCAAAATTTCCTCAACCAACGCTTTGTTAGAAAGAAGGTTGCCATGGAGATAACTACATCTAAATCCATCATCTTCACAAGTAGTTGATGGATTCACAGAGGCAATTTCTAGGGAAAGAATACATTTGTACAAGAGCCAGCTGGGAATTGGATTCGAATCACCACCCACTTTGAGGGGAGTTCTAAAAGAAATTTAATAATCGTTTTATTGTTTTACCCATGTATGTGATTCCTACACAGGGTACTTGTAAACACACGTGTTTGTTCCACTTAACAACCAGTGAAATGTTCTAATCAGATTCCCTATCCCCGGTAATGGCTAGCTGTGAGATGTCATCAAATTTCTTTTCAGTTGCGACTACAAGATTGTAATTTGTACATGGTTTGTTGCAATTAAAAATTTAACGAGAAAGTAATACACTGCCATTTCCAGGTAAGCAGATGAAATATGATTTCAAATCCTTTTGTACACATATACGAAATTTAAACTGAGTACATAATCATTTTTCAGATAAAACAAGTTCATAAATAATAACATATTGTCATAAATTATAAATCCAACAATCAACTTGAAGTGATTGTAATATTGAGATAATGGGTATCGTGACGGTTATAACCAAGCAATAGTTAATGATGTGCACAAACTGACACATATAATACATGTTAATTAATCAAAGCACAATCACCCAGATGTGGGTTTAATTCAACTAATGAAGCTAAGCTAGCACTTGATGACATGATTGGCTAAACTTCTAGTGTTATTATTGCATCCTAGCCATCAATTTTGGAATACAGTTGCTCAATGCACTATAACTTGGTTCTTTTGTAAACGCTCATGTTCTCCACTTTGACTATTGTGGTGTATAACATAGCAAATTGCAGTATCTGTATTGGAAGACATGCTCAAAGTTCGACCATTCTTATGCATCCATTTATGTCTCTGTCTCTACAATTGCATGTAGAGACCGAGATTATATAATTTATGACCAAGGCTAATTTTCTAGAATGAGAGAACATATTATTGCAACCCCGGAGACTCACCGAAAAAACTAATGCTTAGCACAAGTAACCAAAGAGCTCCGATAAAGAAGAAGAAAAAAACTATTGGCGTGTATATGATTGATGCTGACCACAAAAACATGCATCAGATTCATGATTACTTTTCTCCACATGGTTTGCAGCTTAATGCATTTCTAGCGAAGGGTACCTTTGTTCGCACCTAGAGGACTACTGAAAGTGCCTATGTTCAAAACCCATTAACGAATTGGAATCAGACAATGGAGATCATTTTCCACTTGTTCCATAAAATGGGTCTTCAGACCATGATCTTACCATCAGACGGTCAGTTTTTTATTCCACTTGGCACACCCAAAAAAGTGGCCCTAAATTCACATCTGAGTGCGATGTGTGATGTGTGGCATGTGATTTTAGGGCCACTTTCCGAAATTTGTGCCACGTGGATCAAAACCTACCAACTGATGATACCCTCATGGTCTCAAGATTTATTATATGAAACATTGGAGTGAAAAAATGATATCCACTGTCTGATTCCAAGCAGTCACTGGGTTTCAGTGTGTTTCGGATGTAGGCGCTTTCAGTAATCCTGTAGGCGTGAGCAGAAGTACTCTTGTAGCCAATTTACAGCAGAAAGAGCCTAAATTAGCTATAGAGCATGCTGAATTAGTTCCAACTCGCATTGATAAGAGTGAACTTAGTGATCAAAGATCTAAAGTTTCAAGAAATTAGGGCCATCTTTAGGAATCATAGACCTAATGAAACTTTTTGGATACGATTGCCCATAAATCAATCGAATTCCCAGGAAACCAATTGATCAAACGGTTAGAAATATCCAATAGATTCCAATCTGTAAGTGTACCCTAATTTCGATCAAAGAACATAAATACCCCAATTGAAGGTATAGATTGTTCATGAAAAGCACAAATTTAGACGAATTGAACTTCTAAGGGTCTAAAACCAAACGGATCGAATCTCGATGAACAGCGAAAAAAATAATAAATAACTTGATTTAGAAGTTTAGCGGTTGTATAAATCGCAAAAATTTGAAACAGAAAATAGATATAGATGCCTACCGAAGAAGAAGAAGCTGCTGCGGATTTGTTTTTAATTATTTTGAAGTGGAAAAAGTTGAAATGGAGAGGCGGTTCTTTAAATATTGACCTGCCGTTGCCGCCTTATTTCAAAAAGAATTTTAAGGGTGTTCGCTAACGTGCGCCCCATGGAGTCGGTTTCCAACCTGATAAAGAGCTTTACCTCGAGGACTGTTCTTGAACGGGCTTACAAGTTTGGCTCATTCGGAAATTAGGATTAAGGCCCACAAAGGGTACCTTTATTTTTAAACCAAAGACTTCCTTCTCAACCTGGGTTTTCACGTGCTTAAACTGGTAGTGGTCCAAATCAGATGATGGAGATCATTTTTCATCCCAATCTTTGGCATAATATATCTTGCAACTATAAGCTTGTCCTTGTTCGGATATTGATTTCATGTGGCATACATTCTTTTGAGATGTGTGTCACATTGGATAAAAAAATCTTATAATAGTAAGACCATGACCCCAATATTTATCGTGCTAAAGATTGGGTTGAAAAATTATCTTCATCATCCAATAATTTAAACTTGTAAAGTCTAGTGTGACGGGATCAATACTGTGGGTACCAGCAAGAAGGTGTGTGGCTTTGGAGTTGGCTGGTTGGCTAGCATGAAGGATTTTAGCCTTGAAGTTAGGTGTGTGATGTGAGAGCGCGAAGGTGTGAAGGTCTTGCGTTGCATGCGTGCTCCTTGTATGTATGGCGAATATGGCTACTCGAGCTAGGTGGTGTGCTAATGTAGTGTCTAGATGCATGTGGGTGTGGATAACTGAGTTGCATGTGTTGGTGTTGCATGATTCGTAAGTCATGGACAGGAGTCGTGTGTCATGGGCAATATGTCAAACCAATACATTTGAGGTATTCCTGATATTAGCTTGAAGTGGTATTTAAACCATATATATGGGAGGAGAGCTATGAAGCTACTCCTATACACATGGAGCCCTGTGGCACTAGAGGGTACACAGTGGTCTCCTAGAACGTTGCTTCGATAATGTCGTGTGTCACCCTAAGTAAGATTGCTATGTACCCAAGCTATGCGCCGCGGTGCACATAGGTTGGCTATGAGGGAGGCACTCGTGAGCTACGTAGGACTCTATAGAGCATGTTGGCATAAGGGTCAGATGTTTGACATGTGCTGATTGAGAAAGTCACACACGATGATGAGCTTGGTTCAGTATGACAGAGAGACATTTTAAAATGTGACGACATGAAAAACTACTTGCTACAGTCACAGGCGAGGTACTAGTACATGACACAGGGTGAAGCTTAAGCAAGTCAAGTAAGGCACTGAGGTGGCATGCTTGTCACAAGGGGCATGATGGGTTGTTATAGTAGGCCTTGATGAGAAGGCAACCATATATGGGAGTTCTCGTCATCTAGGCAAGTGGTATCATAGTCGATCGAGTGTTAGGCACGGGTGTGACAGTCGATGTCAGGTTGTGCCCCCGTGACACTGAGTTGAAAAAAAAGAATCTTTGGTTGAAACAAAGGCACTGATCGGAGCATAAGATGGACCCTCCGTCAAGCTCAAGATATGTGTAACAAATTAGTGAAAGTTCAAAAGTGTATATTCACTAATTTACATTTTCATAATAGTTGTGCTCCTTTTGTAGGCTTGACCGTTTGGATAGGCATAGATCGATCTGAGCATAGCCAATGGGGCAGAGGTTGAGCACTAATGTCAACATAATTTATTGTCAAGAATAGAAGGTGTTCAGGATCATATGCTTAGAAAAATTACAATAAAAAATCTTAAAATAGTAAAATTGGGCAAGAGAAATTGGACTCGAGGCACGTAATTGCTATATTTAAAATGTTATTAACTTCATATTCGAGTAAATCCTCGAGTTTGCAAAAGGGTTCTAGCGAGATATTTCTACGATAGAACGAGCTCAATTTCTTAGATGCGATCCGTTATTTTGCAATGGTAGAGAATTGCTCCGGAAAACTCAATTTGATGAAATACTAAATAAAAGATGGAAGCAAGAGAATTCTCAAATCTATATACAAGGAAATTCCATGAATTTCAGACTATCTCAATATGTGTCCATAGTTCTCATTTTATAAATCTCAAGTATATTTTCAATGACTGTTGGACCAACAGTCATATTTTAGATGGCTCAGATCTTTCGGAGATCCAAACTGTTCCATCCAACGACCAGCGATTATGAAACGGTTAGTTCCAATGATCAATATTTGACTAATTCGTTTGACTCAATAGAACTGAAGTAATCCACTAATCAATGACCCATTAGACCTGAAGTAATCCACTAATCAATGACCCATTAGATCTGATCTAGCTCATTAATAATTTATCCGTTGGATTGACCTAATAAAAAAGTCAAACTTATGGGGGCTCCTAGCGATGATGTGAAGTGTAAAGTGTGTGTGCCCAATCGCTACGCATATGCACGCGTGCACCAACTCTTCGGTTTGCTACTAAGCACATTCTTCTCTTATTATTGTGAAACAGAAATAAAAGATAAAATATTCTATATATAACATGAACCACTTTTCTTACTTTCCAATGTGAGATTATTTATTTTGCATACAAAAATGAAAACTTCTATTGCCAAAAATGCGACCCACTAAAAAAAGAAATCCAAAAAGAAAATATATACTTTTTATTATTTAAAATATTTATTATATTATAAAGTAATTAATAAATATAACACATATGACTCCAAGCTTATAACAAAAATCCTTTTTTTTTTTTAAAAGAATTCATTTTTTTAATCGAAAAACTCGTGACTTTATTAAAAAAAATACTTTCTTAACAAATAACAAGTACAATTAAGGCATGATTTCTTCGTGTTTTATTATGAATATAATATGCGGCATTCACGATTAAAGGTAAAATAAATAATAATAATAAATAGTTGACTTTGTGATATAGTGTAGAAAATATAAAATAAAGAAATAAGAACAAGATAAGAGAGGCAACATGAGAGGCTAATTGTAGAAATCTTGACGTATTTTTATTCAAAGGATTATCCTTATAAATAGAGATGTTTAACGAATAATAAAAGATAGACATAATCTTAACAAATATCTTAAATCTTAAGACCTTAAATTTTAACCATCTTATCATATTTATCATCAATAAATTATAGATTCTCTAATATCCTCCCGCAATTATATAGGTAAAAAGAAAATGGGCCCTCAGATGTTCCAATGATATGGTCATACAAAGCCCTTAATTGCATTAGTTAAAAGAAAATGAGCCCTTATATCTTCGCATGATATGGCCGTAAAATGCCTTAATTGTGGTCAAGTATTTTCATTCAAAAGATCATCCCTACACACAAATAATAAAAGATATTCATCTTAAGATCCTAAATTTTAATCTTATCATATTTATCATCGATAAACTACAAGTTCTCTAATATTCTCTAAGGCCTTGTTTGATAATATGGAAATGTAATTTCATTGTAGAAATGAAATTTAGTTTCCAATTGTTGTTGTTTGATAGCTATTTAAGGAGATGGAAATGAAATTAAGTCGTCTCGTATGGAAATTGAATTTCGATACACCAAATCATTTTAGGAGGAAATCATTTCAACCTTTTAAGTGGCTGAAATTGAATTCCTACTAACAAGCTAATAATTTTTTGTTATTGCAAATCTAAAATTACTTGTAAAAAATCTAAAAGCAAAAAAAATTATTTTTTGACTATTAAAAAGTAACTTCAATTTCTATGGCCACTATACCAGCACGATCACTATAACCACCACATTATCTGCATCATACTCTTTTCAGCTAATTTTGACTTTGGTCAAAATTTAGACTTTTAATCAAACTTTAATTGAACTTATAAGCTATATAAAGTTTTGACTTTTGATCAAACTTTGACTACTGAAACATGATAATAAGTTGTAAGTTAGTAATATATTATCAAATTTTTAGGGGGTCAAAGGTTGATTTTAAGGTCAAACTTTGACTTTTAATTAAAATTTTACTTTTTATTAAACTGACTCCAATATTTTGATGACGAAAAAATAATACTGTCGCGTTGATGCATAATTTGATACTAGATGCTCAATTGTATTAGTCAATAATTTGACTTTTAGTCAAACTTTGACTTTTACACAAAATTTAGTTTTAGTCAAACTCGAAACCTGCTTATAGATAGAGTCAACTATTACATAAATTTACATCATATCAGTACAATTTTTTCTTGGTCAAAGTTTAATTTTCTATAAAATGTTACAAAGTTTTATTAGTGAAATATTTTAATTTATAACTTGAAAATACATTGCCTCATTTTTATTGGTCAAAGTTTAACTTTTATTCAAATTTTGGCTGTAGTCAAAATTTGACGAGTGTATCTTGACAGTAAATAGCATGGGCTAAACTCTCGGAAAAACGATACGTATCGTTTAGTCCCAAAATCGATACGTATCGGACGATACATTCTAATGTATTGTCCGAAATTTTAGATTTTTGTATGACAGGCACCGATACAATAATGTACCGTATCCATGGGGTCCAAAACCGATACGTATCGGTATTGGATAATATTTTGACTCTTGGTAGATAGTGATTATTACTGTTGTTATTTGTATTTTAGTAATGTAAATTTTTATTGGTCAAAGTTTAATATTTGGTTAAACTTTGACTTTTAAACACAATTTGATTTTTTTGAACTTTTGTATCCCCAATGAGATTATTATTTTTTTAATTTATTACTTTGAAGTACATTACCAAATTTTATTTTACTTTTTTTTATATTTGGTCAAAGTTTGACTTTTAAAAAGTTGATATTTAGTCAAATTTTTTACTAGTGTAACCTAGCGATGGATACGAATCCTATTATATTAATTTGTAGGTTGGCGATAGATTGTCGAATTTTTTATTGATCAAATTTATATTTTTTGGTCAAAGTTTGACTTTTTAAAAAAATTTAAATTTCTTTGAAGTTTAAAATTTGAATTTTGTTTCAACATGTAACATTATAGTCCATACTAACATTTACTATATAACTTTGTACTTTAGTCTTAAAATTTTTTATTAATCAAAGTTTTACGTTTGGACAAAGTTTGACTTTTATTAAAAGTAGATATTTGATCAAATTTTGATTAGTGTAACTTAACGATGTATATGAATACTATTATATTAATTTACAGTTGGACTTTTATAACTTGTTGGTACATTGCAAAATTTTCTCTTAGTCAAAGTTGAAATTTTGGTCAAAGTTTGACTTTTATAAAAATTTCATTTCATTTCAGCGTATAAACTCACATTAGATACTAGCATTTACAACTTTGTTATTTAATACATATTTTTTTATCAAAATTTTAAGTTTGGTCAAAATTTGACTTTTTATTTGACTTTGACTTTTTTAACTCTTATTTATGTAACTTAGCAATAAATAGTGATTACTATGGTATTAATTTGTAACGTAATAGAATATCATTAAAAAAATTATTGATTAATATTTGACTTTAATTATGATTTTAATAATACATGATTAAAATTTTAAAACTCATTTTCAAATTCATTTTTAAAGATACTAATCAAATAAGAGAAATCAATTTTCAATTAAATTCATTTCTCAAACACACTAATCAAATAGTGGAAAATCCATTTCTAGAGGAAATCATTTCCCAGGAAATCAACTAAGAAATTGATTTCATTTCCTCTTTGGAGTTTTATTGCTATCAAACTAGGCCTAATATTCAACAACACATTTATGCTTTAAGAACCCTTAAATTGGTGATGTAGTCTAGTTAAAATAACTTAAGTTTGTCGGTCAATTTGGTTTGAATTCGGATTCACGATTCATTATTATCAAACAAACTCGATTAGTAGGAATTTTAAAAATATTTATTAAAGTCAAAGTTTTAGATCTAAATCCCTCATCTCTTTCACAATATTGCTTTCAAATAAAATAGTTAGCATTAATCCATCAATCAAACTGAATTTTGTACTGATTTGTTGTACACAATACACGGTTCATGTTTTGCTTGGTCAAACTAGCAAATTAAGTATGATAGGTTTGGTAACAGACGCTACGACATTTCTAACATCACAGGCTGTGTTTGGAATTGCTCTTTAGAGGTAAAGAGTAGCTCTCTGCTCTGGCGTAGAGCATTGTTTGGTTGTAAGTGCTCTTAGCTCTTTCGGAGAGTGAAAGAGCTAAATTTAGATATCTTTAAAAGAGCAATTTAAACCTAATATTTTAAGTGGGCTACTCTCTGCCTCCAAAGAGCAATCCCAAACACATCCATGGTATATAAGCTTGTAAAAAGGTCATTTACACTATCAATTCCAGCAAAAGTTGTCTTCTTCAGAGGTAAGAGATCCCAAAAATATGTGAGTCACCTTTTTGACAAGTTTTAGTTATCAATAAGCTTGATAAGGGTTAATCGATTTGATCACTGCCATGTAGAAATGTGAATGGTTTTACAGTCAGTCCACTTCATTCAAACAGGTTCATTTCTCTATAATAATGGAAATTTTTTTAAAAGACTTAAATACAATTTCTAAATTTAAAGTAAAACTTTATGGTATTGAATTGAGTTCACTCAACAATTAGTAATAGCCAATCATAAACTGCAAACTCAAATTCAAACTGAACAAACCATGAAACTGAGTAATAATAAACTTAATAATCTTCAGACAATGGCACAGGCAGTGGACTTTTAGTAGTCATGGTGACCAAGTCGGGGTTCGAGAATAAATCGACTTAGAAAAAAATTGAAAAAATTTGGGGAAAATATGTTCAAAATTTTAAAAATAAAGAAATAAAAGTTTGTGACCGAAATCGTCGTTTAATTCGTATATGATTCTTAAAACTCACGAATTATTCGAAAAATTTAAAATTTATTCGGAAATTCCAAATAATTCAGATTTAATTTATTTTTTCAAAAATTCATGAATTATTCGCGACCTTTAAAAGAGTCCGCGAATTTGGTCCCTAAGTTAGTAGTGAAGCTTAGAGTTCAAACCCATGCCCATATTTTTTTTACCTAAACTTAGCTATGCGTCACAAGGGCGATGCCTGACACCGGCTATCACACCTGTGCGGTGCCTCGATGTCGCATGCACTGAAGCCAACCTACCCAACCTTCAGGCTCTAATACCATTCGCTTAGAGGACGGGAACTCCCGTTCATGGTTACCTTCTTCCGAGGCCTACCATTTATTGTATTGTGTCACTTACGACACCCATGTTCACACTTCTGTGTCTCGCTTGGCCTACTCAAGTTTCACCTTCACGTGTCCTGCACTAGTAACTCACTTCACAAGAGTAGCATGCAACTCCTCATGCCGTCCCATTCCAACATGGCTCGCTGACATATTGAACTAAGCCCATTATCGTGTGCGTTTTCTGTTACTAACACACGTCTATTTTTGGCCCTCGTGTTGTCGTGCTTTACCGAGTCCCACACAGCCCTCGAGTGCTTTCCTCATAGCGGATCCATGTACACCGCGACGCCGGCCCGGGGCCACATGGCAACTTCACCTTGGGTGTCACACGACATTACCGAAGCAACGTCTTAGGAGACACTTGCGCACCCTCTGGTGACGCAAGACCTCGTGTGAATGAGAGACATCTCATCCAGCACCTCTTCCACATAGATAGCCCAAACACCATTTATGGACAAATAATATGAGGACTTCAAACGTATTGGTTTGTCATACCCTCATGGCACATAGACACCTTCCATGGCACATAATGTCATGCCCACACCACTACGCTCATAACTCCCCGCGTCATCTTTTCACGCGACCGTATCGTGACTACATCACGCTACTAATCAGCTCCAAGCCCCCTATGCCTTCCTGGTGTTAGTCAACCAACTCCAAGGCCCCCATGCCTTCATACTGCTACTCCGAGTATTGGTCCCATCACATCCTCCACCACTCCATAATGTCAACGTTTTCGTTGACGCAATAACCACAGTGAAATGACCCAGCCAACTCCTCCCAACCTGTTAACGTCAACACACCCACATGCTGATACCCAATATCTATCCCCGAAGTTTGACACCTCCTCGCTAGCCCAAACTTGGCCCCATCCGCATTTCATTTGGCATGAAGCCAACTTCACCTACGAATAAACAACACACTGATTCTTCACGCTTGTCTCATACCAGCACTATCACTCACCATGTCATGCACCAAGCATTTGGCTTCACTAAATTCAGTGTCTGAAACACCTCAATACCTCGGCCCTGCCTTCACCCCTCTGTTTCCCATGCTCTCCTTCGATTTACCCTAGTTCTTAGGTCTGCATCTTCCCACTAGCTCTCCAGTGTCACCCATCCCGGATTCATCTGGTTCTTTAACCCCAAGGCCCTCACCTCTTAACTAGCTCAATCTAGCTCCAACGTCCCCCCACCTTCCTGCTAGCTCACCCAACATCATCTTCTGGATTAATCTGGCATTCTAATCCTAACGCCTCTCCCCCTTCTCACTAGTTGTCCAACGCTACACCATTCAGATCGATCTGACTATGAGATGTCGCGTGTCTTCCTAATACCACATCGAATGCCCTTTTGGCACTAAAATGTCGAGTGCCTTCTTGGCATTACACCGCGTGCCCTCTTGGCACCATATCGCCTCATCCGAATCGAACTTGACTTTGATACCATCTCTCACGGGGGCGATGTCCAACACTAGCTATTACACTCGTACGATGCCTTGATGTTGCGTGCAACGAAACCAACCTACCCAACTTTCAAACTCTGATATCACCCACTTAGAGGGCGGGAACTTTCGTTCATGGTTACCTTCTTCCGATGCCTACCATTCATCGCATTGTGCCACTTACGATACCTATGCTCGCACCTTTGTGCCTCGTTTGGCCTGCTCAAGCTTCATCCTCGCATGCCCTGCATTAGTACCTCACTTCGCAACAGTAGCATATAACTCCTCATGCCATCCTATTCTAACATGGCTTGCCGACATACTGAGCCAAGCCTATCATCGTATGTGTTTCCCGTTACGAACATATGTCTGTTTTTGACCCTCATGTTGTCGTGCTTTACCGAGTCTTACGCAACTCTCGAGTGCCTTCCTCATGTGCACTGTGACGCCGACCTGGGGCCATATGGCAACCTCACCTTGAGTGTCACATGACATTGTCGAAGCAACGTCCTAGGCCTATCCTCTCAGGCCTATGAGACACTTGCGCATCCTCTGGTGACGCAAGGCCTCGTGTAGGTGTGAGACATCTCATCCAACACTTCTCTCACATAGATGGTCCAAACACCATCTACGGGTAAATAACCCGATGACCCCAAATGTATTTGTTTGTCATATCCCCATGACACACAAACTCCTTCCATGGCACACAATGTTATGCCCTACACGATTACGCCCATAACTCCCCGCATCATCTTCCCACACGACCACGTCGTGACCGTGTCGCGACCGCATCGCGCCACCAATCAGCTCCAAGGCCCCTATGCCTTCCTGCTGCTAGTCAACCAGCTTCAAAGCCCCCACGCCTTTTTACTGCTATCCCGAGCATTAGCCCCGTCACACATGGCTGTTGGTCTTAGCAACATATTGAACAATTGTCCCCTTCCTTGCTTCCACATGGTATGTGGAGGGGTGTCATCAAGCTAGGTGCAGGCTTGAGTAAAAGAATCCTCTAATGAATAGGTCATGCTTTAGTGAAGCTGCTAGAGGGGCCTCAAGTAGTTATTATTGAAGTTTAGTTTCATATTGGGTAAATTACAGCCTTTTCTCTCTTCTTATGATACCTTGAGCCCCTCTAATCATAGTCAAATTGTTCTTGAGTTGGATGCACAGATTTATCAGTTACCATATTAGAGGGAGAGTAGGGGAGAGCCTTATAATTTGAAGCCCATGGCATATGTTGTGAAATATTGGGTCAAAGGTCAATCTTCATTGATTGCTCATATTTCCTTTACAAAGTTGAAATTAATATATATTATTTGGATGACCTAAAAGCCATTTGTGGTGCAGATCTAGTTAATCTAACTGAGCTGAAAGCAAAATTTTTAGTATTCAGTTCAAGTAATCAATTTTTCATATAATCAGAATTGAAACCGAAAAATATCAATTCATTTTATTTATTTGATTTTATTATTATTATTGTTTGGGATACACTTTCACCGCAAATTGTCTTGATTTGAGCAATTAAAGTTGTCAAAATGGTAATTCAAATATTAAAGTTAGGGATGCAAGTCTTGAACTGAACACCGAAATCGAATAAAAAATCAAGGAAACTGAACTAGACCAAACCGTACCGAAACCTGACACAAACTGAACCGAACTCCAATTCGGTTCGGTTTGGATGGTTGGAAACCAAAAAACTGAGTTAGTAGGTTGAGTAAACCGAAAAAATCGGGAAAACCCCCCCAAAAAATAAGGTATTTTACCTAAACCGAACAAAGCCGAATCGGATCGATTTCGGGTTAAAAAAAAAAACAAAACGAACTGAACCGAACCATATGGATTTCGATTCAGTTTCGATTTGGGGTGTACCGAACTGAACATCGAAAAAATTGGGTTCAGTTCGGTTTGGTACACTGTACCTGCATCCCAAATTAAAGTAAAGGGTACCTCTCTTTGTGCCCACGTGTTTACTGAAAGCGCCCACGTCCCAAACCCCCCTGAAAATCGTTGATTACGTTGGATTAGATGATGGATGTCGTTTTTCACCCAACCTTCCACAAAATAGATCTTGAGATTATTGTGTATCTATCATACAATCAGTTTTTTCTTTTATGTGTCACACATCCCCAAAAAATGGACCTTGAATCATGTCACACATCACGCTCAGACGTGATTTTAGAGCCATTTTCCTGGGATTCATGATACCTGGAATAAAAAACTAACCGTCTAATAAATGCGCCATTATCTCAAGATCTATTGTGTGGGGGATCGGGGTAAAACGTGACCTCCATCGTTTGATCTAACGGGACGTCGCTTACATTAAACATGTGGGCACCAACAGAGGTACCCTAAAGTGAAACGAGCCCACTGATTGCTCATATGCCTTTTTAATGGTTGACCTCAAATGCTTGTCAATCTGAAACATCAGTTTGACAATCCATGGCAAGGATTGAAATTTCGGTCAATTTCGGCATAAATGACCGAAATTTCCGTTGAAATGATCGGTTTCGATCCCCACCGAAATGATAATATGGAAGAGAAATTTAGGTCATTTTTTGTATGGGATTGAAATTATCGGCCGAAATTTCGGCTGAAATTCAAAATTTCTGCTGAAATTTCGGTTTTGGTCCTCTCCCAAACTGAAATGAAACCCAAAATTTTGATCTTGATCCATGGCCTATAATTTCCGCCCAGGTGAGCTTCCTTAACATATGATATATTGAAGTTCGTTTACCGTTAACTTTATTGATCATCCAAAAATTTACGTGTGATCAGATGGTCAAGAATAGGTCTGGTTGGGAGTGCCAAGAATAATAGGTCTGGTTGGGGGTGCTAATTTGTCAAACCAATATTTTCAGTTTTCTGTTCGATTAATTGATTTTTTCGAAAGTTGGACTGAAATTAAAAAAGTCAGTTCAGTTCGGTAACTTCGGTTTCGGCTTATTTATTTAATTTTAATATTATATTTATTTTGGGCCCGTTTTCTATACCTACCCAACCTGTTTTCGGTTTCGGCCACCCAAAACCGAAACGGAAAACCAACTAATGTACCGGTCAAGCACTAATATCAACTCACATCACGTTGTTGACTATGTTACATCAAACAGGTGTTGTGTGGCTCGTGAGGTTATATAGGTACATCTCTCACCGTCCAATGTCCAGAACAGGAAATAAATTGTATGTGTGTACAACTGCTCAGTTTTCCCTTTTCAAATAAATTAGAACTCAGACATCAAATCTCAAATTCAACCAAAGATAACCGCCTGAACACTGGATCGCTGAGCTCCGAAATCATTCTCTATAAAGCGTAAGAATTAGGGAATTAGGGTTTATGATTTTTTTTTCAATGTGCCTATTTTTGATTCCACGAGCATAGATTTCAAGTTTCTAGCGTCGAGGTGAATCCTAATTTCTCAAAATCTCTACTTTTCTATCAAGTTTATGATTTATTTAGGGTTGGGGGATCTATGAATCAAAATACTCTTCTGTTGGGTTCTTATAGTCTAGCGTTTGGGGAGTTTTTTTTGTTTTAAGCTCGAATTCATATGCTTATTGGTATTTTTTGATTATATGATGCTTCGATTTATTTTAATCTTTCCATTAATGTAGTGGAAGAATTCAGCCACAAAGTAGGACTTAATTTTGTGCATTTGGGAATTAGGGGTTTTCTTTGTCTTTTGTTTTCTTTGGGGGTACGGGTGCAAGTTCTGGTGCCCAAACTGAACCCAAAATTTATGCTTTTTTTGGGTTTTCTAATGATACTTAATCAGTTTCCTGTTTTTGCAACCCAAAACTGAAACCAAACCGAACTAGAATCGGTTCTGCCTGACTCAGTTTTCGGGCGGGGTGGGCCAAACCCGTTCGCGGTTTTCGGGTCATGTTTCTGGTCAAAAGTTGCACCCATATTTGGAGGTTTGAATTTTAACCCTTAAAACTTCATTTTATGCACTCGCCTTCCACAAATTACATATTATTTTTTTAATTGGTGATCTGATTAATTAGGATGAAAGGACAGTATTCTTATCTAAAAAACAGTAATTTGTGGATGTTCGTGCGATTCGAGAAACCAAAATTTGGGCCTGTTGGGTTAAACCATCCCCGCGACATTCCTTATACTTGGAGATGACTAGTGAGTTAGCAGCTTTAGGGGTCATCATAACTTTCACTCTTCCTTAGCCAACTTGCAGTAGGGTCTGATATGTCAGCGCATTAGAAGATGAGCTCTAGGAAATATGCAGTAGATTCCCTGCAGATAATAGCTTCCACGATATGATGATTAGAAGAGGAAGCATTATCTACTTTTGCGCCATTGGCCTTTTAAACTTAAAACAGCAATGGCATAAAATTGATCAGATTTTTTTTTTGTTGATCCAAACTCGAAACACGTTAAAATGTGTATTGTGCCATTTTAAAAATGGAATAATTCATGTTATATCGTGGTGACCAAAACGGCCCTGAAGCTTCTACAGAGCCAAAATTTTGTGAAGCCTAAAACTAGTGGACTTGATGTATAATCGAGAGCAAGGATCAAAATTTCGCGTAAAAGTTCGGTTTCGGAGGGGACCGAAACCGAAAATTTGAACTGAAAATTCGGCCAAAAATTTGAATTTTGGTCGAAATTTCGGCCGATAATTTCAATTCCATACAAACAATGACCGAAATTTCGGTCTCATATTATCGTTTTGGTGGGGACCAAAACCGATAATTTCGGCCAAAATTTCGGTCATTTCGGCCGAAATTTTGATCCTTGATCGAGAGCGCGTCATCTCATTAGCACTTCCCACTTCTCCATCTGAGAACCCATCTGCCTACCCCATAAGCACCAGATGTTATCATGTATCTCAATCCAGAAAAAGGAGCGACTTAAGAGGGGGAATGGCCAGAGTCGCTAGACTATAGAGGTGTGGCGGGTGTTGGAAAAAGGCTAGGTAAATTTGGCAAGGGTAGAAAATATCCGTAGAGGTGAGGTGAAAACCGGTGAGAGGAGATTAAATCCTATGGGCACTAATGTGGTACCAGGCTAGGGAAACATGAAAGTGGTCTACTGGTGAGGGGTGTTAGATGTTGGAAAAAGGCTAGGTAAATCCAAAGAGATTAGAAAAAGTCCGGTGAGGTGAGGTATGAGTTAACACATGTTGCAATCTCCCACTTTGCTGTAATGGTGGTGGGTCAAGTAAAGGACTACCAGACTTATGTCCGAAACAAATAAAAATCTATTGATGATTGATTCCCTTCCTTGCAAATCGGTCTCTATTACTCGACTAGTACTCAAGATCTGTAGAAGATATTCTGCTAAACCATTTAGATACAACCATTTATTGGGTGATAGAGTGAAGGCTGGAGGAGTATCGAGCATCGGATTTTCCATCTCCATGAAAAAATGCTATTCTCTCCTATCAGAAAAATTCTTAATTCCCCCTTTGGGGTTTCCACTTGCGCATAAAGTTCTTGTTTCAACGATTCAAAAGTGGGAGAGGGCTTTTTACTAATGAACCGATAGTGAAATTCATTCCATTTGGAATACCTTGCTCTATGCGGCGGACTTCTAATTCTCGTAGGTCTCCCCCCCCCCCCCCTGGGAATTCCTTCAAAAGCTTGTTGAATAATTTTTTCATTGATTCTGTCATTTCACTAATTTGTAGTAAATAATGAGCTAACGAGTCCCCTTCTTTGATACATTTAAACTTATTTCCAATTTAATTAACTTTCCTTATCGATCGTTACATCCTTTTTTGCCATATATATAACTTACATCATACCTTATTTTCAGAGCTGCTATCATCGGCCTACTCTATAGTTATAGGAAAAAGGATGTGGCTTACCTGCTCAAATATTTTTATTCAGTCATAATGTCCTGGTTTCTACAGTATACACTTGTTTTTTTTTATAAGTACAGTATACACTTGTTGACTTAATATAAAATGATATTCTTTGCATTTATAATATGGATATCTGGAAGGTTTACAAGTTGTGATCACTAGCTTTTTTCTTTAAAGGCAGATCTTTCTGTTCATAATTATACCAGTTTTATTTTGCAAGGAGCATATCATTATTAGTTTATCATTTAACTAAGCAGACAAGATTCATATTTTACATCTAGCTTGTCCATGCAGGGCTCAGCTTGGCCTTTCTCCCAACTTGTTTATAAACCACCTTGTTGTTGGTATGTTCTTTCATCATTGTTCACAGCTTTACACAATTTTGTTGACGTAGTGTGTGCATATCCCATTGCATCTGAGGGGCTGGTGGGATTGCAACAATTGGTAAAATGCCCCTCTTCAGTAGATTCTTTCATAGAAGACCTCCTGATGGGTTAATAGAGTTTGTTGACAGGGTATATGGTAAGTATATTGGTTATTTTTTGTGGAATATCTCCAGCATTTTTACTTGTTGATAGTCACATTCTGGGTTGCTGTGTACAGTTTTTGATTCGTGCTTTTCAACTGAGGTTTTACCGGATGGGATGTACCATATTTATTTGCACGAAATTGTAACCGAACTACATGAAGAATATGCTGATTCTTCCTTTCTCGCGTTCAATTTTAGAGAAGGTGAGAAGAGAAGCTTGTTTGCAGAAACCCTTTGTGAGTTTGATGTCACTATTATGGATTACCCGCGACAATACGAAGGTTGTCCCATCCTTCCTTTGTCCCTCATACACCATTTCCTTCTTGTAAGCGAGAGTTGGCTGTCTCTAAGGAACCATCAGAATATTATTCTTCTTCACTGTGAAAGAGGAGGTTGGCCACTCTTGGCATTTCTTTTAGCTAGCTTTCTGATTTTCGGAAAATTACACAGTGGTGAACAACGAACTCTTGAAATTGTCCATCGCGAGGCACCTAAAGGTTTTTTACGGCTTCTATCACCTTTAAATCCATTTCCATCACAGCTTCGTTACCTGCAGTATGTTGCCAGGAGAAATATAACTCCAGTATGGCCTCCCATGGAGCGAGCTCTTTCTCTGGATTGTCTCATTCTCCGATCCATTCCAAGCTTTGACTCCCATGATGGATGTAGACCTATGATTCGTATTTTTGGCCAAAATCTCCACAGCAAGGGGGGTCTTTCGACCCAAATGATCTTCTCCATGCACAAGAAGAAAAAATCTCTACGGCATTACCAGCAGGTATAAGGTTGGTCGGATGAATCGAAATCATAACATTGTTTTTGTTTTCAATTACTATATATATATATACCGGTACTATGGGTTCAAACCCACGCTGGGGTGCTGGCTTCGAATGAGTTGGCTTCCATGTGGCATCCATCTGAAGGATTGGGTTCTATAGCAACTTGTCCAAGGATGATCAAAGGCCACCCAAAAAATTTGGGCATGATCCGATGCATATTCACCGTCCAAAATGTGGTGAAAGGGGGAAAAATTCAATGCACCAGGATGTGTGGGCGGTACCCAAACTTTGACCACCATTAAAATTTTTTTTTTTTTGATAGTTCACATCGCACATTATCCCAAAACAGGGGTTGTTTTGGAATCACGTGCCACCTAGCATGTTGTCTAGGTTTTGAACCCACCGCCCCCAGTATGGGTTCAAACCCATTGCCCTGTTTGCCTACATGTATACAATGATAAAGTATGCTCTCTTGTTGCAGGTGGATTGTGACGTGATAAAAATTGATATCCAGTGCTTGGTCCAAGGTGATGTCGTGTTGGAGTGCCTTCACTTAGACTCAGATCCAGAAAGGGAAGTTATGATGTTCCGCACAATGTTCAACACTGCTTTCATTCGTTCTAACATATTGATGCTGAATTGTGAAGACTTGGACATTCTTTGGAATTCAAAGGAGCGATATCCAAAAAGTTTCCGAGCAGAGGTGAATATTTCTATTGGAAAAAAAATAATTTAATTGTTTATTTATTTTATGAACTTCTTTCTAATTTAGCAGTTTATGAGTCCAGGTTCTCTTTGGTGAACTTGAGAACATCTCTCCCCCTAGAGCTCCAACAGTAACTTTGAATGGTGAAGAGAAAGGTGGATTGCCTATTGAAGCTTTTTCTAGGGTTCATGAACTTTTCAGTGATGTTGAGTGGGTGGATAGTGGTGGTGATGCTGCTTTGTGGTTACTGAAACAAATTTCGGCAAATGCTTTACAAGAAAAAATTGAAAAACTAATTTTTAATGACGTGAAAGAATTGTCCAGGTTGCAAAGTAAAGTGACTCTACATACATCGCCTATAGATTCCAATGAAGAAAAGGAGACTGGAAGTACAGATACTGTTCCTTCTTTGGAATCTGTTGAGTATGGTACTAATATCAGTTCACAATTTGGGAAGCCCTTTGATGATTCCACAGCTCAAGATCCTGATTTGACCATTGATGCGAATCCTATACATGATAGCAGTTCTTTGCCTCCTGCAGTTCAATTGCAAAATTCTATCCCAGATGCCTCTTGTCTCTTAAATTCGTCAGCACCTTTTAATGAATTGCCAGATTCTGCTAACGATTCTCTTCCGCCATCATCAATTTCTGTAAATGTTAGTGATGCTCCCCTTATTCTCAATCCTATTCCTCCAAGTAGGAATATAAGTTCTCTATACCCACCACCACCGCCGCCACCACCACCACCGCCACCTCCCTTTATTATTTCAAATAAAGGCATTCCATCTCCACCTCCGCCCCCTCCTTTGCTTCAATGCCCATCTCCTATAGCTACAGGTACAGGTCTCGGGATTCACTCACCTCCTCACCCAAGAATGATGAACAATACTACTCCACGTCCGCCTCCTCCACCTCCACCTCCACCACCTCTACCAGTACTAATCCCATCTAATAGAGATGCTCCACCTCCACCTCCACCTCCACATCCACCTCCACCACCTCCACCACCTCCACATCCAACACCTTCAATGCTGTCCCATAACAGTACCCAACCTCAATCTCAACCGCTCCCGATTCCAGTTAGAGAAATGCCACCTCCACGACCCCCCCCACCTCCTCCTATTTCTTCTAGATCAAGCTTAGGCCCTTCATTACCACCTCATCTTCCCTCTACTCTTTCTGATAGAGGTCCTCCCCCACCACCTCCACACCTCCCTACTACATTGGGTTGTGTGCCCACCCCACCCCCACCACCACCCCCCTCCTATTCCTAGCAAAGGCCCTCCACCTCCACTTACCCCTACTACATATGGTACTTATCCTCCATCAGCACCACCTCCACCTCCACCTCTACCTCCCATTACCATTTCTAGCAGAGGTCCTCTACTTCCGCCCCCCCCTCCCCCTCCCCCTCCACCTACTATGCCTGGTAGTGGTCCACCACCACCACCACCTCCTCCTATTATTTCTGGTAGAGGCCCTCCACAGCCTCCACCTCCTCCTACTATTTTTGGTAGAGGTCCTCCATCACCACCGCCTCCTCCTACTCCCTCAGTTAGTGTCCCACCACCCCCACCTGTCCCTCTCGTGTCTAACAGAGGTCCTCCACCTCCACCACCTCCGCCTTTAAGTTCAGGTAACATTGGAACAGGTGCTATCCAAGGGGGGCCGACGCCACCACCTCCCCCTCCTTTGGGATCTGGTCGTGGTGCTTCCCCAATTCCACCACCACCTCCACCAGGGCCTACTCGAAAAGGCCCAGTCCCACCACCACCACCTCCTCAAGCCCCAAAGCCTCCAGGTGTGGCTCCACCTCCTCCACCGCCTTTGCTTGGGGGAGGTCGGGGCAGCCAGCCAGGTCCACCTCCTCCGCCTGGGGCAAAAGTTTCTGGTGCACCAGCACCTCCGCCACCAGCGATTGGGAGGGGAAGGCCCTCATCAGGGTCAGTTGCTCTCGGTTCAGGTAGAGGCCGTGGAACTACACTTGCACCGAAAAAAGCTTCATTAAAGCCGTTACATTGGGTGAAAGTTACTCGAGCCATGCAAGGAAGTCTATGGGCTGATTCTCAAAAACAGGAAAATGCAACAAGGTACATGCACATAAATTTTTTGCTTGCCTTCCATAACTGATGTTCATTTTAAATAATATTTATAAATTCCTTCCTTCTGGCTACATCTGGAATTATTTTATCACAAGAAATACTCTTTAAACTGGTGCCCAGTTGCAATTTGATTTTTAAGAAATGCTGATCCAGTCTTTGTTGCTGAAAATATTGGATAGGGCACCTGAGATAGATATTTCAGAACTTGAAAGTCTATTTTCGGCAGCTGTTGCTTCTGAGAAGAAAGGTGTGGATAAAGGTGGTGGACGACGGGGTTCTAACAGTAACAAGCCAGAGATAGTGCATTTGGTATTGTTATGTAAACTTCTATTTTTCAAAAAAATAAATAAAAAATAGGAGAACTGACACTCGTGTTCACTTGAAGTGACCATGTGAGGCAGACTTTGAGAGGCTTCAAAGTCTCGACAGAACTGACACTCACGTGGTCACTTCCAGTGAGGGAGGGGGATCCCGAGATCTTATTCTCGGGTTAAGTGAGATTGCAAGCCACTTTTTGGGTTTTATTTGAATATTTTTTTTTAAGTTATTAATCCTGCATTTTAGGGGTCTAGTCTAGTAAAAGTAGAGAGTTTATCTTAGTGTCCAAGTTATGTATGAAATGAAGTCATGGCGATGTGCATCTAATTGATTGCTTTGTTTTATTTATTTATTTATTTTTTCTATTTTGAATTTTAAGCTGTGTTGGTTTGGCTGCCCATTTGGCTTTGTAACTCCGCTTTCTTTTAAGAAAATTGTATGTTATCTGTTGAAATTAAGTGTAAAAGGAGATTTAGAGATGTTGCAAAATAACACCTTTGTATCCTATGAATGCTAACTATTGAACATGTCCTTGTCCAGTTCTTGTGATTCATATTTAGTTGAAGTGATTTCTTGTATGTGTCTAATACAGATGAATTGCCTTTTTTCCTTTTTGGTCTCAGGTTGACATGCGAAGAGCAAACAATTGTGAAATCATGCTTACAAAAATTAAGATGCCTCTGCCAGATATGATTGTAAGTTCATTTTCTCTTTGCCTCATGCTACAAGCTTAGCTAATTGTAGAACAAACTGAAGTTGTAGTGCATGAAAAGTTCTTTTTTTCAGTCTTATGGTTTGCATCTATCTATAGGCGTCGATTTATATATTTATTGATTGATAAGTATAACTTACTTCTCTTTTAATGAATATACATGTCATACTAGAGGGGGCTGAAAAGATTTTGGACGACGAAAATATTCAATTGAGTTTTCTTGGTGTCATATATTACAAGTACTTAGGCCCATGAATTTAAATGACAATCATGATTTGATTCTTGTTTGAGACCTTGAAATAAAGCACTTTACTTCTCTTTTAATGAAAATACATGTCATAGCTAGTGGGGGCTGAAAAGATTTCGGACGACGAAAATATTCAATTGAGTTTTCTTGGTGTCATATATTACAAGTACTTAGGCCCATGAATTTAAATGACAATCATGATTTGATTATTGTTTGAGACCTTGAAATAAAGCAGTTTACTGTAAACAGAGATTCACATAATACAATTTTATCATGTAGGATCATATATTCCGAGTAAACGCTGCCCTGGATTTTAATGATACGGATGATTTGATTTGATACTGGTATTGGGACCTTGAAATAAAGTTTTAATAGCAACCATGATTTGATTCTTGTTCTGAGACTTGAAATGAAGTTATTTTAAAATGTGATTCACAGTTTACCTGGTTTTTTATGTCACTGGCAGTACAATTAACATATAGAGCAATTGAGAGAAATCTCAATTCACCGTTTACCTTGTATGTATGCACTGAAGACTACACACCCTACTGCCATGGTTATTGCTTCTATTTTGATATTACTGCATCCATAGTCACCAAGGCAGAGTGTTGGAATAAAACATGATGTCTCCTCACTCCTTTATATTACATATTTCATCAGACAGCCTCTTTGTGATGATGAGTCATCTTTAAACTCCCCTCGGCCTTATCAGACACTATTAGACTTCTCAAAATCAATGCCATCCAGGTTCGCCCTGTTATTGGAAATTGCCTCCACAGGTGGTTTTGGGTTACCTTTAAGAGTCCTGCATACATTAATTCTCGGAATTGAACATGTTATATTCCCTCCTCAGACTAGAACCCCATGATCAAAATCAAGATTACAAAATTAACAAAACAGATACCTTTCACGACAAAAGAAGTTACATTCACCTGTGGCCCTAAGGCATGAGAAACAGTAACCTGATCGGCTTGTGTACCCATCCCTGAAATCGAGGGAGAACACATGGATTATTCCGCAAAAAACTCCGGGCAGATATCCATCGGCGACCTTAATGTTTCACTCTTGATTGCCTGTCTCTAGTGCTGGTTAATGGCATAGCTAAGATTATTAAAGACTCCACCACATTCTGTGTTCCCTCTCCAATCTCCGTTTCCTCTACCCTGCCCGTGTCCACCATTCATCACACAAGGATGACGTCCCGTGCTAGCTTCATTCAATGTATCCCCCAGAGATTGATGCCTCCCGAAATTAGGTCTCCTCTAGAGCATCTCCCACCTTCAGTCCATGTACTCTCCCATTTCTATAAATAGTGGAAGAGATTTTACTAAAAAAATAATTGGAAGGGATATGTGCAAGTTGCAAAACAGGCCAAGGGAATCGATCCAAAAAAAAAAACAGGCCAAGGGAGGGGAATATTGGTTGTGATTCTTACATTTAAGATCGATTTTTTACCCATCTGATGAAAACAGATGGAGATCCTACCAGAAGCGGGATGGGTTTTTAACTCAGAAATCAATAGAAAACTATAGAAAGGTTGAAGTCAATCCCTACCCTATGGTTGATTAGAGATGAACCATTAAATTCTCCTGCAATGGCTCTTCACATGCACACAACTAATCATTCACGGTGTACAAGGCAATAAGCTCTTGAGAAATTACTTTCATTAATGCAAAGTTAACCTCTTTCACATTATTTCCAGGCCTTTGAAAGGTTTACGCCCATATAGAAAGATTCCTAACCTAAAAATTAAAATCCCAATTCTAATATTAAGATTAAACAATCAATAAACGACTAAGCAATAGTCAACCAGTCAAATAAGTTAAAAATCCTAACTAAAGCTCCTTTAGTCAGCCCCTATTAAAAGGGTAATTATCAGTTATCACACCTTTATCCCCTCTCTCACACAAGATCTATAAGATCACATGAATCTTGATTTTGGGTCATGTGTAGGACCGTTGTGACCCATTTTCCTTCTCTTCCCTTTCTTTCCTCCTCTCTCTCAGCTTCTCCGTTCTCCGCTCCTTTTTTGTTTCTTTTCTTCTTTCCTTTTTCTTCTCTCTTTGTTACATCATCACTCCACTTTTAATCTCATTCAATCCCACTCCCTTTTCCTTATCTATACCCCCTCCCAAAAAAAAATCTTCTTTTTTTTTTTTTGAAAAATTCTTTACCTTTTCTCCAATTTCTATCTTTCCACTTTATCTCTCACATGCCATGTCATCCTCCTCTGTTTGGCAATTCCATTTCTTATTCTCTTCATTTCTTTCACTATTCCACGTGCCACTTCACCAACCCCCATTCCAATCACACATTGCTATCCATCTTCTACCACCCAAAACTCAGTGACCTCACCCATTTCATTCTTGAACCTGTCCCTTACAGGCCTCTGTGGGCACATGGTACACATTTTCACATGGCCCTCGTGCATCACATGGATCTATTACTTGGGCCTCACCTTGACCACAATATTTTTTCTCACGTTGCTTATTAATTTTGCTAATGGGATCTGTATTAATGGGCTTTCTGTTGGGCCTCCTGAAATCCCATAGCTACCTCTTTTGACTATTCTCTTAGCTTTTCCTTGATTCATACCCGATCATCTAACCCTCTTCCAGCTTCTTCGGCATATGACTCTCTGGATTCAGACATCTGATGTATGGGATTACATTACCATCTCAGAAGGTATGTGTAAATTCACTTTCTCCCTTTTCTGATCAAGTGTGCCTTTTGCATCGTAGGGTTATTCTGTCCATCGACAGATATGCCATTCTCTTTACTTTTTTCCTTTTGATCGTTATTGGGTTTATTCTGTGTACCCAAGATCTATCAACCCATGTGGTTCCTCTTCCATAGTGACACCAAATAGAGTAATTTATTCGTCAATTTTAACCCTCCTCTTTATCAAGTTATTTGAGACTTTTTTTCTTCTTGCCTTATTATTTTATTTTTACGTGCAACAAGGGATGAGTCATTCATAATGGACCCGACTCTCCTGAATAAAATGGTGTTTAAATGATCTTACATCATCAATGGTTTAAGATGTGGGTGATCCGTACCGTCAAAGTGATAGATCATAGATTGAAGTGCAACAGAGGCCCAAAGATGGCATTTTAGGGAGATCTAAACCATCCGATGTGTGAACAATAATATCGACCGTTCTTTTTAGTCTTAATGGCTAATACTAAAGTTCATCAATCGGATGGTTCACATCCACTTATAGGCATTTTTTTGGGCTGGGACATGTTCCCATGGAAGATTGCCACTTGGACAATTTAGATTGATCATATGTGTGCACCACATGGCATAATGACAAATCACACTTTAATGGTGTGAGATAAAAAGTCAAATTTTAATGGTGTAAGATCATTTAAACACCAAAATGGTGTTTAAATATCGGTCAGGAGCCATTATCCCTTCATAAATACGTATATAAAGACATAATTATATTGGCTTTCTGTCTGTTTCATTAATCTAGGGAGTACCACTTTTGTGTTTGTCATCATATAAGATTTGGATCTTAGTGAATTCACATTTCAAGCCTCCAAGAAGATTGCAGACCTAATTTTTCTTCAGCAGAGATTGTTTAATGTCATAATTGCACAAGTATTCAGTGACCCGCAAACTGGCCGGGGGTCAATTGTTCTCCAAAAAACGATTAAATGATTGAAGCTAGAAATAGAAGTATAACCTTGTCTAGTAAAAGCAAGTTGTTGTTTCATCAGGTAAGGGCCAGGTGACATCACATGCATAAAGAGTAGGGTTGTCAATGGGCCGGGTTTCAGCTCGGGCCCGACTCGAATGGGCCAGGTTTGGGCCCAATATTTTAAGTCATTTAATAAACAGGCCGGGCTGGGCTAAGCCTGGATAAGAAACGGGTTTGGGTTCGGGCTGCAAAGTGTAAGCCCGAACGGCCCTTGCCGGTAAAATGAGGCCCTTATAAAAAAAAACTCTTAAAAAATATTAGAAACCCGGCCCGGCCCATATAGCTAACCGGGCTGGGTTCGGGCTACAACATTTAAAAACCGGGCTGAGCCCGGCCCGGTCCGGTTAGCTATCGGGCCAGGTTCGGGCTCTTGTTATATCTTTTAAAAAAAGGGCCTATACAAAAACCCGACCCGACCCGTTGACAGCCCTAATAAAGAGAGGTTCCTTTTGTCGAAGTTTGTGTCTTGGAAATTGGTGGGAGACTCAAGTTATTCTCTTTAATCCAATGAGTTCGGAGCAACAAACCAAATAAGATAATTTTTTACCCCATTGTGATGAAAGAAAGGATTGGTCTTGTGCATTAAGCAATCGTCCCATAGATGTATCCAACTCCATTTTCTTAGCATAAGTGTTAGGCAGGAGATTTGTTATTTACCTTTTCTTTCAAATTTTTTTTATTCATAACACAGAAGAAATTGTTGCACATATAGTGAACATGACAAGGATGCTTTTTGATCGGTAAGAGATATCCATTAAACCAACCAGCGAGAAGCTGGAAACTACACAGGACAGTAGAAGCAAAATCAAAAGCAGACGCAAGAAAAAAGGAAAAACAGGAAAAAGAAAGAGAAGGGCATGGGGTGACATGCCACCCCCTGCCCACAAAACAACAACTGACCACGCTCCCTGCCCGACTCCATCTCAGGAACAGAGGGCACCCCACAGGTACATCAAGTCTCTAATAGATTTCAGAATAGCCTCAATGGGCCGACGCTTGCGGTTGAAAACCCGAGCATTCCTCTCGAGCCAAAACCCCACAGAGAAGCGAAGATAGCCACCCGCCAAAAAGCACCCACCTGGCTTTCGAAGCGAGGTGTGACGGGGGCATGCGGGATAGCGATCTGGGTCAGCTGTAGGACCATTTTGCTTTTCCGCGTCAAGGGCATCGTTGGTGCATTGAAGCCATGAGGGCGACACCAAGTGCGTTGGTCGTGGGCCACGTGGGCATCGCGACACATTGAGATGAAGGGTTGAAACTTGGGCGCGACATGGTCGTGTGGGGAAGTGATGCGGGGCGTTGCGACGTTTTGGTGCGGAGGATGTGTGCCATGTGGGCAATATGTCAAACCAATATGTTTGAGGTTCTTCCGTTATTTTGGCTAAGTTACCGTTTTACCCTTATATAGGGGGGACATGAGTTGGGGTCCCTCGACCTAACACGTGCACTAGCCTCATGGGCTTGAGTGCGTGCATCTGGGCCATGCTTGGTGCGTGGTCGTCCTAGCTACGTCGTGTACTAGGGCCATCGTGTTTGGGGTGGTTTTCAACCAACCCCGCGGTGCGGGTTTAAGCCCAAAGGGGGCTCGGTATATGCTCGTCGCTGCCTATCGTGTTATCAATCGTCGTTGCCGGTTCTAACCTTTTGCGTTGCTTCGCAGGGTGAAGTCCGAACGTAGAGGTCGAGGTGAAGCTTGAGTAGGACAAGCATTCCACCCTTTGTAGCATCTGGGAATCCGCATCGCGTGACTCAATTGGGGCTTAATAGGTTGACTTGGCGCATCGGGCGTTAAGTGTCGTACGGGCTGACACTGTAGGACGAGTGACCCTGTGACTTTTGGTATCAGAGCCACTGTGATGACAGAGATGGAAGGTACCAGTGAGGATACGAGAAGGCGAACGAGGGAACGGTTGGATAATTTAGAAGCTCAGACGGAACAATTCGATTCAGTGGCATCTGTCATGACATTGAATGGGGAACGACTGAATAAGCATGAGAGGATCAATGTCGTCGTAACCGAGACCATAGAGCAATTGACAACAATGGTACGAGATATAAAGGTCACGTTGGAGGAGATAGGCGACAAGATGAGTGTGTTGAAGAAGCTCATCCTCGCAATGCCAACAAGGACGCCAACACCTCGGTTCAAGTTTCCCTAGCAAGAAACATTTAAGGGCTCTCGGGAGGCGAAAGACCTCGAGAACTTTATTTGGGACGTAGAGGAATACCTTGAATCGTTGAAGGACCTCGATGCGAAAGTTAAGTTGAGGATTACATCGAGATACTTGGTTGGAGACGCCAAGTTGTGGTGGAGGCATCGTATGTCAGAGGCACGTATGGGCATTGGGGCCGTTGAGTCATGGGCTGATTTGAAGGAGCAGCGGACTCAATTTCTACCTGCCAACGTTGGATGGACAACACGAAAGACTATCAGCGTTGAAACACACTGGATCGTTGCGCGAGTATTTTAAGACTTTCACGAGCCTGATGTTAGATATTGATGACATGAGCGAGAAGGATCAGGTCTTCTCCTTCATATACGGATTGGCGCCATGAGCGCAACATGAGCTGTCTTGTATAGGACTGGAGAAACTGGATGAGACATTGGCTGCTGTTGAGCGTCTAACCAAGCACCACCAGGAACGAGAGAAGACAAACCGGGAACCCGTTGACAATGTTGACATGCAGGTGAAGAAGTTGAATGATACGGGGCATGTGTGATTCGGTCAGGAAAAGGGGAGTAGGTATGAAAGGAAGAGAGACGGCATGCCTTGTAAGAAGGGCTGCTTGTGTGGTGGGCCGCATATGATGCGGGAGTGTCCAGAGAAGGCTGCCTTGAATGCGATGATCGCAGAGAAAGGGAAGAGTAGAGAGGCAAGTTGATGATGAGGAGTCCGTCGCCAAAGTAGGGACGCTCCGGCTGATTAACTGCTGAGAAAGGGTACGACCACCTCGATCTTGTTGGCGTGGGCCGTGGGCAGACTTAGACACCAACAATGTACAAATTTTGAAGTGTGCAGTTTTGCTTGTGTACAATTTTGCTACATAGGGTGAAGGCAGGGAGTTGTTGAGGAACCGTGACACTGGACATAAATTGTCGAGCTTCAGAATGTGGGGGAGGGCATGTTCTGGTGGAAGAGTGCCTTGGCGTCAACGAGGACGTTGACGGTTTTGAGTGGAGGAGGATGTGACGAGGGCATGCAACGTAGCTATCCGGGTCAGCTGTAGGGCCATTTTGCTTCTCTGCGTCAAGGGCATTGTTGGTGCATCGAAGCCATGAGGGTGACACCAAGTGCGTTGGTCGTGGGCCACGTGGGCGTCGCGACACATTGAGATGAAGGGTTGAGACTTGGGCACGACACGGTGGGGAAGCGATGCGGGGCGTTGCGACGTATTGGTGCGGAGGATGTGTGCCATGTAGGCAGTATGTCAAACCAATATGTTTGAGGTTCTTTCGTCATTTCGGCGAAGTTACTGTTTTACCCTTATATAGGGGGACATGAGTTGGGGTCCCTCGACCCAACACGTGCACTAGCCTCATGGGCTTGAGTGCGTGCATCCAGGCCATGCTTGGTGCGTGTTAGTCTTAGCTACGTCATGTACTAGGGCCATTGTGTTTGGGGTGGTTTCCAACCATCCCCGCGGTGCGGGTTTAAGCCCAAAGGGGGCTAGGTATATGCTCGTCGCTACCTATCCTGCTATCAATCGTCGTTGTCGGTTCTAACCTGTTGCGTTGCTTCGCAGGGCAAAGTCCGAACACATAGGTCAAGGTGAAGCTTGAGTAGGATAAACATTCCACCCTTCGTAGCATTTGGGAATCTGCATCGCGTGACTCAATTGGGGCTTAATAGGCTGACTTGGCGCATCGAGCATTAAGTGCTGCATGGGCTGACACTGCAGGACGAGTGACCCCGTGACAGAGGGCCCTACCATGACATCACAAGGTGCGGGATACTCTCAGACATCACCCACGAGAGCGCGAAAGATTTCAGGATGGTGCACCAAATCTCGGTAGCCACCCAACAGTGAAGGAAGAGATGGGCGATGGATTCCTCCAAACCCACGCGACACCTGCATGACAAGGAATTATTCCCATTTAGACCTTGGGAAACAATTCAAACCTTTATGTTGCCACTTAGAGAATGAATAGAGCGGATTTGGAGGAGCAAAGTGTAGGAGGAGAAGACCTTGCTAATATTGCTAAGCAATAGAAGATTGTAAGTTATTCAGGTGAGAAAGAAAAGGTATTGTTGGCAACCTATTTTTTAGAGCTCCCAAGGTGTAGGAGACACAGGGAGGTGAATTTTGTCATTGGTTTATCCAAGATATTGCTCAATAACTGAATCTCAGTTGCTGATATCTGACTTATTGTTTGCCTGAATGGAAGGTGGTTCTGGGCTGCCAAGCCCAGCAACCAGAGTCCGGAGAAAAATGCAGTGTAGTTCTAGACCTAAATTCATAATTGAATCGCGGGAACTCCAGAATGCAGGCAAATTGAAAATGATATTATGAATGATGTTGGAGAATGAATGTCATATATATATATATAGTCTACAATTGAACACTTCTTCTAGCGAGTCATCTGTCATTAAGTTTCCTATGAATAGAAAAATATCACAAATATTTGGAAATTTCTTAAAAGAAAATTACCTGGAACTAGCCCTTTATTTGCCTAATGAAAAACTTAGAAGGTTATGTTCAATTAGTTTTTGAGTTGCTAAATAAGTTGCAAACCGTGATACAGAGATGCTTATATGTCACAGAAAAATTTAAGAGACATAATAGATACTTTAGGGCAATGGTCAGGTCCAACCGTTGAACATTATATGGTATTCTATTGGTTTTAGAAACCTTGGCTATAAAGGATTCTGTCATGGAAAGTACTTTCATGGCATCCTATGGAAGTATAGGACGTTAACGTCAAGATTCCCTTATATTCAAGGGTTTTAAAAATGGTTGAACTTGAAGTATTCAACCAGTTGGACCTTACCATTGCCCATATATTTTATAGTCTTTATGCTTTGCTTCTTTACAACATGCAATTTTTCGTTTTATGACAAGATGATAACTAGAAAATAGTTAGGAGTCTGAATTTTGGAACATCACAAATACTGGTAAGTAGAGCATATAGAAGTATCTGGGTATCGTGTTTGATAGTTTCAAAATTGGTCATGTCGCCTAAAATAGTATTGGACGGTCAAATTTTGGGAATTTTAGCTAATGTATGGTTCAAAATCTCGGAGTAAACAGATATGTATTGTTTTCGGAGGTCACCAGGTGATACATTTAAATGTATCGACCCAGCAATGTATTGGCTGGTAATTTCAAATTATTGTTCATATTGGCCGGTACTTTTGAATTATCGAAATTATTGGTCGGTAATTTTGAGTTTCGATAAATTGAAAATTAGTGTATCTGTCATCATACACTTATTTTCAAATTATCAAATTTAGTGGCCGAAATGACATAATTTCAAAATTTTGGCCGATAAATTGATCAATCTGTTGGCCAATACATTGGTAATAATACGTATCGGCTGATACACCGATACGTATCGGCTGATACACCGATACGTATCGGTTTGGGGGTGACCAATACGTATCAGTTTGTTGAGATTTTGAACCATGATTAAATCTCTGTTAATCCATGAGTAAATCTCTGTGCCTTGGTTGTTCAAAAGTGGAACTGTACCTATTTCCGAAGATATGAGAATTCAAAATTGTAAATATCACTTAAAAAGTCATGCTATCAGATGATATATTTGAGAAGGTATGAAAATCTTTTTTTATATAATTGAAAAATGCTTTTGAGGTGGTTGCCTTTGTATGGGAGTCATGTATAGGTGTCTCTATGCTTGGAATTTTGATGGAATGAGACCCTACACTTGTACTCACATGTTTTGCATCGAACCCTAAAATTTTGTAGAGAGAGACCCTGCCATGAGCAAGAATTGGCACATGTATTGGTCGAGTCCTAACCAATATCATTACATAACGGCCGAGTTCTACACTGAAACAATACATAACAGATGGCTTCTAACCGAAACCAAGTCGTTTAGGCCAAATCATGTAGGACCTGGTTTATACCTTATACTGAGTGACTCGTTTTGGTCTCTACCGCATCTGAGTCAACTCGAATGAATCGCAAATCGCAATGACTTGGCCAAGTTTGGAACCTTGCTAGCAATCCAAAACTAGATTTTTTGATTTTTAGACTGCTGATGTACCATGACTTGATTGGAACTCTTTATTGGGTATCATGTACATATTTGAGTTATACAGTTGGGAATGGTTCTACAACCTAGTTCATGTTTACTGTTATTCCCTGATTTTATTATTATTATTATTATTATTATTTTTTCGTATCTCATGGAACTGTATTTTGTTGAGACCTTCCAGTTGTGACATGGCCAGTGCATGATTTGCTTTTATTGTGATTGAACCTCAGAGTGCAGTTTTGGCTTTGGACACTGGAGTGTTAGATATTGATCAGGTTGAAAATCTTATCAAATTTTCTCCTACAAAAGAAGAAATGGAGATGCTAAAGGTACAATGCTCTTTCTATTTTTTCTAAAGTACCGTGCGACTTCTTTGACCTTATATGAAGCTGTATTCTATATGTAAACATCTGTAATGTTGTTGAAAGAGTACTATATGCTTTAGTTAGGTTCATTATTGACGCAGGACAACACCCTAAACTATGTGAATGCGATGATTAATTGCTTGCCGAAATTAAATGGAATTAAATTAAACAATAAAACTTTAAAAAAATAACGAATACCTTAGATTTTCGTAGTATTCCATGGGAGGATCACGAATGCTTCAGGTAGGGTTCAGTCCAGGCGCTAGATCCGTTAGTTGCAGCGTAGATCGATCCTAGAGATAGAACTTTAGGTTTTCCCAGATTAGGGTGCTCACGACTCAATGATGGGATCACAGGTTTTCTCTGAGTATTTGATGCGGAAGGTTTAATAACTCAGTTGGGATCTACGGTTGTTGAATTGGATCGATTCAAGGGTTCAAGGAAAATTAGGGTTTAGGATTTCACAAGGATGATGGCCAATTTGGGGTTGTAAAATCACACAAGCAAAGATAAAAGAGATAGATAGAATTGCAGGCTTCACACCCTTGGATTCGCACCAAACCCTTCTCGGGAAGAAGATTCACTCTTCGTAGAGGCTCATCTCAAGCACGCACAAGCAAAAGCTCTTTTCATTCATAATCAATAATTAATTACATTGTTTAGTTTAAGGACCTTATATAGGAGTCCTTACAATAAAAGAAACCCTAAAACAAATTATTAATTAAAAGACAAATAAAACCTTAACACAAAAAGTTCGAAATTAGACTTCTAAAACGACTAAGACTACTCGGCGCGATTTCGATCAATCGAAATTGAAAATCGTTTGATCGAAATTTCGACTGATCGAAATTGAAAATTGTTCGAACGATATTGAATTTTGTTTGATCGAAATTTCAATCGCAATTTTGATCAATCGAAATTGAAAATCGTTTGATCGAAATTCTCATATACATAAGATATCGCCGTTGACATTTCGATTGATTGAATTTTAATTTCGATCAATCGATTTTTTCTGTGCTCCTTCAATTTTCAGAATTTAATCTTTTTCCTCTTTCGCCTAGTTTTGATTTCCATTCCGCTTCTTCCGACGTCAGTATACACGAAACGGTCCATAACCAATGTCTACTATGTCGGCTACAATGTTTACGATGTCAGCGTCCCCGTCAATTCTCCTGGGCCGAAAAGGCTTCATCACAATGAAATAGCGTTGTGATAGCGCTCGAGCATGTCGGGGTCCAAGTGTCGCACCTTGTCTTCATCTAACCATGAGTTCTCGGAGTCCGGCTTTCCCAACCACTTGACAAAGTATTTTTGAATTCCACCGTCATGGGTGGATATCGTCATATCATCTAGTATCCCCTCGATCTTATCTTTGCGTTGCTTGTGTGGGGAAGGGAAGGGTAGGGGCTGCAGGGTGGGGCTGGAATTTGGGCTCGGGGCTGCTTGGAAGGGGTTGTGAGGGGGTGGGGCTGGGGCCAATGAAGAAACCAGGTCCTCCACATTGAATGTAGAGCTGACCCCTATATCAGGTGGAAGCTCGAGAACATATGCATTAGGGCCGCTCCTTGCCACAATTCTAAAAGGCCCAGCACCGCGGGCTTGAAGTTTCTTTGCGGCTCCCAATGGGAACCGCTCAGGCCTAACCCGAACCATGACGTAATCTCCAACCTGGAATTCTTTGAAGCGCCTATGCGCATCCGCAGATATTTTGTATTGTTCATTGCTAGTATTAATTCTTTTTCTAATTTCAGTATGCAATTCATGTATATGCTGTGCAAATGAATCGGTTGACTCGAAAACTCGATGGGATGCAGACATGGTAATTAGATCAATTGGTGTTCTAGGCCTATGACCAAGGACGACCTCGAAAGGACTCATACAGGGACCTATTGACTGAATTGTTGTATGCAAACTCGGTTAAAGGTAAAATAGAATCCCAAGTCCTAGGGTGATCACCAACAAGACAACTGAGAAGATTACCTAAACTCCAATTGGTGGACTCCGTTTGGCCATCTGTTTGAGGATGCTAGGCCGAAGAAAATTGGAGCATGGTACCCATCATGTGCCATAAAGTTTTTCAGAAATAAGTGGTAAATCTCACATCTCGATCTGACACAATCGTCTAGGGTAAACCATGTAGACGCACTACCTCCCCGAAAAATAATTTGGCTATGTGAGCCGCATCGGAGGTTTTAGAGCAGGGTATGAAGTGGCCCATCTTGGAAAAGCGGTCCACTACCACAAAAATGGAATCGTACTTTCGTTGAGTCTTTGGAAGCCCAAGCACGAAATCCATAGAGACGTCTTGCCACGGGGTGTGCGGCACGGGTAAAGGGGTGTACAAGCCGGTATTTTATTTGATATGTTTCACAACTTGGCATGTACGACACTGTTTTACGACCCTAGAGACATCTCTCACAAGGCTAGGCCAATAGAACCTATCCTCAACAAGCGCCGGTTTTTCGCTACCAAAATGTCCCAAGAATCCCTCCGGCATGTAACTCCCAGATGAGGAAATCACGCAATGAAGTACGAGGGATGCACAAACGATTCCCTTTAAACAAATACCCATCCAGCAGGGTATACTCGGAGTTAATGTTGTTCGAATTTTTAAGCAAAGTAGTGTATTCTGCCCCGAAATATGGGCAGTCAGGATAATCTTGTTTCAACTGCTCAAAGTCGTCACTCGACGACTAAGCGCATCAGCCGCCTTGTTCTCGGCACCAGCCTTATGCTTCAAGACAAATGTGAACCCTTGAAGATACTCGACCCACTTCGCGTGCCTCAGGTTCAACTTTTTCTGGGAAGCAAGGAAACGTAAGGCCTCGTGGTCAGAAAACAATACAAATTCCTGCAGTCTCAGGTAATGTTTCTAATACCACAGAGATCGGACGACCGCATAAAACTCCTTGTCATAGGCGGAGTATTTCTGCTTTGCCTCGTTGAGTTTCTCACTAAAATAGGCCACAGGGTGGCCTTCTTGGCTCAGCACTGCGCCTATGCCTACACCCGATGCGTCACATGCTCCTTCGAAGACTTTAGAAAAGTCTGGTAGGCGCATGACGGGTGCAGTAACCATTTTCTCTTTTATCTCGGCAAAGGCCCTCGTCACGGCTTTGCTCCACATGAACTCCCCTTTCCTCATGAAATCGGTGATGGCAGCCATGATGGTACTAAAATTTCGAATGAAGCGACGATATAACGTGACCAAACTGTGGAAGCTACGGACTTCATGAATATTTCGAGGCTCGGGTCACTCCACAATGGCCTTAACCTTCGCAGGCCATCCAATCTACCGAGACAATGAATCCCAAGAATACAACAGAGTACTGCATGAAGGTGCACTTCTTGAGATTTGTGTATAGCCTTTCTCCCCTCAAAGTTTCGCAAACCAACCTCAGGTGGATGACGTGTTGTTCTTTGTTGGGCTGTAAATCAGAATGTCATCAAAGTATACGATAAGGAATTTGCCAAGGAATGGTCTCAACCCTTGGGTCATGAGCCTCATGAATGTGCTCGGGGCATTGAAAAGCCCAAAAGGCATGACCATCCACTCATAAAGACCGTCATTGGTCTTGAAGGCGGTTTTCCATTCGTCGCCAGAGCGAATACGCACCTGATGGTAGCCACTTTTAAGGTCTATCTTGAAAAAGATAGTGGCCCCAACCATTATGTCAAGCATGCCATCAAGCCGCGGTATGAGAAACCGATATTTAACAGTGATCTTATTAATTGCTCGGCTATCCACACACATGGGCCATGTACCATCTTTCTTAGGCGTGAGTAATGCTGGTACAACACATGGGCTGAGACTCTCTTATATGAACCCCTTTTGAGGGAGCTCACTGACTTGCCGAGTCAACTCGGCGTGCTCAATCGGATTCAACCTGTAGTGGGGCAAGTTCGGTAATGTTGATTCAGGAACTAAGTCAATTGCGTGTTGAATGTCACACATAGGAGGGAGCTCATTAGGTAAGTCTTCGGGGAAGACATCCGCAAATTCATTCAGGATGGGCTCTACCTCCTTAGGGTACTCACTGACTGACTCAGAAGTACTCTCAATAGTAACAACGACATACACGATAATCTCATTTTTCGATGCTCTCTCAAACTCTGAAGGGGTCACAATGTTGATGACCTCGGATTGGCGTCCCTTCTTCTCAACTCTATTGACTGATGGTGCTTTGGGAGCCAAAGGGTTAAGAGTGATTTTCTTGCCCTTGTAATTGAACGTACAAACGTTAGATCGCCCAAAAATGGTCACGTTCAAATCATAGAGCCATGGCCTCCCTAAGATAATGTGGCCCACATCCATCGGCACCACATCGCACCATAAGGTGTCAGAGTATGAACCCAACTGTATGGGTACACGACACCTCTGAGATACGGGAATGGATGAGGAGTCAACCCATGCAACTTTGTAAGGTTTCTGGTGGGCTTCAGGTGTAAGCCCTAAGCGGGTGACGGTATGTTCTGACACCACATTGGTGCAGCTTCCGCTATCCACGATAACCCTACAACTCTTTGTCCCACATGTGGTAAAGGTGTGGAAAATGTTCTCCCTTCGCCAATCCTCATTTTCATCCCGTTGAGGCTGTGCAAAGGCACACCTCACTACTAGAGTGCGACCCATGCCATCACCTTCCTCATCACTAGTTGTGGCATTCGGCTCAAAGACCTCTTCCTCATAAACTCCGTCACTTTCTTCTCCTTCTCCATCGATGAAGAGATTCCTTTGTGGGTCCCCTGTGGGGCATTGGGCAGCAAAGTGACCCAATCCTTGACATTTATAGCATTTGACATGAGACCCACTCTTCGATGATTCTCCGGCTACACCCTTACCTTTGTCAAACCTCACATTGGTAGAAGTGGGTTGCGTGGGTTTGGTAGGCGGGTTTCCAGCATTAGATTTCACTTCGCCGGTACGGAGTTGATCGGGGTGATAATCAAATCACCTAGTCACCGTCATTTTCAAATATCGTTCAAGGTCTTGAACAACGGTGTAACACTCAGCGAAAGTCTCAACAGGGTGGGAGACTAACTCTTTTTGCAAGTCAAGTCTCAATCCGGTACGAAATCTGGATAGAGTAACTTGAGGGTCTTCAGATACCTTGGCTCTCATCATGAATTCTTTAAGTTTGCCAATGTAATCCGATACGGGCATACTACCTTGGCGCAGATTTTGCCATTGGTCAAGGAGACGATGGTAGTATGAAGAAGGGATGTACTTCTTTGTAAGTTGTTCCTTTATGTCCTCCCAATGGGTAATGGGTGTACAACCCGTATTTATTTTGATGCGTTCAACGTTGACCCAAAAGAGTCGGGCTTGGCCTATGAGCTTCATCTTAGCAAGCCTAACACATCTTTCATCGCTAATGCCAAACCATTCGAAGTGCTGGTTCATATCGGATAACCAATCGAGGAAGACCTGAGGGTCTAGTCTCCCATTGAAAGTCGGGAACTCAACTCGCACATTTTTGAGGAGTCTCCCTTCCGGGTCGTAGTCATCTCCATGATGATCAAACCTATGGTTCCGGTTCCGATTATGTTGGTAGCCATTTCGTTCGAATCGAGGACCATTACGCTCACGGGGTGGTTCAAAATACTCATCACCCTCGTCTGACCGATTGACTCGGTCTAACAACCTCTCATTGGATGTTTTGAGAGTCCTTTGGGCTGTCTCTAAGACAGTCATTCGATCATTGATCGATTTCAGATCAACCCTCATGCCGTTAAGAGCTTCGGCAACCTCACTCATGTCCATGGTGATACAGTTCACTAATTGACGGGCTCTAGAATGGAATGCAAGATGAACGCTTTGGCTAAAACATAATTAATATGTGATAAAAATTAAAGTGTAATGAATGCAATATCACACAGTATGCCCTAACCTAGAACCTAGGGCTTTGATACCAAAACTGACGCAGGACAACACCCTACTATGTGAGTGCGATGATTAATTGCTTGCCGAAATTAAATGGAATTAAATTAAACAATAAAACTTTCAAAATATAATAAATACCTTAGGTTTTCGTAGTATTCCATGGGAGGATCACGAATGATTCAGGTAGGGTTCAGTCCAGGCGCTAGATCCGTTAGTTGCAGCGTAGATCGATCATAGAGATAGAACTCTAGGTTTTCCCAGATTAGGGCGCTCACGACTCAATGATGGGATCACAGGTTTTCTCTGAGTATTTGGTGCGGAAGGTTTAATAACTCAGTTGGGATCTACGGTTGTTGAATCGGATCGATTCAATAGTTCAGGGAAAATTAGGGTTTAGGATTTCACAAGGATGATGGCCAATTTGGGGTTGTAGAATCACACAAGCAAAGATAAAAGAGATAGATAGATAAAATTGCAGGCTTCACACCTTTGGATTTACACCAAACCCTTCTCGGGAAGAAGATTCACTCTTCGTAGAGGCTCATCTCAAGTACACACAAGCAAAAACTCTTTTCATTCATAATCAATAATTAATTATATTGTTTAGTTTAAGGACCTTATATAGGAGCCCTTACAATAAAAGAAACCCTAAAACGAATTATTAATTAAAAGACAAATAAAGCCTTAACACAAAAAGTTCAAAATTAGACTTCTAAAACGACTAAGACTACTCGGCGCGATTTCGATCGATCGAAATTGAAAATCGTTCGATCGAAATTGAATTTCGTTTGATCGAAATTTCGATTGATCGAAATTGAAATTCATTCGAACGATATTGAATTTCGTTCGATCGAAATTTCGATCAATCGAAATTGAAATTCGTTCAATCAAAATTCTCATATACATAAGATATCGCCGTTGACATTTCGATTGTATTCGATCAATCGATTTTTTCTGCGCTCCTTCAATTTCCAGAATTTCATATTTTGCCTCTTTCGCCTAGTTTTGATTTCCATTCCGCTTCTTCCGACGTCGGTATACACGAAACGGTCCATATCCAATATCTACTATGTCGGCTCCAATGTCTACGATGTTGGCGTCCCCGTCAATTATTCTAGAAACCACCCTTGCCTGGTTTGAGTTGTCTATTCAAAGTACAATTTACATGTGGTTAAGAAACATTGATAAGGGAAGCATGCAAGATTTATTCAGCTTTGGATGTACCGAACCCGTATACTTTTCTTTGAGGCACATTTGGACATTGCATTTTTTAGATAAGGTGGATAACAACATTTTCAGTGCAGTTGACCCCCATTGACTGCGCTGTTTTTATATATATTTTTCAATGATGTATGATCAATGGGACAGTTCTTCACGTGGAACTCAATCATGTAATCAGGTGCCATGTGGCAGCCAAATGATGGCTGTTCCAGCCATCTTGGCTGGGACAGTATCTTAAGTATATATATAGGGTATCTTTAAATTCACCCACCGAATCTTTGAGTTCACAATCTGTCACATGATGGATCTTGAGATCATGGAAATACCATCAGACGGTCAATTTTTTATTTCACGTGGCACACAGCCCAGAAAAGTGACCTTAACATCAGGTTTGAGCGTGATGAGATGTTAAGGTCAATTTTCTGGTATGTGCGCCACGTGAAATAAGAAACTGACTGTCCGATGGTATTCCCATGATTTCAAGATCCATCGTGTGAAAGATTGAAACGAAAAACTATCTCCATCGTATCATTCAAAGCAGTCACTGGGTTTCAGTGTGGGTGAACTCAAAGATTCGGTGGGTGAATTTAAAGGTACCCATATATATATATATATATATAAAACCGCATCAAGTATTTACTAGTATGCCCTTAAGGGAAACCAACAACCAACGAATTAGATAAAGCAGAAAGCCCTTAAGGGAATCAAACAAACAATTAACTAGATAAAGCAGAAAGAGGAAAAAATACAATGGACTGTTTTTCATAAATACTCTGTGCTGCCTGTAATAGCACCAAGAGGAGAGTAACAGGGAGCCTGAAGAGTCTTGCATGAAGCATAGAACATGCATACTTTCATAACCTTTCATAACAAGGCATTTTCCCGGAGTTCTCTCCATTTTGAAATGTAAATTGGACTCTTTTTTCACGACCATCACATGATTGAAGCTTCATGATTTTTCTTACTGGAATTGATTACCTGTTTCAGAATTATACAGGCAACAAGGAAATGCTCGGAAGGTGTGAACAGGTTTGTTCTTGGGCTCGGGCATTGGTTTTTATCACAGTTTTAAGACCTAATTGTGAAAACCTTGCAGTTTTTTCTGGAATTGATGAAGGTCCCTCGTGTAGAATCCAAACTACGAGTGTTTTCCTTCAGAATCACCTTTTCTACTCAGGTATATTTCTCCGCAAGCTGTCAACCCCAATGTTGGAATGTTTCTTCGTAATATCTTATGAATGTACGCACGGATTTTATGCAGGTGAAGGAGCTGCGATGCAGTTTAAATACCATAAATGATGCATCTAGAGAGGTACCTTCAAATCAGGCATCTTTAAAGTAGCAAAGTTGCAGCTACCTGTACCACAACCATGGTTCGCAAACACGAAAGCTTGACTTGACTCGAGATTCAGTTGGGTCGAGTTAACTCGAATCCTCTTTCTGACTCGGCATTTTAGTAATTATTTAAAATATATTTGATGAAAATATAAAAAATACTTTTAAGAGAAAAATTAGCAAGAAAACAACATACGAAAAATAGGGGAAAAAAGAAGAGAAACTGATAATAATCATTCATCATAAATAACTGTGATTCACATGGCTCCAAAAGTAACAATCATGGGTCAAAATGTTGGACGATACCGGTACGTATCGTCCGATACGTAATGGTATCGTACGACATCAGTGCGATAAATACACCACATATCACCTGGTGTATGTATTGTCCAATGTATCGTTTTTATTTAGACGATGCATTTGTTTTTTCAATATATTGTACGATACATTAAATGAATCCCACGATTTTTAAATTTTTTTGTTTTAAAAAGGTCACTTAAGTATCGATGATAAATTCAATGTACCGTTTCATTGAAAAAAAAGGTACTGGCAATACATTGATCAATATGTCGGCCAGTACAAACAGTATGTATCGTCCCAGGCCCTGGACGATTTGTATCGGATTTCTGAGATTTTGATTCCTGGTAACAATTATAAAAAGACATGTGATTATCCTTGTTTTTTCTCTTCTACTCTTCTACCCCCTTTCTTTTTTTCATTCTAAAATGAGAGATAGCTGCATGGATAGGGTTTCTAAAACCTTATCCCACAAAAATATCTTACATATAAGGGTCGTTTACGTCTTTACGAACCATGGCTGCATCATCCTAGCAACACAACCTGATTCTAAATCACAGTGATTCGTGTAGTCGACTGAGTTACTCGGCGAATTTTATAACCATGACCACAACTCCTTCTAACATGTCAAATTATATCAATCTAGGTAAAGGATTCTGTAAAACTGCGGCAAATAATGCAGACAATTCTTACTTTAGGAAATGCATTGAATCAGGGCACTGCACGGGGTAAGTTTAATGTTTATGCCTGGTGAATGGTGATATCTAGCTCATGATATCAAGAAGCTTGAAGGTGGCTATATAGCTTACTTTTTTTTTTAATTTTGCAGGATCTGCTATTGGATTTAAACTGGACAGCCTTCTCAAATTGTCAGATACGCGTGCAAGAAATAATAAGATGACTTTAATGCATTATTTATGCAAGGTAAAAGTGTTTAAGCGGTTTATATATGCAGTGTACTGGTATAGGAAGTTAGTAAATCAAAAGGATGCATATTGGGGTCCCCTGGTTTGTACATATCATTTTGTGATCCAGTGCTGGCAATGTTTAAGCCATAGTCACAAAAGTCTCCGATTTTTTCAACAATCGGAAAAAGTAGGCGACTTGCATTCATCCCGACTTTATCACCGATTAATTGGCCAATTCGGTGACCAGCCAATTAATCTGTGACGTTTGTGTTGCTGTCCGTTTTTTTTTTCCACTTATATTAAAAGGGAAAAGGTTTTATACTATTCTGTTCATTTTCTTCATTGAAAAGCCCTTTAGGTTTTGCCTATTTTGTACTATTTGTTCATCAAAACCAGTATTTTTAACTTAAAAGATATTATTTTATATATATATAATTTTTTGGCTGAGACCGACTTGGACCAATTTTTACCGATTATTCCTTAAACCCTTTATCGATTTATTGCCAACTCCCGACTTCGTGACTATGGTTTGCGCTGCTTTATACATGCAATATACCGTTGTCTTGTAAACGAAAAGAATGCTTATTGAGGTCCCGGGTTTGCACGGATCATTTTGTGAGCCATTGCCCTGGCATAAACTATTCAAGTAGCGCAAAAAGCCTAGTAAACCAAAAGATGCATATTGAGGTCCCCTGGTTTGTACATGTCATTTTGTGATCAATTATGCTGGCAATGTTCAAGCGGCTTATACATGCAATATACTGTTGTAGGGAGTTATTATAAGCCAAAAGGATGCTTTGAGGTCCCGTTGTTTTGTTACATTTCATTTTGTGAGCCATTATACTGGCATTAAGTGTTTGATTAGCTGAAATAGCCTAGTTACATCTGCTTCAGCTATTATAACCATTTTATTGAACAAATACTACATGCATTTCACTAACTTTCTTACTTGCGACGAAAGCAATTATAAAAAGAGTGTAAATGAAAGTGAATTTATGAAATATTATTTTTATAATGATGGTAATAATAAATCTAGAAGGCTATAAAATAGTGTGAGACATCAAATTTTAGGGATAAACATACAAGTGGAGTGGAATTAAGGCCATATTTGATAGTAAGGAAACTCCAAAGAGGAAATGAAATCAATTTCCTAGTTGAATTCCTGGGAAATGATTTCCTCTTGAAATGGATTTTCCAGTGTTTGATTAGTGTGTTTGAGAAATGACCTTCATTGGAAATTGATTTCTCTTATTCGATTAGTATGTTTGGAAAAGAACTTGAAAATGAGTTTTTAAGTTTGGATCATATATTTTCTACTTTTATGAAAGTAAAAGTTAGTTTGAACAAATACTTAGTGAGAAAAGAAGAAAAAAAATTTATTTAGGAAAATAACTAACTAATCACTTCGTGTTGCACTAGTCATAGATTGAGTTTTTTTTAATCAAAATCATAATCAAAGTCAAATATTAACCAATAATTTTTTTAATGATATTCAATTACGTTACAAATTACCACCATAGTAATCACTATTTATTACCAAGTTACAAAAGTCAGAGTTTGAAAAGTCAAACTTTGACCAAACTTAAAATTTTGATCAATAAAAATCTGTAAAGCTATATAACAAAGTTGTAAATTCTAGTATCTACTGTAAGGTTACATGTTGAAAGGAAATTAAATTTTTACAAAACTCAAACTTTGACTAAAATTTCAACTTTGACCAAGAGAATTTTGCAATGTACCAACAAGTTATAAAAGTCTAATTGCAAATTAACATAACAGTATTCATATACATTGTTAGGTTACACTCGTCAAAATTTGATCAAATATCCACTTTTAAAAGTCAAACTTTGACCAAACATAAACCCTTGATCAATAAAACTTTTTAAGACTAAAGTACAAAGTTATATAGTAAATGCTAGTATGTAATGTAAGGTTACATATTGAAAGAAAATTCATTTAAAAAAAAAAATCAAACTTTGACTAATAGAAAATTCGGCAATATATCACCATTTTTCTCTCTATATCTTATTCTCTTTCAAAATGGCCCACACATGTGGCCTGCGTGGGCCATCCTACTTACACTCTTCTCTTTTCTCTCTCTATCTTATTCTCTTTCAAAATGGCCCACGCAGCCACATGCATGGGCCATCTTCTTCGAACATGGGCCCTTAACCCGTAGGTCCCAGGATCGAAACCTGGCTTTGATACCAACTCACGTGTGTTACGCCCCTCACACTCGAAACCCTGCGGTCTGTCGGCGGCAGCACTGATGCGAGCGGCGCGCGACACACGCTTCATTCATTCCTATTCATATCTACATTCATAATCTTATCTTTCGGGTTCAACTCTTTACATTGCAACTCTTTTTTCAAGTAAATCACCACACACACACACACACACACACATATATATATATTTATCAATATTTCGAGAAGAATTCTTGAAAGTGTGGAAACGAATTATTTTGTTTATCAAAGTATGCACGAAAACTTAAGTTAAACACTATCGGTTTAACCTCCCAATTTCGTTAACTTGACGGGCAGATTCGGGGTTACAACTTGATCGTAATGATTTTCGATGAATAAAACAATGTACTAAAGACAACTTTAAAAACCTTTTTCCATCAGAGTAAAACCTTAAAAACTTAATTGTTCATACAAGCCCAGTTATAGATTATAACAAAAATCTCAAAAGTAATGGACTTCAACAAAAATTAAAAGGAAACAGAAAGGAAAGATCCATCAAAGTTCAAACTAAGTGTAGGTGCTAGTAGCTCTACTACACAAAAGGAGCTTTAAACTATCAGCTTGTTGTCATTCCTGAATCCTTTCGTGTTTAGCTTTCTCAATCCTGACTGGGTGGCCGCTGACTGGGACTGGCCTCTGGAATTTTTGGGTCATGAAACGACCGTAAGCGATGAAGCTCAATAAAATCTTAGTTAGTATTGTCTTAACATTCTAGTATAGGTTGCTTATAGACATTTCATAGGTGCATGTGCAAATGGGGTTTCCAGAAATTGTGACAGTAATACTAAGTGCCATTTAAGACAAATCAGGCTAACATTTATTTGTAATTCTAAGTACAACTACACTAAACATGCTCCAATCAGTTTAAAGAAAATTTCCATGAAAAATAGCAATTCGTATTTAAACAAGAAATAATGAAATTACTTTGGAAGTATGGAAATAATAATTCACAAGGTATTTCTACATCATTATTCAAAGAGAAACTTACAAAGGTAACATTAACAATGAAGTATTTACATGTTTCTTAATGGTATTTCAGAGATGATTAGGTATAGACTTCGGTTATTATTTTTGGATATGATTTATTCTTATTACAATTATCCCCTAATTATTAGTGTTTTTTTATTAATCGGTGTCGATACCAAAACACCACACATGGACCAAGATTCAAGATTCAAGATGCCAATGTTTGCGGGAACAAAAGTCGACACTCTCCGCCGTTTAGCCAATCTTAGGTAGAGATCAATGTCCTTGTTGGTCTAACTAGACCTGATCCTTAGTTGACATTTCAAGAGTCCTTTCAAGTATAGGGTGCTCATATGAGCCTGTCCGTGAGGAGAGTGATCAGCTAAGTGAGGCTTTCAAGTTCAAGATAGTATCTCTTTCCACTTTCAAGATTTCCGAATTTGTTATCAAGTATTTAATATTCGAGCTTTCATTAAATTCAAGATTTCAATAGTTCCAAGTTCAAGTATACTTTTTTTTAGAAGTTCGAGTTCAAGTCCCCATTCTGGGTTCCAGTTCAAGTATTCAAGTACCCATTTTGAGTTCAAGATTCAAGTATTCGAATATTCAAGTTTGCTCTCAAGTTCGAGGGTAAGTTCAAGTACAATTTCAATTTCAAGTTCTAGTTTCAATTGCAAGTTCAAGGTCAAGTTCTAGTTGTCAAGCATGAATTCAAGTACAAGTACAAGTTCTAGTTCAAGCATACATTCGAGTTCAAGTTCAGGTTCAAGCACAAACTCAAGTTCTAGCATGAGTTCAAGTCAAGCAAGCACAAGTTCTAGTTCAAGTATGAGTTTAAGTTCTAATTCAGGTTCTAGTTCAGGCATGCATTCAATTTCAGGTACAAGTTCTAGTTCTAGAAGTACCCAGTTCAGGCAAGTCACTATTCAATTCACTCCAAGTACAAGCAAGTTACTATTCCTGCTATTCTAAATACAAGGATGTCACTATTCCAACTATTTTTATGATTTGATCCTAAGAGAGGATCTTGTCGGCTTATATCGGCGTTGCCCTAGTGAAGATCTATTGGGCTCGTGTTTATCGTTGCCTATACAAAATTTGGTTGTGTTTAACAATAATTGAGGCATCGAGGTGCCTCTTTCCGACAATTCTTAGTTATTTAAGACTAGTCAACTAGCTAGTCTCTTTCTTATCCTATTACTTTGAGTATGGGTCATGGGTCCAAAAAGGGTCTAGTGTTTTTATGGGTCCAATGAGTCCAATACTACATGGGTTCAAATGGATATAAAGAGTAACAGGTCTAACTGAGTCTAACAATTTCACTAGGTCCAATGGATTTTACACAATATGGGCCAGATGGAGTTTAGGTCCAACGGGTTCTATACATTATGGGCCAGATGGAGTTTAGGTCAAACGACTTCTATACAATATGGGTCAGATGGATTTAGGTCCAACGGGTCCAATAAGTTCTACACAAAATGGGCTAGATGGATTTTGGGTCCAACGGGTTCTATACAATATGGGCCAGATGGATATTAGGTCCAACGGTTAATTTGAACCTTTACTAGATTCAAATCTAGAAGTACATGCCTTTCCGAGTTCCGAATCCTATGTTTTCCGTTTACGTGGGCCTTATTTGGTATGCCCTTGGCTGGGTGAGCTATGGGCCGGGTCCTTAACTAGACTCTTGTCAATCCTATCAATCTTATTAACTTAAAAGTTTAGGAGGTTGGGCCTTATCGGGTCGTCAAGAATCTAATTGGGTCTTTTGACTCAGTTGACCAAATTTACATGGGTTTATTACATATTAGCATAATTGGACCATTTGGTTGGGTCTGCCCAATTTGTCACGGGTTTCGGGTTAGATCCGAATACTAAGTTTTAATACTATATTTTTATTGAATTTTCACATGCTTCCAAAACTGAGGATAAGATGACTGATGAGTGTATCTTTCCCAAGTGGGGGGCATCCAAAAATTCGATCAGGTTTGATTGTGGCAAACAAATCACCGAGATCTGTCTTGTTTATCAGAGCTTCAGGCCAAACTATTGGGCCTCAGTGTCTGGTTTGTAACTTTCAATTCCGACACCGAAATCGGGTGTTTAGCGGCTCTCTGGAAAGATCCGAGAGTCGCCCAACTTAGTCTTTTATCTTGTTCAGGTCAAAAGTCCATAGATCATGATGTAATAGGGTCCATCCGATCGAAGGTTGGGTCTGGTTTTCTGGCTATGCACCATTTGCCTATATTTCAGGATGAAATTTGCCGAATTTCTTGCCGTTGATTCTAATCGAGTCGAGGCCTGAAATTTTTGCAGGGTCTTAAGGATATATGAAGATTTTTGTCTAATTAATTCTAGAATTTTCCTAAGAGTTTTCGGGCACGGAAACTAGAGCTTATTACAGCTCTGTTTTTGGGTGTAACGGGACAGATTCGTCAAGGTCAAGACTGGGTGCCGAATTTTCAAACCGTGACGGGTTCTGGTCTCAAATTTTACCGAGTGCTAGTACATCCCATAATTTTTAGGGATTTTTTTAGAATTTATTCATATTTATTCGGGTCACTGTTCCGGGACTGATTTCTTGTGGGCTGCACAGTTCATAGTTTTGGGCCTTAGATGGGCCCACCTAGAGTTCCATCCCAGGCCACACATCATCGGATCATACATCTATTACCTTCAATTCCATGATCAAAATTTCGGAAAGTTTGCCATCTAACTTGAAAGAATAATGTATTCCAGTTTACTAATGAGCTTTTCTCCTAGGTCAAAACGACACAAGAGAACTAATTATTTAATCATTATTTCATGTAATTCAAACTTTGCTAGTAAACCAATCATGACCATCCGATTGGTCCATCATCAAGACCATGGTTTTGGCTAAGACTTTCTGATATGAATATATATAAAATCCATCATCTCTTAGTCACTAATTATGTCAAATTTTTTTATCTAAATCTTATGAGGATCAAGCAAATTTTAAGAATATGTCACATGTGGCCTATCTAGTGATCTAGTGATCTAATACCACTTATTGAGATCACAATTAACCATCAATTTTGGAATTCAAATTCTGTGATTTTCACATAATTAATTCACTAAAGCATGCATATCACAACAGTTCACAATTTCCATAATTTTTAGGCAAGGAAATGCAATTTATTCAATGTTATGCCATGCATCAATTTCAACACACATCTATAACCACATTTTGACCTAGAATTTCGTGAATCATCCTAGTAATTTCCAGAGATCAAAAGTTAAATTCTAACATCTAGATATCATGTATTATCCATCTATAAAGAATTTTTAATCTATTTCACATGACATGAGTATTTGAAGACAAAACTTAAGATTTCTACACCTTATTGCATAGTAGTCATGTTTGACCACATCTTGACCATCGGATGACCTTGCATGATCATATAGATCACATGCATGGCATCCCAAGGTCATAAAAATATGAACCCAGATCAATTCACTATAATCAAATCAAAGTCACCTTTTAATGTAAGAAAAATCAAAGAAAATGCAACTACATATCGTTCTTGACATCTTTGACCTTCTAGACCATTAGATGACCTTGCATGATCATGTAGATCACATGTGTGGCTTCTAAGGTCACTGATCTAACACACATTCTAGTATATCCAAATTTTTTTTGATAAAAATCGAAACTAGTTTGCATAAATTCAAGAAAATGCAAGGGAAATTCGAAATGCACTTGATCTAGACTTAATTGGCCATTCAAGACCATTGAATAGCTCTTAAGAGATCTATAAATCACATCTAAGAGTGCTAAAGTATTGGTCGCATGTGAGAACATGGTCACGCTAGACTTGGCCATCCAAGAACAAGAAAAGTAGACATGTAACTATGGGAAAAATCTAGATGGAACAAACTAAAAATCTAGACAACTAACTAAACCAAGATTTTACCTTGAAATCTCCATAGTCCAAGCTGTTTTATCTTCAAAACGTGGGTCTAAGATGGCTGGGATGGAGCTCAAATTCAGGTATGTTGGTGTGGGTGAAGTGGGGAAGAGATTGATAGTTTTGGTTTTAAATTTTAATGTTTGGATTGTGGAGGAGAAGGCTAGAGCTTCTTGGTTTCTAAGGAGTTTTCATGGAGTCTAGAGGGAGGAAGAAGGAAAAGCTGGAATATCAAGTTCTCTTTAATTTTTTGAATTTACAAGGAGAGAAGAGACAAAAGCTGCAAATTTTGGCCACATGTCATCCCCACACTATCCTAAGTCTAAATCCTCCAAGCCCCTAAGTATTTCCATTATGAAACTCTCTCTCTCTCTCTCTCTCTCTCTCCCTCTTTGTCCCACACGCTCCTTGACCTTGACCCATGTTGACCCACCATCTCACCACACACTTCTTTAGAACTTGTTTTTTATTGTATCTAGGGTAATTTATGTGAAAGGTCCACTTTCAACCAATCTTGTGGTGCATGCACTTTGGTGCATCTTACACCTTAGATTTTCCCAATGTAAATTGGGTGGTGTCAGATGAGTCAACATTAAGTCAACTAGATGGAGGGTTTGAATTTACTAGAGAAATGAAAATTTTTATTTTCAATATTTAAAATTTAGGGAAATTTGTTAAATTAACCTTTAGGTTTTCAGAGAATTTACAAGGTTTGCCACTTTAGTGTACAAAACACTAACACCTAGCCTTCTGTGTTAGTACAATCTCTAGACTTCCATCCCGTGGGTCAATCTTTGACCCATGCATGTAGGATTCTTATTATAAGTTTTGAAAATCTAAACCATTGGTGATGATCCCCTCATCATCCTCAAGGTCTTGGTCCATTTCGGGTCAAACTTCGGGCCAATTCATGTAGTCATGTAACAAGCTGGGTAGTTTAAGGTATAAGATGTGGTGGGTGTGTTCATCACCTTTTTCTAGCACACCCATTCAATTAAGTGGGGTGCCCTCTGGATGCCATTACTAATAATCAAATTCTTATTATTTTAAGGTGGGTACCACTGGTAATGGTCAAATTCTTACTGTTTCAAGGTGGATGTCACCAGTAATAGTCTAATTCTTATTCATGTATAGTGTGTGTGCTATAGGTAACAATCAAATTCTTATCTATTTAAGACAAGTGCCAATATTAGCGGGAAAATTCTTATTGGCTTGATATGGGTGCCACTAGTAATCCAGTAATAGTTAAATTCTTATTTATTTATGGTGGGTGCTCTAAGATTTTGGTAGACCTAGCCTCAGGCGGTCACCTGGCTCAGTCAAGTCACACCAGTCAATCTTTTACCAACACAGATATCTAGGGGCAGGTGTTACATCCTCCCCTCCTTAAAAAGGATTCCGTCTTCGGAGCCAAACTATCAGGAGTGTTTCGGAAATACATGTGATTTGCATGAGGGTTTCAGTCGCAGCCATAACGGCGTCGAGTTGATTGATTTCTTTTCTAATGGTAGTAAGAATTCCCTCACTCTAAGCAAGCTCAACAATCTCTTTGGTGAGGTGCTACTTACAGTTTCGGAGTTTTCGTTTAACATCATCCATTTGTCGAACGGTTTCATGTTTATCGGGGGAACTTCCTCTAAGTAGAGAAGTATGGATTGCCAAGATGTGTTTCTCACTGGTCAGATTGTCGATGTGGTTTTTGAGGTATTGGATTGATGATTTGTGCAAGGCACATTGGAAGAAGAGAAGTGTAACGCCTGCCCCTAGATATTTGTGTTGGTCAAAGGTTGACTAGACACTAGTGTGACCTGACTGCGCCAGGTGATTGCTTGAGGCTAGGTCCACGAAATTTCTCGGAGCACCCACTATAAATAAATAAGAATTTAACTATTACTGGTGGCCCCCATATCAAGCCAATAAGAATTTGCTCACTAATATTGATACCTATCTTAAATAAATAAGAATTTGATTATTACCTGTGGCGTACATACACCATACATGAATAAGAATTTGACTATTACTGGTGGCACCCACCTTGAAACAATAAGAATTTGGCCATTACCAGTGGCACTCACCTTAAAACAATCAGAATTTGATTATTAGTAATGACACCTAGAGGGTACCCCACTTGATTGAATGAGTGTGCTGGAAAAAGGTGGTGAGCACACCTACCACATCTTATACCTTAAACTACCTGACCTTTTACATGACTACAAGATTTGACCCGAAGTTTGATCCGAATGGGCCAAGACTTGAGAAGGATGAGGGGATCATCACCATCGGCTTAGATTTTCAAAATTTGTAATAAGAATCCTAGATGCATGAATCAAAGATTGACCCATGGGATGGAAGTCTAGAGATTGTACTAACACTAAAGGTTAAGTGTTAGTGTTTTGTACACTAGAGTGGCAAACATTGTAAATTCTTTAGAAACCTAAGGGTTAAATAAACAAATTTCCCTAAATTTTAAATATTGAAAATAGAATTTCTCATTTCTCTAGTAAATCCAAACCCTTCATCTAGTTGACTTAATGTTGACTCATCTTACACCACCCAATTTACATTGGGGAAATCTAAGGTGTAAGATGCATCAAAGTGCATGCACCACAAGATTGGTTGAAAGTAGACCTTTCACATAAATTAAAGGCCCTAAATACAATAAAAGACAAGTTTTAAATGAAGTGTGTGGTGAGATGGTGGGTTAACATGGGTCAAGGTCAAGGGGCATGTGGGACAAAGAGGGAGAGAGAGAGAGAGAGAGAGAGAGAGAGAGTTTCGTAATGAGAATACTTAGGGACTTGGAGGATTTACACTTGGGATAGTGTGGGGATGACATGTGGCCAAAATTTGCAGTCCCTGTCTCCTCTTCTCTCTTGTTAAATTCAAAAAACTAAAGGGAACTTTGTATTCCAGCTTTTCCTTCTTCCTCCCTCTAGACTCCATGAAAACTCCTTAGAAACCTAGAAGCTCTAGCCTTCTCCTCCACGATCCAACCATTAAAATTTAAAACCAAAACTACCAATCTCTTCCCCACTTCACCCACACCAACATACCTGAATTTGAGCCCCATCTTAGCCCCACGTTTTGAAGAGAAAGCAGCTTTGGAATTTGGAGATTTCAACATAAAATCTTGGTTTAGTTAGTTGTCTAGATTTCTAGTTTGTTCCATCTAGATTTTTCCCATAGTTACATGTCTACTTCTTTTGTTCTTAGATTGCTAAGTTTGGGATGACCATGTTCTCACATGAGACCAGTACTTTAGCTCTCTTGGATGTGATTTATAGATCACTTAAGAGCTATCCAATAGTCTTGAATGGCCATTTAAGTCTAGATCAAATGAATTTCGAATGTCCCTTGAATTTTCTTGAACATAAGCAAGCTAGTTTTGATTTTTATCCAACTAAGTCTAGATCAAGTGGATTTCGAATTTCTCTTGGATTTTCTTGAACATAAGCAAGCTAGTTTTGATTTTTATCAAAATTTTTGGAGATACTAGAATGTGTGTTAGATCAGTGACCTTAGAGGCCTTGCATATGATCTACATGATCATGCAAGGTCATTTAATGGTCTAGAATGATCAAAGATGCCAAGACCAATATGTAGTTGCATTTTCTTTGATTTTTCTTGCATTAAAAGGTGACTTTGATTTTATTATAGTGAATGATCTGGGTTCATATTTTTATGACCTTGGGATGCCATGCATGTGATTTATATGATCATGCAAGGCCATCCAGTGGTCAAACATGACTACTATGCAATAAGGTGAAGAAATCTTGAATTTTGTCTTTAAATACTCATGCCATGTGAAATAGATTGGAGATTCTTTATAGATGGATAATACATGATATCTAGATGTTAGAATCTAACTTTTGATCTCTGGAAATTATTAGGATGATTCATGGAATTCTAGGTCAAAATGTGGTTATTGATGTGTGTTGAAATTGATGCATGACATAGCATTGAATAAATTGCATTTCCTTGCCTAGAAATTTATGGAAATTGTGAACTGCTATGATATGCATGCTTTAATGAATTAATTATGTGAAAATCAGCAAATTTGAATTCCAAAATTGATGGTTAATCGTGATCTCAATAAGTGGTGTTAGATCACTAGCTCACTAGATAGGCCACATGTGATGTAATCTTAAAATTTGCTTGATCCTCATAAGATTTTGATAATTTTTTTTGACATAGTTAGTGACAGAGATATGATGGATTTTATGAATATTCAGCTCAGAAAGTCTTGGTCAAGATTATGGTCTTGATGATGGACCAATCGGATGGTCATGATTGGTTTATTAGCAAAGTTTGAATTACTTGAAATAATGATTAAATAATTAGTTCTCGTGTGGTTTTGATCTAGGAGAATAGCTCATTGGTAAATTGGAATATATTATTCTTTAAAGTTATATGACAAATTTTCCGAAATTTTGATCATGGAATTGAATGGTAATAGATGTATGGATAGGATCAGATGAATGGACAGGGTTTGATGAATGGATAGGTCCGAAAATTTTGACATAAAAGAAAGAGGATTTAAAAATTTAATTGAAAGGGCCTTTTATCAGGCCAATGTATGGAGAATTTGAAAATTTAACGTTTTAATAGATGAGACAAACCCGATCGGATGGCTCCCAAAGCCCGATTCGATAACTTTATAAAAATCGACACCGGTGATTAGGCAAGTACCGGTAATCGATTAGCGTTAATTGAATGAAAATGGTTACCCAAAACTTTGACCCAATGGATCTGGGGTTAGCTGGGGATGTTCCGGACCGATATCCGATGATGTGTGGCCTGGGATGGACCGCTAGGTGGGCCCATCTAAGGCCCGAAACTGTGAACTGTGCAGTCCACAGGAAATCAGTCCCGGAATAGTGACCCGAATAAATATGCATAAATTCTGGAGAAATTCCTAAAAATTTTGGGATGTACTTGACTGAGTTTCCGACACTCGGTAAAAATTTCAGACCTGAACCCCGTACGGTTTGAAAGTTACTGTACCCATAATGCGATGTGACCATGGGTTAAAATCTCGGAATATATCGTCCGGAACCGATACGTATCGTCCGGTACGTATCGGTTTTGGTGCTGAACGATACGCATAAAAAATTCAAGATTTTGATCCATGCATGCTAGAACTTGAGTTTGTGCTTGAACTTGAACTTGAACTTGAACTTGAATGTATGCTTGAACTAGAACTTATACTTGTACTTGAATTCATGCTTGAAAACTAGAACTTGACCTTGAACTTGCAATTGAAACTAGAACTTGAAATTGAAATTGTACTTGAACTTACTCTCGAACTTGAGAGCAAACTTAAATGCTTGAATACTTGAATACTTGAATCTTGAACCCGAAATGGGTACTCGAATTCTTGAACTGGAACCCAGTATGGGATCTTGAACTCGAACTTCTAAAAAGAAGTATACTTGAACTTGGAAACATGGATAAAAAGTTCGTCCGATACTGATACGTATCGGTATCGGAGGTCACCGATACGGTACAATGCATGTACCGTATCGGTCATTTGTATGTAAGGAACCGAATTATACATTCAATGTATCGTCTTAAGATCGTCTGACATCGAGACATGACGTCTGGACATCGATACGATTTAGATCGAGGTCACCGATACGGTACAATGCATGTACCGTATCGGTCATTTGTATGTAAGGAACCGAACTATACATTCAATGTATCGTCCGGTACTGTCCGATACCGATACGTATCGTCCGATAAGTATCGGTTTTGGGCTCGGACGATACGTATCGGTTTTCCGGCATTTTTGATCCATGCTTGGAAATATTGAAATCTTGAATTTAATGAAGCTCGAATATTAAATACTTGATAATGAATCCAGAAATCTTGAAAGTAGAAAGAGATACTATCTTGAACTTGAAAGCCTCACTTAGCTGATCACTCTCCTCACGGGCAGACTCGTATGAGCACCCTGTACTTGAAAGAACTTTTGAAATGTCAGTTGAGGATCGGTTTTCCGGCATTTTTGATCCATGCTTGGAAATATTGAAATCTTGAATTTAATGAAGCTCGAATATTAAATACTTGATAATGAATCCAGAAATCTTGAAAGTGGAAAGAGATACTATCTTGAACTTGAAAGCCTCACTTAGCTGATCACTCTCCTCACGGGCAGACTCGTATGAGCACCCTGTACTTGAAAGAACTCTTGAAATGTCAGTTGAGGATCGGGTCTAGTTACTCCAACATGGTCATTGATCCTTGCCTAAGATTAGCTAAACGGTGGAGAGTGCCTCCCTTTGCTCGCGTAAACTTTGGCATCTTGAATCTTGAATCTTGAATCTTAGCCCATGGGTGGTGTTTTGGTATCGACACCGATTAATAATTAAGGGATAATTGTAATAAGAATAAATCCTACCCAAAAATAATAACCGAAGTCTATACCTAATCATCTCTGAAATATCATTAAGAAACATGTAAATACTTCATTGTTAATGTTACCTTTGTAAGTTTCTCTTTGAATAATGATGTAGATATACCTTGTGAAATACCATTAAGAAACATGTAAAACTGATTGAAGCATGTTTAGTGTAGTTGTACTTAGAATTACAAATAAATGTTAGCCTGATTGTTCTTAAATGACACTTAGTATTATTGTCACAATTTCTGGAAACCCCACTTGCCCATGCACCTATGGAATGTCTATATCCAACCTATACTAGAATGCTAAGACAATACTAAGATTTTATTAAGCTTCATCGCTTACAGTCGTTTCATGACCTAAAAATTCTAGAGGTCAGTCACAGTCAGCAGCCACCCAGTCAAGATTGAGAAAGCTGGACACGGAAGGATCCAGGAGTGACAACGAGCTGATAGTTTGAAGCTCCTTTTGTGTAGTAGAGCTACTATCACCTACACTTAGTTTGAAGGATCTTTCCTTTCTGTTTCCTTTTAGTTTTTGTTGAAGTCCATTACTTTTGAGATTTTGGTTATAATCAGTAATCTGAGCTTGTATGAACAATTTACATTTTGAGGTTTTATTCTGATTGAAAAAGGTTTTAAAAACTGTCTTTAGTACATTGTTTTATTCATCGAAAATCATTATAATCAAGTCGTAACCCTGAATCTGCCTGTCAGGTTAATGAAATTGGGAGGTTAAAACCGATAGTGTTTAACTTAAATTTCCATGCATACTTTGATAAACAAAATAATTCGTTTCCGCACTTTCAAGAATTCTTCTCGAAATATTGATATTATATATATATATATATATATATATATATATGTGGTGATTTACCTGAAAGAAGTTGAACCCGAAAGATAAGATTATGAATGTAGTAGATATCCTTTCTTTTCTCCGCTTACGCAAATAACCACCCGCGTAGGCTAGATATCTCGAGAAGATTCTGTTGTCAATCCGCGTGAAAGCTAAGGCCCAAGCAACCCTCACAACCCTTGGTTTTTATGAAATTCATGCGGAAATCGTAGGATTATAATTTTCCGTAACTGCTACCATAAATCTATAAATAACAGATCCTTTCTCATGCTTTGGGGATCTGAAAATTCTTACGCGAGAGCTCTGCTGAAAAATTGTCCGATTTAGATTCTTTTTTCAAGATACCTCAAGGTATCTCCAAATTTATTTATTTTTCGTTCCCTCTTCTCTCGTTTGACTTCTATTTAGAATGTACGGGAGAGATAAATCTAAATTTAATTTTGAATTCGGATTGCCTTCGATACGGGTGCATCTAGGATAAGAGCTACGACCCTTACCTAAATGTGGTGCGCTTAGGATAAGAGTTACGACTCTTACCTAATTATGATTTAGGGTTGCACTTTGGGATTATGCGTTACGACACGTACCAAATTGCTTGTGTACATAAAGATAATTAAGCTACGTGGGTACAACCCCTCGCTTAACTTTTAGTACGCTCAGATTGCAACCACAAATCTGATACCTCTTTTGGGTTGCAATTACGAATCTAAGGAATGATTTCAGACTTCGACACCTGAAATACTCATCTACAACGACTCATAACCATCAGATTTACCAGATTTAAATAATGTCTCGAAATTAGAGTTTTCCTCGCAGGTTGGGTCGTCATTCCCTCAAATGTTGGGTTTGGATCTCAACTTCGAGATCGGAAATTCTTTTATGATGTTGGTAAAATCCAAATTCTTGATATACAAATAGTTGAGTTGTCCCCGCTTAGGTCAAATCCAACGATGAACTCATTGACTTTTGGTCAAACAATCATAATACCAAATCGTAACGAGATCCAACGGTGGATTTGTTGCATGTTGACCAAATCTTATGATTTTGGTCAAATCTAATGGTGGACTCATTGAATTTTAGTCAAACAGTCATAATACGAGACCGTAATAAGATCCAACGGTGGATTTATCATGTATTGATCAAATCTCATGATTTATTTACTTTACTTTAAATGATCGTATTACAAGATCATTGCATGTTCTAATGGTGAAATCATCACAAAATAACCTATGGTGATCAAATCCTAAGAAATTTGATGATATCCGACCCGTGATTAGATACCCCATAACAAAAAAGTCCCAATTCTTTGGATGACCAGACATCAGAAAATTGATTCAGTGTTTGAGTTCGTCTTCTAGACAAGTGAGCGAGAATTCATTATGAGACTCATTCACAAACTCTTCATGCCCATATTTGACCATGCTTATCGATCGGTTGGGTCTAACTTCCTGAAAAAGGGCTTTCTCATTTGATGTCCTCTATCTCACATCGCCTGAGTCTTTGACGAAGAGAGCATACTGCACGTTCATCTCGTACTGTGAAGACGAAGATGTTAATGAAGACTTAGACTTGGGATTTTTTTATTTTATTTTTATTTTTATTTCAGAGATGTAATTACTTTACTTTTCTTTAGTAGCTTTTAATCAGAGGTATTCAATTTTGATGTAATTAACGGGGAATCGATTGCGATACCTAAAAGTGTAAAGTTCACCATTTTTAATAAAACCTTTTCTTAACGAGGGAAAATTTGTTATGATAGATTTGTGATAGACAATTCCTTGATTAAAATAGCTTGGAATTGATCTGCCCCCTATTAACTTGTAGGCTTCAAAATGAATTCGCTTGAAAGAGAAGCTCTTGGAGGCTCTTGGCTAGACAATATTAGATCATGCAACATGTGATTTTTAGTTTCTATCCATATGCATAATAGCCTGCCACTTGTACATCTTGAATTGATGAATAGGTGCCATATGTACATTATTGATGACCTGGTGATGCGGGACGCCAAGATCAAGAGCCGTAGATTCGAGCCGCAACAAATTTTCCAGCCAAGAAGAAGCGGAGCGAAAACCAGAACTAGGCGTAAAGACGAAAATTCTGGAGAATGGATCGAAATTTTGATCGATCGAATGTCAACGGCGAAATTTCATATATATGAATTTCGATCGATCGATTTTCACATTCGATCGATTGAATTTAAATTTCGATCGATCGAATTTCAATTTCGATCGATCGCGCCGAGTTGTTTTAGTCGTTTTAGAACTTTAAACTTTAGGGGTTTATTTGTCTTTTATTTGATATTTGTTTTAGGGTTTTATTTTATTGTAAGACCTCCTATATAAGGTCCTTACGAAGAACATTGTAGGGAGAGTTTTTGATTAATGAAAAGAGAGTTGCTTTTGTGCAAACTCTAGAAAGCTTGTGAAAAGTTTTCAATCGAGGGAGTGAATTCTTCAAACCTTGAAGAGTGAGCAATTGTTTATTGTGTGACTTGGTGCGAAGTCAACGCACAGCCGTGGTGTGAAGCCTTGGAAAACCTTTGGTGTGAAGCCTTGGAATCTATCTTTTAGTTTGTCTTTTCTATAGTTATCAGATATTAATTTTCTTTCTTTCCATTGATAAAAGAACAAAAATCCCAAAAGAATTGTACTCCATGATGCCATTAATCATTTCCTTTTGATCTATTTATTCAAGTTTTATCTCCTTCAAAATCCCCGAGGAATCAAATCCGATATTGCAATTATCGCTTGATGCCCTAAACTAGAACGAATTCCGAGTTCCTTCATCCGAGCCGTTTTTCTAGATCGGAAAAATTTTCACGCATTCAAACGCTAAGACAGATTAATCTAATTGTTTTATTAATTTCATTGAGTTAATTTTATGTGTTGCTTGATTTTGAATATTTCCGCTATTCAATTCATTCTAAAAGTTAATCCCAAATTCGCATATTAGGATTGTAGCGTTTGTCCAACGTCAGTTTTGGTATCAGAGCACAGTTTTAGTTTAGGGTTGTCCGTGTCATATAGATTTTAGGGTCACTTGATTTTAGTATATTTTGTCTTGCATAATTCCATCATGGATACTAGTACCTTAGAGGCCCTGATTAGAGATCTTGCATCTAAGGTGACCGCTAGTCAAACCCGGATGGATGAGCACATCGCTGATCAACAAGTTCGACATGAGGCTTTAAAGACTCGTTTTGAAGAGATCAATGAGCTCATCACAGAGAATCACAATAGAGTCAACAACCGTGACCGTAGGAGAGATGTTCTTCCCCGACGTGAGGTCCAAACCAATTTGGACGATAAGGTCATGAAATCTGTGAAAATGGACGCCCCTATTTTTGACGGGAAAAGACAACCCAAAGTCTTTCTCGAATGGGTCGCCAGCATGGAAAACTACTTTGAGTGGTATGTTATATTTGAAGACCGCAAGGTCAGATTTGCCAAAGTCAAGCTTATGGGTCAAGCCAGACTTTATTGGTTGGGAGTGGAGCATCGTAGGCAAATCTAGGGTCTTCGTGCTATTTTCACGTGGGCTGAAATGAAAGTCCAACTGCACGAAAAATACGTTCCCGTATTATATGATGAACGTATTCTTGATCAGTGGCAGTCATTGCATCAAGGAGACTCCCCAATCACAGAGTACATCAATCGGTTTGAAGACCTGATGACCCAGACCGATGTCGATGAACCAACAAAAGTTACTCTCTCCCGATTCCGAATGGGTCTTCGCCCAGAGTTATAGAGGGAACTCATTCCTTATCCCGTTGCGATCTCGAGGAATGTTTTGCTAAGGTTGAAGAATTAGAACGGTATCTCGACACCCCCCAGGCATGGCCGACCTAAGTCTTCCAAATTTGAGCATCAATCTAACCCTATCGAAAGTGGAAATAATGCCTCTAATCAATCTTCAAAATCCATAATTCCTCAAATTGACAAAGGAAAGAGATCGATGGTCGAGAGTTCTAAGTGTGCCTAGCAACAATGTTATAAGTGTCCAGGTTTTGGTCACTTTGCATCCCAATGTCCTTATAAGGGTCAAACTTTGATCATTTAGGAGCATACTGAGAAAGAGAACAACGAGATACCCGAAGAAGTATATGAACCATGTAGCACTCCAAGTGATGACGACGGTGAGGTTCCGGTCAGAGCCATAGGTTGCATTAGGACAATTCCCATTGCCGAGGACGGTGTTGATAATGTGTCCATCTAAAGTGAGTCATTAGAGTTGATAGGATCACATCATCATTCTGATTTGCATGGGATTAACAATTTGAATTTATTGAGCACTGGAAATACGCATGATCGGACTAACACATTGAATCTATCTAATGAATTTGATACTAACATTTTTGTGTTAATTCTTGATGGTTATGAGCATGTGGAATCTTTCCCAATCTCGGGAAGAGGTAAGGGTGAAGGTCTAGATCTTCTTTTAGGCAAGGGCAATCATCCGGTTGTTGTCATAACGGATCTTACACCTATTCTTGATCCCACTACCCCGCCCTTTGATCCATTCCTTTTTGAGCATCCAATCGAACCACCCTCATTGTCCCATTTTCTATCCTGTACCATACCTGTGCAACATGAGAAAAGGTCGGATGAGGAGGTTATAGAATTTCCAAGCTTATATGCCAATGGAGGTAAACATCATAAGTATCTCACCATGTGGAAAGGTAAGCCACGAATGAAGCTTTCGGAGTGTGCCATCCATGGATTCACTTACTCATCGGAGATGAGTTTTTCCCACCCGGGGAGATTGATGCGGGACGCCAAGATCAAGAGCCGTAGATTCAAGCCGCAACAAATTTTCTAGCCAAAAAGAAGCGGAGCGAAAATCAGAACTAGGCATAAAGACGAAAATTCTGGAGAATGGATCGAAAATTTCGATCGATCGAAGTCTATTTCGATCGATCGAATGTCGGCGGTGAAATTTCATATATATGAATTTCGATCCATCGATTTTCACATTCGATCGATCGAATTTCAATTTCGATCGATCGAAATCGCGCCGAGTTGTTTTAGTCGTTTTAGAACTTTAAACTTTAGGGGTTTATTTGTCTATTATTTAATATTCGTTTTAGGGTTTTATTTTATTGTAAGGCCTCTTATATAAGGTCATTACGAAGAATATTGTAGGGAGAGTTTTTGATTAATGAAAAGAGAGTTGCGTTTGTGCAAACCCTAGAGAGCTTGTAAAAAATTTTCAATCGAGGGAGTGAATCCTTCAAACCTTGAGGAGTGAGCAATCGTTTCTTATGCGACTTGGTGCGAAGCCGACGTACAGCCGTGGTGTGAAGCCTTGGAATCTATCTTTTAGTTTGTCTTTTCTCTAGTTATCAGGTATTAATTTTCTTTCTTTCCATTGATAAAAGAACAAAAATCCCAAAAGAATCGTACTCCATGATGTCATTAATCTTCTCCTTTTGATCTATTTATTCAAGTTTCATCTCCTTCAAAATCCCCGAGGAATTAAATCCGATATTGCAATTATCGCTTGATGCCCTAAACTAGAATGAATTCGGAGTTCCTTCATCGGAGCCGTTTTTCTAGATCGGGAAAATTTTCACGCATTCAGACGCTAAGACTGATTAATCTAATTGTTTTATTAATTTCATTGAGTTAATTTTATGTGTTGCTTGATTTTGAATATTTCCGCTATTCAATTCATTCTAAAAGTTAGTCTCAAATTCGCATATTAGGATTTTAGCGTTTGTCCTGCATCACCTGGGGACAAAAGGTGATGCATGAACCTATCCACCTAATTTAATTCTGAAATGTATGTCCGAAATATTAGTCAGATATTGCACACAATTTGATGCAAACGGAAACAATACCACAAATTAACGTGTAGTTTTACATAGAAAATGGTAAAAACCTGCAAAATTACATAAAATTTTCTTCCACGGTGGTTGAATCAGAAGATGCCCACCAAAATCTCTCTGTAGGTGAGCGTCATGGCGTTCCAATGTTAACTGCAGCTAAGTAGAAAAGCTTAAAATAATATTAGTTAATCTAAAATCTGAAGAATTCGACAATTAAGAACCTTTAGTTAATTGGACTAAAGAACCTATTTTAGTTCAATTAAAACTCTCCTAAACAATTAAAATCATAGGAGGTAAAAGTAAAAAACGAGTAGAAGGTGAACACGTTGAACTTTGGAATGACCTATGGCTGGAAGAAGAGCCTCTAAAAGAGCTATTTGGCGACATTTTCAGTGTTGCTGCTAACCAATGGGCTATCATTTGAGACTTATTTGTGCAAGACAATGGGAGGAAGGTTTGGGACATTAGGCTTCGGACGAACCTTAAAGAGGAGGAGCTTGGTAGCATAGTCACCAAATTCTCTTAATTTTTAAAAAATTCACAAATATGAGGTTCTACGAATTAATCACGAATTATTCCCGATTTTTCCAAAAATTCTTGTGTTTTAAAAAAGTTTGCTAATAATCCTCAAATAATTCATGATTTTTTCAATAAATTGTGATTTTTAATCTATTTTTAAAATTTTTGTACTTTTTAATCTGCTTTTTTTTTTGTTTGCTTATTTTTTCTCCGAATAGTTCCCCTACTTATAAAATTTTGCTGGATGTTTTTGAATTTTTACTTTGCCGAATTATTGCCGAACCCGACTTGGTGACTATGCTTGATAGTCTTGGGAATCTTATGTCCCTCATCTATGATAACAGACCTAACTGGATGAGGCAGGGCAGAAGGGTTTGGACGGTTGGAAAAGGTGGTATCTTCTCGTTATTTCTTCTATTCGTTTCTAATTAGAAGACCAATTATTGGTCATGAGTGGGTGTGCTTTGCCCCTTGAATTCTTTTATTTTGTTGGAGGGTGGCATGGGGAAGGAACCTTATAATGGATCAACTTAATAGAAGAGGTATGAAAATCCAAGAGAGCTGTGTTGTGTGTGGGCTGCAGAAAGAGGATGTGAACGAATCACATGTTAACTCACTGTCACTTTGCTAATGAAGTTTGGGCTATGCCACTGGGGCATTTCTGCATGACTCGGTGCTTCCCTGAGTCTTGTGAGGCCTTGTTTGCGAGTTGGTATGGCACCGGTTTTAGCAGTCTAACTAAGTCTCTTTGAAGTATTGCTCATATGGTGGCAATGTGGGTAATAGGGTACCTCTATTTGCGCCAACACAATTTCTGAAAGCGCCAACCTGTGCAACCTGTTGTAACCCATTGACTGCTTGAATTCAAAAGATGGAGATTGTGTTTCACCCTGAGCTTCCACACAATGAACCGTGAGACCATGATCTTACCATCAGTCAGTAAGTTTTTGATTCCACGTGTCACGGATCCCCAAAAAATAAACCTAAAATCACGTTTGAGCGTGATGTGTGCCATGTGATTTTAGGGACACCTTTTGGGTATTTGAGCCATGTGGAATAAAAAACTGTCTGTTTGATGGTACACTTATGGTCTCAAGATCCATTTGTGGAAGATCAGGGTGAAAAACGATCTCTATCGGCTGATTCGAAGCAATCAATGGGAATCAAGGGGTTTCGGACGTTGGCGCTTTCAGAAATCTGGTTGACACGAATCCGTAGGTAATAGCACTGAAAAGAAATATGAAAGATTCAGGGGAAAAATAGGCCGACAGGTATGAGGATGTAGCTGGTTAAGGAGAATACTCTGGAATGGACTATGGCGAACATCTTGAAGAGCGAACAGAAAATGGGAGGGAGCCCTTTTATAGTTTGAGTGACGGACTTATTGGGTTCTGGCATGTACTTTCGTGCTTGCTCTCCTTGGGCTCTGAGCAAGCTGTGAGGTTTTGTCTCCCTCGTCCTTCTGTTTTGGTCTTTCTTTGTTTTTGTCCCCTTACTCCTTCGCTAAGGGCTTGGGTTGTGTTTGCCTTTTGTGTTAGTATAATCTTCATTTACTGCTAAAAAAATTCAAAAAATGAGGACACTAAATTAGTCTAATAAAAATTAATTACAAGCAGTCAACTGCATGTATTCAAACAAAAACAAGAGACATTTTACGACCAAACTCTCAAGAAAATAACAGTAACGCCAGTCAAATGTCAGATAACAAATCACACAAAATAACAAAAATACTTTCAACTGTAGGAGGGTAATATTTTAACTTAGAAATAACCAGTCAAAATCCTACATTAGCATTAATGCTTTGCATTGATGATTTGATGTAATGCATGTATCATTTGTTTTTTTTTTGATAACCTGGGTATCCGGGCCTCTTAGAGCACCCGACTAATCCCAGGGGCACATGCGCACCCCAAATTCAGCACAGGATATAAATCCCTAGGGTGGCTTCAAGGCGGGGAGGGGATTCGAACTCAGGTCTCTTCCTTTTGGAAGCAGGTACCTGGCCAGCTCGCCTAACCCCTTGAGGTTAATGCATGTATCATTTTGATAGAGGATCTCACGATTTTCTGATTTGAAGTATCACTAGATGCTCTAATATTTATTTGTTTCTCATTGTTCTAGCTCCTTGCTGAGAAAATGCCAGACTTGCTAGATTTTGATAAAGATCTGGTCCATCTAGAAGCAGCTTCCAAGGTATGACTATGCTTTGCGGATTATAAGTATTTGGTAGTTTTTGCCTAAGATGTTATCATTTAATGCTAGTTTTCAGTAATCAATGCTTTATTTTTTCATAATGCCTAGGTTCAACTGAAGTCGTTAGCTGAAGAAATGCAAGCAGTGAGCAAGGGTCTCGAAAAGGTTGAGCAAGAACTTGCTGCTTCAGAGAATGACGGAGCTATCTCCACTGGCTTCCAAAAGGTGAGAAACAACTCTTTTAGTACGTCTTTTATCTTTCTCAAATATATAAACATATTACTGCAACAAGCTAAGTAAATACAAAAAGCAAACGAAAGAAAAATACAAAGAACAAAAGAAAATATGTTCTGGAAACCTCCGTACTGAATATATGATTTTCCCTACCCACTATACTGTCAACTATCCTAAGATATCCTCCACACTAAATTTCATTAAGGAACTCTTTCATTTACTCCCTTGTCTTCCTAGATTTCCTTCTCATGGATATGAGAAAGGTTTTAACAGTAAAATATCTGTTGATTTCATTTGGCCAAAGAATTGTGTTCAGGGAGCCATCCTCAAGCCAATTTTTTGAGTAGCGAATGTGGTGAAGCTGGCCCTTATATAGTTTTTTTTTCTTATGAAGCCTCTGTACCTTTATGTTTTGCAGAAGGCTTATAATATAATCTGTCCATGTCTGTTTCTTATGGCTACTTTTCAAAAAGATGTTTCATATTCTCACAAGTTGAATTCGGTCTGTGGCTGTTAGAAAAATGACGAAGTTATATATTCATTCTGGTAAATTATTTCATATTCTCACATTGGAATTAAGCAGTTAATAACTTAGTGCTGAGAGTATTACAATAGAAAGCATACAAATGACACATGGACAAGTGCACTGATGTGTTATTCAATTCATATTGCTTTTGCATTTTCCATGATTTATTTGGTAACAAGCAACAAGCCAAGTAAATATTTCTGTTATTTTTTTTTTGTAAATCTCTTTTTGCTTGAGGATTATTTAGTTGAATTTAGCACTACTAGCTGAGATCTCCATCCCCAATCACTGGCCGCATTTTGCAATTTGATGAAATGTGAAAAGAAATCCATGTCCAATCATTGGATATTCAACTCTGTTTATCTTTTTTCAATCTGGATATTCTGGAAGGCATTCTTATCTGTGAGCATTAATACATGGAACTTCCCTTCTCAGGCTTTAAAATGTTTCCTTGATAGTGCGGAGGCTGATGTGAGGTCACTTACATCCTTATACTCTGAAGCGGTGAGTGCCTCCGCTCTGTGTCATTGAAGATCTGGCCAAATTGTGTGCCGAATCTAAGTTATGATTCATTGTGTCTAGGGAAAAAATGCAGATTCTCTGGCTCAGTATTTTGGGGAGGATCCAGCTCGCTGTCCCTTTGAGCAAGGTCAGACATGGTTCTTCACCTCTTTTCTTTCGTATTTCTTTGGTATTATGTATATGTCGAAGAACCTGTTTCTTTTCCTGCCTTTATCCATGTGTTCATTATGTCTACTGTTCTTTTTATGACATCTAGGGCAGTTTGATATGCCTTCTATTAGATTGTTGTATACTTGTATTCATTCTTGTTCTTTTTGCAATGATCTGTCAACACTGTTATGGAGAAGTATCTTTGCGCAAGAACACCTTACGTGATTAGTAAATATCGTTACCTCAAATATGCAATAGTTCATTCTGCAGTTTGAAGCCCACCCTGCTCACAGTTTGACGGAAAATGGTTAACTTGGCCAAGTTACTCGACTTGCTGGGATTTCGAGTTGGGTCAAGATTTCGCTAGGATGTTGCAATTAGGGTTCATAAACTACCCTTCTATATAAAATATATTCATGAGATAAGTTTTAGGAACCTTATCTTTTTAAAAGTATTAAACTACCCATTTTATCAACATATCTTTCCATCTTTTTCTTTGTAACATATTTTTTAGGTTTTTATAAAATATATATTTCAAAATATATACTAAATTACCAAGTTGGAGCGGGTCGAGTTTATCGGAGTCTTCGAGTTAACTTGACTCAACTTACTTTCGAGTCAAGTCGAGTTTTCGTGTTTTAAAACCATGAGTCAAGTCGAGTTTTCGAGTCAAGTGGGGTCAGTGAGTCAACCTCCATAAGTCTTCTGTGACGGGCATCGGGGTGAATTCTCACCTTTTATCATTGTTGGCTGGGAAGGTGGATGGGGTTTGCGAGCAGTTTCCTATTTCTTATTTGGGGCTTCCTCTAGGCATTAGCAAGCCAAATGTGAGGGCTTGGGACCCAGTGGTGGAAAGATTCGAAGGGCGGATGGTGTCCTGGAAGGGTAAGTTGTTAAGCATTGGAGGTAGGCTGCTCCTCATTAAAGCGGTCTTGTCAAGCTTGCCGATCTTCTTCATGTTCGTTTTAGTTCGTCCCAAATCAGTTATCCGGAGGTTGGAACAAATAAAGAGAGATTTTCTTTGGGAAGGTTTGGGGCTCGATAGGAAATATCATCTCGTTAGTTGGGAGATTTGCCAGCTGCCGCTTGTATCGGGGGGGGGGGGGGAGGAGATTGGATTTGGTTAATATTGCGTTCGTAGGTAAATGATTTTGGCGAGCAGGGTTGGCTACTGAAAGGGACAGTCTTTGGCTGGCCATCTTGGTGGAAAAGTACGGTTCGATGGCCGGATTTTGGGGTGTCAATATTTCGGTAAATAGATAGGCCTCTTCTTGGTGGAAAGGCATTTGCTCCACCTGGAAGTTCTATGTGAGGGGTATCAGGTTCAGCTGGGGCAAGGGAACAGGGATCAGATTTTGGGACAACATTTGGATTGAGTATTGGCCTTCGAAGGAAATATTCGCTGTTATATACTCTATTGCTACAAACACCAACACCTTGGTGGTTGATCTATTTGCGGATAATGGCAGTTCGGCATCTTGGGAGGTGTCTATGAGGTCGCTTAGGGAGGAGGAGTTGAGGCCCTTTGAGGAGTTATTGCCTAGTTTATATCTCAAGGTCAAGAATCGGGCTAGAGCTGATATGAAAATCTGGATGCCTGCTAAATCAGGTTCTTTCTCCGTCAAATCATTCTACCAGATGTTGGCTGGTTGCCCCCTTTGCTGGTGCGAGTGGGCTAAGCTTTGGAAGCCCCGGTTCCTCCCACAGTTAGGTTCTTTTTGTGGACAGTTCTCAGGGGCCGTATTCTCACGGTGGATCAGTTGATTCGAAGGGGCAAGGTGTTGCCTAATCGTTGTGCTATGTGCCTTATCGCCGAGGAATTGGCATCGCATTTGTTCCTCCACTGTCAGGTTGCACAACAGATTTGGGGAGCTGTCCTCAGCTTGTTTGATATGTCTTGGGTTTTCTCGGACTCTATCCCTGGCCTCCTCTCATCTTGGTTGGGCATTAAATTAGGAGGTCAGGCTGGGGCGCACTGGAGGGCAGCTGCTTTTGCGGTCTTGTGGGGCATCTGGTTAGAACATAATCCCCGTATTTTTCGCAAGATTCGTCGTCTGATTGGGATGATTCTCAAGGTGATTGTGGACCTCATGTGCTCCTAGACCGTGTTGATCAAGAGTGGGGCCCTGCTAAGTCCGGAATGTACCGATTCGGGCTAGACCCCTCCCCCTCCCCCTCCTTTTTTCTCCTCTTGCCTTGAGGCTTTTTCTGTTCCTTTTTTTTTTTGTTTTTTGTTGGTCGTTTCTGGCCCTTTGTTAGGTTTCCAGCTCCTTGCTGGCTTTTCTATATATTTGGCCTACCTTTACCGATTAAAAAAAAAAAGTGCTATACGAATAATTATGTCACTGCGACAGTTACCTGCCCTCAGAATTATTTTTGTCAATCATTCTATAAACAATTGATAAAAGTTGTAATTCCAGAACTAATTTTGATGTTGCAATTTATTCCTTCGTTTCTGTCATTTTTTTAAAAAAATTATTGAATTAACACATATCAATTTTGATGTGTGCTAATTCATTTTTGATAGCTAAGCTATGGTTATGACAGAAAGCCGATGCCTCTAAACTTTTATCCTGTATATGTAGTCTTGCATTGCAACGTGCTTCTATAAACCAATCATTGGGATTGACTGCGTATGTGATTATTTGTATGGTAGGATATAGCAATCTACATAAGAGGTCTTTGACGCTTTTACCTGCATTCCATAGGTTCGTTAAATAGATAAATGTTTTAATGAACTTAATTAGGAGTCAGCATTTCCTAAATCGCGAGTGGATATGTGTCAGCAATACACTTGTTAACTAAGGAATTCATTTCCGTTGGAAGTCCCCACCTCTTGAAAATTGGATTATCAAGCATTATAGTAACTGGATTCAGGTGGGTTCTTCACTGTTGAAAATTTGTATTTTAGTTGATTCCACTTAATTGACTGCGCAATCATGTTAGATATGGATTTTTTATTTTCTAATTGTATCAGTTCAAGCTATAATTAAAGGTCTGCATGTCACCTTTATCAAGTCTACCTATGGTGCTCTACGGATTGAACTTTGGGAAACTATTTTCAGGAACTTTCCGGAATATTAAATAAATTACAAAAAATCTTTCTTGAGATAAATTCTGGGTCACCTTTTGTCGATCAATAATGTCTTTCAAACTGAGATACTGTTGATGAACTTATCTATTATTTGTTATTTACTCTTGTTTCTTCACTTAGTGGGCACCGAAACGATAACATAGTTCACCAACATAGTTCCTGAGTTAAATTTAACGGCCTTAGTGTAAATATTGGCCAACTGATGTGGGGTGTAAGCCTTAGGTGTAGAGATAGTGCCATCCAAAATCTTCTCAAGCATGCATGAAATGGGTATTGACCTCAATATGTTTGGTTTACTTAAGATGCATCGAGTTTTTGGCGAAGTGAATGATATTCTGATTCTCACAATGGAGAGGCATAGGCAAGGTAGGAGGGAAGTGAAGCTCATGAAGGAAAGTACTAACCACAACTCACAATGGAGAGGGATTAGCAAGGTAGATTCTTTTGAGTAGTTGTGGGTAAGCATTTTCACTCGCACTCAATGCTTGACCTATTCGAAGCATTGTGACAAAATACGGCTTTTTAAAAAAAAAAAAAGCATTTCTTTGCCACAACGTACTAAACACGTATAATACTCCTATTTTTGAATAAAATGTGTATTTTTTTTTTTTTGATCAGTAATATGGATTATATAAAAAAACCAGCAAGGCGCTGAAGCCGTATACAATCACAATAATAAAAAAAGATAGCAAAGACACACAGACACTAGGGCAGTGAGAGCCTCCGTAGGAGTCCCGAAAGAGTCCCCACGGGGAGCCCTCCTTAACCCGGGTCCCACTGGAAGCTGGACCTGATATCCCCGTTCCCACCACTCGTACCCCAAAGCATGAGAAGATCCGACACCGCCCTGAGAACCACATGAATAGGTTTGTACTTGTCTTCAAAAATTCTGTGATTTCTCTCACACCAAAGGCACCACATCACCGCGAACAGTGTGGCCCTCCAAACATCCCTATCCCCTTCTTTTACAGTTGCCGCATCCCAGCTGGTCAAAAACGAGTAAGGAGACCGAGGCATCGTCCATACCAGTCCAAAAGCTTTAAGAATGCCTCCCCACACCTCAAGAGCGACACGGCAATGAAGAAGCAGATGTGCTGCTGACTGCTCCTCTTCGGAGCACATAACGCAAACCGTGGGGACGTCCTTCCCCCTACGAACTAACTGGTCCCGAGTAAGAATTTTCTCCTTACTGACCGTCCAAACAAAGAACCTGATCTTTAACGGGATAGGTACCTTCCACAACCAACTCCCATCAAACCTGATGAGCGGTCGACGCGAATGCCACCAGTATAAATCTTTGGCACTGAACTCCCCCTTACGATTGAATTTCCACAACCGCAGATCGGTCCTTAGACTGTTCCTCTGAACCGAAAAAAGCACACAGTAAATCCACATAGCTCCCCACTTCACAGTCCCTGAGACGCCTTCTGACAACAACCTCCCAGACAATCCTATCTTTGGTGAAGGTTGCGAACTCATCGATCCTACCCCCCTGGTTGGGGGAAAGGGCGTAAATAAGCGGGAACAAATCTCTAAGCGGACCCCCATCCAACCACGAATCATGCCAAAACCGAATGTGAGACCCGCATCCCCAGCTGAACCTAACCCCTTTAGCCATACCCTCCCAAGTACGAGAGATGTCTCTCCACCACGGCGAGGTAGACCTCTGGGTCGACAATCGAATCCCCCATCCTCCCGACGACAAACCATATTTATCGCGCAGGACCAGCCACCACAAACTGCCCCTCTCCTCCTCCCTTCCCGCTCGCCAAATCCACTTTCCGAGCAAAGCCAAATTACTTCGCTTGATACTTTGTATTCCCAGCCCCCCATAAGCGCAAGGCAGCTGACACGTGTCCCAATTGACTAGGTGAAAGCGCTTATTCTGACCTGTCCCTTCCCACAAAAAGGACTGTTGAATACGTTCCAATCGCTCAATAATGGAAGCGGGGCATCTGAACATAGATAAGAAAAAAATGGGGATCGCCGGAAGCACCGCTTTAATCAAAACCAACCTACCCCCGCTACTCAATAGCCTGCCTTTCCAAGACGACAATCTCATCTCGAATTTTTGCACAACCGACAGCCAATCATGGCTCGTGATCTTTCTGACACCAAGAGGCAAGCCCAGATATCTAATAGGTAGGCCTTCAATGCGGTGTCCCACCGACCCAGCCATGGAAACCAGCATCTCCTCCTCCACCCTAATCCCCGATACCGAAGACTTAAGGAGGTTAACCCGTTGACCCGACACCGCCTCGTAGACCGAGAGCACATCAGCCATAGCACAGATCTCCGACGTCCCAGCCTTCCCAAATAAAATTGTATCATCCGCGTACTGCAGGTGTGTGATACATCTCCCCTGCTGTCCTACTCTGATGCCATTAAGTAGTCCCAACGTCCTAGCACGGTCGATTAATCCAGATAAAGCTTCCCCCACAATATTAAAAAGGAAGGGGGATAGAGGGTCACCCTGCCTGAGACCCCTGGAGCTTTTAAAGTATCGTACCGCAGTCCCATTAATCAGCACTGAGAACCAGGGGGAAGAAAAACACCCGCGCATCCATTTCCTCAAAGTATTTCCAAACCATAACCTTCCCATCATATAATCTAAGTTCTCCCAGTTGACCCGGTCATAAGCCTTTTCCATATCCACCTTCCAGACCACGGCCGGTGTACGAAGCTCATAGGCGGAGTGAATAGTCTCATTAGCCACAGCAACAAGGTCCAGGAGCTGCCTACCACTGGCGAACGCCCCTTGATTACCCGTAATGATGGTAGCCATAACCCACTTTAACTTGTTGGCCAAGACTTTGGCAATGATCTTGTAGACACAATTAATGAGACTGATCGGACGGTAGTCGGAGATGTCGTCAGCCCCATGCGACTCGGGAATGAGGGTTAGAAAGGTAGAGTTGAGTGGTCTCCCGATAAAACCCGTGGAATGGAACTCGTGGAAAACCTCCATCAGATCGGCTTTAATACTCTCCCAGAAGACACGGTAGAACTCCATGATAAACCCGTCCGGCCCCGGCGATTTGTTACTGCCACCAAATCTGATAGCCGTCCACACTTCATCCTCAGTAAAGGAAGCCTCAAGCCCCCTACTAGTCTCATCCGAGATGGAAGAGAAATGCAGGTCATCCAACACTGGTCGCAGAAGCCCCTCATCTGTGTATAGGCGGTGGTAAAAGTTGACGATATTGTCCCGCACATCATCGTGACCCACATACCCCACCCCATCAACAGTGATATTCCCTAAGAACTTAGCTTTATTATGGGCATTCGCGGCAGCATGGAAAACTTCGTGTTCGCATCCCCTTCTTTGAACCATCGAACTTTCGCTTTCTGTCTCCACATGAGTTCTTCAGCCCTACAGATCTCCCTGAAGTCAGCCTTTACTTGAGTACTAGTAGCCCTCTCATCCGCGGAAAGGCCCCTAAATTCCTCCATGTTATCTAAGGTTTCCATTTTGGCGAGCAACACCTCCTTTTTAACTTGCACCTTGCCAAACTCCTCCCTGTTCCAAATCTTAATTCTCTCCTTAGACCGGCGCAGCTTATTCACGAAACGGTAGGCAGCTGTCTTTCAACACCGGTTCCCCCCACCACCCCCGAACCTTTTCCCGAAACCCCTCGTCCAATAGCCACATATTTTCAAAACGAAAAGGGGCCGACCCCCTACCCCTGGACTCGCATGTGAGCACAATAGGCCGGTGGTCGGAGATAGCACGAGCATGGGCTTCCAAACGTGCTCCCGGACACATATCAAGCCACTCGTTAGTACGGAGAAATCTGTCAAGCCGACTAAGCGTTGGAACCTCCTGTAGGCTAGACCACGTGAACCTGGCCCCCAAGAGCGGGATGTCCACTAAACCCCAGTCCAAGATGAAAGAATTGAAGTCCCGCATAACCCGAATATTGGCCGGACCACCCCTTTTCTCGAAATCTCATCGGATCGCGTTGAAATCGCCGGCCAAGCATAGCGGATACTCTCATCTGGCCGCTAAGGCGTTCATCTCAAACCAGAAATCCCCCTTCTCTCGATCCGACGCCGGTCCGTAAATTCCCGCAAAGCTCCAAACATTTCCTGACACTTTGTCCCACAACACCATCGAGGCCGAAAAAGCACCCAACTCCTCATCGATTTTGTCAAACAAAATCGACGACCATGCCACCAAAATACCTCCTGAGGCACCAATCGAGTCGACACCGATCCAGTCCCAGCTTCCCCTTCCCAAACTTGAAGCGACCTTCCTTCCATCGCAGCTTCCCCACTTTGTTTCTTGAAGAGTGACCAGTACAGGTTTGCAAGACTTTACCGCCTGCTGAATCCCTGCCCGTTTCCCCTGATCGCTAGTGCCTCTAACATTCCAAGATAGTATCTTCATAATCGACCTTTGAATATCCCGCCCATAGATAGCTACCCGTCAGAATCCCCCCTCTCTTCTCCCATCTGACATTCCCCACTGCAACCGTGCAAGCTCCCGAGCTCCGCCCCTCCGGTTTCGCTTACTCAACTTACGACAGGTGATGACTGAGCCAAAAACCTTCCGTAGCTCTGCCTGCGATCCCGTAAATGTCATTCCGAGGTTTCGACCATCCTCGATGAGCCTGTCAATTTCCATCACCATTTCGGACTCGATCCCCCCGCGTACCATCAATTCAGTCCCAGCAACTCCCACATAGTCGTCGGCTCGATCAAAGAATTCCTCCTCCCCGAGGATCGAATGGTCCTGTAGGAAATTCTCCGAGTCGCAGATGAGGTTCCTCCCCTGACTTAGAGGTGTCGAAACAGAGCATCTCTCTCCAGTAACGAGAAGGGAGGGGGACCTAAAACCCAGAGCGAAACCCCTCGGACCGGGGCCACTAGAGGTCATCGACCCATTCGAAGCAAACTGGGCAAGAAGCGGACGAGTTCGCATCGAGACTTCCTCGTCGACGCAAAGATCGTGATAGCCCACTTGACCACCGCTCATCCCAACAGAATTTGCATCTGACAAGAGCGAAATAGGAGCCACGTGTCCCTTCCCCTTTATCCCTTATAAAGCCCCGCCAGTCCCCAAAACCGTCGAGATAAGCAAAGGGAAAAGTCGTTGACCTTCCAGCGCCTTCCGAAGTCAAACCACGTGTCGCCTTCCCATTACATCTCGCGGCTCGAGGTAGCAACCTTCCCCTTCTTCTTATGTAAAGCTTGAGAGGCTTGACACCTTGCAGAGTAGCAGACGACACAGAGGAGCCGACCACCTCGATCTCCATAGGATCCCAAGTACAACTCCCAACCTCGTCCGACACACCCTCCTGTCCCCTGTTCTCACCAACTTGCTGTCGGTGCAGGTGTACGACGGTCGGATCGACGTGCAAGCTGATCAAGGCCGTCGATCTAGAGGAGAAAGCGGATGAACCAGTCGGAAGCTCACCTGACGTCACCTCCCTAGCACCTTTGTCCAGATCCGTCGCCAAATCGGAAAGAACGATACCGAAGACGAAGCCATCCCCCGCCGGCGAAGCCTGGTTGATGAGTGGACCCAACTCGCTCGGAGAGTCCGAGGTCGAGCACCTCTCCGCTCCTCCCGCCGATATCCCATCCGACGAAGCCTGTCCATGTCGGACTGGGTCCAACAACGGCTGAACCACCATTATCGGAGGCTTCACGACTCCAGAATAAGAGGGCAGACCCCTCGCCGACCTATCGATCGGCGGATGCTTGAAGATCGCCCTCTCACGTCGGGCGAGCTCTACCAGGAGCTGACAGCGGTGGCCGTCAACCGAGACGTCGATGATCCGAGGGACCCACTCAATCTGCTCGACAGCCACGAGAATCCGGATATGAGACGTAATCCAGAGATCCGTCGACCGTCTATCGACCCGGATGAAGCGACCACAGCGGCTCCCAATCTTCCGGAACATGTCCGGGGACCAGACGTGAATCGGGAGACCAAAAACGTGTAGCCAAATGCCCTCCTCCTCGTGAAGCTGAGAGTCTCCCACAGAAGGTTCCCAATGCCGACAAACCGCCGGACAACCCTCCACGAGGCAAAATTTATTGAGGCAACAAGCCAAAGCAGCCTCCTCCGTCCCGAAGCGCAGAAGGAACGAAGAGGAGGAAAGAGTAGAAACAAAAGGTCTGTCTGATAGGATCCAATGGTAATTAACCCATCTGTGAATAGAAAGAAGGGAGAGAAAATCGCTCTGTGCCTCTAGAACCACCCAGTAATGTTGTAAGTTAGCAGCAAGCGAGCGAAGGTGAGTATCGTCGGCTTCGAGAGATCCCGAACTGGTCGTATCAAATGCCGGGGTCCTCGGAGGCGACGGAAGCATGACCGGATTCGCATTGGCACAACACAGTTCCCCGGTCCGGTGGTCCGAAAATAACGACGCAGTATTAACCGATCTGTTGTTCTTAGCTGCAATCGACCAACCCCGGTGGACATCGAGAACCTGCGACTCGTCTAAGAAAATTTGCCTCTTACCAACCATCGCAGATCGGTCGGAAGACGTCGCATTCGGGACAATTTTGCCCTAAGATCGAGTGGCGACGCAGCCGTGCTGGTGGCACACCAATCGTCGCCGGAAATTGACGTTACGGCACCGACCACATAGCCAGTCCCCGGCCCAGAGCACTAGGGGACGACTCATTTCACAATCTTTAAACAAAAATGTGTATTATTGTATAATAAGCGTATTTTACGTATTAAACGCGTTTTTCACATAAATTTTTAAATACCATTTTAAAACATTAAATTTTTTTTTTAATGTTATATCTTTTTTTTTTTGACTTTTTCCGTTTTTTTTCGTCTTCCGTATTTTACAGTGTTGCTACCTTTCAATTTTTTCCCGTTTTCCCTTGTATTTTGCCATCTTTTTTTTGCTTTCTGGCTCAGTACCCGTATTTTGCCACTTTGCTTCGAAGTAACCAGATTACTGCTGAAGAAGGTATAATAGTCATATTTTCAGCAGCGATCAGTGGGACAAGCATAATTAACAAAAAAATAGGCCACAATATCTAGATGGCCATGACTAGAATACATGAGGCCACCCACCTAGGCAAGACTTCAGGTAGCACAAAATGTGATGAGCAACAACAAAATGGAGAGCTCTGGGAAAGTGCATAAAGTGGCTGACAATGCTCACCGCATATGCATGATCTAGTGCGGTTAGTGTGAGATAAATGAGACGACCGACAAGCCTGTAACGCAGTTTAGTCTCGGACGATACGTATCGGTATCTGCCATACAACTGAACGATACGGTACATTGAATGTACCGTATCGTTCAGCTCCAATACCAATACGTATCGTCCGATACGTATCGGTATCGGACGAAATTTTGATCCATGAATAGGAGAACCTATAAGTTTATTTTGGACTTTACACCATTTGATTGATTACATTATCAAAAGGATGGCCTACTTCAATCTAAAATATGTTGTAGATGTCCTATAAGACTATTGTGCATGCTAATCTTATCTAATATCCTGAACCATGGAAGATGGGTTTCTATATTCTATGGAAACAAATTTATTCATTATATCTAATGACCATATAATTTATACGATGCATTATATACTTAATCACGTGCTGCTTGTCGGTCATCTCACTTATCTCACACTAACCGCGCTAGATCATGCATATGCGGTGAGCATTGTTAGCCACTTTATGCACTTTCCCAGAGCTCTCCATTTTGTTGTTGCTCATCACATTTTGTGCTACCTGAAGTCTTGCCTAGGTGGGTGGCCTCATGTATTCTAGTCATGGCCATCTAGATGAACGCAGACTGAGACGGCCCAATAAGCTTATCCATGAGAGGTCTCAATCTGTTCACGAGAATTCTTGCAATGACTTTATATAGCGACCCCACTAGACTAATGGGCCTGAAGTCTCCAATGTTTTCAGCCCCCTCACACTTTGGAATAAGGACGATGAAGGTCGCCCTGGACCCCTTGCTAAGCTTAGCAGAGTTGTAAAAGGCTTGGATTACTTTGAGAAGATCATTTTTGATAATCTCCCAAAAAACTTGAAAGAACTTGAGAGGGTAGCCATCTGGGCCTAGGGCCTTGTCTCCAGCCCCATCAAAGACATCCCTTTTTACTTCATCAGAATGGAAGGGGACCTCAAGATTTCTGTTATCTTCGACGCTTAAGGAGGGAAAAGGAAGGCCGTCCGGGAATGGCCTAATAGGAATCTCTTCACTATAATGGTGGCTGAAGTGATTGATGATGGCAGATTTGACCTACCTTGGCCTCCCCCTTTGTCGTGGCATGCCTAGAAAGTCTTCTTGGGATAGGATAGTGGAGAGGATCGAGGCAAAGCTATCTGTATGGAAGGGGAAATTGTTGTCGATGGCAGGGAGAGTTACCCTTCTCAAAAGTTGTCTGTCCAATATGCGGATATACTACCTTTCTATGTTTCGTTGTCCATCTAATGTTGTTGCTCGAATCGAAACCCTTATGAAGAATTTCCTCTGGTCGGGAAGCGGGGATCAAAAGAATATCCACCTAATTAGCTGGGATAAAGTCTGCTTTGCTAAGACTGATGGCGGCCTTGGTGTTCGAGATATCAGGAAGATGAACAACTCTCTTCTGTGCAAATGGCTTTGGAGAATGGGTACCCATCGCCCTCAGCTTTGGGCAGAGATTGTTTGTGGTTGTGGTTTATCTTCCAGAGGTTTATCCAATGCTTCTGCTTGGTGGAAAGCGGTCTTTGGCCAAACTGTTGCGTTCTCTAGAGGCATCATATACAAGGTGAAAAATGGCACCAAAACCTTATTCTGGGAAGACGCTTGGGTCTCCGACATCCCTCTAAAAGCGCTATTCCCCTCCATCTTTCTCCTCAGCAGGAAAAAGCTATCCTTAGTTGCAAATTGTGTCTCCGTCGACCACCCCCCTCACTGGGACATTGATCTGAGACGTAATCTATACCTCCATGAAGCTGCAGATCTGTCCGATCTCATCCGTATTCTGTCGGACAGGCTTCCCTCATCTTCGGATCAAGACCAGAGATGTTGGTCAAGCTCAGCGGATGGGCGGTTCACGGTTAAATCTGCCTACCACTACCTTTGGAGGAGACCTCTCATTGCACACACTTGGACCAGTATTTGGAAAATTAAGGCGCCTCCGAGAGCTTTAACCTTCGCTTGGTGTGCTGCCCAAGACCGTATCAAGACCATTGACCTGCTTAACAGAAGAGGCATCCTTATTGCTAACAGATGCATCCTTTGCTCGCTTAATACCGAGTCTACGGATCATTGTCTCATCCACTGTGTTACTGCTCAATTCATCTGGGACAGAGTTCGCTTTCAATGGAATGTCCAAGGATGTATGCCTCGCTCTTGTAGTAATCTGCTCGCTGAATGGTGCTCGATTTCTGGCCTTGACATAATCCCTATCGATGTGTTATGGTCCATCTGGAGGGAGCGTAATGCTAGGATCTTTGTCGGTAAATTCAGAAGTTGTTCGATGATTTTTGAGGAGCTGCGTTACTCTTTGGAGGACTGATAATCTTTGGAGGACTGATCCAGTCCCTTCTCTGCTGCCTATTCCTAGTTTACCTTCTCCCCACCGTGCCCCGTGAGAAGGCGGTGGGGGGATGAGGGTGTTTTCCTTTTGTCTTGTTCTTTTGCTCTGTGTGTTTTTCTTCTTGGAGCCTCTCGCTCCGCCCTCGATCTGATGTAATTTTTATATTTCTAATGAAAATTTCATCTTACCGATAAAAAAAAAACAACTCATAGCATATTGACTTGACTTGGTTGAGAATTGAGATTCAGGTCAAAGTTTTAGATGGCACCAACTTAGTTGTTTAAATGACAAAAAAAGTTGCTCAATGCTAGGACATCGACAACTTGACCAAATAGTTGAATTAGGCTGTGTTTCGCATAGCTCTCTGGTAGCTCCCTGTCAGAGCAGGGTTTACCTGCTTTAGCAGGTTCCTTTTCTCTTGCTGAATCCCTACTACCTGCTTTGGCAGGTCCGCCTTTTCCTTGCTAACTCCCTGCAGAGCGGGATCTCCAGCAGTTCTCCCCTGCTCTCTGCTCACTCCTTGCCAGACCAGATTTTATTTGCTTTGCCAGTGAGTTAGCAAAGAGCAGGGAGGTAGTTGCTAGAGCAGGTAAATCCTGCTTTGCAATGAGTTAGTTAGGAGAGGGGGGGCCTGCTAAAGCAAGTATATCCGGCTCTGGTAGGGAGCGGACAAAGAGCTATGCCAAACACAGCCTTACTCTCTGGCTGATTGTGTATTGAACATTGACTCAAGTGCAGAAACTCTGCACTCTCTAAGTGCTTGGGGAAGTCAAGCATGGTGACAATTACCTTGCAGTCCTTTGTGTGTAAGAAAGAAATTCAGCATGTGGAAAATTCATTGGTTTCATCTCCAAAAAGAAATCGTTCATGGTTAATTCTTTCAATTCCAATAGATTGCTTTCCTCTCCATATATCATTTTTTGTGTTGCGTATGCCCAATCGTTGTGATCGTGGAATTAAATCAGGGTACGGATCAGTTATCTGCCACTCTTTGGTTCGATGACGAGACGTATTGGCTGATACCGGGGTTATTTTTTGAAACATAAATACCACCATCATATCCGCCGATACTTGATTCCTTTGTTGTGATAGGTTATTATGACATGCTGTCTATTGTCACTAGTTGATCATTTTGGTCATTCAATTTTCTTCTTTTGCAGTTACTTCAATTTTGGTAGTCTTTGTCAATATGTTTAATAAATCACGCGAGGAGAACGCCAAGCAGGCTGAAGCTGAAAAGAAGAAAATTGAGAAGGAAATCATGAAAGAAAGGGCAAATATGTCAGCTAAAAAGGATGGTTCTGTAAATTGAGAAGTGCAACCTCTGAGCAAAGCAACCATGATGAGAAATGGCATCGGACGCCTATATTTTCAGCTGAGTTGCAAATAGATCAAGGATTGCATTCGCCCAGCCAGGAACCCAACTTGGCCGTTGGGGCATGTGGAAAATTGCACCACTTCAGTTCAAGCAAAGAACCGGAAGATCTGGTGGTCAGTTATAAATGTGGATCAGACCCCTTCAGCAGAGTCAAAACTTTGAATTTCGGTGAAGCATGTACAGAGTTCGGTTCGAAATACAAACCCGAAAGCGTGCGATGTAGATTACCCATCTGTACATATCGGTTGGCTATAACATCTTCATGTCGTGATATTTTATTCCTACATTTGCTTCTTTACAGAACTTGATGAGTTTCTCTCATGTATAACAATGGTGTTCAAAGTGGGCCGGAAAAATCTAGCAATGAGAAAACTTGAAATATGGCGGGCCATCTCGGCTGATTTAGATACATGCAAATTGTATAGAGCTAAAGAGGAAAAAAGAAATGTAGGGTGGTAGAGCTGAAACTGTAATTGCAGCTTGACAATTGTACATGAAACTACCTGATCACCTCTATATTGAATACATATTGCAAGTCTTTTAATCATCAGTATCATCTTCTTCGTTGCATTGATTTAGTGTTTATTTATTGTATTGGGTTCGTTTATTTTCATTTCAGTCTTGCAGTTTTTTGGTTTATGATTGATGGTCTCTTCTTGTTCTATACTTCCAGTAGTTGCCTCTCCAAAAGTTCCTTCTGTATGCACAACTACTGAGTTGGGCAAGCAATCACCGTTACAAGCGGTTGGATCAACCTACAGATTGGGCGTAACCGATCTATTTATAAGCCACCTGGCACAACTTCTGCCCAATTCGAGTCATCAAAGTGTTGGTTCATATTGAGAGCTACTCTGGGTCCAAAACTCTCTATGATTGGGGGATTTAAAACCCTCCAATCTAGTTGTGCACTTCTTTAGGCTGATTTGATCATTCCAAACATAATTTTATTTGTAAGTGTCAATGATGAGTGCCACATAGCGCGTTAGTGGGCAGTCTTGGCCCTCTATGTTTAATCACAGTCGTCGGTCTGAAAAATAAAGTTTACTTAGGGGCCACCCAATTGTACAAGTGCCCGTCGATCTGATCCAAACAATCTGATTGATGGCAGTTGATCTTATTTGAACCAACTGATTGATGTGCCATCACTTGGACAAGCTATGGCCTGTAGTTCCGCTCCATGTGAGGTTAGTTCCTTAACAATTAAAATCCGTTCTAAGGGAAATTTATGTAAATTTATGTAGGACACTCGCCATAACTTTATTAATCGTCCAAAAGTTGATATTTGATCAGATGAATAATCGGTAATTCGGGGTTTGGATGTCTTGTAGAAAAGAAGAGGCCTATTGAAAGAATGTCTACAATGAGCGAATGGCTTAGTGCAAAGTCAATTTGGCATGTGTGGCAAAGGTTTAAGAGGGCTGTCAATGAGTTGGGTCGGGTCGGGTTGGGCCACAATTAAATTTTGGCTGCCTGGTGGGCCAACGTATATACGTGACCCTACCCACCCCAAACCCATAAACCTGATCCGACTTGGTTCAAAATCCTTTAGAAGCCCCCTTATATAATATAGGTGACCTCACCTGAGCCCGACCATTGAGTCGTGCCAACCCGACACGAAGGTCTCGAGTCCGATGCTTCATGCCTTACTGGAACCGACTGGTCAAGTCTCTTCGCCCAGCCTGTTGAAAGCCCTAGTTTAAAATTTCGGCTCCTACTGCAACTATCCAGTATCGGTACACACCCATATGTACTGGAGATGCTGGCTGATATTTTGCAGTATATATTGATAATTTTAGTTTCTTATTATTATTTAAAAAAAAATTTATCCAATGGAATAATATGAACCAAAGTTACTTAGTTTGCTACTTTGCCCTGTTCGATTTCGGGTTTACAGTTTGCAATTCGCTACTATTAAGCGAACCCGATCCCCTATGGGTAGAATAAGGTTTAAAGTATTTATCAATTTTATAATATAAATTTGCACTCTTAATAAAAGAAATGTAGATGGCCGCTTGCTTAACCATATAAACTTAAAAACCATCAAGTCTTAAGTTCAAATCTACCCTTTATGGTTTTAGTTTTTTTTTCCAAAATAATGCTAAATCGGACTGAATTGAAATCATGGTTCAAAATTTTGGCCGAAATGTTTCGAAACTGAAACAAAATCTTAAATTTTTGGGAATTTTCGGACTCCTTTGAAGATTTTGGCTGAAATTTCAGTTCAAAATTTTGGTTTCGGTCCCCACTGAAACTGAAACAAAATCTGAGATTTTGAACCTTGATTGAAATTGGTTCGTCGTATCCAATTCACGGTTCACCAGATGAATGAGTGAAGTAACATAGATATAAGCCCTTCACTATAAATTATCGTAACTACCATTTGGCCACCACGTGGCACCAATCAAGAGGATCGAGTGTGAAGGCAACTTGGATAATAACAATCAGGTATTACCCAAATAATTTGGGCTCTATTTGATGCATATCCACCGTTAAAAATACGGTTAAAGATGCTTAACATCAATGCACCCAATTGGTCCTGAGTTACTTTATCTTTGACCCATCAAACGGAGGTAAAAAAAATTGTAAAAAAGATATTCTTTTTTTTTTTTTTTTTTTTTTTTATATATCAAAAAATACATGCCCCATGACTGATCAACCCAAAACAGGTGGGTTGATCATGCCTGATTGTTAAGCATGGCATGTTTTGGGTCGATCATGCCACATGGCATGTGATCTGGCATATGAGTCTAGCGTTATTTGCTACACTGGGTTTAAAGTTCCGATCATCTACCTTTGAAATATGAATTTAAAACAAGCTAAATATTGACATGAACCAGGCTGTATATACCGTTAAATCTCATAAATACCAAAAATTGTGACCAGTGTTTCCGGGATTTTTAAAATGCCGGGGCAGTATACACCATATACCCAGTATGTTAATGCTGGTAAATATTGTTGAGGATTCATCAGTGCCGGTAATCGGTAAATTCAAGTTGGTAAATCCAGCTTTTTCCGAGGTTTTGAACCATGGTGACAACTCTAGTATGTAGTTAGGGTTGCCAATGGGCCAGGCTTGGGTGTGCGTTTTGTGATTTGCCATTGGGCCTGACCCAAGAAAGACCGTTATAAGAGGATTATTAGGCCTGAGTCCAGCTCATTGACGCCCCTACTTTAGTGTGACAGATCGGGCTGGAAGTTTTTGACCTAAAACCGGCTGGTCTGGGCCTTGAGCTACTTCTTTGACTTCCAGGCCAGGCTCGGGACAGGCACTGTTATCAGAAGAAGAATTAGGCCAAAAATGAGGTTACATTCTGAGAAATCGAAACTTCCATGGAAAAGGAGGCAGTGATTTAAAGCGCACCAATATTCGGACGGTTCGATGATCTTATAGGAGTCATGTTGTGGCATTAGACAGACTATATCGGCCCGTCCAACGGTCCATCTCGTGGAGAATCCGGATTGATGTCATTTGATGTGTCATCTGTACAGTAGAGATGACCCAAATGTACCTGGCCCAAAAACACCAAGTGTCCCGCCAAAAATATATGGGTCTACATTAATGTGCAATCAAGTTTTTGACACTAAGTCTAGCCATGAAGGTAGCCATGTTAACCAGAGATATCCAATTCATTTCACCAGATAAAAAATAACCTTTCTGAACCAAGCTACCTTCAGGCTCAGGTTCAGGTTCAGAATAAGCACACTGCACATATTTCCCCCATACATATCCTCAGATGGAATTTATTAAATCAGCTACACTGTCTTCAATCTGGGGAAATGATAGCAACCACTAGATAGAAGAGAATCTTGAGCACAAGTCATTCTGTTAAAATGGAAACTGTGAAATTCAAGATTCTCTTTCTATCCAATGGCTGCAAATATGGTTTAACTCGATATCAAGTTCAACAAATTGGACTTGACCACTACCCCTTCAATATAAAGGCTCCTGAACAATATCACGCCCATGCACATGTTCAAAGAAATCCCTTTCTGACAAGCAAGTTTCTTTCATCTCAAATGAAAGAACAATTTGTATATTTACGCAAAAGTAAAAAATGAACAAGTTCAGGACGGAGAAGGACCAAAGAAAATGACCAATAGATAAAGGAAAGAAGACAGGACCAAAAATGCAAAAATATACACTCATATATCAGAATTCCTACAATGGTGACATGAATGCACCTCCCTGCTCCCATAGAAACTACTTCAAAAAACGTACCAGGCAATGAAACTCACAAAATTGAACTGGGCCATTGGAAAAATTTCTCTCAAGTACCGCAAACAATGGACAAGTGCCGGAGAAGAGCGGCCTCCTTTCTTTGATGGGGAAAATGGGGCCCATCACTCGACATATGCTTCGACTTAGAGAGAATTACTGAATCACACACCCACAGCTCTGGTTACCTTTGGCTTCAAATTGCTCATCTGATGCACCCATGTCACTGTAGGATGATATTTCAGGGAGCAACATATACATTAGTGTTCAAATCCATTTACGAATTGCCCAAGTTAGGAAATCATGACTTGTGTCAACAGCGATATCCATTAAAAAATGACAATAATAATGATAATAGTAATAAGGGAGAGCTTATTCACACTAGTTTTTCTTGCAAAGAGCACACTGTCACGGGGTCACTCTTCTAGCAGTGTCAGCCCGTATGGCACCTAACGCCCGATGCGCTAAGTCAGCCTGTCTCTGGAACCAACTGTTATGGGAGCGTACTTTGACGCACCATCAACCCGTGCGGTGCCTCGCTACCAGATGCAACGTAGGCAACTAATCTCTTCATCAGCTCTGATACCACTCGCCTAGAGGACGGGAATTCCTCCTCGTGGTTACCTCTGTTTCAAGGCCTACCATCCGATGTATCGTGCCCCTTACGACACGCCAAATTGCACTTTTGTGCTATGCTTGGTCTGCTTATGCTCCACCCTATGCATTGCACTAGTACCTCGCTTCGCAACAGTATTGGCATGCAGCTCCCCATGCTATCATGTCTTGCTCGCATATCGAACCAAGCCCACAGTCGTGTGCCTACCTCATGCTACCGTGCTCAACGGAGTCCCACGCAGCCCTCATGCTGTCGTTCTCTACTGAGTCCCACACAGCCCGCCTTTGTGTGTGTTCCGAATTACTAGCACACGTCCATACCTGGCCTACATACTGTCGTGCTCAACTCGTAACTGAGTAACGCAGTACGGATTCTCGGGTACTACGAAGAGTATAATGTTTGTCCTACACAAGCTTCACTTCGACCTCTAAGTCCGGACTTACCGTGTGCAATGACGGCAAAGTGAGAGTGACAAGCGCAAGCCCCCTTTGGGTTAAAACCCACACCGTGGAGGTGGTTGGAAACCACCCCAACACGATGGCCATAGTACACGATGTAGCTAGGACGACCACACTCCAAGCATGACTCGGATGCATGCACATAAGCCCACGAGGCTAGTGCACGTGTTGGGAGGACCTCAAACCCCTTGGTTTGACATACTTTACTGTTCACACTGCAACGCCCCACATCGCTAGCCCAGCTGGCCATGTCGCAGCCGTGTCACTCCTAAGTTTTTACCCCCATATACACCAAGATGTCGCGTGCCCTGCCGGTACCACATTGCGTGCCCCAGGCACCAAGTCGCCACTGCCTCTACACGGAGTACAAGTGGCTTGAGTGGCACTGCGGATGGCCCGGGTAGCCATGCTACGTACATTTGTCACAACACGCTCTTTCACAGGGAAAAATTGCAGTATGCTTTGAGATTGTTTTTTGTCCAAATCTTCCGCACAGTAGATCTTGATATCATGATGCACCTATTAGGCGTCATATCTTGATTTTACGTGTCACTTTTGGGGGATACCACGTGGAATCAACATGTGACCGTCTGATAGGTGTGCCATGATCTCAAGATTTTCTGTGTGGAAGATTGGGACGATAACTGATCTCCATCGTCTGATTCAAGTTAGTCAACAATTTTTTCTTGCGATTTGTTGTGTGGAAGATTGGGACGACAACTGATCTCCATCGTCTGATTCAAGTTAGTCAACAATTTTTTCTTGTGAAAGTGCATGTGCACTTCACAGGAAAAACAAGTGCAAATAACTCCACTCTAGTAATAATAGTAATAACCAATGAAGATTTTTTTGAATTGATAAGGTAGGCTTGAACCAACGACCTTTTTTTTTATCAATATAGTTGACCCACAACCTTGAGGTTGTAATATGCCAAACTAGTAAGGATGAATGGCCTGAGTGCCAAGCATATTTAATTGGGCCTATACAATTAAACGATTACATGAGTAGCCACTTGTAACGACCAAGATTTCTCGCTTATTTAGATCTTAATTATTTACTTTAAGTTTTGAATATGATTTTGTTTGATTGATTTGATACACTTAATTATTGCACATTACATAATGTATCTTTCATTTTATTATGATCTATGATAATTGATTAATCTAATTAATAGACCTTAAAACTTTTAATTAATATGTTTGTAATTTTGGTGTGCTTAGTTAATGGACCTTTAAGACTAGTTAGTAAAGTAATAAAATCCATTAGAATTATTAATGTTAGTAAAGGCCCATCAATAAGACCCATTTGTATGGCCCATTAGTGATATTAATGACCCTTAAATTAATTAAAGCCCAAATAGAAAGTTTTAATTAGGGTTGGACTTTAAATAGCAAACCTTAAGGTATTTTAAAAATAGAGATTAAATTTAATTAATAGAATTCTTACAGAACTTTTATAACCCTAAAAACCTTAGAGAATGAGAGAAAATTCTAGAGAAGGAGAATTAGAAGAGAAACCGTAGAGTTTTTAGTTTGAAAGCTCCGAAGAAGGCGAGAGGTGCTTACGACGCGATCGGATTTTAGATTGGATCAAGGAGAGGAGTTACGCCAATTTAATGCGAAAGACTCGAGGCATAGAAAAATCATGTTGAGATTAATCGAAAACGTAGATAACACAAAAATAAAATAGGAATTATGATTTATTTCATTTAATAAATATTATTCATGTTAAATTGTTAAGTTTTGATGTTTAATCGCGGGTCTTCGATGGTGCACGAAGTTACGTGATTGATCACGAAATTCTGTGCATAAATCAGCATTTCAAAATCTGTCCAGAATGCAAGCAATGAATTTTTATTTCAATTCAAATATTGTCTATGTTTAATCATCATGCTTAAATGTTTATTTATGCTCATCCTTGTGTTTTTGTAGCTTAGAATCCATGCAACCTAGGATGCATGATTTATAAAACATGAAACAAATAAGAATTGATAGAGATTATATGTTTATGATATGCTAAGCCTAAACAAGTGAAAGAACTATTGCATGATCGATTGATTTTTCATTTTTCTATACATGTACATTCATGACATTCACAAAAGTGAAAAGATACGTTTACGACATGACACATGAAAGAAAAGTATTTCTATAATTACGATAGAATTCCTATGGTCTTATGCCAGAGGAATTAATATGAACAAGAATGATAAGTAAAAAAAGTTATGCATCCATGCATTAATGATAAGAGTGAAGAGATAAGAGAATGTTTTTACTTTTAAGCTTACTACTTAATTGAAGAGAAGGTATGCGAAGGTTAACGTAGATACTAATCGAATGATAAGAGAAGATTAGGATAATGATTAAGGAAGAGATAATTATGTCCATTATGCATGCCAATTCATGAGCATTAAATGCACAATTAAAATGACCACACATGAACTAGGGTAGAAACCCAAGCCACAATGTTTATTTAGATTTAATGCTATGTTCAGTTTCATTATATTGTTTTACTCATCATTTATGTCATATGTTATATCTCTGTTATTGATTGATTTTATGAGTTAGTTTGAGTTATAAATCTTTTCTATTAGTCTCATCATGTTTGGTCCATACCGGTGGCCCATTATTTTGGAGGCTAGTGAGTACAACTATACATAGAGTGGATGATGTAGATGTGTCATTGATTGATGGAAATTCAAATTTGAGCGAAGAAGGATTTAAAGTTTAGTTGATTAGGTGTTTCTTTATGCACTAGAAAGGACTTTAAGCCTTTCATTCAGATTCTCTATTTTATTTGTGGCCAGGTTTATATTAATGGTTGAACTACGACTTGATATTAATTTTAATTCCAACCATTAAGTGGTTAAACTTATGGTAATTCACAATCTGTATTAAACTTCCGAGATTGAATAGTTTGAACCCTCTGATGAGATGCTTTTTTGGTGTGGTGATCTCCATATGATGTTTACCCAATTCGAAAATTTAGATTGGCCAAAAGAGTCCACCCTGTGACCCCAAAGTGGGACAATGAGGGCTTTATCTAAGGCGAGCCCCTTCTGTGTAAAACACAAATGTATGATTGACATGAAAGGAGAAAGGCAAGGAACATAGAAGAAATATGATCTCCAACAGAAAGTAATGAACCTGTAAGAAACAAATCAGGATGACATATGGAGCAGAAAACATAGACGAGACAAATAAGGATAACCCATAGAGCAGACAACATAGTAGAAACAAATATGGATAAATCATAGAGAAAACAACATAGAATGGAAAGATCCATATCAATTTATTAGAAAAAAAATGCAACTTATACTCACAGAAACAACAGGCCATTGTGACAAAATACGGTTTTTTTTTGCCACAATGTACTAAATACGTATAATACTTGTATTTTTGAATAAAACACATATTTTCGTATAGGGAGCCATTACTTGCACATGCTTTTCAAGTAATTGCACCGGATTGCACTGAATTTAAAAGAAAGACTTGTAAGTTTAGCAACCTCTACTATGTGAAAACACCATCTAAGCCATTTGATTTGAAGGCCATGATTTAAAGATATCAATTGCAAAAGATTGGAACAAAATAAAATTTTCATCATTTGATTAAATGGAGCCAAAGGCTATTATACAATTCAACAGGTGACTACAATAGATCATATGACAAGTATCGTGTTTTGCTCCAATTTTATGTACCAGAGATCTATTGAGCATGAAATTCAAATCAGACGGCCCATATTGCATTTTTACATATCACATGTCCCTAAAGTAATGGCTCCCTTTCGTATAATATAAATATTTAGCTTATTAAATGTTTTTTTTTTTTTTTTTCGTATTTTACCGTATTTTTAAAACTTAAAAAAATAATAATAATATTACCGTATTTTACCGTATTTATTTATTTTTTCGTATTTTTAAAACTTCAAAAAAAAACAATAATATTATCTTGGTTTTTCCTAATTTTTTCCGATTTTTCCTTTTTTTTCGTCTTCCATATTTTACAGTTTTTTTACCTTTCAATTTTTTTCCCGTAGTTTGCAATTTTTTTCAACTTTCTCGCTCACCATATTAAACCCGTACTGTATTCTGTTGACTACAATATACCAATTTGGGATCCAGATAGATCTTGTTAAAATATATATTTCTGAGTCCTGACTACAAAATTCAACCTCGAATAAAGGGATAACAGGCGGGAAGAGTCCTACGCCACTTTGAAAATGGGGGTACACACCTAGACACAGAATTGTGAAAATTTTGAGGTTACGGATTTCAAGGCAGAATAAATAAATTGTTACTAGTTTCGAGATCCATGAGAGTCCTTCGCATAATCCAAAGATAAAAACGGATCTACTCTATTTTTGAAAGGGGACAGTAATTATCATATAGTTCTACAATCACATAACAAATAATCCAGTAATTAGTGACCTGACTGACCACGGGTCAGGTTCAGGTCCAAATCCTGACCCATTGGATCTGGTCGGTTTGGAAATTCGATCCATTTAGTAAACAGGTTGGATTTGGGTTTTGGGTTCTTGACCCAAATCTGACCATTATAGGGTGAGGTCCTACCAACCTCAAGCACAATTATTGAAAAAAAAATAAAAGAATCTGCTCCCTACCTTACATCCTAAGTCCTAGCCTACCCAACCAGATTTTTTGTAAATCGGGTCGGGTCAGGTTCAGGTTCATGTTGAGGTAGACTGTAGAAGGGTTGACCTCAACCCGACAAACCTGTTTGCAGTCTTACCAGTAATACAAACTACAAATCAAGTGGTATAAGCACGATCATGGGTTAAAATGCCGAAAAATCGGTACGTATCGTCCGGTCAAAAAACCAGTACGTATCGGACGATATGTACAAATGAGTGATACGGTACATTTAATGTACCGTATCGTTCACGTTCGATACCGATACGTATCGTCTGATACGTATTGGTATCAGACGATATTTTGATCCATGAGCACGACACACTAAAAGAAAATTTCGTAACCATAAATATATATATACAGAATCCTGGCACTAGAAGAAAAGAAGTTTTTGATCAAAAATAGGATAGTCAAATTCATGTCCAACTTCCAACACAGCCGACAAACAAACAAGAAATAAATTTGAACAGGGAAACAGAAAGATTGGAAGGGAATTCATATATTTGTACACACAAAGATCATCACCAGGGATATATATATATATATATATATATATATATATATATATATATATATATATATATATATATATAGTAATGATCATCTTAGTTGAGTCATGAAATATAATCCCATGACTCTAGCAACCATTCATTGCATGTCAAATCAGGTTGACTTTTAAATCATCCTCATGACATGTGAGCGAGTGACAGTCATAATAATCTTTTCCCATATATATATATATATATATATATATATATATATATATATATATATATATATATATATCAGCTGGGTCTTAGGCCGATATTCAAGCATTTTTTTATTTATGAATAATACAAAATATATAAAAATATATTTAAAAAAAAGAAAGAAAAAGCATTTATAGTATTTTGTCGAGTAATATCCGATACATTTTGGCCGATTTGGTCCGATATTTGGCCTGTTTGACCTAAAATATGGAATTGGGGTGTATGTCCTTGGCGGATGGGGCCTAACCTGGTCCATAGCCTATATGTATCGGATATGGCCGATATGGCCGATATTTATAGCTGTGATGAGCATAAAAGTAAGAGGAAAACAGATTCCATATCATATTCTCAATTAAAACTCAAGAAACCAAGAATACCTTGATTCAAACTCCCTCATCTCAGCAAGCTCTCTCCCACACGCATCGGTCCACTGCACTTTCTTCATCTCACTCCCAGCAACTACACAACAAACATTGTGACTCCTCAAACTACTCTTGAGACGCACGATCCTTCCATTCTCATCATTCCCATTATCAGTAAGTAAATCGTCACCCTTTTCAGAATCAGAAGCGGGACCCACTTTCGGATGGGGCGGTGGGCCCACATTTGTCGTGGACAAGAAGCCAAAGCAGACAAAGGAGGTGCATCTACGGAAACCTCGTTTCTTTGACAGCTTGCGGCCAGGACCAGTGGTAGCCCGATGGTCCACCAACTGGTACCGACTCCATGGAGAAACTCCCATGGGCCTCTCTTTGTCATTACGGCCCACAAGCAGATGGGCTAGGCCTTTGCTATATCCGGAAGCAGAAAAGCCGCCTCCTTCCACTGCAAGTAACATGGTTTCAGTTCATTTGGGCTCAAAAGAGAGCCGCATCTAAGTCTCTGCCTTAACGCATGTTTCCACCAGCTCCATTCAACCTCTAATCCATAGTTTAGGCAGCCCATCAGAAATCTTTGAGCACAATCAGAAATGATTTGAAAAGTGATAACTAACAGGGCAATTATAAGTGAGAATATATCAGACCCAATTCATTAAGATCACAGAATAGAGCATACTTGGGGTGAGAATATAAGAATAAAATTTGGATAATCGGAACTAAACTAGTGGCACATTTATCATCAATCTGGACCATCCATATGGCAAACCACAGCGTAGATGGGTCACCCAAAAAAAACAATACATAGTATTTTCTGATACAAATGATGTGAACTTGTAAAAACTATGTATTATGAAAAAAAAGGTCGAACAGTTTGTATAACTCAGTGGTAAGAACATATATAGAGTTCATTATTTCCAGATCAAAAGTTTGATGCTCATTGGCATAGTTCAAAATCTCAGCGTCCTGATCTGTATCGGTCTCCATTGATATCGAGATGACACGTCTCGGGTAATGCTGATATATTTATTGTATCACCAATCATGGATCAAAATATCATCCGATACCGATATGTATCGGACGATACGTATCGGTATCGGACGTGAACGATACGGTACATTAAATGGACCGTATCATTCATTTGTATTGCAGATACCAGACGTACATTCAATGTATCGTCCGGTACACTACTGTTCCGGTACGTATCGTCTGGTACGTACCGGTTTTTTGACCGGACGATACGTACCGGTTTTCCGGCATTTTGATCCATGTCGCCAATACAATATAAAGGCTGGTATATTGGTTTGTATAGTTCGTTACATACAATTGGTATTATCTTGTATCAGTGGGTCCCGATACCGAGACATATAGTACAATACGTCTCGATATCATCTGAGATTTTGAACCTTGTTTATGAGACACAGTGATAAATGAATCCATTGCTTAAAGAGAATAAATATAGATCCACTACTTCTATGATATCTCATTTTATAAAAAATATAGAAAAAACAATGGCAAGTTTTTCTAAAATAATAATATTAATAATGATAATAATAGTAATTAAAATACTTTTTATATTGGTCAATACCATGGATCAAAATATCGTCCGATACCGATACGTATCGGACGATACGTATCGGTATTGGACTCGAACGATACATTCAATGTATCGTCCGATACAGACCGGTACCGATATGTATCGTCCGATACGTATCGTTTTGGAGCTCGGACGATACGTATCGGTAACCCGATATTTTAACCCATGGTCAATACATGTGCGCTTAGCTGCTTATAAGATTCATACATAACATCAGTAAAATTCTTTTCAATGGGACATAATCAAATTAATGTTTTTTGGGCCACAAAATGATTCAGATTTTTCTTTTTTTCTTTAAGTTACCAAACGCTAAGCAAAAAAGGGGGAAGGAGAAATTTCAAAGAGAAATAATAAGAATTATAACCGGCTTTCAGAGAAGTGCTGGAATTAACAAAAAATAACAACAATAATAACCTCCAACTTTAAAAAAAAAAAAAAGAAGGAAAAAGAGCAAGAATTACTTGTAAAATGTATAAATCTCTCTCTGTATATATATATATATATATATATATATATATATATATATATATATATATATATATATATATATAGAGAGAGAGAGAGAGAGAGAGAGAGAGAGAGAGAGAGAGAGTAGAATGACTTAGGGTTAGGAGAGCCCTACTAGCCTTTATACTAATAATGGGAATTACAATACGCACACACACCATGGGTAGCATGCAAATCTAGATTACTAAACAAACACCAGCTAATATATGTCCAATACACCCCCTCAAGTTGGTGCATAGATATCTATCATGCCTTGTTTGACAATAACATCCTGAAGGTGTGAAGGACAAAGTGCTTTGGTGAAGACATTGGTAAGTTGTTGAGAAGAAGTGACCTTATGAGTATCTATGAAACCAGCCTGAATCTTCTCACAAATGAAGTGAATATCCACTTTAATATGCTTGATTCTCTCATGAAGAACAAAATCCCCAACAATATCTATGGCAGTTTGGTTATCGCAATGAAGAGGCATAGTATGGGATGGAGAGGAACCAAACTCAGTGACGAGAGAAAGCAACCAAAGAAGCTCACAAGTCCTATAGGCCATAGCTCAATACTCAGATTCAACACTTAACTTGGACACAACATCCTGCTTATTACTCTTCCACACCACAATATTGACACCAAGAAAGGTAAAGTGCCTGAAAGTAGAGCGGCAATCAATAGGATCCCCTATGTAGTCAGCATCACTGTAGCAACTGAGTAAGAAGTGACCAGCATCACCATGGAATATGCCTCGATCAGGAGAGACCTTAATGTAGCAAAGGATCCGATGCACAACAACCATATGAGGGGCCCTAGGGTACATGCATAAAATGAGCTACAAACAACAAATGCAAGGTCAGGATGAGTGTTGGTAAGGTAAATGAGCCTTCCAACAGGCCGCTGATACTTTGAGAGACCAGGAAGAGAATCTCCAACATCTGCATGGAGATAATGTTTGATTTCCATAGGAGATATGGCAGGCTTGCATCCAAGCATGCAAGTGTCGCTCAATAACTCAAGAGAATACCGTCTCTGGGAGAGAGAAGTACTACTATCAGATCTCGTAATCTCATTACCTAAGAAGAATCGGAGGTGACCCCAGTTTTTACATCAAAGGTTCTACACAGATCAGCCTTCACTTGGGCTATAAAAGCAGCACCATCTCCAATGATGATGATGTCATCAACATTACTAAAAGAATAGTACAAAGCTCCAATGAGCTAATGTAGATGAAGCATGTATGGTCGGAGTGGCACCTCACAAAGACCATAGTGAGAACAATTGTGTTGAAGCGATGGAACCAAGCCTTTGAAGATTGCTTCAGATCATAAGTCGACTTGAGAAGTCTACACACTTTCCTTGAATACCCTTGAAGTTGATAGCCAAGAAGGGGTGCGAAGGGGTAAAACCCTTAGCAATCAATCTAGCCTTATATCTTTCAATTGTACCATCTTCATGATGTTTCAGGGTAAAGACCCCATCTGCATCCAACAACCTGCTTGTCTGCTGGAAGATCAGCAAGTTTCCAGGTTCTATTCCTCTCAAGACTGGCCATTTTCTTAGCCAGTGCTGCAAATCATGAAGGATTTTGAGAGCTTCTCCAACGAAATGAGGAATGAATACAGTAGAAGCTCTTCCAAGGGCAACACGATAGGAATAAGATAAACCCTGGTTAGAAAGAACTACCGCAATAGGATAAGAGGTAATACAACTCTTACCCTTACGGTGAGAAATGGGAAGAGAAAGATCATCAACTGTAGATCAAGAAAAATGATAGAAGAATCCAAAGGAGGAGAAGGTGCAGGTATACTTGAGGGAGCCGACTCTAAAGGGGACTCTGGCAATGAAGCAAAAGTAGGTGGCATAGACTAGATCCGACGCTGATATGTGAACCTAAGTGATGGACTAGGCTGAGCAGGAGGAGGATGCACAGGGATAGGAAGTACCGTAGAAGGTACCATAGGAATAGGAGACTGATAGAAAAAATAAGGTGTATCATCGAAGAAGGATACATCAATGGTGGTAAATAATTTCCTAGTCTAGGGATCATAGCACTGGTACCCTTTGGATACCCACAATACCCCAAGAAAACACATCTAATAGCTTTGTCATTTAACTTGTGTCTTTGAATGCGAAGATCTTGCACAAAGCAAGTGCACCCAAAGACAGAAGGTTTAATTGAAAGCAAAGGTACTCCAGGTTTCAAGATATGCATGAGAGTTTTGCCAATCACGATGTGTGAGGGTGTGCGATTGATGAGAAAAGTCAGAGTGAGAAGGGTCATAGACCAGTAAGATTTTGGAACTTGTACACTTCCATAAGATGCTTTTCTTAGGCTTCGATATTTGTTGAGTATATGGGCATGTGATATGATGTAAGGTCCCAACGTTCTGGAGATAACTCTGAAAGGCGGGGGATGAGTACTCACAACCATTATCATATCAAAGAACTTTAATGGTTTTTCCAAATTAAGTGTGAACATGGTAAACAATGTGGTGTAGGTGTTATGCACCTCATCCTTAGACTTCAACAAGTTAACTCATGCGAATCCAAAATGATAATCATTGAAGGTAACATAATATATAAAACCATCAAATGAAAGCAAACGGGAAGGAACCCATGCACCACTATGTATAATGTCAAACAAAGAGTCACTCCGAGCATGGAACAAAATATCGGCCGAGATGACTCGATTTCTGGCCCCTCTGAGACGAAATTTTGCAAATTTTCGGATGGGGCCCGAAAATTTGAAATTATCGCCCTTAAACCCAAATTATCGGCCGAGGGTACAGCTGCGTATTTTTGAAATTTTTTGGGGGCTATTAACACCCAGATCTCGTTTTCAACCCATTTTTTCCCTTGCTTGCTTCTTTAACAAAAGAAAAATAACAAACTGGAGGAGAAGAAATAAGATTTGGGTGATCTATACGGTTAGGGAGATTTAAGCCATTTGATTTCAATCATAATGGGCCAAAAAATATTTTTTTAGGGAGATTTAAGCCATCTTATTTGTAAAGTTAATATCAACCATTGTTTTCAATTTAATGGCTGATATTACAGACCATTAATCAATGGTTTAAGATGGGCCCTAAAGGTACAAATTTTAAAATTGGTTTAAGATAGGTTGCGCTTTTAAAAATTGAAACTCATAATTTTTAAGGGATTAACTCTCCTGACCGTCATTGGTGTTTAAATGATCTTACACCATCAATGATTTAAGATGTGGGTGATCTGAACCATCAAAGTGACAGATCATATATTGAAGTGTAACATGCTTAAAAGTAGTATTTTAAGGAGATCTAAACTATCCGATCTATTGACTATAATATCACCCATTGCTTTTAGTTTTAATGGCTGATATTAAAGTTCATCAATCGGATTGTTGACATCTACTTATCCGCATATTTCACTGGGCTGAGATTGTCATTCCAATGATAGATTGCTACTTGGACAATTTAGATTGCTGGCTGATAAATTAAATTTCAATGGTGTGAGATAAAAAAGGCATGTAGGGAGATTTAAGCCATCATAAATGGCCAAAAAAAGGCATTGTAGCCAGTTTTAAGCCATCTAATTTGTGGACTATAATGTGAGAGTCTAAAAAAATCAAAAAAATAAAGTTCGGCCAAGTTCAACAAAGTTCAAAGCATATTTTCAAAAATTACCGAATATTTGACCAATTTACGATTCGGGTGGTGAACAAAACCGAAACCGAGATTTTGATCCATGACTCTGAGTAAAATGAGATGTAAATAAAAATCCATTATGTTTGAAAAGTTGACAAGTTTGAACCTTGGAAATAACGAGCATAAACTTTGTAAATTAGCATGACCCAAACGGGCATGCAAAAGTTCGGCCAAGTTCGGCAAAGTTTAGAGCATACTTTCAAAAATTATCGAAAATTTGACCAATTTACAGTTCGGGTGATGAACAAAATCGAAACCGAAATTGAGATTTTGATCCATGACTATGAGTAAAATGAGATGTAAATAAAAATCTACTATGTTTGAAAAGTTGACAAGTTTGACACTGAATTTAAAGTTATTGGCAACAATTTTGAACCTTGAAAATAACAAGCATAAACTCTGTAAATTAGCATGACCCAAACGGGCATGCCGAAGATCCAAAGACACGGGTACTCAAAGCAATGGGGAAAGCAGATGATGTTGGTGTTGCCATAGATCCATCAGCACCGAAGTAGTAAAGGCCTCCTCCCCAAGATGTCAATATCGGCATCGGTATCGTCCATCTTGGACCGATACGTATCGGCCGATAGGGATACGGAATCGCCGATAACATATCGGTCGAGGTTTTTTGGTTAAAAAAAGTGAATAAATAAATAAACAGTCAGTAGCGGCCGACACCGAGACAGTATCGGCCGACACCGAAACCACCTCGATACCTGTATCGGAGTGGTATTGACATCAGTTCTTGACGAAACCAACATATATCGGTATCGGTGGAGTTTTGATACCATACTCCTCGCTCAAACCCATGCTAGAAGTTTGCCTCGTAGTCAGGTCCCGAAGACCACAATGAGTAGAGAAAAATGTCAAAACAATTTAAAGATTTTTTAAGACTATTAGCAGATAATAAATTGGTTTTGAAATTTGGAACATGCATCACATGATAAAGAGTAAAATCAGCTGACAGGTGATCACTACCATGACTAGATACAGGGTAAAAGAACCAGCAACAATACGTACCTACCTAAGGGATCAAAGAAAATAAACAGGACTCGCCCATCATATGATCATAAGCACCTGAATTAATGATCTAGGGAGATTAATTGAGTGTTATCAAGAAGCTCTATTTTTCTCCAACATTAGATCCCCCCACCCCCCAAAAAAATGGGAATTAAACAGAAGAAAATACAGAGAGCAACACAAGAGCACAAACAAAAAGGCAAATATTAATACAATTTATTGAACTTAAAAAACCGACGCATTTGGTCTGATAAATAATAGAGAAATTGATGAGGAATGGGCACCTTGGAGATTATTTCGCAAAAAACGGCGATGATCTAAAGCACTGGAATTCCCGGTCGGATGAAAAGGACGAGGAACAAAAATAGGGAGTCTGATCGGCGAGGAATTTGAGTTTTTCGCGCCGTCTTGATTCATGTTTGTTCTGCAAACGGCTGTTTAAAAAGAGTTTTAGAAAAAACGAGTGACTCATCTGCGCATGATAGCTACTCTCGTTACTTCAGTGCTATGTTTTCTGCGCATGATAGCTTTAGTCCCTAATGATAGCGCCTCGGTGACTTCCATGAATGCGGCTTCCGCGCATGTTGGGAAAAAGTCCTCACCTCTGCACTTTTTACGCCATCTAAGCCAAATATATATATATGGCAAATGTTGCAGGTCTCACTCGATACATAAAGTAGATGAAGCGCAAATTTGGATACCTCTGATTGCGACCACCCATTCTCTTTCGTACTTTCCATCAGTATCTTGGCAGGGTAGCTCTAAACGCGCTTAAGTGGGAGATCCCTTAAAATCCATTCATTGGGTTGGATCAGATGATTGAGATCGTGTTTCACCCCGATCTTTCACACAAAGGATCTTTAAATCATCTCACATCTACAGGTTTTTATTCCACATGTCATAGATCCCCAAAAGATGTCCCTAAAATCACATTTTAGCGTGATATTTTCCATTGCACACAAGGTCAATTTTTTGGAGATATGTGAGATGTGGAATAAGAAATTGACCGTCTGATAGGTGAGACATGATCTCAAGATCTATTGGGTGGAAGATTAGAGTGAAACACGATCTCCTTCATCTGATCCAACATAATCCATGATTTTGAAGGGGTTGCACACATGGGCGCTTTAAGAGAACACGAGCTCGAATAGAGCTACCCATCTTGGTATGGTTTCTTGTTAGCAAGGGGTGCAACCCGTAGTCGCCTTTTCCTAGCCATTGAAAGTCAGCCCGTGTGTACAACTGGTCTCAATAGCGAGACGTTGGATCTCGTCGTGTTGAGTAGAACCTCGTTTCGAACGAACCAGTCAAACTTCGGTGAATACGAAGTTTAATGATGGTACTATTAGAAATTTAAGGATCTAGATTAGAATCACACAATCAAATATACATCTTTATAAGAACATGAGTACCTTGTATTTATTTTCGTGTCGATACGCCAACGATCTCCGCAATGAAAACGATGATCTCCATTAGAGAATCCGAGTCCACGTTATCTCTCTTCTTCTCTAAGTTTAGCCTCTAGATGAGAATGTGTTAGGGTTAGAGGAAGAGGGGACGGCGGTCCCCTTATATAGTTACTTTTCTTTCCTAACCCATCAAGGAAAGAGAGTGGAGACATATCACTTATATTAGGAAACTACTTGTTTCCTATCGTCTCGAGATACATATGGTCAAAGGTTCAACCCAATTTTTAATGGAAACCCAAAGATAGGTTAAGGTGTTGACTAAAAAAATCTAACATTCTCCTACTTGGTCTACACCTTAACTCATCTAAACATAATTTTTGAAAACGACGCTCTGAGCTGATAAACTCTTAAAAGAGGATGACCATCCATTTTATATTTTGAAAAATCGTTGACCCCCACTACTTCGATGCCTCGTAACAATCACTCAAATTCAATAACAATAGCAGTAAAGGATCATGGCGCACAAAGTATTTTATCTTACGAATCAACACTAGACAATCCATAGTGACAAAACTTGCATAATTAACAAACTTAAATCTTTACTTAGTAATATCAGGCAATGTACACATATGACGTACCTATATTTGTCTAACTTTATACCCTAGAGTATGTCTTTCTGATATTTTACTGGCTCCCCGCCCGTGACTCACGTTACCAATCTAACAGAAAAAAGGCTTACCGATGTGGTGCCTAATCACATCTAACCCAAGCATCTAAGGCAAAATGAGATGTAACTTCACCACTCTACCATATGATACAATCTTCATGCAGATGGTCATAGTACAATCACATGTACCCTCAATAACACGTGCACAATTTCATATGATGAGTCAGCCACAATATATATTTAAAAAACTTGTCAATCCAAGCGAGTTATCTCTCACTGATTTGATCATTGATAATAGCAATCAATGAACAATAAGAATAACTTACCATCAATTATTTATAATCATTTAATTAAACTTATGCAAATCAAATCTATCAAAATAAATGTCAAAGTACTAACTAATGTCTTGCAAAAATAAATAACGGAAACATGATTTCAGTTTTGGGACTTCTCGGGCTGAGATGCTCCTCTTTTAACTTGCTTCAACAGATCTTTAAATATATAGCAATCCGTCCGAAGATGTCCTTTTTGCTTGCAGTTCCATCATTCTAAATTTTCAGGTTTAACTTTCTTATTTGAATTTTTTGCTCCAGCTCGCTTTCGATTGAAGTTCTGATTATGATTTTTTTTTTAAATATTTCGGCTTGACGCGCTCACCGCCAGATGTGCAAACTCAATTTTAACCACTTTCAGACGCTCTTCCTTGGTCACACATAGAGAAATTAATTGGTTAAAGTCTCACTTTATCTCTTGAGCATTATAATTCATCTTAAAAATATCAAATGAAGGCAAAAGCGAATAAAGAACAAAGTGAACAACTAGATCATCATCAAAAGCAATCCCTTGTTCCTTGAGCCTTATAGCACATCATAACATCTTTAAAATGTGCTCATATGCACTCTCATTTCCATCATATCTCATGTTAACCAATTGTGTAAGATAAGAGTACTTTAGAGACTTTCACGTATCTACAAACTGATCTTTAATATTTTTCAAGAGTTCTTTTGTCGTAGTTGTACGATTCAACCTACCCTTAATAGTTTGATTAATTAATGAACGAATCATCATCATAGCCATACGATTAACTTTTTTTCATTTAGCAAAATAATTCTTCTCCAATTCTATAAAACTCATAATGAGTGTGGGAGGTTTAGGCTCAGTAAGAATAAAATCATAGTCCATATATCCTAATGATATATCAATGGCCATACGCTACGATGAATAGTTGGAGTCGTCCAGAGACTCAACACCTGCTAGTTGCTTATGAATAATAGATCCTTCCACGACTCTATAAAAAAAATTACATATTACTAGCGATTTAATTAGAATACGTCATGATCATATGTCCTCGAAGATTACGTTATTACCATATATCACTAAATATTCATCATGAACTATGACCATATGTCACTAATTATTCTTCGAAGATTTAAATTCTGATTTAGGGTCAAATCCGAATTAATTAAAGTGTCAGCTATGAGCAACTTTCACTCTTTGGAATAACCAGTTGTCATGTCTCAGCATCACCTTTGGGCGGAAATTTTAATATGCAGTTTGTTTTCAAAGATCGTGTTTAAGGGAACATGTATAGACCGAATCACTCGTGTTGTATGTTTAATCCAGACTCTCCATCAGCTTTGGTCAGAAAGATTGTCCTTCTCTCCCCTACGCACTTATAACCATTCTATTCATCCTACTTACATGAAATTCCTAAATCAGCTTTGGCTAGAAATTAGAAACCTCATAGAAGCATGTGCTAACCCGATTTTAATGAGACACAAGTATCAAGATTTAAAGGTCACGTAACCTACATAGGTGGTCACCTTTGGACAAACCTCGGCCTATTTCAGCTACGTAGCCTCGAACAATCATTTTACCGATCTATCTTGATCCTTGGGGTATGACCTAAATTTCATACAATCATATCAAGTCTAATTCAAGGTTTTTAAATTCATTTTCAAATATATGCACATCTAGCTAACTAATATACTTTTGAAAGATAAATCAATGTCACACATTGCAATTGATGAATAAATTAATCAAAATCAAACAGTTATAAGATACATATGCATTAAGTGAGCAAATTATTTATAATCATTAAACTATGATTATGTGGGTATGCATGTCACATTTAGTCAACATCGATAATAGAGTATTAAAAGCACATATGATATTTACCTTAAATCGGATATGATATGTTGAGAACAATCAAATAAAAATAAATCTCATTTATAAAAACCATGACACTAGGAAAGATCATAACCGTTGTGTAGAAGAGTTCTTCCAAGTAGTCAAATCTAACTTATGTGGTAGGTAAGTGTTAAAAATTAATAATAATCATGGATAACATTATGTAAGTACCAGCGTTGGTGCTAGAGCACAACCTTCAATACCTAACCCTATATTTTCTCACAAACCCAACTTTAATTAAAGGCAGTAAAATATGCAATAATTATCCGATTAAAATTGTCAAAAAGACATCAGGTCATGAAAAAGTCATAACAGAGAAGTCATTTTAAAAAATAGACCTAAAAAATATATCTGAAATGTCCGAGAAAGTTAAAATTCATATATAATGTCCCAAAATTGGATTTATAGATGACCCAGAAATGACCCGAAAAGAAAAAAGGAATAATATGGGTCAAAATAGGCCTTAAGGACAAACTGGTCGTGTCTAACGGGCCAAATCGGGTCATCAATCATAGGTCGGATTCATGACCCGAGTCCGATTATCGATCGGGTCGGGTCAAACCGGGTTGGGTCATGTGCAATATGGGCCGGGTAGGCAAAATGGGTCAATTTGAATCGATCCGGGTCAAGTCATATAGAGTTAGGGAAGAACCAACTTTGACGCTTCCACTACACATGCAATAATAGCTAGAGGTATTCTCTAATTAAGGGACAACTCCAAAAGAAAAGAAAAAAAGAGTAGTTATCTACTTTCCAATAAAGTAATCAACACCTTTTTAATAAAGCAACTCTTTATTTAAATATACTATTATTGCTTTTTAAGAGTCCACAAATCTCAAAACACCTTCAACTTGAAGAAACTTGCAGAGTTACACAGACTCTTCCACTACCCACGGGTACCAGAACCATTAGTGATCTCTGGTCTACCCATCCGGTGACTGGTCTGACAAAATTCAGCCGAATGACAATAAACAAGCTGCCCAATATTATTTTATTTATTGGTAAAAGTAAAATAACAGGTTTTGTTATTGATTTCTTTTAAAAGGATTTTCACCAATCTCGTCAAAACTTGCTTCCAAGTAAAGAAAATAAAATAAAATATGATCAAAGTGTATACAGTTTGGATTATAGATTTCTTCAAAGAAAGAAAAAATACTTTGAGATAAGGAGAAAACGATTTAGCCTCACTCCAAAATAATAATAATTTATTTATCATGAGGTTTTTCTTGATCGATGATTCGAGCCAACATAGCTCTGATACCAATTGATAAAAATTTTAGGATCTAGATTCAAATCACACGATCAAATATACATCTTTATAAGAACATGTGTACCTTGTATTTATTTTTGTGTCGATACGCCAATGATCTCCGCAATGAAAATGATGATCTCCACCAGAAAATCCGAGTCCACGTAACCTCTCTTCTTCTCTAAGTTTAACCTCTAGATGGGAATGTGCTACGATTAGAGGAAGAGGGGATGATGATCTTCTTATATAGTCATTTCTCTTTCCTAACTCATCAAGGAAAGAGAGTGGAGACATATCACTTATATTAAGAAACTACTTGCTTCCTATCACCTTGAGATACGTGTGGTCAAAGGTTCAACCCAATTTTTAATAAAAACCTAAAAATGGGTTAAGGTGTTGACCATAAAAACCCAACAGGTACCTGAAAGGGACATTTGGTGGATTGAGTTGTTCGAGTCAATGGGGTCTCGTAAGTTTAGTTGGGGGTAACCACCCTATGAAGAAAATCAAATAGGATTTTCGAAAAATCCCCGAAGGAGCAAAGGTTTGGCAAGCAGATCGCAAAAGATAATCTCACCCAATAAATCCATCCTTTTAGACTGTCTAACAAAATAAACAAATCTAATCGGATGGGAGACATTCTAACCCGTGGGAGGGAGTATTACGGAACCATGGCAAATACATGAAACATTGTTGTAATTTTAAATGCATTTTAAATTTGCAAGCGCACGAATCGGAGTGTAATTAGTGGGTGCGGAGTACGAGATCGTTCTCACGAGGATTAAAGAAAAAATTAAACGGAGGAAACAACAATTAATCACAGGAATAACCACAGATTGAAAATAATATTTAACTAGCTTACTGATTGTTGAGAGAGTGAAAAGATTTAAAGTTAGGCAATAAAAAGAAATTAAATAGATTATTAAAAAATGAGGATTAAGATATTAAATCCATCATTCGTTGGTTTATCATCTATGCAATACAAATCTATGGATTGAGGTATGAGATTATCATAAGATGCACTATACATAACTATCGGACCTAAGCATACATAAATTTCATATCGTAGATCCGAGATCATAGGGGTGTATGATTAACACCCCATGAATGCATGATTAACATCCATACCTTAGATGAAAATTAAAATGTAATCGTAGGGTAAATTCCACATTCTATATCTGAGATCATGGGGGTGTATGATTAATACCCTATGAATGCATAATTAGCATCCATACCTTAGATGACAATCAGAATTTACCCTAGGATGAGCTAGAGCAATATAGATGAAGCCCGAAGTAAAATCACTAATACAGATCCGAGATCGTGGGGCATGACTAACACCCACATCTTAGATAGCAATCGGATTTTACAACGTCGGCAATGACATTAGGGCATTTAAAAATAAGATATCTGTGAAAAAATAATATCTCAATTATAGATTTGTACTATTATAAATGAATATCTCGAATGGGGTTCATTAGATCCCCATCCTCAATGAAATTAGTCGCATAGTTGAAATAAATGACATAATTGAAATAGAACTAAAAGATAACAATAAAATACCGTAAAGTGCTTCGACAACTCCAATGAAAGCTTTAATCCAACAGGTACAATGATTCTTCAATTGCAGAAAATGAAACTCATCTAAATCTTAAGATTAGAAAAGTGAAGAACAATGCTTGAAAAATCAAAGGGAAAGCTGGAAGAAAGCTGAAAAAATTTCTACAAGAAGAAAAATAAAAGCTAAGATAAAACTCTCCCCCAAAACCCTAAACATTGCTTTGTTTTTATAAGGAACGGGCTGAAGTGTTGTTATTTAAAGGTCGATCGATTGAATTTCAAAATTCAATCGATTATTTTCAAAATCTGAAATTGGCGGGTTCAAATTCGAATTTAAAGTCAATCGATTGATTCTCATAACTCAATCGATTGAATTCAAATTCTGATTTGAGCAGCAAACAGTTGTCATTAACTCAATTGATTGAATTATGAAATTCAATCGATTGATTTTAAATTCAGATTTTGGGCGGCAGAACAGGTGTCTGAACCTCAATTGATTGATTTTTAGATCTCAATCGATTGAGTTAAACTTGTGACATTGTTAATTCTCTTCAGCAATCACTGGATCAATATATTTTTTCACGAATTTCAGTGTTTTCGTTGACTTCATAGTTTAATGCTTTCATACTATTTTTAATTATGTTCTTTTATGCTTCTGCAAGATCTAACGGTCAAGAACACCTGAAACCACTAAAATTAAGTAATAGCCGTCAGATTGCTTTCATCGGATGACTAAGTATATATATTAGGGTGTAAAATATAGTCATATTTCAGCACAGATCAAGCATCGAGGGGAGTCAGATACCCAATATTCTTTCAGAAGGGGGCACACCTGACGCGGCTAGAGAAAATAAAATGGGTGAGGCACTTCCAACTCATGACGCGGCAGGAACGGTTTTCAACTACTAACAAGGCTAGACAAAAATATGATGGAAGTTACGCTCGAAAAGCCGAAAGTACAAGAAGGTTTTCATTAGCTGTTAGTGACGATGGCTAACTGGAACCTGAGAAACCGAATGAGACGAGAATGATACTGCTAGCAGCTATTACAGGTTTGGTTGAGATGATTGAGGCCTAGAAAAGCCAATAGCAAGGCTTCGCCTTGGCCCATGCCCTACTTGGAACAAAATGATCGGCTCAAGCCAGACATGCTATATCAAAACTGCGACGGTGGCTACATTCGGGGAAAGAAGGGTAGCAGGGGGATGGCCATTTAATAGGTGGAATCAATTGATCGGCTTTGGTTTCGATCTCTTTTTTTTACCTATTTTTTTGGTCTAATTTTTGTTTGATTTTTTTTGGGCCCACGAATTTTCACCCTGTCTTGCATTTGGGTTGAATGAAGTGGGATTGTTACTACTTGGTTCTTCGGACCAAGTAGTAACCCCCTGTGACCCCTTGAAAATTATTGATTGCTTCGGTCAGATGATGTTGATCCTGTTTCACTCTGATCTTCCACACAATAGATCTTGAGATCATGGCACACCTATCATACGGTCAAATATTGATTTCACATAGCACACAGCCCTAAACGTGACACTTGAATCATATGACACACATCAGGCTCAAACATAAATTTAGGGTCATATTTTTGGAGATTTGTGACATATGAAATAAAAAAGTGATTGTCTGATAGGTACACTACAAATCATATGATGGAAATATTTTTTCAGTCTTAATCTTTTGTATTATAGATCATTAAGTCATGATCTTGATATTAGACTACACCCATGATAAAATCATGTGATGTCTCCCAAAAATGAGCCAAGGTACTTGCCTCTCGGGTAACTTACCTAGCATCAACTCTTTTTTGTAAGCTTGGGTTGAGGAGAGCCAATCCCGATTATAAATAAAGCGATTGAAAGGAGCTATTACTTGCACACGCTTTTTAAGTGATTGCAAGGAAGTTAAAGAAGGATTTTATATTTTAGGGACATGTGACATGTGAAAACGCAATCTAGGTTATCTGATTTAAAGTTCATGATCTATAGATCCTTAATGGATAAGATTGGAGTAAACTGCGATATTTATCATATGATCTATTGTTGTCAACCATTGAAACAAATAATAGCCTTTTACTTTATTTAATCACATGATGGAGAGTATATTTCATGTCAATCTTATCTACTAAGGATTTATAAATCATAAACTTTAAATTAGACGACCCAGATTGTATTTTCACATGTCACATGTCCCTAAAATACAATCTTTTTTAACCACGGTGCAATCACTTAAAAAGCAAGTGCAAGTAATGACTGCCTTTGCTGAAACCTACCTACAGAATTCTTCGCTTTTCTGTTTGTTAGGTCTAAAACAAATTACTTATTTTAGCTTTTTGAGGGTGAATCACGAAAGGTATATGTAGAAATTATGGTAATGAAAACAGAGAGCCACATTGTACCGGATTGCACGAATTTAAAAGAAAGACTTGTAACTTTGGTGACCTCTACTATGTGAAAACACTATCCAAGCCGTTTGATTTGAAGGCCATGATTTAAAAATATCAATTGTAAAAAATTAGAACAAAATATAATTTCATCGTTTGATTAAATGGAGTCAAAGGCTATTATATAATTCAACAGTTGACCACAATAGATCATATGCCAAGTATTGTGTTTTGGTCCAATTTTATATACCAGAGATCTATTGATTATAAACTTCAAATCAGACGGCCCATATTGCATTTTTACATATCACATGTCCTTAAAATACTTAGTCTTTCTTTAAATTCGGTGCAGTCACTTGAAAATTGTGTGCAAGTAATGGCTCCCAATAAAAAATCACACACAGCAAACGAAACACACACAAGATTTACGTGGTTCAGCAATTTGCCTACGTCTATAGGTGATACTAGTCCTTTCACTAATATGTGAAAAACTAGAATTACAAATCTCTAAGATCTCACCTCACTCAAATAGAGAAATCGAGTTTCCTTCAATATAACTCTAATCTATAATTAGAGTTTATATCTAATACAAAGTATAACTGCCCAACATAAAATATGATAAAAAACCCTTAGCTCGACCCTCACAGCTGTGGCTAGGTGTACAATTTAACCTATTGTCCAGTTCCGTCAACAGAATTTAAGGCACAATCTCAACTTTCATTGCGGAAATCAATTAGTTAATATGTATCCATTTTATCAGTAATCGACTAGTTAAAATGTATTCAAAGTATTAACCATGACAATAGAGTAATCTTAAACTGTCCGTATCTTGGATTGAACACTATTAGATGCGGTGACTCTATCTCAATTTTTAGGTGAAAAAGGCTACAGAAACAATAATAGCATTGCTTCTGTTTGTTGAAATCATAGCAACTCCATCATGGACACTCAATTGGCGTTGCTTAACTCATATTCTATTCATAATAGTCGGTTAATCCCAGCCACTCATTTATGACCACTTAATCACATAATGATCACAGGATCTCAATCTTACCCAAAAAAAAAGAAGTACAAGAAAAAAAAACAGCCATTACCCAATGTTGATCCATATCTATGGGGCGGACGAGATATGACATTTTACGCACAAAGTGGTTGCCGTCCAAACTCGAACTTGACCGCCATGGCTTTTCTATGGCACCAAGCAATGGCCTCGATCCTAACTGTCTAATAATAGTAATTCGATTGTGCATGCTTGATTGCGACCACAATTGCTACGTCTTAATTGTGGTTGCTTGATCTGGCTATCCGTTTATGTTTAGATCTCGGAAAAACAGATCAAACTGATCCTTCTCGAAATAAATCTAACTATTTCAAATAGCCAGTATGATTTTTATTTTTATTATTATTATTTTCTTCGTTGGACTTTCTCATCAATTAATATAAAGATTAGCTAGTGCACTCTATTTTTTCTATATGATTTTTTTCAAGCGACCAATGGATACAAAGTAGACAATTGTTAGATCAATCATGCCAAAAATGCCGGCGAGAAAGCACCCCTATACGTTCCATATGATTCAGGAAGGCCAACCGCAACAAAATTAACGGCCAAAACATTTTTGGGGATATCCATTCATATTTGCTCTTAGTCGCGATCGATCGAGGCACATTTTTAATAGTTGATGTAGCCATTGATTACTTTTCATCCACTTGTACACTTGATGAAAACCAGTCTCATATATACAAGATTACATCTGTGCTTAATGTAATCTATATGAGATTTCTATCCTTGTGTGGCCTAAATGGCTACACAGGGGTAGTTGCCCGTTGGATCATATCAAAATGGCCTCCCTCATTCGTAGAAAGAGATTATCATCAAGATTTCTTCTTTATGGGAGCCATTACTTACACTCGGGATATTGGCCCTTGCACTGAATTTAAAAGAAAGACTTCCAAGTTTGGCAACCTCTGCTATATGAAAACCCCATTTAAACCGTTTGATTTAAAGGTCACAATTTAAAAATATTAAATGCAAAAGATTAGCACAAAATATGGAAATGTAGTTAGGCTATTATCCGATTCAATAGTTGACCACAATAGATCATACGATAAGTATCGTATATTGATCTAATATTGATCTAATCTTAACAAACACTGGGGATCTATTGATTATAAACTTCAAATCAGATGGCCTAGATTGCATTTTCACATCTCACACGTCTCTATGATACCAGTCTTTTCTTTAAATTTGGTGCAAGGGCCGAATGACTCCCTTTCTCGAGCTCAATGTATAAGCTACAACTTTGATAACATGTGACACGAGCTGAAAATGGGCAATGATATTTATAACTGCCTCTCCATCTGTTATCAACCGCGGCACGTGTATAATATTGATTTATGTTTAAGTTTATTTTCTTTTTAAAGCACGTGTGCGAGAGTAGATGGTAAGCGCCCTTACCTAGGGCTGTCAACGGGCCGGGCTGGCTTGGGCCAGGCCTGAATGGGCTGAGTTCAAGCCCAATTTTTTAGGAATTTATTAAACGGGCCTGACCTGGCCTGGATAAGAAACAAGCCTAGGTTCGGGCTTCAAAGTTTAAGGCCCGGCCTGTTTAGCTGAGGTCCTTTAAAAAAAAACTTAAAATTTTTATATAAAAATATTAGAAACCCGGCCCGGCCCGGATAGCTAAACAGGCAGGGTTCGGGCTACATAATTTTAAAATCGGGCTGAGCCCGAGCCCAATTTTTAAAAAAAAATAAACAGGTCGGGTGAAAACCCAGCGCAAACTCGGCCCAGCCCGTTGACAGCCCTAGCCCCATTTTAGAGAGGCTGATTATCAAACTCAAACATGTTATGCATAGAGCATGTGATGCGTTGCTTTGAGCGGACAACACTTGCTATTGTACCAAGGTCCAACCTCTATTTTTAGGAAAAGATACGTGGGTCAATCTCCCTCCACTAAGTTTGTCAAATTTTTGAAGACGCATCTATATTTTATTAACAATCGAATCAGTGACAGGCTGAAAAGTACCAAGTTTATTGGCACTCTTAAATATCTGTGTGATTTCACAATCCTAGCTCTATGATCAACTACCTCCAAGAGTGCACATATGCAGCAGTCAACATTTTTCATATAAGTGCCATGATCTAATGGTTAGAATCATCCAATCACCATGTTTTTGGAAACCTGAGTCTCCGATCAGAATCACGGCAGTTGAAACTAGAGACTGCTTCCCTCCTTCCTGATTCTCTTGTGAACCTAATCCCTGTTAAACTACGTTGCACATGTACTATGAGAGAACAGTGAAATCTTCTTGAGAAGACAGACTGTGTGTCGAGTCGAAAAAAATGAAGAACAAAAGTCAGTAATTTAATCAATATTTTTTTAGTATTATATGAGCCTTCCAACGATTAGATTGGATAGGTTTGTGGGTGAGCCATTTTCGCACCTAGGAGGCAGTTGTTTTCAAGAGAACCATCACTCCGATAACCGAAAACATCCTTCAAACTTAGATGGTCGTTCCTTGTATATTTAAATTTCAATAAATCATTAAACCTAACAGTGACGGTTAAGAGCTTACTGGAAATGATGGCAGCCTGGAATGGAGTCAAGTTTGAAGGACTCAAAGGAGCTTTTTGGAGGGAAGTTGTTTTGGACAGGCATATATTGGAAACTTGGGACAGCCTGCATTTTAACCTTCTTTCCTCTTGGTGAGGGGGGGAAGCCTAATGGGCATAATTCGAGTTAGTCTCCTGGTCTTTTTAGTTTTCTAAGGGGGATTTTCTTTTTCTTTTTTGGGTTCTGTCCTTGTGTCTTTTTCCTTGGCCCTCCTCCCCTCACCATCCTACTTTTTGGCATAAATTTAAAATGGGAGTCACTACTTGCACACGGTTTTCAAGTGATTGCACTGAATTTAAAGAAAGACTTGGTATTTTAGGGACATGTGATATATAAAAATGCAATATGTTCCATCCGATTTGAACTTCATGATCAATAAATCTTTGGTACATAAAATTAGAGCAAAACACTATACTTGTCATATGATCTACTGTAGACAAACTGTTGAATTATATAATAGCCTTTGACTCCATTTAATCAAATGATGAAAATTATATTTTGTTCTAATCTTTTGCAATTGATGTCTTTAAATCATGGCCTTCAAATCAAAAGCTTAGATGGTGTTTTTACATGGTAGAGGTCGCCAAACTTGAAAGTCTTTCTTTTAAATTCGGTGCAATCACTTGGAAAGCGTACAAGTAATGGCTCTCATTTAAAATTTATACCAAATCTGCAATCTGTTAAACTGTTATATACCCACCAAAGTTAGTGTGTTCTAGTTAAGGTACTCTTACTAATTTCATCAAAAATTTAAGGCCGTACGTGAAGACCTTGGTGCGGTTCCAAAGCCCGTATCCGATGATAACAAAGCCTTCTGGTTAACGAATGGGGTTGGACCGAGAGCTACAAAGGCTATGTTACCTCAATGGTATCAAAACCACTGCTTCCTACATATGCCGAACTAGTTTTGGCTTTTCACGCTCATGAACTACCCAAGGAATCCTATGGCCTATAAAGTCATGGCCATGGATCTAAATGCCGAAAAACCGATACTTATCGTCTGAGCCCAAAACCGATACGTATCGGACAATACATTGAATGTATCATCTAGTATTTGAATGGGGTAGAACCATACGGTACATTCAATGTACCATATCGGTAGGATCCAATACCGATATGTATCGGTATCGGACGAAATTTGATCCATGGTCATGGCATAGACCCAATGGTTGCCCTTGTTGGCCAAAAGAGCAACTTAAAATAATTAAAATAATAATAATAATAATAAAATAAAAAAGGGGGGGGGGAAGAAATCAAGGTCATTTTCAAAACTTCAGTTCTTGTGAACGAGTTAAGGGAAGAAATCAAAGTCAGGATCCAAACTCGTATACTGCTACAGGTTCCTCTTCACTCGTTCCATCACATTCTCTGTTATATTAACCCTTCTCCTAGAAAATGTTCGTCTATTCTGATGTTAGCATTCTTCTTCCCTTAGTTGTTACAGTGACGCAAACTATGCTGGCAAACTCACTGATCGCCGTTCTATCTTTGACTATTGTGCATTTCTCAAGGGTAATCTGGTGGTGTGGAAGAGTAGGAACGTGGCCTCCAAATCAAGTGATGAGTCTCGAGTATAGAGCTATGGCGCATGACACCTGCGAGCTTTAATTGCTTTGTTATCTTCTCAGCGAGCTCAGGTCTACTTCATCCTTTCTCATGCCTCTGCATTATGGTAACCAAGCAGCCATTTATATTGCTGTCAACTCTGTTCTCCATGAGAGCGCGACGCACATCGAAGGAGATACTCATTTCACTTGGGAAATGATTCAAGCTAGCCTTATTAACACTCCTAAACAAGGGTCAAAATACCGGAAATCCGGTACGTATCGTCCTGACCTCCAGGACGATACGTACCGGGTATCGTCCGATACATTCAATGTATCGGCAATACATTGAATGTATCGGTTTGATACATTCAAAAAACCGATTTTTTGAAAAAAAAATTCCAAAAAAATCCAGAAAATCCCAAAAATTTTGAAAAATTATATTTGTTTATTTTGTATTTATTTCAACTATTTTTACTTTTATTTTTGACTTATTTGATGCATTATTTAGATGAATATATAAGTAAGATGCCTATTTTGTAACTTAACCCAAGTCACATGCCTATTTTGTAACTTATTTTTGACTTAAGATCACATTTTTGACTTAATGTAATAAATCTTCTAACATTATGTTCGACCAGCTGATCACATGCCTATTTTATTAACAATATTTCATAATTTGATCGACACAGACACGCAGAAACTAAATTACAATGTATATTGACAAAAATAAATTATATATTGTCAAAAATAATAGCTATGTTGATAAAAATAAATTTAATTGTACATGGAAAACTTACATTAGAGCCACATTGAATTTCATGGTGGTTCTTGGCCCTCATGATTATCGTCATCATCGGTGCGCGAGCTTTCCGGCCTTTGCCTATAATGTTGCCCATATTGATACCCATGATTATATGTGCCCCTTAGGCGAGGGTAGCAACGAATATGGCTCGATGTAATAATGCGTAAGGCCGGTCCTCCAAAAATCGACCAACGAAGTCATATGGCACCAGGGTAAGTTTGTTGTGTGGTAGTAGTATGGGTTACTAGTTCTTTGAATCTTGGTATTTTTAAATCCCCGTCATATATCCCATATCCGTGTCATCGTGGGTTGGTGGTGGTGGTGTTTGATATGATCCCGACGCTCCTCTTCCTTCAACCCCTCCCATTCTAAATGTAGGAGTGTCGAACTGTGTTAACGGCGTCGAGTCATCGTCCCATGCCGCCATATCTCTATAAGGATCAGAGGTACCAGCATCCCCCCCTCCACCACTAGTGCCAACGTCCCCTCCACCATCATCCTCACCACTCCCATCATCACTACCGGGCTGCGTTTCGTCATCAGATCCAACCACTGAATGACGATTCAATCTTTTTTTCCGCCTCGGTGGTTGGGAAGTCTGCTGCTTCGCTACTCTTTCAACATTGTCCAGCCATTCAGTGCTCTCACTATACAAAGACTGGCTCTTCTCTCTCTTCGATCCATTCATTCAAAGGGTCATCCTCCTCGAATATATAATCCAACTGGATGTGATCAAAATAATCACCGTCTGCAAGGTAGAATATGATAGATGAATTAGTATAATATGTAAGTAAGACTTCATATAATTGAGGATCTAAGACTTCATGTAATTGCTTACCACGGTTGGTCCTCTGTATATTCATGACCCTTAATCGCATGTTGTAGTGGCAGTAGACTAACTTTTCCAATCGGTCCATAGTTAGTCTATTTCTTGTCTTAGTATGAATGAGAGAGAAAGTGCTCCAATTCCGCTCGCAGTTGGACGAGAAACACGTTTGCGACAATACCCTCATTGCTACCCACCTCAATATTGAACCATCACCTCCATAATGCATCCACCAATCAGTGGGTTTGTCGTGTTTAATTTGGGATTGCGCCAACGGGGTCCCAAATGACCCATGTCTCTTGCGAAACATGTCAATCTATAAAGATGAAACACAGTAAGGCACATATCAATAAATAGATGATAATATCAATGACATTTGACTTATTACTTATAAGGTATGATACTATGATCACTCACATCTCTTATGGCTTGGCCTTGGTCCGCCAACTCTGGGAGCATTCTTTGTATTATATTGAACAAACCGGTATACACTTCATCAGTGTCACTCAGCTCGAAGCGTCGCGTATACTGGAAGGCTGGATTCAAGTAGTGTGCTACACATCAAATATGAGTAATTTCATCAGTATATGAAAATAATGAATAAATAAATAAAAATCACTACATAATTGTGCAACATGTTATACCTGCTGCATGCAAGTACTGGTGAAATTGTGCAACCCATCTCTTGTCGATAATCGCCCAGTATCGTTTATATTGTGTAGGGCATTTAATTTTTATAGCCAATTTTGTCTTATCCATTGACTCATAAACGTACCCCATCGTTGGTTTATCATCACTATCAACCAATCTCAACACTTGCACCAACGGGGTAGTGACGGCGATCAGGTGGTCGACATCTGTCCAAAATTGCGTGCTGTAGATCAAGTCAGCAACTTCAGTGCAAGCTAGTCTCTTCGCTCGTGGGAGTCCTATTTCATGTTGATTCCATTCTTCCGACAACACCATGCTTTTCAGCTCACGCCTATATCTAGCCAAACTCTGTAGGGCTAAGAACTGTGTTGCAAAACGTGTAATCGCAGGTCGGAGCAACTCATTGTTCGTGAAGGCTCTCATTAAATTGACCAGCTTGTCACTGTTGTACATGTAGGAAGTAATTGTTCTTCCCTTTTGAATAGTTGCCTGTGCGTTGCTTCTCTTTCCTAAATCCTCAAGAATGAGGTCCACGCAATGTGACGGGGTCCAGTACAGGTGACGTCTCTTCGCCATTAGTTTTAATCTAGTGGCTTTGTAGTTTGCCGCATTGTCTGTTACCACCTGCACAACCCGCTGCTCTCCAACCTCATGAACTACCATATCCATTAGTTGAAAGAGGTAGTCAGCAGTCTTTACGTGTCTAGAAGCATCAACTGATTTCAAAAATACTGTCCCGGTATCACTGTAAACCAAAAAGCTTATCAAACTCTTCTTTGTGGGACCAGTCCATCCATCGCACATAATTGTGCAACCTCTCTCATCTCATACATCCTCAAAGCTTTGTACATAAGCAGTTATCTCATCGTACTCATCTGTTAGTAAGGGCCCAGATATCTCGTATGGAGAAGACTTTTTAACTCCTTGACCAACTTCTGCACTTGTATCAATCATGCTTTTGAAGTACGACGAGTCTGCTACTTGGCTCGGAATGTGGTTGTATATAAAAAACTTGGCAATGGATTTTCCAAGCTTCTTCCTCATTTTTGTAAGTGAGATTGCACTCAATTTGGTTTGTTTGGAGCTTTCAGTGCGATACATGAATGGATCTATGGGGGTTGTAGTACGGCCTCTAGTAGACGGCCTATAATCCCTCCTAGATGCTGACCTACGCAACCCGACAGTCTGCTCAACATCCTCATCATCCTCAACAACATGTGGCCTATGACTAGATCCAGCACCGGTAGCAGACATGGATGGGCCCCTCAACCTGGACCGAAACCAATAATCGGCTTCTTTCTGATCTCGTCGCTGTTGTGCTTCTCTGGCACTCTCTCATAGCTCTCGCTATCTGCTCATCCTCATCCTCATTCTCATCATCCTCAGGTGCAGCTGATGTAAACACTGTATCTGGCCTCCTGATTCTCTCATACATTTCCCTATCACAATCGGCTTCAGCTTTTTTCTTTCCCTTTGCCGCTTGTAAACTAGCTCTGATATTTTCTTTTACCTCTCTGGGTACACTGGGACACCCTCTTGTCTCTCCCTTTACATGAGCCAGATGCTCCTTTAATCGTGTGATACTTCCTCCCAGCAATTTTTTTCCACAAAGCTTACATTGTATCTGGAGTCTATTACCATCTATTCTTTGATCTCTTGGTATTTTGCCTTATTTCACCTGCATGAATGAGCAAACGATTGCATTAAAGTAAACATCTAATTTACACTTGAAAATAAAATTTATTTTTTAATTATTGCTATTTTAAAAATATTAGATTATATTTTATTAAATTTATTTAATATTATTCTAATTTTTATAAAATTTAGATTACATTTGAATTTTTATTTTATATTATTCTAATTTTTAAAATATTAGATTATAGTTTATCAAATTTATTTGATATTATTATAATTTATGAATGCTTATTTGATATTATTTTAATTTATGAATATTTATTTGATATTATTATAATTTATGAATGTTTATTTGATATTATTATAATTTTTGAATGTTTATTTCATATTATTTTCATTTTTAAACATTTATTTGATATTATTTTAATTTATGAATATTTATTTGATATTATTATAATTTTTAAAATTTTATTTAAAATTTATTCCATATTATTCTAATATTTTATGGGACATATCCCATAATATTAATTATTTTAATTATATGTGACGGTCACATATAATCAATATGGGTCACATATAATTAAATTTATTATTAAAATTAATATGGGTCACATATAATTTAATATGTGACCCATATTAATTTTAAGTTTAAATTATATGTGACCCATATTGACCCCATTATTTTATTAATTATGTGTGACCCATATTATATGTTACCCATATTGATTACATCTGACCCTTAATTATAATTATTTATATTATTTTTGACCCATCAATTTAAATATTTTAAATGGGGTCACATATAATTATTTTTGACCCATCATATTATTTTTGACCAATTATTTATATTATTTTTAATTAATTTAAATATTTTAAATTATTTTTCCCCTCTTCTTAATTTAAATAATTTATTTAAATAATTTAATTATTTTAAATAATTTTAATAATTTTAAATAATTTAAATAATTTTAAATAATTATAATAATTATAATAATTAATATTATAGGTAAATGATAAAATTTAAAGGTAGATTTACCTAATTTAAGGGTAGATCTACACTTATATAAGGTAGATCTACCCTTAAATAAGGTAGATCTACACTTATTTAAGGTAGATCTACACTTATTTAAGGTAGATCTACCTTTAAATTAGATAGATCTACCTTATTTTAGTATTTAAAATGAAATAAAATGATGGTAAAATGATAAACACGTACCTTCCACGTTGATCCCGTGATTTTTTTTACAATTTGGCGCCGATTTAGGGTGCAAATAACCCAAAAATGAGAGAGGAAGAACGGAGGAAAATGGGGAAAAAAAAAGGGAAACCCGACCCTTTAGTCGGGTCAAAGGGTGGGGCCCACCGATAATTTCGTCCTTTTTTTTATTTTATACTTTTAACCAAATTATCGTCTGATACAGACGATACAGACGATATTTTGTCCGTATCGGCCGATAATTTATCTATTTTATATAAGGTACGATACATATCCTATGTATCGTACCGCTGACCTCCAAAACCGATACGTATCGTACGATACGTACCAGTATCGGACGATATTTTGACCCATGCTCCTAAAGCTTCCTTTTCAGATCAGTTGACGGATATCTTCACTAAGGCACTTGGTCCTTCACAACTTCAGAGTATTCTAGTCAAGATGGGCATGATAAATATCCATGCACCAGCTTGACTAGAAGTACTGGGATATAATTTTTAACTATAAATTACAGTGTATAGTGGTTCTTATACATAATATTGAGTGTGTTAATGTAAGAATAATATTATCTTTCAGTATTAATATAAAGGCTAGTAAGGGCTCCTAACCCTGTTGAGTCGATTCAATGGTTCAATCCCGGATGCAGTGGTCGATTATGCATCAGATTTAATCTTAGATGCAGTGGTCGATTATGCATCATGATTATTGATGGTGGGAGTAGCCACACTACAAAAAAAAAGACTATTAGCGGCAGCCAATAATTGTCGCTATTAACAAAAGAACTGCCGCTACTACTCTTAATAGTTTTTTTTGTTAATAGCAGCAGTTTTTTGCAGCAAAAAACTGCCGCTAATACTCTTATTTTTTGTAGTGCAAGCATATAGTCACAGGGGATGGTAGCCAAGCTAAAACTAAAAGAAGAAAGTATCCATATTCCATAGCACTACATAATTCAATGGTTCAGGAAAAGGAGGACAGATTGTTGTTATTCCTCATTGCATGGTCTCTCTTTGCATTGAAAAGAGTTATGTACATAAATTGTGGCATGATGCGGTCTCCATGGACGCATACCACATACTACTTCGTCGTCTGGCAATCGGACCGTGATACTACACAGAGGGAAGAAATATAACTATTCTTTTGTGACGGATGGAAGGAAAGTGCAGAAGAGATCAGTATCTAGAGACGTTTTGGGTCAGATGATTAGGTATTAGATATAAGGGTTAGAGAGAGAGAGAAGAGAGAGAGAGAGAGAGTAGAATGGCTTAGTTAGGGTTAGAGAGCACTACTAGCATTTACATTAGAAACAAAGGACCACTATACCTTTACAACTCACACACCTAATATTAGCTACTACACACCAACAATATAATCAATATGACATTTACAACTCACATACCTAATATTGCCTACTACACACCAACAATTCAAAACGTTACCCTCAATACTCCCCCTCAAACTGGTGCATAGACATCCATCATGGACAGCTTCACAAGCATATCCTGAAAGAGGGTAGGACCAACTGCCTCAGTGAAAGCATCAGTAGGTTGTCAGAGGAAGACACCTGGCTTGCAATTTTTCAAGAAGGAAGTGTATATCAACTTCAACATGCTTGGTTCTTTCACGGAGAACAGAATCAGAAGCAACACCAATCACAACGTGGTAATCATTGTGATGAGGTAGAGGAATGACAGGAGGAGACCCTACTATAGAAAGAATGGACCGGAGCCACAAAAGTTCACAAGTACCATGTGTCATAGCCCGATATCCCAATTCAGCACTAGACCCGGATACCACGTCTTACTTCTTAGTTTTTCAAACAACAAAGGGCCTCCCACAAAGGTACAATAACGAAATTCTATAGCAATAATCAGTTGGACATCAGCATTAGTCAGCATCACTATAACAACTCGCCAAAGAGTGCCCACCATCAATAGAATAGCCCTCTACCAGGAGATGACTTAATTTATTGCAAAATAGGATGAACTGCAGCAAAATGAGGAACCTGAGGAGAGTGCATAAACTGTGACATACAGATACAGGAAAAGTAAAGTCTAGTCGAGTATTGTTGAGGTAAATGAGATGTCCCATCAACCTAATACTCAGATGGATCAGAAGGAAATTCACTCAGATCAGCACGACAATGGTGTTTGGGATCTCCATTGGAGATTCAGAGGGTATACACCTTAACATGTTTGTGTTTGTAGAAGATTCAAAGCATATTCCCCTTGAGAGAGAGACATAGCCCATGAGAAGAGTGGGAAACCTCTATGCCAAGAAAGAAAGAACCCGAGGCTCCCTAGATCCTTAATCTCAAACACTTGACTTAGTTCAACTTTCACCAAAGAAATAAATGCTTTGTCATCTCCAATAATAACAATATCATCTACATAAAACAAAAGAATGGTCAATAGACCACCTGAGCTAGCATGCACAAAACAAGTATGGTCCGAGTGGCATCTAGTGAAGCCCATTGCTAGGACAGCTGAAATGAATCTCCTGAATAGAGCCCGAGGTGATTGATTAAGACCATAAATGGATTATAGTGGGCGGAAGACCTTTCCGCTATACTTCCCTGAGGTCGAAAATCAGGAGGGGTTCTTAACATCCAATTGATGTAAAGGCCAATGAAAACGAGCCTCAACGGAGATGATAACTCCGACAAAAGTAAACTTAGCGACCGGAGGAAAAGTAGCAGCAATATCAAGTCCATAGAGTTGAGTAAATCTTTTACAACAAGATGAGCTTTACATCACTCGTCAATCCCATCCTCTCAGTGTTTAACTGTGAATACTCAACGACAGCCAAGTGTGACATGTCTGCTTATCAAGAGGAAGATCAACCGGTTCCTAAGTTCTATTTTTCTCAAGAGCCTCCATCAACTGGTTCCTAGGCATTATCTCCCATTCATGAATTTTGAAGAGCCTCTGAGACTTGAGTGTGGAATGTTAATTGTGGAAGCAATGGATAAAGCGACATGATAAGAGTGGGATATTCTCTGATAAGAAACATAGCGTGAGGATGAGGAGTGACACAACTTCTATGGCCTTTGCGGAGAGCAACAGGCATGAGAGAGGTCATCCTGAAGAGGAAATAAAGAAATAGGAGAAGATGTTGCAGGTATACCTACTCACCTGGGCTAGAGGATCCTGATGGCACATGAAGATGAAAGAGATGCTCTGACAACCCTCGACTAATAGAGAACTGCTTATAAAAGGGAGGAATTCTGTGAAGCAGGAGGAGAGGAGTACACTAGAGATGATGAGGATCATGCAGAGACATCATAAACAGGAAGCAGGGGCACACATTAGAACTAGCATTCTCAATCAATGATTCAGTAGAGGGCAATGAGACGGAAGGCAAATGAACATTATATAGACGTGAAAAACTTCCTATATTTAGGATCATAACACTTATACACTTTCGAACTCGCATAATATCCAAGGAAATTATATAGAATAGCTTTGACCATTAAAGCTGCAAATTCACCAAACAAGTTACAGTCAAAAGAACCATGGAACAGTAAGATTGAGGAACATGCATCTAACATAGTAAAGATGGAGTAATCACCATGAGGTGACTGCTCTTACACTCAAAAACACTATTTGGTTAGAGAGAATAAGGACAGGAAAATTGATGCAATATGCTCATCTTGTGGAGATAGGGGAAAAAATTGAAGATGTGTATTCCCCACAATTAGTAAACTGTGAGTTTAATAGGTTGTCCAAATTGGGTTGTCCAAATTGAGTTTGGATAATGGTACAAAAAGTGATAATGGTGGAGAGAACTGCATCTTTATATTTGAGCAAGTACACCCAAGTACGCCTGAAATGGCCACCAATAAAAGTAACAAAGTATCTGAACCCATCAAAAGAAGTCAAGAGGGTCCCCGTACATCGTATGTATAATATCAAATAATGAGGTAGAACGATACATATATGAAAGATAGCTATAATGAGTATATTTAGAAAGCTCACATGTCTGACATTGAAATTTAAGTTGATCCTTTTTAGGTTTCAAACAAGGAAATAAATCTCACATCTCTGATATTGAAATTTCACTTGAACCCTTTTAAGTTTCAAATAGGGAAATAACAAACATAAGTTTTGGACACTAGCACGGCCAAGCCTAGCATGCCATATACTCAAAAGTATCAGGAATCAAAAAACTAGACTCGATGTAGGTAAAACAAGAGAACTTGAACAGAAAGTAGCAGGTCCATCCAAGTGGTAGAGCCAATCTTCTCTCATGCCCTATGTCAAAATCTGCCTTCTAGTCCACACGTCACACAATGAGTAGGAAAGAAAATTAGAGAACAATGCAAAGACTTAATAAGACAACTAAAAGATAGCAAATTGGTATTTAATTGAGGAAAATGGAGATCTTTTGGAAGGGAAGGATTGGTTGTGACAGGACCACTCCCTTCACTAATGATAGGGGTGTAAGAATCATCAGCCAAACGCACCGGCCTATGAGGATTCATAGGAGTTTATATAAGAAGGAAGAGTAGACTCACCAATCATAATCAGAGACGTTGGAGTCAATGACCCAAGCAGCAGAAGATGGGGAACAAATAACCACATAGTAGGTAGAGGACGTAGTAGTACCTGGAGGAGCCTGAGATGCCTTGAGAGTCTTTTGAATAACAACAATGGGTTCATGATGCGGGAACTTACTAAATGCAATGCTAGGGCAGAGATCAAAAATTAAAATTAATTCAAACAACTAAAATAACAATTTCTCTAAACAAATTGTCACAGAAATATTCTAGAATTCAATTGGATAATTTAATTTCGGCCCAGAATAGCGTTACTTTTCGTGTACATTCCCTATTGGATTAGAAGACTAGGGTTCTTAGCGAACGGCTAAATCTCTGATAGAGTTCTCTCGATACCGTACGAAAATAAAAGGCTAATCAATGATTTAACGAATATATGTAGGTTGATTTTGGATTTTATGAGATAAATATGCTAGATCTGGGATTTAATTAGGAAATAACTAAACTAGGGTTACACTACTTACGCAATCGTAATCAAAAGAAGATAGAGATAGAAGAAAAGCTGGCTTCGCACCAAACCGCAAGCGGGATCGAAGAATCGCTCTTCGTTTTGAGAGAATCACACCCTCACGAAAGTTTAAAACTCTCAAGTTTGCATAAGCAATTTTAATTCACCTAAAACTAATAATAAAGTTGTTTACAAGCCTTTAAATAGGCTAACCAAAACCCTAATACGAAATTAGAAGGTCCTAATGCAAATAAAACACAAAATGAAAATTTTTGACTAAAATAATAAACTTCCATCAAAATTCGCACGATTTGTCCCTAGCGTCGATTGATCGATTATATAAATATAAAATTTGTCCAAGTTTCTGTCCGAAATAGATCAATTAAAAATCTTGGGCGATCGATCAACAGAGAAAACAACTAAATCGCCTGACGCCACAGATTTAAATCGATCGATCGAAAATTCCTGCTCGATCGATCGACTGAGAAATATAATTCCGCCTTAGAATTTGTCCATTGTCCATTCTCGATCGATGGCTGGAGTCGATCGATCGACTGAATACTTTTCAGTCTTTCGCATTTAAGCTGATTTTCTTTCTTTCGTCTTTGATGATCTTCTTCCGCTTTCGATACGCCACTGATGGCTATTTGAATCTAATGTCCCCATCAACTCTCCTTGGGTTAGACAGATGCATCCCTGATGAATACTGGTAGTGATAGAGGTCCAAGAGATCCGGATCAATCTACTAAAACTCTTCCCTTGTAATCCACGTATTCTCTGAATCGAGCTTGTTCTTCTACTTGACCAAATACTTCTGAAGTCCCCGTTGGTTGGTGGACACAATTTGATCTTCCAACACATCTTCGATGATCTCACAAGTTTGCCGAGTAGGTGGAGGTAATGGTGTGGGTAGGGGAATAATTGGGGCATCGGATGTAGAAGGTTCAAAGGGGTTGGGTGGGATGGTTGAACGGTCATGGAACGAAACGAGAACATCCACGTTGAAAGTCGTGCTACTCTCCAATTATGGTGGAAAATCTAAGATGTAAGCATTAGAACCGACACACTTCAAGATCTTATAGGATCCAACACCACAAGCTTGTAACTTCTTTGCAACTCCTTGCGGGAATCGCTCGGGTCTATTCCGAACATCACAAAATCACCCTCTTGGAATTATTTGACCCGTTTATGAGAATCTGCAGAAAACTTGTATTTTTCATTGTTTGCATTAATTATTTTCTTAATCTCAGCGTGTAACTCATGAATGCGATGCGCAAATGTGGATGCAGACTCTGATAACCTTTGATGAATGGACATTGGAATGAGATCTGCGGGTATCCTAGGTTTATACCCATGCACAATTTGGAATGAACTCATGCCTGTGGTTCTATTAACAGAATTGTTATATGCAAATTCAGCGACAGGTAAGATGGAATCTCAACTCCTAATGTGCTCACCTACTAAACACCGTAACAAATTACTTAGACTCCTATTGACAAGCTCGGTTTGTCCATCAGTTTGGGGATGATATGCAGATGAAAATTGAAGTCGGGTCCCCATTTTGTGCCACAGTGTCTTTCAAATGCAACTCGACAAATTTAACATCGCGGTCAGACACTATAGTCTTAGGCAAACCGTGTAGACGAACGACCTTGCTAAAGAAAAGGGTGGCAATGCTACTTGCATCAGAGGTCTTTAAACACGCAATGAAGTGGGCCACTTTTGAGAAACGGTCGACAACGACGAAGTTGTGCTTTCGAAGGGTTTTGGGGAGGCCCAACACAAAATCCATAAACAGGTCTTGCCAAGGGGTGTGTGGCACCGGTAAAAGTGTGTATAATCCGGTGTTTTGCTTCTTTTGCTTTGCCAGTTGACAAACACGACACTGGCTGATAATTTTGGCAACATCTCGGGTGAGATTGGGCCAACAGAATCGGTCTTCAACCAATGCGGTGGTTTTGCTGCGACCAAAGTGGCTGGCAACCCCTCCAACGCATAGTTCCCAAACAAGATAGTCTCGTAAAGAAGTGCGGGGAATACACAATCGGAGTTTGAGGAACAAGTACCCTTCCTGTAGGGTGTACTTACTTTCTCTGACAGGTTGTCCACTCAAAAGTGAGGTATACTCTTCACCAAAATTCGGACATGTGGGATAATCCTCCACGAGGCGATCAAATCTCATTACCTCAACACTTAATGAGTGCAACGTTGCCACTCTGCCGCTAAGCGCGTCGGCAACTCGATTCTCCACACCAGCCCTATATTTCAACACAAAGGTGAACCATTGAAGTTGCTCAACCCATTTCACATGTCGTGGGTTCAACTTCTTTTGGGAACTCAAAAACTGAAGGGCTTCGTGATCCGAGAACAAGAGGAATTCATGTGAGAGTAGATAGTGTTTCCAATATTTAAGAGATTGTACTACCGCATATAATTCTTTGTCGTAGGTCGAGTATTTCTGTCTGGCCTCATTTAACTTTTCACTAAAATAAGTTATCGGGTGGCCCTCTTAGCTCAACACTCCTCCAATACCTACACCTGACACGTCACACAGAACCTCAAAGACCTTAGAAAAGTCAGGAAGGCGCATGACAAGAGCTTCCGTCATTCGAGACTTAATCTCCTTGAAAGCCTTTGTCGCAACAGGTGTCCATTTAAACTCTCTTTCTTATGCAATCGGTGATAGGGGAAGTTACCGTGCTGAAATTATGGATGAACCGCCTGTAGAAGTTGGCTAACCCATGGAAGCTACAGACTTCGTGAATGTTCTGAGGTTCAAGTCATTTAACGATAGCTTTGACCTTTTCGGGGTCCGCAGTCCTTCCTTCAGAGGTCACTACAAACCCTAAGAAGGCAACGCTATGTGACATGAATGTGCACTTCTTCAGGTTCGCGTATAATTTCTCTCCTTTGAGAGTTGTGCAAACTTGCCTTAAGTGGTCCACGTGTTGTTCCCTATTGTAGCTATAGATAAGGATGTCGTCAAAATAGACCACAAGGAACTTGCCTATGAAAGACCTCAACACCAGTGTCATGATACGCATGAATGTGCTTGGGGCATTTGAAAGGCCGAAAGGCATGACAAACCACTCATACAAACCATCTTTGGTTTTGAAGGCAGTTTACCATTCGTCCCCGAGACGAACTCGGATTTGATGGTACCCACTCTTCAAATAGATCTTCAAAAATATCGTGCCAGCGACCATCATGTCCAACATATCGTCCAGTTTCGATATTGAGAACCGATACTTGACTGTGATCTTGTTAATAGCGTGGCTATCGACACACATCCTCCATGTTCCATCTTTCTTGGGTGTGAGTAGTGATGATTTTCTTTCTTTCGCCTTTGTTGATCTTCTTCCGCTTTTGATACATCACTGACGACTGCTTGAATCTGATGTCTCCATCAGTTCAGATCAAAGAGTACTCGAGTCAAATACAGTATCAGTGTTGGCATAAAGATCTTCAGAAGAGTGGCAACTTGCATCAATAGAAGTGCAAACCAAAGTGTTGTGGCGGCCGCTACGACCTCCACTCCCCAACGACAATCTCCGTCGGACCTCCACTCCTTACCCCGAGACTCAATAGCAAGGGCAATATGCTCAGGAGTAGGAGTGGTACTAGATGGGGCAATAATGACACCTCGACGCTCATCCCAATTGATGGTAGAAAAAACAATAAGGGGAAAAATGATCAATAGCAAGTAGTTCAGTGGGTCAGGTCGGGCATTAAATGCCAGCCCATTATGAATCGGGCTTGCCTTACCTTAGGCCATACCCGACCCATGTCGGGTCGAGTCGCGGTCTATATAAATAAACTAATTTGATGGATTCGGGCCGAGTTCAGGTCGGGCTTAAACAGGTTGATTTTTAATCGCGCTTTCGAAACTAACCCATACCCAGTCGGCTTACTAATCGGGCCGGGTAAGCCCATTTATGCATTGGGCCACTTACATAGGCCCATACCTGGTCCATTGTGGCAGGGATCGACCTCGGCCCGTCAAGACCCATAGTAGCAAGTATTTGAGCTCTCAACTGCGCAAACTCGGGGCGCAATCCCATGAGGGAACAATAAATTTGCCGATGCTCGAGCCTACGGTAGCAAACTTGGAACCTTCTCCTAGATATTCAGATGGTGGCTCATACTGGCTAAGTTCATCTCACCTTCGTTGTAGATATCCAAAATAATCAACCGTAGATTTATCCCCTTGTTCGATACGAGATACCCTCACAATATAATTGGTAAATTCAGCAGTCATTCTTGGAATGTGCATACATATGAGTATGGACATCCCATTAACTATGTGCGGTGTCATGACACATGAACATATTGCATGGGCTCCCCCATGAAGTTCATAATCATCCAACGATAGTACAATTTTTGACTTCCCATAAAGTGTGGGTAGGGTGAAACATGAGCATATTGCATATGGGCTCCTCCATGGAATTCATAACCATCCAACAATAGTACAATTTTTTACTTCCAATTAAGTGTGGGTAGGGTCTGATGAGTGGAAGGGGTAGGATCTGATGAGCGGGAAGGATTAACAAGGATATGATGCAACTTGCCGCAGCTTCCCAAATACAGCTTTACGGAGCGGGTCCAAGAAATAAAGCTTTTTCCATCAAGATTGGCACTGGTAATCCCATGAGATGGATTGGGATCAGCTGAGGTAGTAACAAGTGGTTTTCGGCTCCATGATCAACAATACAATGGAGGCAAGGCACAAACACTAATCTAAAACTGTAGGGAAAACATCCACAAGCACAAACAGGCTCCAAACCTGACCACATAGAATAACTGCCCAATATGAGGCATAATCGACAGAAACACCCCAAAAAGTGCCTTTAAAAACTACAGAAAAACTAGAGCAGTAAATTGTGAGCAATGGATACGAGGTATACCCGAGGAAGATGACAGCACAAATCATCCAAAATGGCTCAATACCCTTCAAAATATAAGCAAACTCCTTCAGCATGAGAAGGATTCAACAATCACGATGAAAGAACGAAAAATGTGGGGAATCAAAAATCGATTCAATCCAACCCAGATTCGACGAGACAAGTGAGACCAAAAGGCATTCATGCCCAGAAAACTGTGAATCACTGGATTACGAAAAGGGCCTTTGAATCTCCAAAAAATACAACTCAAATATATGGTGCCCTTTACAAAAAAGATGCAGAATTAAATTATGATGCTGTTGATGGCGGTGTTCTGGTCAAAGAAAGTAAAATATATATAACCAGTTGACACCAGCAAGACGTCAACACATATTGGAGAAGAGATGGGTCCGGTTAAGGTGGCTCTGACACCAAGAAGAGATCAGTATCTAAAGATGTTCACAGTTGATTTACGTATTAGAGATTCGCATTAGGGGTGGGAGAGAGAGAGAGAGAGAGAGTAGAATGGCTTAGTTAGGGTTAGAGAGCCCCACTAGCACTATACCCTTTACAACTCACAAACCTAATATTACCTACTACACACCACAATAGCATCAATACAACATTTACAACTCACACAACCAAATACCCAATATTACCTACTACACATCAACTCTGCAATCAATCGAACATTACCCTCAATAAGTGGGACTGCTACTAATACCACTTAAAGGGTGGTTTTCATCCATATTTTGTAAAGAGTAGGGTGAAAACCTTCTTAACGTGTAAAATTCTATGGCGAGCAGCAAAGAAACGGGGCTGGTTTAGCCATTTGTAGCTAAAGAGGTTTTGATCCAACACCCATCCCTAAGCCTATTCCATCCCTCCAAAAAGAGTAAGAAGACATAACACATGAAGAATTGCCGAATGGGCTGCCTCTCATGAGACAAAATCAACATCATATGGATCTCATGCCAAGACAAACTTTACCAAAACTTCCACACTATTGGATGAGTCCTAAAGAGCATGAAAAGGTATCATGTCTAGTTTTCAAGGCACTGAAGAGTATGGAAGAAGGAATTTTACGACGAGGTGCACTCTCCGGAAGGAGAGCCATATGGACTGTTGGATACAGATTTGAAAAGCTGCACAAGGCATCATTAGAAGAATGTCCACAACAACTCACCGGAATCGAGAGTTCTATCAACCTCGGGAGGAGGATGCACTCAAGTGAGGCCGACAAAAAATAAAAAAGAGAAGGCATAGAGAATAAAAAGAAAGAAGTTGTCTGAAATTGTATGACAAGAACAACTCGCCAGAGTCGAGGTCTTCTCAACCCAGAAGGATGATGGCATTAGATGGAAAGAGGGGAGTTATTATAAAGTTGCCGCAGCAGCAGCAACAGGAGCTGTAAAGCCATAAAAATACGCTAGTTAATGGCCTGAAAGAGAGTCTATAACAAGGGTTTACTGGGTCCTAAAATGGACTCAAACTAAAGACGCACTTTGCCTTTAAACATTAGGGTTATTGGGTCTTTGATTCAAAGTTTATTGGCCCTAATATTTTTTCATAACGGAAGACTCAGAAAAGGACCTGAGATCTTACTATCCAAGACCAGCACTTGACCACTTCAAGTGATCACGTGCCCTATAAACTGAGATTAACGAGAGATAAATCTTGGGATCTCTTTATTCCAGCAACAGCTCTTAATTGCATAGTTAGAGCCCTAAAAGGTAGGCATTTATGTTGTTGCACCATTTTGTTTTTGTTTTACTATTTTGGGTCCTAGAAGAAAATAGGGTATTAACAACTAATTAGTTTGTATTTTGGGTTGCTTGGTGTCGAAGTCACATTAGGATAATATTATTACTGCTTTAGGGGAGGGCGACCTTGGTGCGATGGCAAGTGCTGTCCGCCCAAAGAGATAGGTCGCATGTTCGAGTCCTGGAATCAGCCTCTCCAAAATGCGGGTATGGCTGCCTGCCATCTACCTCTCCCAGACCCCACTGAAAGCGGGAGCCTTGTGGACTGGGTACGACCTTTTTTTATTACCGTTTTAGGGACTTTCTCTGGATTTTATTAGCTGGACGAAAACATTATTTTTAACTGTCTTTTGATAGTTGCTGCTGTTACAGAGTTACTAATTCATACTATTTCGTACTTCTCACTGCTGATTAGTGCTGGGTATAACTGTTTAAAGAGTTCATATTACTCTTGTTTATTAAGGATTTTTTCTGCTGTAACATACCTGAATACAGAGTTTGTTCATCAGATTTAATCCCAGATTCACAATCAATTGCTGTTTCAGTAGCAGTTAATTTACTGATTGTGTTTTACGCAATCATCTTGAAATAGAAGTAGGTTTCCATCTCCATTATTTCTGCAGTCTGGTTTTTGATCATTTGTGGCAATATTTTCATCTATTTGGGACTATTATGGTGTGGTCTGCATTATCAAAGGCGGTGCACAGGGCACTCTTCATTCACCTCACTGACCTTGGAAAATGCAAAGATATTTTCCAGTGCCAAATCAGCAAAAGTAAAAAAAACGTACTTTACAGATTTGAGCATTCATAAATTCCCACATGGTCAATCCTTGGGATTGACCATGTTTGCAGACGGAGAGAGACAGGTGCATTGCACTTGGTGCATGGGTTGGACTTCTTCCTCTTCCTCTTCTGCTATTACTAGTACTAATACTACTACTAATAATAATAGTCTGAATCCCCCTTGTGGCCACCCTAGGGATTTATATCCCATGCTAACTCGGCACGTGCCAACTTGGGGTGCGCACATGCCCCTGTGATTAGTGGGGTGCTCTAAGAGGCTTGGACACCCAGGTTATTAAAAAAAAAAGGAAAATAATAATGGTCATGATAATTTCCTCCATCAAAAATAGACAGACCTATGAAGGTAATTGCAAATCCATATTATAAATGCACATGAGTACAGATTATTCCCCCAACACTAAAGATACAAATAACCCATAAACCACAATTATGGAAATTTGCTAGAAAATGTAAATGGAGAGGCAAACAAACATCAGCAAGGAACAAGCATCCCTTGTTGAATTTTACTTGCAGGCTGAGCACCTTGCTGAGCCTCTTTTGATCTGCTGTAAGCTTTGTTCATCTTTAATGAAATTTATAGAATTACCCATAAATAACAAAATTTAAAAATCCCTTGTTGATTACATGCGTCCCACATACATATCAATGCTAGAAGGAGCATCCCGCATTCAGATTTGAGAAGAAATTCAAGAAAAACATATCAATATATGATTATAACAATGTAAGAAAACATCAACAAACTTTCCAAATGAATCTGAAAATGCCGCTGACGAATGAACATGCATCATAGATTCAAAGGAAACACTACAGTAGAATTTTTGTAGAATGCCAAAAAGTAAAAGATGGCAAGGACCTTTTGACGGATCAACAGACAGCATAGGCAATCACCATGCATGAGAATGTCCTTTGTACTTTTCATTGCATTCTCCTCCCAAGATACAGGCACCACATGCATATATCCATAAGTAGCAACCTATTGTATCATGCTTTCTTTTTCAGTTAGTATTGCACTAAATTAATAGAAAGAGATGAGGAAATATAGTGTGGTTATTAGCCATATGGTTCTAGTTCGTACTCATCAATCAGTACCATGCAAACAAAGGGCCAGCTCTTTATTGGATGAGAGATGACCCACACAACACAGGGCCAACCTTTGAACCGTCTTTTGTGGGGCATTTCTCATGAAGCACTTGACGCCTTGAATGCCTAGGTCATGCGCCACTTTGAGCTTTGATATATGCAAACAGGGGACAATTGATTGGACGGTCTGGATCAATGAGCAAGAGCACCTTCCACCAACTTCCATAGTGAAACCACCATGCTACAATTCCTCCATATAAAAACCAAGCTCAAAAGTAAAATTGCAAGACCCACCAACATATGGTCGTAGCGTCCTCCTTTTATCAGTAAGATTCATGACGGGGGCTTTCTTCGCGCATGTCCATGGATGAATCGTTGGAACTGTTAGAATTACCATCACGGTTCTGATGAGGAGTCGTTTCGTGATTCCGTGCGCCATTTCCATTTGGCAAACCACTGTTTGGATAATACCCTCCCTGGCCCATGTCAAAAGGCTGAAGGCTCCGCCTAACAGGACTCGATAGAGCATTTGAGAACATGGAATTTTTTGTTTGATCGGAATGCCCTGACCGAAGACCATGTCCCACTGTAGCCAGCGCAAAATCCCCACTTGACTGGGACTGATGGTGTTGAAATTGCAACCTCGGAGACATTGATCTGTCCTCTCCTCCATAGTCAAGCTCGTTCTGCAAGATAAGAAACGGTTCACATTAGGGTTTGTCAATGCTAGAAACTAAGTTATCCAGCTATAAAGGATCAGTCACCAAATTCTCCAACTTATGGATAAATTCACGAATAATTTGCGAATTTAAGGTTACACGAATTAATCACGAATTATTTGCAAATTTTTGAAAAATTCGTATGTTTCTTAAAACTTCACGAATAATTCATGATTTTTTTTCCAATAAATCGTGATTTTTAATATATTTTAATTTTGTACTTTTTAATCTTAATTTGACGCCGATCTTTCTCCAAGTTTTTCCCCGAACCTGCCGAATTTTGCAGAATTTTTCGAATTTTAACCTTACCAAACCCCGACTTGGTGACTATGTAAAGGATAAGGCCCCTGGTTCCAGACCAGAGTCCTTAAGATAAAGATTCTTTTAGCTACCTCTTCATACATCTATCGAAGAACTGAACAGTCAAATCATCATGGCATACCTCAGATGGGCCATAGTTCCTAAAAATTGAATCAATCTCCACTATTTGGATGTGCTGGTAGAGGATACCCAACCCGTTCACAAGCCAAGTATCTGCAGTGTCGAAGATTGCATCGAAAATGCATCTTCCCTGTGATTCAAAGAGGTGAAACGACTTTTAAATGAACAGTCGTCGTGTAAATCTCCAAAATCAGATTTAGCCATTCATTTTAAAGGTGTTCGACTGTTTGAATCACATGATCGACTCACCGGGTCTCCACATTGGGTCTCTTGCGTCATGAGGAATAATCTATGAAAATTACTGCCATAGGCATCCAAAATTATAACATGGTCACAATCTAGACTGGGAATGGGTCACCCTACGAAAAAATCCAAGTTGGATGGTCTAAATTTATTTATCAGGACCTACAAAAAAGCTCATTTCTCGTATGGTTGGTATTTGAAAATGTATGACCTGTCATTATTGAGCTATGGCCCGTCTCTGAGGGGGCCAAAAGATTGATCACTATGAATGCCAAGATTTGGCCAATAGGAGACTTTGTACATAATCGATATTATTTTCATAAAAGAACTCATAGAAAGGTAGTTGCTTCACTCCACTAATTCCAATCCCACAAAGGGTAATCACATTAATTTCCAGCACTAAAAGAAGCTTGTGTAACCAACAACAATCCACCTTTCAACAATTTTATTCAGAATATACACAGCATTTTAATGTCTTGTAATATTTATAAAGCACACTTTCCCTACAATTGATGAATAAAAAATACATGATAATCTTACACCATTGGCTCGTCAACTGCCTTTGGCAGTATAAAATTGAACAAATCTTTCTAGGGAGAGATTTCAGTCAATGGTAGAACATATGGGCAATGGACTCCTGGCCATCATTTAAACACCAAAATGGTGTTTAAATGTTCGTATACCATCAATGGTTAAAGATGTGGGTACTCCACACAGTCAAAGTGATAGATCATACATTTTTTTTTTGATAGGTAATAGAGATTATATTAGAAACAGCAAGACGTTGAGCAACAATACAACCCTAGTATACAGAAATCAAAACCGGAGAAAACAAAAAAAAAATAAAGCCAAAAGAACAACATCAACACACATGACAGCCACACCACAACGAAACGTGTCGCACTCAGCCCGGATCCCACGAGAAAGCATTGCGGCTCTCGCCACCCTCACCTCTCGTCACCCAAAATCTGACCAAGTTTGTGACCGCCTGTGACCACCTTAACGACCATCCCCACAGGTTTACTCTTATTCTCGAAAATTCTGGCGTTTCTTTCGCACCATAAACACCAGAAGACAGCTAACAAAGATGCGGTCCAGTATCCCCCACTCTCCCTGTCAATCCTCGCACCCGCCCAACTCAACACCTGCTGATAAGGTGTCTCTGGCACGACCCATCTAACACCAAGCGCCTTATACATTGCCGTCCAAACCTCGAAAGTGAGGCTGCAGTGCAGGAATAGATGGGCAGCGGATTCGACACCAGTGGTACACATCACGCAAGAATTCTGAACATCGAGCCCCCTCCGGATCAGCAAGTCCCTGGCAAGGATCCTGTCCTTGCACAACGTTCATCCAAAAAAACGAATCTTCAACGGAATAGGCAGCCTCCACAACCCCTTTCCCGCGAAAATAGTGAGTGACCGCCTCGACAACAGCCCATAATAAGACTTAACAGAAAATTTACCGTCCTTGTTAGGGTCCCAAATTCGTAGATCCTACCCCTGAGGATTCCGCTGCAGGTCATATAATTTCAACATTAGAGCCGCGAAGCAAACAAACTCACTATCTCTCAATGCCCTTCTTGTGCCAACCTCCCAAACATCCCCTCCCTGTGTGTGAGACACGAATTCGTCAATCATGCCCCCCGGGTTCGAAGAGATGGCGAAAATCGTCGGGAAATCATCCTTAAGGGGAGCCCCGTCGACCCAAACATCCTCCCAGAATCTGATGCGAGTACCACATCCCCACCGATACCACAAGCCCTTAGCAAAACTCCCCCAAGTGCTACAAACTCCTTTCCACCACATAGAGGACCCTCTGTGAACCGTGGGAGAGATTCCCCACCCACTTGGAGAAGTGTCATACTTCTCGGTCAGAACCAATCACCATAAATTGCCCCTCCTCAGCCCTCGCCGCTCTCCAATGCCATTTGCCAAGTAGAGCCAGGTTAGTCAATTTTAGGCTACGGATGCCCAAACCTCCACAAGAAATCGGCAGTTGACAACAGTCCCAATTAACCAGATGATATCTTCTTTGCAAACCCGATCCCTTTCAAAGAAACGACCGCTGGATTTGTTCTAGGTGGTTGACAATCTCCACAGGGCATCTAAAAATAGGCATCGAAGATGGCACGGCTTTGAGAAGAATCAACCTACCTCCATTGCTTAGCAGCTTCCCTTTCCAGGACGAAAGCCTCTGTTCAAACCTTTGCACCACCGGAAGCCAGTCCCGTGCCGTGGGCTTCCTCAACCCGAGGGGCAACCCGAGGTACCTAATAGGCAACTTCTCGCTAGCACAGTTGACCGTATCCGCCAACTCCTGAACAATAGAATCCTCAGCTCCAATCCCCGTGACAGCAGACTTGTGGAAATTAATCCGCTGCCCCGACACGGCCTCATACACCGAAAGAACCCCGGCAAGCGCACTGAACTCAGAGACATCAGTCTTCCCAAATAAGATTGTGTCGTCAGCAAACTACACAGATGCAAGATGTACCTTCCCTCAGCTCCCACCTACACATCGGATATCAGGTGCAACTCCCTGGCATTTGTCATCAGCCCCGTTAACGCCTCCCCAACCAGAATAAATAGGAACGGGGATAGAGGGTCTCCCTGCCTGATACCCTTGGAGCTCTTAAAATACCCAGTAGGAGTACCGTTTATCATCACCGAGAACTACGAAGAGGAGTAACATCCCAGCAACCACTTCCTCCAAGTCACCCCAAACCCCAAGCGACGTAGCATATAATTGATGTTCTCCCAATTGACCCGATCATACGCTTTTTCCATATCGACCTTCTAAATCGCAACCAGGATCCGCTGGATGTGGGCCAAATGGATGGTCTCGTGGGCCACTGCAACAAGATCCGTTAGTTGCCACCCATGAACAAAAGCCCCCTGGTTTCCAGAAATAATAGTACTCATCACCAGCCTGAGCCTATTAGCAAGCACCTTCGATACGATCCTGTACAGGCAGTTGGTGAGGCTGATCGGGCGATAACCCGCAATATTCTCAACCCCACACGATTTGGGAATGAGGGTAATGAAAGTGGAATTTAAGGCTCTCCCAATAAACCCGGACTAATGAAATTCACACATAACCTCCATCAAATCGGCCTTTATAGTCAACCAACAAGCACGATAAAACTCCATGGTAAACCCATCCGGACCCGGCGCCTTGTTCCTACCCCCACTCTTTATCGCCCGCCATACCTCTTCCTCAGTAAAACAGCCCTCGAGCCCCTTACTCACCTCCTCCGAGATAGACTTAAAAGGAAGTCCATCCAGCTACGGTCTCATCCCCCCCTCCTCCGTATATAATCGCTTGTAAAATTCCACAATACTCTCACGGACCTGGTCATACATTTTTTAGAGTTAAAAGGCAATGTGCACAAAAATCACATTTTTTTAGAGTTTTGAACCACCCAATCTGTGCACTCTACTATCAGCTGTTGTGCTTAGTTTTAATGGCTGATATTAAAGTTTGCCACTCTGATGGTTCACATTCACTTATGGGCATGATTCTTTGGCTAAAATATGTTCTAATGATGGATTGCCATCTGGGCAATTTAGATTGATCATAAATGTGCTCCACATGTCATAATAATAAACCACACTTCAATGGTGTCAGATCAAATTCTCTAGTCTAACGGTGCAAGACTGTTTAAACACCATTCGGTGTTTAAATGTCGGTCAGGAGCCATTATCCCTTCATAAGAATTGATAGGTTTTCCCTATACCATGCTAGGTTTCCAAAGAACTGTCGTTAAATAGTTTATCAAAATCAAATGCAATGACCCAATCCTACTTGCTTATGAAAAGTTTCCTTTCAACATATTATACAAAGATGTAAAATTAGGATAATTCTAATAGATAAAACAATAGATTTGTGTATGCTCCAGATAGGCTAAACCCTTCAAATAGGGCCCAATTAATTTATGTCAATTTACTCCAAAACTACCACAAAAGCTCATTGATTTCTGGTGTCTCTAACGAGGTTAGGAGTAACACCCAAAAGGTCAACGATGTTCGTGACTCCCACTTTATAACTGGAAAACCCCATGAATTACAAAATTAGGTAAATGTATAATTAAATTATTAAAAATCATCTTTCTGTGGGAAATTAGGCATTTCAATTACCAAATTTAGGTTCTCAAACACTGTTGATTCCTAAACCAATTCTATATGTTATTAAGCCTCCTAGGAACCCCATGAATTACAAAATTAGATAAATGTATAATTAAATTATTCAAAGTCATCTTTCTAAGGGAAATTAGGCATTTCAATTACCAAATTTAGGTCCTCAAAGGCTGTTGATTCCTAAACCAATTCTATATGTTATTAAGCCTTCTTGAGAGACCAATTTAACATCCTTATTTCTTGCACACTCTTCTATTCCATGTAGTAACTGAACAGGGAAAAAGAAATGCAAAGTCGAAATCTATCTATTCTACACATAGGAAGCACAATTTAATTGGGAAGCTCTCTAATGCGAAGGCAGTGATAAGGTGTTACAAGCTAGTGTTTAGACAAAGATTAAATATACCGTTGATAAGGTGTTACAAGCTAGTGTTTAGACAAAGATTAAATATACCGTGAGACGAAGTTGTTTGGGGAGCAGATGGAAGGGTAGGAAGTGGCCTCCACAACAAACTTCGTGGGATGTAGTTGGGGTGTACTCCCATGTTAGTATTGGAGTACCTCTTTGAATTGTAAGCTTCCTACCTCATCGCTTTCTTACTTCTTTCTTTAATATTTTTTCCCCTCTCTTTAATACTCGATTTCTTATTCCTTATTATACTTGATATTTAAGGTCATACCTGTGGAAAGGCTTGCCTCTTCGCATTGTAAAACAATCAAAGACTTTATGGGATCTAGGGATGAGATCTAGTGGTTGAAAGATTTGATTAAAAAAGGGGGCTTTATTGTTGAAAGGGGAGAGTGATAATTATAAAGGCAATCCTCATAAATTTGCCCATTTACTTCATGTCGATGTTTGAAATATGCCCTCTTGATATAGTGTAAATTGGTCGCTTCTGCCCACTGCAATTTCATGGGGGATTTTGACGGAGCAGAAATCGAAGGATTTTCAATAATAAACTTCAGTTTCCATTGGGGACTTTGCTCCATTGGTGGTGTTTGGGCTCGTGGCACTGCTCAGCTGACACTTTTTCTGAGATCTGTGGAGTGGAAAAGTTTCAACCCCCCTTGAGTGACTACATCTTTTTGGGGCCTTTTCCTCTATGGGAGGGTCCTTTTCAGACTTGTTTCCCTCTTATTTGGTTCTATTTTGTTTCATTGTTTTCTACTCTTGTTGATTTTTCTGTTCTTTTGTCTTTTGTTGGGTATAGCAATCCCTTATATTGTTCTATTTGGTTTCATTGTTAGTTCTCTTTCCTTTCTTTTTTTATGTTCTTTCCTTCATCTGCTGCTAGGTGTAGCACCTCACTGTGCTCCTCCCGATTCTTTGTTTCACGTTTTAATGAAAGTCGTTTACCAATAAAAACCAAAGAAATGCAGAAGTACATACAAAAGTGTGGTTTCTTGCTTGCAGTGATTCCATCACATTGGATAAGCCTTCTCACACTTAGAAAAATAAGATAAATGGGAACTAAGTGAAGAATGAGAACAACTCAAGGAAAAAATGCTGGGAAAATGATCGAATCAGAAAAACCTGTAGGTAAGCAACTATATCAGCCCCAGTCGCTCTCGAGCCCTCCTCATGTTGTCTCAAGATCCACTGGTACAGTTTCTCCTGCATAAGACACAAATCCTTGACTAGTTAGGGATTTAATGAATTTATCAGTAGACTCAATTCACTATCATACACAATTATTAGCAGTGAAGTATGCTATCTTCATTAGAAAAAAATAATGTATGAGAAGGAGAAGACCAAAAGCCAAAATTTATAACATGTTACAGAGTCTCAACAACTAAAAAATCCGCATCAACACCCTTGTAACCTATCCCATCTTTGAGAGAATTCCCTTAACAAGGATACGAACACAGAAAAGAGAAGCCAACTAAATAATGTTGAACCAAGTTAAAGACACACTTCTAAGGATGTTGTGATGTGGTCCAAAATCCAACATAAACAAAAATATATCTAAATTCAATGAAAGATCAATAATTAGGGGAGGATGTTTTATGTAACATGTTTATGAGTATCTATAGAGTAGTATTGGGAAGAAAATTTTAGGTAAGGATTGTTATAATTTGTTTATTTCTCTCATGAAATTGTAATTATGGCTCGAAGAGTAAGTGTGTTTCGGGAATCATAGTTCGAAGAAATATTAGGAACGAGCGAATCATTCATTTTCAAAACTTGATATACATGCCTGAGTAGGTAAGTCGTCCACAACATGTTATTGTATGGCAGATCTATACATAGAGAATCATGAAGGCATTTTTTGCCAAATGAATTTTCTTCTTTTTTTTCTTTTATGGTCATATGGGATTGAACCCATGACCTCAAAATAAGTCTCCAAATAATTTACAAGTGGTTGAGGTGTTTCTTGGATACCTATTGGAATCAGGGAGTAGAAACAGATGTCGCAAAACTGGAAGGCATCCTGATCTTTAAAATTTTGCCTATATTCCCTCCACAGTTGGATGGGAAACAAATAATGAGTTTGGAAATGGGAGATTCAGCTTCAATTCTTGAACAAATCGGTACCATCCAAGACAGGATACAAGCAACTTAACCATATCAATGTTGGAGATGGTATGGTGTGTTAGAAGTAAATGTGCAAGTGTCTAGAGTTAGAGGTGTGGGTTTAGTCTCACATCCTTTAAGTTGTAAAAGAATGTGTGAGGGAACCTCTATATAAAGACTACTTCCTTGTATTAGTTATTCCAAATATTAGTCCTTTGTGGTTTATTGTGCTCTCTTCTCTCTCTTCCCCCTTCTTCTCCATCTCTCTTTCTCTCATAAACCCTAATGGGTATTCTCTTCTTAGTTATTTCCCTTATTATATTACTCAATTATTAGTTTTAACATGGTATCAGAGAGGGTTCACTCCGCACATTGCATCCAGCCTAGGGTTTTGCCAACAATCTCGTTCATCTTCATTCAAGGTCCAGATCTACTGTTATTGCAGCCACCAATCCAGATTTTTATGTGAGTTCTCTTTCCCCTATGGCTACATGGTCCAGTTTTTTTTCTTTTAAGGGGGGAATAGGAGGAGATGATGATGTAGAGAAGGAGAGTTATTCTGTAGCAGTCATTGAAGGCAAGAAAAAAAAGTGGGTTGTTGTGCAGCCATGGTGGGATTAAAAAGATGCCTAGCAGGTGTTTGGTGAAATTCTTGAGTGGATTTCAGGTGTTTGGTGAAATGCCTGATGTGCAGCCATTAATGTTGAAGTGCATGTTTTAAGTTGGGGTTTTAAATCTTTTTTGCTACTGTCGGAATGCGGTTTGTATTGAAGGTTATCATGAAGGGGAGATTCATTGTTTCTGAGCAGTTTGCAAGTTCCTTATGAAGATCTATTTGCTGTTTTTTCAGTTGTTGTACTGTTGCTCTTTGGTTGTTGTTGTGGAGCTCTTTGAAGAGACAACTTAAGATAATTTGAAGGTCAATTTTTTGTGTGTTTCATGGAGTTGTTCTTTTAGTTTTTTTCGCTGATTATGGATTGTAATGGACTGCAATCTGTTTTTGGACTGTTTAATGAATTGTTTCATGATAAAGAATCATGCTCACATTGTAGGTATTTTATGAACAGACTGAGTAGAGATGTTGTTGGCTGCAGAATTGATTGTGCTAAAGAAACATGCTCACATCGCAGATGTTCGATAAAAGGACTGTGAGTAGCGATGTCGTTGACTGCAGAATTGTTGTGCTAAAGAACCATGCTCGCATCGTAGGCATTCGATAAAATGGTCGTGAGATGTTGTTGGCTGCTATATAGTAGCCACCATGTTGTTGTAGCAGCCAATGGAGCTGCTGACTGACTTACTCTGCTGCATTGTTCATCTGTTGACCAGCTGTTTGATGAAATGAAAGATTTGATTTCCTGCATTGTTGATCTGTTGACCAGCTGTTTGATGAAGTTGACTGACTTGATTTGTTGCTGCTTATCAATCCAATGATTCATTTGTGCTATTGAGGCTCACTCTTAGTTGTAAAAAATATTTGATGGTGTTATGATGAAATCTATCAAAACATGCTGTAACCTGTGTGGCTGGAATCTGTGAACACCAGTGGTGTTGTGGGTAATCTGCAGTGGCATTGTGACTCTTTTTTTGTGGGCTATGTATACAACAGCTTGTGTGTGGAGGAGTTTAGTTATCAAAAGTGTTGCCTACATGGTGGTTATTGAATTGTCTCTGAAGGCTTTTGGTATTGTTTGCTTTGAAAGTGCCTTGTAGACATCTTCAGCATTAAGGTTTCTCAAGTATGGAAGGAAAACAAGTTGTCATTGGTGGTAGATGTTAGTGAAATTCAAAGTGTGAAGTGATGGATGGCTGCCGATTTGAACTAGCTGGTTGGACTCTTGTGCGTTATAACCCCCCAAGTTTCTACAAGTACTGTAAAAAGGCTCATGTGTATCTTGTAACACCCTTAGATTGAATTTAGGTATGATCTAATGGTGCCAAGAACAACCATTGTAAGAGGTAGTAAGCCTCCGATGGGACCATAGAGAGAGGCCATAGCCACGTAAAAAGATGAAACTAACCGATAGTTGGATCGTAGTGTGTACCACATGATCGCTTGAGTGCGGTGGTGCACCAAGACGTTAGGTGTTCATAGTAGGTACGACATGGCCACTTATTGTATCTTGGACACCAAGTTAAGACCATATTGGTTGTAAGGAGGAGTTGATGATGTAAAGACTTTCATGTTTTTATGGACAAGTTGAACTTCCACATCATGGAAGATTCAACTTGAGGGGGAGTGTTGGAGATGGTATGGTGTGTTAGTAGTAAATGTGCAAGTTTCTAGAATTAGAGGTGTGAGTTTAACCGATTGCAAGCGCACAATGGAAATTGTAGAACTAGTATAGGATCGTTCGCACGAGGATGTTTGGCAACACAGTGTTAGTCTATTTAAGAAATTTATATTTATCTTTAAGGTCCTAAACTACTTGAGAAATATGAATAAAGAATGGTTTCTTAAACTAATTTTTGCAGAAAATAAATCCTAAATCCTCCTTCAGATTGTGGTCGTCAATCACAATCTTCAGCTATCGGATGTTTACAAATTTAAAATACCGTTACACCATGTATCTAGTCTCCTAGCATTGGGCATCAATAAAACTAGAATTCTATTAATACAGATTTAATCTAATCAACAATCTACCAGAAATTTGAGCGTCAATCAAACTCCAGAAAATTGAAGATGGAAAAGTAAAATCCGTTACACTAATCTGCAAATTCCAACCTGAATCGTCAATTCAAATTAAAACTTGAAGATGTTTACAGAGCAGTAAATTGCATAAAAATAAATCTAAACTAGAAAGCAAATAAAATATATCTTTCACCCCTCAGCCGCAGTCGTCAATTGCTTCTAAGAAACTACAGATATCTACACTAATCTTCCAGCTCTCAATCTCAATCGTCAATTGTGATTAAGGAACCTTGGATATCTAATCTACAAAGCAATAAAAATCACTTAAGTTGTAAAAGAATGTGTGAACCTATGAGGGAAGCTCTATATACAAGACTCTACTTCATTGTATTAGTGATCCCAAATATTACCAATATGGTCATTTGTGGTTTATTGTGCTCTCTTCACTCTCGTCCCCCTTCTTCTCCATCTCTCTCTTGTAAACGCTAATGGGTATTCTCTTCTTAGTTATTTCCTTTATTATATTACTCGACTGTTAATTTTAACAATCAATAAGAAAGAAAATGACTTGACAGATAGAATAATTAGAGGGAGTTGGTAGAGATTCTTTGCACATTAGGAATATGAAACCATAGATTTTTCTTAGAGATTTTCAGGGAAGGTTGTATTAGTGCTCTTGTCATGGGTGGTTTGGATTTAGGAATGTGTTGCATGTTTCAATTTTAATACTCTTTACAACCTCTTTACCACTGCAGAACAATTTTCTACAAAAACAACAAAAAAAAGAAAATTCCCAATTCTTCAATATGCAATTTCCGTTATGCATAAGTTTAGAGGTGAGCATCTATTCTTAATCTTCTCTCTACACCCCATAAAGCACGCAAGTTGTGCAGGATGATATTAGAACATATAGTAGCTTCAATGCAATATCAGAGCTCGGTAACACATATACATATTGTTTCTCTCAAGCAATATAAACCTTTGTATGAAGCATTTTTCATTGGTTTATCATCTGGGACAAGGTTATATCAAATGATTCCGAAATTATTGTTTTGGTATAAGATCTGGCCAAGAGTATCCTGATGCCAAGATTATAACCCATAGCAAAGCATGTCCCTTAAATGTACATATCTAATAGAAGTCATTGATAAGACATAACAAAATATATACATCTTCATTAAGATTAGCGACAAGAACAAGAAGATCCTAAATAGCAAAATAAATAAGTCATTAATTAAGATTAACAATGAGAACAAGAAAACATAACAAAATAAATGTCTCTAATTAAGATTAACAATGAGAACAAGAAGACTACAAAATAAACTTGTCTTTAATTAAGGTTGTTAGCATATTTTTGTCTCAATCATGGCTAAAATTTAGTTATACTCCCATTAGTGTATGCAACTGCCAATTATACAGCTCAATTGATCCGCCAAGGAGTCAACTGACTTCAGGCCACTTCTCAAAAGAACTTTGCAAAGAAAAACAGCAAGAACCACCTGAACCGACATCACATGCCGACCTGTTGATGTCTGTCAAAATATCTTGGGTGGACGGCAGCACAGCCAACTGCGATCTGCAGATGACCATGATGATGACGGTCAACTATTGTGGGTGGGCTGCAGCACAGCCATCCCCGATTCGCGGACGACCGTGGCAGACGTTCGCGCGCACAGACGGTTGTGGAAGTCGATTGTGCATGGGCTATATGAACACATCAAAGTGTGTTTTGTTGTAATTCTTTCGGAATCCAAACTACTTACACTTATAATCCGAAATAAAATTATAACCCTAACTCCTTGAGTTACTTCTTATATATCATCACCCTTTGTGTAAACTCAAGGAGATCTTGCCAATTGCCATTCATCAAAAAAAGGATTAGAAGCTTGTAAGACTCAAGTTGTGTTTGCTCGTGACTCGAGTGGATTAACGTAGGACACGTTGATTGAAGCCGATAACCATCTACATTGTGAAAGGACGTTCGTGGGACTCGAACGTTGTTGGTAAGCGGAGTGTTCGGAACATTCATACATCACCGTAAATTTTATATTTTTCATAGTGGATTGTTTGCCTTGGACCTGAGATAGATCTCGTGGTTTTTCCCCTGGTTGGGTTTCCACGTTAAAATCCTTGTGTTGTGTGGTTGTGATCATATTGTCTTACATTATTACTTCAGTAGTTAAATTCTTGATTACCAGAAATTTCATTTGGTATTAGAGCCGGTATACTCGATTTGTTTTCTAACGAACCGAGTGTAATGGCCTCTTTGGGATATCAGGATCTTCCTAGAGAAGGTGCTTCAACGACTAGACCGCCCCTTTTTTATGGTTCAAATTATCCATACTAGAAGGCTCGCATTAAAGCCTTTCTTATCTCCATTGATCCTCGTGTTTGGTATACCATTGAAGATGGTTGGACTCCTCCAACTACCACCTCGATTGAAGGAGAAACTACTAAGACCACAGTGAAACACAAGTCTTTGTGGACTACTTAAGAATTTGATGCTCTTGGATACAATTTCAAAGCTCTCAATGCCCTATTTGGTGCAGTTACTGCATCCGAATTTCGACGAATCAATACATGTACCATTGCTAGGGACGCTAGGAAAATTCTTGAGACTACTTACGAGGGCACTACCCAAGTGAAGATTTCCAAGTTAAAAATGTTAACTACTCAATTTGAGAATCTTCGCATGGAAGAAGACGAAAAGTTTTCAGATTTCTATGCCCGTCTAAAAGATATTGTCAATGGATCCTTCAATTTGGGAGAGCCAATTACCACTTCCAAAACTGTTCGAAAAATCCTTCGATCTTTGCCTAAACAATTTAGGTCAAAAGTTAATGCTGTTGTGGAAAGCAAAGACATTGATAATCTCAATCTCGACGAGCTTGTAGGTTCTATACAAACCTATGAATATGAAATTCAAGAGAGTCATAGTTCGAGAGGTGTTGCTTTCAAAGCTTCAAAGGAAGAGTCAGAATCAGATAATGATCAGGATGACTCCAATGAACTTGCCCTTCTTGTTAAAAAATTCAAAAAAATCTATAAGGACAACAGAAATACACCTTTCAAGAAATTTAAAAAACTTAATCACTTCAAGCCGTTTGAAAAAAGGTCCTTGAAAGAATCATCATATCCCTTACAATGTTACAAATGTCGTGGTTTTGGACATTTTGCTGTTGAATACCCAAATCGGAAGAAAGATAAATTCAAATCCAAAGCCATGACAACTTCAAAAGGAAATGAGATTATAAATGAATCCTCATCTGATGACTCAAGTGAAAACTCTCATGGATTCAGGGCCGCCTCTGTGAATGAGCTCAATCTTCATCAGTCTATTAACACTTCTCACTGTGGAAGTGTTAAACTTCAAAGCCTAACCTCTTATGAAGAATCAAAAGGTGAAAGTTTGGGTATTCATGAGGCTTTTGAAAGTCTATACAAGGAATGTATTTGACTTACCAAGGATAAAACAAAATTATCCAAGGAAATTCACAAGCTAAAGAGTACTTCAAATACTCTGAATGCACAACTAGAAACCCACTTGAGCATTAAAGAAACAATGGAAAAGGCCATCGAGTCTCTTCAAGAAAAAGTGAGGTCTCTACAAATCAATTAAGAAGAACAGTGTAGTAACTATAAGTCTCTCATTCTTGAAAATGAGAAACTTAAAAAGTAAAGTAATCACCTCCTCATTAAAATTCACAAATTTTTGCAAAGGTGATGAAAAACTTGAGAACCTCCTTGGCATGGGTCAATCTAAAACAGACAAATCTGGAATAGGGTATGATAAATTTGCTTCTCATAATCAAAAACCTAACTCCAATACTACACCCATGCTTGTCAAGGCTACAACTGTTACTTCTACCAATCAAGGCATTGGGTAAGAACAATTTGCTCCTCATCATTTCTTGGTTAAAAATAATCATTTGGGTCATCTGAATGACTCAAAATCCATTCTAGGAGTTGTACCGGAACAGGTACAAAGTAACCCAAAGCCTAACCTCGAGTCTTGGGAAAAAGGGTTCCTATCTGTTATACCTGCGAAAGGAAAGGTCATGTATATTTGATCTATCCTTATCATTATAGGAATTTTTCTTCTCCTTATTCCTTTTATTGGATTAACAGGGAATTGGACCAACAATTTTAGTCAACACAAATACAATAGGGTAGATTATAAATGTGCTCCTGCCAATCCTAAAATGAAACAGGTTTGACCTAAACCTAAATACAAGCGTGTGTGGGTTAGGAAAGAAGACCTGTTGGCTCCAGATGCCCACATCTCACTTAAAGCCTGTGAAGTGTCGAGATGGTTTCTTGACAGTGGATGCTCACGACATATGACAGGTGAAAAATCATATTTTTCATATCTCAGTCATGTGATGAGGGTACAGTGACCTTCGATAATGGAAGCTCATGCAAAATCAAGGGAAAAGGATCTACTAATCCCCCTGGTTGTCCCAAACTGAATGATATTCTTTACGTTGAAGGACTCGAGGCTAATCTCATCAGCATTAGTCATTTGTGTGATGATGGAATGCACATTAACTTTTCAAGCAAAACTTGCACAGTAGTGGATACTAAGGGAAAAGTTGTGTTAGAAGGGATCAGATCTTCTGACAATTGTTATAGTTTTATTGATCCCCATGAAACCACCTGCTTTTTGGCCAAGACAAGTAACGTAGAACTATGGCACAAAAGAATGGATCACATGAATACTCAAGATCTCTGCAAACTTGCCTCAGAACAACTAATTAGAGGTCTGCCTAAACTAGGAAAACCAACTGGCTCTATCTGTAGTGCTTGTCAAATGGGTAAACAGACAAGAGCATCTCATAAAAAGGTGAATACTCCCATGTCAAAAAAGGATCTTAGAACTATTACATTTTGATCTAGTTGGTCATATGAGAGTAAGTAGCCTTGGTGGAAAAAGATATATCCTAGTAATGGTAGATGACTTCTCAAGATTCAGTTGGGTTGCATTCTTGAGAGAAAAGTCACAAGCTTTTGATGAATTTGTCATCATCGCAAAGAGAACTCAAGTCGAAAAAAATCGACCTATCATTCGGCTTCGAGGCGATTGTGGAAAAGAAATTGATAATTCTTGTTTCCATGAATTTTGTTCTTCACATGGAATAAAACATGAGTTCTCTGCCCCTCACGCACCACAACAGAATGGGCTCGTTGAAAGGAAAAATTGTGTTACAAGAATGGCATGAGTAATGTTGAATGCCAGTAACATAGCCAAAACCTTGTGGGCTGAAGCAGTCAGTATTGCTTGTTATGTGTCAAACAGGGTCTATCTCAAACCTAATACATCCAAAACTCCTTACGAGATTTGGAATGGTAAAAAACCCCAAGTTGGTTATTTTCGCGTCTTTGAAAGCCCCTGTCATATTCTAAGAGAGAAAGAGAGAGAATCTCTCAGTAAATTTGACTCCAAGACAGACCCTGGTATTTTCATTGGTTACTCCTTGATCCTTGAACAGTCGAGCTTACAGGGTTTATAATTTAAGAACCCTCACCGTTATGGAGTCAACTAATGTGATTGTAGAGGATGTCAACTTTGAGCCTATCACAGTCTGTGACAAAGAGGATGAGATTTTTACTATCTCTAATTCCCATGGAGATCCTGATAAGGGGGAGCATTCAAATGATGATATTGATACTCCCTCTACAGCTCCGTGTGATGACAAAACGTCAGACATTGAAGTAGTAAATAATATCTCTCCAAAACCTTCTAGAACAAGGCCAACTTATGCTAGAGATATGAAAAATCATCCCTCGAGTGCCATCATTGGAGAAGCATCTGCTGATATGATGACCAGGCATAAGTTGCAGAGTTTGAAAATTATTTTTTGCAATATTTGCTACACCTAATTTGTAGAACCCAAAAACATCAAAGAAGCTCCTCTTGATCCACACTGGATCTTTGTTATGTAAGATGAACTCACCCAATTCTCTAGAAATGAGGTATGGGAACTTGTACCTAGACCTTCAAACAATCGTATCATCGAAACTAAATGGGTTTTCAAAAATAAAACTGATGAGAAAGGTAACGTTGTTCGAAATAAGGCTAGGCTTGTGGCTCAAGGATACACACAGGTGAAAGGCATAGATTTCCATGAAACATTTGCCCTGTAGCTAGACTTGAGTCTGTCCGAATTCTATTAGCTATGGCTTGTAGCTTACGTTTCAAGCTATATCAAATGGATGTGAAGAGTACTTTCTCTCTAAAGAAGTCTATGTGGAACAGCACAGCCAAAAGGATTTGAAGATCCACATCGACCTCAAGATGTTTGCAGACTTAAGAAAGATATGTATGGTTTAAAACAAGCACCTCGTGCTTGGTATGAAAGATTGTCTCGATACCTGATCCAAAATGGTTTTCAATGAGGAAGTGTGGATAAAACTTTGTTTTTAAAAGAAAAGTCTAGTCATCTGATTGTAGCTCAAATCTATGTAGACGATATCATCTTTGGTTCCACACTTGATGAATTTGCTCATGAATTTAGTAATATAATGAAAAATAAATTTGAAATGAGCATGCTTGGTGAATTGACTTGCTTCCTGGGATTACAAATAAAACAATGTGATTCTAGTATTTTCATTACCCAATCCAAATACGCAAAAGAACTTGTCAAAAAGTTTGGTTTGGAATCATGTAAACCTGCTCGTACTCCAATGAGTACTTCTGTTAAACTATCCAAAGATGTGTCTAGTACTCTTGTAGGAGAAACTCTCCACAGAAGCATGATTGGAAGTTTGTTGTATTTAACCGTCGAGTTGACCAAACATATCCCTCGGCGTGGGCATGTGTGCAAGATATCAAGCAACTCTGAAAGAGTCTTATTTAACCATTCTTAAAAGAATAATTAGATATGTTAATGGGACTCTAAATCTTGGATTGTGGTCTCCTTTTGATACTACTTCTCAAGTAGTGGGATTTATTGATGCCGCTTGGGTTGAGAATTCAGATGATCGTAAAAGCACCAGCAGTGGTTGTTTTATGTTGGAAACTGGCTTGTTTCATAGCACATTAAGAAACAAGCTTCAATATCTCTGTCAACTGCTGAAGCAGAGTATATTGTTGCTGGTAGTTGTTGCACTCATCTTCTTTCGATGAAGCAAATGTTGTCTAACTATGGGATTATTCAGAATGTTATGACACTCTTCTGCGATAATACCAGTGCCATTCGTATTTCAGAAAATCCTGTGTTCAGCATTCAAGAACAAAGCACATCGATATCCAACATCATTTCATACGTGAATTGGTCGAAGAAAAAAATATTCTTCTTAAGCACAGACACTGATGTGCAACTGGCAGACATTTTCACAAAACCTCTGGATTTAGCTCGTTTTGAAAATCTTAAAAAATCCATAGGTCTGTGCATTATCGATTGGTTTCTTTCCATTTATTTTTTGTATATATCTAGTTTTTATTTTCATTTAAAGGGGGGGGGGGGGGGGGGGGGGGCAATATCTAATCTGATAATGTCTTATGCTTGCTTATGTCACTTTTGAGAAAAATTCCACGACAATCTGATTATGTCTGAATTATTGGTACTTGGATCAACGTAAACCAGTAACATGTTTTCTTATGATTACTATTCATATATATCATGCTTTTTTCTAACACTTCTCACATCAGCTATGTGATCCATTACTATACATAATGTTTGTAATTCCAAGAATACTGAGCTTCTTTTATGTATCTGCTCTAACCCTGAATCTTAAACCAAGCTAGCTATCTTCAACAAAAAAACTCTCAACTCTACCATTAAAATAGCCTAGCTCAATAAGCCTACTCGACTCGAATTATTAAGTCTGAAGGAGATCTCTTTAACTTAATGCCCTAATTCAACTGAATTGGGAGTCATTGACCTAACAATCGCTAAATCAATCGAGTAGAAAGCAAGAAAAAGGGCAAAGCAACCAGTATTTATCCAGCTAAATTATATTTTGTCTCCTTTGTCACCTGCTTAATAACGTAGCCTCTTTGACTCAAGTAAGTAAATCCTTTGGGGTGTCTTTACACCTATAGCCCTATATCAACTGGTAAAGGGTATATTGATCTAAAGCTCACTACAAAGGTCAATTAGAAAGCTTTAAAAAATTAAGCATTGCACTGTCACAAATATTGTCCAATTGACTTACAAACATTGTTTATAGCTAATTTGATCACATGCTCATGATGATAAGATTAGTCTAAATATAATATATAAATTTAAAATCATGATTTTACATGCAACCATTGTAATAACCCGATTTTTCCTCATGTTGACTTGTTGACTTTTGGGAAGAATTGTTGATTAGTATGATTAGTTTTATCATGATCAACCCTTTGACCCGCTGAGACGCCATCTCGGGCCTATCTTGATAATAATATACGTAAGTGCATATGTATAAGTGTTGAAACATATAATGCATTTATTTAATACATAGAATATTGTTTTGAACATTATAATCAAGTGGCATGTGCAATCGGGTGCGACTATGTGCACCCGAGACTAACTCAAGCCTGAATCCTAACGGCAGACCCAGACACAGGGACCCTACCCTGTTCCATTTGTAGGAAAATCATAATTGTACATAATTTATATATATACATACTAAGAGATGGTGTGCCATTGGTATTGTAACCATTTGGTGTGTGGTGCTAGATGTACACACAACATATTGGGTGTTTTTAAGGCACAAGATAGTAAGACCCTCTTAAAAAATAAATGCCGAAAATCCAAACTGACCTGGTACCTAATTTGTAGAGTTGCCTTTAGCAACTCCTTTACCGAGTGATTTAAGGAATCCCAAATTTATGAGATTTTGTTACCTAATGGGAATGTGCCACGTGGCATTCTCCAAATTAGCACATATGGGACTCTTGAGAGCCCCATCTCCATACAACTCTCTCTTGCTCTCTTCCTCTCTCTTTGTTAATCCCATTTGACGACTTCACTTTGCAGTACGAGTGACCCAGATATCACGAGATTTTGATAATCGTGGCAATGCACCTGGACCATCCATCTCATACCATGCACAACCTTCACCATCTTCTTTTGCGGCCCTCATACTGGCTCAACACACAACAACAGCCCCAAGCACTGCTCTATCTCCATCCGATTTGTCGATGAAATAAAAAGGATGCGTAGATCCAACTTGAAGTTCCACGCCAATGCACACAACACTAGACTCGCGCCAATGTACATGAATCAAAAATATGGCAGCCGCTATCGAGATCAGTTCATATCCTCATTATTACGTCTTGCAAATCGGACACACAATGATGACTACGAATTGCACCATCAATGCAATAACACCACAGCAATTTGGGATCGACTCCTTGCGACGCTAGGATCACAGGTAGGGATAACTCTTGTGCCCTTTTTCTTTTTTTTCTTTTTTTGATCAGTAATAGAGATTATATATATGAGCAGCAAGGCACTGAAGACCAATACAACCAAAACAGGGGCAAGCAAAAAGGAATAGAAAAACAACAACACTCGGGCCCCAAAAAAGAAACCGGCCCACTTAACCCGGATCCCAAAGGAAGAATCACTATCACCCGCCCCATCTCTCGCGACCCAAAATCTAACCATCTCCGATACCAATCTAATAACCATACCCACAGGTTTACTTTTCTTTTCAAAAATTTTGCAATTCCTCTCGCACCATATGCACCACAGAACGGCGAACAATGTAGCCCTCCAAAGGTCCCTTCTCTCCCCCTCCACCTTGACAGCATCCCAACTTAGCAATTGCAGATAAGGCGACTCTAGCGTAACCTAGCACAACCCAAAGGATTTGAGGATGGCACCCCAAATCTCGCAAGCCACTCTGCAATGGAGGAAGAGATGAGCAGTAGACTCCTCCCCGTCAGAACACATCACACACACGTTCGGAATATCTTTACCCCTCCGAATCAGTTGGTCCCTGGTTAGAATTCTATCCTTACAGAGCGCCCAAACAAAGAAGCGGATCTTCAAAGGAATAGGATCACTCCACAACCAATTACCTTCAAATTTGATGAGCAGGCGACGCGAAAGCCAGCGGTACAGAGATTTGACGCTGAATTGCCCTTCACGATTCAGGACCCAAACCCTTTGGTCATACCCTCGGGAGTTCTGTTGCGTCTCGTATAGCCTTCTCAATAGGTCCAAATAGCTCCCTACCTCATTGTTCCTGAGAAACCTTCTAGTGGCGACTTCCCAAACCTTCCTCCCATTGGTAACTGAGACAAACTCATCAATCCTTCCACCTGGATTCGAGGATATAGCGAAGATGTCCGAGTAAGCAGCCTTAAGCGGATCCATATCCAACCAAACATCCTCCCAGAACCGGATGCGTGTTCCACACCCCCAACTATATCGCACACCTTTAGCAAAGATCTCTCACAGGCAGGATATACCTCTCCACCACACCGAGGTGCTCCTGTGGGTCGAAGGACATATCCCCCAGCTCCCCTAGGGAAGCCCGTATTTTTCGGACAGCACCATCCACTTGAGACTTCCCCTCTCCTCCGCCCTTCCCGCTCTCCAGGGCCACTTACCAAGCATAGCCAGGTTAGTCCTTTTTAAACTCCGAGTCCCCAACCCACCGCAAGCGATAGGCAACTGACACATGTCCCAGTTAACAAGATGATATCGCCTATTCATGCCTGACCCCTCCCAGAGAAACGATCGTTGGATGTGTTCCAGCTGATAGAGAATTTTAGCGGGACACTTAGGCATGGACATAAAGAAGAAGGGAATCGACGAAAGCACCGCTTTAACCAAAATCAGCCTCCCCCCACTGCTCAGCAATTTACCTTTCCAAGACAACAACCGCTGTTCAAACCTCTGCACAACCGGGAGCCACTCACGGATCGTGGACTGTCTGAGACCAAGAGGTAAGCCGAGGTACTTGATAGGCAGCACCTCGATACCACATCCAACCGAACCAGCTAGGTCGGTCAGCAAGGCTTCCTCCACATCAATGCCAGAGTCAGCAAACTTGAGGGGGTTAATCCGCTGCCTTGACATCGCGTCATAAACCGAAAGCACATCAGCCAACGCGCAGAATTCCGCCACATCAGCCTTCCCGAATAAAATCATATCGTCTGCATATTGCAGATGCGGAATCTGCCCCGCTCTCCCACCTGGATGCCAGTAATTAAATTTAACTTCCTGGCGCGCACGATCAGCCCGGATAAAGCCTCCCCAATCATATTAAATAGAAACGAGGATAAAGGGTCTCCCTGGCTGATGCCTCTAGAACTCTTAAAATACCCGACCGGCGTGTCGTTTACCATTATCGAGAACCACGGAGCGGAATAACATCCGCGCATCCATTTCCTCCATATGTTGCCAAACCCCAACCTCCCTAACATGTAGTCTAGATTCTCCCAGTTGACCTGGTCATACGCTTTCTCCATATCCACCTTCCAAACCGCGGCCGGTCGACGCTGCACATGAGCCGAATGAATTGTCTCATTGGCCACCGCCACGAGATCCGTTAGCTCTCTACCACGGACAAATGCCCGCTGATTGCCGGAGATAATAGTATTCATCTCCCACTTGAGCCTGTTAGCCAACACCCTCGATAAAATCTTGTAGAGGCAATTGATAAGACTGATCGGACGGTAATCGGAAATATTTTCAGCCCCATGAATCTTGGGTATGAGGGTAATAAAGGTAGAGTTTAAGGATCTTCCGATAAATCCAGTCGTGTGGAACTCGTTGAAAACCTCCATCATGTCATCCTTAATGGTCTCCCAAAAAGCACAGTAAAATTCCATGGTAAACCCGTCCGGCCCCGGCGCTTTATTTCTACCTCCAAACCTGATCGCTCTCCACACTTCGTCTTCAGTGAAGCTACTCTCTAGCCCCCTGCTAACCTCCTCCGAGAGAGAATTAAATGGGATCTCATCCAGCTTTGGCCTCGTGAATCCCTCATCCGTGTACATCCGTTTGTAGAAGTCGACAATATTATCCCGAACCTGATCGTGGCCCGAATACGTCACCCCATCCACGACAATGCTTCCCAAATACTTCGACTTGTTATGTGCATTGGCAACCACATGGAAATACTTAGTGTTAGCATCCCCCTCTTTAAACCAACGAGTCTTAGCTTTCTACATCCATAGCACTTCTTCAGCTCTACAGCCACTACTGAACTCCACTTTCGTTTGCAATCTTACCTCCCTCTCATCCGCCGTAAGGTTTCTGGACTCCTCCAAATTATCCAACACCTTCAGCTTCGAGAGCAAGGCCTCCTTTTTAACGTGAACCTGACCATACTCATCCCTATTCCAGATTTTAATTCTATCTTTTAGCCGGCGAAGTTTAGACAAGAATCGATACGCAGTAGTCCCAGTCGTCACCAATTCAGACCACCATCCCCGGACCTTCACCCGAAAAGTCTCATCCAACAGCCACATGTTTTCAAATCGAAAAGGAGAAGGCCCCTTTCCAATAGACTCACACGTCAAAGCGAGAGGGCGATGATCAGAAAGAGCTCGGGCAAAAGCTTCCAACCGAGCCCCCGAAAAAATTTCTAACCATTCAAGAGAGCAAAGAAATCTGTCCAACCTGCTAAGAGACGGAGTATCCTGGAGACTAGATCACGTGAACCGCGTCCCAATTAGGGGGACATCTAATAACCCCCAGTCCGAAATGAAGGAGTTGAAATCCCGCATGATCCCATATTTGGCGGCCCACCTTGCTTTTCGAAATCCCACTGGATAGCATTGAAATCTCCTCCCAGGCGGAGGGGATAGTCCCACCGAGCAGCGAGAGCGTTCAGCTCGAACCAAAAATCAGTTCTCTCCCGGTCAGTCGCCGGGCCATAAATGCCCGCAAAGGTCCACAGTTTCCCAGACACCTTATCCCGAAGCTCCACGGAAGCGGAAAACAAGCCTAATTCCTCGTCCAATTTATCGAAAAGAACTGAAGACCAGGCCATAAGAATCCCTCTGAAAGCTTCGATGGAATCAACACCAACCCAGTCCCAACTACCACCCCCCAGGACCGACTCGACTTTCCTTCTTTCACAACTTCCTCACTTAGTCTCTTGAAGGGTAACAATGATCGACTTAAACCCCGCAATCACCTGCTTAACCCCCGCCCGTTTCATGCGATCACTAATGCTTCTCACATTCCATGATAACATCTTCATTGACGAAACTGATCAGAAGCCCACCCAACCGGAGGAAACGATTACCCCCCCCCCCCGGCGGCCCCTCTCCCATCCGACATTCCCCATTGGTAAACGCGCAAGCTCTTGCGACCCACCCCGTCGCTTCCTCTTGATATCCTGGCGATTGGTGAGGATGGACCTAAACACCTCCCGCAGCTCAACCTGAGAACCTTTAAACGACATCCCAAGGTTACACCCCACTTCGATCAAACGGTCAATCTCCACGGCGAAACTATTTTCCGGAGCAGGCCCAACGTCATTCACACCTTCAATGGTCTGAGTTGCAGATGCTCGGCCATCTGGGTCTCCACCTCATCACCAAAAGGATCGGGCAAGCTCCCCATCTGTGTGCCCATCCCTGGCACACCACAAACCAAACACATTCCGGCTACATGCCACGAACCGGCATCCTGGGAACTACCTCTGCAGTACCGGAGATCCTCCAGACCGAAGCCCCTGTGCTTCCCAATTACTTCGAGAGCTCCCTTAGAATTAAATCCACGGGTCCCCTCTCCCCCATCCAAAGAAATGTCCTGAGCAACCGAGACGGCCCACAAACGATGGGTAAGACCCAGCAAGCAAGGCCCGATAGAAATATGAGCCAGGCCAACCCAAATGTTCGGGCCCGAAAGACGCTCGGGCCCCAACCCGACCCTCCCCAGCAGACCCTAGCGCCGTCCCGTGACCTGTAACCCCCTGTTGCAAAGCTCCACTCCAGCTAGCCTCCACGTGTCAACCCAGTGAGGTCCCATAGCACGACACGTTAGCATGTCACGTGCCTCCATCGCCAATGCAGAATATAAATCCTCCCTCGAGGATACCCCGTGGTCAAAACCCTTCCTCTGCTCCGAAGAAACTCCAGAGAGTTCCAAAGGCAGGCGACGTGGCTTCTCCGTAGCACTTCTCGCTCCCCGAGGCACCACCCTACACCTTCTGCGATAAACCCTAAAACCTTTTTTGAAGATAGAAGAAGCTTCCCTCAGAAGGTAGCCGACCGCCTCGATCTCCATCGTATCCCAGGTACGACAGCAAACCTCGGCCGTCCTATCCGACATCGCCCACATTTCACCTATCCCCTGTCTGTGCAGGTGTACGGAATCTGCTTCAACGTACGAGACAATCTCAGCCGTAGTCCCATTAGGCGGCGATAGATCCGAAATCGACGAAAGAACCGTCGGCACACCACTAGTAGCAACATCCCCGATCACGACGCAAGGTATCCCGTCCCCAAAAACAACGGCGGTACACTCTAGTACCGGAACATGGGTCCACCCCGACATCTTAGAGGATACGTAACCCTCCACTGACGACCCCCTTAGAGGCCCCAAACGGAGCGTCGAGTTTGAGGTCACGCCCCTCTCCGCGTTTCTCGCCAGCAACCAGCCGGGAGCAGCCATCTCTCCACCGACTAGATCGTGAATCAGGTGAGCTACTTCTGTGGAAATATGGAGCATATCGATGCCTCTACCCCAGGTCCCCTCGGATCCTTCGTCTGCCTGATGCGGGAGGATCAGCCGATCCAACCACGCCACTTCTATTAGGAGCTGAGCAACTTAGCCGCCAATCAAGATATCACAGCTCCTGGGGATGTTATCGAGGGAATTGACATCAACAAGGATCCGGGTATGGTCCGTGTCCCAGAGGTCGACAGTGCGTCTATCAACCTGAATGAATCTGCCACACCGGTCACCGATCCCTTTGAACACCTCCGGGGACCATGCATGTATCGGTAGACCAAAAACTCTTATCCAGATCCCTTCTCTCTCCCGGTGTACCTGAATATCTCCACGGACGACTCCCAGCACCGGCAGACCACCGGGCACTTTTGAATGTAAAAGTTTTTGTGAATACAAAGTTCTTTGGCCCCCTCTTCCGACCCAAATCTCAATAGGAATTTAGTGATAGACAAGGTAGATACCGTCGGTCGATCAGATATGTCCCAGTTGTGATTAATCCATTGATGTAAAAGAAAAAGAGATAACGAGTCTCTCGTAACATGTAGCACCACCCAAAACTAGCGTAGGTTAATAGCCAGAGACCGTAGATGCGGTGAGTCAAAAGTCAGAGTCCCGAAGTCCGACTTCGACTGAATACTCACGTCTGCTTCTACCCTCGGGCCATATCCCGCATTATCATCCGACGATGATGTATGGCGATGCACGACCGGTCCCAGGGTCGCAGCCACCCGTCTGTATGCCTTCCCGGTGATCGACCATCCCCACTGCACATCCCTAAGTTGCAATGCAGTAAGGGTAGATTGATGCGAACTTGTAGGCTTGGGAAGCCTATCATCACCCAACTTAACAGCCGTGCCTCGGGACCTTGGGGAGACACAACCATAGCGATGACAGAACGCACGTCGACGGAAGTTGACGTTGCGACACTGGTTGCAAATCCAATCCCCCACCCGAAGTACCAGGCACGACTCACCCATCTCTTGTGCCCATTAGATTAGGTTTTTTATCATATTCAAAATAATAATAATGATGATCAAAATAAATACATATAAATGGCTGTCTTTTACGTGCTTTTGGCAAAATAATAATAAATAAATAAAAATAGAACATGGAGCCTTTGGATACATTTGAAAATATTCTTAGAAACTGACCCTCGCCATTTTGCCTCCTCTTTGCATCCAACGGACCAGATTATGTGAATCTGACCATAGTATGTGATTAAAACTATCAATGTTATAACTACTAAATTTTCCTTTTTATAGAGTTTTATACCAGAAAATTAGTATAAAATAAAATTATTATTTTGTGGTTTGATGGGTTGATGGCCTTTCTAATTGTTAATGTCATGGCCCAAGAGCCTTATTAATAAAATAGAATAAAAGTAATAATAACAATAATAATAAATAAATAAAAAGTGTGTGGCCTTTATTAAAATTCAAACAACGATCATGGTTCTTATTTAATTTCTATGGCCAATGACCCTTATATAGTTTGAACACTCAGTGGTCCTCCTAGAAACGGGGGCGATGATACCTTTGTGTGAATAAGGCCCTAGGCTCTCTTATTAACAACATACCTAATACTGGTTGTAACTTTAAACAAACTGGCCCCATGGCTTTTATTGATATGTATAAGCCCATGGCCTATATTGATATGCACAAGCCCATGGCTCCCTTCCATTCAACTATACAGTTATTAGGCCTTTTTTTTTTTAACTAAACGCCAAAGGCCGTCTAAGGCACGGGCCCAGATCACTTCACAATTTATTTAAACAAGGCCTCAAATCGTTTCATTAAATCAGATCGTGACCAGTTAATTAGTCTTAGAATCGGGTATTAGGCCAAAATTTGGGTTCGACTCTAGAGTTCCAACCCTATCTATCTCGACCCAAAGAATTTAATTGGTGGTTCAGATTGTTCTAATACTAGCCACTGAGGTAATGTGATTAATGCCACATTATTATATAATTTTATACTTCTTACACTAAAATAAAATTATTATTATATTGCACTATCAACGACCATTCACGAAAATCCTAAATCCATGTTATTCACGTAAAATGCATGTATGTGTATTTACATGTATACATATAATTATTGTTATAATATATTGCTATATAATTACATTTGCTCAAGTTATTAAGTGTGTATAAGTATTATTATTATTAACCGTACATGTGCGAAATGAATATTCCTATGTACACGAATAAAGTTCCAAAACCCGTGTATGTTATGAAGCTTTGATAATGGAACATCTAAGAATTAAGAATACGATAAGATCGTGTAAGACAATGTTAAGCTATGTGATACGTTGTAAATAATGGGTTATCTAAGATTTAAGAACACATTAAGATCATGTAAGGCACAGGTATACGTTAAGCCCGAGATAAGAATACGCTAAGCTACTTTTTAAGTTGTGTATGCATTGCATCACTTATATGATTTAAATATGAATATGAGTTATGTAGTAAGTAAGCCCATGCTCTTGTGTAATTCTACAAGCGATCCCGTTTGTCAATGGGTATTATTTCATTTCCCAATCCTTGTTCACTATGATGGTATGGGGCGTTACAGTACGAGGATTGTGGTGATAACTTCATGCCTTGAGATAGGACGTGATTGAGAGTTTAATCACATAACGGCTCATCCAAAGTTAAGATACGAAAATAATATTTTTGAGGCAAGCGATAAGTTTATTAATGATTTGTGTCGAATACCAAGTCCATTTATTAGGATGCTTGCATCTGTTGATATAGTTGGAGGACCGTGGCCTCTAGTGATTAGTAGGGGGTTCACCTCCGGTGATTAGTTAAAGGTCCGCAGCCTTCGGTGACATAATAGGATGTTCGCATCCGGTGATATGAGTTGACCAACTATCGACGGTAGGTATTCCCGTCTTATTATATGTAGTCTTAGGGTATTGTCTATGCACCTAAGCTATTTTAAGTTACAATTTAAGGTAATGATATGATGAATGTGTTCTCTGTTAAGAATAAGAGTGATGAGTTAAGTCAAGTTAAGAAAAGGTGAATGGGACCTAAGCAAGGTGAACGGGACCTAAGCCGTGAACCTAAAAGTATAATCGCGGGACCTAAGCCGCAGATAAGATAAAATAAGATAAGTCAATATAAGCCGCAGGCGAGATAAGCTAAGATAAGTTAAGATAAGCCACGGGACTTAAGCCATAGGCGAGATAAGCCAAGATAAGTTAAAGATAAGCCACAAGACTTAAGCTGTTGGTGAAATAAGCTAAGATATGATGCGAGAAGTAAATTGTGGAAATGAAGAAATTCTAACACGTTATAAGTAAATTATGAATTCAACAATAAGAATAAGCTATGTTACGTTCTACCCATGGTGTAGTTACCTTCACGGGATTTCACAAGACCGGATTGAGTCATCCGATCCGGAAGTTTCCTCTATACGGAATGGGACGTATAGAATTGCTTCCACGTGAAAGGATGCGGTTATCTGGTTGAGTGATGCTTGTGACCCTTACTGCATTGTGGGCCCCTGTTATGCATCTATTATATTATGAATATGTAAGTTTTAGAACTACGGTCGGCTTGATCCCAATTAGGGTACGTAGGCAGCTCCAAAACTCAACCGCATGTTTTATATAAGAAATATGTAAATAATATGTTTTTAATAAGATAAGAGAATGAATTGAAATTATATGATAAGTTAAAATTTCTAAGATACGACCATGTTATGATTAAGACGAGTCTTTTGGGATCAGTGGTTACCCCTACTGAGCACCGTGGCAAAACGCTCATCCCTCGACTTATGTTGACAGATCTTACTGATATCGAGTTTGGGTGAGGTGCAGACATGGACTATATAGGGTGATCGACAAGCTTCTTGAGGATTCACTTCTCTCCCTTTACTCACTGTGAGTATTTAATAAAGTTACTGCATGGTACTGTATTCTTTTAATGTTGAGGATTGCGTTATTATATGTTGCTCTTTTATGCATTTGATTGTTGATGTTCTGTTTAGTTTTTTTAAAAAAATATTGCTCACATTTTCCAAGTATCAGCAAGCTTAATGTCGGTAATAAGTGATATGTGAGTAGCGAGTTGAAATTCACCTGATCCATCTAAAATTCTGCTCACATAATCATAGTTCATGGTTATTGTTTTATCAAAAATAATTGACATTAAGTAATGTATAAAGAATTTTTTTAATATTGCTTGATCTCCTATTTGGATACCTAATCTTGAGCTCAAATTCATCTTTCTGAATCTTTTTAAAAATAATAATAATAATAACAAATATATATTGCAAGGTTATTTTATATTGATCTCAAAATTTTCAAAACTCAATAATTTTTATAGGTTTTTTGGAAAAAACACACGATCATGGGTTCACAAACATCCGCGGGCCTTCCCTCGTGTCCATTGTGCTGCCTACAAAATCGTCTATGCACGGACGTCCGCATGCACATCCAGACGTCTGCAAAAAAGGGCCCTCACTATTTCTTCTTGGGCAGACGTCCGCATGCGCATGTAGATGTCCGCAAACATAATGTCTCGTTGTTTCTTTATTGGCGGACGACCGCATGCACATGCAGTCGTCCGCACATTTGTCGGATCCAATCCTTGCACAACCATCATGTGGAGCGGATGTTCGCGCATCCTTGTCGGATCCAATCCCTGCACAACCGCCACGTGGAGCGGACGTCCGCGCATCCTTGTCGGATCCAATCCCTGCACAACCCTGAATGCCATCCATTGGCTCATTTTGGTACCAAATCGCCCTAGGCCGTCCACGTGTTTGCGTCCATTGTGCTGCCTACAAAATCGTTTATGCATGGACATCCGCAACACATGCGGATGTCTACAAAAAAGGGCCCTCACTGTTTCTTCTTGAGCGGATGTCTGCATGCGCATGCAGACGTCCGCAAACATAATGTCTCGTTGTTTCTTCATCGGCGGACGACCGCATGCACATGCAATTGTCTGCACATTTGTCGGATCCAATCCCTACACCACCGCCACGTGGAGCAAACGTTCGCACAAATGCACAAACGTCTGCAACTTCCTCTATGTCAATCCCCCTTAATGCCATCCATTGGCTCATTTTTGTACCAAATCATCCTTAATCGTCCACGTGGTGCAGTCGTCCACGTCGATAGACGCAGCCGTCCACATGTTTATTAAGTGCTATCGCCTTCATTTTCTTCTCCAAAAATTTCAACCGAATTTTTCTTAGTTTCTTCTTTTTATCTTTTCCTGACGGTTGTCGGTTTCTAACGGTTTTTCGCGCGTTATTTCAAATCAAATGGCTCCTCGTCGTCCACCTAATTGCGCGTTCGCGTTTGCATCACGAGTGTTTCCATCTTCACCACCGGTGGGACCCCCTGAAGCCCGGTTTTGATAGACTCTCGAAACCAATCTTGGACGTATTCGATATCATGAAACTTTTTGCAAACATTCCCTTGTTGTTGAGCGTCCAATTCACGAATCCTACTTGCACGAACATCAGTTATACGATGAATTCACCAACCGTGGTGGTTATGCCTATGTCACATCAATGGTCCCGCATACATCGATGTCGTTTGTTACTTCTATGCCAACTTTAGCCATGAACATATGGCTTCGAATCCTCGCGATCACTACACATTAAGTTACGTTTATGGGCATACTGTTCAGATCTCACCTCGACAGATTGTTGAAGTCCTTGATGTGTCGTTGGTTCCTGATGCAATGGACTTCCCATTGTCCTAAGATCATGCCATTTCCACCTCCATTCCTCGGTTGGTGTACGATCATGTCTGCGTTCACACTCATCCTCCCAAAACTGCCATCCATTGGTGCCAACTTCGTGAATGCTACCAATGGTTCCGCTACGTCCTCTTTGCTACGCTTACTCCATGGCGTGGAAATCAAGAACAAGTTCAATAGGATACGGTCTACCTCATCTACTTGATGGAAACAAGTCAACCATTATGTCTTGCTTCAATCATTTATAATTCTATCGTTCGACGTATGCATGATCAATCTAGCAATCACAGTCTTCCCTACCCAGTCATCATCTGCCGCTCAACTGGCCTAGTCATATGGCAATCAAGCGTCCTCAGGAGGCTATGGGTAAAACTTCTTCCATCAACAAGCGCCCTCGTGTTCTCTGTATTGACACGCCATCTGAAGAAGCTGATGATGAAGACTAGACTGATAGTCTGATAATGAAGAGAAAGAAGAGGACGAACTTGCTGGAGCCCAGACACAGGTGCCTATGGTTCCGGGGTTCGGTATGCAAGGTGATCCACCATTTATTCCATCGCCTTTTATGCCCCAAAACCCATATCCAGGCTTGGATTATTTCGATCCTCGCTTTAACCAGCTTGAGGCCAATATCCACGCCCTATCCGTTCAGATGGCTACCGGATTCGATTTGAATGGCAACATGAAGGCCAATTTCCAAGGCTCTGTTGATACACTTCTTCACCGGTTTGATCAAGTATATTTGGCACCCCCTCCTCCGGTGATCGTACCACCACCACAACCCGCACCATCGCTCCCACCAGAAGGAGAAGATGATCCCAACGGGGATTTTCTTGGTTAACGTTATGTAATTTTCTTCTGTCTGGTTGACTGGGCATCCATGTTTATAAGCCCTCTCTTTTTCTGTTTTCACTGTAATCAGTTCAACTTTTTCACCTAATGTAGAATATAACCCTATTGTGTGTGTTTGTTTACCCTTGTCCCATCATGACAAAAAGGGGGAGATAGTATCTGTTTGCGTTTGTTTTAGTTTTATCATTATTGTTATTTTTGCACACTACACTTGATCTGTTTGTTCACTGTTTCAGGATATAGGTTCATGAGTTTTTCAAGTTTTTATAATTGGCATTGTGTTTAGGGGGAGTCCTTGTGTTGTATTTTTTCACATTGGATATAGACTTGATGTATAGGAATTAGATAAAGCAACATCATGGTTACCAAATTTCATGAGTCCATGTAAAGATTTTGTCATGATTGTGACAAAGGGGAAGATTGTTAGCATATTTTTGTCTCAATCATGGCTAAAATCTAGTTATACTCCCATTAGTGTATGCAACTGCGAATTATACAACTCAACTGATCCTCCAAGGAGTCAACTGACTTCAGGCCACTTCTCAGAAGAACTTTGCAAAGAAAAACAGCAAGAACCACCTAAACCGAAATCAACACAAGAACCACCTAAACCGACATCACATGCCGACCTGTTGATGTCGGTCAAAATATCTTGGGTGGATGGCACCACAGCTGTCCGTGATCTGCGGATGACCATGATGATGACGGTCAACTATTGTGGGCGGACGAAAACACAGCCGTCTGCAATTCAGGGATGACCGTGGCAAACGTCCGCGCGCACAGACGGTTGTGGAGGTCGGCTGTGCATGGGTTATATAAACACATCCGAGTGTGTTTTATTGTAATTCTTTCGGAAACCAAACTACTGACACTTATAATCCGAAATAAAATTATAACCTTAACTCCTTGAATTACTTCTTATATATCATCACCCATTGTGTAAACTCAAGGAGATCTTGCCATTCATCAAAAAAAGATTAGAAGCTTGTAAGACTCAAGCTTTGTGCTTGCTCGTGTGACTCGAGTGGATCAACGTAGGACGCGTTGACTGGAGGCGATAACCGTCCGCATTATGAAAGGACGTTTGTGGGACTCGAACGTTGCTGGTGAGCGGAGTGTTAGCAACATTCACACATCACTGTAAGCTTTACATTTTTCATAGTGGATTGTTTGCCTTGGACCTGAGATAGGTCTCGTGGTTTTTTTCCTGGTTGGGTTTCCACATTAAAATCCTTGTGTTGTGTGGTTGTGATCATATTGTCTACAATAGTACTTCACTAGTTAAATTCTTGATTACCCGAAATTTCAAAGATTAACAATGAGAATAATAAAATGCATACAAAATAAGATTAACTGTCAAAAGAAAATAAGCTAAAGATCATTTGTAAAACTCATACACTTTAGAAATAAATAATCGTCCATTACAGCCACAAATTCCAGCAGACCAGTAGCATACATGTACAAATCTTTCCTGAGTTTAGGAAATGGATATCATCACGTTCATGAACCACCAGAACTTGAGAATATAACCATAACACACACACACACACACACACAAAGCCCAACCAAAAATATAAGCTCTTTGAAGTCAAAAATGACAATACTGATAAATAGACAAAAATTTAAGCCAACACATGCAAATCCGCGAACAAGAACACCAAAAGAAGATCAACCATTAAATGGAATTCAAAACAAAGAACAGCCATCAGATCAAATAGAACCTGTTCTTGGTTGGCGAGGATAATGATATTGATCCAAGAAAGAAAATTTAATTTTTTTTAAAATGCCCACGAACAAAAAAATCAAATGAAGAAGAACGCATAATCAAAACTCAAATACATGAAGACCATGGATCAAAATCTCGGAAAACGATGCGTATCGTCCAGCCCCAAAACCGATACGTATCGGTTCCGGACGATACATTCCAATGTATCGTCCGGTATTTTGAATTTTTGTATGGGAGACACCGATACAGTACCTTAAATGTACCGTATCGGTGAGGTCCAAAACCGACAGTATCGGATGATATTTTGACCCATCAGATAATATACCCATCATTCTTGGCCGGTGAATATAATTATAATGGCACCCAAAAAGAAAACGATAAGTAAGTAAAAAACATGCAAACCCATTAACAAGAACACCCAAAGAAGACCAACTCATCAAACAAAACTCGACCCACCAATGATCAAGAAATGAAATTTAAAGTAGAAAGCATGCAATATAATCAACAACGACCCCAAAGAAGAACAACCTATCAAAATGATAAATCAAAAAAATCTTGTATTTTTAAAAGGTAAAGAACCCAAACCCATTAAAACGGTAAGTCAAAAACATGCAAAACCATTAAAAGGATCACCCAAAGAAGACCAACTCATCAAACAAAACTCAAATCCATGAAAACCCATCTACAAACGAAATTTAAGTCAAAAATATGTAAATATAATCAAACACCACCACCAAAAGAAGATCAATCAATCAAATTGAAAACAAAAGAAGAACAACCCATCAAATTAAACTCAAATAAATGAAACCTCATCTAATCAAACTTAAACAAACCATGATTAATCGAAAAGAATAAAAATCTTGTATTTTTAGAAAGTACAGAACCCAAACCCATTAAAACAATAAGTCACAAACACGCAAACCCATTAAAAAGATCACCCAAAGTCAAAGATAACCAACTCATCAAACAAAACTCAAATACGTGAAGACCTATCAGGAAACGAAATTTAGTAAAAAATATGCAAATATAATCAAACAAGGATACCAAAAGATCAATCCATCAAACTGAGAACAAAATAAGATCCACACAAATTAAACTCAAATCAATGAAACTCCATCTAATCAAACTCGATAAAACCACCATTAATCGATTTTTTTTTTTTTTTAAATCTTTTATTTTTTAAAAGTAAAGTGCCCAAACCCACTAAAACGATAAGTAAGTCTAAAACACGCAAACCCATAAAAAAAAAACAACCCAAAGAAGATCAACTCATCGAACAAAACTCAAATCCGTGAAGACCTATCAAGAAACTAAACTTAAGTCGAAAATATGAATATACAATCAACCACGACACCAAGAGAAGATCAATCAATCAAATTGAGAACAAAAGAAGACCAACCCATAAAATCAAACTCAACTTAACGAAAACCCATCTAATCACACTCAATAAAACCATGATTAATCGAGAAAAAACTTGTATTTTAAAAAGAGAAGAGCCCAAACCAGGCCATGACGCTCTCCTGCTTGGAAAACGAGCTTCTGCTGATTCATGGCTTGGGTATAGAGCTGCGACAGTGAATTCGCCGCGGTGCAAAAGGTAGTGTGCATCGTTCGATTTACTTCGTCGAGCCGCGTCGCATCTGATTTCCTCTTCTTCGCCATAGAAAGACTTCAGATTTCTAGGCAATTTGCTCGGCCAACTCTTTTAAACCTTATTATTTAGAAAGTTGGTGTTGGGGTAAGTGGGGCTTAAGTGTATGCAAATTTAGAGCGTCCACGTGGCAGAATATTCTAGAGATAGACAGGGCCCACCGTCACCGTCGGCTAAGAGTTGGTATTTGGTACATCACCCGAGCACGAAGCACCTTAGATACCCGACCTGAGTAGGGCTGTCAACGGCCACGTCCACCCGATACCTGATCTTCCCGAGAACCACTTTTATATCGGGTAGTAGACCCATGGGTCAGGTCGGTCATGAGAAAAGGCCCAATCAGGTTGGCTGAGTAAGGTTGAGCGGGTCAACTAAGAGGTTGGGTCAACACAACTTGACCCTATATTTTACATATACAACATCATGGAAACTACATCATGGAAACTAGTGCCCTGGGTGTGGGTGGGGGGTTGTTTTCGGGGCGGGTTTCAAATAAGTTTAGGTTAGATGCACCATCGGGTCGGGTTTAGTTGAGTCGAGCATATGCTCGGTTCCTATTGGGCAACCAGAATTTTCACTTAGCCTTATCCAACATGTTGAAAGCCCTACGAGCATCTCCATTGGAGACGCCAAATCCACATCAACTGCCTCCAACAAGACTCTTTGACACCTAAAATGTCTCCAACGCAGTACCACGTGGATACTATATTAGAATTTAAAGCTTGGTACTGGGCAGTCCAAGCTTCAAATTCTAATATAGTATCTTGGATTTTCTGTATATAACCTCCCGTGTTATGCTAATATTATAAGAAATCTTCTGAGTTATCAGTATTTATTCTGCAGCCCTTATTTTTGTGTTTCTGTTTTATATAAATCCTTGTAGTTAACTAGTCGTGAGTTTATGGATGGAAAGCCTATTTTGCCCTTAATGAAACCAATATTTTAAAAATACCATTATTCTGAAAGGCCCTTCATTCATCTATATTTATAAGTCATGCCATTAAAGTTTATCACCATTCTAAAAGGCTCTTCATCCACCTTTATTTACAAATCATGTCATTATAATTTACCACTATTCTAAAAGGAGTACCTTTAAATCCACCCACAAAATCTTTGAGTTCACCCATACTGAAACACATCGACTGCATTGAATCAAACGATGGAGATTTTTTATCGTCCCAATCTTTCATGAGATCGATCTTTAGATCATGGGTGTACCATCAAACGGTCGACTATTTACTTCATGTGGTACACACCCCTAAAAGTGACCTTAATATCAATTTTAAGCATGCACGTGATGTTAAGGCCACTTTTCTGAGATGTGTGTCATGTGAAATAAAACACTGACCGTCTGATGGTACGATCATAATCTCAAGATCCATCATGTGAAAGATTGGGAGGATAAATGATATCCATCGTTCGATTCAATTCAATCAACGTGTTTCAGTGCAGGTGAGCTTAAAGATTCAGTGGGTGGATTTAAAGGTACTCTTCTAAAAGGCCTTTCATTCACCCATCAGATTCAAGACTCATCAGATGGGTGATTCCCCCATTAAAGCATGCCAACATTTGGACAAATATTCAACCAATGGAGGATTTGTGGCAAACGATACCATTATTCTTGAAAAGAAAACCTTCAATCTACGTGTTCTACTCAAAATACTCGTCCCTCCAATTTCCTACATGATTCAAGACCCATTTTTAGGAATTAGATTGCCTAACCGCGTCTGCTTCCATCCACCGAATCTTTGAGTTCACCTAAGCTAAAACACATTGATTGCATTGAATAAGATAATGGAGATCGTTTAGGCATACGATTAGACAATCGGTGTTTTATTTCGTGGCACACATATCAAAGAAGTGACTTTAACATCACGTATACGGTTAAAATTAATTTTAAGGTCATTTTTTTGGGTGTGTACCGTATGAAATAAAAAATCAACCATTTGATGGTGCCACCATGATCTCAAGATCCATTTTGTGAAAGCTTGGGACGATAAACAATCTCCATCGTCCGATTCAGTACAATCAACCGTCTGATGGTGCCACCATGATCTCAAGATCCATCATGTGAGTGGTTGGGACGATAAACGACCTCCATCATCCAATTCAATGCAATCAACTGTCTGATGGTGCCACCATGATCTCAAGATACATCGTGTGAAAGGTTAGGACGATAAATGATCTCCATCGTCCGATTCAATGCAGTCAACCGTCTAATAGTGCCACCGTGATCTCAAGATCCATCATGTGAAAGGTTGAGACGATAAACGATCTCCATCGTCCGATTCAATGCAGTCAATGTTTTTCAGCGTGGGTGAACTCAAATATTTGGTGGGTGGATTTAAAACTATTCTTTTTTGTAAGTGGAGGGGTGGATTTAAAATTATCTTACCACGTGTAGAGGGTGGCAATTTAATAATTTAATTTTAAAAAGGATAAATATGGTATTTAAGCTATTCTTTAACGGCTGATTAATCATTTAAAGTAGTATCCGTTAAAGAGGGTGTTTTATAAACACAAAAATGCTAACTCAGGGGGTTTAAAGCAAATAACTATAATTGGGGGGGTTATTTGTAATATCAACATAACTAAGGAGGTATTTGCAAAAAACCCTACTATCTTTTATATAGAAAATGTAACGTTTTGCTTCCTTAATATAGTAATTTGCAACCAAACGGTTACTGTTGACATTTCCTATTGGATCATTCAAAATTTGAAGCCCGAGATTCAGTAGTCCATACTGACATCTCATTCTTCAACATCTATTTTCGACTATTTCCCATTGGACCGGAGATGCTCTAATGCGCAATGCCAACGGCCAAGTCTATCTTTTTTTGCCAAAACAAGTCTTGGAAAATGCACAATTATTTATAAGTACACAAATCAATCAAATTTATTTTTGCCTACCTATCACTGATCACACACTTCGAAGCTCTAGAAGTTTATAGTAATTTACAAGCACGCAAACTTGAAAAGTACACTTTTGATCTTTCACTAATTAGACACTAAAAATATCAGTCCATCAATCCTCGCAACTTCAACTGAGGTAGATTGAGCTATCTAATGCCATAGTTCTAAAACTCAGCAAGTCAACTGAGTAACTTAACTCGAAATCTATAGTTCTAAAACTCGGCCAGTCAATTGAGTAATTCAACTCCTGAGATACCGAGTTGAATGGTGATTTGAATTGAGTCTAAGTCGAGTCAAGATTTCACTATAATGATGTAACTAGGGTTGTTAAAATATCTATTTAGCAAAAAAAGAAAAAAAGGTTAGACTTTGGAAAGCTGCCATTAAGGGGTAAAATGATCATAAGCCCTTGAGCTTGTACCATTTCTTAACAAGAAGAAAAATACATTAACACTTGAACATGCTCTAATTCTCATATCAATAATATTACTCTCATCTTGAACAGATGGACCTATGGACTTTAAAAGAATAGAGATCTGTGAGAGGGACTATGATCCTTAGTGAATACCAGTCAAAGGTGAGGAGGTTTATGTGATTTCTCCAAGATAAAATTTCAAAGGAGCCATTAGTTGTACACAAGATTTATATTTTTGCACATAGTTTAAAAGGAAAGACAAAGACTTATTTTGGAAACATGCCACATGAGAGACCATTTCAAACATTTGACTTGAAGGCCATGGTGTATAATCTTTGGTGGCACCGGTTTTCTCCAAACACTATATCTATGATCTCATTCAACATAGTTAAAGCCCATCATCTACTTCAATGGCTGAGTTTGTTGAATCAGATGATATAGATTAATTTTTGTATCAATTTCATGTACAAGTCGTTGCTCCCAAATTTTAACTCTATTACCTATAAATGATCACAACTTGGGTGATCAATCTTTGACTCATTTCTGATAAACTCGAAATGGGTATTGTATGGATTTATCATGTCCCATCGCACGTGAAAAAGCACCCATGCAATGGGTTGCATTTCCCCTCCCCTTTTCTAATACTTTATAATTATGTTTTGGGTACTGTATTTGCACCTAAAGATTAGTATCTGTAATCATAGTTTTCACATATAAAAAACATTGACGGCCTTGAATGGGAGATCATTTCTAGACCCAATCTTTCACACAAATGAGCTTTAACTCATCCATCAGCCGATCAAATGTTAATTTCATGAGGCACACATCCCAAACAATAAATGTGATTATGGACATATCATGAGAATGGGTTTAGGGATGTGTGCCATCTGAAATCAGCATCTGACCGTTTGATCCATGATCTAAGCATAATTTATGTTGGAAGATTGGGTCACAAAACGATATCTATCGTCTCATTCAAAGCAGTCCAACGGTTTTCGCATGCAAAAACCCTGATAGTTGGATTGCAAATACGGGTACCTTAAACTAAGAGGTGGCTATGTACATCCGCTCAACATATTAGTTTCTCCAAATAACTAAGTTCCATGATCCGTAATCTCGCCGCCACTCGCTACACAATCTCCATGACTCCATAGTACATAGATCATGCCTCGAAAACAAATCAGAATTTAAGAAATATTAATTAAAAAATGCCTCTGCAACTCCTCTCACATGTCTTTAATGGCGGAACGAAACCCAGAACTCCAAATTCAACTATTAAACCTTAACATTCTCATCGATCTCTGTTTCCGCCACCGTAAGCTTCGACGGAAGCGGTATCAGAAAATAACAGCAACTTGTTGTCGCCCGCAGGTACGTTTCAGAACCGAAAAGTTCCGATTTAGACGTCATTTTTCCTAATTTTTTTTGTTGATTCTTGAATGTTTGTAGAATCCGAAGCGGTTTCTGCTGAAAACTGTGCGTGTTACTGTATATGTTTTCGATGGATTCGTGATCTTGTTTGAGTAAAGCTCTTTATCGTTCTTGTGGATAAGGTAGGGATGCAGATTCAGTTAACCTAACAGAAAGCAAAAATTTATGTTCTCGGTTCCGAACAGCGGGAGCCAAAATGAATCGATTCTGTTTCAGTTCACTTTTTCAATTTTTTGAAATTGAAATCGAAGCAATTGGTCGGACGCTGGCGCAATACTGCAATGGCAAGTGGTGTCTGCCCAAAGAGATAGGTCGCGGGTTCAAGTCTTGGAATTAGCCTCTCCAAAGAGGGGTAAGGCTGACTATCATCTACCTTTCCCAGAACCCACGAGCCTTGTGCAAGAGTGTTACCTAGACAAGTGGCATGAGTGCCCGGTGTCATAGATGTTTGACATTCCAATTTATAGAGATTCCATTCCGCGGCAGGACCTTAATAAAAATATATATTTTTTAAAAATGAAACGTATATAGAAACAAAATTTGAAGGAAAATCTTAGAGAGCTAATTAAGATATATAATGAAAAAAATGCATAATCCGTCATGAACCTAACTAAAAGTATACTATACCAAAGAGGCATTAGCCCAGCTGGTAACCTTTCTCCATTGTGAGGGAGGAGGTCGTGGGTTCGATACTCGTCCTCCACGTTGTTTCCCACCATTGTCTTTACAAGGTGTGGGTTGGGTTCTTCTAGTGTGGATTCTGTTAGTGAACCCTCACCACTGTAGTCGGTGCTCCCTCACTCCCCAACTGTCATAGGTGTATGCATGCCTGCTCCTCGGTTCTCGACGCCGTCTCAGCCTAAAAATGGCCGTATCAAAAAAAAAAAAAAAAAAAAAAGCTAAAAGTATACTATATTATAAAAATCGTTTTCAACTGACCTAAGTTTTTTATTTTTTAAGTACTAAACTTTACACAATTTATTATTATTATAAAACAATGGTTGATTTTATCATGTCAAAACGAGGAATATTTTGATTGTATTATGTTGCATTGTCGTACATGTCTAGAAGTATTGTGCTGTGTCAAGGAGTTTCCAAGTGCCAATAAGTGTTGACATGAGAAAAATCCCAAAAGTAGAAGTGCCTAGGTAACACTGCTTGTGCACTGGGTGCGACCTTTTTGAAACCAAACCGTAACCCGAAAATTTTGGTTTTTTTTGTCACTTCGCTTTCGAGTTTATTTATTTTGTATTAAATTTTTTTTTTTTTTTTTTTTTTTTGTGTTTCGATATTTTTTTCGATTTTCTCATCCTGCCTAATCAGTTTTCGCCACCAAAAATCAAAACCGAATCGAACCAAAATCGGTTTGGTTAGTTTCGGCCGAGTTCATATCTATTCAGTTTGGCCAATTTTCAGGTCGGTTTTAGGTTTTTCTTGCATCCTTAAGAAGCGATCCCTTTTCCTTCATTTTTTTGATTGAAATGTGGTACGATTCATTGTCATCATCATCATCATCATCACAACCTTATCCCATCTATTTGGAGTTGGATTTGCAACTCCTATTTCTTCACTTGTTTTTTATCAGCGCTAAGCACTCCGTCACTTCGCAATCCTTCATATACCTTCTCACTGCTGCCCTATTGGTCTTCGCTGGTCTTCCTCTTTGCCTACTTCCTTGTGCTTGTAGCATCTCAACATTTCATACAAGGTTTGCTTCATGCCTCCGATGAACAACGCTACCTCCCTCATAATTGTATTAAGACATTTAATAAATTTAATTATTAATTTGATGCGAGAGAGCACATATTCATTAAGGCCATCCATGTGTGAGGTGAGAGGGTACGTATAATCCCTCCCCATTAAGATTGACCTTGTCCTTAAGGTTCAAAATCTGGGAACTTCTTGTGGATCAATGCCCAAGTTTCCCATTTCGCATCTTCTGGTAGTACATTTTCCCATTGAATGAGGACCTCTGAAACAAATTTGTAGAATCTTGGTGTTGTCCAAATCCATGCCAAATGTTGTATGAAACTCCCGATAGGTATAGGAAGCCAAGTATGTGGCAAGAGGTGTGTTGATGGGTCTTGTCATGCGGTTAGAGACCGCTCAATGATCCGTGACTCTGCTATAGAGCATTTCTCATTTTTTGTAGAGGTCATAAGTCCGACCATCAGTTAAGTCACTGTCAACTGTGACCTCCATGATGGTCGACTGTGAACTGTAGAAGTCTCGATGACTTATTATATATATTTGTTACAAGACTTTTTGGGTTACATGTTCTGATTTCCTGGAAAAGTTTCTATTTGAGAGGTTTGTGACTTCCGAAATAGGTGAAACAAAATCCCTAATCCTAACCTACCCTTTTTGATCCATCTTATTGGAGCTTTGGACTTTCATACATAAAAATGTTTCTTCTTCTCATTCTTCTCTACCATTATCTGTTCTTGAGTTTGCTCACCGAGTCGAGCGGATCGTTGAAGCATTCTCAACGTTTGTGCGGCAAAGGATCGAAACACTCTGAAGGTCGGACCAGGGAGATTCATTGTCGTCGAGTTGAAGGTCTGATTAGGACTGCTGTCAGCTTATAGGTCTGCATACATCGTTCACTGCTTCTGTACGTGGATGTTTCCCTAAAGATGATTTTATCACGTTACAAAGATTTTGTCTTGTAGTTGTTTGGTTAGCACGTTTAATTATTTACATTTATCGTGTTTGCATTTAGTCAAAGTAATTGATCTAGTGCTTTTAGTTATTTTTATCCACATTTTGCTTAACCTAGGTTAAAAGGAAATTTTCAAGCTTGATTGCGGCGCTTAACCAATTGACGGTCAAGGACTGCTTGGGGTGGAATTGGAAGAACTCCATTCTCACACATTTTTGAGAGGTTAGTGGCTGTAACTGCTTGAGCTCCCAACTACTTTTTGAGGCACAAAATGTAGAATGCAGGATGAATTTAGAGCTGTTTGGAAGATCCAAGCAATAAGAGCCCTTCCAACCCTTTGGAGCACCTTTTAAGGTCCATAGAATTGAGGGGCGAGCTTTAGAGAGCGTCGAAGAGCCACTGATGTTTGTCGGTGCGGTGGACAGCGGAGATAGCCCAAATCGTTGACTTGGTATTTGCAGATTTTGTTTTAGCATGGAAAGTACTTGATCAGGGTTTGAAGTTCGATGTACAAGTGATGCATCTTCAATGACCTCGTAGGGTGTCATTCGAGTCACTTCATGAAAACTGGTATTGTACCACCACTTAAGCATGGAATTCATCATAGCGGTTGACTTGGTTTAGATGTTTGAAGGCACCGGTTAACGATTTCCATCCGGCTGTTTGTTTGAAGATGGAAAATTGTGCCCATTTTAAGTTCTGTGCCTTGTAGTTGCCACAATTCATGCCAAAAGTTACTCGTGAACGCTGGGTCGTGGTCTCTAACGATAGAGATGGGCATGTCAATGAGTTTGAAGACATACTCAATGAAAGCTTGGGCAATGGAGGCAAAGGAATAAGGGTGCCTAATGAGAAATAAATGTGAGTACTTCAATAGCCGATCGACCACCAAAGACAATGGGCTTTTACGGCGGGAATTTTGGAGCCTTCAATAAAGTCAGTAGATAACTCAGTCCAAACTCGATCAGGGACAGGTAGGGGATGTAGGGTGGGTTTAATTTTTAATGCTTGTGCCTCTAAAAAGTGTCATATTCCGCAAAAAATTTGCATGTCATGCTTCATACCTTTCCAGTAGAAAAGACGAGCAATTCGTTTATAAATTCTTGCGGTACTTGGAATGTCCTACAATCGATGACTAATGAAACTCACGCAAGATTTTGGCTTGCAAATCTGTGGCAACACGAAGAATGAAACACCCATCTTTTTTAATCCCACCTTGAAGAACGTAATCGGACACTGTGCCTCTCCTATTGTTTGGAGCAAATTTTGGATGGTCATGTCCATAAGATGTAATCACAACATCATTTTCATCTCAAATAAAGGTTTATATGGCAACCAACATCGCATGATCCACCCAACGTGAAAGAGCATCAACTACAACATTTTCAGTTCTCCGTTTGTACACTAGCTCATAGTCATATCCCATGAGCTTTGTAAGCCATTTTTGTTGCACCAAAGTGACGATTTGCTGCTCAAGAAAGTGTCAAGCTATTGTGATCAGTGCGAATTATGGTGTGTCGATAGAGAAGGCAACAATATGTACTATCACAAGCATCTCCTTCTCATAGCTCGACAACCCCATGTTGCAACCTGATAGCGACTTACTAGAAAATGCAATAGGCTTGCCATCTTGCACTAGGATGCCTTCGATATCCACACCTGACGCGCCACATTCTGGAGCAAAAGTTCGTGACAAATCTGGTAGTGTTAATACGGGTGCTTGGGTCATTGCATTTTTAAGAGCTTCAAAGGAATGGGCTGGTTCAAGCCCCCTAACAAAATCATTTTTCTTTAGCAATCTGGTTAGAGGAGCACTTATTCGCCCGTAGGTCTGAATGAACTTGTAATAGTATTCGTGAGTCCTAGTGTTGAAATATTAAGCTAGACCATTTTGGGACACTGTATGTGCATGGACTGTGGGCCTCACTCTTTTTGGGTCTTTGACCTCATCTTTGAAGTTTGACTTAGTAGTTAAGAGTTTAATTATTGTAGCTTTGAATTTTGCAATGCTTTTATGTATTAGGTTTATGTGATTTCATAGGAAAATGAAGTATCTTAGGGAAAAGAATGGTCACATAGAAATATGAAAAGTTTCTTTAGGGAAGTGAAAGTCTCCTTGAAATGTGATATTTGTTATAGTACTTTGTATCTCATCAGATATGAAGTTTTTTAGTGAAATTTGAAGTCTTTTATATAATACTTTATATTAGACTTTATTTTTGAGGTTTGAGCTCAAGAGAACAATTTTCTTCTCTTGAAAAGTTGCATCTATTTTTCATCCGAATTTTGATTTATTTTTAACAAAGTGGTATCATAGCCTTGTTCATGTCTATCGCTTCCAACAATAATTTGTTGTAACCTGAACTCCCTCGATTCAACGGAAAAAATTACAATCAATGGAGCATCCAAAGAAAGTATTATATGGATCCCAAGATCTATGGGATATGGTTGAAACCGGATATGTTGAACCGCAAGATCAAACGACACTCTCTACATAGCAACTCAATGAGTTGAAGGAGAATCGTAAGAAGGAAAGAAAGCATTATTTTTATCTATCAAGCGGTGGATGAAGCCATCTTTAAGCGAATATCATTTGTGACAATGACAAAGCAAGCATGTGACACTCTATACGTCCTAAAGGTGAAGATAAAGTTAAAATGGTGCGTCTTCAAACTCTTCGAAGTGAGTTTGATACTTTAAGGATGAAAGATTCTGAGACGGTTGAAGATTATTTCAGTCGTGTATTTGCTCTTGTTAATCAACTAAGAGTGAATGGCGAAAAGCTTGAAGATCAAAGGATTGTAGAGAAAATCTTTAGGAGTTTGACTCTCAAATTCGAGTATGTTGTAGTTGCAATTGAAGAATGTAAAGATTTGTCTATGTTATCTATTGAGAGTTTATTGGGATCTCTTCAATCCCATGAACTTCGCTTAAAGTAATTTGATTCTTCTCAAGCTTTTCAAACTCACGTTTCCTTCAAGGAAAGTTCTATAGTTGGAAGATGAAGGCCTTCTGATCGCAGACGAGGAAGACATAATCGAGGAAGAAATTAAGCAAATGAAAGAGATGAGAATGTGTCATCTACTTCATCAAGAGGAAGAGAGAGGAAGAGCCCGCTCTACTCTTTCTAATGTTCAATATTACCATTGTCAGAAATATGGGCACACCATCAAGTTTTGCAAAATACAATTAGCAGAAGAAAGCAAAAAAGAACCAAATTTTATGCCCGAAAATGAGAAAAGTAAGGAAGCCCGATACTCTTTTTCTTGCTTGTAATGTTCAAGAAGTTGTACTCAATGGGGATTGGTATCTTGATAGTGGTTATAGTAACCACATGACGGGAAATAAAGGTGCATTTGTTACTTTGAATGAATCTATTCAAAGTAAAGTACGAACTAGAGATGATAAAAGACTTTCCGATAAGGGAAGTGGTGATATACTTGTCAAGACTAAGAAATGTGTCAAACATATTCCTAATGTTTTTTATGTTCCGGGACTCAAACATAATCTTCTTAGTATTGGACAACTTTTATTGAAAGGTCATACTGTTCATTTTAAAGAAGCGGCATGTGAAATCAAGGACAAGAATAATGTTCTTCTCGCAAAGGTGATGATGACATCTAACAAGATGTTTCCCATATAGTTTCGAAGTGAAGCACTTCCATGTTTGAGTACCATTGTCAAAGATAGTTCATGGCTATGACATCTTCGCTATGGCCACTTGAGTTTTAGCACCTTGTCTCTCATGTGCAAGATGCATATGGTACGAGGCATACCTAACATCAACCATCAAGATCAAGTTTGTGAAGCTTGTGCACTCGTAAAGCATCAAAGGAATTCTTTTCTGGTTGGGAAAGCTTGAAGGGCATTATTCAGATTTATGTGGGCCTATGCACACCACTTCAATTAGAGGTAATCGGTACTTTTTCATCTTCGTCGATGATTGTAGTAGAAAAACATGGGTTTATTGTCTCAAAGAAAAATCAGAGGTGTTTGCGTACTTCAAATCTTTTAAGGCCTTGGTGGAAAAGCAAAGTAGTTTCATGTTGAAGACTTTACGTTTTGATCAAGATGGTGAATATGTCTCTCATGAATTTGGTGATTTTCTCAAGGAAAATGGCAGTCGTTATTAATTTACTACTCGTTACATACCTCAGCAAAACGGGGTGGCTAAAAGGAAGAATCGAACAATCATGGAATTAGCTAGAAGCATGTTAAAAGCCAAAGGATGCCTAATACATTTTGGGTGGAAGCCGTTGCATGTGCCGTTTATCTTTTGAATCGTGCTCCATCCAAAACCGTTCGAGGCATGACAACTCAAGAAGCTTGGAGTGGATATAAACCACTTGTTTCTCATTTGAGAGTATTTGGTAGTATTAACTACTCTCATGTGCTGGATGAGAAAAGGAGCAAGTTAGATGTTAAATTTGAAAAATGTATCCTTATTGGATATAATGAAAATTCAAAGGCGTACAAGTTGTTTAATCCCATCACCAAGAAAATTATCATAAGTAGAGACGTAATATTCAATGAAGAAGAAGCTTGGGATTGGAGTGAGAATGAGAAGAAGCAAAAGTTGACATTGCTAGATGTGGAATCAGAAAAAGAAAATGAAGTCGCAAACCCTCAATTCTCACCATCTAATGGGAATGAAGAATATATCAATGATAATGAACAATCACCTCAAGCATCATTAAGGAGATCTAGCCAGCCACATCAACCTTCCAAAAGGTATCCATCAAGTATTTTGCCTTATTTGTGGATGCGGATCCAATCTCTTTTGAAGAAGCATCTCATGAAGAAAAATGAAAACATGCAATGGATCAATAAATTGATTCTATTAAAAGAAATGATGCTTGGGAGCTAACGAAACTTCCAAATGAGTACAAATCAATTGGTGTCAAATGGGTATATAAAAAAAAGTTGAATAAAAAAGGTGAAATTGAAAAATACAAAGCTCGTTTAGTGGTCAAAGGCGATAAGCAAAAACATGACATTGATTATAATGAAGTTTTTGCTCCCGTTGTTCATCTTGAGACTATTCGAATGGCTTAGCATTGGCGGTTCAAAGAAATTGGAAAGTACATCAAATGGACGTCAAATCAGCCTTCTTGAATAGATCTCTTGAAGAAGAGGTCTACGTTGATCAACCAGTGGGTTATGTGAAGAAAGGTGAAGAACATAAGGCGTGTCAATTAAAGAAAGCACTTTATGGGTTGAAGCACGCTTTGAAAGCTTAGTATAGTCACATTGACGGATATTTTTTGAAAAATAATTTCAAAAGATGTCCTTTCGAGCATACACTCTACATAAAGGAAAATGTGCAAGTTGAATTTTTAGTAGTATGCTTATATGTTGATGATTTAATTTTCACCGGCAATAGTCCTAGTCTATGTGAAGAATTTAAAAGGGCCATGAGGCATGAGTTTGAAATGATCGATATGGGACTTCTTCATTTTTTTCTTAGCATTGAAGTTAAACAAAATGAAGATGAAATTTTTATTTCTCAAAAGAGGTATGTGAATGATTTGTTGAAAATGTTCAGAATGAAATGTGCTAAACCCATTAGCACTCCAATGGAAGTAGGATTAAAGCTAAGCAAATATAGTGTTGAAGGAAGGTTGATGAGACTCTTTATGGAAGTCTCGTTAGTAGTCTCATGTATTTGACAGTTAGCAGACCAAATCTCATGTTTGCGGTTAGCATGATTAGGTGATTTATGTAATCCCCAAAAAGAAGTCATTGGGAAGCAGGTAAACGAATTTTGAGATATGTAAGTGGTACTGTTGGTCATGGTATACACTACGAAAGAGTTCAAGATTCAAGTTTAGTTGGCTGTTATGATAGTGACTGGGGTGGAAGTATAGATGATAGCAAAAGTACTTCCGATTATGCTTTCAACATTGGTTCTGTTATAGTTTCATGGGCGTCAAAAAAACAAACCGTTGTAGCACTTTCTACGGCGAAGGTGGAGTATATTTCATTATCATCGGAAGTTGTCAAGCACTATGGTTGAAATGAATCTTAGAAGAATTAAAGGATCCTCAAGGTGAAGCTACAAAATTATTTGTCACAATAGTTCTACTATTGCACTTTCAAAGAACCCGATTTTCCACAATCGAAGCAAGCATATACAGATCAAATATCACTTCATTCGTGACCTAGTCAAGGATGGCGAAATCGACATCAAGTATTGCAAGACGAAAGATGAAATGGCGGATATCTTTACCAAAGCTTTGAAGCATGCAACATTCATCAAAATGAAAGAGAAGCTTGGCGTAGTTGAAGTCTAGCTTAAGGGGGGCTGTTGAAATATTAAGCTAGACCATTTTGGGCCACTATATGTGCGTGGACCGTGGGTCTCTTAGGCCTCACTCTTTTTGGGTCTTTGACCTCGTCTTGGAAGTTTGACTTAGTAGTGAAGAGTTTAGTTATTGTAGCTTTGAACTTTGCAATGTTTTTATGTTTTTGGTTTATGTGATTTCATAGGAAAATGAAAAGGTATCTTAGGGAAAAGAAATGTCACATAGAAATATGAAAAGTTTGTTTAGGGAAGTGAAAAGTCTCATTGGAATGTGAAATTCGTTCTTGTATTTAGCTATATATTTTGAACCCTTGTATCTCATCAAATATGAAGTTTCTTAATGAAATTTGAAGCTTTCTATGTAGTACTGTATATTAGACTTCATTTTTGAGGGTTTGAGCTCAAGAGATCAATTTTCTTCTCTTGAAAAGTTGCATCTATTTTCAATCCGAATTTTGATTTATTTTCAACATAGGAAACCCCAGAATTGCTTGATGGGTTTTAGTCTCAGGCCATCGATCCATACATTCTATATTTTGTGGGTCGGCTTGTACTGATTCATAAGAAATCAGGTGTCCCAAATGTTCAACTGTTGTCATCCTGAAGTACACTTTGAGGGTATTACATAAAGGTTATTATATTGGAGCACCTGTAAAGGCTTGGAAAGATGGTCCAGGTGCTCATCCCAAGTCGGACTATAATCTAAAATATCATAAAAAGACCAATATATACTTTTCAATTGATGACGAAAAATTTCATTCATCCTTGGAAGGTAGACGAGACATTAGTGATCCCAAACGGCATCCCGAGGAACCAATGTTACCTAGGCACATATATTTTTGCCGTCCGAAACTTTGTGGCACTTAGACGCCTAGTAGTAGGACGCTTGTAATTAGTGAGACGCTCCCGTTTCAGAATCTCGCACCCACTTTCGACTGTAAAATAGTGTACTTTTAGCCTTTTGATGATGCTATTGTTCCCAACCTACCACACGCTTAATGCCGCTTCTGGTAACTAAGCTTAGACACTCCTCAACACGACATGACACTTCGAGACATGTATGAAAATAATACCACATTATACCATCAAAATGTTCCTCTTTTCGACACAATAAAATGAAAGACTTGGGTCCTTGAAAACTATTTCTACAATATGGAATACTTTTTAATAAGGTTCATGATATACGTTATGTGTATTTTTCATTAACTATCTCAATTGGCTCTCTAAGATTACCCTTCAATTTTATTTTTTCTGTGCATTCTATATATATATATATACCGTATTGGAATCTTCAGAAATTGACGTGCCAAACATCAATGATGCCTTAGACACTTTGCACCCGTGCCACTTGTCCAGGATCGTAGTGCCCTTGATGAATTTGGAAAGCCATGGTGATATGTCTTCCTCATGGATCCAAATTTGATGGTAATCAGATCGTAAGTCCAATTTGGAGAAATAGCAAGGTTTGAGCAACTCGTCTAAGAGCTCGTCGACTGCAGGTATGGGAAATTTGTCCTTTATGGTACATTCGCCTGGCTCCGTCCTCTTTACGGAACAATAGTACACGCGATGAATAAGGACTTGAGCTCGGCTGAATTACCTTTGTTACAAGCAATTCGTGGACAATTTTCAAATTTTCATTTTTTGGGAATAGGGGTTTATGTAAGGTCGTACATTGGTTGGCTGACTGTCGGGTTCTAGAACAATGCGATGATCGTGGCTTCGTTTTGGGGGACTGGTTCACGAGACACACCTTGTAAGGTTCTAAGAGTGCCTTCAGTCGGGGGTATTTTTAGTGTTCTAAATAGAATAACTTCACTCTTTAACGAAAAAATTGGATACACATACCTGGCCTGCTATGTTTGATCATTTTTGTGATAAGTCGGCTGCTAACCATCTGGATAGTGTTCCCTGATAGACCATGCAGTGTATAGTCTTGCCCACCAAATGTGAACCTCATCCTAATCTGATCGTAATCAGCTATTATGTAATCAGTTATTACATAATATATCAACACAAATCTGTGGAACTGGCAGAATAAAGTAAGAGCCGAGATGCAGTCTTCTCATGCTATACTACTAATACCAGCACAGAAATAATAAAAGTGCACCGCAAGAATCTCATAATTAGTAACAGAACCTGCTCAAATTTTTAGCATTCACAAGAGCTTAGATCTGAATCAGAGGTGCATGGAACACAGACAACTCCATCAAACAAGGCCAGAAAAGGTGAAAAATGAGAGAGAAGTTCTCAGAAGATTCAACAGATGTCCCTTGAATCTCAATGGATTTCAGAAATCAAGGATTCAAATATTTTCAGAAGGAAAAGGATCCATATCCATGCCTTCTCCACAGGTATTACATCACATGAACTTCAGAAACTCTAAAAGAAGTAAATCTGGAAGGGAAAATAAAGGATTGGAATACGAAATGCTTCGGAGTGGTAGGAGAAGTGCAGGAGGTCGTTCTTAAGGAGATCCAATCATATAATCTCATTGATGTCGGAAAACTTCTCTCATTGGAAGAATTGGAAATCGCGGCAATGTTGAAATTACATTTCAACATGAAATAGTCGAGGAAGAACTCTTGTGCCAAACAAAAGGGCAAGGTCAATTGGCTGAAGGCTGGGAACTAAAACATATTTCCATTTTATTTCTAATACTAGGAACAAGACTAGCGCTATTTAGCACATCATGGTGGGGAAATAGGATCCAGGATGGTGAGATAATTGCGAATGAAATTGTAAATTCAACGAAGAGCTGCACTAAGATGAGTGATCGGATTGGCCTAAGTTGGATGGCCTTAGCTTTGGGAGTTTGGGAACATATCTGAGGAAGACCAAGCCAGATTTGAGAGGGAGTTTTCGAAGTAAACCACATTGCGTTCAAAGTGGCAAAGAGTAAGGCACTCAAGCCAAACAAATTTACCATGGATGTTTTAAGGGCTTTTCGAGAGGTAGTGGGGGACTAATGGAATTTTTTTATGATTTCCATCCAATGAGTTATTTGGGAGTTCCACTTTCATTGCTTTATTGCCTAAGTAGGGAGCTTAGCAAATAAAGGGTTTTAGGCCCATAAGCCCATAAGTTTGCTAATTATCATGTACAAGATTCTAGCTAAAGTGTTGGCTAAAAAGTTGAAACGTCTAATGAGTTTGATTATTGCATTAACCCAAGGGGTGTTCGTGCGAGGTAGACAAATGCTGGATATTTTGGTTGCGCATGAGGCCATTGATTTGTAATACAAGAGTAAGATTCCGAGGATTGTCTGCAAGGTAGATGTGGAAAGGGTCATGATAAGGTGCACTTGGGCTTCCTGGATTATGTAATGCGAAGGATTTTATTCAGGGTTAAGTGGAGAAAGTGTATGATGGCCTATTACATTTCAGTGTAGTTCTCAATTTTAGTAAATGGTATGCCTAAGGGATACTTCAAGAGTTAGAGGGGTCTAACGCAAGGGAATCCATTATCCCCTTTCTCATTAATATGATTGGAGAGGTTCTCAGTAGACTTCTACAAAGTGGAACACAATTGAATTACATTGCAGGCTTCAAATTTGCTTGGAATGGCTATTCCATCTCTCATTTACATGTTTCCAATGACTCCATTATTTTTTGTGGTGCGTCCAAGGAGTTACGGTATTTTACAGACAATATGACTATCTATGAGGCAATTTCTGGACCAAAATCAATCTCCACGAATCTAGACTTTTGGGGTTGGTATGGAGGAGAATCAGGTGGTCTCTTTGGTGAGTAGTATTGGATCTGTTGCGGATACTCTCTGGACTACGTATCTCAGTTTGCCATTGTGTGTGGGGATCCATGTCTTCTCTATGGGAATTGATCATCCCAAGGTTTGAGAACAGATTGCAGTGTGAAAAGGAAAGCTTTTATCTATAGTGGGAAGACTTTTGTCTCATCAAAGAGGCACCCTCTAATCTTGCAGTATATTTCATACACATGTTCAGATGCCCTATGGCCATTATCAATAGACTTGAACTAATTGAAAGGAATTTCTTCTAGGAAGGAAGAGGGGAAGGAAGGAGATATCACCTTGCAAATTGAGAAGTGTGTCACTTGTTAAGGATGAGGGTGGTCTGGGAATTCGGAGCCTTTACGAAATGAAGAGGCCATTCCTAGTAAGTGGATTTGGAGGGTGGCTATCGAGGAAGGCAGTTTATGGGCTCAATTTCTTACTAGTAAATATGGTGGTTTAGACAATGGTTGGGGTATCTATTCTCGGCGGAGAGGTCCGGCATGGTGGAGAGGAGTTTGCTATGTAAAGAGGGAATATAATCAATGTATCATATATATGAGTGGCGGTCCGGTAATCGCTTACTTTTTTTAGAAAATAGATGGGCGGGTGATGTGGCATTGGAACATATATTTAAAGAGTTTTACCACATTACTTATTAGAAATTTCGCATAGATGATATGAAAGTATGGTGGGTGGCAGGATTGTTTTAGATATTTGGATTCGAAGGAATATGAGAGATGATGAAACAGCTGCATTAGTAGAGATTTTGGATCTCATTGGGGTCTGCATGCCTAATCACTTTAGAGAGTAAAGGATACATTTTTATTAAAAGTCTTTACTGATTTTTGGTTAGACAACCAATAGTGCTTCACAATTAAGGTCTGGTCTAGCGGATGTTTTCTCTTCCTAGGGTGCATTTTTTTGGTTGGTTCTGGTATGAGGCAGGATCCTTACTGTTGATCAACTAATCAGGTAAAGGAAAAGATTACGCAATAAGTTTGTAATGTCGTAATGTGCCTTCAAGAAATTAAGACTGTCAATCACTTGTTCATTCATTGTTGTGTTGCCAGGGAGATATGGGACATGGTGTTGAAGTGTTTTGAGGTTTGCTGTATTTTTCCATGCCCGTGTTGGGAACTTTTTGATTCTTGGGATCTGTGAGGTTTTGGAGGAATGAAGGGAGGTTTATGGAGACCTAATCTCTTGGGAGTCATCTGCACTATTTGGTTGGAAAGGAAATGACAAGTTTTTCAAAAATAAGGAAGCCTATGTCTATGACTATCGGAAATGCCAGAGTTAGGTTCTTAACTGGGTTGCTTTGGATAAGGAAGGGGTTGCAGATGGGGATGCTTCTCGTCAAACTTGGAAAGATTTGTCGTATATTGCGTGAGTGTTTGGTGTGATTTGAGGTCCTTTCACCTGCTTATGGGGGGCTCCCTATTTTCCTAGGTTTGAGGGTGGGGGGGTCAAAATTGGTGAAAATTTTGTCTAGTTGTCCTTTTTTTCTCTTTTGCTAGGGTCTTTCGTGTTCCTTGAGTCTCTCACTACGACAAAAATGTGTACTTTTTTGTTTTTGCTTCTGTAATATAAATTGCGTTATCGATCTAAAAAATCTATAGAGGTTTAGACGGACTATCCTTCTCTTTCCATTATCCTTCTTTGTTCTTCCTGTTTTTAATCTTTTATTTCAAGAGGAGATGTTGACATCTCTGTCCTTACAATATGTTGCAAATCCTAGACACTTTGAAAATGAGAGAATGGCCTCCTTCCCATTTTAAATCAATAATCGGCTTCTAAATAGTGAAAATTTCGCATTTACGTTCACATTGTCAAGGTTGCACTCCACTTTAATAATGTCTACACCCTTCTTAGCCACGGAATGCTGTGAAAATTTGATCACAGATTCGAGGTTGGATATATATGTTGCTCAGGCTCAGGATCCATGGAAATGTTATTTTTTGGGCTTCAAGAAATCCTATGATAAATTATGTACTCTATTTTTTAAAAGGAAGCTATGGAGAGTTGTGCCCTTAAATTCCGGTACCTTCACTCCTAACACATTGGAATCCCCACAATGACCTATCTTCCTATCTAGGGGATCAACCGGCATAAGCACTTACTGTCAACTATTTGTCTAAAAGGAACTCAGATACTCCCATTAGAAGATTCTCCTAATCTCCCAATAACACAAGTACAAGACGAATAACTCATTCCCCTGATTTCTTTCAGAAATCTTTGGTGATTCTATTATACTAGCTCGGGGTTCTGCAAATGATAGGGCTGATGGGTTGGCAAAATTTTGAGTGGCCTGAGCACTGAATAAGAGTGGCATCAAACCCCATATGTTCACTTGTGTTTTTTTTTACAAATTAAACTAGTTAGCTGGTACAGGATAACTGACTGGTCCATAATCTAGATTGTGAAGGTGTCACAGCTTTTGGACAAGTGGAACTATTATTCATCAAGTGTGCCAGGTGGTATGAAGGACCTGATGTTTGGAGATCTGGTGTCAAAAACTGCATAAAAAAATATCTCTAGGGTGATTAGGATCAGTTAAACATCGGAAAAATGAATGGTTGCCATGTCTCCAAACCTGTTGTAGCCATTCATTTTTAGGATGTTTTTATAACAGAGATTTTTCCAATGCAATTTACAAAACCACAAATCTAAACATCAGGTCCGTAGATAAGCTAATAGTTGGTATCACTCCCCATTAATACCTGTCATTAGTACATGTACCCTTGAACTCTAGTTGACTAGTAAATTACTCCCAACAAATGCTTATTTAAATCTCTATACTTCACCTTCAATCCACCATTTGAAATCTTCAATCTCCTTGTTCACTAATTAACAGATATGCTAATCTAGACCATTTAGTCTGAGTCTCTGAGATAATTGTATTGATAATGGCCCCTTAAAACCAGTTTTTCCATTCATTCATTCCAAAATTCCGAGGTTTCTTATGCCTTGATTCGCAAAAAATATTCCACTCTCCTCAAATCTCACCTTTCATTACTTTAATTCACTTTCATTATCATCTGCATTATTTCCAATCTTCAATTTGCAGGTTTACTGGCCTTCCTCCCAAAGCCAACCCTAGTAATGCGGCTTTGCGATCTTCTAGAGGAGTAACAAGGGCCTTATTTGCCAGATCAGTCTCTTTTATAAAAAGGATACTTCAAAAAAGTGTGAATTCAAGTGGCGGCCAAGTGATTCATATAACTTAAAGGGGGCTACTAGTTAGAATTTGAAGAAAAGAAGAGAAGGAATCCATCCTAAAGTGTTCAAAGCTCCTTAGATCAGCATTCGCTAAATTCGTTTCAGGGATGAACCATAAATCATCGGATTGCAATATGAAGGCTTTTGGTGATGAAGGATGCGATGCTTCTAATTGTAATAACCAATTGGCATAATCAAATCAATCTTCATCAGCCAGTAGCACGGCGGTTTTTATTTGTGTTCTGATAGCGAGATGGATGAATCTATCTCGGCTCAACGGAATCCAGTGTCATCCTCTCTGGTTCCTATTCAACCTAAACAAGAAGGAACTCATTCTATCACTCTAAATTTATTTATTTAACTACTTTTGCAGCTCATGGAATTGGTTACTGACAAAGCTAACAGGCTGCTACAGATAGAAAACAACTTAAATGAGAATTCCATGAAGACAATAAGTAACTAAATCATGTGTAGGTACTTGAACTATCCTAACATGAAAGATCACCAGTGCATAAACACAGTCAGTTTTTCAAAGCTTCTCCTGCTCAAAAGTACACATAAAACATATATCTTCATCTAACTTTAAAATCTCATTTGTTTGTTGTTTCATTATTGTTTTAATTAAAAAACAGTGCAACATTCTCTCCAATAAAAGAAGAGAAGCCAGCCATCAACTTCTTCAAATTACATCTACACAAAATAGTCACTGTAAGACTCCATACTCTCAGCTTCTCTACAGGAAACACTTGCAAATTCACTGAGAGACAAACAAATTATAGAGGTTGAAAATTTAGAAGAGCTTTTTGGATCTGTTTCTTTGCTCAGTACATGAAAACCAAAAGGTTTGCAGTAAAAAATAAGCTTTTGTTTGATTTTGTGAGAAAGGTGGTGAAAAGCCATGAGAGAAAGAGAAGGTGGCCGGGTGGTCATGGGCTTTTAGGGTCTGAGAAGCTTTATCATATGCGATCAGATATGTTCATGGGTCAAACAATCAAGAGACAACCAACAAATCCAATTGATTGAATTAGATTTTTCAAGACCAACAATGAAGTAGAGCCATTTTCAGCCACAAATTAGCGAGATTGGGTTTGAGATCAGAAAAGTCATTTTTAAAGAAATCAGAGATGAAGTTGCGTCAAACTTGATTGACTTTTTGGGATTCAAGAGATGTTGATGGATTGTTGGTTTTATTAGTTGATTTCATCATTTTTTTTGTCTCCTTACATTTTTAACAGAAGATCAGACCAAAGAGACATTCTTCACATGATTACAATGCACAAAAATATAGTGTGTTAATGCAACTTTTATTTTTGGGGTTCTGAATGGTTCATGCAAATATATAAGCAATGGTTGCATTTTTTGTTCGGGTATACATGTGTAACATTACAAAGGGGAAGAGTATGGTGTAAAGCATCAAAATCTAAATTTGATATAGTAATTAGACACTCTAGTCCCAACATCCAATACATCATCTGAAAGAAAAACCAGATAATGATAAAAAATTTATGTATCTTAGATATCTATTATCAAAGTCAACTTCTTTTTATTATCTTATATGTGTGCACTTACTGTACACCAGTCGAAAACCCGATACCAACTCTAAACTAGTAGACGATCAGTAAGGTTACAAATAAGGTGCTTAGAGAATAGGAGCTTTAAAAACATCCAATTTCTCATTTCCACTACTGTGCTTTCTTAACTCCTTCGTACCAACAAGAAGTCACTATTACTAAGTATGAAGTGTTTTTGTGTTGTTTGCAAGAACAAATGGTGCTCGCAAACACTCCATGCTTGGCATTAGTGACTTCTTGTTGGTACCAAGGAGTTGGGAAAGCACTGAAAGAAAAGTTGTTTCTAGAGAGCTTCGTTACAAATCAAAGACTAACAATTAAGATGTTGAAAATACGAGCTCATACGTAATTAGATAACCCTGATATCTAGGACTCTGAAAGGGTTGCCTAGAAAGATAGCTTCCGAACTTTCTCTATATCACACATAGAAAGAAGATGGGATCTCTTTATATAACTTCAGTCAATCAATAAAAATCAGATTATTCTTCTCTTAGGCATTTTATGAAAGATATGGCAGGCACCATTGCATTTCCAACTTCAACCAAATTTTAAAAATTGGTGCTAGTAGTTTTTATCAAATACATAGCATGCAATTATATTACGAATACATGAGCAACTATAGTACGCAAAATGATTCTTTCACGAGTACCTAGAATAAGAAGTTATTATAAGAAAACTTTTGAGCAAAATATGCCCAACGAGATCCACACTTCTATCGTCCTAGCACCATAAAAAGCTTCAGACCATTTACTAAGCAAATTTCTGAGCGAAAACTAGAGATAAAGAAGAGAAACAATCAAATTGGTGATCTTTTATAATATAGAACCAAATCTTATCAAGTACCAAGAATCATCATAGGTTTACTGGGGAGAAAAAAAGGAAGAGGAATCTAAACAGATGAATGTCAAAAAAAAAAAAAAATCTCAAAAGATGTCGATTACAGACACACAATGATTCAACAAAAAAGTTGTAGAGATTTTTTTTGTCTACCTCATAAAATTGAGGGTCTTAGAGAGTTCATATTGCAAAATGAGTAAGAATGAATCAAACCTCGTCCTCCTCCTCTTCCCATAAACTTATTTGGTTTAGAATTTATTATAGTCTAAAAGAGACCACCAAATGGGACCTAATGGTGCTTTCAAACTCAAAATGAGGCAAATAAATGAACATTTGGTTCAAAAACCTGCATTTTATCCTCAAAACAAAGCTATTTCATATAACTCTAATAATTCATCTTCCTTTATTTTCCACTGATATCGATTTAGAAAAGCCTAAATCAATACAACTAATAGAACCCACACAAATCTCAACTTAAGCATCTAAGTTACCCATCACTATTGGAAAAAAAAAATTTGCAATGTAAATTTAAACATTAGCAATTTCTCCTTTATTTTTCTAATGCAAGTAACTACAATAACCTTCAGATAATTAAACCCAAGTTTCTAATAAATGCACACGTTCACAATGAACAACAACAACAACACAACTTAGAGATTTCACCTTAAAAAATCTAAATTAAACCCGATCAAGAACGAGAATTCAATCTCTTACCCACCACATCAAACCATCACTTGGTCTTCACACTCACCCCATCCTTCCCAGCAATTATAACCGCACTCGCCATATTAAGAAACAACCCATGCTCTACAACACCTTCCAACCCCGAAATCTCCTTCCCCGCTGCGCCTGCATCCCTAATCGGTGTCTCGTAGTACAAATCCACTATATAATTTGAATTATCAGTTACATAAGGCTTCCCATCTCCATCCACTCGAAGCTTCGCCTCGCACCCTTCTTCTTTAAACATATCCCTCAATCTCTCCAAATTGTACTTCCACCAGAACTGCACGACTTCTACTGGCATTGCAGCCGCTCCTTGACCCATAATCAATTTCGTCGTCAACCACCACCACGAACTCCGTCTGCCTCCACCATTTACTCTCTTAGCATGGCCCCCCCACGACCTTTGACCAGGTTGAGGTAGGGGTCGACCTCGTCGGCACCATCGATGGCGAGGTCGATCTGTGATCGTCGTCGAGGGAGCGGGATCGAGGAGGCGGCTTGCTCGGCAGTGCGTTTTGAGGTCGGTACACCAACGATGTTAACCAATTTTCTGGCTTTGAGGAGGTCGCCGAGTTGCTCAACGACGAAGGCGGGTGGAGCGGTCTTGAGAGTACCGATACCATCTGCACGCCTTGCGTACGATAATCAAAACAGATCTAGAGGTTAACCAAAAAGCATCATCCAAGATTTCCATTCAAGATCACAAAAATATAAAGGGTACATCATTGTTACAATTCATTGTTTATCGTGAATAGAATTACAATTCCAAAAACCCTTACAACCAACGCAAGACTTGACTAACTCCCTGGCTCTAATTCAGGAGGTCCTCTAACGTCTCCTCTTGAGAAGTCTGGTTATCAACTTGCTTCGCCGCTGCAATGTTAACAACGGGAGTGAGATAAACTCAACAAGTGACCCCCTGATAATATCTAGTAGGCTACGTCTTAATAACAAGATGAAGACAATTCATAGTTGATCATTCTATCGATTTCAGCAAGAGTTGTATATATGTAAACAGTTTCACCGATTGTTCTCAATACATTGCATGTGCACTATCATCAAGTATGAATGAGGTATGCATGTCAAAAACATGAAGTTTTTCTTTAAAAGGAAAACAAAAGAAAATAACTTAACATCAGCGGCTACACATTTATAAGTGTAGGTTCTACTACTATAGTACCGGATCCATGGTACGTACATGTGACCCCTTTGGACTTCACCTCCGTCCAGGTGGTCCTTACCACATCACATTACATGTCTAACTTTCACGCCTTACCATGGCAGGTAGGTAGGCAATACGTACTTCATAAATGAAAGCAATAACACGGACCTTCGTCCGAAACCCATGCCTGCCCGATGGGGGGATCCACACAAGAAATATCATATATTTATATCAATGCACAACGTATGCGATGGAAAATCATGTGTTCAATAATTGATGCCTTTCATAATCCAAATGGTATTCATGATGCTTTTCGAAAAGATGTGAATACTATCGTCCATCCATTTTCCTAATCATTTCCTCTTCCTACGATTCATGATAATTCATGTAATAACCATGCTTACCCATATGTTCAAATACATGACATGCCATCAAGAATCAACTACGATTTACTTTATGTCAGAACTTGAATTAACAATCACAATTATGTAGAGATAAATGATCAAATCCTTACATGGTCATTCTAGCATACTTATAATATCATCACCAAATAATGTTTCACAGATGTATCACACTACCTAAGGGTTTCAGTTCATAATTATAGGGTTGCGCGTAATCGCGCATATATATATACTATCTACTTAGTACTAATTTACTTAATCAAAATCATGTGATAAGGGTAGGCCACTTGCCTTGATGCGCGCTTCCTTGATGATCACGATGGGGGTGGTTGAAGTTGAATTCGCTTGTCGTGTTGCACATGAGAACAGTTAGCACTAAGCGATGTCTCCCAAAGAGTTGAATAACTACGTGGGGATTATGAGTTAGGGGTTGAATCGGTTCACGGAAGGGTCGATAGGGTACCGATTGGGATGGGTCGAGTTTCAAGATCGAATGGGTCTTGACACGATAGGGTATATGATCGAGTAGGGCCATAACACTGGGGATATTACGAAATGCAACCACCTTAAAATCCTCTTGAAATCCATGATAGGGACATATTTTTGTAAACACTTAAGGACATATTCTATAATAATTGACTGATTTTAGGCCCGGTAAATAAACATATCAAAAAAATATTTTATAAAATGGGTTAGGAATTTGGAAATGTCCTTGACTGCCTATGGGTTATAAACCATCATATATTTTAATGGCAAAATTAACATAAATGAGTAAATGGCTAGGTTTTTAAAATGATAATTATACTATGCATATAAATAAATATATTTTTATACCTTATACCATACATATATAGATATATATATATATATATATAAACAGAAAATGAGAAATGAAATGGGAGGCTTAAGGCTACCTATGTGATATACAGAAGAAAAATAGAAATGGTTGAGGGCTGCGTATGGTACGGGAGGAAGAAAAGGGTGGGATTAAATGATCGTGATGGCGAGGGCAACGGATGGGCGATAACGATCGCTCCGATGATCGTGGCTGGAGGTTGAGCCAGCCCCAGGATAAAAGAAAAAGAAGATGAGGGATAGCAGAGAGAGGGGAAGAAGAAGAAGAAGAAGAAGAAGGAGAAGGGGACCTTACCAGTTGAATAGTGGGTTGGAGGAGAGGGGGTCGACCCTATTTATAGCCAGAAGGGGGAGGGGGGTGTGACGTGAAGGGAATGGTGTTGCCGTGTGGCTTCCCGTCAGACAGTCTTGGACATGAACCATGCCGATTCAGCGAATTCCTTGCCTTCATTTCTGGGTCGACCGATGGGGGTAGGTGGGAGGAGGTTTGGGTGTTAAGCAGCAATAGGAGAGAAGGGTTATAAGGGTTTTAGGTTGGGTCTGGTCTGGGCCTAAGTCGGGCCAAGAGATGGGTCGGGTTAGCTTGGTTTGGGTCTTCACATTCTCCCCTCCTTATAAAAATTTCGTCCTCGAAATTTACCTAGTGTCGTTAAACAAGTGTGGGTGCTGTTGACGCATCTCATCCTCGCGCTCCCATGTCGTCTCATCTCCGGTGTGATGCTTCCAAAGGACTTTTACCCGCGGCATTCGCTTCGATCTCACGCGATGACTCTGCCAATCGAGGATTTGCACAGGTGATTCGACGTACGATAGGTCTGATTGGATATTGAGCTGTTGGAAGTCTAACATGCGAGTAGGGTCTAGAACATGTGAGGGATCGAACTTATATTGTCGCAACATGGATACGTGGAATACGTCGTGTACATTGGAGAGGGCTGGGGGTAGGGCTAATTGGTATGCAACTTTTCCGACTCTCCGTAGGATTTCGAATGGTCCGATGAATCTAGGACTAAGCTTTCCTTTCTTCCCAAATCTAAACACACCCTTGGTTGGTGACACCTTGAGAAGTACACGATCTCCGACGTCGAACTCGCGTTCCTTTCGTTTATGATCAGCGAAGCTTTTCTGTCGACTCTGAGCGGTGAGTAGACGTTCGCGAATGAGCTTGATATTCTCCGTGGTTTGTTGCACTAGCTCTGGTCCAAGTAGACTTCGTTCTCCGACTTCGCTCCAACATACCGGCGATCGACAAGGCCTCCCGTAGAGGGCTTCGAAAGGTGCCATCTGTATACTTGCTTGGTAGCTATTGTTGTAGGCGAACTCGATTAAGGGTAAGTGGTCCTCCCAGCTTCCTTTGAAGTCCAATACACATGCTCGTAGCATGTCCTCCAAATATTCGAATCGTCCTTTCTGCTTGCCCATCCGTATGAGGGTGGAAGGCAGTGCTGAAACGTAACTTCGTGCCTAATTTATCTTGAACTTTCTTCCAAATTCCCGAGGCGAACTTTGAATCTCGATCCGATACGGTTATCACAGGTACACCATGTAATCGAACAATCTCTTTGATGTATAGTTTCGCAAGACTCTCCGTCGTCTGAGTAATCTTGACGGGTAGAAAGTCATGCGATGCTTGGTGAGTCCGTCTATTATCACCCATATTGAATCATAGCCGTTCCTCGTCTTTGGTAGTCCGGTGATGAAGTCCATGTTGATGCGTTCCCACTTCCACTCTGGTATCGGTAATGGCTGTAACAGTCCTGAAGGTTTCATATGCTCGGCTTTAACCTGTTGACATGTGAGGCATCTCGAGACATACTCGGCGATTTCCCTTTTCATGTTATTCCACCAGAAGTGACGCTTTAGGTCATGGTACATCTTTGTGCTGCCCGGATGCACTACGTATCGAGACTTGTGCGCCTCGTCTAGCAGCTCTTTCTTCACTTCTGCAATGGCTGGTACACACAATCGATCTCGATACCTCAGCAAGCCATCTGAGGTCACCGTGAACTCTAGTCTTTCTCCTTTCTTGACTTCCTCTAGCATCTTTAAGATTTCTGGGTCTTCGCGTTGTCCCTCCTTTATCCTTTCGACTATTGTGGGTTGCATGCTCAGATTTGCACACACGAACTTGGGTTCTACTTCTTGAATGGACGTGCTCAAATTTCCAAAATCTTCATGTAACTTCCACTTCTTCATCATTAGTGCGGCGAGGGTTCCTGCTGACTTTCGACTCAATGCGTCAGCTACCGTATTTGCTTTACCCGGATGGTATTGAATGGTACAATCGTAGTCCTTCAGACACTCTATCCAACGCCTTTGTCGCATGTTCAGCTCCTTCTGTGTGAAAATGTACTTCAAGCTTTTGTGATCGGTGAAGATGTCGAACTTTTCCCCGTACAGGTGGTGTCTCCAAATCTTTAATGCGAAGATGATGCTAGTTCCAAATCGTGGGTGAATTCTCCTCGTGAGGCTTTAGTTGTGCAGGAGCGTGGCGGCGACTTTCTTGTCTTTGCATAAGTACACAGCCTAATCCTCTTTCCGAAGCATCACTGTAGACTTCGAATCCTCCACTTCCAAATGGGAACGTCAGTACGGGTGCTGTTGTCAACTTTTCCTTCAACTCTTGAAAGCTTTGCTCGCAGTCGTCTCCCCATTCAAACTTAGCACCTTTCCTCGTGAGCTTCGTCATTGGAGTTGCTATCACGAGAAATCCTTCACGGCCTTAATACCCAGCTAGTCCTAAGAAGCTTCTAACCTCCGTTGCATTCTTTGGTTTCTCCCAGTTTACTACAGCTTCAATCTTGGTTGGATCAACCGACACTCCTTTTCCCGAGATTATGTGTCCTAGGAAAGATACTTCGTCCAGCCAGAACTCACACTTTTGCAGTTTCCCATACAGTTGGTGCTCCCTTAAGATTTGCAGAACTATCCTTAAATGGTCCTCGTGTTCGGTTCGGTTCTTGGAGTAGATTAAAATATCATCAACGAACACCACTACAAACTTATCTAAGAAGGGCTTGAAAATTCTATTCATCATGTCCATGAATGCGGCTGGGGCGTTCGTCAAGCCAAAGGGCATCACTAGAAACTCGTAGTGCCCATAACGGGTTCGAAATGCCGTCTTCGCTACGTCGCCTTCCTTGATCCTTAGTTGGTGGTAGCCCGCCCTCAAGTCAATCTTTGAGAAAACCGTCACACCTTGAAGTTGATCGAAGAGATCATCGACTCTAGGTAATGGATACTTGTTCTTGACGGTGGCTTGGTTCAATTTGTCGATGTCGATGCATAGCCTCATGGATCCGTCCTTCTTCTGAACAAGACCGGTTTGGTGAGACACTTGGGCGGATGAGTCCTTTCTCTAGTAGTTCTTCCAATTGCTTCTTGAGCTCCTGGAGTTCCGTTGGTGCCATGCGATAAGGAGCCTTCGAGATGGGATGTGTTTCTGGGAATAAGTCTATCGCGAACTCAATCTCTCGGATGGGAGGTAGTCCAGGTAAGTCGTCAGGAAAAACGTCGGCAAATTCATTGACAATGGGGATTGATTCTATTTCGGGCTCACTCTTATCCTTGCTAATGACGTACGCTAGGTAACCCTGACAACCTTTTGAAAGGAATCGTCTAGCTTTAATGGCTGAAATGATGGGCGAATTAGGGGTCCTAACAATACCCTGAAATGAGAATCTCCGTTGACCCGGCATACGAAAACTAACTCGCTTTCGAAAGCAATCAATACCTGCATGGTGAGAGGTAAGCCAGTCCATACCTAAAATAACATCGAAATCTACCATGTCTAGCAGAATCAAATTGGCGGCCAATTGCCGACCATCTATTTCTACGGCGCAATCTTTGTACATAGTATTAGTAATTAGGGAATCTCCAATCGGGTTAGTGAAGGTGAGTGCAAGGTCTAAAGGGTGAGGTTTGGATTTCAAGGATTGTGCAAAAGATGGTGATACAAAGGAGTGTGTGGCTCCGGAGTCAAATAAAATTTTGGCTGTGGTTTCGAAGATTGGGACATTACCTTGGATTACAGCTTCCGAGGTTTCGGCATCACGTTGGGTCATGGCGAACACTCGCCCTTGCGCATTCTGGCGTGGTTGTTGTCTTTGCTGGGATTGCTGCTGGTTGGGTCGTCCTGCTTGAAACTGAACTGGTCGTGCACGTTGTTGTTGCTGATGAGATGAAAATGGTTGTCTAAACTGTTGGGGATTTCTTGATGCTTGGCAGTCTTTCCTCACGTGTCCTGTCCTTCCGCACCCAAAGCAGTGTTTCGGCGGCTTGGAGCAAGCACGTGACACATGTCCTGGTTCTCCACAATTATAACAGGTAGCCTGCGCGTACCGACATGGTGCATTGCCATGGTTCTTCCCACATATCGTGCATGACGGCCTCGTAAATCCAACTCGTGTGTCTTCGAATCGAGTTCGTTTTGGTGCTGTGTGTTGGAAGGAAGGTGCTCGCCAGTCTCCGCCTATCAGGTCCTTACGCTTCTCGTGAGTTGGGCGGTTTCGTTTGATGTCTTCTTCCGCCTTCAAGGCTCTTCTAACTGATAGCTTATAGTCTTCTGAGAATAATACGGAGAGGCGTTCGCGGATGTCAGGTCTAAGGCCATACTCGAATTTCTGCGCCCTTTCTCCATCTGTGAGTTGGTGTCTATAGAATCGTTCTAGGTCGACGAACTTGGCTTCATACTCTTCTGATCATGTTGCCTTGCTCAAGTTTAGCAAATTCAGCTCCTTTATGCTCTCGGACATGTCGGGGAAAATACTTTTCAAAGAATATCCCTACGAATCTATCCCAAACAACGACTTCTCCTGTTGCTAACTCTGATCTTTCCACCAATTGCCACCAACGATGTGCCTCTCCAGCCAACAGGAAGATGGCAAGTCTAGCCTTTTGCTCTTCCGTGCACCTCATTGCTTCGAGTATCTTTTCAACATCCTCAATCCATCGCTCGGCTACCAAAGGATCGGTGGTGCCTCTAAAGGTTGGGGGGTTCAATTTCTTGAATCTTTCCAAATCGCCTCCACAGTCAGTGTGATTCGTGCCCGTTGATGTTGAACCATTCCCGTTAGGGACCAGGTGGGTTAGGGCAACAGCAATGGCTTCCAGAGCTCGAGCGGTAGCATCAGATGTAGGTTGAACAGGTGGGTTGGTTGCCGGTGTTACGGGTCTCCTAGTGCGTGGCGTCCTGATGCCTCGTCCTCGTACCATCTATATAAAATAAAATATAGTCTAATCACTTTCCTTACGAGAATATTATTATTACTATGCTATGTTTGTGACTCAATCATATAGAACAAAAATAGCTCATTTCATTCATATATTGGCAATTACACAAGCATGATTAATACAAAAAGAACTTTCATGATTCAAGATTTCACCTGCGTAGTTGCTACCTAAGAGTTCACGTCTATTCTAAACTTTAACAAAAAGGGAATCCTACACTACAAGTCTAGTTCCTATTACAGTTCCTTACAAATTTCCTGTCTATCCTAGTTTAATTTTGGCCAAACAGGTATCGTTATCCTTAGTGTATTCTTCCTCCGTCTGGATCCAATGTAGTCGAGATTTGGATGACGCCGTTCGCATGCGTTTTCTTCGTCATAGTCCACGTCTTCTGCATCGTCCAATTCTTCAGCGTCATCCAGTTCCTCCGCATCGTCCAATTCTTCCACATCGTCCAGTTCGTCTGTATCTTGTTCATTTTCGCTTGGGTCACTCATCTCTCCTTTGCTGAGATGGTATGTTTCCTCTTCAGGGTCTTCAAAGTTGTCTGCCACCTCTTCCTTGGAGGGTCGATTCTCGGATAGAATAGGTGGAGGAAAATGTTCACGTGGCGTCCACGATATATGTTGTCATAGATAATTCAGACGCCGAGGTACATGGTGACCGCCATCCTATAATGGTAGGATTGGGGCAGTCCAGTTGTTTTTCTCGCTGTCCTTCTCATCGTCATTTCCTGAACACCAAAGGGACACAATGTCATAACCGGATAGTGGTTACTCATTCTAATCCTAGCCTATGGGTCCATTCCCTAAGGCCTCCTAAGGTTTCACTAAACCTATGCTTTGATACCAAACTGTCACGCCCCAAAATTCTATACACCGCGAACTTCGGAGCGTGAGCAAATTCAATAATCAAAACAGATCTAGAGGTTAACCAAAAAGCATCATCCAAGATTTCCATTCAAGATCACAAAAATATAAAGGGTACATCATTGTTACAATTCATTGTTTATCGTGAATAGAATTACAATTCCAAAAACCCTTACAACCAACGCAAGACTTGACTAACTCCCTGGCTCTAATTCAGGAGGTCCTCTAACGTCTCCTCTTGAGAAGTCTGGTTATCAACTTGCTTCGCCGCTGCAATGTTAACAACGGGAGTGAGATAAACTCAACAAGTGACCCCCTGATAATATCTAGTAGGCTACGTCTTAATAACAAGATGAAGACAATTCATAGTTGATCATTCTATCGATTTCAAGAGTTGTATATATGTAAGCAGTGTTCTCAATACATTGCATGTGCACTATCATCAAGTATGAATGAGGTATGCATGTCAAAAACATGAAGTTTTTCTTTAAAAGGAAAACAAAAGAAAATAACTTAACATCAGCGGCTACACATTTATAAGTGTAGGTTCTACTACTATAGTACCGGATCCATGGTACAGCCACATATGACCCCTTTGGACTTCACCTCCGTCCAGGTGGTCCTTACCACATCACATTACATGTCTAACTTTCACGCCTTACCATGGCAGGTAGGTAGGCAATACGTACTTCATAAATGAAAGCAATAACACGGACCTTCGTCCGAAACCCATGCCTGCCCGATGGGGGGATCCACACAAGAAATATCATATATTTATATCAATGCACAACGTATGCGATGGAAAATCATGTGTTCAATAATTGATGCCTTTCATAATCCAAATGGTATTCATGATGCTTTTCGAAAAGATGTGAATACTATCGTCCATCCATTTTCCTAATCATTTCCTCTTCCTACCAGTTCATGATAATTCATGTAATAACCATGCTTACCCATATGTTCAAATACATGACATGCCATCAAGAATCAACTACGATTTACTTTATGTCAGAACTTGAATTAACAATCACAATTATGTAGAGATAAATGATCAAATCCTTACATGGTCATTCTAGCATACTTATAATATCATCACCAAATAATGTTTCACAGATGTATCACACTACCTAAGGGTTTCAGTTCATAATTATAGGGTTGCGCGTAATCGCGCATATATATATACTATCTACTTAGTACTAATTTACTTAATCAAAATCATGTGATAAGGGTAGGCCACTTGCCTTGATGCGCGCTTCCTTGATGATCACGATGGGGGTGGTTGAAGTTCGGGTCGCTTGCCGTGTTGCCTGCATGAGAACAGCAGTGTGTTAGCACTAAGCGATGTCTCGACCAAAGAGTTGAATAACTACGTGGGGATTATGAGTTAGGGGTTGAATCAGTTCACGGAAGGGTCAGCCGATAGGGTACCGATTGGGATGGGTCGAGTTTCAAGATCGAATGGGTCTTGACACGCTGATAGGGTATGACGATCGAGTAGGGCCATAACACTGGGGATATTACGAAATGCAACCACCTTAAAATCCTCTTGAAATCCATGATAGGGACATATTTTTGTAAACACTTAAGGACATATTCTATAATAATTGACTGATTTTAGGCCCGGTAAAGAAACATATCAAAAAAATATTTTATAAAATGGGTTAGGAATTTGGAAATGTCCTTGACTGCCTATGGGTTATAAACCATCATATATTTTAATGGCAAAATTAACATAAATGAGTAAATGGCTAGGTTTTTAAAATGATAATTATACTATGCATATAAATAAATATATTTTTATACCTTATACCATACATATATAGATATATATATATATATATATATATATATATATATATATATATATATATATATATATATATATATATAAACAGAAAATGAGAAATGAAATGGGAGGCTTAAGGCTACCGGCTGTGATAGCACAGAGAAGAAAAATAGAAATGGTTGAGGGCTGCGTATGGCACGGGAGGAAGAAAAGGGGTGGGATTAAATGATCGTGATGGCCGCAGGGGCATCGGATGGGCGATAACGATCGCTCCGATGATCGTGGCTGGAGGTTGAGCCAGCCCCAGGATAAAAGAAAAAGAAGATGAGGGATAGCAGAGAGAGGGGAAGAAGAAGAAGAAGAAGAAGAAGGAGAAGGGGACCTTACCAGTTGAATAGTGGGTTGGAGGAGAGGGGGTCGACCCTATTTATAGCCAGAAGGGGGAGGGGGGTGTGACGTGAAGGGAATGGTGTTGCCGTGCACAGGGCTTCCCGTCGGACGGTGCCGGACAGCAGACCATGCCGATTCAGCGAATTCCTTACCTTCATTTCTGGGTCGACCGATGGGGGTAGGTGGGAGGAGGTTTGGGTGTTAAGCAGCAATAGGAGAGAAGGGTTATAAGGGTTTTAGGTTGGGTCTGGTCTGGGCCTAAGTCGGGCCAAGAGATGGGTCGGGTTAGCCTGGTTTGGGTCTTCACATCTTGGGTGAGAGGTGGAGATGGTGAAGGGGAGGAGAGAGCGGATTGAGATTGGGGTGCGTACGACAAGAGGGGAGCGATTGCGTAGGATAAGAGGAGAGTGGTGGTGGCGGCGGTGGGGAGAGAGGGGTTTTAGAGAAGGCGTAGAGATCAGAGACAAGGTGGCCATGATGGATGTGTGGAGAGAGAAAGAAGAGAGAGAATATGTGTTTTGAAGAGGAGGAGATGAGAGAGAGAGAACTGATTGATTTTAGTTTCTCTCTCTGTTTTCTTCCTGATTTGGTCTCGTTTTTCTGTTTTATTTGTATGGTGAGGTTGGTAGAGAAGTGGATGAGTCGTGTGTGATGCTATAAAGTCCAACTATCGATCGACGGCTATAAATGGAAGTCAACTGTTGTTCCATCCCGGATTGCTAGCCATCTTAAATAGCGTAGCATAGGATTGATTGGCTGCTGAGATTTTAGTCTGGGTACATGTAGTTTCAAGCAAGGGTCAAAATATCGACGATACGTATCGTGTATCGTTCGATACATTCAATCTATCGGCGATACATTGAATATATCATTTCAATATATATTTTTTTTTCAAAAAATCAAATTATCGGACGATATATTGAATATATCGTTTTGATACATTTTTTTAAAAAACTCAAAAATCAAATTATTAGACGATAATTTGAAATTATTGCCTGATAATTTGAATGTATCAGACGGTACAATACATAGGCAATGTATTGTACCGCCCAAGCATGGATCAAAATATCGTCCGATACCGATACGTATCGGTATTGGACGTAAACGATACATTGAATGTATCGACATCGTTCGTATGGAATGTATCGCGCGATACGGACCAGTACTGATACGTATCGTCTGATACGTACCAGTTTTCCGGCATTTTGATCCATGCGCCCAGGTCCAAAACCGATACGTATCGGTATCGGACGATTTTTTGACCCATGGTTACAAGCCAAGATTCGTGCTTCTCAACCGGATTCACTTGCTTCAAGCGTTGACTACTTTGAATCAAACGATCAAAATTGTTTTTGTCCCATATTTCGACACAAATAATTTTGAGGATCATTTTGATTCCACTTGACACATCATAAAAACTGAATATGATCATAGTATATATCAAATAATTGTTCTCGAGTCAATTTTAGGTAGGTGTGTCATGTGGAATCAAAATTGGACCGACTTATGGTGTAATCATGATCTCAAAGTCTATTATATTGAAGATTGGGACGAAAAATTATCTCCATTGTCAGATTAAAAGTGTCAACAATTTTAGCATGTAAAACCCATGTTAAGAGCAAAGAATGTGCATTTAAAGTAAAGGTACCCTTCTAGTTTACATAGGGTGCGCCAAGTTCATGTCCTTAGGTTCAGCGCGGCCATTGGGTGAGAGACAGATAAAAATTTGGATTGATCTAATGGTTCTAATGGTATAATCAGTGATAGTGTTTGTTGGACGTTCATTTGTTGCCACCTATGAATCTGAGAGATGCAAGATGGATATGTGATGACCGATTGATTAGATTTTTTGGATGCATTGATTGGTGCATGCATGCTTCTCCAATCTAACAGGTTCAACTAAATGTGAACAAAGACTTCCTACAACAATAGTAACAAAAATTGTCTAATTTTTAAAAATTTGTGAATATTTTGAAAATTTGCTCGATTACAAAAAATCGCGAATTATTCTTAAATTATTTCGGATTTTTTTAAGAAAAATGTGACATTCTAATTTTTTTAATATTTTTTATAGTTTTAAATTTTAAAATTTTTCTCACCAAGTTTTCCTCTAAATTTGCCAGATTTTTCTGAATTTTAACCTTGTGTTATTGTCGAACCCTCGGTTTGGTGACTATGCCTACAACTAGGTGAGGCTCTGCCCTTCTCATAGAATGAGCTTCTAAGTCGGAGTAATAGCTAATCCGACATCTCAGCAGTCCAGATATTGAATAATGAACAGTTGATTAAATTCCTTGGTTGTGCTCTTCATTCTCTAATCATCTTTTAGGATGTAGTCCACCCCTCACACTTTTTAGTTCTTGTTGCAGGGCTTTTGAGGGTAGAGAGGAGAGAGGAGAGAGGAGAGAGGAGAGAATCAAGAATTTCGATTGAACTTAAAAGTGCTCTACTTTCTTTTCATGAAGTAAATAATCACGGGGTGGCGGAGCCATGTAATCTGATTGGGGTCCGGGAATCCCTCATTGTTAAAAAAATAATCTTAAAGACTGAATTTTGGGCGTAATCGTTCTTCATGAGGACCTCCTAAGCCCATTATCTAGCTGATAAGAGCACAGCTGTTAGCAAGAGGATTAAGATATTAGAGAAATCTCTTATGTAATCTCATAAATAATACATTCGGATAGCTTTAAATTCTTCTTTTAAATCTATGTTTAAATTTGAAGGATTAAATCTAACCATCTAATAATAGAAGTGTAAAAGAAGAAACGATAATTTTTGTAACAACAAAGATTAGATTATCAATAAAGCGTCAATCCCTTTAATATTTTATTTTGATATTCCTTATTCTGTAAATTAGCAATTAGCAATTATCCAAAGCCAAAGACCAGCATGTCTCTTCGAAATTGGAGCCATTATAATTATTTTTGGGCACAAAGACAATACAATATCTTACCATGTATAGTTTTAGTTCCTTATATCAAATCTCCTCAATTAATTACACCAGGCATTCCATCGCGACCTAAAGGGAGTCATTACTTGCATTGTTGCACATAAAAAGTTGGCCCATACACATAATTTAAAAGAAAGATTTTGAATTTTGAGAAAGGGTACCTTTGTTTGCACCCACACAATCTTTGAGGGCACCTATGATTGAAACCCCCTTAAATTTGTTGATTGCTTCGAATTAGACCATCTACATCATTTTTCAGCCCAATCTTCCACATGATGGCTCTTGAGACCATGAACGTACCATCAGATGATTTGTTTTGGACTCCACTTGGTATAGATCCCCGAAAAATCTCATTTGAGCATGATGTGTGTCATGTAGAATCTCGTCTCATTTGCAAGTAATTGCTCCCTATTTTTGAAGATCTGTATCACATAGAATCCAAACAATGGTACGCACAGGAGAAGTTGGGCCGTGTATATAATTTAAAAGAAAATTTTGATATTTTGCGTGGCATGTGAGAATTGCTTTTATTTTGCCTTTTAATTCAACAACCTCAAATAGTACAATTCATCAAACAAAGTCGAACACCCTAGTTGGTAGCTGTTGTAGTCCTCAACTCATCACCCTCAAGATCCTCTACTCCCCCAGGATCATTATCAGATAGTGCTTAAGATTGTTATAGAATGTACTGATCATCACCGTCATTAGGCTTATATTGAAAATTGAGTCCATTATACCAGATGACTAGAAATAAAGGTATGGTCAACTACTGGAAAGTTTTACTAAATAATTAATACTTACATGACCTCATCTAGCTGGTCATCCACGTTGTCACCCTCATAAACCGTGTGTGTGTGTGTGTATATATATATATATATATATATATATATATTATCTAAGCCTCTTAGAGCACCCGCCTAATCCCAGGGGCACGTGCACACCCCAAATTAGCACCTGTCAAGTCAGCACGGGATATAAATCCCTAGGGTGGCCTCAAGGAGGGGATGAGATTCGAACTCAGGTTTCTTGCTATTGGAAGTAAGCACCTGGCCAGCACCACCAACCCCTTGAGGTTTAAATTGTATATATCATCTACCAATGCATCAAAGTCCACCGGGGAAGAGTAGTATGTATCTTCACCTGCAACTATTAGTTTTTCGAGGGATGAGCTTACTCAGTCATGTAAACTCAATCAGTTACACAACCGATCCACCTCAATCTACCCAGGTGATCGTGGGTGCACCCTTATGAGTAGAAGTGGATCATTCATAATTTCATATAAACATCATAATAAAAATTCTCATAAACATTTTATAACTATAAAGTTGAAATGACATAACAGGTCCTATATTTGCATATTTTAACTTTTAACCCGGAGGGGTAGCTTAGTTGGTCAGGCCTTGGATTTGCTCCCCAATGGTCACTAGTTCGAGTCCCCTCGGGGCCACTGGAGTATTACCCAGTCGTTAGCTCCAGGGCTTCATGGGATTAGTTGAGGTGCGCACAAGCTGGCTCGAACACCCACGGATAAAAAAAAATAAAAAAAATTATAAAGCTGAAAGGACGTAATAGTTTTCATTATATACGATGCTTCTAATGCTTATTATTTTTCTTACTTGTGTTGTCAACTTAACTTACATAGCATATCTTAAGTCATATCGTAGCTCCATACGCCTATACAACGTACTTCATATCATACTTATTTTACGTAATCGACCTGTGTTAGGGTCGCTGCTTGAGTCTACCACTCGAGGTCCACGTGTAGATAACCACCTAACTTCTGTATCGTATTATAAATCATCATCCAGCCATATAAGGTTGTACGCATCAATACGATAGGGTTCCTTAAGTCGAAACCTCCAGTGTCCCCTTAGTTCGAGACAAAGTTAAACATATTGTCCTTAAGACTCATCTTGGCTGCAGACGTTGTACCCTTACGGTACTCGTAAGGTATGACACATGTAGAAATTAATTCATGTTCAGTTGTCCTTCATAGCATGTCTTATTATATCTGTATCTTATCATATTATATTTTCTTATCATTTGCATACAACTTAAATTTAGAGTGAGCTATGGTGCAATAAGCTTCACTAAATCACGCTTTTCAAGGAACGAGTTTCGTAGTAACCTGGATGTACTTCATGTGGCAGCCTATACTCTTATAGAAGTATTGCATCCGTATATAAATGTCTATATTTCAAGTTTCACGTAATCGTGAAATGAACCCTACTATGACAAAGGCTTAAAAGTCGTGTATCATATCTTATTCTTTTTTAACCTACCATATATATGTTATAACGTATTATCTATATGATGTATGACATATGATGAAGATGTAAGTAAAGATAATTTATTATATGTATTATAAGTATCATGAAAATAACATTGCATCATTTGAAATTGAAGTATTATTCCATTTGTGCGTTGTATCACTTATGAGATGGAGTGAGCACAATGAAACATTGAAAGTTTTGCATTTAATGATTAGATGTTTCGAATCTATGATCAATCTTAAGACTCGCTTCTCAAAGCGAGGACAATTTAGTCTCATCTAATAGATCATCTCGACCTGATGAATTTAAGCTAATCATCATAATTCCAATGAAATTTGGACCATATATAACTCGATTTTGTATAAACCGTTGGATCTAAATTCACGATTATTGATGTAATTTAGATTAAGTTTTGATTTTTCTAATCTAATAAATGTGATTATCATAATATAATGTTAGGGGTTTTATTTGGTTTGGACTCATGTTAGTCCGTTTACACTATTAATCAAGCGTTTATCAATTCACGGTCATGATCGTCTCATCGTACAATCATAGAGTTCCACATTCCTATTAGCATGGAAAGATGATACATCAAATAAGTTCACTAAAACTTAGAGGGTGGGTTGGGCCCATCCTTAAAGATTGGTTCGTAGTTTCTCAAAAATATATGTTTGGCTACTTAGAGTATATACGCCATTAAGGGTCCATGGATAGAAAAAAGCCCACATAGGAGAACCCATTTATTTTGCGATGATTTAAGGTTTTGGGCAACTATAATATTCAATAATCATAAACTTTTTGTGTCCGAGTCGTACCCCAATTCACACGAAAATATCATAAAAGTCTAAATTTTTTACTTGTGCACATGAGTTTTACATGTATCACACGTGGAGTATTTCACACATGAGTCGCACATGGGTTACAAAGATTTCGCGTCTCGTATAAAAATACTAAGGGGCATGAGACCGAATTATTTTAAAATGAGGTGTGCATTAGGTCTTATCTAAACTTACTAAAGGGTCTTCAATTCATGTATACAAATAAATTAAGAGGGCCTAGGTCTATGAGCATCCAAATGACTAGAAGGGGTTGAGCTTGTTTGCGTAGAGATAAGGTACCCTTTCACCCAACTCACAACATAAGGGGCCTTAGGCCCAACTCAAGTCAAAAATGGGTTAGGGCCATCGGCCGATTCGATTAAAGGCCTCAAGCCCATATCATATTTAATAAAGTGTTCAGGGCTCTTGTGTAAAGAAGCGTACATTCAGCCCATGGGAATTGAGTAGAATGGACCTCGAGCCCTGTCTATTTAAGAAAGTAGGCTTTGACCCATTTGGACAACTGTAGAGCTTAAAATCCACACATTTATTCGTTTGAGCTACTGTCCAAACGAATGAATGAGGACTTTAGCCCATATTGGGTTTGGTAAGGGTCACAACCCACATTATTTTGGAAAATGAGTTAGACCCAATTTGCATAAACAGTCTCGGGCCTTAATCCAAATTAAATAAAGACCCTGCCTATTTACATAAAAATAAAGAGTCCGAGGCTGTGAGAGCATCATAAGGAAAGTGCGTTGAATAAAATTTGGGTATAATTTAGGCATTGGTCACTCACTTATACTATATATATAATCCATAAGAACACATGAATAATATGATTGTTAAGTTTTTAAATGGTTGGATTTTAATATTGACTTGGGTGTAGAGCTTGTGAGAGAAGTTTTATAGGAGCGGAATTTTGGTTTGGCTCAATGTGTTAAACACACATGCACTAGATACATATGATAATACAACATATGCATATATATATATATATATATATATATATTTGGTGTTAGGCATATGTGGTCAATTTATTTGACTTTATATATATAAATACATCTACCACACTTATATATTTATAAATGAGAAATTATCACCAGCTAAAGGAGGGGCCTAATACTCGCCTCACACCTAAAGTCAAGTGAGGATGAGCATTGTATATTGACTAGTTTAGTGCACCGAGTAGGTGTTTATACATATATATTATTATTATCATTATTATTAATTTATCATTATTCCTTTTGATAAGTATTTCGTGATTTTTCTCAACAATAATAATTTAAACATAATTTTTCTTATGTAACTAAGCAAAATGAGTTGGATAGGAGCGCACCTACCTGTTGAAGCGTGAACAGTAATTTTTATGGATTTATGCTAAGGCAGGTCAATTCGACGTGCTATGGTAACTCAGATCCCACAATCGGATCAAATTTCTTTTATATTTTACCACAAAAACCTGGTTGTTGAAGCCTGTTTAAACACTACTAGAGTTATCCATAGTTGGTGTCGTGGTGGTGGTAGTGCTGAGGGTGCAATTCCTATGGTCGAGCCTTGATGGGTGAGGCAAAAGTGGTGTAGGGTGGCTGCACCGGGAGATGGTGGTGCTTGGGCTGCGTTTTTGCAGGGAAAGGAGAACGAGAGAGAGAGAGAGAGAGAAATTGAGAATTTTATTTCTCTCTAAATTTCCTATTTATATAGAAGAGGTGGGTAGAGAAAAAGCCTAATTGGACAAGTTGACTAATCAAAAAGGTAAGAGTCCATAAGGACTCTAATTGATTGTAAATCAATCTCAATAATGATGAGATTTAATTGCTTTAGTTGCTTAAGGCAATAGGTCTCTTGGGATTCGGTTACTATTTTTTATGTTAGAAATTTCTTAATTTAATTGTGTTGGCTATGATAGAGTGTGGGTACATGTACTGAACTTGGTGTTTCACACATCTATCACCATCAAATAGGGTCAATAGGGACCCGGGTCATAACAATGTCATTCTTATCTTACCAATATAAGAACATATCCTTATTCCTTTTTTTTACAAGCTCAAGACGTAAGTTCATCCATATTCTGTGATAATGAGTTGGCCAATGGGCTTTGACCAGTGACGGGTATAGGATTTTCTTGAAAGGGGGCCTAAAAAAGAGGGCTACTAACTGCACCTCAATTTTTTCTTCCCGCACACACAAAAAAATAGTGATGCGTGGATAGCAAAAGTTGGTGTGCGCGTAGAAAAGATTTACTTTATTTAACCAAAAGCAAAAAAAAATTTAAATCGTTTTTGTGCACCCAAAAGTTGCTATGAACATACTTTTTGGTAAGTAATACATGTTTTGGATCTTTATTAGCCACACCAAAAGAAAATATATAACATAGGTTTCCATTAATTTGTGTGCAAAATAGAAAAAGCTGGCTGCGACTAGAAATTATGTGCAGGAGTAAAAAGTGTGGTGCGTGTAGCAGCCCTCAAAGTTGAAAGAGGGATTGACCTGAGTATTGTCAATTTAACAAATATCTATTGTTTGGAAGCATTGAAAGGTACAAGAATCATGCACTTAACTTATTGCTTTCTTTGACAATGTTGAACTATAATTAGCACATCTCTATTGATTTATCAAGAGTTTGAGTGAAAGTGAATTCATTGTACACAATTTAGTCGCAAAATATTCCAAGGAATTCTATGGCCATGTAATTGGTTGTAGTTTCTAACTCAGTTATTTAGGGAGTCAGAGATAAGATTGTAGTTAATAAATTAGGATTAGGTTTGGTAGGATAGAGAGAGAGAGAGAGAGTCCTCAGAAATGGTAGAGACGAAAAAAAATAACTCTATCTTACTTGGGGATTTGGGTTGGGGCCGCGGGGTTGGGGGGGGCTGGCTTTGACCAATAAGGCTTCTTTTGATTGTCTTTCTATTACGCTGGCTAGTTCAACATGAGTTAAATGCCAATAAGGAGTTTCATCATCGTTGAAGGCAATGAAAAAAATATAATTATGTAATAATATTGAAAGAGATATTATAATAGAGGTTACGCAAGAAGAGCGTAAATAATTTTCTTTTACTTCACATATGATCTAACCAAACAAACAATACTACTATTATCTCCCTTATAACTTATGATCTCAATGCCTTGAATTTTATTTTTAGCATTTACATCATTCATAGACAAGACGGAAGAAAATAATAATATAATTATCATATTGTGCCATAAGAATATAAATCAAATATCGATATACTGTCATCAACAAGGATCCTTTAACACCACTTTCCGGAAAAGCACCAAACTAGTTTTTTTTTATAGAGATTAAAGTTGAGATTTAAGTTATTTTTCGTATTTTTTTTATAAGAAAAAGAAACCAATATCAGTTTTTTGAGGTAAAGGATAAATACTTTCAAGGGTTTTGGGTAGATTTGCAAGGTTGGTTTATTTTTTTAGATGATCTAGTAAAGGTTTTAGTGTCTTATCTTATTTTCTAGAAGAAGCAGTTTGGGTTTTGTATTTTTGGCATACTTACAGAAGAAAGTTAGTTGGAGGTTGAGTGGATAATTTATATCAGCTTTATACCCGGGTGTTTTTGGTGTTTTCGTGTGTGCTCGTGCATATTTTTTTGACCATTTTGTAGAATTCCATTTTTCTTGAAGTGTAGGTATACAACTATTCATTAATTTGGATATAAATTGGTTTCACTTGAGAGGATATTTATTGGTATGATTGAAAGTGCTAATAAAATTGTAGGATGATCGTGGATCCAATTAAAACACAGCCCAAAATTTGTTATTATCAGAGGATTCCAACCATTCAATAATAATGGAACCTTCCATTTTTAGTCTCTCAATTGGACCATGGAATGGTCTTGATTCTCCTGTCGATATTATTTTTGGATTGTGGCAGTGTGGCCCCCATCCATGTGTTTATTTGTTCATGTGAATGGTCTAGTTTCATCATATGTTCCATGATTTAACTTTCATGATTTTTATGTCCGAGTATGTTATATTTTATATTTCTTTTTTTCCCACCGCTAAGGACCCTATTCAAAATTTTTGTGTTGATGTTGGATGAATAGTTTTATGATATTTGCAATATGTAATGCTAGAAATGGTATTGATTCTATTTGAAATCTGGATGAATTTATAAGATGTTTAGTATCCGTTGATTGTTGACATCAGACATTGATGTTTGGATATTCGCAACAATTTTTTTTCGTTGATGTTACTAAATTTCTTCTCTAATTTTATGCTAGGGTAGCTTTTGAAGGCTCAAATAAGTTTTTAGCAACCTAAAGTCCCAAAATAAGAGAATTTTCAATCTATATATTAGAAACCCTACTTTTTAGACAACTAAAACTCAGACAATGATTTAGAGGGAGAAAAACCTTTGCACATTTACACTATTATAAACTTTAGGTTTCTTAATTAATTAAGGTACTAAAAAGGTAGAGCAGGATGTTAGATTAATATACAATAGTAGGATTTGTCATATGTTAAGATTAGTTATGGTATTAGGCTAAAGAACAATCGTATTTATTGTGTTTAAACGCCAAAATTAATAAATTAAAATGAGGCAAGAGGGTTTGAATCATAGAAGTATTAGTCAATTTATATAATCAAAAATCAATACGACAACTTACTATAAGCTTATAAGAACTAATGATAGTTAAATATAACCAAGAGATATATATCCTATATATAATCAATTTGAATGCTAAAAGTCATTCTCAGACCCAAAATAAGCTCTAAATAAATATAAGCTTTATAATAATAAAAACTAATATATATTTTTACCTATCAAAGGAAATAATCAAAATGTCATAGTCAAAGAAGGCTATTTATAGTTTTTTTTTTTTTTTTTAAATTCGTTGAATCTTTATAAATAGGTCTAGGGCATTAGTAGCACACCATATACATGCAAAATTGGTTACAAATATCATACTAAAATATATTAATAGTAATAAATAAGTTGATAAAAAAAAAATCAAAGTCAAAAAGTAAATGACTTCAACTATAGTACTAAATGAAAGAAAATCCGGACACTACAATATCTCTTTCATTATAAGTCAAATGCTGACATTTCTTAAATGAAAGTCTCACTATTTGGCTCAAATTACATAATGGCATCACTTTGATTCCATGATTAACTTATTGAGAAAATAATCATTCTTAGCATGTATGTTCTTTTATGAATGAAATACTATCAAATTGTGTTGTTTTAGTGTCTTAAATGAGAGCTATGATTTATAATGATGAACCTTTTAATTGATAAGGCATGGATAATGTGACAACCCGACTTTCCCAGTCCTAGAGTATCAAAAAAGTCGGCTCGCCAACCTATCGATAAAATGATAAGTCGGACAGAACAGAAACCCACATCAGAGTATAACAAAAGAAAACTCCAATTCTACATAAACGTAAGATAAAATAATGGTTCTAATCTCAGGAAAAAGAACCGAAAAGAACTACCGGTGATGATCGACCATCACCAAAACATGGTTCACAAAAAGAAATGCAGTAAAAAAAATTACATGATTTCAAACATAAAATAAGCAGGCCGAACGTACCAAGCCCTAGTATCAAGTCTCAAAAGAAAGCACGTCCAAAACAGTGCAAGATCCTAAACCGGGAAGAATTCCTCCGGAGGAATCTTAGACTCTTCCTCTGGAACCTAATCAGGGTCACTCTCGTATTCCCGAGCCGTGGTGATAAGATCAGTACCTGTGACGTATAGTCGGAGTGAGCTAACAGACTAAGCTCAACAGAAGAAACACATCTCAATCAAATCATATCTCAATTAACATGGTTTTCAAAACATAATTCTTAGCGTAATATTTTCAAGGCAGTTATTCAAATCAGATTAAATTACTAGATTCCAAATACAAGGATCAAATGCAGTTTCATATTCTAAGTTTCAAGGCAGAATCAGATTCCAAACATATAAGGCTTTCAGATTATTTCAGATTCTCATATTGTCTTAACTTATGCATGCAACTTATCTTATTAAATTACTTAAATTTCCTCTCAAGTTACTATATCATGAGAGCAGAAATAATACCGATGGGAACCCCTACCAAACCATCATCATTCAATGAACCCTTTTTTAGGAGTGCAACAAGCCCCTGCGTTATAAGGGTAACTTGCGCTAAGATTTTATACAGGAATAGAGGGGTTCATTTGAGTGAACCATAAATCAAATGTAGATTCTTAATACATAATTCAGATGTGGATTCTAATACATAATTTAGAGTTCAGGATTCAGAATTTCAGGATTTAAGTTTCATATTCACGATCGATTCAGATTTTCAGAGTTCTTATTTCGGATTCAGAGTTCTTAATCATGTTTAGGCTTTCAGATGTAAGGTTCAGGTGTCATATTCAAAGTTTGAAAATCATATTAAAACACAACTCAGATTTTCACGTAATCAAATTGATTGCAAAATATCCATATGAATTTAAAATAGAATGTAAGTGACTTTGAGATTCTCCTACCTCGATACGATTTCACGCAAATCGATATAAAATATCTTATCGGACGGTGTCGATGCTCACAACATATCCTAAGAAAAATAATGACCATATATCAAAGGTTTGATAAACATACATGCAAGAGATTCAGACAAATTTTAGAAATATAAGCTAAAATGCCCAAACTCTGAATCTTGGGTGCGCGAGATTTAGGGTCGAGCGCGCGAGTTCAAAAACATACAAACACCTAGGGTGTGTGAGCGAAATTCAGCTTACTGAAGCTATTTTCTTGGCGGCCTCGGGCGCGTGAGCTTCACTCAAGCTTTTTTGAAGGTATCTCTCACGTGAGCAAGCATTTAAGCTCGGGCGCACGAGTTCCAATGGCACACTCAGCTCGGGCGTGCGAGAACCAGAAGCTCACTGGAGCTTTATTTCTCGGGCACACTCTCAGAATCCTTTTTGAAGGCTGCTCGCAAGAGCGAGCTCCAAACTCGGTCGCGCAAGTTTCAAAAACTTTGTGATTTCTGAGTTTCAGAAACCCGTTGTCCTCGCGGTTTCTTGCCATTTTTGCCCAAAATTTCCACACAACTAATTCAAACATTTAATCTACGAATCTAGACCATTAAAATTAACACGATCTTACCTTTCATCGATCGATTTGGCGATTTATGAGAAGTGGTGTCCAAGGGGTTTCGGAGCGAAACCTTCAGATTTCTTACAGCGAATGACCAAAGCGATCCTCACGATGAACTCAAGATGAAGTCGTTCACTATCATAGATCGATATTATCCTCCTCAATGCGCAAGAGATGATCACGAGATGGAACGCTTCTTGAAAAAGGAGTTTCCAAAGAAAAAGGATTTTGAATGGTTGGAACTCACCAAGGGCGGAACTCAAGCAATGATTGGCGTCACGTGCTTCGTAAAGAGTGCGGAGCTTGCAGGCGATCACACGATCAAAATCTCACAAGGGTTTAAAAGTGACAGATTTCCGAAAATGGGGATCAACTCTCCTTTCTTCTTCTCAAATTGCAAGAAACTTACCCCTTAAGATATTCCTGTTATAAACCCAAACGAAAGACAAAATATCTTTGATATTTATTATCAAAATTCTATCCACTTGACTTAGGGTTCGGTTTCGGTGTTGAGCGGCACACCGCAAGCCGGTGCACGACTTCTCTACCAAAGGCCCAAATCAAACCTTTAACTCTTAATTCTTTTCACACAATTTATTAATGTATTAATAATTATTAAATAAAAACTATGGCAACACGCACACGGGGCGGCCGAGGTCGGCTTCAAAATTTGCGGGTCATTACAAATTTGAACTAGGGTATGCCATCCACTCAATCCAATGCGATGGGTTTTCCTATCAAAGTAATATTGATTAAGTTAGTTATTTAATTATCACTATATCACCTCTATGATTTTATATTACTTTTCAAATATGATTTTATGTTCATGTGCAACATTATATATGATATATCATGGTATCAGCTTCATTATGATCACATGCTATACTCTATTATGACTATCATGTTATTATTATTACCACATGTCCTTATTATATGTCATGCCTTTGGTATTATTACCACATGTCTCATGCCATATAATATAAGAGTACCTGTATTTCCACCCATCAAATCTTTGAGTTCACCCACTTATGGGGGTGTACAACTTTAAAATTCCAAAATTTTAAGTTCACCCATTTATTCATCAGGTGAATATTTTGTAAAGGATTCACCCACATGAATTATTTCGGCACACTCACATCTTCTTCCCCGCTCAATGACGGTGATGTCGGTGACAACGATGTCGATGTTAGTGATGTCAATGCCTACATCAGCGATGCCGAGGAAGAAGCCTATGAAACTACTTGAAACCTTAATAAGAAGAATCCATGAACTTTTAGAACCCTAAGGAGGAGAACCCATGAAACCATTTTGAAAGTCTAAGAAGAAGAAACTATGAAACTTTCTTAAAACCCTTAAAAAAAAGAACAAAGAGGAGAAGAAGAGAAAGAAAACTTCAAAACTCATATACTCCTTTTGAAAAATCTCTTAAAAGAAGGAAGAAGGTAAGAAAAAGAAAAATAAAAAAAAGGTGTATGCGTGTGTTGCGGTGGGTACCCACTGTCAATGGTTTAAAACTGGCGGTGGATACCCACTGCCAATATTTTAAATATGACCGTGGGTATCCACCGTCAATGGGTACCCATCGTAGTTTAAATCTGACGGTGGGTACCCACTGTCAGAATTAAATAATTGGCAGTGAGTACCCACCGTCAATTTTAAACCACTGACAATGGGTACCCACCGTTACACATACAGACAATATTTTTTTCTTCTTTTTCTTCTTCTTACGTTTCTCATTCTTTTCAGGGTTTTCAAAGGGTTTTTGTAAGTTTAAAGAGGCAGGAGAAGATGAAGAAGTGAGTTTCTTCTCCTTTCACAAAGATGTATGACAGGCCAGAACAGAAGACTCACCGGAATGAAACGAGAAGAAGTGGGTTTCAAGAGGGTATAGGACTCCTCGAACTAAAGAACTCGCGTCGGAACTTGTTGAGAAGAAGAGGTGGGTTCCAAGGGGATTTCATGGGGGTGTACAACTCACCGGAACGGAGTACTCACGGAACGGAAGACTCGCCAGAACGATGGAGGAAGAGGAAGAAAATGAAAAATAGCACCCAAATAAGTGGGTGAACTTCAAGATTTACTCATCACCAAACCGAATCTTTGAGGGCACCCACAAATCACCTCTTTTCCCTTCGCACGTGTCTACGTGGGTGAACTCAAAGATTTGGTAGGTGGAAATAAAGGTACTCATAATATAATTGTTCTATTTCATATCATCATAATCATACACACGAGTATATCATGCATCATATAGCTATTAAACAAGACAGGTATGGCCCAAGAACGCACTTCCATGTTATTTAAGAAAAACAATAAGACCCATGCCTTCGCCTTAATGTGGTTCATACCTATTATGACATTTAAACCTTTATACATGTTTAGTGTCATTATTGGTTCCGATCACAGGGCCCAAAAATAAACAAGACACATTAAGTCAAAACAAAAAATTAAAAATAATCAAAAGCAAAATAAGACATGAAAGCAACTATGTAGATATTCAAAAAAAGATAAAACAAGCAAGATATGTATGTTGTTAAAGGCCAACAAGAAATCTTCTTTAGTTACTGTGAGAATTAAATGTCATTCAGCCCTGGTGGGCCCGTGTTATCGGGGATATTCAAGAAAGTTAGTTCAAGTCAAACAAACAAATAAGTATCTCAAAATATCCTTATTTGGCTGCAAGCCTGCATGTGATACGAATGAGACACTATTCATAACAAGATAAGTAAGGTTTGCATCTTTGGAAATAACTATGGTGTGGGCCTTTGATTTAACATTGTGGGATAATATTTCACACTGTGGTGACAATGTGAAATATTATCCCATCACGTGTTATGCTTGAGCAATAATGATAGACCACCATCGAATTTCAAATAAGCAAGAGTAACCTTAGATTGTATAAGTCTTTGGTCATTATTGAAAGTTATGAAACAAGTAAATAGACAAGTATGTCAAGAACATTTAAGAAAGGCAAAAATAGAATCCTATAAGCATTTCACAGTATCTCATGTTATGTTCACACATGGCAGTAATAGCTTGTTTATAAAGCATTGTTGAATTGCTCCTCAAGATTGGGTCCACTTTACATTGCTTCCATAATTGATTTCCAATGTTAATTGAAATGCTTTCCTAGACTTTTTTTTTTTTTTAAATTTAACTACTAAAATCTCTTACGTGGTCGTACACATGATTCATTTGTATTTAATTTGTGGAAGAGCGATTGTGTACCCACTATGATATATTCAATATAACTCATTATATAGCTAAACTTTGTTTTTAGGATTGTGGCTATGGTATGTCTAAGACTTACAACTTAATTGAATAGAAAACTACCTAGGAGATGATATTTCGCCACTTGTATCTTACAACCTATATTCCATCAATCTAATTTCATGATGAGAAGGCACTACAAAAATAAGTTGTTTCAGCGATGGCAAAAAATTGTCGCTATTAACAAAAAATTGTCGCTATTAGTCCTGTCGCTACTGAAACAACAATTTTTTTTGTTAATAGTGGCAATTTTTTATTGTCAAAAACTGCCACAAATAGTCTTATTTTTTGTAGTGAGGTATTGATCGTTTCAAAGTGTGTAACCTTGCAAGTGCACAAGATCGTGGCACACGGGCAAGTATTACGGATATCGAACCCAAGGGAAGTAAGTAATTTAATTAATTCAAATGAGTGTTAAACCTAAATTTACCAAGGTTGGAAAGGGTTTTTGGTGATGATTCAATAATTGCTCAAATAAATCTAATAAAATTTCAGAAACAACCACACAAGGCACAATTGATGATTGAAATAAAAATGGTGATGAGATTCAAGGACTCGGGTATACCCTTGATTTGTAATTTCTTTCAATAAAATTAATTAAACGCTTATACACAAATGTTCACCCTTATTTTACTATAAGCAAAATAATTTGAAGGAGAATGATTAGGGATTTCTGCATATAATATCCCAACACTATGATGCATTCGCATTGACATGAGTCATGTATTAGTTATAACATATCAGAATGATAATCAAAACAGTAAAAACAAATCATATGGCTCTGTATATCGATCTACAAGATTGATCTAGGATGAAAATAATCTCATTTACAATCATTGATCTACAAGATCTACGACTATATATGAGCACACAATATTTGCACAATACTTCAAAATAATCTAGCCATGTGATTCAACATTTGAAATGAGGAATGATTAAAATAAAAGGAATTAATTATTTATCTAGAGATTTGCCTCCTCCTTGAATAAGAGGTTTAGCCTCTCATCTCCGATCTACGAGTAACGCACAAATTCGATGCCATCAACATAATACTTTGATTCTTTTGATATCAATTGTTGAATCTGTTTGGAAAAAGATCTGAAACCTTACAAGTATTGAATGGGAAAAGCTTAAAGATAAGAGAAAACTAAAGCCTAATGAAGAAGATAAAAAATGTCAGTGAAAAGCTTACAAGCTAAAATGAAAGATAAAATTACAAAATAAAGGATCTCTAGCTAAAAAAATGTAAAAGAAAAGATGGCCGGCCCTAATTCTTTATTTTCTTTATATAGGCCTTGGATCGGAACCCTACTATTTTAGAATCGATTGATCGAATTCTAATTTTTAATCGATCGATTTTAAATAAAAGATTTTGCAGTTAAAATCTCTTTAAATAGATCAATCGGTTTCAAATTATCGATCAATCAATTAGGAACATGATGTTCTAACATGTTTTAAACTTTCTTAGTCAATCGATCGATTCTGAGGTATCGATAGATCGAAAGGGGACAGGTTCTTTTGCGGAGGTTAGTCTTTTCAGCTTCAAGCGATCGATCTGAGGTTCGATTGATCGATTCTTCACGGATATTTGTCCCCGATGGTTCCATGGTTCAGTGTTCCCATGTTTGTCGTCTTGTACGCTCTTTTATGATATTTGTCCCCATGTTTGTCGAAATCACCTGAAACCAACAACACTCCAAAAAAGTTGTCAGTTTGCTTTCATCAGATAGCTAAATGTATGTCTTAGAGTGTGAAATATGATCATATTTCGACACTGATCAGGTATCAATCTTTGCACCTTAATCGATTATACAACTATTTATAGATATAAGTCATACAAGATTCGTTAGGAGACATGACTTTTGTAATTGTGAAGTTCTCTATAAAAGATGAGCGAGAGAGTTTTACGATGAAATTGATAGAAACTCTTACATGATGAAAGTATTGATACAATATTCAGTTTTTAGTTTATATATTTCTAATAATTTTAATTATATAGGCTTATGATGAGATATTAGATTCATTGTGCCTATAATTTTTAATTATTATTACATAATTATTTGTTGAGGTCGGATGTATTAATAGTTTTAATTGTAAAATTAAGATAAATAAATAATTCGGCCACCATTATTATCATATACATCCGAATTGAAATTTGAATAGGTGTGGTTAATAGGTGTTAGTAATTGGTACCCACATGCAATTAATATACTAAATGAAAGACTTTTTTAGGCACATATATATATTTTTATAAAAATTAAATACGACATGCAAGACTCATGTTTAAGATTGGTGTGAGTCATCTCACATGAAAGACTCATGTCATTGAAGAAAGGTGGGATTTGAGTTCATGATATTATCTAATTGATGGAGGGACTTGAATTGACGAGTTTCTCACTTAGGCTCTGTCACGACCCAGAATCCTAGCTGATCTTAAGGGCCTAGAATTCCGTGTTATGACATTGTACGCTTGTTAAGGCGATAAGCGGACATACATATCTTACATAAAAACGGGGCTCTCGAAAATCGTAAATTTAAATCTTCTTCTCATATCAAAATTTTCATCATTTAACTTACATTGAATTTGAAGTCCACAACACTAAATGATCAAAAATAAAAGTACGATCACCACCAGAAAGTCTTTCCAAATATTTAATATATACCTGATGTCGTCTAACTGGTCCTCCACATCATCACCTCATAAACCGCGTAGTCTACCAGTGCATCAAGTCCATCAGCAGTGTAGTCTATATCTTCACCTGTAGTTGTTAGTTTTTAGTGGGGTGAGTTTACTTAGTCACGTAAACTCAGTGGGTTGTACAACCGATCCACCACAATCTACCCGGGTGATCGTGAGTGCAACCTTGTGAGTGAAGGTGAATCTTTTATAATTTTATATAAACAACATAATAAAAATTTTCATAAACATTTTATATCTATAAAGCTATAAAACTGAAAGATCGTAATATATTTCAGTGCATATGATGCTTCTAATGCTTATTATTTTTCTTACTTGTCTTGTCAACTTAACTTACGTGACATATCGAAAGTCTTATTATTACTCCATACCCCTACTCAGCCCACTTCGTATCTTACTTATCTTATTTAAACAATCTGTGTCAGGATCGCCGCTTGAGTCTATCACACGAAGTCCACATGTAGATAACCACCTAACCTCCATATCATAACATAAACCATCATCCAGCCCGATAAGGTTGCGCGCATAAAAATCAGTATCCCCTTAAGTCGAGACACGGTCGTATCATATTATTCTTAAGACCCGTCTTGGCTGCAGACATTGAATCTTACGGTGGCACGCAAGACATGGCACGTGTAAAAATTTAATTTCATATTCAGTTGGCCTTCACAGCGTATCTTAATATATCATAACATTATTCAGTTATAGGCTTATGTCCCTGCCCCGATCTCATATTTGTGCGGGCTTAAGTCCCCACTTTCTTAACATTTCGTAGCTTAACATATTCATATTCTATCATTTCTTAAACTTAATTTGAATGAGCCATAGTGCGATAGGCTTCAAAAATCACGCTTTCCAAGGGACGGGTTTCGTAGTAACCTGAATGTACTTCGTATGTCATCCCATACTATCATAGAGGGGTTGCATCCATACATGGACGCCTACATTCTAAGTTCCACGTGCCCGTGAAAGAAACCCCACCGTGACTAAGGCTTAAAAGTCGTGTGTCATATTTTATTCTTTTTTCTTAACATACATATGCCCTAGCGTACTTCTAACTGATGAATGTCATGCAAAGTAAATAAAACATATAATAAGAAAGCATCTAACCATAAAGAAAACTAATATTACTCGTAATTCGAAAATGTTTCACTCATCATTAAGAGAGAGAAGAAGGATGACCTAAAAAAAATAGAAGGTACGTGAGTACCAGAAAGCGTATTATAAAGTGATGTTAGATTAGTCTCATCAGATAGAACTTGTCGATCTGATGAAAACAGACTGGTCGTTTGTGAAATTTGGCTAAGCATTGACTCTCCTATGACTCAGACAAGTTTCGACTGTCGGATCCTTGTTTCACGATTTTTGGGGTACGTACACCTTCATAGCGTGGGTAGAAGATGTACCTAAATAGTTGTCCTAAGCTTAGAAGGTGAGTTGGGCCTATTCGAAAGGTTGAACTTCAACTTCTCAGGAGTCTCTGGCTTAAATTGGGTAACTGGGCTTCTTGGGTACTTAGGCCCGACCAGGGTCTAGGTCAAAGGTCAAACAATCAACTTGGTGGAATCTGTAGACCCAATTAATGATTTGCAGACCTTGTAAGATCCATATAGTTAAGGACACGGACCTACTTTAAGGTTTAGAGTCATTTTTGTCTCAGTTTGAGAATTTAGTTAAGGAGAGTGTACGGGCCTATTTGGGTAATTCCACACAAGGCCTAAAGGGTGGTGCATGTATTTTGAAAGATGTAAACCCAATTGGTCCAAATTCTCTGGTGGACCTAGGATATTGAATAAGATCACTTTTTCACCTATTGAAAATTTTCCAATTATAAAAAAAACACACACGAAATGGCAGCCAAGAGTTTTTCTTATAATCACGCACGTTCGTGCATTGAGTTACGTTTCTTGAGTTTGTTAAATACAAACAGAGAAATCGGTTATGGTAGTTATGTAGGGACCCAGAAATTATTAAAGGTCTTTTCATAGACTTTCTTCTGATTCCATCATTATCAAGGCTGAAAATTGAGGTCTAAGTGACCCTTCGACACTAGTTTATAGTGTTTAAGATTTTTCGTGACATAACACACCATGTAAAACGAGGCAAATCAATAATGTGTCATTAAACTGTCCGTCCAATGAACAGTCGATCAAAAGTTAGAGGGTGTCATACTTGGGAGGTCTGACCGAATTTGACCTTAAACCCAAGATCTAAGATAGTCAAAGTCGTACCTCTGACCTATGTGCCACCAGGAATAGAGTTTCAGTGGTTTAAGTGAACCACCTAGGATGGCACACAAACTAAGGTAAAATATTCTAACTCGAAATCTGACCCTTTGTTTCATAGATGGTCATGTTTTCGTTCATTTGGTCTTTGGGTTTCAGTCTAGAGGATCACGATTTGTTAAATATGATGGGTCAAACTAGGTCCTTTAGCCAGAACATTAAAAAAATTATATAATGCAGTAATCTAATAAGAAACTAAGTATTGCAGGAAAAATAATTGCCGACTTTAGGAGTCCTTGGATACGTGTAATTAAGGTGTCAACAATTGTTTTCACCGTTAGATGGATAGTACATCAAAGAGTATGAAGGGTCTCCCTACTGATATTTTACCAATTAGGTCCATGGGTCTGAGATCGGAAAGGTCAAACCATGACCTTTTCCTTGGCCTAAAACATGTGTTTGTTGAAAATGTGTAGTATTGTGCACTGTTGCGGCTGGGGGTCTTTGACCCCAGTTTCGAAGCCCATAACGGTTTATTTGTCGAATCACTTTCAAACGAAAAATGAAGGGTACTGGGTACCCTACATCGGGGTCAGAAGGTTTGATCATCGGGCCAGCCCTTTGACTTTTATGGCCTCTTGAAGTGTGTCCATAACCTATAAAAACCTGATTTTTAAGGTTTTTGTCAATCGAACGGGTCAATTAACATTTATAAAGGCCATAAAATAGATCGGAGTGGAATCAGAAGGAAACCCACATATTGTAGCGTGATCCTACCGATTTCGTGAAGATTTGATTGATTAAGATCGGTGGGCTCGGGCTAGTGTAGACCGACTCCAACGCGTCGAATTGAGTTGAACCAAGGCTCTTCCGCTCGTTGCTTCGAAGTGGCTCAAAATCAAAAGATTAAAATCTGAATCGCCAGTTTGGATCGATCGATTGGCCCATTGCGTGTCGGTTCGAATAGTTTTAATGGCTATATGGGTTTATGGATTGATAGTGAGAGAGAGATGAACGAGAGGGAAAGAGAAAGAGGGTGGACGACTTTGATCACTTGGGCATAAGAGAGAATGAAGATGGCTGCTGTTATTTATATTTAGAGATAAAAGAGAGAGAGAGAGAGAGAGAGAGAGAGAGAGAGAGAGAGAGAGAGAGAGAGAGAGAGAGAGAGAGAGAGAGAAATAGAAGAGGACGGCTGGGGCTGCTTGGGTCTTAGAGAGAGATTACATGGACGTTGTTGTATTAATGGGAGGAGAGAGAGAGAGAGAGAGAGAGAGAGAGAGAGAGAGAGAGAGAGAGAGAGAGAGGGGACGGCTGGGTAAGTTGCCTCAAATAAAAAAACAAAAAAAAAACAAGAATCCTAATAGAGATTCAATTGCTTTCTTAAAATAAGGAGAGAGATTGTCTTGGGTGTGGAGCTTGCACACTGATTTTGGTGGCCTATCCCATCTACGTTCATGCAATTTGGGTTTTAAAGACTCGGGTCATAACAGTCTCATATATTAACACTTAAAAAGATTGAACCTCTGCCTTTGAGATAATGATCTCCTACACTTGGCATTTCCTTCCTATGAAACATTTCTTGTTCTCTTTAGATAACTTATTTAAGTAGTCGTCGAGAGTAAAGCTAGGGACTCGTATAATGGAGAAAGATCTTTGCAAGTAGATAAATTCCTTAATTTAATTTAGCTTAGCTAGTTTATTCATACTCCAAAATTTTCCCTATTATGTTATTTTATTTTTGTCAGAGGTGAAGTAGAGAGCAATTAAGCTGCTAAAGCCGACCAATCAGTGTTGAAATTTTCTACTTCTCATGATAACCTTGATTAGCCTAATAAGTATGTAATATTTTATGTATGTATAAAAAAACATCACCAATAATCACGGTGCAATAAAATTCTTTTTCAAAGAACCATCTACGATGTCTGTCTAGTCCAGACAAACAAATCCATTATCAAAGTTGAAAGGATACAAAAGTAAGTACCATGCAATATATATATATATATATTATTCAAACACTAATTAAAGAATCCTCTGTAGTACACGAAGATGCTCCGGAATTCACTAGCACGCCATAAATCATCACTTGAATTCAGGAGCAATCACTACAAAAGATAGATGAACAAAAAAACCTTATTTTTTTACAAATAAACATATAAAAATTAAAAAAAATTCCAAAAGGGTTAAAAGAGGCTTAGGGTTTTGACTTCCCAAAAGGTTGGAGAATAAAAGTTTGGTTAGAAGAGCTCTCAAATCCGAAAGTTGATTAAAAAAAAATAAATTAATTTGAACCACTGTCGACCTTGACTAGCTCAACATCAACGGTGACTGATGTTGCGGCCAATCGCCAATAGGGCATGGTCTACTGTAACACATAGTTACCACAAATTAAATTTCACTCAAGTCTTGGACTCAAATTGATCACTATGAGCAATTTTATACCGTTAACAAATGTTTTAGTACGAGATCGAGTTCCATTGAGTTCCAATCGGTAAAGGGGAATGTGACCAAAGACTAGTCTTTTAGACATTGGAAAATAATCGGTAAAGGAGAATGTGTTCAGCTCTCATATATCTACACATTGAGACCCCTAATTGTATGGGCAGTTGCACCTTCTTAATTTTGAGTTAGTATTAAATGCCTGACTTATTTTGTACTCAAGTCACTTTTGGGATGGATAAGATATGATATACATGTGGAGCTATCGTGTATTTTATATGATTTGAATTTCATAATCTTAGATCTATTTTGTAAAAGATTGAAATGAAAAGTGCTCCGTTGCTTCATACAATATAGTCAAGTACTATTAAAAATTAATTAGCGGATGTTAAAATTTTGATAGCATCGGACGGCATGGAATCACACAGTGGATGTCTTTTTTGTTCAAATCTTTTACACAAGATCTATAGATCCCGAAGCATCTATCAGGCATATTACTTCTAATGACCCAAAAAGTGACTCAAGTGTCAAGTCACTCGTGGTGGTTGACCTTCGAAAAGTGTTCGAATCATTGACCCGTGTTCGAATCATTGACCCGATCGCCAACGTAGGTGACCCAATCGGTCACCCTATACTTTTGTTCTACATGCGTAACACCCACCCTCGAATGACTGCCGATCCAACCAGTTGGCTGAAAATCCAATGAGACTGGCGGTGATAGCCTGAGGCTAGGTCCTCCCAAAAATATTGAGCACCCACCTATAGCCCGAAAGAAAGGGGCTATTCCTAATGGCACCCAATAGGGCACCCAGTTAAATAGATGGGTGTGGTAGCAACTTAATGAGCCACACACTCGCCATCTTAAACCAACCATTGGAAGCCCGAAATGACTTGTTATTAATCTTGACCCGAATTCGGACTAAGCCAAGGTGATGATGTGGAGATCATCATCAATGGTGTGGATCTTGATGATCATCAAAGTGGTGACTAATAAACAAAGTCAAACTTGGACCTCAAGATCCAAGGGAATAAAAAGAACATACACATTTACTTAAGTGTATGAGCTTAGCATGGAGCAATGCCAATAGTGGTAAATAAATAAGAACTCCAAGGGCATTTGTAAAATAATTCCCTAATTCCTAAATTATAAATTAAAAGAAATACTTTTTCTAACAAATTTTAGCCCTAAATCTAGACCAACTTGGACCACATCTATAACTATTGATCTCACCTTGGGAAAATCTAAGGTGATAGATCAAGTCAACTCCATGCAACCACAATCTCTATAGAAAAGTGGCCATTCACACAAATTGAGGGCACTAAGGGTATAGAAAGCCCGAATGGAGATTAAAAGTGGGGTGGAGAGTGAGCCCATGTGGGCCTCACTCTCCCATGCACATAAGAGAAAGAGAGAGAAGAGAGAGTGAGTGGAGTTGGGAAGAGCAAGTTTGACACTTGTCAAGCTTGTCTCCCAAAAAGGGCTTAAAGCCCAAGCCCAAGCCCGAGCAAATTTCGAAATTCATCCTCTCTCTCTCTCTCTCTCTCTCTCTCTCTCTCTAGCTCCATCTCCTTCCTCCTCTCAAGCTCCATTAGAACTCTAGCTTCCAACTTGAGCCCTTCTTCATCTAGCCATTAATTCATTAGCTAAGGTAAAGACTTAGTTGTTTATGAGTTATAGTTTTTAGTGTAGGGTAGTGTAGACTTTAGCTTGAATTTCTTGAAATTTTCTTTGATTTTCTTTTGATTCTCTAAGGGATGTTAGAGCTGGGATATAAGTGAAGACTAGGATTGCATGTGAATTTTATGATCATGCATGACCATCCAATGGTTCAAATAGGAAGGGATGTTAGAGCTGGGATATATGTAAAGACTAGGATGACCTTGCATATGAATTTTATGATCATGAGTGGCCATCCAATGGTCCAAATAGGCAAGGCTTGGACTATGTCTAATGCTAGCCTAGGACTCTTCTATTTTCTTTAGAGCTTTCAAAGAATTTTTGTTTTTGGGATTCGATGTCTTGGATGTGTAGTGTGAGATAGTGGTGTGTGTGATCAGGATGATCACACATTGCCATCACACCACCCATCATGGGGATCGAATGGTCACAAACCCATCTTTTGATGATGGTGATGCAAGAGGATTATAGTTGAGTGCATGTGTCATTTGATGGCTTATCATGACTCCTCAACCCTTGATCACACATTATATGATCATGAGTTCCTAGAGCTTTGAAAAAGATCAAGTTTATGTCTTGATCATAGTAAAAAATCGAATGGTCTTAGATCAATTGACTTAGCCGATTTCTCAAAATCTAGACTTCTAGGGTTGTTTTATGAGGAATGGTGGGATATTTGCATGAGATATTATAAATGGTATTCGCGCCGCCCTCTCATCAGGTTTGATGGTAGATGGATGTGGAAGGAGAATATTCCTCTTAAGGTCAGGTTTTTCGCGTGGACGGTGTGCAAGGATAAAATCCTTACCAGGGATCTGCTGATCCGCAGAGGAATGGACGTTCCCACAAGGTGTGTTATGTGCTCGGATGGGGAGGAGTCCGCGGCACACCTCCTTCTTCATTGCCGAGTGGCCCATGAGGTGTGGGGGGCTATCCTAAAAGGCTTCTGCATGTCTTGGACGTTGCCCCGTTCCCCTCACTTGTTCTTGATCAACTGGGAGGCGGCGATGGCTATTGAGGGGAAGAGACGAGCCTGGAGAGCAGCGATGTTTGCGGTATGGTGGTGCCTTTAGTGTGAAAGGAACCGCAGAATTTTCGAAGGCAAGTCCCGACCTATTCGCACGATTCTTTTGTCGGTCTCGGACCTTGTCATCTTATGGAAGTCGAGCGGAGGGCCTGGGGACAGCAGAACCTGTTTTCGTTGGGATCCGGGTTAAGGGGGCCGACTTCATCTGAGGAGAGTTTAGAGTGTTGTGTTGTCTTGTTATTTGGGTATTGCCCGTTGTCTGTTTTTTGATATTGTCCTGGTTTGTATATGGCTTCAACGCCTTGCTGGTTTTCTATATAATCCGTCATTACTGATCAAAAAAAAAAAAAAAAAAAAAGAGATACAATCCGGTAGTGATAATAATGATGATGATATTGATAATGATGGGGGTGGTGGTGGAGGGTATAAAACTCACGTTGGTACTAGTGGTGGAGGCGATGATGCGGGTCCCTCTTATGGTATTGTCGATGAGACGATGAATTGTTAACAATGTTTGACACTCTTACATTTAGAGGTGGAGGGGTTGAAGGAAGAGGAGCTTCAAAATCTTACCAACTACCACAAGATGATATGGGTTGTTCTATTGCTACCTTTGGGAGATTTAGAATGCAAAATAGCGAAGATTCAGCAACTAGTAATCCATACCCAATCCCTCAACCAACCTACCCTCAACATGAAGACTTCGTTGGTCAAATTTTTTGAGGACCGACATTTCCCTATTACACTAACCCATACCCTATGCTAATGCCTCAGTTTGAAGGAGGGACATATGATCATGGATATCAGTATGACCAACATTATAGGCAAAGCCGGCGCATTGATGATGATGATGATGACAACGAAGGACCACCAAGGAATTCAATGTGGCTATAATGTAAGTTTTTCATGTACAATGTGCTACGATCAATAGTCTACTATGGTGACTTTAATGTTATATTCATATACAAAATTAAGTTGAGAGGTTTTATACTTCTAAGGTGATAACATTCTGAAAGATTACTCAAAGAAGCCTTAAATAATTAATTTATTTTTTTTCAAAACCATTAATATATTTTTCCAGAATTTTTGGGTATGGTTTGGAATTTTTTTTAAAAATAAAAAAAATTGTACTAGGACGATACATTCAATTTATTGGCGATACATTGAATGTATCGCCCATATGCTGATACGTATCGTCCAGAGACCTGGACGATACATCCCGGATTTCCGAGATTTTGATCTATGGGTTAGACTGATGACACATGATAATGAAATAGAAAGTGGGTGGTTGGATGATGCTAAAAAGTCCATCATTATCAAACGGGCATTTCAATTATCTACTTGAATTAGAAAAAAGTAGTTGGAGAATAACACAAAAATTGGAGAACATATTGACTTGAAGATAGAGAAAAATGACACAGCATGGAAAAGGACTTGCATATCAATAGAAACGAGCATTTGTATCGCTTAATTTGTAATAACACATGCCGTGTAATATTGCTTAATTTGTAAATGAGTTTTTTGTTTAGTTTTAAAGTGAGGAAAGGTGAGTAGGTCTCACAATCTCGTATGCTCACTTTTGTATGACATGTGAAGATTTTTTTATTATATTACATATATGTATGAATAAGAGAAATCTAGTATAGATGTACAGGGTTAATGTATTAGAGTTGTGTTAAGGATTAGATGTACAAGGTTAATGTATTAGACTTATTTCAAGGATTATGATGGAATCACTATGGTTACAGAGATGGCCTTTATGTTAGTATTAAAAACGAAAAGTATACCCCAATAGGACACAACAATATACACTATTCACACCTATCCACCCACCCACCCGCATACCACTATCAAACACATACACCAACACTCCCCCACAAGGTGGAGCATAAATGTTATGCATGCCCAGCCTGACAAAGATACCCTGAAGAAGTGTAGGCCCGAAGAACTTATTGAGAATATTTACAAGCTGGCGCGAGGAGGATACATCAATAAGCTCTAATGTAACAAAGTAAATATTTACTTCAATATGCTTAGTATATTCACACAACACCGAGTCAGATGCAAATTTTCAACTGCTTTGTTATCACAATAATTAGCATGGGGCCTCTAATTGGAAATCCAAACTCATAAGAGAGTCATAATAACTCACATGTTTCCTAAGCAATTGCTCGATACCTCTCCTCAACACTTGATTTGAAGACAACTGGTTGCTATTTTCTCTTTCACGAAAAAAGATTACCTCTAAGAAAAACATAGTGCCCAAATGTAGAACGACGGTCGATAGTCCAGCCAGTCCAATCAACACCCATACATCTAGATATATGAAGATGACCATGAGAGTGATACACAAATCTTTGACCCTGTATCTAAGAAAGTGATGAACCAAAAATAAATGAGGAGCACGAGGAGCATACATGAGCTGACTGACCAGTTTCATAGTAAATGGAATGTCTGGCCTCGTAATGGTAAAGATGGTCAATCAACCTGCAAGGCGCTGATACCTATGGGGTCTGATAATAAATCCTTATTCTTATGAAGAAAGTGCTTAGAATCCATAAGAGGGGAAGCAAACATTCAACCGAGCATGCCAGTATTATTTAGAAGATCTAGAGCATACTTCCTTTGAGTAAGAAAAATCCACTGATCTACCCACCTCCAAACCAAAAAAATATCTTAGGCTTCCTAAATCATTCACTTAAAAGTACAACCGAGCTCATCCTTCACATGGGATATAAAGGAAAAGTCATCTCTGGTAATCCCAATATCATCAATATATATTAGCAAAATAAATACGACCAATAGGAGCAAAATGATAAAAATAGTTTGCTTTTAGTGGTATGTTTGAAACCCCATGCCAAAGATCACTCTATTAAAGCACTGAAACCAGACACAAGGTGACTGCTTTAAATCATATATAGACTTCCTAAGCTTTCAAATTGCCACAATCTACCTGAGCAGGAATCTTGGTGGAGAGTCCATATAAATCTCCTCGGTGAGATCACTTTTGAGAAAGGCATTTGTGACATTTAGTTGATACAAAGGCCAATTCTGATTGGCCACAATTGAGACGAGAACACACATGAAAGTCAACTTAGCCACTGGGGCAAAAGTGGTATAATAATCAATCCTATATGTCTGAGTGTATCCATGAGCAACAAGGTGTATCTATATCTAGCAACACTGCCATCCGCGTTATGTTTTATATGAAGGACCCGTTTGCATCACATGATTTTTCCTGGAAGAAGGGGGACCATTTCCCAAGTTTGATTACTCTCAACTGCTTTTCCACTGAGACAACTACCTGCCACTTTCCTAATCCCCACCTCCCACTCCCCCCCCCCCCTCTCTCTCTCCTCCACCCCTTTCCCCTCTTCTCCCAGCCCCTCCCATCTTTGGATGAGGATCTGGTACTTCTTCTAAGGCTATCTTGTCTCTGGGGAACACTTTAGAGGGTGGGTTTTCTTTTTTCCTTCCCAGGGTAGCTGCTTGCTACCTCGCTGATATGTACTTTACTTTTTTTAATATATTGCTTTGTTAGAGATAGCAAAAAAAAAAAGAAGGTTTGATTACTCGCAAGGGAATTCATCTCATCTATCATAGCGGCCTTCCACGAAGGGTGAGAAAGTGCTGCGTAGACAGTACAAAGTAGAGTAATCGTATCAATCTCAAAGAACAAAGCCCTGTGAGAAAGAGACAAAACTTGATAACACACATACCTTGCAAGAAGATGAAGTGTAACACATGAATGGGTCCCTTGAGAAGAGCAATAGGTAAATCAAGATCAGAATGATCAGTGAGCATTGGAACAAAATTAGAGGAAAGATCCTTAACTGAATCAGTGACAGAATGTAAGGGGGTAGAACTCTCAACTGCATCTACCTGCATAAAGGGCTAAGGAAGAGGCCTGATGGAGGCTGTCCCATGCTCGTGTTTGCGATTATAAATGTGAAACTGCTTTTGCTGCTGTAAAGGTGGCTGGGTAGATGAAGGAGCAAGGTTCAAAATCTCGATTTTCCGGTACATATCAGCCACCTCTAAAATTGATACATATCTGCCACCTCTAAAATCAATATGTTTCAGATGATAAATATCGGTTCTGGATGCTACATTGGTATCAGTAGGTTGTGGTAAAGGAGGCTGAATAGTAGTAGTAGGAGGAGATGAGGAGGGAGTAGTACCAATAGGCTGAGGAATAGGAGAGACAGGAATGGTAGGTGCGTGCCTAAGGGAAGACTTAAACCGATGAGGAGAAAAATAGTCTATATGTTCAAAAAAGGTTACGTTCATTGAAGTAAAGAACCAGTGAGCATTGGGATCATAACAATGATATCCCTTAGAAATACTTGAGTAACCAGCAAAAACACATTTAATTGGGAGATTATCATATTTATGTCTACGAAGGTCCCAGACAAACCAAGTGCACTCAAATCATCTAGGTTCAGGGGCGTATTCACCTGTAAGGGTATGGGGGCCAGGCCCCCATAAGCAAATGTAAAATCTCTTAAAGGCTTCTTAATAATTTTTAAAGGCCACCTTAATTTGTTGCTAGGGCCCCCATAAAAAAACCTTAAAAATGCTTTTATAAGTTACACTCAGGTTGCAAATAACTAAACCCAATTCTCTAAAACAAACGCCTTTTTATATACAGACTCTCCTCTCATTTCTTCTCTCTTCTTTTATTTCTTCTTTCCCTCTTTCGTTCTCTGTGCGCAAACCCTTTTGAGAGACGCTCCATGGCCCATGCCAATGATGCCATCACTCTCTCTCTCTCCCACATCTAGTGACTAGGATCTAGCCTTCTATGAGTTTTCTGCTCCAGCCTCCACGCCTCCATGGTGTCATTAGCGCGTCGCTCAACGCCTCAACTCGCATCGCATCACTGCCTCACCGGCATTGGGATTGGGCCATCTGCAAATTCAAGTATTGCCGTATTGGACCCTCCATCCTACAGGTATTATCTCTCTCTCTCTCTCTCTCTCTCCCCCCCTAAATCCCTAAATTTCTAAACCCTAAATCTTTAAATTTCTCTTGGTTTACAATTGATCTTTCTCTTTGTGCTTATTTTTCAAGACCTCTTCTAGCCTCCCGATTTAGAGAATAGATTAGGCTCATAGTTTTATTTTTGTTATCCCTTTTTAGGCTTTTAGATCACAGTGGTAATTTTTTCTTAGCTCTGCGCCAATTGCGTTTAGTATGGTATTTGGTGCCACTGCCTCACCAATTGATCAAATTAAGGTTACAATATGAAAATATTTTGAAAGCTGATCAGATCAATAAATAGTTATTTTTGTTTTTTCAATGTTATATATCGAGTAAATATTCAGGCAACCTCCTATGCAAATGATAAAAATGGCATTGAAGGTGTTAATTTGCTCGAAAATTAAAATTTCTTTTGCTCTCCAGATTTGCTGAGAGGGGATTTCATTTCCTTGAAGCTGGTCTAGTAAGGCTTACTAATTTGGTTTAAGATATTTTAATAATTGTGCCTTTATTTCATCCATTCTATGTGATTTTGTCTATTTATGTCTTGGGATGTTAATTATGATTTTTTATTCCTGGATAGTTGAAATGTTCTGATGCATGTGATTGTAGTTTAATTACTACTTATTCCTGATTTGTTTTTTAGCCCAGCTTACCCATCATTAATATTGGCTTAAGTACATACATGGCTTATCTCTCTTTGCTATTCATCTTGTTCCACAAGGTTCTTAGATTTGGAGATATATTTACTCTTTTTTGTTAATTTCAGGTTGCACACATTTCTTTGCTCATGATAATATTTATAACTACAATAGTTTCTAATACGCGCATGATATTATTTTCGCTAGGTTCTATCTCCTTTCCTGATTGTCCTGATTGTCGAAGTTGTCATCATGCATAAGTACTATAGAAGAAAGTCTGACCTCCCGCTTGTCTTAGAAAACGATTTACATCCTCCTCCCATATTCACAAATGATAAGATAGTTCATCCCTTAGAAAATGATCAACCTGATCAAGTCCAACCTAGCTTAAAGCATACTCATGTAGATGTTGATTTGGAAAATCTTCCAGCATATCCTGGATTACGTCCTCCAATTTCAAAGTATCACCCTAATGTCCAAGAACTGGTATGAAGAGCGTATTTACAAAAGGGTTTTTGCTAGCCTCGTTATCACGTGTTTCCAAAGAAGAAAATCAGAGAAAAAACAAGACGGTTCCAACCCAAGTGGTTTAAAGAGTATGAAAGGTGGTTAGAATATCGTATATCAAAGGAAAAGACATTTTGCCTATGTTATCTTTTTAAATTACCTGGAGCCACAGGAGTGCAAGGAGGTACCGACTCTTTTACGGTAAAAGGATTTAATAATTGGAAGAAGCCTGATAGATTTGACATTCATGTTGGAAGGCCCAATAATCTAGCTCAGAAGAAGTGTCAGGATTTGATGAATCAAAATCAACACATTGAGGCTCTTTTTTCTAAGAAAGATGATAAAGACAACAAGGAATACAGAATTTGTTTAACGGCATCAGTTGATTGCATTCGATTTCTTCTTCGACAAGGATTAGCTTTTTGTGGGCATGATGAATCAGATGATTCACCCAATCGAGGAAATTTTAAAGAACTTTTGCATTTTCTGGCCGATCATAATGAAGAAATTAAATCTGTTACACTAAAGAATGCTCCTAAAAAATCTCCAAATGATTGCACCTCATATTCAAAAAGAGATTGTAAATGCATTTGCAAGTGAAATCACACAAGCTATTATTCAAGATCTTAGAGAAAGCTTATTTGCTATTTTGATTGATGAATTTCGTGATATATCTATCAAAGAGCAAATGGCTGTGGTTTTATGCTACGTGGATAAAAGGGGGAGTGTAATTGAACTTTTTTTTGGAATTGTGCATGTTAGTGACACTACCGCTATTTCACATAAGGGAGAGATTGAAGCACTATTTGCTAAACATAATTTGAGTATAAGTAGATTGCGTGGCCAAGGTTATGATGGTGCTAGTAACATGAAAGGTGAATATCATGGCCTAAAGACGCTCATAATGAAGGAGAACAAATATGCATATTATATTTATTGTTTTGCACATCAACTCCAATTGGCACTTGTTGGAGGTGCAAAACATAATATTGAGGTCGGAACACTCTTCATGGTAGTTTCTAATGTGGTTAATATTGTTGGAGCATCTAGCAAGCGGCAAGACATTCTTCGAGATAATAGAATTGCTGCAGTTCTTGATGCAATTGAGAGTGGAGAACTTTCAATTGGGCAAGGTCTGAATCAAGAAACTACACTTAAATGGGCTGGTGATACACGTTGGGGCACACACTATGATTCATTGGTAAGCTTCATTGACATGTTCTCTTCTGTGATTGACGTATTGGGAATTGTACTTGAAGAAAGCTCAAATTATGATCAAAGAGCTGTGGCAAGGGGCTTAATAATCACGATAGAGTCTTTTAAGTTTGCATTTACGTTACATTTAATGTTCACTATATTGGGGATCACTAATACTCTATTAGAGGCATTACAACGACAAGACCAAGATATTGTAAACGCTATGAATTTGGTTAAAATAGCAAAGAAAAGATTGCAAGATATGAGGGATAGTGAGTGGGATTCCATCATTAACAAAGTATCCTTATTCTGTAACGTACATAAAATTAGTGTTCCTAACATGAATAATAAATTTGTTGAGCCAGGGCGACCACGACGCAGAGTAGAAGAAATTACATATCTGTATCATTATCGTGTTTAATTGTTCTATGTTGTCATTGATCAACAACTTCAGGAGTTTAACAGTCGTTTCAATGAAGTGAATACCGAGTTATTTCTTTGTATGGCATGCCTAAATCCAAGTAATTCATTCTCATCTTTTGACAAGAAGAAGATAGTTCGACTTGCTGAATGTTATCCAGTTGAATTTTCTAGGAGGGCACTCGTGGTTCTTGAACATCAACTTGAAACTTATATTCTTGATGTACGCTCCAATGACATGTTTTCGAAGGTGAAAGGGATCAGTGAGCTTGCTCAGAAGATGGTTGAAACAAAAAAAAAAAATTTGTATCTGTATATTTACTCTCTCATAACACTTGCACTAATCCTACCAGTTGCCACAACCACTTATTTTTTTTTTGATCGGTAATAAGAAGTATATATTGATAAGCAGCAAGGTGCCGACGAAAAACCAATACAACAGGACACGACCAAAAAATCGGAAAAAAACACAGCAACAGACAACTACCTCCACTTTCACTCCCCCGAAAACTTAACTCGAATCCCACACAAAAATATCCCCCCTCGACCCCACATCCCCCTTAGCAGCTCAGAACCACATTAGGTCACGGACCTGCTTCATGATCATTCCCACCGAGCGACTCATATCTTCAAAAATTCCGCGGTTTCTTTCACCCCATATAGACTAGAACACAGCGAAAGGGGCCACCCTCCAAAAATCAGACATAGGGCCATCGACACGAGCAAAATCCCACATCAAAAATTGAGACAGGGGCCACATCGACATCACCCAACACATGCTGAAGGATTTAACAACAATACACCGCAACTCATGAGCCACCTTACAATGTAGCAGAAGATGAGCAGCAGTCTCCTCATTATTACACATAACACAGCAGTTGAGGATTTCTTTCCCCCGACAAATGAGCTGATCTAACGTTAAAATCCTTTGAGCGTGGTCCACATAAAGAACTTGATTTTTACCGGAATAGCCTCCTTCCACAATCCGGCCACATCAAAACTGATCAAGGGCCGGGAGGAAAGCACCGTGTAGTAAGACTTAACAGAGAACGGACCCTCTGTACTTGGCCTCCACCTGCGCTAATCACACCCAACCCGATTACGCTGAGTACCATAAAGCAGCTGCATCAGGTTAGCAAACGAAATCACCTCCTCATCCCTCAACAGCCTTCTAGTAGTGACGGTCCACAGTCTCCCTCCCTCGGTTTCGGAGACGAATTCGTCGATCATACCTGGAGGATTCACCGAGATAGAAAAGATATCCGGGAAGGAAGATTTTAGGGGCTCGCAGTCCGCCCAGATATCCTCCCAAAACCGTATGCGAGTACCACACCCCCAACTGTAACACAGGCCTTTGGAAAACTGCTCCCACGTACTACATATAGCCTTCCACCAAGCCGAAAAGCGTGTGTGACCGACCACCGAAATGCCCCAGTTTCCGACTGAATTGCTGTACTTCTCGCTCAGCACCACACACCATAAACTGTTCACCTCCTCATCCCTCCCCGCTTGCTAGAACCACTTACCAAGCAACGCTATATTAATCGACTATAAATTGCGGATACCCAGACCACCGTAACGGATTGGCAAAACAACGGTATCCCAATTAACCAGATGATACCGTCTAGAAGTCCCTGAGCCCTCCCATAGAAAGAGTCTTTGGATTTGTTCAAGGTGCTTGATGACTTTCATCGGACATTTAAATAAGGACATGTAGAAAATAGGCATCGACGACAAAACCGACTTGAGCAGCACAAGACGCCCACCATTGCTAAGCAACTTTCCTTTCCAAATTGACAATCTTTGCTCGAACCTTTGCACCACCGGATCCCACTTCCTAGCTGTGGGAGATCTCAACCCAAGGGGCAATCCCCCCCCCCCACAATTGACAAAAAGAGCCAGCTCATCTAAAAGAGCATCATCTGTACCAATACCCGTTATCACAGATTTTGCCAAATTGATCCGCTGACCCGAGACCGCTTCATAAATGGAGAGAACATCGGTCAAAGACTTAAATTCCTGAACATCCGCCTTACCAAAGATTAATGTGTCATCCGCAAACTGGAGATGCGACATGTAGATCCCACCCTAATACCAGTTATGAAATTAGATAACCTGGCCCGAGTGATCAGCCCTGATAAAGCTTCTCCCACAATGTTAAAGAGAAACGGAGATAGTGGATCCCCTTGACGAAAACCACGAGAGCTCTTGAAATAACCGGCAGGAGTACCATTGACAAGGATCGAGAACTGGGCCGAAGAGTAACAACCCCTCATCCATTTCCTCCAAATCTCCCCAAAACCCAGCCTACGCAGCATATACTCAAGGCAGTCCCAGCTCACCCGATTGTAGGCTTTCTCCATGTCCACCTTCCAAAGGGCAACCGGTCTGCGTTGAAGATGAGTCGAGTGGATAGTCTCCTGAGCCAACACCACCTGATCAAGAAGGTGACAACACGCCACAAAGGCCCTTGATGAACCGAGATAATGGCACCCATAATAAAGCTTAAGACGATTAGCCAGGACCTTAGCGATAATTTTATAGAGACAATTAGTGAGGCTTATAGGTCGAAAATCAGCATTATCCTCAGCCCCATCTTTCTTGGGTATGAGAGTGATAAACGTCGAATTGAGAGTGCGCCCTATGAACCCAGAAGAATGGAATTCCATCAGCACCTCCATCAGATCCTCCTTAATAATCGGCCAAAAATACCTGAAGAATTCCAATGTGTATCCATTAGGCCTTGGGGCTTTGTTCTTATATCTAATAACCCTCCATATCTCCTCTTCCCTAAAAGGCTGCTCCATCGACACCTGCTCCTCGGCAGCAAAGGTTTGAAAAGGGATCCCATCCAAATCAGGTCGCAGGGGCCCCTCATCCGGGTACAACTCTCTATAGTAATCCACAATGTTCTCTCTAACCTCCTCCTTAGTATAAGCCACCCCATCAACCACAATTCTGCTCAAGAAATTTGCCTTGTTCCGCGTATTGCCACAACCACTATTGAGAGGGCATTTTCTGCTATGCATATTATAAAGAATAGGCTGAGAAATCGAATGGGAGATGAGTGGTTGAATGATTGCTTGATCACATATATTGAAAAAGGCTTGTTTGATAGCATTGATACGGAGAAAAATCTCTTATGCTTCCAGGGTATGAAACCTCGTCGAGGAAAATTGTAAACAAATTTTTTGATAGTAATAGAAAGATTTTTTGGAGAGAGGCGTTTGTCTTTATCATATATTAGAATTGTTTGATTTTTTTAAGTATTTTGTGATTTTTAATTTTTAATTTTTTTTCTATTCTAAGGGCATAAGAAATTTTTTTTAGCATATATCGACTATAGATTTCACGGTGCCCCCGCCACATGAAAATCCTGTGTTCGCCACTGTCTAGGTTCAATAAGAAACATGGATCATTATGACTTAAGATTAGAAAAAGGAGTATGACCGTCAAGGAGTATGATTAATAAAAAACAAGTAGTGAGAAAAAAACAAGCAGTGAGTAATGCTATCGACCGGCAGGTCTTATGCATGTGCCTAAGACCTGCCGGTCGATAGCATTACTCACTGCTTGTTTTTTTCTCACTACTTGTTTTTTATCAATCATACTCCTTGACGGTCCCTCAATAAAGATAGAGTAACACCAATACAATGTCTATGTTTGTGGTCAGCAACTCCATCATTTTGAGGAGTATAGGGACATTAAAATTGACACACAATCCATGATCTTTAAGATATTGAACAAATGAATGAGAGGTGTAATTGGCATCATTGACAACCATAGGGCACTTATTTACTGCATTCAAAAAGTATAGGCCGCTTCTCTCAATGACTTTACCCTATAAATGATAAAAAGCAATGGAACAGTTTAAATGTTGAGCAATACTACTAACTGAAAGCAAGTTTAGAAATAGATGGAGAACATGAAGTAAACGAGACAAAGAAAGGGTAGATGATGCTAGAATGATTCCTACTCCTACAAAAGTAGTAGATGAACCATCAACTGAATCCGAGAGGATGATGATGATGGAGGAGAATAAGACAAATAACCTTGAGAATCTCAAGTCTTATGTCGGTAGCCTAGAGTCAATAGCCCAGTGTGTAGGAGAAGGTGAAGAAGTGGCCGCCAGATCTGAAGTAACATGCTGTGAGTGGGAAGAGATAAATATGAAAGAGTCATGACGGTTAGCTCTGACTGGCAACCAAATGGATACAATACCAGGCTATGTCAATCTTTAAAAAATTAGAAGGTAGCAAAAACAACTAGAAACTGTCACAAGTATCATATCAAACACCTACTGTGCAGGTATAGGGGCAGCAATAACATCCACAACATAAAACACGAAACTGTCCACAAAACTTTATCCAAACAGTAGCTACCATACCATACACATCAAGGCTGGCAACCCGTGACCCATATTCAAGCTCAACCAAGAGCACTTCATCAATCCTTCTCCGCACAACACAAATCCTGAGATAAAAGATGACAACCAGATTTCCAGTAAAAAATATAGCCAATGGACAGTCGATAAAGATCCACCAGAATTTTCGACCACAATGAATCTTGAATCAATATGAGTTTGAAACAAATTTGAAACTCCACTGAGAGTAAAAATATCATTTTATACATGGAATCTGCAGCAGAGCAGTATTTGAAAGCCAAAAACACAAATCTATATTAGATCAATACTAGGGGAGGCAATGTTCCAAATCGATGTTCAGAAACATACACTCGTGAGCAAGAAACAATGACATAAATATGTCAGTATTGCACAAAATTAAATGAAACCACCATAAACATTTCATAGAGGAAAGCAGATGCAGACCATACCATTTGGAGGTGGAAAAAGCTTGCATGAAGATCTAGGACTCTGAAAGCTGTGAATCAATTGATAAAACAAGGAAGCAAATATGAGTTCAGAACACCTTCAAGAATGGGACCCATTATCTGACATCGATCCAAGAAAAAGTTGCATGAAATAAAATCGATCCAAACTCCAAAAAATTTGTCCCAATCCGAGGTCAAAATTTTGATCCGCTGACATTAACATGACGACATGTTGACATAGCAAAGCTTTCATGTAGTGATGGGTCTAATAAGGCAAGGCTCTGATACCAAATAGAACTCTAGTAGAGATGTGCACGGTTAATGTATTGAATAGGATAAGGGTTGAGAGAGAGAGGCAGCCATAGACAGAGAGGGAGAGAGAGAGAGAGACAAGAAATGATGGAATGGCTTAGGTTAGAGAGACACTAGCCTTTAATATAAAAAAGACAAGTATACTCCAATACATAGGACACACTAATACACACTGTACTACAATTATATACCATTATCAAACACATGCACCAACATGTATGTCAATAAAGTTGCCTCCTATGACCACCTTTAAAAAGATTATGTCAGGACCATATACTTTCAGGGCATGTGGCACACATATTTGATTAATCCAAATAGTTCAACTAGCAACCCATCATTGACACGTCTCAACCAAAAAATATGCCTATTTTAGGATTATAACCATCTGATTGGTGCACTTTAATTTTAACCATTTAAAAAATATGAACAGCTGTTCATTCTAGAATGCATAGATTGGATATTTCAGATCCTCCAATGAGTAATTTGTGGCCATATTTTAATTCAATGCATAAATATTATCTTGATGACTTGGATTGCTTGAAGCCATGTGCCATGTTCTTTAACAATAATGATGCAATATGCAGACCACTTCTGCAGCCTCCATTTACTCGCTCTTCATTCTACTGTTTTAGTCCAGCATTCCAATAACTTCGAAACTTCTGTTGCACAGACCTGGAACTTCTCTTTTCTGGTTACAAGCTCCCATGATACTCTTTTAACATCAATATACGAGCTCCCATGACAGTCTTTATAGCCTCTGTCCATCTGTGTTTTATTCTGCTCTATTTTAAGGTCTAACTTAACTCTGTTTACTTTAATTAGTTCTGAAAAACAGCTCCTAATTATTCTTGTTGCCACACCATATAAACCTCCTTCGCCCCCCTATTTCCTCTTCCCTTTTCTCATTTTCTTCTTTGGTTCCCGATTCACATCTGTTTGGGGTTGACTCTGCAAGTCTTATAAACTCTCCACCTGAGCCAAATAGGTATACCCTCTACGTAAAGCGACTCTGCTGTGTAATGGCACCCCTCATTCTTTCTATATTTACTCCTGATCACTGTTTGTCTTCCCTTTCTCTTCTTTACAGCCTGTTTGGGACTAAAACTGAAAAACAAGTCCATAGGTCCTTTTTTTTGGACTCAAAGACTTTTTGTTTTAAGTGAGGACCCCATTTTTATAGTTTTCACTTGTTTTACTTGTTCTTGTTCGTGCTCGATAACCTCATGGATTATACCGATCAAAAAAGAAAAACTTTATGGATTATGGATATGTTTTTATGTTTTTCTCCTTTTTTTGTATTCCTTGGTAGATACTCTAATCTACATAATTGGAATCTTTATGCCATTCAGCGGCATTTATCCCAATATTCTTATGGTGGAGAATTTCCCCACTAGTATACTTCACATAGAAATTAGCCATGTTTGTGTTATTTCTTCAGAGTTAAAGAACTCACCCATATTTCAACCTAGATAAGTTTTTTATTGCTATGAAAGAAAATGATGACATTTTTCTTTAACAATAAATGTATTTTTTATTTTATAATCTGCTAAGAGATTAGGGTTTGGGTAATTATCTGAAGATGGCGTAGGAGGTCCTACACAATTGTAAAAGAAGGCGTGAGAAAAAAAGAAACACAAAAATGAAGATGGGTTGATTTTAAGAATTTTTAAAATTTTTAATTTTTAAATCTCAATCTTGAGAAAATTTTAATATCTTTGGATTTGATCTCTAAAACCTATTGAAATAAACCGCAAATGTGTTTATAGTGGATTGTCTACCTTCCCTCAAAAACTAAAAGTTACTTTGGAGGGATAGGATGACAAAATGCCCTCCAAAGAGGGTTCTTGGTTTAGGGTTTTCCATGGATATCAAAATTAATTGTCTGTGTTGAACTTTTGACTAGGCTAGTTGGACTATTCCACCCTAGTCCATCAACTTATATACTCTTGTTTCGACTTAGCCTTGCCTCACCTTTGCTGCTCACGTAGGTTAGAAATGGAAAAGGCTTTTAATACTACTGATTTGATCAAGACCTTTTCCAAAAAGTCATGCTAGAAAATGGATGATTGTTGTTTGTCTTAATGTGCTATATGATAAGGAGAATGCTGTGTCACATCCTTCATTTTGAGGTTACCAATGTCCACAATAATCGTATGGGCCAAAATACCTCAATGAAGCTTTTTTTTTTTGGTCATTGTTTGATAAAACGGGAATAAAGAAGTAAATTCTTTTGATGACATCTGTAAAATATCTTGAAACTTGAGGTATGTTTTAATAACTGAAAATGATTATATAATACCTTGGCTTTCAAAATTTTTGACACCAATGCCATCCTATGAATTTACCACTTTATCACAAAACAAAAAGCTTGCTATATGGGGGTATATTGGGACCAAATGACTTTGCGGCCATTGCTAAACTTACAGTGAAAGATGTGAGGTTAGTATTCTCCTATGATAAATTGAACATAGGAGAATGATTTAGTGCCTGTAGATTCATTGCATAGGAGAATGATTTAAATTCAGTGCCTGTAGATTCATTTCATAGTTGGATTTGCTTTTTTTTTTATAATCATTTTGGCATTTTAAAATGATTTACTTGCACATGTCACTGCAGGATACACAACCAGCGTATAACCTTTTTGGAAGCATCATTCATTCAGGATACTCGCCTGAATCTGGGCACTATTATGCATACATTAAGGTTTCTTCCTGTGATCTGTTCATACTTGTCCATTTTTGCCAGTTGGGATTCTTGGGATTTTTTTTTGTTTGACTCTATATAAGCCACTGTATTTGTTTAGCTGATTTAAATTTGTGGATCACAGGATGCGACTGGCCGCTGGTATTGCTGTAACGATTCGCATGTTTCACTTGCAACCCTGGAGGAGGTTTTGTCAGAGAAGGTTTATATTCTGTTCTTCTCCCGTACTAATCAAAGACCAAGGCCAGCCAAAAATGGATGTGTCTATGGAGTGAAGTCTCCAGATTGCAATGGACATGATGTATCAGTAAGTCGGAAGGCAACTGTCCCGTTGAAACCACCATTGGCACCAAGACCACATGGGTCAGATCGCTGTGAGAAGGACATTTCAGCAATGTCAAAAAATGGGAAAATTTGTTCAAATTCACGAATAAAATTTGGCAATTTTAAAAGCCTTGAATCCAAAAGAATCCACGCAAATGGGAATGGGAATGGGAATGTAAAGGTGCAGAATGGTGTTTCGACAGAGATAAAATGTGAAATTGAAGAAGCAACAGGTTCAGAAAAGATTACTGCATCATCAATACCCAATGCTAAAGAATCTAAAGTTACAGAAAAGAGAGAGAGTTCATCAATATCCGACAGTAATGGTTCTGACAGAAAAAAAACTTCTGATGTTCTGAACTGTGGAAGCAAGCGAACATTGTTATTACCAGATAGAAATGGAGAAGTCCAGAGCAATGGTCTTAATTTGATAAAAACAGAAGTACGTGAGAATGTTACTGACGAGGTGGTAGCAGTGGGTAGTAGATCTGAAAAAATTGATTCTGAGATGGCTACCCTTGCGAAAAAGTCCTGCAATTTGTCTGGACAAGAAGATGCCTGGTGCAACACACTGACCACATTTTATGGGAAGGGGATTCTCTGGCGAAACTTGAAAAGTTTAAAGAAGTGTAAGTCATTCTCAAGAAGAAAATGCTTCTCAATTTCATGCTTTTGTTTTCTATGAATGATTAGTGGTTGACCATAGTATCCTTTTGTGTCAGTGAATTATGATCTATTATAATATACTTTTACTTGAATTGTTAGACTTGTTCATGGCTAATTAAGTGTCCTTGTTGATTAGTATTTCTTTGAATGCTGTAATTTATAAGCTATTTTTTCTAGGCTTACTTTTGATATTTCTTTTATATTGCTTACTTTCCTTAAGCTATTTAGTTCACTGCATAGAAAAAAAGGGAGTCTATATCCCCGGCATGTTAAATATTTTTTTCTTACTAATTGTATAGGATAGGTTATCACTGCTGTGTAATTGCATCCATAATTATTCTGTTTAATTTTTAACAGCCATATGTTGATGCTTTTTGTTTATCATTAGTAATTGCTTATCTTTGTTCCAATGTTTTTTTTTCTCAGGCTTTCTGACGAAGCAACTTCAGTTCTACAATCATGTGGTTGGGTTGACCAAGTACACAACTTCATGCGTGTCGGAAAGAGGAAACGTGCACAAGAAGGCAATGCTTCTTCTGAGGCTAATTTGAAGTAAGATTTGACTTTCTTTTTTGATAGCTTACTGAAAGACTTCTGAAGAAGTAGAGACAGAAAGACCTATGTAGAAGCTAATTAAGGGGTATTTTCTCACCCATAAGTAAAGAAAGTTTTTCCCTCTTTCACAAAGGAGTAAGACATGAAAAAATGAAATATTTTGCCTACTCGAGCAATCTTGAATATCATCCATGATATTAGCAAATCTCTGAGTGAAAGCTTTATGCTTTGTTCCCAAGGTATTAAATTTCAGCTCTGGTACTGGTACCTGCATACTATGGCGGTGCGCACCTTCCCATTTCTATTGGCAGTTAGAATCCCTAAGAGGGTTGATACTGGGTGATAATGTGGGACTTGGTATTTGACCCTTTGGGGTTTGGACTGCCCTGGTCTGATACCGGGCAGTACAACTTTGGTACCATCCGGCCATTTAAACTTTCTTGTGGCTCATCTACTGACATTAAGGGAAAATCACTGTCTGCAATTTCAGGCCCCTACGTCCACCATAGAAGAATTTCACTTTCTTACTCTGCCTATGCTAGTCTCTATCCTGGGTGAGAAAGAGGGTTAGCCTCAGTTAGGCAGCTGGTTGTAAAAATCTTGTCAAAACTTCTTGAGGGCTTATTTCGACCACTAGTATAAGTGAGGCAAGGCTGTGAGGGTGACGGTGACCATGAGTTCATATTTTAGGGCTAAAAATATCTTCTCAAGTAAATTGCTGAAATAAGGATCTCTGAATGAAACAACATTATAGATCCTAACCCAACAATCTTCAGGGATAGTATACCAAGGAGAACCATCTGCTTCCCAAGTGCATTGACCACCTTATGGATTTGTGATGTAACACAAAGGTAAATTTTTTGAATTATGATATCTTCCTAGCATGAGGATGATTTAACTTCCTTTTGGTGTTGGTATATTTTAGCGCCTCATGATCCAAAAATGGCACAAAACTTTCTTTGGACAGAAATAATGAGCCAAAAATTATAAGTCTTGTGCGGTTGCTTAAAGTTCAATGTTGTAGGTGGAGCATTTTGAATGAATTAAACAACAACGAAGGAACTTAAGAATATTGTCAAATATACAGCAAGGAACTAAAAATAAATATGGTACTTGTTATTGGAATTATTTTTCCTTTTTTATACTCTCTACCTCTTGTCTAAGCAACACTTCTTTTACATGAGTCTGCAATCTCATTTTTCGTCTTCATTGAGGGCAGGCGAGCAATAGAAAGATGAAAAGCTACACAAAATCTGTATGAACAAGGAAAATAGAGCACCCAATCACAAATGCTACATTATTTCTCTAAGCTTATGATTCAAACTCTAAATAAAATTATATGGTACAAGGTACTGATAACGATAATGACGAAAACATTTCTAGGGAAAATCAATCCTTCAGCGTTCACGATATATCCTTCCTAAGCTAATTTTAGTTTGAAACAATAATTTGCCCCTATAGTACGTTGCCTACGATGCAAATAGCCAAATAGAACTTGTATCACAACAGAAATTCAGGGAAGATTTTGAAAGAGGGATTACTTTTAGTTGGGGGCCAAGGAGACATGATCAAGTTTTGGTGGGATAGATGGTTTGGGGATAAATCGTTTCGGCAAAGATTCCCCAAAATATTTCGTCTTGCTGTCTCCCCTGAAGCGGCTTTGTCTGATATGTTCTCATTGCATAATGAGGACTTGGTGTGGAATGTTTCAGAAGAAATTTGAAGGATGATGAGTTGGATGAATATATGATGCTGATGGATACCCTTTCTGCTGCGGAGAGAAATCATTTGGGGAGAGATGTCAGGTTATGGAGGCGTACTAAGAAAGGAAAATTCACGGTTAGATCTACTCCACCCTTCGCAGGCGGCATCTTATGAGACATGCTTGGTCGAACCTATGGAAAGTGAAATCCCTTCTAAGAATTAGTTTTGCGGGTGGACGGTGGTGTGGAGAAGTCCCTCACACTCGACCAATTTAAACAAGATGGGAGTCCATATCAGAAATAGATGTGTCCTTTCTCTGCAAAAAGGGAGTCCATTGATCATGTCATGATTTGTTGTTGGGTGCCCAGAGAGTTTGGTTTATGGTTTTGGAGGTTTTTAATGTCAAATGGGCATTCCTGAAAAGCTGTGGTCAACTGTTAGCCAGCTGGTATGGTGTGGAGTTTCAAGGGATTAAGGAAGAGTTTTGGAACATTACTGTTTTGCAGTTATGTGGTCCTTTTGGTTGGAAAGAAATGGCGGAATCTTCTGAAAAGAAGGAATCCGGTTCATTTGGCAATGAAGTCAGCTAGAGATTTCGCTGTACACTGGGTCAGACTCACTGTTAATAAGGAGGATCTGGAGGGCAAAAACTTTCTTGAGGAGTGGGAAAACTTGTGTGTAATCGAACTTCCTCTTGCTAGAAGAGGGCCTTGCAGATGTGTTTTGGGCTGCCTGTTCAGGCTGGGATCACTTTCGAGTTTTGGCTCCAGCTCCTCACTGGCCTTGAGGTTTCGTATCTGTTCCTTTTGTATTTTTAGTATATTTTTCTTTGTTGCTGATAAAAAAAGAAGACAATTATCATGGCATGCTTTACCGTATGTAATATGTTGGGCATATGGAAGGAGAGGAACAATCGAATATTCAAATTTCAAAGATAAGGCTATCGATGAGGAAAGTGATTAGTGACAGCAAATCGAAAATGATGAATTAGGTTAAAATTAGAAAAGAAAGCAAAGAAATTAGAGTAGATGACTTTGAAGATTAGTAATTTGGTATAATAAGGTGGAGAAGGTAGTTAATTGATGGTTGCCTGATCAAGTTGGACTTTGATGGATTTTCTTGGTAACTTGGGCCCTACTGGCATTGGAGGGCTCTTGCACAAGCATAAAGGGGAAGACTACTGAAGGGTTTCTAGTCTAATTGGAATTAAAGATGCTACTAAAGTGAAATGTAGGGCTCTGTTTGTTGGGTTTCTTTTTTTTTTTTTAGTAAACGAACAAGATCGTGTAAATTTTTTTTAAAAGAGCAAAGCTAGGGGCTAGACCACAAATATGGAGCAAAGACCACAAAAAGGAGGAAGAAAAAAAAATAAAAAATCAGAGGGAGGCTTTGAAGCCTGAAGTTATCACCTTACAGGAAACAAAATGGGGCACCTGTGATAGGCGAAAAGTTGCTTCCACACTCGGTGGTATTCGATGGGATTGGATCGGCGTGGACTCTGTGGGTGCATCGGGGGGCATATTGGTAGCTTGGAACTCGACCTTATTCGACAAAATGGATGAGGAGGTGGGAGTATACACAGCTGGGGTCGTTCTTCGCACTAAAGCCATAGGAAAGACATGGATGTTCGCTGGTATTTACGGGCCATCAGTTGATAGAGAGAGGGGTGAGTTATGGTTCGAGCTTGCAGCTATTGCAGCCAGATGGGACCACCCGTTCTTTCTTGGGGGCGACTTCAATGCCATCAGAGGGGAACACGAGAAGCAAGGTGGACTGCTGGACGTTGTGGTCATGCGTGGCTTTAACACCTTCATTGCTGATTGGGCGCTGTTCGATCTCCCGCTTTTCGGAGCGAGATTCACTTGGTCGAATCTTCAGGATAATCCTTTTCTAAGCCGACTCGACAGATTTCTTTGTACGGTGGAATGGCTGGATAATTTCCCAGGGGCAAGGGTAGATGGCTTCGCCCGGGCTGTCTCCGATCATCGACCAATTCTGCTTTCCTGCGACTCGAGGGCTGTTTCCCTTCAGACTCGAAAACATGTGGCTTTTAGATGAGAATTTTCGGGCTTTGGTCCCCACTTTGTGGAATGAAACGACGCCAGTTGGGACAGCTACTTTCAGATTCATATCAAAACTGCAACACACAAAGGAAAGAATAAAGGCTTGGAACAAAGAGGTGTTCGGTCAGGTCCAAGTCAACAAAGAGAAGCTGCTGTTGAGGCTTAAGGAAATTGATAATCTGAAAGAAACAAGAAGGCTGGAGGAAGGAGAGAGAGAGAGAGAGAGGAAAGATATAGGGTTAAGCAGGATTTCAACAAGATGTGTATGGCGGAAGAGACTCACTGGAAACAAAAATCTAAAGTGAACTTCTACACATAGGGTGATTCCAACACCAAATACTTCCATGCTATTGCCAATGCGAGGAACAAATCAAGTCTTTAGGGAGAATCGTACGATGGGGTGTCCTATTCGGGGAAGAGCAGATCAAGGAGCACATCGTTGGGTTCTACAAAAGGCTGTATTCGGATGAAAGACTGCACCGACCTGGATTGGATGGGATCCAGTTTCGGTTCATCTCCGAGGATGAGAGGACCGGTTTGGAAATGCGGTTTATGGAAGAGGAGGTTTGGCGAGTGATCAAGTTCAGTGGAAAGAACAAGGCACCGGGCCCCGACGGATTTACGATGGAATTCTTCCAAAATTTTTGGATGTCGTTAAAAGCGGATATAATGGAAGTGCTTCATGAGTTCCACAATTCAGGTTTCATAGGGTGAAGCCTCAACTCCACGTTCATCACCCTTATCCCCGAAAGGGAAGGAGCCGACGACATCGCTAATTTCTGCCTGATTTGTCTGATTAACTGTTTATACAAGACAATTGCCAAAGTACTTGCTAATAGAATCCAACCGATTTTGGGGAAAGTCATTTCCAATAATCAGGGAGCTTTCATTAGGGGAAGACAGCTAGTGGATCTGGTGGTGATGGCCCAAGAGACTATACATTCGGCTCATCGTGACCGTCGGCCGGCGGCGCTTTGGAAGGTCGATATGGAAAAAGTGTACGATCGGGTAAGTTGGGAATGCATCGTCTATATGCTTGGGAGAATGAGTTTCGGTGCAATTTGGAGAAAATGGTTAAAGGGGTGCTATTCATAGGCTTGGTTCTCTGTTTTGATTAATGGTACTCCAGCTGGGTACTTCAAGAGTTCGAGAGGGATTCGGCAGGGAGATCCCCTTTTCCCTTTCTTATTCAACATTGTTGGAGAAGCTCTAGTTGGGTTGATCAGGCGGGGAAGATAGTTAAATCTGGTTACCGGGATTTTTGTTTCCAATGAGTCTCTTCTGCCATACACATCCTGTTGAAATCCTGCTTAACCCTATATCCTTCCTCTCTCTCTCCTTCTTCCAGCCTTCTTGTTTCTTCCAGATTATCAATTTCCTTAAGCCTCAACAAAAACTTCTCTTTGTTGACTTGAATCTGGCCGAACATCTCTTTGTTCCAAGCCTTTATTCTTTCCTTTGTGTGTTGCAATTTTGATATGAATCTGAAAGCAGTTGTCCCAACTGGCGTCATTTCATTCCACAAAGTGGGGACCAATGCCCGAAAATTCTCATCTAAAAGCCACATGTTCTCGAGTCTGAAGGGAGACGGCCCTCGAGTCGCAGGAAAGCAGAATTGGTCGATGATCGGAGACAGCCTGGGCAAAGCCATCTACCCTTGCCCCTGGGAAATATTCCAGCCATTCCATCGTACAAAGAAATCTGTCGAGTCGGCTTAGAGAAGGATTATCCTGAAGATTCGACCAAGTGAATCTCCCTCCGGAAAGCGGGAGATCGAACAGCGCCCAATCAGCAATGAAGGTGTTAGACCGCAACGTCCGCGCCCTCTCCTTGCTTCTCGTGTTCCCCTCTGATGGCATTGAAGTCTCCCCAAGACAGAACGGGAGGTCCCATCTGGCTGCAATATCTGCAAGCTCGAACTAGAACTCACCCCTCCCCTCTCTATCAACTGATGGCCCAAAATACCAGCGAACATCCATGTCTTTCCTGTGGCTTTAGTGCGAAGAACGACCGCAGCTGTGTATACTCCCACCTCCTCATCCATTTTGTTGAATAAGATCGAGTTCCAAGCTACCAATACGCCCCCCGATGCACCCACGGAGTCCACGCCGATCCAGTCCCATTGAATACCACTGAGTGTGGAAGCAACTTTTCGCCTATCATAGGTGCCCCATTTCGTTTCCTGTAAGGTGATAACTTCAGGCTTCAAAGTGGTAATCATTGTTTTACACATCTCAGTCATGTGTACTCTTATCTTCTTGTCGCTTTTTCTAGCCCAACAAGTATTTATTTACACGTATTTCAAAATCTCAATTAATTAGAGGAAGATCCTTAATTTCCTAACATTGTTTTTGGAACATCTACACCTGATACTTTGTTAAGAGTCATAAGTTGATCAATCTCAACTTTAGATTGATCAACTTACATCAGAGTATTAGCTTTGTCAATGAGTTTCTAATTTCTGTAGTCTAGTAATGTAACAAGGTATAAGAAATACTAACAATTTTTTGATTGTGTTTCTTTTCTTTAATCTTCTGCTGCAACACAGGAAGCTTCTGATTTCTGATGCTGAGAAAATCTTCATCTCTCAAGTTTCGGAATCATTAAAAAAGCAGCTTATTGAGGGTCTTATCTCATTTAGCCTTGGACAACACTCTTTTGATCGTTGAATTGTTATTGATGGTATGCTGAGCAAACACCATCACATTTTCAGTCCAGACCTTATAGTAACATCTTGATTTTAGAGAAGTAATGCTCGCCAGAAATGCTTGTTGTTTTGCAGTCTCTTGACATGTGTTGCTGCTGGGCCAGTGTATAATCTGTATTATTGATGTATGGAGCACTTCAACAACCGTGTTTTCTTCTGTGAAAGATTGAGGGTACGTATTAAAGTTCAATTAAGATAATTTTCTCTGAATTTTGGAGGTTCTTATCATCTTTGGAAAGAATTTGATCTGTCTGTGGTACTTTTATTTTAGGTGCATATTAGAAACTTAAGGTGCGTTTGGAGAAACTGAATTTCCTTCACGACTGCATCTTCTATAGCAGGCCCACTACCTTGGCAAATTTTCTTTTCCAACTTTGAGGCTGCAGCTTGGGTTTGGTAAAAATATGAGTATCAATTTGTATTCATGTATGATATCCTTTTTTGACAGTGTTCTAAATGCTGATTCCATGGAGGCATAAATTTTCTCACCAAATGTTATGGATATAGTATATCAAGAACATATGTGATCATTGAGTTTCATGAATTAGATGCCTTACTAAGCTTTTACATTCCTGACAAATGTTGCGCTTTTATCTTATAATTTTGTATGCATGTGATGATCTATAATTTACTCTGGAAGGTTAATGTGGTTTGGATGGGTGAGATCGATGAGTTCTTTCCATTTGGACAATTTCATTGTTCTATTTTTTTCGGTTAGCCAAGGCTCTATGATTTATTATCATAGTAGTTGTCAGGCCTCATTTGTATGGGACTAAATCATGATCGTGATTACGTCCAATTTTCATAGCCTAGTCCAAACTTTCCCAAGCACTCTATAAAGTTGTTGCATCATCTTGTTACCTAATCCTTGTGCAGACATTGTTTGACATTAATGGGTTGTGATTTAACCTTTGTGAAGCTTGCAAATACATTTATTTTCTTGTTTATGGTACTCTGTTTTTAAGTACATGCATGCTAGTTGTCAGTCTCTTCTGTGACTTATATTTTTCATTCATTTGTTTTTAGTTTTTTTATCCTTCATTTTTTTTGTATGGACAAAAATAGGAATACTAACAGCTACATCAATCAGATACAACTGAAAATTGGAAGAAAGCATTTAGATAAGAAATGCTACAACTGAGAATGAGCTCTGAATCAACTTGGTATTGAACTTGTCTGCTTGATTCTTCGTTAAGCACTTGTGGAAGTTTAGTTGAAAATGTTACTACGGTTCATAGGCTAATCTAGCAAGATCTAATAACAAATTTATTTGTTTCACTGTTGCTTCAAAATGTCTGAGAAGCATTTCAGCTGTGCACGCCTGTACAAATAATGCAATATTTCAAGATGGATAAAGTTATCTTACCCTCTAGTTCCTTGTTACTCTTTAGGGTCTGATTTTCTTACCAATTCCACATTATGTTCCTGAAGAATCCTTTTGAGAATTGATCAAGCTTGGTCCATGTATGGTCATGAGACCAAATATTGCTTGGACTTTGGTTGAAGTTAGTAAGTTGTATTCTGGAGAGATTACAGGTACCAATGGAAGATGGTGTGAGGTGACCATATCAACATTGAATGAAAATCTTAACCAAGCAGCAAGAGAAAAAGCGAGTAAGTGTTTTCATTTCAGCTCTAGAAGCAGAGAATGAATAAGAGTCTTTGTAAGGTGGAGGAACTTTTCTTCCACCATCAGATATGGAGGATACCTGTCACTTAAAAGGATGACCCTCACTGTCAATAGCAACTTGTGATGGTTACATTGTGCTAGGCACATGATTGGAGCACTAGCATGGGCTAATAACTTGGCTAGCTCATGTTGCATGAATATGTAGGCTGGATGCTAGGGACAGGCACACGAGCGGATCACATGGTCTCTCTGCTGAGGCATGAGGCATGAAGGTGTGCAGCCGATTGGTGGGATGTGCGCAACAATGAGTTGTATGACGCATTGCGACATATGTTGGGCGTGTGGGATGCTGGCTGAGTCGTGTAGGCACACAAAGGTGTCGCATGGCTTTGGTGCATACATGTGTTGTGGCCTGTGCAGCTTCGAAGGTAGACATGCGAGTCATGCAGCCTTGATGTGGGTTGAGTGGTGGGCAACATGAAGAGTATGCTAAACTTATATGTTTGAGATATCCCCATTACTTTAGCAAGGTTGCTTCTTAATCATATATGTTCGGGGGGTGAAGTCACTAGGATTCTAGGACTATGACAAAGATGGTGAGCTTCAATGTGTTAGGGCATGCCAATGGTTTCCTAGGGATTTATGTGTAGCCCTAGGATGGTGCTTGCAGGGGGTCCATTTTACCCTAACAAGAGGTTCGAAATTGTCACAGATGTTTTGTACAACGGTGCATTCGAGTGGAACCCTATTACTTAAGTGTTGCAATATGATGGGTGAACCCCTATGAGTTCATAAGTTGGCTTAAAATGGGGCTTGATTGTGATGTAGCAAAGATATACTATGCCTGGCATTTGTGTCAAGTCAGGGAGATACACTTGGGACCTACGCGGGACACGATTGTGCATGGTTAATTGACACAAAGGTATGCACACAAGAAATCAAGACTTGTTTGATTTAAGGTTTATAAGTGGTCGATGCACGATTGAGGTTAGAGAGATGGTAGAGTAGCTTAGTTAGCCTCATAGTCACAAAAACCAACAAAATTTTGAAATATTCGCGAATAATTCTCGAATTTAAGGTCCCCCGAATTAATCCCGAATTATTCACGAATTTTTCGAAAATTCGACCGATGACAAAATTCACGAATTATTCCCGAAATTTTCAAAAAAGTTGTGACTTACTAAATTTTTAAAATTTTAAATTTTTTTTAAAATTTCTTTTTAAAAATTTTAAATCTTTTTATTTTTATTTTTAAAATTTTCCCACCGATTTTTCCTCCGAATATTTCCCCGAACTTCCCGGATTAGCCGGATTTTTCTGAATTTTCATCTTGCCGAACTATTACTGAATCCCGATTTGGTGACTATGGTTAGCCTAGATGAGGATCTAGTTAAAATACAAAATCATCGACTACCACATTGCCATAGATTTTTCTATTTAGGCTCTACTTTACAATTAGATGGTGGATTTGAAGAAGACGTCTCAAATAGGATTAACGCAGGTTGAATGAAATGAAGACAATCGTGCGAAGTATTGTGACCCAAGAGTTCCACTTCATTGAAGGGATATTTATATAACGGTTAAACCTCCCATATTATATGGCGCTGAATGTTGGGCTACGAAAAAGCTTCAATAAGATGGAGTACATGTGGCTAAGATGCGTATGTTAAGAGGATGAATTTCAGAACTAGTACATAAGTGGAAATTTTTAGTGGCAGCGATAAAGGAAAAAATTATGGAATGTTGCTTGAGGTGGTTTGGACATGTCTAGCGACTACTAGAAGCAAACGCTGCAAGAAGGGTTGAGATGCTACAATCCCAAGGAAGTAGGAGAAGAGGAAGACCAATGAAGACATGGAGGGCAGCATTGAGAAGGGACATGGAGGACTTTATTTAATAGAAGACATGAAGACAAAGTTAAATAAAGATTAGAGCTAATAGAGAAATAGAACTCGCAAAATCGACCTCAAATAGATGGGATATGGTGATGACAATGATGATGATGACGATGATGAGCTTGGTTAGATGTGTCATACCAGCTTTCATATTAATAGAAGAACTTTACTACACACATACCCACATGTATATACTACACATTGGCCTAGGACAATATACACCAAAACACACCACCACTCGCCCTCAAGTTGGAGAATAAATATTATGCACGCTCAGCTTGACAAATATGTCCTGGAGAAAGGCGGGCCCATCCGCCTTAGAGAATATATCTGTAACCTGTTGGGAGGAGGATACATCAATATGCTCCAATGTGCAATCCTAAACCTTTTCTCTAACAATGTGAATAGGTATGGGTCCAATAATCGATAAGTCGAGCTCTGAGATAAGAAACGAAGCCATGCTTCAGGGGCAATAGCGTGATACTTGACTTCAACACTAGATTTCAAAACAAGAGGCTGCTTTATACTCTTCCATGAAACTATATTACCTCTAAGGATAACGCAATATCCTGAAGTAGGTTGATGGTCGGTTGCAAATCGAACCCAATTGGCATACGTATATCTATAATATCAAGAAGTCCATGAGAATTATAGATATTTTTCGGTCAAGGTTGGATTTAATGTATCTAAGCATATGATGAATGACTAAATGGGGAGCACGATGAGCGTGCATAAACTGACGTCAGTGAATGTAATGTCTGGAGGACCTACAAGGCGCTGATACTCGGGGTCAGATAATAACTTCCCTCACTCTCATGAGCCTGAATGAAAGACAACACCTTACTCATGCCATAGAATAGGAATAGGAGTCTAGGACCTGGATCAGGTGACGTAGCCGCTGAGGGAGGTTGAACTGGAGCATGTGTTGGAACCGCAGATTCAGATATGAATGTAGTCTCATTCATGAAGGGAGTGCTCCCAAGTATTCCCACAATGTAGATGAGAACACGTGCTGAAGTCAACGTAGCTACTGAGGCAAATGTTGCATCATAATCGAGACCATATGTCTGACTGTATCCACGAGCAATTAGACGTGCTGTATATCTAGCAACTTTCTTGCGGTAATATCCTATTTAATTGAAAAATTAGTTCCAGTTCCTCTTATATTAATTACTATTTTTTCCACACTGCCAGCTGGATTACGTTTTATAGAAAATACCTATTTGTATGACACAGTCTTCTTTCTTGAAGGAAGGGGACCTTTTCCCAAGTTTGATTACTCTTAAGGGCATTCATCTCATCCACCTTAGTGGATGAGAAAGAGCTGCATGGACAGTACATAGAGTAGTAACTGTATCAATCTCAAAGAGATATGCCCTTAAGAAGGAGAAACTGCCTGATAACACATATACCTAGCAAGAGGATAGAGTGTAACAAATGATTGGACCCCCTTGCGTAGAGCAATAGGTAATTCAAGATCAAAAGCGGTTGTGGGAAGATAAGTAGTGGCAGAATCCCCAACTGAATCAGTGGTAGGATGCAAGAGGGTAGAACTCTCAACTGGATCTATTTGCACATAAGGCTGAGGATGAGGACTGATAGAGGATGTCCATGCTATGTTCTGCAAACATAGGTGCGAAACTGCTTCATGCTTCTGTAAAGGAGGCTGAATAGATGGAGTATGATTAATCAAGAAGTAAGCAGTGTGTAAGGCCATTGACCAATAGGTCTTAGGCACATGCACACCCCTCAAGGAATACCAAATAACTCTAATAGGATGTCTATGTTTGCGCTTAACAAACTCCATTTTGTTGAGAAGTATAGGGAGGCATATATTGATGGACAATCCACTATCTATAAGATATTGAACAAATGAATGAGAGGTGTACTCTCCCCATTATTAGAATGAAAAGTTCTAATAGAGGTTCCATATTGATTCCAAACGGTGGAATGGAATTTGTCGAACTTATAGAATACTTCCTCTTTATATTTAACGAGATGGACCCAAGTAACAGAAGTGTAATAAAAAGCAACAAAATAGAGAAGTCCTTCAAGGGAGATAACAGGAGAGGGATCGCTCCAATACATAAGAGTGAGTCAACTCAAAAGGAGAACTGCACCTATGCATGCATTCATGAGGGATAAAGTGCAACTCTTACTTTGAAACTTGAAGACATGCAAACGGTTTTAAAAAGTTGGAATGAAAGAGCATAGAATTTTGAATCCTATATCCCCTACTATGGTGTGCCATAGGGAGAGAGTATTTGGGATACTGGTAATAGAAACGGGCATCATGTTGAAAGATCAAGAGAATAATTGCATCAACGGTAGCAACAGAAGGGCACTATGATCTACACTCGTATAGTATATGCCATCTCTCAATGCCTTTACGAACAGTTCTATTAGTGGCTAGATCCTGGACAACACAATAGGAAGGACTGAGAGTAATGGAACAGCTTAAATATTTACCGAGTCTACTAGCTGAGCAAATTTGTAGTTTAATGGGAAATCTGAAGAACATGAGACAAGAAAAGAGTAGATGATACTAGAATGATTTCTACACCTATAACATGGGTAGAAGAATCAATCCACCAATCGAACTTGAGAGAATAATTGTGGAGGAGAGTACGATGAATAACCCTGAGAATCTTCAGTCGAGGTATGAAGAAGTTTTTGGAGTCAATCACCCAGTGTTAAGTGGGAGATGAAGAAGTGGCAGCCAACACAAACGTAACATGCTGTGATGTTGGAAGAGACATAGAATCATGTTGGTCATCTCCATTTAATTTACCAAGCCCAAACCAAATTAATCCGCAACTATCAAGAAGCCAATTCAAACTGTAACTCTCACAACTATGCAATAATCATGTAAAGTTCTTTACAGGCCTTTAGTCGAATACCTACTGTGCTCGTTTACACCAGCAGTTAGTACCATAAAAAACACCACAGCAGAGAGATACTGATTTTCAGATAACCAGTCAGAGCTAGATAATAGACAGATCTATGAATCAGACCTCAACAACAGATTTATGGACTAAAGTCACATCCACTCTCTCACCATAGATTCGGACAAGACCAGAATTTTGATATTAATTACTCCAACAAAAAATATTTAGGACGGCTTTCAACACATATACAAGTACAAAAGAGTTTGTCACTTCATCAAACCTCAACCAAATGACATCATACCACATCCACAGGAGGCCAATGAAATCCCGATCCAACTATGAAACTGACCCTTGACAACCCCTAAAAAGTTAAGGGCAAAGAATCTCGTGTCAGAGAATGGTAGAAAGGGAACTAGGCATGATGAAGATATACACCGCAATATTGATTAAGTCTAAAAAATATTGGACCAGACAGGTTCTACATGGAATTCTGATCCAAATAAGATTAGATTCCAGCAAGTTTGTGTCTCCACACCAATCAAATGCTCAGGAAACCATGAATAGAGAAACCATTGAAAAGCCAAGTTTGTGTCTCGACACCAATCACATTGATGACATGGCACGATAGGTCAAGGTGTCCTAAGCTCCTAGCTCAGTTCCCACTTAGACTACAAAAAAAATGAAGAATTGTTTGATTAAGGGTTTAGAAGAGGTAGATGAAGATGCAAGGTTTAAGGTGAGAGAGAGAAATTACCACGCTCATCCACAAGACATTGTGTCTCACTACACACCAACATAGTACAATACACTCACACACACTCCCCAACATACACGAGGGGTTGGATGAGCTTATAATTCGATGAGCAGGTTGGAGCCTCAAGCTATGCACAAGGTGGGCTTGGTTTTGTATAATGGCAAGAGTTATTGGGGAATGGAATGACATGATGAGTTGACATGCGACTGTCGAGTGTGAGGGACCAGTGCACGTTACAAAGCCTGAATCATGAGCATGAAAAGGCCAACAGTTGATCAAGTCTGGGGCTAGATGGCGAGCCTTTAAACTGATTTAGCACAAAGGTTTTAGGCATGCGCAATGGGTGAGTTTGACTTGACTTGCATCAAGTTGGATGAACCACTATGTAGGAGGTGCCACAGGGCTGCACGAGGGCAGCACAAGTTCTTGCCATGGGCAGTCAATGTCAAATCCGATTGGTGAATAGGCTAAAATTGGCATGATAATGTTTGGGTGCCGCATGGGGTGAGCGGTCAAAAAGTTTGCACCAGTGTAATGAGTTGCTGGACAGCTATTCCCATTGGCCACTATTTACATTAGAAACAAGGAAAAGACTTCTAACTTTCAAAGAATAATAAAATACTTTTTTTATTGGGTAAGTTGGGATTGATCCTTGAAAGAATAAAAAAATTTAAAAGAAGGTTCTCAAAGCCCTTGGGATTTAGTTCTTTTCAAGCCTTCACATGTGTGAGAAAGATATTCTATTGAACATTTCAGGGCCTTGGGTCATTCTTCATCCTCGAATGTATTAAGTTCATGGATCTGAAGGCCAATTCAGCTAGCTCAAATTCCCATCCTTCCAATAGTTACTTATTGTTGTCGCTATTAAAGAAATTTCAATCAGCCTTAGTACAACACAAGTTCAAAGAGAGGGAATATATGATTAGGGAAATGGCTAACTATGAATATAAATCCCCGCCCCCATTTTGGTACCCGCACCCACCCTCCAGATCTCTGGTGCACGAGCGGGAGTCGGATCGGAAACAAACATGCATGGCGAAAGCTTATCGTATCTTTCCCGATATCCAATTGGTCTCAAACAAAGCATACACGGTGGAAAGTTAAAATTTTCTTTTGAAACCTAAATCAAATATTTAAGGGCTAATCACTACAAGGTTACGATAAAGCGAAAATAAAAAAGTAATCTCGCTATTGTAAATCTATCTAACCCACCAAGTTAAACCCACAAAAAAATATATATACAAAACTTATTGTATTGTCTGAAATATTATGAAGTTCATCTATGGCTCAAAATAAAAATAAACTTAAACAAGTCCCATAAAAAAGTCTCGTAGGCCAATCCAGATGGCGGCCGGTGCTCCCAAAATAACACAAAGCGCCTTTCAAGGGGTAATTGAAAGGCTTAATGGATCTAACGCTGAGTCGGTGGCTCTGTAAGGTTGATAAAATAAACCGTAAGTAGTGGCACTTAGCAGGTAACAATGATTCAATAAAATCTAGATAACAGTATATCAATAATCATTCAAATGGAGTTAGCTTATGCATTAATACAAGACAAGGTTGCAGAATTTAACACAGAACATAAAATTTCAGGTAAAATTAAGTAAATGTTGGTGCAGGACTCGCGTAGACATGTATACACTCTTAATTCCGCCAGGAAATAGGCCTAGATCTGTTTCGCAAATTGGCAATGTATCAGTAGGTGCTTGATGGTCTCTTCTTCCTTTTCTATAGATGGACACTAGTTAGTGTTCTTCCCCATGCCAGTTCCCAGTCAAAGATTTGACCTTCAAAAAGGCTGTTGTCTTTGATAGTGAGGTCCATGGAAGCTCAATCAATGGTCTCCTTATCAGGAATTTGTACAAGGAAATTACGGTGAATTTTCCCTTCTGCTGGCGCCATATCACCCTATCTTGCCTTTGCTTGTCTGCTCTTACCAAGTTTAGTTCCTCAAACAACTCCTATAGTTCCCCTACCTCCTCTTCCTTTAAATTTCTGCATAATTGGATATTCCATGTAGGCTCCGTGCGATCTCTATCCCAAATTTCCTCAACCATCGCATTCCTATTCATTGCCAGCCCATAGATATACCAGGAAATCTTTTCTTGAAAGGTAGATCATCCCACCTTTGGTCCCTCCAAAATCTCACCTTATCCCCTTTTGCCATACAAATACTGATGCCTTCCTCGACATTGGCCCGTGCCTCTTGCAAACCAGATTTTTAGCTCTATTTTAAGTATTTTTGGCAGTTTCTCTGCAACAATTAATAATCTTTGGTACAATGGTAGAATGACCTGCTCTTTAGTCTATTTTATTTGTTTCAAGCATGGTTTAAAACCTTGTTGAGTCTACCCGGCTCGACCAAGTTCCGTGTCGACTCGAGTAGAAACTTTTGTGCCTCTTTTTTACCTTCAAAATCGGTCGGCTCATTGAGTCGACGTGGAAAATTAGTCGAGTTTATTGACTCAGCGAGTCGATTCTTCATATTAGTTTTTTTAAGGATAGGCGGGTACCTTTAATAATTTTTAATGGCAATTTTGTAAAGTAGCTTTACAATATAAGCCTACCAGAAGCAATCTCGTTTCTTTGTTCGTCTCTCTACTCTACTCTACTCTCTATAGATTTTAACTAATCTTTTGATTTCCGAACCTAATATTGGCGAAGATACAAAAAATTTTCTAAGCATAAATTTCAAACCAATCTTTAAATGTTCACAATGGAATTAATTATCCTAAACAATAGCAGTTTTACCATGGTATGAATATTTAAGAATTAAAATTTTCATGCATTAGTGACTACAATTTGAAAACTACGCCAAAAATAAACAGTGATGATTTATTTTTTATTTTTTAAACATGGTATTGAAGGTGTATTTTAAACAGTGGATCAACACGCGAAATAAAAGTTAAAGAACATGAACCATGCATTAAGCACAACACCCCCAAACCTAAGTGGTGCTATGTCCTTATTGCACAAAACTGTAAACATGAAAATAACAATAGGACAGTTAGAAAAATATGATAACAAATTGGCATAAATACCAACGATGCTCGCTCAACGTCTCTTTCAAAGGAGGAGGGGGAAGAGCCAAGGTCACTCCCTGCTTTTTTTTTTTAAACAAATTGGACTGGTCACAATTCAGAATTGATCGATTAGTTTAAATAAATCAATCGATCGATTTGCCATAGAGTTGGCAAGTTTCTGCTTCTCAGTCAATCGATTGTTTTAAAATAGTATCCTTGCAAGTGCACAAGTTCGATAAATGAGGGCGAGTACAAGGGTGTCAAACTATAGAGCGCAAAATTTTAATTAATTTCTAAAAGTGCAAAAAGAACTTAAGGAAGTACCAAAGGTTGAGATTTTTATGATAAAGATTAACAACTATTCAAGACAAAATTAAAAAGATCTAAACAATGCCTATGCAAGAAAAACAATCGATAATCGAAACAATTATGATTAAAGGATTTAAGGATTTAGCTAACCCTAGATTCATAATTTTCCTACTAACAATCCAAACATTTTAATGGTAAATTATTTGCCCTCATTTAACTATAAGAAAAACGATTCAATAAAAATGTGACTATGATAATCGGCATACACTCTCCTAACACTATGACGTATTCAATCACGACATGAACCATGCAAAATACAAAACGCATCACAAACACATAACCACACTAGAAAAATCAATCGATTGTCATCCTATATCGATCTACAAGATCGATCTAAGTGGAATAATTCTTTTATTATAGCCGATAACCAAGATCTACCACTATAAATGAGTATTTGATGATAACACAATATGCGCAAACTTACAGTCGTATGATTCAATAATTGTAACAAGCCTCATTTTACTACAATCAAAAGGATTTGAAAATAATGTGATTATTAGATTCGACATACCCTATCTTAACACTATGACGCATTCAATCACGACATAAATCATGCGAAAGACATAACGTATCACAAACATACAACCACGACAATTTATCAATCGTACAATATCCTATATCGGTCTACAAGATCGATCTCATCCAGGGTTCGCTTCGTCCTTGAATGAGTGATTTTAGCCGCTCATCTCCGATCCACACGCAATGCACAAATTTGAAATTATCGATAAAGTTCTTTAATTATCAAGTGTTTGGATCTTTTAGGAAAATATCTAGAACCTTAGCCTTGATTCCTAATTACAAACTAAATTATCTAAAGCTAAAACTACAAACTGAAAAAACTAAGGAGAAAACCTAAGAAAAATACTAAGAAAATTCTGCCCAGAAGGGACTCAAAAGAAGAGTGCCAAACCCCTAAACACTCTTTTATTTATATAGGGCTCGGACTAAAAACCTTCCATAAACAGTTCAATCGATTGAATTTCAAGATTCAATTGATTGAATTACAAAATTCAATCGATTGAATTAAAAATCTGAAATTTGCAGACTTAAGTGAATTTAAACTCAATCGATTGAGTCTCAAAATGCAATTGATTGAATTCAAATTCAGATCTAAAAGGCAAAATAGCCGCCATAAGATCAATCGATTGAATTTAAAATCTCAATCGATTGAGGTAGACATGTGACAAATTTAACACTTCTCCAACAATGTTTGGATTTAATCATTTCTTTAACGGATTTCAGTGCTTCCGTTGGCTTCATGGTTTGGTACTTCCATGTTGTTTTTAATTATGCTCTTTTATGTCTCTGCACGATCCAACGGTTATGAACACCTAAAACCACTAAAATTATGTAATAGTTTTTAAATTGCTTTCATCGGATGGCCAAATGCTGGTATTAGGATATGAAATATAGTCATATTTTGACATGAATCACCAACCAAGTTAGAGTCACTTTACAACAATATGTACTTGAAGCAAATGGTAGTAGTCGTACGGCTATCTGAAAAGAAACTTTTTTTTCCTGAATGTTGACTAGTTACTATTGATTATACAAACAAATCTGAATATGAACTTAATGTGAAACTCCATCTTCGTTTATGCTTGAACTAATTATGTTGTGGTTCATCTTAACACTGAACTTCTTTTGTTTTGTCAATATGTGGAACAATGAGAAAGAAGAGTCCACTTTGCGTAACCAAGAACCAAGTAATTCCTAAACACATTTTTATGTACTTCTCTTCATGGAAACTGAACACATTTATAATTTTTTAAATCTACAGCCTGATTTTTGCTCTGTTCTGAATTTTTTTATGGTTATTTCAAGTTTCAAATTGGTTCATATAGATCACAATCACTGAACAATATTGGTGTTAGCCAATATTCTGATGTTCGTATTAAGAGTCATGTCTTTTTTTCTATTCATTTGTGGAATTTATGATCGGATCTATTGGTTATCAGTTTGTTGTAAGGCATAATTTAATGCTAACATATCAGACGATGCAGGCTTGTTTAAAGGAAGATGGTGCTTTTAATCAGAAGGAAGATACAAGGAATCTGCAGGCTCCATGGAGACAAATGGTGGAAATGTCTTGGATTGCAAAGTTAAATGAGTTTAATGCATAAAGAGTCATTCATGTGTTTGCTACTTTTTTTGTTTCCTTACATGAAGTAAAATAAGTTGGAAATATATATATATATATATATATATATAATTGGGAGGATGGATTAGAACCAGCTGCTCATGCTAGATCATTTATAAGTCTCTGGCCTTTCAAACTAATGAAAGTATTTTCACTTTTTTGAATTAAAGGGAGTGCACACACCTTGGATTTCTTAATGCCATATTAATTCACCATCACTTTATATCCAGTAGTTGTTGGGTCGTGACTGGGGACAAGATTTTTGAGGCTTGACATCTAATTAGATAGCCACATGTGCCTCAATATTAAATTTTGTTTCTAGCTGTGGCATAATACACTATAGATTAGCTAATCGCTCGTTTGAAGTTGATAGAGTGTAATCTCATTAGTTACAGTAGAGACTTATGTATAGGATGAATGTACTTCCAATCTATATGATGCTCCAGTGAACCATCTGGCACCAAATAGAAAAACATTGTCATGTGTACCGAATTTATGACCTATTCAGTCACAAGAATGAACGGTGTGGTGAGAAAACATGAGATAAAATGTGATAATAGGGTAGCAGAAAGGATACTTTTTTCTTTTGGGTACCGTCATTCACACCTCATGAGATTGCTTTCTCACCCCACTGTTGAAAAACGCCACTAAAAGGGGACTCTTGTAAAATTTACACCCCACTTCATTTTTATTTATTTTTGTTTATTGGGGTGAGAAAGCAGCCATGTGGGGTGTGAATAATGGTACCCTTTTCTTTTTGGCTACCAATGATTTTTTCGGTGGAACTGATGGTTCCATGATTAACACTGTTGATTGCCTTGAATAAGATAGTCGAGATCATTTTTCATCCCAATCTTTCACACAATAGATCTTGAAATCGTGGACCACCTATCAAATGATCATATATTGATTCCACATGAAATGCATGCCAAAAGTGACCCAAAAACCCTTCTCATGGTACATCATGATTACGAATGTGTGCCACATACATGTATATATAATTTTGATCCAGGTATGTAAGTTCAACAAATAAATCACTATCAATTTCAAAAAGTTTTCTCCCATAATTCATCTGTTGATGACCCCTTGATTGATAAAATCCTCGATCCTTCTTATGTGGATGGTGAGGCGAATACGTTCGGTAGTCTTCGGAGCATTGTAACCATTAGTTCGACTTCACTCGCTGCATGGGAGGGGCTTACACACTATTAGCCACAATCTATCTTGTTACCAATGCATTTGTATTCGTTTCTCTGATTCTTTTAAGTTTTCTAGTTTTGGGGATGATTTATTTAAGGTATCATTAAGTTTTTAAGTGGATAGGTACTTGGATGAAAGTGAATTTAGCGACAAGTGGGCCCTTTCCGGTACTGAAGAAAAGGAGCTTGTACGAGTTGTGTACCCACTATGACTATGGTGAAACTAATATATCAACTACTCGCATGTCTGTTGTTTGAGGAAGTGCCTGGGTGAGTCCATTTACTTTTTTGTCTGTGCATCATAGCTGGTGCATGGTTGATTTAGGTTATAAATTTTTTTTTCCTTGTTTTATAAATTTTGTGCCGTTGTTTGCAGCCATAGTCAATAGGTTTGCATGTGCTTTGGATCGAATGATGGAGATCATTTTCCCTCTCCTTTTTTTCCCACAATAAATCTTGAGATTATGGCTCTACATTATACTATTAGATATTGATTACACGTGGCACACATCCCCAATAGTAGCTTGAAAATCTTGTTCGATGGTACACCGTGATTAGATTCACATTTTTGGGATGTGTGTCACGTGTAATACAAAATTTGTCTTTCATGGTGTGCCCTTATCTCAACATATAATGTGCTTCATGGTCTAATTTAAAGCAATTAATAATTGCAAAGAAAAAATCTTTGGTTGTAAATATAGATACCCAAATTTTTGTATAGGCTCAGCATTCGCTCTTCGATTTCTTGCTTTTATTGTTTGATTTAGACGAGTCAAAACAAAATAATTGCAATTGCCAACGTTTGTGCTTTTGGTGGACCCACCAGTGAAAAAGGATCTTAATTTTCAGACTTCTATGAAGAAACAGCTGCCATCTTGTATTCAAAATCATTGACTGCTATTAATCCTTCGATGGAGATCGCTCATCATCCCAATCTTCCATACGATAGATCTTGAGATCGTAGTTGTATAATCATACTATCACTTTTTCATTTCATATGGCACACATCACAAAAGATTACTCGAAAAACACATGGCACATATCACAATAAAACGTTAATTTTTAAGTCACTTTTTGGGATATGTTTTAAAGGGAATGAAATGGATGTTGATGGTACGCCCATGATCTCAAAATCCATTATTCGATTCCAAGACAAGACTTGACTATGTTCAAAATCTTGTCCAAACCAGTATGTATCGGAAGGAAGATAGTATCACTTTCAAAAGTCACTGGCATGGTTTCAAATATCGGCCGATACCGATCCAAATCGCCCGATCCGGATCGGTTTTGGCCCAAACAATACCAATTCTATAGATCGTATCGCTTGTACGTAGGTATCGGCCGAGGATCAGTTCGATCGCTCCGAATCAGCCGATCCCAAGCGATATTTAAAGGATCACCGATCCACCGATACAAAGAGTTTGTATACATAAACACAAAGTTTTGGAAGATACGTATCGGTTTCGGAAGTCATTGGTATGATATTTTGAATGTATTTTACTGGTGTATTACATAAATATATTTTTAATATATTGAATGATAATTATTAATGTATAGTCTAGAATTAGTGCGTACCAGACTTGAAAGCCAGGCAATAAGTACTGAAAAACCAAGATTTTAACCCATGATCTTGACATAGTATTCTTACAAAAATGAGTCCCCAAACTCCACCAATACCACTAGTGCAATTGGTAGTTAAACAAACTATATTCTCTCGCACATCAATTATTGGAGAGTGTGATCAGTGGAATCTACATCCACATAATATATGCATTTCTCTGTCACTCATTTCAAAGCTTAAAAGGAGAAAAGGTTTGTGATAATGTTGGATGATGTTTGGGCAAGGCTGAGTGTTGAGGACTTGGGAATTCATCTTCCTCATTGCCAAAACAAGTCCAAGTTACTATTCATGACCAGATCTGACGAAGTATGTGGATAAATGGAAGCTCCCTGGAAGGTTAAAGTAGAATGTTTCGCACATAAGGAAGCATGGGATCTATTTAGAGAGAAGGTAGGTGAAGAGGCACTGAATTCTCATCCGGATGTACTAAAGCTTGCTGAGGATGTTGCTGATAAGTGTGACGGTCTACCGCTTGCACTCATCACCATTGGCCGAGCCATGGCAACCAAGAAGACACCGCCAGAGTGGAAGCATGCAATAAAAGTTTTGGACAGCTCACCATTGCAACTTCCAGGTATGGAAGATCAAGTGCTATCTCATTTGAAATTTAGCTACGACAATCTAAGCGATGATATATTGAGAGAGTGTTTCTTTTACTGTTCTCTATTTCCTGAAGATTTTAATATCGCTAAAGCTAAACTCATAGATTATTAGATTGGGGTAGGGTTCTTAGATAACGATGAGAGTGATGACCTTGATGAAGCTCAAAACAGGGGGCATTATCTCATTGGAAGACTAAAGAATGCCTAACTTCGGTATCAGATCCACGTATTGAAAACTAAGAAGTTGTGCCCTCGTTTCAAGGGTGGTGGTGTGGCGTTTCCTCGGGCTTTGGCTCGCTATTATGTGGTCTATTTGGAACGAGCGTACCCGGCATAACTTCGATGGCAAGTTTCAGACCTCGATGGCACTAGCGTCCGAGATTGCTTCTCTGCTGGTTTGGTGGGGCTTTTGTCTGGGGTAGGTGCAGGTTTAGAGCGCTGATGTTGAGCCTCTTCCGAGTGGGCTTTACTGTTTTTAATCTCGCCTGTTTTTTTTGTTCTTGTTTTTCGTTCTTTTCGAGCCTTTGTGCTCTTCTTTTGGTCTTGGTTGTAATTTTTTTTTTTCAATTAAATTTATGCATTATCAATCAAAAAAAAAAAACTACGTAGGAAAAGAGATGCATCTCCATGCCTACGGTTGTGTTAAGCACGGTTGTGTGCGCCAAAAATAGCTCTCTCCGTGTGATGTTGCAGGTTTTCTCTGTTATGCTTTCTACCTTAATGTTTGTATGTCATTGAGATGGGTCCCGGGTACTAGGGACCCGTTCCAAGTGCTAGCAGTGGAATTCAGGTCAATCTTCTTTCTTTCAATTGTTCAAGCCTCAAGAGTCGCACAGCTATTTGTAAACATGCAAATCAATGAAAGTTTACTTTTGATCTTTCGCTGATTTGGTACTCAAAATTATCGGTGCTTCAAGGCTGTCAGCTTGAGATTGACCCAAGTGCTGCCCCTGGCACTTGTATCAGGTTCCTTCTACTAAGTCATGTAGGGCTTATGGGTACACGTTTAAGGAATATTGTTGGGAAACAAATGTAATCAAGCCAAGAAACTTGAGACTTGCTTGTCTCATGTATGAAGATCTCGATCTCTTTGTGCGAAAAATCTGTTCTATTTGTAGACTCGTGTGAAAGACTCGTTTGAACACGCTCGGTGGACTACTTGGATTGGCCAAAGATGCGCACTACATGAAAATTGATTGCGTCTCAAATTCTGTGCATTTCATACATCTACTTGAATTGATCAAAGGTTGAATGACTGCTAGTCCATGTGTTGACTATACAGTAAGCCAAACTTCTTTAATTAGACGAAGTACTGGAGCACAATGACAAGGAAAATCGAACTGAAATTAGGCCCACTTGAGTTGATATTGGCTACAACGAGTGGTTCACTTATTGTGGAAAAATAAGCAGCAGATGGAGAGGTAGACCCTGTGTCACAGACGGATCTTTGTGTACTTTAAAGTCCATGATCATCTCAAAGATCCACATGGCATGTTATAGTCTGTAAAGGTTTTGTTTTATATTTCAAGAATCCAACTACACCCTGGTTCCTTCCTCAAACCCTTCTTGCCCATCAAATTCAAAAGCACTCTCGACTCCTCCATTCTTCCTGTCCTTTCGTATATATTCACCAACATAACATAACTTGCAACATTATCCGGCTCCAACATCTGAGTCTCTCAGCAGCTATTTCACCCACCTCTCCACTCCAGCCAAGCAGGCACCAAGAAAAGCTGCCCATGCCATGGAATTTGCCACAAATGGCATCCGACACAAAAGATCATGTGCCTCAGACACTTTTCGCTCTTCCGAGCATATCTATTACACAAATATAATGGTCCAAGCTCGGTTCGATACCATATTGTGTACTCATCGAGCTAAAAAACTTCATTCCTTCATCAACTAATCCTCTGTGGCTACAACTCATCAATATTCCAATAAACGTGTTGTAGTTATAAATCTTTAACTTCAATGCCTCATCTGCAATATCAAATGCTTTTCTACTGTACCCATTTTTCCCAAGGCCTAGTATAATCGAATTCACAGAAACAACTCTTTGTTAAGCATCACAGTAAAGACTTCGTTTCAGGCCACGACCTTAACAAATATAAAAAGAGTTCTAAAACTTTTTCCCCGCGAACCACTACCAAACCTGAGATAACAATGTTCCATGAAAGAACTTTTTTTCTTTCATTTTGTAGAAAATTCTTAGAGCTTTATCGATCTCCAAGTGGTGTGCGTAAGCTGCCATCATAGTATTCCAGGAACTCAAATCCTTCCACTTCAGTGTAAATCAATCAAAGAGTTCTGAACATATATACTTTCCTTATCTTCCTGACCTAATGTCTTAACTATTACAGCAAGGACTTGGCTTGCAATCACAATGGATCCCACACTGGAACACGATTTTAGCAAAATAGTGAAAGTATACGAATTGGGTATAACCTTAAACGAGAAAAAATTGCTATAAGAGTCCGAGAAAAGCTTTAAAGCTTTTGTGGACTGGCAATTCTGCTCATAACACGAAATCATGGCCGCCCAAGAGATTACGATCTAATCAGAAAATGGAACAGAATTGAAGATCATACGTGCTTCGGTGACAAAACCCAATTTCGAAAACCCGGTGATCATCATTGTGAATGATATTGAATTTCTTTGAGGCATTTCCTCAAACAGACAGGCACTATCTAAACTACCCAAGTCAAGAAACACAGCTAGCATTACGTTCCAAGTAATTTGATTTCTGTAAGACATTTCATTGAAGACTTTGAAGGCTTTCTTTAATTCTCCGTTTCTTCCGTAATAAATTATCTAGTTGGTCAAAGATTTGACCCTCTTTTCAGATGTTCTCTCCGATGCTTCTCGAAAAACCGTTATCGTTCGCGCGCTACTTGCTTTATAGCTTTTGAGACAGCTAATTCTATCTTAGGCATGGTGGTTAAATGTGCACCCATGTTTTTAGTGAGCCTTTATTATTTGGAGTTGGGCTATTCACACCCGTTTTTCTGTTTTTCTTGTGAAGAGCATACACTCTTTCATATCGAAAAGCCATTGATTGCTTTGAATCAGACGATGCAGAGATTTTTTTTATCCAATCTTCTAAAAAAAAGATCTTGAGATCATACCGCACCTACCAGAAGGTCAGATCTTGATTCTACATGCAACAAATTCCCAAAAGTAATCATGATCATAAGCAGTACCTATCAGATTGTCGCCACGTGGAATCAACTTCACTTTTACTAGGGAATAGAAAATTATATTTTTGTAATGCTAGAGGAATTTCAACCTTTAAGTCGATGTCCTCCAATTCGGCTATGAAATTTTCTTCCAAGGGAACTCCGGGCTTTAACCCCCCCCCCCACCGAAAAATTACCGAAAACGAAAATTGTCACTATGGTTTCATGAGCATTTAGTTTGTAAAATAGTATTTCTTGTAACATATCACCTTTTGTGGCAAGCTCCTTAAGAAGCCGGTATAAATTGCCGAGATGAGCTCAACTCCAAAAGGTCAAAAAGGCATAATGATCACATTGAACAATCAGATATAAAAAAAATATTATTATTGCCGATCAAAACAATTCGACAGCCATTAAAGGAGGAACTGTAGGCTTTCTATGCACGTTTCAACCGTCAATGATGTTGTAACAATGGTTCAAATCGTCGATGATGTTCAAACATCTTCAGTCATATTTTTCAAATATCGTGCGTTTTTAAAAAGGGGTAATGGTTCCTAACCAACATTTAAACACCAAAATTGTAACAACCCGAATTTTCACACCCGAAAACCCGTGCTATCAGGATTATGCTCTGGATAATCCCCGGGACAAATCAAAGTGTCTGCTCATCTAGCGGAAATCGAATGATACATCATCGATAAGAGTGAATCGAGTCATCATAAAAAGGCTCAAAAGCGAAGAAAAAAAAAAAAACAATGCATATATATAAAAAGAATATACATCTTCAAAAAGGAACTAAAAAGAATCAATGGTAATGGATATTCATCACTCAAAAACAGTGGTTCCTATAGAATGTATATGAATACAAGTAACACATCAAATATAAAAATAATATAAAAGGTGGCCACCAGGCGTACAGATATTCTAAGATACAAATCCCAAAACCCAAAACAAAACTAATATCCAAATAGCTAATAGAACTCGTCAGCTGGGGTATCAGTGTCCTCCTCCTCAGACTTAGCCTCTGGATCAGGCTGGTACTCACTGTTGCTCTCCGTACTGAGGATTCTAGCCTCATAACCTATTGTATAGAAAATAGGGTGAGCTACCATCTAAGCTCAGTAGAAGAAACTCAAGTAAATTGCATTTGAAATATAAAGCATGAGATACAGAAAGTAACTCAAGCAGATAGATAATGCAGAGTGTAAACAGAACTGAATAACTGTAGACAGATGATTAGAGATGTAACATAATCAGCATGCAGGGCTTTTAAATGAACAGAGCATATGTAGAAGCAAAAAAAAACAGACTTGATTTCAGAATGATCAGATACATGCATACAGTAATTATCTTCTTAATTTCTATATACTTAAATAACTCTCATGAATATAGCACGTGATAGCCAGATTGGTGTTGATGGGTAACCCTAACTATCATCGTTCAATGAATAATTTCAGAATACAACAATGCTTCAACTAAGGAGTGCAATTGTGCCGATGATTTTTCAAAGCAGACGCACTAATATTCTGCCGTGCCGATCACGGGTATACCGCCGAGTCGGTGGGATTCATTAAATGAGCTTTAAATCATTACTCATTAGACCTCAGAGTCAGATAATAGAACAGATGCAGAGGCAGATAATATAACTTGTATAGCAGAAGAAAACAGATACTTATGTTCAGAAATCATGCCGTCAAAATCGGATACAATTTAGGTTGAATATCCCCTACCTCTGAATTTATCTTTCTAAGCAAATCCAAAGCCTTTTAAGATGTCCAGGCTTTGACCTAGATCATTCATATAGTACACTACAAATCAGAACAACAAAAGCACACTGAGCAGCAGTGTTTGATTCCCAAAAGCCCAAAACAAAGATAGTTCAAAAGAACAGGGGATTCGATCGATCAATATTCCTATTTGATCGATCAAATTCATATATGATCGATCAATCTCTTCATTGATCGATTGGATGCCTCAGACCTATACCTTCAAAATAGAGGACATCTGATCGATCAATCTCCTCATTGATCGATTGGATTCTCAAGTTGATTGATCAATATCCACTGTTGATTGATCAAACCCACCTTCTTCATATACACAGAACAATCCTAGCTTTGATCGATCAATCTCCCATTTGATCGATCAAGCCCCAAATTCGATCGATCAATCCTTATGTTTGATCAATCGGATCAAATTTTTAGAAAAACTAACCTTCTGTTCTCACAGTGTTCTTATAAAATTTGATCGATCAATTCCATAATTTGATCGATCAATTTCATAGATTGATCGAACAATTCTCAATTGATTGATCAGTTCACACCTGATCGATCACTTCATAATTTGATCGATTTGTATCAAATTCGATCTATCAAAATACCAGTTTGATCAATCGAGCATATTGGGTTTTAACTTCTCAAGAAAATCACCCTTCTGTTTCATAAGGGCATAATAAAATTCGATCGATCAACTCCTTAGTTTGATCGATCAGATTACATCAAATTGATCAATCGGGTATGACAGTCAAGCTGTCATTAATGGGGTTGTTGAATCTTAACCCATTTCAACCCTAAGACTTATGACTCTCTACAAAACATCGACACACCCATAAATACAAATTTATTACACCCAAACCCACATAAAACCCATGACAACTCACCTCTTAAAGGTTGATTCCTTGGTTCACCACGTTGCGATCCATAGTGGGTTTCGGATCTGAACTCGAGAGTCTGCCAGAGTGGGTTCTCCAATGAACCAAGATAGTACCCACGTTAACACACAGGTGTATGACACTCACAACGTAATCGACGTATACCCGTCGATTGACTCATGCTCAAATCAGAAGATCAGAGATCTAGGGTTTCACAAGCTTGGTTTCTCATAGGGGAAGTTCTAGTAAAGGTTTTGCAAGCAGAGGATTCAAGGGAAGAGAAAAAGCATCAGGTTTTCCCTAACCTTGCTTCTCTTATAAGATACCAATGGAAATATCTTTGATATTTCCATTTCCAAACTTTCGCTCCTGTGTTGAGCGCACACACACACTCCCACGTACCCAACATCTTACAATGAATTCTATCGGACCTCAGATTTGTGTCGCAAGTGACATATCACTTCGCATGCTCCCAGATCATAGATTCCCATATTAATATTCTTTTATTTAAAATTTTAAATTTTAAATGCGTACGACACCATGATCGAGATGTTATCAGAATTTTAGGGTCGTTATAGAAATGGTGTTTAAATGATCTAACACCATTAAATTAGATTTTGTTATCTTACACCTTTGAAGAGTGGCTATTATGCTATGTGGCAGACATTTGTGATCAATCTAAATTTTTCAAGTGGCAATCTACCATTGAACCATATGATTGGCAGACTTTAACATCAACCATTAAAACTAAAAATAATGGTTGATCGATATTAGACTGGACAGATAAGATGGCCCAAGTCTCCCAAAAAATGTGATTTTTGGGTCCAATGCGCTTCACTTCATGATCTATCACTTTGACGGTGTGGATTGCCCACATTGTAAGCCATTAATGTTGTAAGATCATTTAAACATGGGTGTTTAAAAGACGGTCAGGAGAGCCGAGTCCTTTTGAAAATTAGGAAATTATTCACAAATTTTTTAATAAATCATGAATTTTTATTTTTTTGAAAATTCTTCGTACTTTTTAATTTTATCTATTTTGTATTCTTTAGCTTTTCTCTCCGATTTTCGCTGAATATTTTTTGTACTTCTCGAATTTTTTCTGATTTCAACCTTGCCGAACCTCGAATAATTTGGGCCATTTCATTTGCACGACAAAAAATAAGAATATTAACAAAAAACTACCGCTATTAGTCTTGTTGCTACAAAAAACTACCGCTATTAGTCTTGCCGCTATCGAAAATTGCCTTAATAGCAAGTGCCGCTGAAACACCTTATTTTTGTAGTGACGGTTGTTTTACATTTTGAGTTGGTGTATGGTACCTAATCTATTCACCCTTGGGAGTAAATGGGGTCAGTGATTCTTCTCTCTCTCTCTCTCTCTCTCTCTCTCTCTCTCTTTTGATAACGAAATATTCATTAATGGGAAAAATCATATAAAATTACATCATGGAGTTGGGGAGGGATATCCTCCATCCAGATTTCATCACAGTTTTTTTGCAATCTGATTTTCGACAATAAATCAGCCACAACATTGGCTATTCTCATGATATGCCTACTAGAATGGGATTGGAAAAACTTCATGCAATCGTTGATTTCGTCAAAAATATAGCCTAGCTCCGATATATCATACTTTAAAGTTTTGACGGCATTGCTATCTGGGCAGAATCTCCTTCAAAATCAACATCTTGAAACCCACACTGATAAGCGAAACGAGCGGCTTCGAGAAATGCAAAAGCCTTAGAATGGTTCGGTTTAGAAACATTTGGAATATTTTTAGCCATCGAAACAAGAACCATTCCATCATGATCCCGAATGATAACTCCTACACCTTTTATCCATTAAGCACCATCAAAATTTATTTTAAAGCGATCATGGGTGGGAGGAGACCAGGATACATCTGAGAGCGTATTGATGTGGTTGTGCGCCTCATGGGTTTTGATATGTTAGAACTCAGCCAAGTAGCATTTGGCTTACATAGAAATTGAGGTTGGGTCATTCTGTTAAACCTATATACAACCTGATTCCTCTCATTCCATATTCCCCAAGCAATAATGAAAAAAGGATCTAACTGGGCTCTGCCGAATTGAGTATGAAACACCATAGCCCGCTCTTTAAAATCTACTTGGGCACTCTCACGAACTCGGCCCCCCAACGATGAGCAAAACCAGCTCATTTCAGCTTTGTGACAGTCTCTCAAATCGTGATTGACTAACTCAACGGTAGAACCGCAAGCATCACATATTGGTGAGATGGGATTTTTTTGTGGAGTAAAGCCTTGCCCGGGAGGATATTTTGACATGCTCGCTACACAAATATTTTGACCTTATTCGGAATATGGAGCCTCCACAGATCTCGCTAGAGGACGTTTACTGCTTGAGAAGAAGATGAAGCCTCCCTTTCCTTCGTAGGTTCATCAAAAATAGCTCTATAGGCACTTTTAACTAAAAATTTACCGTTCTTCTCTAAGGCCCATGCTAGTCTGTCTTCCTTTTTAGTGATAGAGATGGGGATACCCAAGATAGCGATCACATCCTCCTCCCAAAAGGCCTCTCTAAGAAGTTGCTCATTCCAACGCATAGGGTTACTGTACATCAACTCTGCGACCTTTTCTAATTGACTATTCCTCTTTGGGGATAAGACTTTAAATGTATGTGCTCTAGGGATCCACCTATCCTGTCAGATTCTGATAGATTTACCACTTCCAACCCTCCAAATAAGGCTATTTTCAATCCCAGATTTTTCGGATAAGATACTAGATCATGTGTAGGAAGGATTTCGTCCAATTTTAGCATCAAGAATGGAGGTACGAGGAAAATACTTGGCTCAATAATCAACTAGTCAATGAGGACGGATTTGAGATAATCCTCCATACCTGTTTAGCAAGCATCACAGTGTTGAAGGATTTGAGATTTTTGAACCCCATCCCCCCTACGCCTTTTGGTAGACATAGATCTTTCCAAGCCTTCCAATGTAAGCTGCTATCCTTTCCCTTTTGGCCCCACCAATATTTTGCTGTCATTGCTGAGATCTCTTTGAGTAAGGTGGTAGGAAGATTAAAACAACTCATCACATATGTGGGAATTACTTGCGCAACTGCTTTGATGAGTATCTCTTTCCCTGCCCGAGATAATAGCTTTCTTTTCCACCCGCTGAGTTTTTCAAACTTTTATACCTTCAAATGCTATTTTTTTGGATCTGCCTATGCACATAGGTAGACCCAAATATTTATCTTGTAAGCAAGTTCCTTTGATCTGAAAGATATTGAGAATTCTTGAGCTGCAATCTTGTTTAACATTTGAGCTAAAAGATAACGTCGATTTATCATAGTTAATTTTTTGACCCGACACATCTTCATAAAGCTTAAGGATGTTAATAATTTCCCCACTTTCAGTATCAGTTGCCTTACTGATAGATGAGGCTATCATCGGTAAAGAAAGGGTGGGAGATGACAGAGGCACCTCGACAAATACGGATACCAGAAATTTTACCCGATTAGACAACATTTGTGAGGAGATTTGAAAAGACCTTGGCACACACAATGAATAAATAGGGGGACAATGGATCCCCTTGTCTCAGACCTCTTTCGGGACAAACTTTGCTCAAGATATGACCATTGACCACAAATTCGTATGACACGGATTTAATGTATCCCATAATGAGGTTTACCCATTGAGGGATAAAGCCTATTTTTCGAGAGTTTTTTAAGAAAGGTTCATTCGACTCTATCATAAGCTTTGCTCATGTCCAACTTCAGGGAACACCACCTTTCTTTACCATATCTTTTATTCTTCAGGTAATGAGTAACCTCAAAGGCGATAAGAGTATTATCAGTTATGAGTCTCCCAGGGATGAAAGCACTTTGAGAATCAGATATGATGTTAAGAAGAATTTCCTTGAATCAATTTGCTAAGACTTTCGCTATGATTTTGTACAAGACATTGCATAAGCTAATGGGACGAAAATGAGAAAGATTTTCTGAATTTTTCATTTTGGGAATGAGAACGATATGAGTATGATTGATCCCATATAAATTCATGTTTCCATTGAGATATTTTAAAACAAAACTCAATACTGACTCACTAACAATGGACCAATAAGATTGGAAAAAGAGGGGGCATATCGTGAGGGCCTGGGGATTTGATCAGATGCATTTGAAAAAGGGTCTTTCGAACCTCCCCCGATGAGAATTCGCGTACTAGCCAATTATTTTGTTCTACCAAGACCCGATCATGAATTCCCTCCAAAGCCTCGTCCAAACGAATCGGGCCAATTGATTTGAAACGGTTAGTAAAATGGGAAGATAGGACCCTTTCAACATCCTCTTTTGAGGTTTTCCATACGCCATTTTCATCGTGTAGTCCAGCCATTCAGTTCGTTTTCCTTCTTTGCGATGCGACGGAATGGAGATATTTTGAGTTCTTGTCCCCATGTTTAATCCACATCTCCTTTGATCTCTGGTGCCATAGCATTTCCTCCTTCTCAAGCAAGGTATCTATCTCTTTTTTAATTCTCTCCTCTTCCTTACAATTGGAATCGTTAGAAGCCCCAATTCTGATTTGATTTAATTTGTTTTGTAGTTTATTAAGATGATGATGAATATTACCCCAAAGGAGGTTTTATTCCATCTATCAAGGGCTTGTGCAACATGGGCGATCTTACTGCCGATCTGAGAGGTGCCAAGGGAATAGTTGGGGGCATCCCAGCTTTTCCTAATAATATCTTCACAGTGTTTTTCTTGTGACCACATAGACTCAAAGTGAAATATTCTGGGTCCCTTACACCATAAATTCGGTTGGGGGGGATGTAGCTGTGAGGATTGGCGAGTGATCAAATCTGGATGATGAGAGGTGGGTAACGTCAGAAATAGGAAAGTGATTACACCATGCCTGAGAAACTAGAGCCATATCGAGGTGCTCTTCAATGATTTCATCTCCTTCCTTCCTGTTTGACCAAGTAAACTTTGGCCCCGAATAACCTAGATCCCTAAGCCCACATTCTTCTATGACTAAACGAAACTGATGCATCTGAGTCTGTGTCTTCGGGTTCCCTCCTCGTTTCTCATGTGAGAATAAGATCTCGTTAAAATCTCCAACACATAACCAAGGAATCGAAGAGCATTTGCTGAGATTTGATAATAAATTCTAAGTTAAGTGGCGATTATGAGATTCTAGTGCGCCATAGAACCCTGTGATTCTCCAATCCGCTATTCCATTGTTATCAACTATCATGTCAATGTGGGATTTTGACATAGATTGTAGATTCACCGAATAATCGTTTTTCCAATATAAAGCCAACCCGGATCTTACATAGCAGAGTTTACAAAAACCCCATTCTGATAGGCTATCTTCATCTTTAATTGGTCCATATGGTAAGAGCACATTTTCATCTCGATCAGAAAGATGAAATCAAGATCTTCTCTCCGAAGGAGGAGACAGAGAGCTCGAACTGTGCGAGGGTTCCCAAGCCCTCAATAGTTCCAACTTAAGATTTTCATTATGGTCGGCGAGGTTGTTGAGCAACCATCGCCGATGAAGTTTGATTACCATTCAGAGTAGATGTTTCAGTACAATTGATCTTAAAGGGACACTTATTATCATCCTTCGGATCATGCACTTGACAACTCTCTACTACTTTTTCTGACCAAAACCGTAACAATCTCGAGGTTGTTGGACTCAATAGGGGTAAGGTTTTGAGAGGGGATTTCAGAGGTGGGTTCAGCCAAGTTTGAGTTAATGAGAGAAGAGCTTTTGGGTTGGGCTGACAGCTGCACTCTGGTACTGGTAAATTTAGATTTGAAATGGGTCTGAATTGGGTAAAACACTGTGGTTATTTGGTCGGTAGGGGCAGTAAGAAGTTGGGTCGGGTTGGTTGGGTCAGCGAGGCTAAGGAGATGTGATCTGATTTTTAAGGCGGGTGGGATTGAGTCGGAATAGGGTCACGCCGAGGAGGAATCTTGACCATCATTCCAAAGAGTGGGTTTGTTGTTGATTTGTAGGCGAGAGGTTTGGGGAGGAAGGTAGGGTAGAGTTTGAATTGGGGGGGGGGGGGGGGGGGGGATTAGAGTCTCTCTATATATCGACACTTTTTTAAAATAATAAAATAAAAATTGCATGTCTTGGCTCAAACCGATGCGTATCGACCGATATAGGCTCATATCGGTCAATATCGATACCAAGTTGAAGAACCGATACGTATCGATTTACTGAAAAACCGATACGTATTGGTATCGGCCGATTTTTGATACCTTGTATATTACACAAATATACCACCACGTGATTAAGGGTCAAAAGGCACTACAAAATGGGCAACTTCAATGATCCAAATCTGTTTTGGGGATCGTTTAGCTTTAGTTTTTTATACAATTGTTGGCTGTGTCCAATCTAAATGATGCCCCAGTGAACCATCTGGCACCAAATGAAAAACATTGTCATGTGTATAGAATTGATGACTGATGAGTAGTGAAATATGATGATATTTCACCCCTAGATACCTACATTTAGCTATCCGATGAAGGCTATCTGATAAGAATTATTAGATTTGAAGTGTTTCAGGTAAATACAAGCCAAGTGCAGAAAACAGCCCAAGAATTCTGAAAATAATGTCAAAACACTGTAACTTTGGGTCATTGAGAACTTGGTGTGACTTGCAGCTCAATTTGGACCTTCAAGACGGCCGAATTATGAAATTATCAAAACACACAAGTTGTAGATCTTTCTGTCAGCTTTTCAACGGCACAAGAATTGCCTTAATCCGAGTTCGGAACAGAAAGTTATAACTAAAATACCGAAGCCGTATCTGATGCAAAAGTGGGAAAAAATTCACGAATTTTTGGGAGGTCGATGCATCGACCCTTTTGGTCGATTAATCGAGGACAAAAAGCTGTCAGACACGGAACTTACACTTTAAAGCAGATTTTGAGGATTTTTTGCAGGGTCGATGCATCGACCCTATAGGGTTGATTAATCGACCCTGACTTGTCGAGTTGGGACACTTCCGCGACGTGGGTGCTATTTAAAGCCAAATCAAACACTTCGAGAAAGGAGAATTTTGGAGGATTATTATTCATTATTATTATTATTGGTTTTAGACTCCTCTGGGCATCTTTTGAAGAGTTCTTCTCTTCTCCTTCTTCTAGGGTTTTGATCTGGGTAGATTGTACTTAGGATTTGCACTATCTCTCTCTTTTACATTCATAGATTGTATTTAGGAAAAGCATTGTAAACAAAGATCTTTTGGAAGAAATGAAAAGTGGAATGATTTTGAATGAACAAGGAGATCATACACTAAAGATGAGCGGCTAAATCAGTTGATCGGGGAAGATGCGATCCCCAGATAAGTTGTAATAGCCCAAAGAAAATCACGTTAAACTATGACCTCGGGATCCGTGTCCGATTGGTCTTAGGTTTGACCAACTAGGAGTTCAATAGTTAGCGTAGAGTGTGATGAGTGAATGTGATGTGATGGGTTGTGTAACAATGTGGTGTGTGTTGAAAATCTAAAGTCACATACACCTATTGAGGTGCATGTGCTTAACACACAAACTAGGAGAGATATAAAAGGGTTTAATAACCCTAAATGAATGTTTTTGGGTTGTTGAAGGAGAGTAAAGAAGAGAGAGAGAGAGAGAAGTAAGAGAAGAGTTATTGCAACTGTTTGGAAGAAGGATTCAAGCATTAAAGAGGGATTTAGAGGATCCGTTAGAACCAAAGCTAGAAACCCTAGCCTTCCAACTATTGATTTGAAATCAACTTGAGATCTATCCAAGGTAAAATTTTTGTAAATAAGATGCATAGATTATAGGGGTTAAGTTGTGGTTAAATGTGGGTTAGATCATAGGATAATGGCTTAGAAAAATAGAGGAAAAAGTGTAGGAAAAAGATTGGGAAGAACAGCTCAAAAAGGGCTGAATCTGACAATTTCGATTAATCGAAATTGGGTTTCGATTAATCGAAATTGGCCAGGAAGTTGAAAGGTCAGAAGACCACGACTTCGATTAATCGAATTGGATTTCGATTAATCGAATTTGGATTTCGATTAATCGATTTGAGAATCGATTAATCGACTGGGAACCTCCAGTGGACCCCAAGGGTTGGAGGAAATGATTTAAGGAAAAATCGACTAATCGAAATGGGATTTCGATTAATCGATTTGAGTTTTCGATTAATGGATTTGGGATCGATTAATCGACTTGTGAAATTCAACTGTTCGAACAGTAGGTGTACCTTGCGAAAAGAAGAAATTCGATTAATCGAAACTGGATTCGATTAATCGAATGAAAACTCAACTGTTCGAACAGTAGGTGTACTTTGCGGAAAGAAGAATTTCGATTAATCGAAACTGGATTCGATTAATCGAACGGAAACTTTTATTGAGCGGTGAGTTTACTAAAAGAAGAATTTCGATTAATGCAGATTCGATTAATCGAATGACAATTCATTTGACGAGAATGGACTTTGCGAAAAGGAGAATTTGATTAATCGAAATTACTTGATTAATCGATATTGACCTTGATTAATCGATGTTGAAATCGATTAATCGAACGAGTTCGATTAATCGATTACGGATTTCGATTAATCGGGGGATAAATTTTGTTGACTTTTAGGTTTGACTTTAAGATTCTTGGAGGATCTTATACCTTCTTTATTGCATCCCTTGTGATGTGTTTTACCTGTTGTATGGTACCATAGGTGGTACGTGTGAGCTAGTGCACGAGGAGCCACGTGGGACCTTGATGCATTGAACAAGTGAAGACTTGAGGTAGGGAACACCTCGAACATGTACTTTATTTTACAAGAGCATGTATGTAGTGATATAAATTTCAATTCAATTATTTTTACTGCTCAAAGAATTGTGAAAAGTGTGTGTGTGTGACATTCATAAGAGTAAACGAATGAGCCATCCCCAGGGGATGAAGAAGTAAAGAGATAAGAGCATCAGGTGTGATGCAAGTTAATGGATACATCCCAGGGATGTATCCACAGATTGAATCATGTTTGATAGGGCCTAACTGATATAAGATAGCACACTTACACGGTGAATAACTATATGTAAGGCACCGATATTTTTGTTATTTGAGGTTCCTTAGGTTACCCCAACGTGGCGGGATATCCACGACACGGCGGGATATCCCGTGACGATCTGGCGAAACCGTAGGCCAGTGCGGAGGCTTATCCGTACGTAGTAAGCACACCCCAGGGGTGTTGATGAGATGTGAAACCCCGCCACCAATCCCCAGGGGAAAGGGGCTTGGGTACTATATAGTATTCCCAGGGAATACATTAAAACTGTCTATATAGATGACGATGAAGGGTAGCTCATCGGGGCTCGATGCTATATTGCTCGGGGATTACTTAAGTTGAAAGTTTAAGTTTTGCTTTAGGCCTTTTCAGCATTATTCATGAGTAAATGAAAACATAAGAAATCAACAGTAAAACGAATGCTTTTAACTGTTTTATCAACAACTGCATAGTCACATCATGCATGGCATATCATAGAATATATGTGAGTTATAACTTATATGTTCAGCAGTGTTTGTTCCCTATTGAGCTAGGATGTAGCTCACCCTATAGACTATACGTCATGAGGTCCATTAGTAGCATTGTGCCGAGGTTTGAGGGACGATGATCCCGTGAGTCGGACTTCTTCTTGGCGAGGAGTTGGCGCCACCCCCACAGGGCTTCTTCTAGAGGAGTCCGTTGTGCTACTTTGGGGAGTTTTGAGTAGAGATTATGCGGCTTGGTATGTCAAGCCTTTATTTGTGAAAACATGTATATGTATAGAGTTTGGATTATTCCTGCAGGCGAACCATCAGTGATGATTTATATCATCGATGGTTGGATCGATTCTCCTTCATGTAGGGGCATGAGGGTAGAAACCTCTTTTGAAAAGTATTTCTAATTAGATTTAAATTCCATAAGTTGTTCTTACTTCTTTTTATGCTTGATATACCGTGTGCGTGCATAGTTAAGAGCACGGTCAAGATGATCGTCTTGATGGCACGGGTTTGAGGTCGAAATCCGGTATCCTGATTGGTATCAAAGCCATTTTCTTTAGCAATTCTGACAAGAGTTCTTTCGTCAGATCATAGGGGCTTCTGCTAACGAAACCTTAGTTTCAAATGCAGCCGCAAATGTCAGCTAGAGGGAGAGGCCGACCAAGGGGAGGCCATCAAAGGAGTTTACGTAGTGGAGATGGTTACATCTCTCCTACCAATAGAGTGCCTTTAGGAGGTAATGAGGCCCCAGGGGGCAGTAGTAGCAGACAACATGAAGAAGAGGATCGAGATCATCAGGATCAAGATCTAAGAGAGCAAGAAAGATTGAGAGAAAGGCAAGAAGATAGAGAGGAACGACAAAGGATGATGCACACTATGGAGACTATGGCAGCTGCCATGGCACAACAAGCAGCATCCTTTGCATCTCATGCGTCAAGAAGAGCACCACCTACACCACACATGGGACTGCGTTGCTGTGCCCTCATCTTTTCTGAGTTTAGAAGGATGAGACCTCCTTCATTTTCAAGGCGTACACAATGGCGGCCGAGAATTGGCTGATGGAAATGGAGAAAGTTTTTAGCGTGCTAACTTGCACGGAAGATGAGAGTGTAAGATGGGCAGCTTACATGTTGGATGGGGAGGCTGGGCCTTGGTGGAAGTCCGTGATACGGACTCGGGCTCAGGAGACCCTAGTGGGAGGAGTTTGTTGAGGAGTTCAACAAACAATATTTTCGAGTAGTGAGGAACGACTTGAGATTCAGTTCCTCGGCTAGTACAAGGGAGGATGACCGTGAGAGAATACGGGTAGAGTTTCTACGACTTGCGTTTTGCTCCGGATTACGTCTCAAGTGATGAAGTCAAGAGGTTTGACAAGGTTTGAAGCTGAGGTTAGGAGGCGTAGCTCCATTTCAACCGAGGACCTATGAAGAGGTCATGAGCAAAGCATTGGTTGTAGAAGAGGAGAACACGAGCATATATAGGCAGAGAGAGCAGCAGAGGACTTGACCACGGAAGGATGGGGAACTACGAACCGTGAATAAAAAGCCGAGATTCGTGGGTGAGTCGAAGGCCATGATTTGGAGGTTTTGGAAGACCGGCGCATGACAACAAGCAACAACACCACAGAGGTTTCCATTACTTGCGTCGGGGAGACCTATTCGCTATGAGTGCCCTGCCATGTCTACTGGTGCCACTATCACACAGGGTTCTCGTACCGTATCTTCCGCACCTCGTGAGACGTGTGCCAGATGTGGCAAGCCGCATAGGACTATAGACCTAGAATCGGAACTAGAGGTTGTTTCCGATGTGGCAAGGTGGGCCACATGATCAAGGATTGCCAGACAGACAGACAAGGGCAAGACGGCGGCTTGATTCTGACACCGACCCATTCAAGCAAGAAGCCCGATTGTTGGGGGAGAGCCTATGCGATCCACTTTCAGAAGCGAGAATGTGCAGCGTCATCCAAGGTGAGAAATTTTATTTTTATTAAAGAAAAATTCCGTTTCATAAAGAATTTTAGATGGAAAAATTGCATTAGGAATAGTGTAGGTTCTTTTAATATAAACTGAGAGTGCATTTTGATGTGTAAATTTCTGTATGTATGTGTATATATATTATAGGTACTTTAACTATGTATGAAAGGGGAAGTGTATTTAGACATGACGCTCGAGTGTTGATAGACCCCGGGTCTACCCACTCATTCGTCACTCCACGTTTTGCTAAGAAGATGAAGATCGTTCCAGAGACGTTGGATTTCGTCCTATCTGTGTCTATTCACCGAGAGTTAGTAGACGGAGTTAGCTTGCAAATCCATCATCGTGAGTTCAAGACTTAGAAGTGCATGAATTGGAAGCAAAGTTGATCTGCTAGACATGCAAGGGTTTGATGTGATCCTTGGCATGGGTGGTTGGCCTGACATTGATGCGACCATTGATTGCAAGAACAAGGTAGTCATTTTCGGACCCAACACAAGAAGATCATTTCGGTTTCAAGGGTGAGGTCGTCATCATGTGCCTTGATCTCGTGATGGTAGAAAATGATCGAAAGGGATCGATGGATACTTAGCTTTCTTAAAGGAGGACAAGGAGGAAAAGAACGTCATTTACGAGATAGCAATTGTGCGAGACTTATGGCGTGTTTCGGAAGAATTGCGGATTACCTCGAGAGAGAAGTAGAATTAGCCATTGACTTAGCACCGAGGAACGGAGCCTATTTGAAAGCACCTTATAGAATGGCTCCGAGCTAAAGGAGTTGAAGGAACAACTACAAGAGCGATGGACAAGGGGTTTGTTAGACCAAGTGAATCTCCATGGGGAGCACCGGTCTTGTTTGTCAAGAAGAAAGATGGGTCAATGAGACTATGCATTGACTATCGACAATTGAACAAACTCACCGTGAAGAACCGATACCCTTTGCCTAGAATTGACGATCTATTCGACCAACTGCAAGGTGCAAAGTATTTTTCCAAGATAGACCTGAGATCTGGGTATCATCGATTCTTGAGTCAAAGTCGAGGACATTCAAGACGACTTCCGGACAGTATGGACACTATGAATTCCTTGTGATGTTTTGGGTTAACGAATGCTCCGGCATCGTTTATGGATCGATGAAGTGTTTAAACCACACTTGGACTCTGCGTTGTAGTATTTGTTGATGATATACTAATATACTCAAATCCAAGGCGAACACGAAGAACACTTGAGGATTGCTCTACAAACGCTTACGTGAACACCAATTATCGCCAAACTTCGAAGTGTGAGTTTTGGTTGGAAGAAGTTAGCTTTTTGGGACATGTCGTCTCGAAGCACCGTCCACGGTAGATCCAAAGAAAGATAGAAGCGATGAGTTAAATGGGAACAACCAAAGACAGTGACAGATGTCCGAAGTTTTCTGGGCTTAGCAGGCTATTATCGACGTTTCGTTGAGGGGTTTTCAAAGATATCGGGACCTCTCACAAAGCTGACACGAAAAGATTCAAGGTCTGAGTGGAGTGAGGCAGCCGGGACGAGTTTCCAGGAACTCAAAAGGAGACTCACTTCGCTCCGGTGTTGGCAATTCCTTGAGCGGTGGAGGATCTGCGATGTAATGACGTCATACAATGGCCTTGGTTGTGCTCAACCAACACCGTAAGGTGATAGCTTACGGATCAAGGCAATTTGAAAGAACACGAGAAAAATTACCCGACTCATGACTTGGGCGCGGCGATCATTTTTGCGCTGAAAATTTGGAGACATTACTTGTATGGTGAGACTTTTGAAATTTTCACCGATCATAAGAGCCTCCGATATCTGTTTACACAGAAAGAGCTCAATATGAGACAGCGCAGATGGATGGAATTCCTCAAGGATTATGATTGCTCCATACAATATCATCCTGGCAAGGCGAATGTAGTAGCCGATGCATTGAGTCGAAAGGGTTCAGCTCAGTTAGCTTCATTGATTTTGGGTATGCACCGATGGAAACTATTGGAAGACCTGGCATGCTATGATGCGAACATTGAGTCAAAGGACACTGGATCCTTTTTGGCTAACATCTCAGTAAAGCCAGTGATATTTGAACATATCCACGAGCTACAGATGAAAGATCCAGCATTAACAAAGATTCGTCAAGACGTGAGTGAAGGCATCAGTTCGGACTTCTCAGTAAAAGAAGATGGTTCTTTGTTGTTTAAAGGCCGTCTATGCATCCCGGATAATGCCGATCTAAGACGAACAATTCTGGATGAGGCTCATAAGTCAAATTATGCCATCCACCCTGGTAGCACCAAAATGTACCAAGATTTGAAAAAGAATTATTGGTGGAGAGGACTGAAACAAGACGGCGTGGCGAGTATGTGTCACGATGTTTGACTTGTCAACAAGTGAAGGTTGATCATAGACATCCTGCGGGACTATTGCAACCTTTACCAATACCAGAATGGAAGTGGGAATCGATCTCAATGGATTTCATTGTTGGATTACCTCGTACTGCCAAGAAACATAATGCTATTTGGGTCGTCGTAGACCGATTGACCAAATCAGCGCACTTTTTGCCATACAAAACTACGTATACGGCAGGAAGATTGGCAGACCTATATATGAAAGAGATTGTAAGATTACATGGTATTCCAAGCAGCATAGTTTCAGATCGTGATCCACTCTATACGTCCAAGTTTTGGAAGAAATTTCAAGAAGGAATGGGAACGCGACTAGACTTTAGTTCAGCTTTCCATCCTCAAAGCGATAGACGAACGAGGCGGGTGAATCAAGTGATAGAAGACATGCTCGGAGCTTGCATGCTTGATATGCAAGGATCTTTGGGATGAGTATCTACCGATGCTCGAGTTCGCATATAACAACAGTTTTCAAGCGAGCATTGGCATGGCACCGTATGAAGCTCTGTATGGAATGACGATGCAAGTCACCTACGAATTGGGAGGAAAGCAGTGAGAAATTTGTATTAGGACCAAAAGCGCTTGAAGACAACGCATACCGTCGTCCAAATTATCGGAGAAAGGTTGAAGAGCAAAGACAGTAGAGAAAAGTTACGCGCCGATGTGAAGCGGACTAGTGTTGACTACAAAGTGGGCGAGCATGTGTTTGTGAAGGTGTCACCTATGAAAGGTGTAATGCGATTTGGCAAGAGGGAAGTTAAGTCCACGTTATGTTGGACCATTTGAAATTTTGGACGAATAGGTGAAGTTGCATATCGCATTAGTTTACCACCGCTATTCGATCGAGTACATAATGTCTTCCACATATCGATGCTCAGAAAGTACGTGAATGATCCGTCTCATGTGTTAGGGAAGCAACCTATAGAGATGTGTGAGGACATGAGCATGATAGAGGAACCAGTGGAGATCTTGGATCGGAAAGAACAAGTACTGCGCACTAAAGTAATTCCCTTAGTGCTTGTTCGATGGAACAATCATCCTAAAGAAGAGGCTACTTGGGAACGAGGCCGATGTAAAGAACAATACCCACTTTGTTTCCAACGACGTGAAAGTGCGATGTAAACCAGCGTGTTGTGAAATCTCCACTATACTTGTAATTCAATGGAAATTTTAATCCAATCATGAATTGTAAAATAAGAAAAGAAACAAAGAGATTTAAATTTCAGAGAAATCGGGCAAAATCGATTAATCGAATTTCAAATCGATTAATCGATTTGGAATTTCGATAATCGATATTGTTCAGTAGTCATTGGCATGTGCCGATCGAAATGAAAAGTTGAGTTAGAAAATGCATAGAAGAAATTTGATTAATCGAAATGGGATTTTAATCGAATACTTAAGAAATTTTGGAAAATTTTTGAAGTTTTTGCACGATTTCGATTAATCGAAACTAAGTTCGATTAATCGATTTTGAGATTTCGATTAATCGAAATGAATTTCGATTAATCGGCCGCAGCCAAATGAGCTCAAAATTTTAAATTTTTAAACAAACACGATTTGATTAATCGAAATATTTTGATTAATCGAATTTTATTTTCGATTAATCGATTTGAGAAATCGATTAATCGATTTTCTGTGGCTTAACCTAGTTTTGAATTTCGATTAATCGAAATGGAATTTCGATTAATCGAGCGAGGCCTATATATATGAGTTTGGGATTTCATTCCCCATTCGAAATCATTTGAGCTTAGGACTTTGGGCGTTTCGACTTCCTTCTTCTTCTCCAACTATCCGACCGGTCTAGGATTCGATTTTCCGTCGATTCGCGCCCACAATCTACCGTATTCGCCTTTGAAAACCACGGTAAACCCTAGAATCGAACTTTTTCTTTCATTTGAAGTTGATAAACCCTAGTTTAGTGAAAATGCCTTCAAAACCCGTTTATCTTGAAGAAGGCAACCTCAAGTTGCGGTTAGGCGTAAACGCCGCACCACCACCACCTACCCCATCGCCGGTGAGGACTCCAGGCAGTCGAATCGGAGACCACCTCCGGTTCGGCGCGCATCTGTAGTCTTCCCCAATCCACCCCCATGCCACCACCACCCACCAACGTGGAGCAACCAAACGAGTGGTGGGCTGCCAAGACCTTTGAGGTCGAATACACCATTGACCCTACCCTTTTCACCGATCCCGATGTACCGGGCGAGACCCAATGGGCTCAAAACTACATAAACAATGCCGGTCTCGGCAATCTTCTCAAACCAATCCGGGGTTCCTACTACCCTAGATTGGTGAGATTATTCTACCAAGGGCTAACCAATGGCCCTACCGACGACTGCATCATCACCAAGATCGAGGGTCGTCTCTACACGATCACTCGGCGTCACATTCACGAGGTGCTCGAGTGCTACCTCGAGTTCACCCCCGAGACTACACTATTTCCACCCTTTGTGGAAGACCCCCGATTTGAGGAAGTCATGACCCTCATGACAAATGGCAAGAAGGGTGCATTTCCATCAAGAGGTTGATCTTCCACCCTACATGTGGATGCTCGACTCCATAATCAAATGCAACCTTTACCGCGCCACGACACGGGCTGGACAAAGTGCAACATGCACTTTTACGGCCTTCAGGCGATGGTTTGATGCTTCCAAGGTCATCCTTGAGGGGATGCGGTACATCAAGACTAAACTGATGAAGGGCAACATGCGGCCCAAGGAGAAGATGCCGTATGCTCGGCTCACCTCAAGCATGTTGGAGTGCTACTCCAACGATCCCTCATACACTATCTCACCTCACGAGGTGAGGGCTACGGATCGCGTGAAGACATTCACAAAGTCTTCATGGACCCGTAGCTACAACTGTTAAGCGGACCCTACCGGCTCGGGTCCGCTCCTTGGCCCAAGGCAGCCGGCGGCCAGTAGCACCGCCACCACCCCACCACCTCGGCGGGACCCACATGAGGGTGGGGCACACCACCTTGCAGCCGAGCCATCCATGGAGAGGGTTCCCTCCCACACCAGCCACCGACACCACACATTCGCGCCCGCGACTCCCACCTCATCCTACATGGCCGTGCGCCTCCATCCGGCCCTACCATAGAGGGGCGTGTTGGCGAATGGGCAAAATAACGAGAGGATGAACAGGAGGATTGATTTCCTCATGTTTCACACCCTCCGATTCATCTACCCCACACCTACATGGATATGTTGGCCTGAAGAAGAGTGGGACGGACGCACCGCCTTCCATCGAGGACCGTCTTCCATCCCACCAGCAGCGGCTCCTTCCACATCCGCATCTACTCACGCCGACCTTGCGCCCTTGACCGAGCTCCTGCGGACCCACCACATCAACTGCGACCGGACCAGCCTAGCGAGGGGCCTGCTTGAGTTTTAGTTATATTTTTGTATCAGTCATGTTTTGTATAGATGTATATCTTGTACGCCAACTCATGTGGCGCCTTGTAAAATTTTCCCATATTAATAGAAATTCAGTTTTTTTTGTGTGTAATTGTTTTTTGTTGTTTTGTTGATACAATTTTACTCCTTGCTAATATATGGGAGGTGTGACTACTTGAGTGCGTCGACTAAATTAGACTACCTCACACGAGAGTGTGGGAGAACGAAAGACCTAGAGAGCGATAAACCTTGGGTGATTTTCGAGACGAAAATTCCCAAGGTGGGAAGATGTAATAGCCAAAGAAAATCACGTTAAACTATGACCTCGGGATCCGTGTCCGATTGGTCTTAGGTTTGACCAACTAGGAGTTCAATAGTTAGCGTAGAGTGTGATGAGTGAATGTGATGTGATGGGTTGTGTAACAATGTGGTGTGTGTTGAAAATCTAAAGTCACATACACCTATTGAGGTGCATGTGCTTAACACACAAACTAGGAGAGATATAAAAGGGTTTAATAACCCTAAATGAATGTTTTTGGGTTGTTGAAGAAGAGAAAAGAAGAGAGAGAGAGTAGTGAGAGAAGAGTTATTGCACTGTTTGGAAGAAGGATTCAAGCATTAAAGAGGCCGGATTCGACCAGGAATCCAAAGCTAGAAACCCTAGCCTTCCAACTATTGATTTGAAATCAACTTGAGATCTATCCAAGGTAAAATTTTTGTAAATAAGATGCATAGATTATAGGGGTTAAGTTGTGGTTAAATGTGGGTTAGATCATAGGATAATGGCTTAGAAAAATAGAGGAAAAAGTGTAGGAAAAAGATTGGGAAGAACAGCTCAAAAAGGGCTGAATCTGACAATTTCGATTAATCGAAATTGGGTTTCGATTAATCGAAATTGGCCAGGAAGTTGAAAGGTCAGAAGACCACGACTTCGATTAATCGAATTGGATTTCGATTAATCGAATTTGGATTTCGATTAATCGATTTGAGAATCGATTAATCGACTGGGAACCTCCAGTGGACCCCAAGGGTTGGAGGAAATGATTTAAGGAAAAATCGACTAATCGAAATGGGATTTCGATTAATCGATTTGAGTTTTCGATTAATCGATTTGGGATCGATTAATCGACTTGTGAAATTCAACTGTTCGAACAGTAGGTGTACCTTGCGAAAAGAAGAAATTCGATTAATCGAAACTAGATTCGATTAATCGAATGAAAACTCAACTGTTCGAACAGTAGGTGTACTTTGCGGAAAGAAGAATTTCGATTAATCGAAACTGGATTCGATTAATCGAACGGAAACTCGGCGTTCGAGTGAGTTTACTTTCTTGAAAGAAGAATTTCGATTAATCAGCAATTCGATTAATCGAATGACAAATTGCTATTGACGAGAATGGACTTTTGAAGGAGATTTTCGATTAATCGAAATTACTTCGATTAATCGATATTGACCTTCGATTAATCGATTTTGGAAATCGATTAATCGAACCAGGTTCGATTAATCGATTCTGGATTTCGATTAATCGACTGGGATAAATTTTGTTGACTTTTAGGTTTGACTTTAAGATTCTTGGAGGATCTTATACCTTCTTTATTGCATCCCTTGTGATGTGTTTTACCTGTTGTGTGGTACCATAGGTGTAGTGCGTGTGAGCTAGTGCGAGGAGCCAGGTGGGACCTTGATGCATTGAACAAGTGAAGACTTGAGGTAGGGAACACCCTGAACATGTACTTTATTTTACAAGAGCATGTATGTAGTGATATAAATTTCAATTCAATTATTTTTACTGCTCCAAGAATTGTGAAAAGTGTGTGTGTGACATTCATAAGAGTAACGAATGAGCCATCCCTGTGGGATGAAGAAGTAAAGAGATAAGAGCATCGGTGTGATGCAAGTTAATGGATACATCCGAGGATGTATCCATGATTGAATCATGTTTGATAGGGCCTAAGCGATATAAGATAGCACACTTACGGTGAATAACTATATGTAAGGCAATCGATATTTTTGTTATTTGAGGTTCCTTAGGTTACCCCACCGACGTGGCGGGATATCCACGACTGACACGGCAGGATATCCGTGACCGATACGGCGGCGAAACCGTAGGCCAGTGCGGAGGCTTATCCGTACGTAGTAAGCACACCCCAGGGGTGTTGATGAGATGTGAAACCCCGCCACCAATCCCCAGGGGAAAGGGGCTTGGGTACTATATAGTATTCCCAGGGAATACATTAAAACTGTCTATATAGATGACGATGAAGGGTAGCTCATCGGGGCTCGATGCTATATTGCTCGGGGATTACTTAAGTTGAAAGTTTAAGTTTTGCTTTAGGCCTTTTCAGCATTATTCATGAGTAAATGAAAACATAAGAAATCAACAGTAAAACGAATGCTTTTAACTGTTTTATCAACAACTGCATAGTCACATCATGCATGGCATATCATAGAATATATGTGAGTTATAACTTATATGTTCACTGTGTTTTGTTCCCTATTGAGCTAGGATGTAGCTCACCCCATAGACTATACGTCGCAGGTCCACTAGCAGCAGCTGCCGTGGTTTCAGGGACGATCCCATGAGTCGGGACTTTCTTAGGCGAGGAGTTGGAGCCACCTCGAGGACTTCTTCTAGAGGACTCAGTTGTGCTACTTTGGGGAGTTTTGAGTAGAGATTATGCGGCTTGGTATGTCAAGCCTTTATTTTGTGAAAACATGTATATGTATAGAGTTTGGATTATTCCTCTGGGGCGAACCATCTGTGATGATTTATATCATCGATGGTTCGGATCGGTTCTCCCTTCATGTAGGGGCATGAGGGTAGAACTGTCTTTTGAAAAGTATTTCTAATTAGATTTAAATTCCGCAAGTTGTTCTTACTTCTTTTTATGCTTGATATACCAGTGTGCCGTGCATAGTTAAGGGGCACGGTCAAGATGATCGTGCTGGTGGCACGGGTTTGATCTTAAAATAAACCGGTACATCACATAAGTAACAATTTTTATGATTAATACCGCAGTCTATTATTGTCATCATGGAATCGTTTTGCTAAAAGTTTGTGTTATTGAAAATATATTGAATGCTTGTTATGACCGTTGATTGCTCGTATCAACGACCATAATCGCTAGATCTGGACTTGCAGGCTGATCTAGGCTGCAGAGCGATTATGTACTTCATGTTATGATCTAAACATCATGAGATATGCTATGCTTTTTACATGACTTATACTGCAATGATAGGCTGAGTCATTATTTTTAGATAGGGTATGCCGGATTGATGATCATATTTTATTACGAATCATTTCTATAGACGAATGATAGTGTGAATGATGTTTTAATGAAACTGTGGGTTTTAATGATAGAAAAGAGGTACTAATCTGGGGTAGCATATTCCTTGATCTTATTTAAATATTGTTCTTAGATTCATCAGTAATTAGTTGTTTAGATTAATTTATTTTTCTTACATTTAGGAAAAGTGAGATCAATTGTTGGTAAAATTGAATCTGCCCCTTGATACTTCCTTGGGGACGTTTTTAAATCTCTGAAAGAATTAATTAAAATTCACGTTTCCCTGTAGCTTCGACACCCTTGTTCTTGCCATACTACAATAGATCTTGTGCACTTGCAAGGGTTATATTTAAAATCGATCAATGACCCATTATTCACTCACAAGAATGAAAGATGTAGTGAACAAAATGAGATAAAATGTGATAATAGGGTAGCAACAGGGGCACTTTTTACTTTTTTTTTTCTACCAATGAGTTTTATTGTTGTAATCATAGTGACAAATTTTGTTGAAATTTTGCGACATGGGGCTCAAACAAAAAATTCGGTTTTCGATATTTTTAGGTAAATTTCGGTAAATTTTAAAAAAAAATATTAAATATATATATATATATTTTATATTTTTAATCCCTAAAATTTTTCCGAAATGTATCGAAATTAATCCGAAATGTATTGAAAGGATCCCCCACCGAAAAATTTCCGAAAACGAAATTTGTCACTATGGTTGTAATATAGTTTTTGTATGATATGTTCACATATGTTTTTTTATATTTTAATTACTTTTTATAATATCAATTTTTTTTCTAAAATCTTGAAATTCTGGGGTAATCGATGATATAACTCGCGATAAAATATTGTTGTCAATATAAAGATACAATCACTACCACAACATGAACACAGATGATTTTAACGTGGAAAACCCTATCACAGGTAAAAATCACGGGATCTATCTCAGATCCAAAACAAACAATCCACTATGAAAAATAACTTCTTATAGTGCTTATGAATGAAATGCTCTCACTCATCTCATCAACAATGATCGCTTCCCACGATTGTCCTTTTCATAGTGTAAAGTTATCGCCTTCAACCGTCATCTCTCACGATGGTCCACTCGTTTCACACGAGCTAACAACAAATTTGAAACATAACAAATTCAACCTCATATCACATAAGCAAAATTTTCTTTGAGATTTATATCAATTCAGAATAACATACCAAAATACCTCAAAGAGAAGGGCAATGAGAAACTTTCAAGATATTTTTGAAATTGAAGATCTTTCCACCAAAAGCCTTACTTCCCGAATCACTAACCCTCCTTTTAACCATCGGGATACAAATGTCTGTGAATCACTAACTTCCCTTAACCGTCGAGACACGGACGTGTGAATTACTGGATGTCCATGAGTTCGATCCACAACGCTTGTCCAACCGATAGGGACATTGAATCTACTTAGCATTTTAACACTTATTTGGAGCGCATTTAGGTTTTATCATGATTATGAGAAAATAACAATCTCTCCGTATGTCACAATCATGACAAAACCTAACTTACAAGGACTCAATAAAAATTAAAAATATATCGATTAGCTCTCATATAAGTCCTATACATCAATCTAATATGGAATGAAAAAATTACAACTCTATTACTCCCTCTAACTGATTTGCCAAGTATAATCAGATAAACTAAAGACTTCCTAGAAAGATCATGATACCCCGAGTTGGCCATTACACTCGATTTGTAAGAATCAAACAAAGTGTCTTGCTCGATACCAATTGAAATTTCGGATAATCGATTATATAACTCACGATAAAATATTATTATCGATATAAAGATACAATCACCACTATAACATGGACATAGACTATTTTAACGTGGAAAACCCTATCACAGGTAAAAATCATGAGATCTATCTCAGATCGAAGACAAACAATCCACTATGAAAAATAATTTCTTAGAGTGCTTATGAGCAATGCTCTATCACTCATCTCACCAACAATGATCGCTTCCCACGATTGTCCCTTTCACAATGTAAAGTTATCGCATTCAACCGTCATCTCTCACGATGGTCCACTCATTTCACACTAGCCAACAATAAATTTAAAACATAACTAATTCAACCTCAGATCACAGAAGCAAAATTTTCTTTGAGATTTAGATCAATTCAGAATAATACCAAAATATCTCAAAAAGAAGAGAAATGGGAAACTCTGAAGAGATTTTTGAAATTGAAGATCTTTCCCTCAAAAGCCTTACTTCCCGAATCACTTACCTTCCTTTTAACCATCGGGATACGGACGTCCGTGAATCACTCACGGATGTCTGATGTCCGTGAGTTCAATCACGTACGTCCGTCCAACCGACAAGGACATTGAATCTACTTAGCATTTGAACACTTCTTTGGAGCACATTTAGGTTTTATCATGATTATGATAAAATAACTAACAAATCTTTTCCAAATCTTTCACACTCCTTAGATGATTGTCGAATCCAAACTTCATTACCCTACATCCCATAAATCTCAAACAATCAGTCCAAAAAGCTATAATTTTTTGGTCTTAAAAGCAAGCATTACGTGTTTCCAACTGTTAGATATTTTGTCATAATCACGACCAAATTTAGAAGTGCTCTAATGTGCCAAGTAGATTTAGTGGTTATTATTGGATATTTTATCATAATCATGATCAAATCTAGAAGTGCTCCAATGTGCCAAGTAGATTCAGTGGTTCAGATGAACGGACGTCAGTGAATGGACTCACGGACATCCGTGGTCACGATTTTCCCGAAATCGATGATATAACTAAATAAAATATGCAAACACAACCATAAAATAAAAATAGACGATTTTAACGTGGAAAACCCTTTCACAGGTAAAAATCACGGGATCAATCTCAGATCCAAGGCAGCCAATCCACTATGAAAAGAATTTATTACAGTGTTTTAAGAATGAAATGCCCTATCACTCTTTTTCACTAACAAAGACCGCTCCTCACGATCATTCCTTCTATAGTGACAACACTATCGCTGCCAACCGTCGTTTCTCACGATGGCCCACTCAATTCACACGAGCTAATAACAATTTTGAAACATACAAGATCATTGGGACAAATGGGGAACTCCGGAGATAATTTTTAATATGAAGATCTTTCCCCCAAAAGCCTTCTTTCCCGAATTTGAAATTCCCCTTTTAAACTCTTGGGGCACGGATGTCCGTGAATCACTCACGGATGTCCGTGAATAACATAACCATCGAACTCAAGACACGGACGTCCAGAATCACTCACGTCTGTCCATCCGAACCACTGAATCTACTTGGCACATTGGAGCACTTCTAGATTTGACTGTGATTATGACAAAATATCCAACAATAGCCACTGAATCTACTTGGCACATTGGAGCATTTCTAGATTTAATCGTGATTATGATAAAATATCCAACAATCTCCCCCTTTGTCACAATCATGATAAAATCTAGATTACAAAGACTCAAAAAAAATACAACAGATTAATTCTCATCTAAGTCATATACATCAATCTTGTATGCAATGAAAAAATTACAATTGCTCCTCCTAATTGATTTGCCAAATACGATTAGATCAAATAGAATCATCTAATAAAAGAGGTTATAGATGCAACTTCTCTAGAAAGATCATGATACCCAGAATTAATCATTACATTTGATTCGTAAGAATCAAACAGAGTGTACTGGCTTTGATACCAATTGAAATTTCACCAACGACCGAAAAACTGAAACCAATTCAAAATTGAACTGAATCAAACTAATATCGTTTCAGTTTCCGATTTGGGTGGCACAAATAGAAAACCGATTAGCTAGCATTATAAAACAAAAACAAATTGGAAAACATAAAAAAATAAAAATGGGACTTAACCGAATTGGTATTTTCCAATTTGGGTGGTTTGGGAAATTGAAAACGAAAAGAAAAATATAAAGAACAGAAGTAGAACGATTTGTTTCAATTTTGGTTTGGGCTAAACATAACCAAAAATTGAAATTTTCGATTTCGGTTGTGTCGGTAAAGCGATCAAAGTTCATGGTAACCTCCCAAACACTAAACCATCTTATCAGTGTACTTTTGTTTACTAAATCTGGATTGTTCTCTTATCGACCATTCAGAGGCTTTCAAAGGATTGTAGCACACCTGATCAGAGGATAGAGAGCTTTCAATACTACATTTTTATTTGTCTAATTGGCATGAGGCTGTAGGCCACAGTGGGCCACACCTATTGGGAACAAATTTCTTTTCTATGGGATAATAGCTTATAATCAACATTGAAACATAAAATTTGTGTTTGAATGATCTTATACCATTACAATGAGAATTTTTATCTCACACCATTAAAATGTGATTAGTTATTATGCCATGTGTCACACATCTATGATCAATCTAATTGTTCCCAAGTGGGAATAATCATTGGAACATGCCTTAGCCCAAAAAAATATGCCTATAAGTGGATGTGAATCATCCAATTGATGAACTTTAATATCAGTCATTAAATCTAAACTAACGACTGATATTATAGTCTTCAGACTAGATGATTTAATTAACTCTTCCTAAAACACCATTTTCAGGTCTGTTGCACTTTAATCTTTGATCTATCACTTTGATTCTATAGGTCTCCCTCATCTTAACCCGCATCTTAAACAGTTCATGATTTAAGATCATTTAAACACCATTTTTGTGTTTAAATGAAGGCCTGGAGGGTTAAGTACACTTATTTTTTTATTTTTTTATATGGGCTATAAATTTTCTTGAATGATGGAACCAGCTATCCACCTAACGGCAATTGATTATTGTACACCAAGACTTTTTCATTTTATAACCACCGCTTGCCCTCGTATTCTCTTCCGTCCCATTGGCTTTTGCATTATGCATCCCTTTAGTCAAATGAATAAAGCTTAAGAAACTAGTTCATGCTTTTGAAGGGTCCACCAATGTAAAAAAAAGTCCAGTATTGACCTTCTTCAATTGTTTAAATATAAAAATTTTCAATTTTTTATTACAAAGATTCGGTGAAGACAAATTACGGAAATTTATAGACGAGTGGATATATTTTGATAGACAATTTTTAGATAACTTATTTGGCGTGATATGACTGTATGTAGTAAGTAATTTCTTCATTTTTCTTATAAAAATTATATGTAATAGATAAGCATTGGGTTTTCCGTTTTTTCAATATTTTATTAAAAAGATTGGGTGACGACAAAGTAAGGAAAATTATAAATGAGGGGACAGATTTTGATAGGCATTTTTCAGATAGCTTATTTGGCCCGACGTGACTGCCTGTAGTGAGTAATTCATTCCTTTTGCTTATAAAAATTATATGTAATAAATAAGTATTGAGTTTTCCCGTTTTTTCAAACTTTTATTAAAAACATTCGCTGAAGATAAATTACGGAAAATTGTAAACGAGTGGACAGATTTTGATAGACAATTTTTCAGATAGCTTATTTGGCGTGATGTTACTAGCTGTAATGCTTGGGCACCAGTGTGTGTAGGGCCAGTCATGTCATATCACATAAGCTGCCTAAAAAATTGTCTATAACAAGTTGTCTGTTGTATATCATTGTTTGAAAAAATTATCTATGGGGATGAGGCTCACTGCCTTGAATTAGACAATGCAAAATCATTTTTTGGCCTAATCGTCCTCATAATTGATCTGTTCGCACTTATTTGATGGTCATATATTGATTCCACGAGACACATTCCTAGACCTGATCTAAGAACACTTCTCAATAGTTGGCTAATGATGAAACTATTTTTTTGGGATATGTGTCATTTAGAATCAATTTATAGCCATATGATAGGTGCATTATGTTCTAAAGAAGATTAGGAACGATAAAAAAAAATAATAAACGATCTTAATCATCTGCGTCAAGGAAATCAATTGTTTTCACAAACCCGTTGGCTACTGCAACAATCTCTGACGAACGCCTACAGTGGGAACCAATTATATTCGGAGTTTTGATTCCAAGAAATTGAATGGTCAAGATTGGGCAAGAGAGAGAGAGAGAAGGGATCGTGGTTGGGGCGCATCGAGGCAAAAAAATCATAGAGAAATCGAGCACAAACCCTAGAAGCTGTGCAAAACACAAACGATCGTCACTTCATAGCTCCCAGCTAGAACGAGAAAACTTTGCGCCTCTCTCTCAAAACTTAGAGAAATCAAGCACAAACCCTAGAAGCTGCACAAAACACAAACGATCGTCACTTCATGGCTCTCAGCTGGAACGAGAAAACGCTGCGCCTCTCTTTCAAAACCCTTCAAACGATCCCCAAAAGCTTCTAAACTACCACTTATATATAGAACGGTAGTTGGGTAAAATCATGCTGATTTTATAACTTACACGTGCCACTAATTTCACAATCTCACGTAAATTAGAACAAAAAAAAATGGTAAAAACCTTTTCCTCTAAAATGTTTCCTACTTGTGTAATAGGCTAAAACGTTTCATTTCTAAGGTTGTTCCTCTAATTTCTCCTTGTTTTTTTTATTTGCTGTGTGCTTGGATTCGAATTAGAATGATAAACATTCTCATTTTCCGAAGCTTGTCTATTCCTAATTGTTGTGTTATTTGCATGTCTGACAGTTAATCTGTTGAGCACTTAATGTGATCCAGATGTATTTTTTTTCTTGAATCAAATTACAATTTCGCTGATTTATGAGAAATTATAAGTAATCATATTAGTATCCCTCCCCTTAATCTCAATTAAAAAACTATTAGTCAAGGTATTAAAAATCAGTCGATACCGATACGTATCAGCGATACATATCGGTTTTTCGGAAAATGATATGTATCGATATCCTAACTCGGATATCCGATGCCGTACGTATCGGGTATCGGCCAATACGTCTCGGTTTCGGTGGAGACGTAGACTTTTTTTTTTTTTTTTATAAATCGGTCGATATGTATCGGCCGAGTCGTATCGGTCTTGGGCAAACCGATACTCGAGACCGATACCAATTTTGATACCTTGCTATTAGTAACCATTGTTTTTTCACAATTGTTTCTGTACTTTAAGCATGGGCTATTGTTTTGAAATTGTTTCTGCCACAAAATTACTTATTTTTCACTGATTCATAGGATTATATATATTTTGTATTATAGCCCTCTTACAACAACTTCACCACATTTTATGACTGATGACTTATCTAATTTTATAGTTGCCTCTCGATACCTGATTAAGCCACATTCTCGAAGTTCCAGGTAGAGCAATGGTCAGGTCCTACCAAGTAGAATCGGATTTCTAGTCTTACCTCATCTGTTGCCCTTAAAATAAGAGAATTTTGACTACACATCATGGTATAAAAAGTGAAAATCCAAGAAAGTCAAGATTCTCCTATTTTCAAGGGCAACGGATAGGGGAGGACTGGAAATCTGGTAGGACCTGACCATTGCCCCTCCAGGTACTGATGCGGATAAGGTGCACACAGAGTGGTACCATTTTTGATAATTTTTGAACTTCATATGCGGAAAATTAATAACGGTAGATAATTTTGTAGGCAGCTTATGTTGCAACGTGACTGGCTGCAACCTAATTAAAATCAGGAAGGGTATGTGCTAGATTGTTTAAGCACTATTTGATGCTTAACTGACGCTCAGGAGAGTCGGCCCCTAATATAAAAGGCATAAAGAAGAGAGAGAGAGAAAGAAATAGATTTTTTTCTGTTATGTCGTAGTCCCTCATATCTCATCTTTTTTCTCTAACAAAAGACTCTGGACGTGTGGTAGCAAGTATCAACATCAATCGTCACAATTTTCTATCTTTTCATATCAAAAGGTATTTTTTCTCTCCCTCTTTCTTCTCGTTTTCAATTTTTAATTCATTTATTCCACCACAGACTATATAGGAGTGCTTTGGTTTTTTTTGTTTTTAATTTAAATTATTCGCATGTAGAGTTGATGGTAGAAACAAGGATGAACGTAGAAATTTTGCATAATCATTGAATCGTTTTTCTTTTATGGGTTTAATTCGGGTTTAGCGTACGTGACTCTGAAGAAATCTTGATTTCCAGGGTTCTAAATCTTGATTTTCAGGCTAAACCGAAACCCAACTCAACGTGACCCGATAATTTACGAGGTTGGGAAGATAAACTTTGACCCGTCGGGTCGGATTGGGTCTGGCATGAGGCATCCAACCTGACTTTCGCGTTCACCAAGAAGTCGGGTTGGGTCAGGTCGGCCAATATTTTATATGGAAATAAGGGGGAAAAACAGGGGTTATTTACCGGGATGGGTCGTGTTTGCAGGTTAGGCATCACACCAATTCGGTTTCGGTACCTAAAAATTAAAAACCGTCACACCAATTCGGTTTCGGTACCTAAAATTTAAAAACCGGCCGTTAGGGTGAGAAATCGGAGAAAAATCAAAGAATTGAAAAAATATCTGAACGGATTTGTATACCTTTTATGAGTGTGATTCTTTAAAGGGTATATGCTCTAATTGATTAGGGCTGTGCAGAAAACTGGAAAACCGATCAAACCGATCTGCCTGACTGAAAGTGCCCGAAATTTTGGGTTTTGGTCAGTTTTCAGGCTTGTCGGTGTGGTTTCGCTACCTGATTTTTGGGAAATCAGGTTACCACTTTGGTTTCGGGTTTAGAGTTATTTTGCTTGAAACCGAACCGATAAGCAACGATAAAGGTCACACACTGCAAACAGGAAAAATGGGATTGCAATTAAAAATATTTCTTCTAAGGTGCCCGGATGGATGGAATATAATAAATATAACATTTTTTTATGTGTAAGTTCGGCATGAAACATCCAACCCGACCTTCGGGCCGACCAAGAAGTCGTGCCGATCACAACCCGACCTTCGGGTCGAACAAGAAGTCGTGTCGGGTCGGGTAGACCCAACCCAACATTTTATATATATGGAAATAAGGTTAAAAAAACAGGGACGGGTTAGGTCTTTGCAATTTTATTGTTGAGCAACAAAAATTTTGACCCAACCCATTCACATCTTTGGTAGCTGTGTTTGCAAAAATCCTTTTGACTGTTTAAATCAGACCATTCAGATCTTTTTCTATTTTTTCCTTAATGTTCCAGCAACAGATCTTGAGATTGGATCAGTTTCAAGTCGGTTTCGAAGCATATTGGTTTGGTATCAGTTCGGGCAAACTAGAAACCGATACATATCGGTTCGGTTTTGATTTAGCCTTATAAACGACCCAACCCGACCCAACAACACCCCTAGTTCTAATGAGGGACAGATATTTGGACTGATGGCAAATGTGTCATGTGGCAACGCTTTAACTGTGTAAGATTAAAAAAAAAAAAAAAAATTAGTGGTGGGAGATCATTTTAAAAACAACGCCCGTTTTTGGATCATGTACTCTAACATGTGATCTAGAATTTTTTTTACAAAAACTTGTTTTTGTATGGTTAAAATTGTAGTCAAAGTTTGGGTACCGCCACAGATATTTTGGTATACTGATCTTTCTTCACTTTGACAATATTTTGAATGGTGGATGATATTTCTTCACTTTGACAATATTTTGAATGGTGGATATTCATCTGATCATACCCAATTTTTTGAGCGAAAACCTATATCCCTGGCCTCTTTATTTTTTCAAAATTTGCCTATTTATTCTTGCCTTACCCATTTTTTCAGAGAATTTCGACTTGGTGATTATGGGCCTGATGGTAGGCTCATGCACTCGAAATCTATTGGAATCAAGGTGTCAAAATGGGTATTGGTCCATGGAGGATCGATATGACTCAGCCGATACATATCAATCGATACCGATATTGATACGTATCGGCCTATTTAAAAAAAATAAACAAAAACAGAGGTATCGGTTGCAACCAATTCCGATACCGAGTTGAGATACCAATACGTATCGGGGCTAATACGGACCCGTATCAACTGATACCAATACCCATGGTTCAAAATTTCAGCCGGCCGAAATGTTTCGGTTTCGGTCCCCACCAAAACCGAAACTAAAACAGATAATTTCGGTAAATTTCGCCCCCCTTTGAATTTTTTTGCCGAAATTTCGGTTTCAATCCCTACCGAAACCGAAATGAAAACGGAAATTTTGATCCCTGTCAATACCAAGTTGAGATACCGAAACGTATCCGGGACGATACGTATTGGTTTGCGTATACGTGTGGTTATCGGCCAATTTTTTATTCCATAATTGAAATATTATTAATAAAAGAACAAATTTCCACCATCTGATTGAAAACTGTCTTAACCATATTTGATACCATAATTGGAAGATTAGATCGCAGCCCACGTGGCACTACTCCCAAAAATAGCAAGTCGTAATATTGAAGCTATGTACCCCTCATATAAATAGGTGCCGTAAATCATCATATCTCGTTTCTCTCTTAACAAAAAAACACTCTGTTGGACGACGTGTGATAGCAAGTAGCAACACGAACTTCTTTATTGTTTTTTATTTTCAGATCAAACGTAGTAACGTACTATTATCTCTCTCTCTTCTTGTTTTCAATTTTTTATTTTCTTTATTTTCTTTCTTTTCAGATCAAACGTTCTATTGTCTCTCTTTCTCTTCATGGTTTCAATTTTTTATTTTATTTATTTTCCAAATTAATTTGAAGCTTAGCCACATACTATTTAGGAATGCTTTGTTTCTTGTTATTTATTTATTTTCTTTAAATTTCACGCATGTAAAGATCATTGGAGAAAGAAGGAATGATGAACTTAGAAATTTTGCATCACAAGAAAGGTTTTCTTGTATGAATTTAATTCAGATAAGTTAAATCTTGGGGTTTTACCAGCCTTAAAGACGAGACTTTGATGTCATCTCCCACATTTTTTTTAATTTACGTGATTATTTTCTTACCATGCATTTATTTGGCCTTATTTCTTTGGCCTTTTATTATTCCCATATAATTATATATATATATATATTTTTAACCTTTATGCATGTAGATGCCTTTCTCAGGTCAATAAATGCATTTCTCACTATTTATTTTTTAGAACTTACGGTGAGAAAGGGTTTGCTGTGTAAGGGTTTGCTGTCTTTCCCACGTTATTTCTAACCTACCGTGAAAGGGTTTGCTGTGTAAGGGTTTAGGGTTTACACCTTAGTGGATGTCTTTCTTGATGGATTAGGGTTTACACCTTCGTAAAAGCTTCTAGTGGATTATTACAATTTTTGTTGTCAACGCTCGCTTTACACCTTATTTGATAATTAGCACATGTGCCTAAATCAATTCTAACCTCTCACGTGTATATTTGTAATTTTTATTTTATTTTTTTAGAAAAAAGTTTTATTTGTAATCTTATTTATACATTTTCTTGTCATAATATTGTAAGTCACGGTGAAGTAATGTAATCAATTTTGTGTGACAATTTGTATGTTCTATATTTCTATCTCTTTCATTTCTTTTTTATTTTATAATTTTAATAAATCTTGAATTTTAGATTCTAATGTTGAAAACTTGCCTTTTAAGGCTTTAACACAGTAGGAAAAATATATCTTTTATAAATCTTTGTAGGGTAGCTGTTAGAGCTATCGAAGGGTTGGGTTTTGTCAAACCGATACCCAACAATAATGGATCTCTTTCATACCCTTTGTATCAGGTGATCCAAATCTTGTGATTCAAATTAATCAACCCCATTTATTTCAATCTTTTAGAACATAAATCTTTGGTCCTCAAATAAGAGAGTACATGACATAGAGTTAGTTTTAAATCTAAATTCGAGACATACGGATTAGTCTTTCTTGATGAGATGTGAAGTGCACCTCATGAAAATTTATGCACCTCATGAAGTTACACAGATTCTTGTATTACTTTAACCAACATGATGGGTGAACACCCATTGTAGACTACCTCTATTTAAGACATTTGCGGCCAGCTTAGAGATTAAGAGAACATTTGATCTCATAACAGTTTTTTTTCATGTAGGTCGTGTGAAGTGCATCATGTCGAAAGATATGGTAAAGTTGTTGTGTAGCTTCGGTGGGGAATTTGTGCAATGGCAAGGGAAGAACTGCTACATCGGCGGTACAAGGCGGCTCATTTTGGTGGATCGAACGATCAGTTTTTCGGGCTTGTTATCGAAGATGGCCGATCTCTGCGGTTCCTTGCCAAGTGCCATCTGTATAAAGTTTGAGCTCTTTGATGAATACCATGAGTGTTGTCGGGTGACAATCGTATCGGACGATGATGTGTCCTACATGATGGAGAAGTTCGATAGTACACAGAAGATTCCGGTGTACCTCTTCACATCCAATCAATACTCCGAGGTGGCTCCTGCACCAACAATTGCTAGGTACAGAAAATAGACCACTTCATTCAACTGAGCTATATATGCAGCCGGGATTGTAGGCTTCCAAGTGGTGTTTTTTTGGCGTATTCTTTATTAAATATGTTTATTTTCTTATAAACTTTGTAAGCCATATGAATCCTTTTAGTAAAATTAATATTAGTTAATTAGTAAAAAATATAAGCTAAAGTTTCACTAACTGTTGGGTTAAATTAGCTAAATAAGTACTATTGCAAAAAGAAATTTATATAGGCTGATTCATTTATTATTTATACTAATAGGTGTCACCGGTATATACGTGAAGGATATTTTAATGGGAGCCATTAGTTGCACACGGGTTTTAAGCCCTTGCACCGCTTCAGAAAAATTAGGCATTGTGATATTTTTCAACATGACGATGCTACCCTCAGGGTTGCACCAGCACATATAAAAAGTTAAAATAAGTTGAAATCCCTAGAACACGCCTGGAGAAGAGGGAGACAAAGGGAACCAAGGTATAGAGAAATCGTTGGGTTCATTGGTCTTCTCCACAGTGACTATACAATGGATTCCGATGAAGATGGACGAGAAAACACATCTTCATGGAGATTCAAACAAGAGAAGGCTCACTGTACGATTCTTTAGGGTCCATGGAGTAAAATCTTCTCTGTGATTTATAAGAAATAAAACTCTCACAGATCTTTTATGCAATTTTTTCGTTTTCTTAGTGCTAATTGTGTTGTTGAGAATTAAAAATCCTTTGGTCTTAAATTTTTATCAGCATTTTTTCCCATAAAATTTCATTTTCTTATAGAATTAAAATCAAAATGAAGGAGGTTTGTATTTCAAGTAAGCACTTCATCTAGACAGAGATTGAAACAAGAAGGCCCTAAGCAGCTATTAGGTATCTAATAAATCTATACTGTAGTTCATCAAGCATCAAGCGTGAGACACACTGGTTGGAAGGTGGCATTTTCAAAAGAATGATACTTGAACCAGACGTTGAGATGAGAGGTTAAGTATTGATTTCGATGGTGTTGGTTGGTAGAGCATTTTAAGAGTTGTTGCTTGGACCGAGATAGGAACAAAACACCCAAAGAGATAAACCGGGGTTGAGAGAGACATAAAATTAAGGTGCAATTTGTTTTATAATTTTAGGTGCAATGACAAGAAGCATGCACAAATAACAAATTTTGGTTAATTTGGTGCAACTACTTAAAACGTGTGCAATTAATGGCTCCCTATCTTAATTAGGTAACTGATATTTGTAATAAGGTTTTTTTTAGACGATCAAGCTTCATGCATGCAAAAGTCATTGATTAATTTGAATCGGATGATGAAGATTATATTTCATCCTAATCTTTCACACAATAAATCTTGAGAGATCATAAGTCTATGGTCAGACGGTCAAATGTTGATTTAACGTGGCACATATTTGAAAAAGCTAATCATATTTGATGGTATGTCCATGATCACATCAATTTTTGGGATGAGTGCCACATGGAATCAAAATTTGACCGTTTGATAGTTAGCCGATAATCTTAAGATCCTTTGTTTGAAGGATTGGGACGGAAAAGAAATCTCGATCGTCTAAGCTAAAGCAGTCAATGGTTTTTGCATGAGCAAGGCTTAGTCGCGAAGAAAGTTTATCTGATGCAAAGATCGGCACCTTCCTAATTATTTTATTAATTTTTTGAAAAAATTGATTATAATGTTAGAGAGAATTTAGTATTTTTGTCTGTAGTCTCAATTCCCCTTCTCGCATTATAATAGCAAAAACAAAGTTATAACTCGAAAAAGGCATTGGTCAGGTCTACTTGGTCGAACCTGATTTCGTGCCCAACCATATTTTCAATCATTTTCTAAAATATTCTTTTTGTATGATTATATCCCAAAAAGTGACCTGTATACCTAAATCACCTCATTCTCGGCCGCATATTTAACGGTACCGATAATTTCAGTAGAAGCTTTTACAAGTGCAGCCAGGATTTCCCATAGTTAAAAACGGTTGACTTTTGTGAATCAATGGATGGAGATAGCTTTTCAGCCCAATCTTCTAAAGAATATTAGATATTAAGATCATGGCCTACCTATTAGACAATCAGACCATGACCTCGGTCACTTCTAAAGATATGTACCACGTGGATTCAACATTTAATGGTGGATAACCCTAGTTGGGAATGCAAATTCTTCGATTGTAAATACTATACCTCATATTTAATACCAACCCATATATATCAGGGGGAACTGGTATTTACAACTGAAGATTTCGTTTTCATAACTAGGGTTTTCATAAGTAAAAACTGTTGACAGCCTTGAATTAGACAATGTATATTATATTTCAGCCCAATCTTCTATCCAACTGATCTTCAAATCATAACTCACATATAAGACGGTCAGATACTGATTCTACATGGCCCACATCCATAAAAGTGACCTGAGAACCCCTTCAATCATTTTATGCCATGATCACAATCATTTTTGGAACTTTGTTACACCTGCAATCCGCATCTCAGTGTCCGATTGGAGAAAATTGTATTTGCATAGACTGAATCTTCAGTGGCAAATACCCTTACCCTTATATGATTGATACTGCAGATAGGGAGCTAAAACTTGAATCCGAGATTTGTACCCTGGAACATGGTTAAAAAGAAAGTTCATGATGTGAAGATCTTTGAGGGTAAAAATTGGCACAAAACACTATCTCTATCGTACAGTCAAAAGCCATTTTCTGATTCAATGGTTGACTTTAACCATTCAGATCTTAGAGATTATGTTTCGTGCCAATTTTTTGTCACAATGATCTTTACATTATGGTCTCAAATCAGACAACTCAAATGGTGTTCCACATGGCACATATCCAAAAAATAACAAAGTATTTATTTTCAACCATATGTGTCAGGACGACACAAATCTCGTGTACAAGTTTTAGTTCCCTTGTTAATATCTATAAATCATAGCCTTCAAATCAAACGGCTTAAATGGTGTTTTCACATAGCAGAGGTTATCAAACTTGGAAGTCTCTCTTTTAGATTCGGTGCAAGGGCCAACTTTTCTGGTGCAAGTAATAGCTCCCTATTGTTGGGGTACCATTATTTACTCAACACCTCATCTCCTCTAGCCATAATGCGTTAATGGATTTGAATTAGAAGCTGGAGACCTTTTTTCATCCCAATCTATCACATGATGGATCTAGGGTAGCGACCATCCCGAAAAAGTGACTCTAAAATAACCTTTGAGCATTATGAATCTCATATAATTTAATGATCACTTTTTGAGATGAGTGTTACGTAGAATGAAGAACTAACCATCACAAATTGGTCAATGCATTCTGATTGGAGGATATGGGGTGAGGTTGTAGTTTTAAGTTCTGTAACTAATGGTACCCTTTTTTCAAGCATATCGGAAGATAGTTGAACGGTTGAACCAATCTTTCAGGCCATTTATAAGTGCCGGTTTTGCAATCGTGATTCTGTCCTTGCATTAACACCATTGATTGATTTGAAATAGACCATAGAGATTGTTTTTAGTCCGATCATTCTCACATAGATCTTGAGACGTCACACGGTCAGATGTTGATTCCATGTGACACATATCCCCAAAGTGACCGCGATCATGGCGTACTTCAGGTTTGGGGATCTGTTCCATGTGAAATCAAAATTTGACCTTATGATAGGTGGGCCATGGTCTCGAGATATATTGTGTGATCGATTTGTACGAAAAATGATCTCCCATCTGACTCAAAGCAGTCTTATTGTTTTAACGAGTAGAACACCATTATACTAACTGGCCAACTCACCCTCCATTCACATCGCACGTGCTACTGCAACTGGTGGAATTAAAACGCAAGAGGGGGGTGTTTCAGGTATCTTAAAATCGTTAACTAACTTTTAAATCACTCGGTCTATTTCTTTTCGTCTTCACCAAGAAACCAAGAAAACTCCCGTTCAGAATTTTCGTTACAGAGGTATTCTATCTCATTACCTTTCAATTCTCGAAAAAATTAGTTTGACTTAAAGTATAAAGCAAAAGGTGGAAGTAAACCCAAAACGAAATCCAGTTAGATTATAGTTTTGCTGGAAGATAGTTATGAAATCCAGTTAGTTAGCCCTCTTAACTTTGAATTTTTTATCATCTGATTAAGTTAGAACAATATGTATTTGCAGGAAGATGATCATGGGTCGGAAAATCTTAAGATTGGAGTATGGAGCAAAGTATTTACCAAAACCATTATCATCTACTGGTCTGGGGGGAGATTCGCATTTCGCGTGTGCTGAACGGAACGCCATTGGGGTCGCTGATGGTGTCGGTGGGTGGAAGAATAAGGGAATTGACTCTGGAATTTATGCTCGCGAACTAATGCTCAATTCTTTACGAGCAATCGGTGAGGAACCAAAAGGAAGTTGGGTGGATCTACGAAGAGTTTTAAAGAAAGCCCACAGTAACACCAAATCCAGAGGAGGGTCGACAGCTTGCATCTTTACACTCAGAGGCGATTGGGTACAGTTGTTTATCCATGCTTATTTACTTTTGGTTGTTTCCTTTTGAATCTTATATTTATTAATAAATATATAAGAAAATCTTATATTAATTACTTAGTATTGACTGGTTGCAGAGTATCGAAGGCATCAATGTAGGTGACAGCGGATTAATGGTGGTTAGAAAGACAAGAGTTGTGTTCAGATCTCCTGTGCAGCAGCACTCATTTAACTACCCCTATCAACTTGGGAGTAGCCGGACATGCGACTCACCCGCTAGTGCACAGGTAAGTTCGAACAATATGTATATATATATATATATATATATATATATATATATATATATATATATATATATATATTTAAAAGGAAGCGCTCTTATTTTAATTTTTGATTAATTTGGATTTCAATATACACAGGTGTTTCGATTTGCTGTGATGGAGGGTGATGTAGTGGTGGCGGGAACAGATGGCCTCTTCGATAACTTACATGATTATGAGATCGCTGCTGTTGTTACCAAGGCTATGAAAGAATATTTGAGCCCTCAGAACGTGGCTTCCAAGTTGGTTGAGTTTGCAGATATGAAGTCACGTGATCCAAAGTGCCTAACTCCATTCTCCAAAAATGCTCAAAAATCCGGAATCCAACATCAAGGCGGCAAACCTGATGACATCACAGTCATTGTTTCATTCATCAGCAGTTGAAAGGTATATAAACAACTTCATTTCTTTTTTCCCTAATCTATATATTTCAATCAGAAGAGGCAAATCTCTCCAACATTGTTACAAATATCAGGGCCTCGGACATATGTGGAGTGGTGTCTCTATCAATCTAGGACCAATCAATTCATGAACCTCTTGTCCTATCCTGTTATTCTACTCACCTACTCTTCCAACTTACCGACCTCTTTTCTTTTCCCCCCTCATATCAAACATTTTCCTATTCAAAAGTAATAAAAAATAAAAAACTTTTATTTTTTGCATGTTCATGTTATGTTTGCATTTAGCTTGTCATCCTTCAGTGGTTGTAGAATTTTTAACATCTTAGGTTCATTTGCATTATCTTCTTCTATGGTCCTAGTTAGGTTGTTGAGTCTCTCTCTCTCTTTTAAAAAAATTATATATAAAAAAAATCCAAAAAAAATCATAAAATTCTAAAATCCATAAAAAATTAGTAATTAAAAAAAAAAAAACAGAAAAAAGAAAAACCCAAAAAAATAAAAATAAATAAATAACAAAAAAATCTTAAAACCCCAACATTTTGGGTGAACTGATTAAAAATAAAGGTGGCTGAATGAAAATTATCAATGTAATCTAAGCAAACTAGGAGGAATTATTTTAAAAAAAGGTGGCTGGTTGAAAATTATCAATGTAACCTAAGCAAATTAGGAGGAATTAGGTGTGATTCTTTTGAATTTTTCTGACTGCATGCTCAAGCCCAATGGGCCACTTGATCGAAATTCTTCGCGAACCAACAGATGTATACTCAATGTTGTGGCATAAACCAAAATCTGAACGTTGAAGGACATAGCTCCACCTCCATAGCATCCGTCAAAAATACTTGCTAAATAAGGCTTGCCCATATATGACCTGCTCGGTCGATCAACTTTTCCAACCTCTTACTCGGGCCCAAAGATTTTCACTTCAATCTAACCTCTCAGTGTCTCGAGGAATAAGCTTCAATCATTGAGTATCACAAGGGATACCTCCGCAACTTAGAGCTGTCACGTGACATTATGAAAACTCGTGTGCGTTTCAACCGTGTTAAGTGCGCCTTTTGGAAACCCCAACACTAGCCATAGAAGCGGGGAGTGATAAAAATAGGTGTGTACTCCCAAAGGTGGAAACTATAACCAAAAACATCATAAGAACCTGAAGGACATACACATGGCGGAGGAATACTCAAATATGGCATCACTGCACACACAAAATACTCGTGATAATGAAGTTGACCCCGGCGTGAGAGGAAGGCTTGAAGTGTTGTCTTGAAAGCTTTAACCACCATTTCACCCTTAATTTCTTTTTCGGTCAATTGATCGATTGAGTCTCACTTGTGTACAAACCAAACCTTGGCAAATGTCCCAAACGTGATGTGAACCTCATTCCATTTCCACCCTTCAATCAAAGATTCAACTTATGCCTTAAAATTGAATATACATCTCGAAGATCAACAAGAACTAGATCAAGGGTCTTGAAGGTGAGATAATGTGACAACATGTTCATTTGGCTCACCGTATTTCTTTTAATGTGAATAGATTCAAGTCGAAGACTCGCCTTTATGTTGAGGCTTAATCATCAGCCCGTGCCAGTGCCCTCTTTCTCATGCGTCAGATAAAAATAAAGACAACACAAAAAAAAATAAATAATAAATAAAAATCTGTATGTAGAATTGCAACATCATATATTTGGTCTATGCCACTTCAGTCTCACAATGCATGGGAATTTCTTTAAGCAGTAGTCTCCCTCTTCATACCCATTTTGGTCTTTTCTTTCATTCCATCGCGTCTAAACCTCTTCTCTCTTGTCCCACTATCATACCTAAACTCCCCATGCCCTCCTTCTCATGTGAAAGAAAAAAAGTAAAGATAACTCAAAAGAAAATAATCTGTACTTAGAATTGCAACATCATGTATTTGGTCTATGTCACTTCAGTCTCACAATGCATGGGAATTTCTTTAACCAGTAGTCTCCCTCTTCATACCCATTGTCGTCTTTTCTTTCGCTCCATTACATCTAAACCTCTTCTCTCTTGTCCCACTATTATACCTAACCAACCCCCCCCCAACCCCTTCTATCCCTTCTACGCACTTAAGCATTTGAGACGTCGTCAACAAGTTGACTTCGAAAAGACATCAAATGAGCAATTCAGGTACGCTAGCTCTAACTCTTAATTAGTTTGTTTCCTTAATTGCTTTGCTTTTACTTATGTAAAAAAATTGCATGGTTTCAAAACCCGATCGCTTTTCCCCTATGATTTCCATTCGAGACGAAATACATGGAGTGCAAATTTAGTGACATGATACACCTCTATGTTCCATTTAGAAGAACTCTTCTGCATTGTCCCTACACCTTTGATGTTTGGTCCACGATGTTTTAACCTCTTCGGCATTCATTGGAAAATCCAGAGATGCCACCTCTGGAGATCCACCCTTTTCAAGAAACATGGGAAGGCGCTCTGGTTTTTCATCCCCTTTTGCTCTCCTCTGGCTTATTTGGAAAGAACGGAACAACTGCATTTTGATGTGGAGCAGGGATTCCAACAGCAAGCTGAAGCCTTTGTTTCTTACCATCTGTTTTGACAAGCCTAAGGTGTTCGACGTTATCAGAGAAGCTTGGGCCGAGCATGAAGTAACGGATGGCGGGTCAGAGATTCGTGAACAAACTCAGAAAAAGTGTCCATGGTTTCAAGATCACCCTAGCAAAGGTGGAATTTATTAGAAGGTTGAAACTTACGATTTTGGAGGTGGTCATCAGTGAGCACTTTATCGAAAGCCACCAGCCACAAGAAAATTTGACTGCGAGCAGAAACCTGCCCTTCAGAGCCAAGTCCATTCCAAGGAATAACGAAGAAGTTAATTTTCATGTAGAATCTGCTGACCTTGAACTCCCCGTCAATGGCCACCGCCAAAATGAGCCGATCAAGCCTATTGTCACGGGTAGAGATTCCCTCAAGTAACATTAGGTGTTTGGACACTTGAGCAATTTCGGCGTCTTATAATCTCCTATTAGCAGTCAGATTCCAATTAGGGAGACCGTTATCATCTCGATTCGCCACCTCAACCACATAAGCATTTCTACTTAGCATAAGGGAGAACAAAGCTTGGAATCTATCATTCAACAAACCTCCTGACATCCACGTCAAACTAGATAGATGTGTCTCTGTCATTGCCAATGATAATGTGAGTAGCCTTGAGGAAATTGTGACGGGATTTGGAAACATGAGACTAGAAGCCCGATCAACTGGAATTTGATTCTGGTTTGATCATCCATCTGTTGCCCTCGGTATCATATTTTTGGGTGAGGATTTGGTGCCATAGACCATCCTTTCCTTACCAATACACAACCAACATTTTGTAATCAGACCTTCATTGACATCTTTAAGGTTGAGGATACCGGCGCCCCCCATGTCTTTGGGTCTGAAGAGTTGCTTCCAACTACTAGATGCATCTTCTCAGAGTCACCTTCCCCTGCCAAAGAAACATGGTTGAATTTGTTCAAGTCTATGCCTAACCCAAACAGGACAGGCAAACATGGACATGAAATCCAATGGGAGAGAGGAAAGCAACGAGTTGACCAGAGTAGTTTTCCCTACGTACGAGAGGAGACAACCCTTCCAGCCTGCAAGCTTTCTTCCGACTTTCTCAATAAATCCCAAAGCTCTTTCTGAAGCATGCCAAGACCCACCAGAATTTCAAGATATAAGAAAGGAATCTGACCCCATTTGGACCCGAATTCATGACGGCTTCTCCAAGGGTAGTAGTGTCCATAGCACAGATCCCAAGAGGTGGGATTTATCGTAGTTGTCACACAATTCCGAAACTGCTTTGAAACACTTAAGAGTAAGCTTCACATTTCAAAGTTCTGATTGGTGAAGATAAGAACATTGTCTGTGAATTGTAAAGGACACACCGTAATTCCTCCCCTTTTCAGAGTGAAGCCAGAAATCAAATTGAGAGGATGCCACCTTAGTAATGAGCTGGTTGAGCCCTTCCGCGACACAAAGGAAAAAGGAAGGCGAAGATAGGCACCCTTGGATCCATTTAATCTACTTCAGCTCCATTCCCATTTTGCTCATTAGGTAGAATAGAAAATCTTAATCCACGTACTCATATGCTTTTTCAAAATCCACCTGCAAAATAAAACTCGGTTCCTTCTTATTAAGAAGACTCAAGGATTTACGTTGTTCGGCTCTATACGCCTACGTCCACGACAAAGAGGATAAAGAGATGGATAATATCTCTTTTCCCTACCCAACTGTATTTATATCATTTAGTGTTACATAATCAACTTATTGTTACAACAGATAATTTTTTATAAAACAATAGATAACATTTGAGAGTTATCAAGTTGGCCAATCCGGTGGAGACCGAACCGAGGTTGTTGCTTCTGTTCTAGACTTATTGAGTCACCACTGTGGAGGATGCTGGAGGAGGCACTACTAAGGTTGGACAAAGCCACCTCCGTCGGACATAAGTAAGCACCCCCTTTTGTTGTTGAGAAACTAGAAGATCCCAAGTGCCAAGGGAGAGGAGGGGCAGGGGTAGGAGTATGACGATCCTCATTAAAGTAGGGAACATCGTAAAAAAGGTGACATCCTCAAGACGGGTTTGTGAGGTTGAGTTAGGCATGTTGGATACATTACATGGAATCAATCATTCTTTCTCCCCATGTCACCTTGTCCATGTGATTTGGCTCAATCTTGCCAACACGTGCGGGGGCATGTTGGATTTGTCTCACATCGGTTGTGGGTTGGCTCATCTTGGGCTCTTATATTTTGGGCACTCCTCACATTACAAGCCTAGTTTGTGAGGTTGAGTTAGGCCCATGGAATTCTATACTTTTCACCCTGGAGTTGAGCAATGTGTGACGGGGCCAATACTCGAGCTTGCGGCATGGTGCGTGTGGCACGACATGTGGTGCCAGGAGGGCACGCGACATGGGGCCAAGTAGGCCTGGCGACGTGATCGCGTTGCGAGGACGCGACATGGTCGCATGGGGGTGAGACGCGGAGCGTCACGGTCGCGACATAGCCAAGGTGGGCTAGCGATGCATGAGGCGTTGCGGTATGTCAAACCAAGGGGTTTGAGGTTCTCCTGCCATTCTGGCTACATGACTGTTTTACCCTTATATAGGGGAAGGGAGCTAGAGAGCTATTCCCCCGCACACGGGGCCTTGCGTTGCCAGAGGGGGCGCAAGTGTCTCCTAGGCCTGAAAGGGTGGGCCTAGGACGTCGACGCAGCGATGCCGTGTGGAACCCGAGGGAGGTTGAAGTATGGCTCCGGACTACGCGTCGCGGTGCATACGGCTGGGCAACCTCGCGTGAGAACACCAAGGCGCTGCGTGGGACTCAGTTGAGCACGACAGCATGTGGGCTAAGGATGAACGTGTGCTAGTAATTCGGAATGCACACGAAGGCAAGCTGCGTGGGACTCAGTTGGGCACGCGAGCGCGAGCGAGGTACTAGTGCAGTGCACAGGGTGAAGCTTGAGCAGGCCAAGTTTAGCATGGTGGTGCAGATTGGCTTGTCGTAAGGGACACGATGAGCTAAATGGTAGGCCGTGAAACAGAGGCAACCATGTTGGGAGGAGTTCCGCCCTCAGTGGTGGTATCGAGTTGATGTGCGAGATGGGTTGGATTGCCTTGATGGCAGCGGCCGTGGTTGAAAGCGCGTCGAAGGACGCCCCTGCGACAGTTGGTATCAGAAGTAGGCTGACCTAGCGAAGCGTGCGTTAGGTACCGCACGAGACTGAGGTTACGGAAGTGCGACCCGTGACAAATGGCTTCAGTAATCTCGTCAACATCGAATGGTTTCTCCAGATCATATCAATCCTCGTCAAGAATTTGGGTGAATTGCAGAACATCCAGCTACGGATGAACCCACCTGTGGCAATGGAATCTGCTCGAAAAGTGCTCCACAAAAAACAGCTACGGACGAAGCCACCAGTCTCTATGGAATCTGCTAGAAAAGTGGTCACCAAAATGTTTGCAATGTCTTGCTAGTCAACGTATTAACTTCTTTCCTAGTCGACGCTACCAATATAGGTCTGACGATGTTGCAGTTTGGATTTTGAAATACCGAGTGTTAGGATCCCAGCATTTGACCCAAATATCCCTTGCCTCCAATATCTTTCTTCTGTCAGTAAGATGGCACTGAGATCATCCTTGAGCTTCGACCTCTCCTCTCGGTCTTCCAAAGAGAGTTAGCTGCTCATCTTCCTTCTTCCAATCTAAGGATCCAATTTTGTTGAGAAGGTCGCTCTTGAAGCTAAAATGTTACCATACGCATCTCTATTTCATTTAGAAAGAACCTTTTTGACATTTTTGAGTTTGTTGATTAATCTCTGACCCACCCATTCGTTACTTACATGCTCGGTCCAAGCTTCTTCGATAATGTCGAACACTTCAGGCTTTTCAAATTAGATGGTAAGAAATCTAAAGGGTTTCAGCACGTTTTGGAATCCCCGCTTGACCTCAAAATAGGGCAGTGGTCCAAAGTTGGCCTCGCGAGAATCAGGACCACTTTACAATTAGATGGTAGGTTTGAAGAGGTCTTGTCAAATACGATTAATGCGGGTTGGATGAAATGGAGGCATGCAAGCAAAGTATTGTGCGACTTAAGAGTTCCACTTAAATGGAAGGGACGTTTTATGAGACAATGATTAGACCAGCCATATTATATGGTGGAGAATGTTTGGGTACGGAAAAAGACAAGAAAATAGAATACATATGGCCGAGATTGTATGTTGAGATGGATATGTGGAGTAACAAGTAGGGATCTAAATAGGCTGGGCATGAGCCCGACTCGAAATCGGTCGGGTATGGGCTGGGGTAGGTAGGCTCGAATGAAAAATAGGCCAGACCCGATTGGTAATCGGGTTGGGTATGAGCTAGTTCCAAAACCCTGATTAGTAATTGACCCGTTTAAGCACAGTCCGAACTCGGCCCAGCCTGGTCATTTGGAACAAACACTACATAAATGATATAGAAATTGTGGGACAGCCTATGGCCAGCCAGGCCTGGGCCGAAATGCGCTAGGCATATGTTGAGGTAGGTAGGCCCTACGTGATTAGTAATAGGGCCAGGTATGGGCTAGTTCCAAAAGCCCGAGTAAAAATCGGCCCGTTTTAAGGCCTAACCCGAACTGGGCCCATTGAGATTCCTAGTAACAAGAAAGGATAAAATTTGGAATAGGTACATAAAAGTAAATTTGAAAGTGGTGCCTATAAAAGAAAGAATTACAGAATGTCACTTGACGTAGCATGGACATTTTCATTGGAGGTCAAAAGTTGGCCCTGTACAAATGGTTGAGAAGCTATGAGCGTAAGGAAGTAGGAGAAGACGAAGACCAGCGAAGACCTAGTAATAAGACGAAACATGACAGATTGCGAAGTCACAGGGAACTTGATTAGAAGCTAGTGGAGAAGTAGGATTTGCAAAGCTGACCCTAAATAGATGGGATAATGTTGTGATGATGATAATGAAATGTTTCCTCGAAAGTGGCAATTGTCTCCTCATAGTTGTCTCGTAACTCGAAATTAGGTGATGACTGACATATGCCCATCACCCTTGCCCCATACTTTTCATGACAAGAAGTATTGAAACAATGATTCGCTTTAAATTCAATAATTAACATCTTAAATTTTACTATATAAAATGTTGTTAGCAGAAGATTGATCTTAAGTAACTGGTCCACTATTCTAAAGTAGGAAAAGGAGTTGATCAAATCAATACCTATTTGGATTTGATTTCCATGATTTCCCTTATAATATTCTGCTCTGTGGAACCCCTCGGGATGATTGGTAGTACTACATTTCATATGGATGAACTCACAGATTGTAAATTTAGGTTTTCCTTTGTTTATCGAACTTGATATTGACTACCAAATTTTCAGATTCCATTAGTCTTGAGAATGAGAAAGGAGATAATGTAAAAAAAAAAAAAAAAGAGTATGAATGACGCTAAGATCCTATTATTTACCAAATTTTGATCTTTATAATAAATTTCTCCTTGTAGCGTTGATATTCTAAAGAAAATTTTGATTCCTAAGGTTAAGTCTGCTAGTCAACAAGTGGATCCTAGGAATGAAAACCTATTCCAAACCAATGTATGAGAGGAATTGTTTAAAACCAAAAGGTTGACCGAGAAGAAACTAAACATAGACGGTTTGGAGAAAATGGAGTTGTTAAAAGGACGTCTAGAGACGATGACGAGAAAATTGGGCACCAGATTAATCCAATTGATAGTGGAATAGGAAATCTCTTTGAGCTGCGTGAAGAAACATAGAACATGGTATCCCATAAGAGGAAATTTTCTATTCTTGTAGAGAAAAGTCAGCAGATTAATGAGGTATTGAATTTTCATGGTGGGGTTCCATCCAATGTGGTGCATAATATTGAGAATTCTAGTAAGTTCCCTATCTATATTGATCCGAATGAGGAAACTCCTAAATTATGTATCAATTTAAAATGAAGTTTTTATTATTAAAAGTGGGGATGAAGAATATATAAGGTTCAATTGCAAATGTTGATGTAGTTGCTATAGAAGGAAATTATCCTCTAGAATTGAAATTGCCTAATTCAAAGTAAATGGAGGGAAGCAACAGGGTTGAATGAGTAAACCTAGGAAAAAAGATATTTAGTTGAATTTATATACTCATTCGAAATTAAATTCCAGCAAGAAGTTAAAAACCTCTAGAATGTTGTTCTTATTGACATTGCATACTGAAATATTCATGACCTTATTCATAAAAATAAATGAGTGGCAGGGGATCATCTTATTTGAGGAAAAGCTGTTGATATTTTTTATGTTTGTGAATCAAAGGTAATTGAAACCCAAGCTAAGAAAATTAAAAGATTTCTTTTAAAAAAAATGGGTAGTGTGTTGATAATTATAGTCCCGACTCTTATGAGAACTTTATGTTGCATGAAATTGGAGCTCTTTATAGAAATAATAAGTTTCTTAGAAGGTTATTTGATATGGTTGAGTTCAAGCAAACTGTTGTGTATGCCTCAAATATCACCATTTATTGAACTTGGCTATGGAATGCCCTAATAAATAAGCCAACAATATTAGGAATATGTGGGCGGTTATGGAAGAGGAAGGCCAGTGAAACCTAGAGGGAAGCAATGAGAAGGGACATGAAAGATTGCAATGTCACACAAAGATTGGTGCTAATCAAAGACGAGTGGAGAATTTGGGACTTGCAAAGCTGACCCCAAAGGGATAAGCTGACCCCAAATAAGTGGTGGGACTAAAAGGGAGACAAAATACCTTTAAAGAAAAATGGGTGCCCAAGAAGTTTGAAAGTATGAAGGGCTACATAAAAGGATACTTGGTTGTAGAATCCAAAGGTTCTAAAATCAATTTTCAAGAAAAAAGTATTGTAGGGAATGACAAAGAACAAGAAATATAAAACATCTTAGCAGATATAAGCTCGCCAAAGGACAAGCTAAGAAATGCGAGTAAGGTAAGTATAAAGCTAAGACAATCTATACAGTAGGTTGGGAAGGAAGGAAGGAAAAACAACCTACAAAATCGCAAAGATTGAAGACAAGAAAAATGGGGATCTTAACAGAGGGAAATGTATTAAAGATGAATATCAGATAAAGAATAGCTGACAAAAATACTTTAAAGATCTATTGAACATGATGTATATAAGGGAGAAGAGGAACCAAATCAAAGGATGATAAATGAAATACAAAAATATGAAGTAAAACCATTCTCAATAAAGTTGCAGAAGAGTAGCATTAGGACCTGATGGAATACTTGTAGAATTTGAAATGTGATGACAGAAAATGGATGGAATTGGTTAACTAAATTGTTCACTAAGATACAGTAAATGGATAAATACCTGAAGGATGGAGGAAAAGTAGTGTGTTCCCTATTTCTAAGAGCAAAGGAGATATCCAAAACCTTGATAACTATCGAGGCACCAAACTTATGAGCCAGACTAATGAACTATGGGTGAGAGGAATATAACGACGGCTAAGACAAGAATCAAGTGTATTCAGATAACTAGTTTGGATTTAGACCAGGAAGATCAATAATGGAATCCATCTCCTATTGAGGCAACTTGTTGAGAAGTTATAAGAGAGAGGGAAAATTTTGGATAAGTTTTTATTGATTTGGAAAAGGTATATAATGAATGCCGGAGTAGATTTTTGGTAGACTGTGTGGAAAAAATCCATTCTGAACATATTGAAATTATCCAAGACATGGCATGGAAAGGCAATAACTTGTGTAAGAACCATGTATGGAAAGGCGAGTGAATTCCTTGTCAAAGCTGGCCTGTATCAAGGATCTACCATGATCCCTTATTGGCTTGATCATGGATGCTTTAACAAGATATGTTAACCATATATATAAAGAGGATATTCTATGGTGCATGTTATTTGTGGATTATGTAGATAGCCCCAAAAAGGACCAAATAATTTTGAAGACCAGCCTGAGAGTTAAGAAGTTTAAATTATTTTGAAAATGATGATTCAAAATAACTTTTGGAGGTGGGAAATTATGCACTTATTTTGGGGAAGAAAAGGAAATTGAAGGGAACATGTAGCTTGTGAAATCTATGACTGTCTAACTATCTAATGCATGCCCCTTGACTAAATAGATAACTACTTATTTGAAAGTGGGGAAAAAGGGGAATCAAAGAATGCTTTGAGGATTTTCTCTCAAAAATATCACATGTCCGATTTGAAAAATCATGCAATTTTCAGAAGTATTGAAGTAGCAAGCGAAGGAAGTGAGTTTACTTTGACATACTTATGACATTTTAAACTTGTAGTTGAGATAATTCAACACTTATATAGTCAATACTCATAGATGCACTAACAATTCCTACTTTGGAAAAAATGTAGCTGTGAACCTACACTTCGATTCATCCAAATGTTATAGTACCGATTTGCTAAAGAATATCAAGAATAAAGTCCCATCTTACCTAGTCATAAGCTTTCCAGTGTCTTGTGCCCTTTCACGAAAATTTAGATTGATAATGAGGTGAATGAATTTGGCAAGTAGAGTTTAAATAGTGAAATCTAGGCCAACATGGCACTAGATGGTTTTCTATTTTAACTAAAGCCTCCTCCAAGCTATCATGTTCAATAAATTTGCACTCCATATCTTTTGTCTTCACTCTACTAATTTTTAAAATTCAAGATTCTTTTAAAACAAACTAATTGAACTTTATTTTCTAAAATCACAATTCTAAAGAACTTTAAAAAATTTTCACTTCAAATTCCTAGATTTTGAAAATACAAATGGTTAAATTTTATTACATGAAACTTTATAGAAATTCAAAGGCATGTACATCTCATATTATACTTATTTTGTAATTCTTTTGAAATCCAAAGGCTTGCACATCTCATATTATACTTATTTTTCGTAACTCCTTTTAACCTTTTTTTCGAAGTCACTTCAGGGTTACAATTGTGACTATCGTTTTTGTATAAAAGACCTAGATACTTTTAATTTGCATGATGATCTTTTACTATATTTGTACAACTCATTAAATTATTAAGTCAAAATTCTGAACAATTGTAACCCAACGTTTTTAACTCTGCCATTGCCGGTCCCAAGCCCGGATGAGAAAGGAGGAGGGAGAGCATTAGGTTGACAGCTGACTATAAATGAACTCTGGTAAATTTCTAGACATGTCCTGTTATATAAAACAAGTGGAGAAATAGGACTCGAAAAGCGGACACTATATTTTTGTACTTTCACATCCATTGCATATTTGCTTGTTGCATTTTCAGTTCGTATTGAAAGGGTTTACTACTTAGATCTTATTTTATTTCAAACATTCATCATTCTGAATGATACCTTTCCTTACCCTTTTACTTATATAACAAGTGCTTGTTTAGCCATAACCAGATCTATACCTGTGATACCATTTAGTTTAATTTGAACCCAAAATTCACAAGTTAAGAAATATTCCTGGTGGGTCCTTCTTCAGATCAGTCAATGCATCTAATGTTTTGGTAGTTGGATTGTTGTCCGATTGAGCAAGGCGGATTAGGGATAAGACATATGAAGGACTGTAATACTGTGGCTTGGCTAAGTAATTTTGGTCCATTGCGTAACTAGATTCCTCACTTTTGGCTTGTTGGATCCAAAACAACTATGTATATCAAACTCCAGTTGGAGCTGTTGTTCTCCCAATTCTTCTTGGGAGTAGAGAAGCATTCTGAACACCAGAGAATATATCATTAGAGACGGCTGCAAAATTGATTTTTGGAGGGAATCGTGGATGGAAAGTGACCCCTTCTCCCCAGATTGGTCGTCAACTTTCTCTCCAATTGGGAATTGAATTCAACACCATTGTCACTGATCTGATTGAGGATTATGAATACTATTTTGCTTGATTTGGAATAGAAATAAAAAGACTATTATAGAGATTTAGGTGGTTGACTATATTAGTGGATATGGAGTTTCAATCTGTCAAGTTTCTAAGGTTTTTTGCTAGGAATCTTCTTGAAACATAAAACGGTGTATTAAAATTGCATGCTCAATATCCCTTCATCATGCAGAGATTGCAGTCAGATCAGAAGAATCAACCAACACTCAGTTCAGAAGCTCCTACAGTTTTCTATTTTCTAGGTAATCTGACACAAATGGGACACTCGAATTTTTGAAGGTTGAGAGAGGTCGGTTATATTTCTTGTTGGGGAGATTAAGAAGCATCTTCTCTCCTGGGTCCTGCTAGCCAGAGTGTGCAGTGATTGGTCATCGCAGCAGGCAGAGGACGCATGGGACGTTCCTGATTTGGAGTGGCTCAGTTTGCTTCTTCCTGGTTGGGTTTCATTTGTTGTCAGCTTTCATCAAAAGGGTGATGGCCATGCCAAAGCTCCCCATTTAGTTGGCTGCCATGTCTTTCTTTTTCCTCTTTTGTTCTCTCTTTTTCCCTGTTTTTGTTTTCTTTCTCCCTCAGCATCTTTCATAATGTAATTCTGCTGTACTTTAATTCTCGAATGAAATTACAACTTCGCCAATTTATTAAAAAACAGTAAGTGATCCTGTTAGCATCTTACAATAATGTGATCCGGTTGTCTTTTTTTCCCTATTTTTAGCAATTGATAAATTTCTGCTTTTATTTTCATAAATAAAAACATTACTACGAATGTTCAGTGAAATTTGATGTCTTCCTTCACATAATCATGCTGTTTTGTATTCAGGAGATGCCATCATCTGACAATTAACTTATAAGATTGTCTGAATTCTTTCTTAATTTTCATGGCAGATAGTTCAAGCTTTTACTGAATTTTACTCTTAGCAAATTTCAAGCTATTAAAAGCTGTGTTATTCTTTTCTTTTGATCAGCTTTTTTTTTAATTAGAAACTTGTTTTTATCGTAACTTTTTCTTGAGGACTGCTGATAATCCTGTTCTTTTTTAACTTTTCCTGCTTGATTTCATATATAATTCTAACTCCCCCTCCTGTTTTGGCAATTGCAGGAATAAAGATTTTTGAACCCACTGAACCAAGTTTGAGGTGTGGAAAGAAACATTAAAGTTTTTATCATTGCAAGACCTATTCTCTGCATCTCTAGGCACAGAAGTGACATCATTCGAGTTACAAGAAAAAATTAGATGGCCAAAGGTGGCCACATCTAGTTCTTTTGTGCATGACGTGTATTGAACAGCTTCAATTATTACTGGAAGATTGTCATAAAGTAGAAGACTCAGGGTTTGTGTCAAATACTCTCGAGCCAAAGGATCTTTGTTCATACTTTATGTGTTTCTTTAAGGCAATTGGCCAATGAGGATGAAAAGGCATTCATGAAATTGCTACCAAATTTGAGTCTAGGCTTTTCCGTGAGGTGTTATATTTCCTTCTGTCACCTGAACTGCCATTCATTATTGCAAACCAACATGGATAGTTATTACTATTATTACTATTGTTGTTAATGTCGTTATTATTATGTTATTAGTGTCGCGGTTTAAACTGTTAACAATATTTGATTTTTCCAAATTTCCATCCTTTGCAGGGTTTACCAAAACATGACTCTAGTACATATAAAAAAAAACCATGACTCTAGTCTATATGGGCATTTTTTTCGTTTGGTTTGCATTAACGGTGCTAGTTTTTTATTTCGATTATCCTAGCTCGTGTGGGATGCAATTCTTTTTTTACTTTGGGTGGCATCCCAATATGTCTTTAGAGCCTAGATGTGGCTTGTATATGTCAATGTGTAGGACATTACACTTCAAATTATTGTATCAGGCAGGTTCCCATTCTGAAGTATGGGTAATGGATAATGTGCCAATTTTGGTTGGAGAAAATAATTGAGACACAAAAATGGTCCTTCTGCTAAATTTATCATCATTTTACTATCCTGATTTAATTTGGTCATGGGTAGTAGTCCTAGTGAACAGAAAATTTTCGACCAATTCAACTGGCTGATTGCTTCTAAGGGCACTAGATAGGAAAATGAATCATCATGAAATTTTTGTAGTACCTGTTCTCCTTATGTGATTCAATGAAGAACAGAGTTGCTCATCTGTCAGGCATGCTCTTTGTATGGGTTACTTTCATGTTTAATTAATTGTTATTTATTCCTAATTTTTTTCGTGGTTGAAATTTTAGTTTTTCTTGCAGGAATGGAACAGTGGGCTTGGTACTGATACAGATAAGGTGCATGCAGTGCGCTACTTGCTCATACAGTTGCTGCTGCAAGTTCTCCGGACAGGGGGCATTCTCTTAAGTTGCTTCTGAACTCATCATATTCTGCAAGAAAAATTTCAGTGCTCCTGCTCTTCTTGACGCTTCCAGGAAAGATGAGGACTTTGATGACAACGGGGCACCAGAGCTGATGGATGCCTTTGTGGATGCTCTGCTTTGCTGCTGCCTTAGCCATCCACTCCTATGCGTTTTCTATTAAAAAGCAACACACACAGGCAGTTGTATAAAAATAAGCAATAACAGCCAATACTTTATTATAAAATAACTCCTTGCAATTGGAGCGGAGGTAAAACAAATAAAACAAATGGAGTCAGACCATGTTGTTAGATGTATCCTCCTTAATCATGGCAACCTTCATTGACACATATGCAGTAATAAAACAAAATATTTATTATACCAAAGGCTGTAAGAAATAAGTTAAGATTCCGCTCATCAAGTGTCATAAGAAACTTTATTGATTAGCAGTCTGATGAGATACACCTTAGGAGAATGCTCCTAAGCAACCAGTATCATTAAGGTTTATAATAAAGTCATTTTAGTTTCCTTTATAATTATAATACAATGTTTTATATTTTAGGATTAGGTTTGACCGAGGGATTGATTACTGTTTTATATTTTATTATCCAGAACTAAGAAGACAGGTTGTTGTTGAATAAAGTTTTTACTTTTTTCAGCTGTTTAACTTAAGCTTTCAAGAGTCTACTCTCAGGCTAGAAACTCCCACGTTTCAGCAGAACTTTGATTGGTTTGCCTTGGTGTTACTGCTGTTTTGCTGAACTATTTTTATGGTTAGTGTGGCTGCTGATTTCACCTAGTACCCACTAAGACTGTTGCCACCCTTCTTCTACCACCAGTAACTTTACTTTGCCTCATGTCAAAATATATCATCGATATAAAGAGGGTTATCATCCCCCTTAGATCAGCTGCCTAGCTTTCTACTATGTATCCTGTGGGTTCACCTTTTCGAGCTTTGTGGGCTGCGGTTCACATTTTCCTATATTGTTGAACCTTGATCAGGTGTGCAAGTGTAACTATTAGAAGTGCTCAATGATTGATGAAAATGGCTTCTTTAATCGGATTGGGAGGATGGTTTGTCAATGGATGAAGTGGATCTATTAGAGATGCTCTGGAATTAGTGAGGATGAATTCATCTAAGGATGATGCTGATGCTTTCATCCATGGCCTTCACTTTAGGGCATTGTAACACATTTTGGTGGTTTGCTAGCCAGTGGCGGACCTATTCATGGGCGATTGCGGGCGAGCGCCCCCACTCAACCAAACTTTAAAAAAAAAAAAACGCTGTACGTCTAAAACCAGCGCCCTTTTTCTATAATCCCTTTTGATTTTTTTAAACCCTCTCCTCTTCTCTGTCGCCCCGCCCTCTCTCCTCTGTCGCCTCACCCTTTCTCTTTGCCCCACCCTCTTCTCTATCGCCCCGCCCTCTCTCTCTCTCTCTCTTCTCTGTCGCCCTCTACGGCTCTGTGCCTCTCTCTGGCTCGTTGCCACGAGGCCCGCGATCGTGACCGCGACGCCCTCTCTCTTTGTTGCCCGATCAAGCATTGGAGCCTACTATCCAACCGCTTGCCGCCACTGCCGCCTAAATTTTTTGGTGAGAAACATTCTTCTTCTTCTTGTCCCTCTCCCTCTCCATGTCCATCTCTGTTTCTCTCTCTAAGCCCAAGGCTAAAAAACCCAAACCCAAGCCCTCCCTCTTTACTGTGGTTTGTGTATTATATATTTATATTTCCCTAATCTGTTGATCTTTTTGGCATAATAATGTTCTTACTTTGCAATATCCGTTATTCTAGTTAGCTTGTGGGAAAAGTTGGGTATTGTATTTGTATGTGCTGTGTGCAGTGGCAGTGGTCTCTTGATGATTAAATTTTTTCTGAGGATTGAGTGTTGCTTTTGAAGCCATTGGATCTCACTTTGTGATTATTTGAAGTTTGATTTATATTTTATAGATTTAGGGTTACTTTCTGAAGCCATTGCTTCTCTGTTTTTTCATATTTGGATCTGTGTGGAACTGTGGATGTGGTATTCTTCTTTTGTTAATGTTTGGGTTATAGGCTATGTCTCTCTCTGTGTGTTTATGTACAATATTCTATAACAAAAAGGTGCTTTAATCTTGGCTTTTGGCTGATACATAACCAATACATAGGCCCAGCCAATATGTACCTGTTTATAACCCTGCTTATAGGTTGACCCTTTACAAATTAATTATGTATGTTGGCTGGTGCCTTTTTTCGCTTGCCTTCCACCGACATAATCTTTATAGCTCTTCATTCTTGATTTTTGTGTTTTAGCTAGTGAACAATTGATCCGTTCAATTTCAAGATTTGTGGAATCCCACATATCACAAGGAGCCATTTCCCAAAGGATCACTTGTTCACACCACATGCATGATACTTGGAATAAAAACTGACGCTCAAAATAGTTTCAAGTTAAATCTGTATCCCATAGTTTCACCAAACATGTAACTGATATCAAACAACTTATAGCCTTATAGGGAGATGGGTTTTGGTGTTTCTTTATGGGCTTTGTGTTTGATTTGTTGCTTGTTCAAGTGTGAATTAAGGTTTCCGTAGCCCCTAAACTCTAAAGTCCTAATTCAATACATCCGAAATATCTAAAGCCCTAATTTCCTAAATTCGAAATTAGGGGTGTATTCGGTTCGGTTTGGTCGGTTTTGGACCAAAATCAGCGAGTCTTTTGGAGATTATTTTTTGTAGATGAATGATACGTAATTATCAGTATCTTGTTAATGAAAAGTTCATTTTTTGTATGCAATTTTAGTGAAAATGATATTTTAGAAATAAATAAATATAAATTATTTTATATGTATATAATTTATAAATCTAATTCAATTTATGCCCCAGCTGGATGAAAATCCTGGTTCCGCCACTGTTGCTAGCCCTCTCTTTTGCAATGGAGATGAAATAAGTTCCATCCGATATTACTGATGAAACTATAGGACTGCATTTTGGCAATGGATTTCCTTATAGTTTCATCATGGTGTCAAAGCTTGTAAAGATAAAAAGGTAGGAAGTGAATTTATTGGCAAATTTATTTTTTTAAATGAAGTAAATTGAGAAGTGAGTAGGGGAAAAAAAATTGTAGTCCTATAGATTCATCAATTCCATCCTTAATAATTTCATTTGCAGAGTGAGGCTGGGACTTGTTTAGATGGCCTACCAAAATACAAGCCACAAACAACTTTTTTGGATGAGCTGGGATCATTCTTGGTGAGACGTAAAATCTATCCATTCTCATTATGCCGGCACAAATTGGATGACCTGTGTTTTGTGCACACATCCAAACAGCTCCTAAAGGAGTGGAGAGTTTGTATTTTTCATCTATACTCAGTACCGCAGGTCTCCCTGATGGACAATACCCAAATTTCCAATGGAATGGGTAGGGACTCGCATACACCCCCCCACACATAATTGAAATCACTAATTCTTCCTTGTCAGTTGGTGTTCTAAGATGGAGGTTTATGTGTACTGGCAGTTGGTGGCCAACCAAATTAATGAGATTGACCAAGTTAAGGAACCACATATCTAATGACAAGTTACCTTTCCTTGAGATTGTTTTATTTCTTAACTGTACTTTAGTCTTTTCCCTGTTATGATTCAGCTCTAAGCTTCTTTCTTTGAAGGGGTTTTGTTGCTTGTAATTTCCACTTTTCTCATAAATCATCTATCACTCATTAAAAAAAAAAAAAAAAACGAATATAGTTTCAGCTCAATTCATGCAGCAAAACGGAACATATAAGCACAAGAATCAAGAGTCAGAGATTCCTACAACATGCTAGCCTACAGGTGATGTACGATGGTATGAAATGATGTTACAGAGCAATAGAAAAGATTTACTAGGTTTAATGCAAATTTAACCAGCGGCACTGTTCAACATTTGGCATAGACAATGTTGCTGCAATGATGAAAAATAAGCCGTGCCCCACCCCTTCAGATCAATCTGCATGAGATATTGTACTTGAGTTCGTGGCCTCTCATTTCGTGATTTTAGGGAGAATGTTGAAACCTCCACTTGCAAAAATGGGATTACGAAAGGTTGATTAGGAGACTGAAGGGTTTCCTCTAAACTATTTACTAACAACATCAATCCTAGTCATAGTCAAAAATAAATAATGAATTTACTTTCAATGTGAGCCATTAATTCTGGCTGTGGACCACAATTTGGATGCTCCTGAATGAAATAACACAACTTCACAATGAAAAGGACGTGCTTGCCCATTGTTAATCTGAAAATGATACATTTAGAAAAATAAAGCATTAAATCTCAGATGTCAGAGTCAAAAAAGGCAAAACTAACCATAACTTCCATCATCATTGTGTCGCCAGTATCTCACATAGCAAACCTGCAATATTACATGGTTTCATATTATTGATATTTTATTATGATTCTTGAAGCATGGATATTGCAAACTCTTTTCAATAGTCACATAAGTAAAATATTTTTCTAGAATCTTTTCCCTTTAAAGGTAATTTTGGTATTAAGGTGGATATTTATGGTGAGGAGGCATTTAAATAACTAAGTTTTAAGTACAGGAGTTTATTAGATATTAAAAGAAATATGGGGAGGATTTAGAAAAGTAACTTTAAAGGGGAGATTTTGAAATTTTCCCTTATTTTTAATTCATTTTCGACTTTTCTTAGCAATCTAAGTTGTTATTTGAATTCCATTTGACTAGAAGCAATGGGCTTCAGAAGAGGAGGAATAATGAATTAGATGAGGAAAAGGCATTTTTTTAATAGTTTTAATACACCCATTTTGTAAATAGTTAAAAGTATCTAGCCTTACTTTTGTGTATATTAAAGTATCTAGTTTCGATCAGTTTATGTATGTGTGGATATTAAAGACTCTACTTGCTTTTAAATTGTGATTTGGAATGTGTGGATATTAAAGATTCTACTTGATATTAAAGTATGATTTGGAATCTCACACCTACTATAAACGAGAGAAGACAATCAGACGAGAAGAAGAAATAAACCATGAGAAAATTCCATAGAAGATAACCAACAATTTCGCTACTATAATACAAAAACAAAGATATTTGAAGACCACCCAAACATGGTTCAAAAATCCGGATTCCAGCCTTGTTCTGGTCGAACCACAAAACGGAAAATTTGAAATTTCCGCCGGAAGTTTGAATTTGCTGGCCGAATATTGACCAAAATTCTGGCAATGTTCCGGCTGGTACAATTTAAAAAAAAAAAACAGAAAAAAAGTAAAGAACCACAGAGCTTGCATGAAGACCCTGACAAGCCAAAAAATCAGCCGGTTTATTACAACTTCTCCCCACATGCTTGAACCTGATATCAGAGAAAGCCTTCTTCATTGGTTTAATCTCCCTCACTAAGCAAATGGTATTTCCAAGGAGCTTTTTTCAAACCAGAGATGGAGTCAATAGCCATATTTGAATCGGATTCAACAATAATTCTAGAGATCCCAAGCAGTGTAGGCTCTTCCAGAGAAAACAAGATGGAATGCAGTTCAACGAGGATAATGTTTCTCCAGTTACTTGGAGAGTAGATTGCATGAATCGCCCTGCCCGAATAATCACGATAGATATCACCCATACCCTGCTAGAATCAGTAATCGATCCATCACATTTAATCTTGATAAACTACTCCGGAAGAACCTCCCACTGCCGCTGTCTAGAGAGTTCGAGCTTTTCGCTCCTAGATGCCAATGAGCAATGATAGGATTTCCATTAGACTCATCTTCAGAATTGCTACTGTCTATTCTCATTACCACATCAGAGAGAATGATGTGGAGGACCTTCTTTCTATCCAAACTAGAATTCTTAAAAATTATTATGCTAAGCTCTATCCACATATGCCCAATCCAAGCTGAAAAGGCGAGCTTGGTAATCAAAGAGGGGCGATCTTTCCCGCGAGCTCTAGCTAGTGTGTTTTGGGCACAATCTGACATTGGCCACAATTTGATATAACTTATATAGTCTCCTTATTTTGAACACGTGGAACTCTACATTAACTACTATTTAAGCATGTATTAAGCATCATCTCAAAACACATAATTTGGCACCATGCATGGGTCTTAGTTACAAACAAATTTAGCATTTCCAGATTTGGTGAATATGAGAGTATATACCTGAATGATAGGGTCTTCCGATTAGAAAATTAAGCTCATAACTGGAAAAAGTACAAAAATTATGTATAATAAGCATCATTAACATCCATTTACACACAGAATTCATCACACATTCCAATCAATTACATAGTTATGTAATAATCAATTTACATATATTCAGCATCTAAACAAATCACAAGCATCTTTCTTAATCATGAAAATGAAGTAAGCCTCCTATCATACGGTAAGATTTTAATTCTTTGTGGCTACATCCCCAAAAGTGCTACTTGAGAACCCTTTCTCATGGTAACTTTTTGAGATGTGTGCCATATGGAATCACGATCTCATCGTCTGATAGATGTGCCATGATCTCAAGATATATTGTATGAAATATTTGGACGAAATACGATCTCTAACGTCTGATTCAAGACAGTCAATGTTTTTTATTGTGGAAATGCTTCACAAAAAAAACCGGTGCAAATAACGTCACCCAAAATTAAACATTCCGCAGGATCGGTTGGTCGATATGTTAACTTCTCGCGAATCAAGACTGTCTAAAGCTTTAATATTGCGTGACAGTCTGTCGATAGGTTTACTTCTCGTTGAACAAGACTCTAAAACTTCAATAACTTCTCACGCGACGGTCCATCCATCGATAAGATTAGTAACATATCGTCGGATGGTATCTCGATAAGTTCCCTTCTCTCTACACAAGACTATCTAAAACTTCAAAAACTTTTCACTAGCCAGTGCAACGATAAGTTTAGTTTTCGGGTTGCTGAATATACAACTGAAAGTTTGACCTTTGTAACCATGGTTATACACGCGAAGAAGTTGACTTGTTTGAATCAGACAATGGCGATCTAGTTTTGGCCCAATATTTTACACAAGTGAGCTTTAGATACTCTGTCACTCACCAGACGGTCAGATTTGATTAAACGTATCAAAATCTTCAAAAAGGGACTTAAGATTATGGCTTACAATGAGAAGGGGATGCGTGCAACGAAGAATCAACTTATGACCGTCTAATAGGTGATAAATAAATCTCCATCGTCTATTCAAGGATTTCTACTGTTAAAACTATGGTTACGGAGGGCGAATCGTCAGCTGCAAGTAATGGTTAATCCTTAGTTACTTAGTGCTTACTAAGGGTAAGAGAAGAATATATAAGAAACTAAATCGTCTTCTCAGGATGGCTTCTCTCTCGCTTCGCTTCCTTATATGCAGAATTGAACGAATAGCCTTAAAAAGTAATTCATTGTTTGGGTGGGTTTATATGCAGATTAGAATTGGGGAAAGTTAGTCTGTAAATCGTTGTTTGGGGTTTGTGTTTTAGAAGAGGGTTTTTGGTGGTGGTGATTGATTAGGGTTTCTCTATCGTTTCTCAACCATTTCTCTGCCTTCTCTTCTTTCTCCATTCCCTTTACACCCAACCCGACAATTCAAAAGCAAAACCAAATCGCCTCCTCTCATTTCCTCGAGTAACTAACTCTCAATCAAAATCCGATTGAGATAGATTTCGTACTTTCATATTTCAGAAGAGGCTTTTTCGTGGTGGTGATTGATTAGTGTTTGTGTTGGGAAGATTTCTCTATCGTTTCCCCTAATGGAAACGACCAAGTAGAATTAGTTTTGAACCTTGTCACCCATTTCTCTCGCTTCTCTTCTTTCTCCGTTCCCTCTACACCACTATTTAATGCCTTCCGAAATGAAATCTTAATTGAAAGAAGAAACAATAACAGAGACTGATGGAGAAACCGATTGAACAACAGCCCCCAGCTGCATTTGCTCTTCTGAATAACCAACTATTTTGGCTGAAGAAAAATGGAGGCACCACTCATAAACGGTGCCAAAAAGGAGTCTGACTCCAGCGATTATCCTCCGATCACTGGATTTGACGACGTAAAATCTGTCTTCTTTAAGGGATCTGCTCTGCTCAGCTTTGGTCCATCGTTGCTCCCATCACATTCAATATTCTATGCATCTATGGAATCAACTCGATCACCCAGATCTTCGTGGGACACATTGGAAATATGGAACTCTTAGCCATCGCCATCAGATTGTTGGTCATCTCCGAACTTTCCCTCGGGTTTCTAGTGAGTTTTCTGTTTTAAAGCCTATTATATTTAGTTCCACTTCTTTTTTTTCTTTTTCTATTCTATTTTGGCCTTCTTTTGAATTTCTCAACATAGTCACAAAAAATTTGCGTTTCAAATGTAGAAAACAGGTTTTTTTTGTTCAAGACGCTATGCGTTTTTCTCCATATAAAACATGTTTTAAACGGAAAAATAATTAGTTAATTTCATATATCTTTTATATTTTTAAATTTTACCAACTGTGCTTTGGGAAACATAAAATTTGGCACAGATCCTAGAATGTCAACTCTTTCTTTTTAAATTATGTGCATGGGTTTATAGGGTTGTGAATGTCACAATTGAGGATGTCTTGTGTATATTAGAGTTTAAATAATGAGTCCCTTGCTTGTTGGGATTTGCATAATATCAACTCTAACCAGTTTCCTAGTTTTGACTTTTGGACTTACATGGTAGTTGAGTTGAATAAATATTTGGTTATGATCATCCATGGGTTTCGCTCTCCATGACTCCTCGTTTTGTGAGTTTTAGTAGTTTTTATGAGAAATATTACATCTTGCTAATTTACCAAAATTTGTAACTCACGAATTTGCAATCACCAGTATCTACATGACCACACATTATCATCCATGCAACCTATTTCGTAGCACGACCTCGCCCCAGTCCAATCATTCCCCATGCTATTATGCTCTTTATTTGGATCTAGGAACCAATGGTTCCTGCCTTAATTAGTAACTTGGAATCATGAGATTGTTATTCTACAATTTTAGGAGCAATGCTTCATCCTTAGATGGGAAGTTGAATTCTATAAGTTAAGTTCGTAGTTGTTGTTGTTTTAAGTGTTTAGTAGTGGAGTCGTTTTGCATTAACAATATTCAAGGGGTAATCCAATTGGAATTAGGATTATTCATGAGGAAGTACGCCGTGCATGTAGGGGTTTATTGTGGGATTTGTGAAATTTTTGAGTCCACGAATCTGAATTGAATCAACATGAGCTGAGCTGAGAACTTGGTTCTACCATAGGAATCCATGAAGAATAATAAAGCCACAAGAGTGCAATCCCATTTATTTGATTTTAGTTAAATTGCTGACAAATGAAATTTAGTTTTAGCAACTACTCTTTATTTGGATCAGGAACCGATGTCTTTGCATTAATTAATAACTTGGAACAATGGAATTGTTACTATATAAGCAATGGTTCGTCCTCAAAAGGGAAGTTGAAATTGCCTGATGGGCTGATTTTAGTTAGTTAATTAGCAAAACACAGAATGAAGATGGAAAACATGGAGTGCAAACTTAGTGAACAAGATAGTTTGAAGGAGGCTTTATTCAGAATAGAAAGTCATTTAGTGTCACATTTCCATCAATTTCGTTACTTATGCTCCGCTTTACAATCAGATGGGGAATTTGAAGAGGAAATCTCTAATACCGGTTGGATGCAATGAAGGCAAGCTAGCGGAGTATTGTGCGATCCTGGAGCTCCACTTAGATTGAAGGGATGTTTGTATAAGACGACGGTTAGACCTGCCATAATATATGGGGTGGAATGTGATAAATTTGGACATCCATCTTAAAACCAAGTGGTTATGAGTGGAGGGCCTAAGATCTTATAAGAGACTATATAAGGCTATGAATATCTGATGTGGGACTAAACTTCCACACGCCCCTGCCCGTGTTGGCCGGACTGAGCCAAATCACGTGCACAATTTAATTAGGTGACATGGAGTGGAGAAAAGTATGTTGATAACATGATAAATTTGGGCATTCATCTTAAAATCAATTGGTTATGAGTGGAGGTGCCCGGAATCTTATAAGAGGAGACACAAGGCCATGATGAATATAATTTTGGGCTACAAAAAAGTGACAAGAAGATAGAGTACATCTGGCTTAGATACGTTTATTGAGATGGATGTTTGGAATAATAAGAAATGACAAAATACGAAATGAGTACCTAAGAGGAATTTGAGAGTGACACCTATAAAGCAAAAATTATAGAGTGCCACTTGACGTGGTTTGTACATGTTTATCGGAGGCTAGAAGCAAACATTGTATGAAGAGTTGAAACTCTACAAGTATGAGGGCGTTGGAGAAGAGGAAGACCAATTAACACCTGAATGGAAGCCTTGAGATGGGATATGAAGGAATGCCATGTTACAGATTTTTTTTGGCATTCCAAATTATACCAGGTTTTTTGGGCATGCTAAATTATACCAGATTTTTTGGCATTCCAGTTTATTCTACACATTCCAAATTACAGTTTTTTTTACAACGGTTGGTGTTTGAAGATAAGTGAAAAATATAAGTTTTTTGATATTTTTATTGGGTAATGAGAGAATTTTCGAATAGATTTAATAAATGGAAAAACACGATAAAGAAAAAAAAAACAAAGATGTCTTTGTATATATATATATATATATATATATATATATATATATATATATATATATATATATATATATATACCTATGTAACTTCTATGTTTTTTTTTACCAATTTCATATATTGTGGGGTATCGAAACTGTGGCTGGGACTGGGAGTAATCAGGCTTATCCACTACCAGGTATTGTTTCTAGCCCAGGTGTTTACTTCTCTCATATTTTGTCATATTAAATGCAAAGTTAAAATAGCTAGGCTGGTATTTTACTTGGTGATATCACAATAGGAATAATACAAAATATAACGAAAAACAAGGATCAAAATTAAAGAAAAGAAGTGACTGATATGAGATATAGAAATTTTACTTGGTCTACATTGGGACCACCCTTTCGAAGGTGATGATGAATTGCAAATTCAATACAGTAGGGCTTGCTCATTTAAGAGCATCAACCCTTCAACATAGTCTACTTTCTCTCCCATTGATACCACAAGCTCCTGGTCCTTGATGAAGGTCTCAAAATCATCATTAAAGGCTCTAGCCCATTTCACTTTTTGTCCCAATGGAAAAAGATCAAATTTGTGACATTAGATGCAAACAGCCACGAGGACCCAGATGGAAAGACAAATGACCCAACAGTAAATTTTGAAAATTTATTGTGAGAAATAGGATAATGAAGCTGATGTTCTACCTGTAACAGCATCTAATTGAAGGACATTAGTGATCTCAGGACCATATTTGAAGGTCTGCCCACTAATCCCAGCATTAGAGAGAGTTCCACCAACACTTACGTACAAATAATCAGTCCATGACCTTGGTGCCAAACCCTCTTTAAGGGTCTCCTTCAGTAGCTCCACCCAAAGGGTCCCTCCACTAACATCGTCATAAGAAGGAGAAACACCCATCAGGTCCCATCTGAATAACAATGACATTGAGGATGGAAGAGATTCCATCTGAATAACAATGCCATTGAGGGCTTGGGCTTGGCCTTGGGTACGGTGACCAGCTCCTTTTGTTGAAACAGTGACCTTGCTTAATGATGGAGAAGTGAGGAATTTGAGGAGGAGAGCGATTTGTTGAGGGGATTGTGGTCTTAGAATTCAAGAAGGGGAGTTAAAGACATATCACGTGGAGTCTATGAATGGAAGGAGGAAAGAGGAGGAAAAAACAAATTGTGTCAACATAACTTGAATCTAAGTTAAAACCGTCATTAGTTTTAGAAGGCCATCTCAGTTTCAATAGCCTTCCTTTGTATCATTAAAATTACAGCAACGCCCAAATCTCTCCTGCTTTGGTCCAATTTTGATTGCCTTATGGCTAAGCAAGGCCATATTCATCCCAAAATGTTGTAAAAGATAAATTATTTACTTATTATTCCTGCTCTGGACCCATTTTGATAGACTGTTGCTTTAATGTGGCCAATAAGTCTACTTCAGCTTGACATGAACCCGAGCCTGATGGACTACAGCTTGTCAGCTTGCCTAGTATTTTATGTGGGAGCTCAGCCCAGTCCCTACCCTGGAATTCAGTTTGCTGTCACGGACTAATTTGGGCATGCAGCTGACATACTTGTCTATGCCCGAGCACAACCTTTTCCAAAATAGACAAGCCCAAGTACAATCCCTCCACTACCCTGGAATTTGAAGTTCATACGCATTCATGTTTTGCTACTGTCAATGAATTGCCCAGTATGTAGATGGATGTTCCGTGTTCTAATAACTAAATACTTCTATCCTCGTAAGTTAGAAGACTCAGTTAGGTTAGAGCAATCAAATGAAAAAAATATATGTTAAAAAATTATGCAAAACAAGTACAAATGTTCGAAAATTATGTGTGTACAAAGGAGTGTAGACTATTACTAAATGGTTTCTTCATAGGGATAACCAGGTAGGAAACTTTGCCTACCTAGTGTGGTAACTCAGTTTTCCATCAAGCTTGCATACCTCTATAGAACATTCCACATCGAAATACCCTTACAATGAACTTCGTAGCTGATAGCAGATAAAATCTTTTGTGTAAGTGTTCTTTTTTTATATATTTGTTAGAGGAAATTATTTACAGCTTTCTATAGCCCACTCCAACTTAGATAGCACTGTCTAAATCCTAATATATTATGCACATTCCTGTCCAAAAAATGACCTCCTATGAATATAAGGCAAAAACAACTACCCTTAGTTGAACAGGATCTGTTCTATAGGCTCCTATATACAGCAGCCTGCAACGACTGTTCTATATATATATACAACAGGCAGCTACTGTTGAAATATGGCAGGCCAGATAGTAGAGCCCAGCAGCTGCTGGTACCCTTGTGCACCCTGATTGTGTCTTTTGGGGACTTGAGATATGGCGGCTGCTCTGTTAGTCAATGGACAGTTGAAATTATGGTGGGCAATTGTTCACATTTAATGAGCAAATAGACACATGTTGAATAAGCATTTTCTTTGGCAATGTTGAGTTTATTCTCTATTTCAGCCATTTATTTTCTTAAGCTCTCCAGTTGGACTTCCAATGCTTCAATTCAAGGGTTAAAATATCAGATTTTCGATACGTATCGTCCTGAAGTACTTCAGGACGATACGTATCGCGTATCGTCCGATACATTGAATGTATCGGTTCAATACATTTTTTTTTTCAAAAAATCTAAAAAATCAAATTATCGTCCATATTGGACGATACGGACGATACGTATCATCCGTATCGTTCGTATCGTTCATATCGTTCGATACGTATCGCGTATCGGCGATACATTGAATGTATTGTTTTGAAACATTTTTTTTTTCAAAAAATTAAAAATCAAATTATCGGACGATAATTTGAAATTATCCCCCGATATTTTCAAAGTATCGTCCGATACGGGCGATACATTGCCGTGTGAGACGATAATTACCCTATTTTTAGGGGTAGTGCGATACATAGGCAATGTATCGTATCGCCAGTCCAAAACCGACACGTGTCGGGCGATACGACAAGATTTGACGATTTTTGACCCATGCTTCAATTTCCTCTTTCTATATATATATTATATATATATATATATATATATATATATATATATATATATATATATATAGAGCTTAGAATCAGGCCCAATTGGTTGACACAAAGGATAATTTGGCTCCCAAAATTTCACCCCTTTATAGATTGACTTGAAAGTGCTTTCCTCAAATCCTCATGTATCTAGGTTGAGCCAAACCATGCTAAGCATAGAGCTCAGCCACATGGAGTTCCAACAGATTAGGTGTGTCAAGTGCCAGATTGCTATATATATATACAACAGGCAGCCAGCTTTTCACTGTTGATAATGCACTTTATTTTCCATTGCATCTAAACTTGAAAATCTTGAGGTCAATTTCATCAATCTGTTTTATACCCATCAAAGCTTGCACTACCATAAACAAGAAAAAAGGGAAAACCAGATCAGAAACTCCATCTTATTCCACCAATCTTTAAATTGAGAGCCTAAATAAAAAAATGCTCTTTCATGTGCATTCATAGTTAATCTTTATGAGAAAGCAAGCCAGTAGCAGAGCTCACTCTTGCACTCACAAAAACCCCACCAAACAGTAAACACCTGTTGTTGTCTTTGTTCCCATTGAATTAAATGCAGGAAAGAAAGGTACCTTGATGCATAAAACAGGTTTTGGAACTTAGAGCTTATGGGCCTTTTGTTTACTAATAATAGGTTTTTCAAATTTCATTGGACAATTGCAATCTGTGTTATATGTTAGAGGTTCATGTATTGATCTTTCCAGCAGTAGAACTATTGGGTTTTCACAAACCTCTCTTCTGTTAGCTTATTTGATTCTATATGTTAAATTTCATGCTTTTATTTTCCAATATCATTATTATACATCTTCATTGAATGGGGCATGTTACTGCCTACCAGCTACCACTGCAATTAATGTTACCAGCTGCTTTCACTCAATTGAAAAACTGATGTGATTTTCATAATAGTATATATATATAGGTGCATGGCTCTAGGTGCATGACTCTTTTTAGTCTGCATAAAGCTCATTTGGCTTGGGGGAAACAACTCCATGTTCTTTACCTTTTATATGTTTGCATAAAGTTGATTGCCTCACGGAGATAAAAGCAATTGCCTTCAGCTCACTTTAAGTTTTTGAAAATGGCCTATATGATTCATTAGTCATAGAAGATAGTAATTTGACTTATTTGTTTTTTCGCTACCAATTTTTAGCCTCCTTTTTTCCAAAGGTTAATCCATATATATATATATATATATATATATATATATATATATATATATATATATATTGGTAAGATTGCAGTTCAGGTTAGATTGCTACAGAAGCCAACAAGCAGCAACTACTTTTGTATATATATATATATATATATATACAACAGCCACCAGCTATGGGACAAAACAAAAGCAGAGTGGTCTAGATGGAAGAAGTTGCTGAGCTAGACTGGGTTAGGATGAGAATTTTATAGAATTCTATATTATCTGTGCAGTACCCTACTAAAGTTAGTTCAGCTGATGATGAGGAACTAAAGTTAGTTCAACTGAACTGAATAAATTCATAACAAAGAAATGCTTAGTTAGCCCAGCTTTGGAGTGTAACTGAAACTAGAATACTAGTAGTTTATGAACTGATCTAGTTCAGATATTGAAGCTGATCAGTTGAGTTACTGGGCCAGCTTCTTAAGCGAATCAGTTCAACTAGTATTAGTAGAAACTAATATTAGTTTGTGAACTAGTTTAGTTCAGTTTTTGAACCAAAACTGAAACACTGATTCAATTCATCTTTTCAACTGAAACTAAAACACTGAACTTTGATCATCGCTCACTTCATTGCTAGGCCAAAGGATTAACATGTTATCTCAACTTTATATACGTTGGCTGCCAGGATAGCTAGAGCAGAGGTGAATTACTGAAGTTTACGTACAAATGCGATTTCATCTTGGCTGACATTTGAATGTGTGCAAGGGAGTGTGGGGAACTGTAGATTAATTGAGCTGCCTAGGAGCAATCATTGGTCTTTTGGAGTAGATCCTTCACTGATCTGAGACTAGTGCTAGGGAGGCACTTTGGTGAGGATACCCATTACACCATTTCAATTGAGGGGTTCTGGTGGATTGCCTTACCCTTTTATTAATGCCATTGTTGTGAATACTTGAGAGGCTATGAGGTTCCAATTCGAGGCCCATAAAAGCAACAAGTTCCTTAAGCTTGGTGTCTTCATCAGGTCTCCAATGGCCCTAACATACAACTTTCCACTACAATCTATTTCTTTCCCACAAACTGAATTTTCATTGGGGTTTTCTTCATTTGGGTTGTTGTCTTCAATAACATTGGTCTCTCCAAGCCCATCACTTCAGTCAGAGCCCCTTCCATAACCAAGAAGGGCCATGAGGGTCTTCTATACTGCTAGTGTAGTTTCTACCCATAAAAGGAAATGGAACACAAGCTTTCTCGCTGCAGCTATAGTAGTAATTGAGCAGTTTTTATTGTTAACTGATACACTTCACAAATGATGCATTTGCCCAACTGCAAAGGCAATTTCGTCACATTTTTTGAGCTGTAATGAGGGCTATTGATCATGTAAAACTGTGGTGAACCCAATTTTTAGTTATATATATATATATATATATATATATATATATATATATATATATATATATATATATATATTGTTGTATATATATATTATGTACAACAGCCAGTAGTTCACACTGATTATGCCTTAAAAGTTCATTTGTATATTCTTTTTATTGAGTTTTTTTTTTTTTTTTTGCATAATATGTTCTTCCACTTCCCATTGAACTGTTGCTGCTAAAATGTGGATTGAACTGCTACCCCTCCTGTCAAATGATATCCATAATACAATAGGAAGAGTGATAGAATTTCAACATGTTATTGAAAACATGGACCAATGACTAACACTTAGTTTAAATGGATTTATGTGTTTGGTAGAATTCAAACATGTTATTCTAAGCATGGATCGATTTCTAACATTGAATCTGATAGATTAATGTGTTTGGAGCATGTACGTTTATACAAAATCAGTCCATGCTTTCATCGGAGTTATTAAGACGAGGCTATATGGTCTTCGTATGTCAACCACCAAATATCGAGGCAGACCTAGTTTATGTAAAAAAATCTAAACCTTTGATGATTTTTAGGGGAACATAAGTAATGAGTAGCCGTAAGGGAAAGGGTGTTGTCCGCAATAATGTCGGTTAGTCAAAAATTTCCGTGGTGAAACAAGACAAGGCCTATATCGAAGAACTTGTCAAGCAATTCTATGTACGTCAGAAACTACCTAACGGAACGTGGCAAAAAAATGTGTGGCCTGAGATGGCCGAAAAGCTAAAGTCTTATAAGTGCTTCGAAGGAAAACTAGAAGAACTCACCAGAGATAAATGCTACAATCACTTGAAGTCAGTGAGGAATAATTACTCTAGGATGAAGAAAATCTTTGATACTAGTGGTTTTGGTTGGGACCAGGGCAATAAAATGGTCATTGCGGAACCTGATATATGGGACAATTTCATTTCTGCATTGGTTAGCAACTACAAACCTCGTAACAGTGAATCTAAATAATTGTACATAATATGAACATTTTACTTAACCTAACATACATGACTTCAGGGTAATAGTTGGGCCGCAAATTATCGACGTAGGAAGGTGCAAGACTATAAACTGCTTTGCCTTCTATTTGGAAACAACACATACACCGGGGCTGAGGAGTTCCACCCTGGGGATCGTCGATCTCCTGTCAAAGAACGTGTTATTCCTCTGAGCGATGAAGATAGTGGGGACTCGTACCACCCTGTATTTGAAAATGAAGAGTTCTCCTCACGAGAGAGACCTACCAATGCGGAGTCTCCTTTAACTGCGGAGAGTGGTCCAAACTCGACAACCCGAACCCGGCCTACTTGGAGCTCCAGTACAAGTGGCTCAGGAAGGAAAAGGAAGAGTGTAGACCTCCCTGATGGTCTTATTGAGCAGTTGGCGGGATTTCAAACAAATCTTGATAACATCACTAATCGGACCGTCCTTGAACTACCTCGTAGCCATCATGAACAACTTTTAGAATTTTTACAAGAAATGAGATCAAACAACTTTATTGACCATTCTATGTTTATGGAGCTCCTAGTTAGATTTGAGTAGTCCGGCCGAATGGCTGAAATAGTGATGTCGTTGCGCCCAGAGCATCGTCAATCCTACCTCTTCGCCTTATGTAGAAGGTCATGGCCACCTCCATAGGCCTAATGATGTTTATGTTATAAAATTGTAATGATTTTATAAATTTATGAGTTAATGTAAAAAAAATATTGTAATTAAACTGAATGGGTTTTGTCATTTAGGTATAATGGCACCACCCCTCGTATCCGATGATGAATTGATTGCGATGTGTACAATGGGCTTCGTCATTACCGTCATTGCCTACATCTTAACACTTCGTCCAGAAAGGCGACAACGTCACACATCGATTCTCACCGTGATATATCGTTGAAACCCTTGCATCCGGATATTGCATATGAACTTTTTCTGAATGCGTCGCCGCATTTAGAAGTTTATGTAATGAGCCTTGGGATGAGTGCATTGGAGGACTCACAGAGGATGAACATGGAAGAGGCGGTTGTTATATTCATGTACACTATAGCTCAAAATTAGAAGAATAGAACCATCCAAGATAGATTTCAGTGTTCAGGCTCAACCATTAGCCTATATTTTAATAGCGTACTTGACGCTATCGTACAGTTGTATGAGGATTTTGTGAAACAGGCCACTACTATAACTCCCCCGGAGATTAGCAGCCAACAAAGGTTTTACCCATGGTTCAAGGGTCTTTGTAGGAGCTATCAATCAGTACACATGTTGGCGTTACTGCTTCAAAGTGACTCACAACATTATTGTAACCGTCACAATGCGACATCACAAAATGTTCTATGTGTCATATCGTTCGACATGCTATTCCTACGTACTCCCTGGATGGGAGGGGTCTTCCCCAGACTCGAAACTTCTAGCAAGTGCTCTCTCTAGGCCACAAAATCGACTTCAAGTGCCACTTAACAAGTATTACCTTGTGGATGGGGGTTATTCCAACATGCGAGGCTTTCTAACTCCCTATCGAGGGATTCGCTACCATGTTAAAGAATTCAATACCTCGAATCCCCCATTGACTCCCAATAACTTTTCAACAAGCGACATGCGTCTCTACGTAATGTGGTTGAGAGAACATTTGGGGTACTGAAACAACGGTTTCCGATATTGAATACAGCCACGAAGTTCCCAATTCAATCACAAGTGAGAATAGTCACTGCATGTATTCTATACAATTTTATAAAATTATACGATCCAGAAGATCCATTCTTCGAAGAATGGCCAGAGGACCGTATAGTAGAGCCATCTGACGACTCGGTCCACGAGATAGACCCTGACATCCATTGTACTCAAACCCCTGCAAATCGCGAATGGATTAACACATTCCGTGATAATATAGCCAACACTATGTGGGACACGCAATCACATTGACATATTAAATGTACAGTTGGTTATATAGTTTTATTGTAAACTCTTAATTTGAAGCCATTAAATGAGCCATTTCTCACTCTTCTACTCACTAACCAATTGACGTATTTTGTAGATATGGGTAAATATTACGTCGTGTTCGTTGGTAGGAGACCGGGTATATATCGAACCTGGCAGGAATGCTCAAGGGAAGTAGCTGGTTTTTCTGGGGCTCGTCATCACTCCTTCCATTTATGCGAAACCTTTGAATGCATTACGACGACCCCTAAACGAACTCTCATATAACCCACCCACATATCACCATATACCTCCGATAACCCAACAAACACAACTAATGGATAGAGTGATAGATAGGGCCCCAGATGTTTGTGTGCGTCTAGATTGCATGTGTGGAATGTTTGCACGTGCAGTTATTATTGTTCTCATATCCACTTTGGTTATTTATGTATGGCAGTTACTGTAATTTCTTCATAATTCTCAATATTCTGTTTCTCACTTTTCAAATTTTATTATTTCTCATGTAATCAATTCATATCAGCTATGTATCGTATCCCAATTCAAAGTATTCTCAATTGGGTATATGGAATGTGAAGATATGTCAGGCACCCCGGGTTCATCTCATTCTCGGACAGGTTTATCTGCCTCGGCGTCGTCGGCGAGGCGCCGGATTACGTAGTTATTATTGATGATGAAGAGCATGCTCAGGCACCTTGTGCCTCCAGATTTAGGGCCCTTATAGTTCATCCTTGCACCACCCCCGGTTCGTGCTCCAGCCCCCCTCATTCATGTTGTTCAACCTCCCCCCGTTAACGACGACATCGCAGTCGCCCTCCCACGAGCTCCAGCCCTGATGCGCCTACATCTCCCCCCTATCGGCCAGGATATCAGACTCGCCGGTCCGACCTATTGGGAGGCTCGAGGTGAGGGTCGCCGTCGCTGACCTTGTCATACTCAGCCGACTCATTGACTACCAGCTATCCCTCCATCATCAAGAGGTCTTCAACAAGCTACCATGTAAGCACCGGCTCACCACACCGTGATCTCCTACTCTTGAGGATGACGACCATCCGATGCTAGTACGTGAGTGGTTGTTATGGGGGAGGGGGTGTTGATCATTTGTGTTGTTGTTATGGGGGGTGTTGATCGCTTGTGTTGTTTTATGGGGGAGGTGCTTGATCCTGATGTAATTTTCTTTTTGTAAATTAATGAAAAATGTTGTATGGGACTTTTATTATGCTCCGCCTTTGTATCCACAAACCTATGAAAAATGAAGTTCAGCCACGACGGCCAGCTCCTATTGTGTATATATATATATATACAACAGCCAGCCAGCACCTTAGGGTTTGTTGCAGGTTCATATTTATGCGTTCTTACCTCTTTTTCAGTTTTGTATTTTTTTATTTCAATTGGTTGAGATGAGAAGGCCTAGATTTAAATGGTATTTTTTTTCCATTATCAATGATCTGTTATTAACATAGCTCATAGAGGAAAGTAGATAGTAGGTAGTGAACACATTCCAAATTGGTAGAGATGATCCTCAACTTGGCAGTTATTTAAGAAACTAGACCTTCGACCCATGGTTGTTTGAATCATAGCCAGTCAAAGGCAACCTGAAGCCAAGTATCTCAATTCGACTGCAATTCTGGCTTTTTTAGATACAAGGCCTGATTCTAATTATCTCCACTTACTCACTTTGTTATAGTTTCCTTTTCTGTACAGTCTAACATGTGATTGTTTATTATAAATTTCTAACTCAATGACCTTCCTTTCTACTCTTGTAAATAAACGAAAGCAATATTTGCGTTAAACTTCTTCATTACACATATCCTGAATGAACACTAGTCGTATTGTCCTGAGACTGGTGCTTCTTTAGATGAGCTGCTGTCAGCCGAGTATGACTCAAATCATCTTTGGTATGCTATTAGTTGATTTACTATTCCTAACACTTAGTTGTGTGTGTAGCTTTCTTGCTTGTAAACAGCAATGCAGATAGGGATTTCTTGTCCAATTTCCCTCTGCTTTCGCATCAGTAGTAGATCGTCGTGAGCTTCCAAGCCCAGATCTACTTGGCGGAGTAGAGAGAGGTTGATGGATCACGGCCTCAGCGTTAGCGAGTACGCTGATGCTCTTGCTTTCATCGCCACTGTTGACGATCTTGATCCCAAGCAGGCATTGGTGCTCTTCTTGGATTCACGAAGATCTTGGATTTCGCAGAAACTAGGTATGTTCTCCGTGTTTTCTCGATTATTACTTGTCTAAAATGCTTCCATTTTCTTGGGTACTTGATTATTTGTGAGAATTAATGCTTCCATTTTATTGTGTAATTTCTTATTTTTGGCAATTTTTTCAACTGGTTTATGTCTTTTTTTCTCCTGAAATTGATCACCTGTTGAAAAGGTGAATAATTTCTGTTATTGTACTGATGGGATCATAATTTTAAAGATAGTTTATTTTTACAAAGTCCCATTATGTTTTCATTGTTGTTCATTAATGCAGATTGGACTGCAGAAAGGCTCTCGTTCATTTGAGGAAGCTCGTGCTGCTGGATTTACTGAAGAGAATGGAACTCTGGGTGACATCTGGGAAACTGTTTTCGGCAGTGATCTTATGTTTCTATTGATTTCTGATGCAGCACAGGTCAGCAGCCTACATGCCTAAGAATTCACTCTATGACTTTCATCCTATGGTTTTCTTAACATTAATACATGTCTATTTTTTAGCATGTTTCTATGAATGAGTTCTGTTTGAACACAACCACATCAGGTCTCCTTGGAGTTACTAATGCTATGGCATTGCTTCTTTTGGGGTTGGCATGCTATACATAATCAGTGTTGTTAAAGGCAGAAGGTGCACATTATGCGCTAGGGGTCCCTGTGGCCTAGTGCCCTTATTACAGTTCTGCAAGCAATCTATATAGTTAATTTGTTATGGTTATTCCTAATAATGTGTTTATCAATTCTAAGCAGGTTCTCGTCATTGTTGGAGAGACTGGTTCCGAAAGACTATCTAGATGCCCCAATATCTTCATGAACCTAGGTACACAAAACGTGGAATGGTATTGTATTGTATCTTTTTGTTGCAACATATATGGAGAACCATATATAATTATCATATAATTTTCTTATCATCTGTGTTTTGTCCCCATTTATTATTGTAATTCTAGACTCTTTTTATTGAAATTCCATAGCCTGTGCAGGCCAATTCCTTCTCTTTCAATCTTTTGTTGGACTGATTATCTGAATTTTGGAAACTACAATTTTCTAATCTTTTTGTTGGACTGATCCCGAGTCTTTTCTCGGTTGGTCTACTCCAATGCCAACTTAGATTCTTACAAACTCAAAACATCGTCTTCCCAATGACGATAGCGTCGAGTGTTACAGCTTCACTTCACGTGCTAGTATGCTGGATTCTAGTGTTCAAGTTGGGCCTCTGGTTCAAAGGCGCTGCCTTGGCGAATTCGATTTCGTATTGGATCAATGTGGTACTGTTGGCACTTTATGTCAAGTTCTCTCCTACTTGCAAAAAGACTTGGACTGGGTTTTCGAAGGATTCCTTGCATGATGTCCTCAATTTTATTAGACTTATGTTCCGTCGGCTGTTATGGTTTGGTAAGTTTCGTCTTTCCTACTTCAAAGAAATTAATCTCCCAAGTAATATCAAGATTTGGTTTTTGTGCTTGTTCAAGATTTCTTTAAGCCTCTCAAGAGAAATCCTACAATTCGAAATGAATGAGCGTTCGATTCAGCATTGCTCCTGAATCTTACACTGGTGCTGAATTTTTCACCAATCAATTGAATTTTTTAATATGATTCCAGCTTACCTATGAACATGGATGCAAATAGGTCGGGTTCGGGGCGGGTTTTTGGTCAACTTGAACCTGACCTGTTGATCATATCAGTTCTCTTGTGAACCTGAACCAATTTGTTAACTAAATAAACCTTGAGCAGAACCTGAACCGAACCTGTTCGAAATAGCCTGACCTTTACTCAACCTACTAGTTAGACCTAGTCCTACACCCAACCTGAACCCGACAAACTGTAAACAGGTCAGCCCTCATACTCACCAGCTGAAACTATGTGACTTTGGAAGCGCAAAAGTTTTGGTATGCTCTTTTCTTTATAAATAAATCCCCTATATTTTCATCCTGCTATCAATCTTAAATTTCTGTTATGGCTTATGATGATTTATTGTCTCTTCTTGGGGGATTTGAACTTAACAGGCCAAAGGAGAGCCAATATATCATATATATGTTCTAGGTATTATAGAGCTCCCGAGCTTATATTTGGAGCCACCGAGTACACCACTGCTATTGACATCTGGTCTACTGGCTGTGTTCTAGTTGAACTATTGCTTGGACAGGTAGCTTCCTCATTTATAGTCCAATATATAAATGCTTCAGACTTCTAGCAGCAAAATGTATCTAAACTTTTATTCTTTTTTCTAACAGCCTCTCTTTCCTGGTGAGAGTGGCGGCGGCCAGCTTGTTGAAATCAGCAAGGTGATTTTTTTGTTTGATAATCTAGCCCATAAACAATTAGTATGGCATGTATTTGACATCAGGCATCCCTTTCTATATTCACATGTTACATTTTTCCATTTTAGGTTTTAGGTACTCCAAATTAAATGTATGAATCCCAACTATACATAGTTCAAATTCCCACAAATTAAAGCTCACCCATGGCACAAGGTACTGATTGATTTTCTGCTGCTTATCTGTTTTTCTATTTTCATCTCTCTAGGATGGAGTGAGCTTTGGAGCATTTATGTCTATCTAAGCTGGATATGAGTGAATCTAATGCCATTCATAACCTTGCTTGGTGCCTAGTGGTGCTGGGATGTGGGTCTCGAAATGTCCCACTACGAACTAAAAATCAGATGATCACC